>CM059441.1:9564277-10997690 GCA_030390025.1 Squalus acanthias | reverse complement strand
GGGGGGGGGGGGGAAAAGAGACAGAAAGAAAAAGTTTAAAAAATTATTTTAATTCTTTAATTTTTTTAAATCTCCAACAATAATTAAAATCTGAAGGAATGAGACTCTACACTTGTAAAAGTTCATTTTCAGTGCTAGAGAGATTGTTTGGCAGTAATTAAAACTCATCACCCTGTTAAAAATTTACTTACACTTGAATGGACAATCCCTAACTTTTTCTGGTGAGCTTAGTGGGTATCTATCACGTAAGAACCATAACTTCACTCCCTTCCATGTATTTGAACGCCGAGTCTCTCGGCGAGATACCGGTATAACAAAGCTTCTGGAGGAGCAGGGCAACCAGAGTTTGAATTCCGCGTTTAACTGCGCATGTGCGGTCGCCGGAAGTTGTTGTCTGATTTACTCTTTAATAAGGGTGAGTGCTGATAGCCTCGCTGTTATTTTTACCTAAAAATCCAGGCCTCCAGGCCTGATCCAAGGTCGTCCCATCCTCTGTCATCGAATTACAGTATGCAGACGACGCTTGCGTCTGCGCTCACTCGGAGGTCGAACTCCAAACCATCGTCAACATCTTCACTGAAGCGTACGAGAGCATGGGCCTTACACTAAACATCCGTAAGACAAAGGTGCTCTACCAACCTGCCCCTGCCACACAGTACTGCTCCCTGATTATCAAAATCCATGACGAGGCCTTGGACAACGTGGACCACTTTCCATACCTTGGGAGCCTACTGTCAACAAGGGCAGACATCGATGATGAAGTCCAACACCGCCTTCAGTGTGCCAGTGTAGCCTTCGGTCGCCTGAGGAAGAGAGTGTTTGAAGACCAGGACCTCAAACCCAGCACCAAGCTCATGGTCTACAGAGCAGTAGTGATACCCACCCTCCTGTATGCTTCAGAGACATGGACCATGTACAGCAGGCACCTCAAAGCACTGGAAAGGTACCACCAACGCTGCCTCCGCAAGATCCTGTAAATCCATTGGCAGGATAGGCGCACCAACGTCCGTGTTCTCGCTCAGGCCAACATCCCCAGCATCGAAGCTTTGACTATGCTCGATCAGCTCCGATGGATGGGCCACATCGTCCGCATGCCCGATACGAGACTCCCAAAACAAGCGCTCTACTCGGAGCTCCGACACGGCAAGAGAGCCCCAGGTGGGCAGAGGAAACGCTTCAAGGACACCCTCAAAGCCTCCTTGAAAAAGTGCAACATCCCCACCAACACCTGGGAATCCCTGGCCCAAGACCGCACAAAGTGGAGGAGAAGCATCCGGGAAGGCGACGAACACCTTGAGTCTCTTTGCCGGGAGCAAGCGGAAGCCAAGCGCAAACAGCAGAAGGAGCGCACGTCAACCCAAGCATCCCACCCACCCGCCCCTTCAACCACCGTCTGCCCCACCTGTGACAGAAACTGTAGGTCCCGCATTGGACTCATCAGTCACCTGAGAACTCATTTTTAGTTTGGAAGCAAGTCATCCTCGGTTCCGAGGGACTGCCTAAGAAGAAGACTATTATTTTTACCTCAAAATCCAGGCTATGATATTTTTACATATTCCCATCTACAAAAGAAAAAGGTGTTAAATTACTCTCTGCGGGGATTAATATGTGAGTGCTTGAACGCATGCTAACGCATTCATATGAAATGTCTTTCTCCCCTATCTTAACGGAGGCATTAACTCATTTATTTCAGTTTCAAATTCACAGTGACCTTTATCTTGAAATGCGTACCCTCTTTAAATCTCATGTCAAATACCATAAACATTGAAATAGATTCTTAAATATGCATCAGATTTTCTATCAGCACCTTGTGATTTTTATTCTAATCCTGTCATAAGCCAACATCCATACAGCTGAATATGGCAGTTTAAATATCCAAAATATTTAACTGAAAAATATTGTCTACCTCCCCATCACACCTCACACAACCGCTGCAACATTACACAACTACTCCGTCAGGTACAAAAGAAGGAGGGTTCCCACCCTTCTCTATCCTAATAATTAATATATTCATAAATCAAATAAAAACCTTGATTTAGGAGCAGTGTTTATAATAAATCAAGAAGCATATTTAGCATTTTTTCATTTTATCAAGGAGAATTTTGGTTAAAATTTCCATGTTAAAAGAATCATGGGGCACCTTTGCAGTAAGGGGCTGCGCGATCAATATGTCTCAGAATTTGGCATGGATAATTCAGGGTTAGATTTATCTTAAGGAATACAAACCTTTTTCTCCCATTGATGGATGCTGTGGGTGACAAATGAATCGCGTCCAGGCTTCAATATCTGGTCCTAAAATTAACTTTTTAAGACGTTTTCTTTTATATTTGTAGGAGTGACGACTCAAACAACACTTGATAATATCACTGCTAAAGCTGACCTGTTTCCTGTTGGAAAAGGCAGAGCATTGCCTGATTTAATCTTCTTTTACAAGTAAGTGATTTATGTTTGATCACTCATAAAGAGTAGTTAAATTTTAGAGTTTCGTAGAACTAATGGGGGTGAAATTGGACCGTGTTGCACTCGCTCTCTGGGCAGAAGATGAGTGCACAGACCTCCCACGTCCGAACGTGCCCACGCCATGTTGGTTCAGACACTGTAGAGGCATCCCTGGCAGTCGTTTAAAACAGGGATCCGGTGCCTTGAATATGCCAATAAGGGGCCTCATGCCTGTTTTAGGAGCCAAACCAGGAATTTGCCTAAATGCAGCAGCCATTGGGCCTGCTTTGTTCAGGATTACCTGATCTACATGCGGCCTAACCAGCGGTCCTTAAAGGGGCCGTAAGACCGCAACCGAAAAGGTAGGTTTTTAAAAAAAAAAATACTTACTTTAATGTGGAGCCAGGAGGAGCAGGAGTGCTGGTTATTGTTCTTGCAGGTCAGTGCGAGCTAACCTGTTTTGCTCGTCTCTAAAGGCAGGAATGATAGCGTTGGCTGTTTACTCTGCTGATAGCCAAAGAACATGGACGCTTTCACTTCTGGTGACATGCTTTTCAATCTATGTTGCAATATGACCAGGAGTAACCTCAGAAGTCCAAGTAAAATCACCTTTGCTGATGTGCAAAGCTTCTAGAGGAAGCAGAGAATTGAAGCACTTTACAGCACAGAAGCAAGCCATTCAGGCCGCTGTGCCTTTGCCAGCTCTCTGAAAGAGCTGTCCACTTAGTCGTGCCCCTTTCCCATACTTTCTTTAAAAAAAATCTTTGTCAAATATTTATTCACTTCCCTTTTAAATGCCATTACGGTTTCTGCTTTCACCAGTGTTTCTGATGGGGAATTCCACGCCCCAAGAAATTAGGGGGGAAAAATTGAGTCGCGCCCCCTTTGGGGCGCAAACTTTGCCGTCGGCACTAACCTAGCGTCCGCCGGTAAGTCAGAGGGCGCTAGAGAAGATTGCGGCCGGGGCGCGAGTGGGGCGCTGCGCACGGCGATGATGTCATCACCGGCGGCGCAGCGCCATGGGGCGCTAATGGTTACCACCGTCGCTAACCTCCCGCTGAATTTCGCGGGAGGCGTTGGTGGCGCCGCACCCGGGCACTAGTTGCTTTGCACCCTCTTAGGGCGCTAACGGGAGGCGCAAAGCAACCAAATTTTCCCCCCTAGGTCTTTAAAATTATGAAAGGGTTTGATAGTGTATTCGTAGAGAAGATGTTTCCACTTGTGGGAGAATCCAAAAACTATGGGTTATAAATATAAGATAGTTACTAATAAATCCAATAGGGAATTCAGGAGAAAATTCTTCATCCAGAGAGTGGTGAGAATGTGGAACTTGCTACCACATGGAGTGGTTGAGGCGAATAGCATGGATGCATTTAAGGGGAAGCTCGATAAGTAAATGAGGGAGAGAGGAATAGAAGGATATGCTGATGGGGTTAGATGAAGTAGGGTGGGAGGAGGCTTGTGTGCAGCATAAACCAGTTGGGCTGAAAGGCCTGTTTCTGTGCTGTACATTCTATATAATTCTATGTAAAAATTGCTCTGTATATATCAAAAAGAATTCTTACTTATACCTTACTCCTCTTATTCTTTTGGTAATGATCTTAAATTTATGCCCTCTAATTACGAGCTCACCAACCAGTGCTGCCTTATTTCCCGCACTATTAATAAATCTGCTACAACCCTATCTGCTTTTGTCTTTTAAGCTCTCTGAACAGTATACTGTGCTTTCCCCCTTTTATTTTTCTGCTCATTTCCCTTCTGCAGCCACACTTTCCATTGTGGCTGTGTGTACACATCTGAATATGTTGGGAGCGCAGTACATGTTGCACTGTGTAAGCTCTCTGCCAACTCCCATTCCAACTGTTAACTTAGTGCTGCCACTGTTCACTTCACGTTTTCAAATGACTGCTCAATTTAAGCTCATCATTAACATGTTGCCGAACAGATTGAATTGAATGAGACTTTGTTTATATTACACAGGTCTACTGAATCAACACAGACTTGTAAAAATGGGAGAGCATCCACAGTAAGATTGAGATGCAGCCCTGCAAATAGTGGCGCAGGAGCCATTTCTGTGCCAAGGTAATGCCTCTGATTCTCAAATAATATTTTTAAGGCTGCTGCCTGCATCTTAACCCCCAAAAATCAGGACGTTTATTACAATACGGTACACATTTATAAATGTATCTCCTGATCGCGTCGGATGCTTAATTTTAAAAGCACCAACAATAAACACAGACGCAGTTCTCGGCTGTCCAGGTAATGATGTGTGAAAGGGGAATCTTGTGCATGAGGAATCACTCACATGCCAAAAGAGGTATGCCATTTGCTGCTCGGTATCATAGCAACCGAAGTGCTTGCTTCAAATCGCAGTGAGACAGGGTTTGTGCCCAGGTGGTGGATGACGGTCGATCAGCCAACAGTATTCATGGTGAATCTGTGAATGCTCAATTAGATGAGACGTTTCACCGTGGGGAAAACTGGTGCTTCACCGCTGTCACTTTTATAGCTTTAATGATTGGCGATAGGAGCAGGACAAGGAATAGGAAAAGTACAAAAAGAAATTTGAAGCATCTATTTCACTAATTTTAGAGTTTGTGTTCCACCATTCCGTGGTGCCACATTTTTTTTATCACTGATGCTCTGCTAATAAACAATAACATTTAATTTATGACTGCAGCTCTTCAAAAAGAGCTTTAGACAGCAGCTTGAGAGAGTTACAAGCTTAAATTAAAGTGACCTCTAGTGACGACTTCAGAACACAACAGGACTGACAAGAATTCCTGTTCAGACTGACCAAGATTGCTAAATGTCAGGGATCTACGTTCTGTAACTCAAATATGTCAATGTCAAGAAAATGTTAGCAATGAGATTTATGAATAAAAAGAATGGAACAAAATCTATATATAGAGCTGTGTTTATTATTTTAGGAGTGAGATTTATTTTAGGAGTGAGCTATTTGAAAATGGATCACATTTGAACACCGAACTGAGAGACTGGGGCAGATTTTCAATGGGAGTAAAAACTGGGCGGTTTCTAGAATGGACGGCCATCCGCAATCCCAGTTTACGCCCGTCCGGCAGTGTGAAAATTCAACTCCCGTCGCTCCAAATGATTGTGTGTTGTCAGCTCTGGTGGACTCGCCAAATAAGCTAGCTTTTTGTGGGTGAAAATGATCGCAATTCACTTTGATGAGACATTTTGCCTTATTGTTTTCTCTAATGCTTTTTACTGTGTTGACAGAAAATGCCAAGAAGGAACGTGTGACGGTTGTACCTTTCACTTCCTGTGGGAAACGGCAGAGGCCTGCCCTCTTTGTTCAAAGAGTGATTACCACGAGATAGTGGGAGCGTGTATCAGCGGAATTCAGGTATCAAAGTGGAGCTGCTCTGTCGATGTGGATAAGTTGCAATGCCAATCACTAACCAGTGGGCAGTGAATCTCGCGTCTGGGGTAGATTTTCCGATTGGTTATGTCCAATTAATGGGTGTAAGCCATAGGAAAAATGGACAAGAGATCCATTTTGCCAGATTTCCTTCCATTTAGCTCCCATTCAGTGTTCCACTTGGGGTTTGTATTGGTGAAAGAAGTATCTGTCCAATAGCAGTTCATTATATTATAATTATATTTTCTAAATTTTGAGCATTCAGTCATCTACCTCCCGCCTCCCACATAAATTGGGCATCCAGAGAGTGAGCTGTTTATGGAAGTACATTTAAAGAGCTCTAGAGTAAAATTCATAGCAGCATTTTGAAGCCCTTTCAGAATGATGTGCTTTTTTTTTGTCCTGTTTCAATTTAGTTGGTCAGAAGGCTTTGTACCAAGTGGACTCTAGAGGAATCAAGGGATATGGGGATTGGGCGGGAAGTGGAGTTGAGGTAGAAGATCAGCCATGATCTTATTGAATGGCGGAGCAGGCTCGAAGGGCCGTAAGGCCTACTCCTGCTCCTAATTCTTATGTTCTTATAAGTGTTTGCCACTGCCATATTTTTGCTATGTCCACAATACTGGGATAGTGAATTTACCAGAGGGAATCCTTCACTTCGGTTTTTAGAGGAGGCAGAAGAGGAACAGGCAAATCAGGCTGTTCCCACCTGCCGGTACATTCCCACCCACATTTACAGGCAGAGGCACGCCTACCTGCCAGTGGCCTGTGGAACTGCCTACCTGGCTCTGGGTAAGCAGACAGCTAAATGCTAAGAGCCTGTGGAACTAGCTACGCTGGCTCTGGGTAAGCAGACAGCTAAATGCTAAGAGCAGTTCCACCTTCGCTATAGGGCTGTAACTGCGAGTGAGGAACAGTCAGATGCTCCCTCAAGTCTTCTTTAGCCATATCCTATGCTGTCCTATGAGGAGTGTGCCCTGGAGGGTCAAGTAGATTGACGCCTCCTCTCCCTGTCGCTGTCCCTGCCCCTCTGCTCTACCACTTGATTCTTCACCACCTCCACCTCATCATCTCCACAGACTTGGGTTCCCACCTCCACATTTGTTATGCCAGTCACTCGATTTTGCCTGGCAACTTTTGTTGCTCAAACAATCTTTGCTAAGGCTGAAATGATACCAACATTTTTATTCCCACATAGGGTCATTGACCTTTTATGTGCCTGCACCACTTTAAAGAGAAAGGCTACTTACACAAAGGGGGAGAAATTTGGTACCTTAGGGCCTCCAGTTAGAGCCTGGCGGGGGCGCTAACGGGGCGCTGAGGCAGTAGCGCCGCGGTGAGGCGGATCCGGCGCCACATGCCAAATTCGGCCGCCCTGTAGCACCGCCGCTACAAGTTAGCGCCGGTGACTTAAGCACCAGGCAGATCGTGACATCAGCGAGCGTGCAATGCTCACTTGGCGTCTGATCTGCCAAATTGAGTATCGCCCCCTGCCTTAGCGCCTAGTCCCGACAGCGACAGGGAGAGGAGGCGTCATGCAGGCGGATGGCAGCTCCAGGGGCGCTATTTAAAGGGATCATTAGTAATGAGTCACCGCTGTCAGGTCACTGGTTTTTCACTGCTTCCTTCAGTTTGACATTGTGCAACAGTTGAATTCAGTCATTCAAAGGTTGTTTAGTCTCCGGAGTGTTGTGGCTTGTAAAGGTTAGTTACATTTATTCTCACAAAATATCAAAGTGCTGCACTTCCTTACATTAATGGGGGCTGTACTGGCAGTCGACCTCGCCCTCCAGGATCTACTGCGGAGGGAGCGCAGGCAGCAAGAAAGATTGGAACATGTGGCCAGAGGGAGGAGGAGGCCCATCAGGGCTCTCAACAGGAGGCCTTACCCTCCGAGGGTCTTCTGACAGAAATTCTCCTACCTTCAATTAAGCCAGTAGCAGTGTCTCAGAAGGTTCTGCCTCAGCAAGGAGGTGCTCACAGAACTCTGCCACCTCCTGCAACCAGACCTTGAGCCTCAGATCAGGACGAGGACGGCTCTCTCATTGGCAGTCAAGGTCACCGTCGCCCTCAATTTCTTCGCAAGCAGTTCCTTCCAGTCAGCAACAGGAGATATAGCGAACGTCTCGCAGTTCACCGTCCATCGCTGCATCTGAGAGGTCACAGAGGCTCTCTACAGTAGGAGAAGGGACTACATTTCCTTCCCCATCACCAGAGAGCAGCAGGATGAGCATGCATTTGGCTTTGCCAGGATAGTGGGATTCCCCATGATGCAAGGCACCCACGTGGCTTTGCGGGCACTGCATAACAATCCTGAGATCTTCCATAACCACAAAGGCTACCACTCACTTAATGTCCAGTTGGTGTGCGACCACAGACAGCGAATCCTCAATGTGAATGCCCGCTATCCTGGCAGCAGCCACGATGCCGTCATCTAACACTCTTCCAGCCACCACATCAAGCTCACAGCTGGCTGGTCAGAGACCAGGGCTATCCGCTCTCCACCTGGCTCATGACTCCCCTCCGCAAACCCAACACTCCTGCACAGCACTCATATAATGGGAGCCATGCCGCCACCAGGAACATCATTGAGCAGACCATCGGGGTGCACAAGCAACGGTCCCGCTGCCTTGACCACTTGGGAGGAGCCCTCCAGTACTCGGCTGAGCGGGTGTCCCATTTCGTCATGGTGTGCTGCATGCTGCACAACTTGGCCATCATGAGGGCCCAGCCCTTGCCAGCAGGGATTGCTGGACCACCTCAGGGGGAGGAAGAGGGAGAGGAGGATGAGGAGGAGGAGGAGGAGGAGGAGCTGGAGGAACAGGAGTGAGGGAGCCACTCAATCAGACTGCGGTTCCAGTAAATTCAACCCCAGATCCCCGTTGCTCACCACATCCCCATCATTCCATCCCTGTCGCAGGCCATATCACAGCGCACAGCTGAAATGAGAGACACCACAAAATCATCCGAAGTGAATTAATAAATTTATCAATAATCAGTGAGCACATCTTTACAACAACAATATTTACTATTCACCCTTGTGCATTCCCTTAGTGCTTCGTGTTACTGTGCCTTTGCCTACTCTAGTGCTTCTACGAAGTGTTGGCCCTGTGGCTGCAGCAGGGCTGGTGGAAGGCTGTTGAGGGTCCGTTCGGGAGACTTCAGATGGCCTTGCAGAACGCCCTCGACCAGCTCTGGGCCTGGAAGGCCCGGCTGTAGACTGCACCACTTCAGCATGGGCGGCAGCAGTCTGGGCTGGCTGGATGACAGCCAGTGAGCTGGCCCCCGAGCTACCCTTTCCCCCTGGCCTTGCTGCAGCCCGCTCATTCCCGGTGCATCACCCTGTGCAGATCCCGCTACTATACGAGCCTCTAAAGAACGCGTAGTGCCAGTATCTGAGCTGGTGTCTGCGGGTGAGACATGCAGTGACGTGGTTTGTTCTTCCTCCTCCTCTTCTCCCGCCTCGCTCTCTACAGTACCCTCAGGGACAGGCTGCTCAGGTGCTTGCTCATTATCTGAAAGCATAAAGGCCCAAGAGATGGGTTAAGGTGAGGGGAGGGGGGCAGGAAGAGAGAAATGCATGCATACAGCATGATTAGTTGGAAATGCTTGTGGGGTGAGGGGTAAGTAGGATGTGAGAAGAAGGAGTCGGGATGAACATGTAGGGTTGTCCCCAAGGGGGTCAATGTCGCCGGTGGCCACGGCGCCCACCACCTGGCGCCCAATAATCTCCAGCACTCTATTTTCCAACGCAGACAGTAGTTGGGTGTCGGCTTGTCCCCCGCCTGTGCACTCCTGCTCCCTCCTGTTGTGAGCCACCTTGGCCTGCAAGAGAAAGGAAAGTGTGTGAGTGAGTGTGGAGAATGTGTTTGGGTGATGTGCCTGCCATAGTTGAATAGCTGTCATAGTGTGTAAGGTGTGAGATGTGGGTGTGAGCATTGGTCGGTAGAGATTGTTGATGGGTGAGTGCTGGGGGTGTGGTGCTTTGGCCAGTGTGTGCAGACTATGGTTCAGATGGTGGTATGTAGCATTTGTTGAGGCATTGACTCACCCTGACCACCCGAGTGAGGTCGTTAAATTTCTTCCTGCACTGTGTGTGGGTCCTGGGGACCACAGTGCTGCCCGAGACCTGATGGGCAACCTCCCTCCACATGGCACGGAAGACTTGCGGCGAGGGCCTCCTGCCACTTGCCGGGTGGAGCACCGCCCTCCGTCTCTCCACAGCGGACACCAACTCCTCCAATGCTTGGTCCAAAAATCTGCGGGCTCTCTCCCTGGGGCGTGGGTCCTGCCATGAGTACAGCTGGTTGAGTCATCAGGCTCCTTGCACTTGGCCTGCTTCTGCTTGCTGACACAGGTTTACAGGCAGCAATGCTGAGGTTCTGCGGCATCAATGAAGATCCCCTTTAAGAACTGGAAAGAGCCTGTGGCAGTGATGACTTGAGATTAGACTGCACCTGATATTGGTTAGCGCTTTGAGTGTAACGTCACTGAGCTAGGCCATTAGCGCTTGATTTAGCGCTCCCATCCTTTCTTTGAGCAATGACACTGAATTTTGCATGGAGCGAGATTCATTAGCGCCTGGCGCTAAATCTCAAACTTTTCCAAAGTTAGCGCCCACTCCAGGCTATAATGAATTTCTCACCCAAAATGTCTTCCCTTCAGCAATCTCAATATGAACCCACCCACACTACATAAATGAAGCTGATCTTGTAAAATCAGGTGGGGTTCAACACACCAATGGTCAGACAGGTGCTAATAACACACCATCCAACTAACACCTAATTGAAGGTCAAAAAAGGGAAATCCACCACGTCATGTCGAAGAATATTTCTTATTTAAATTTTTCTCATTAAAATGCATACTAATTATTCCTATGCTGACAACATCCAGCATCCCTCTTGACCCTGCCAATTCTTCTCCTTCTTAGGCAGTCCCTCGGAACCGAGGATGACTTGCTTCCACATTAAAAATGAGTTCGCAGGTGACTGATGAGTCCAATGTGGGACCTACAGTCTCTGTCACAGGTGGGGCAGACGGTGGTTGAAGGGGCGGGTGGGTGGGGTGCTTGGGTTGATGTGCGCTCCTTGCGCTGCCTGCGCTTGGTTTCCACTTGCTCCCAGCGAAGAGACTCGAGGTGTTCGGCGCCTTCCCGGATGCTTCTCCTCCACTTTGTGCGGTCTTGGGCCAGGGATTCCCAGGTGTCGGTGGGGATGTTGCACTTTTTCAAGGAGGCTTTGAGGGTGTCCTTGAAGCATTTCCTCTGCCCACCTGGGGCTCTCTTGCCGTGCCGGAGCTCCGAGTAGAGCGCTCGTTTTGGGAGTCTCGTATCGGGCATGCGGACAATGTGACCCGTTCATCGGAGCTGATCGAGCGTGGTCAAAGCTTCGATGCTGGGGATGTTGGCCTGAGCGAGAACACCGACGTTGGTGCGCCTATCCTGCCAATGGATTTGCAGGATCTTGCGGAGGCAGCGTTGGTGGTACCTCTCCAGTGCTTTGAGGTACCTGCTGTACATGGTCCATGTCTCTGAGGCATACAGCAGGGCAGGTATCACTGTTGCTCTGTAGACCATGAGCTTAGTGCCGGGTTTGAGGTCCTGGTCTTCAAACACTCTCTTCCTCAGGTGACCGAAGGCTGCACTGGCACACTGAAGGCGGTGTTGGACTTCGTCATCGACGTCTGCCCTTGTTGACAGTAGGCTCCCAAGGTATGGAAAGTGGTCCACGTTGTCCAAGGCCTTGTCATGGATTTTGATAATCGGGGGGCAGTACTGTGTGGCGGGGGCAAGTTGGTAGAGGAGCTTTGTCTTACGGATGTTTAGTGTAAGGCCCATGCTCTCGTACGCTTTGGTGAAGGTGTTGACGATGGTTTGGAGTTCGACCTCCGAGTGAGCGCAGACGCAAGTGACCCCGCCAATGCTTCTGTGTTTTCAGACTGCTTGTCCAACATCCAGCCTTGGATAAGCCACAGCGTCCTCCAGTTATACATTGGGAAGACCAAAGCCACTGTCTTCGGCCCCCGTCACAAAGTCTATACCCTTATTATCCATTCCATTCTCCTTCCTGGCCATTATCTCAGGTTGATTCTGACTTCATAACCTTGGTATCTTATTCAACCCTGAGCTGGCCCCTACCTCAGCCCATTTGCTGCTAAAATCCTTATTCATGCCGTTGCCACCTCCAGACTCAACTATTCCAATATTTTCCCAGTAGAATGAGTAAGTGAGGTGGATGGCCACTGAGTGTCAGTATCTGCCTCTAGTTCTTTACTGCAGCAGACAAGAGCACACTTACTTTAAAACAGACTTTATAACAGGAACTATAGTAACATCAAAATGTATTAGGTGTAGAATGTTGTCCTGGCTGGCCTCCCATCCTCCACTGTCTGTAAACTTCATCTCATCCAAAACACTGCTGCCTGCATCCTATCACACACCAAATCCTGTTCACCCATCACCAATGTTCCCGTTAAGCCGCACGGCCACGCATCTGTCCGAAGGTGCTGCGCAAACCGATCACTGGCTTTTCAATGGGACATTTCGCGCATGCGCGAAATTTTGAATGGGCCGCACAGTCCGTTAAAGGGACCGTGCACCCCCTAAAAAATTAGGGGGAACATTGCCCATCACCCCTGTCTTCGAGGACCTACATTGGCTCCAGGTCACACAGTGTAGGTCCCATTTTAAATTCCCTCTAATTTTAAATTCTCATCTTCATGTTTAAATCCTTTCATAGCCTTGCCACTGTCTGTAACTTCCTCCTGCCCTATTATCCTCACCCCACCCTCAACCCAACCAACTGAACTCTCCATTCCTCTAACTCTAGTTTTCTGTGCATCCACCTTCCCTTTGCCCCATCATTGTAGGCCGTGCCTTCAGCTGCCTAGCCCCCATGCACTGGAATTCCCTGCTTTAGTCCCTTCATCTCTCTACCTCATCCTTTAAATGCTACATGTAAGCCCACTTGACGTAGAGTCATCCAGACTCGAGTCATCATTGGCTTGTTCACAGATGTGATTTCCAGTAAAAAAAAGTAAAAAGTTTAAAGTTTATGGTTTTCCATACAGACTGCAGCATTTGACACATTAGACCCCCTGTGACCCCACCTCATTGTCTTAGTTGTATCTTGCTATGTCTTTGATATAATGTCTTCCTGACTGACCAGATTGTCTCTCTGCCGAGGTGTGATAAAAGGCAGTCAGAAAGATTAACTGTAGTCGTCTGACATTGTACGCTGCACAGGCATTGTTCTCTGTCTATATATGCTTTGCCGATTCGTATTCCTTCACTTCACCTGACGAAGGAGCAGCAGCTACGAAAGCTTGTGATTTCAAATAAAACTGTTGGACTATAACCTGGTGTTGTGCGACTTCTCACTTTCATCCTTTAAACCCACCTCTTTGGCCAAGCTTTTGGTCACCTCTCCTTGTATCTCATTCTTTGTTTCGGTGTCCATTTATTTCTGAGTATGTCTCTGTGAAACACTTTGGGACTTTTTTTTATATTAAAGACTCTATTAAATGTTATTGTTAAATGTAAAGAAACCTTATGTATTCTATCAAATTTAAATGTTCTGTAAATACAACATTTCTTTTCCACATCAGTCATGCTCTTACTCAGCAAACTGTTCATGAGCATTTAATGATTAAACCATTCAAATAACCACTTTTCTACACATATTACATTTTGATGTTACTATAGTTCCTGTTATAAAGTCTGTTTTAAAGTAAGTATACTCTTGTCTGGTGCAGTAAAGAACCAGAGGCGGATACTGACACTCAGTGGCCATCCACCTCACTTACTCATTCCACTGGGAAAATATTTTGAAGAAACACGTGGTTAGGAAATAGAAAGCACACACCATACCCTGTCACGAAAGGAAATCACTTGGATAAAACACAATGAACACAGTTACAGAGTTTGGCTAAATTAAGTTTGGCATAATTAATACTCTAATGTACTGTACGATTTCATTTGGAATGGGGCAGAATAGGCTAGTTGTAGAGAAATGCTGAGGCACTCATGGGTCCTGATGCCGTGGCAGTTGTGGCTCAGTGGGTAGCACACTTGCCTCTGAATCAGCAGGTTGCGGGTTCAAGTCCCACTCTAGTGACTTGAGCACATACAGCTAGGCTGACACTCCAGTGCAGTGCTGAGGGAGCGCTGCACTGTCGGAGGTGCCGTCTTTCGGATGAGACGTTAAACCGAGGCCCCGTCTGCCCTCGCAAGTGGACGTAAAAGATCCCACTATTTCGAAGAAGAGCAGGGGAGTTATCCCCAGTGTCCTGGCCAATATTTATCCCTCAACCAACATAACCAAAACAGATTATCTGGTCATTATCACAGTGCTGTTTGTGGGAGCTTGCTGTGCGCAAATTGGCTGCTGCATTTCCCACATTACAACAGTGACTACACTCCAAAAGTACTTCAATGGCTGTAAAGCGCTTTGAGACGTCCGGTGGTCATGAAAGGCGCTATATAAATGCAAGTCTGTCTTTTTTTATTTAGAGGTCGCACAACACCAGGTTATAGTCCAACAGTTTTATTTGAAATCACAAGCTTTCGGAGCTTACTACTCCTTCGTCGGGTGAAGTAAAAAGATACAGAATCGCCAAAGCATATATAGATAGAGAACAATGCATGTGTACCTTACAATTGCAGACAACTAAATTAAATCATCCTGACTATCTGCCGAGGTGTGATAAAGTTAATCAGGTCAGCCAGGAAGGTACCACATCAAAGACATAGCAAGATACAACTGAGACAATGAGGTGGAGTCGCAGGGGGTCTAATGTGTCAAAAGCTGCCGTCTGTATGTAAAACGATAAGCTTTAAAATTTTTACTTTTTTACTGGGAAAATTTTTACTTTTTTACTGGGAATCACATCTGTGAACAAGCCAACGACGACTCGAGTCCGGATCACGTCATGTATCGTGACATAAACCCAAGATCCCGGTTGAGACCGTCTTCATGAGTGCGGAACTTGGCTATCAGTTTCTGCTCGATGATTTTGCGTTGTCGTGTGTTCCTAAGGTTGCCTTGGAGAACGCTTACCCGCAGATCCGAGGCTGAATGTCCTTGACTGCTGAAGTGTTCCCCGACTGGGAGGTAACAATCCTGCCTGGCGATTGTTGCGCGGTGCTCGTTCATGCGTTGTCTCAGTGTCTGCATGGTCTCGCCGATGTACCATGCCGCGGTGCATTCTTTCCTGCAACGTATTTTTATTTAGCCAGGGTATTGGCCAATAATATGCGTGATTCTGTGCGTATGGTCACAGACCACTTGCACAGTCATGGAGTGGAACACCTTTGCGTTCAGGAAAGGAGTGGCATTGGGATCGTGGCCATCAATAATGCTCTGCACTTTGGCAAATCCAGCAAAACAGTAAAAGTGCAAGGCTCTCTCGTGTTGCTGCCTGCTTTCCATGTGAGGGAATTCATGAATACACTGGGTCAGGCAAAGTCATCTGTGACCTGTATGATGTAGCTGTGAGATTTCACATCGATCTTCTCCTGTTGTATGGGAAGGCCGAGAACATAAAAAGCCAAAGGAACAGTTACCTTGCCGGCCACTGAAGGAGCTGTCCCCATTCTGGAAACAGTTTCTCGGGTCGCGATTTTATCAATGGAGGCGGGTTGGGAGCGGGTCAGGTGGTTTCCGGCTTCCAGTCCCGCCCCCAACTGCATCCGGCCCACAGACGTGATTTTACATTGATTGACCTTGTTAAGCCCGCCCTGCGGGCTTGCCGGCCAATTAGGAGGAAGCCGGTCAGATGACGTCAGTGGATGACGCGTCATCTGCCGGTTTTCTTAAAGGAATCACGCACAATTTGTTTTTGACAGCTGATTTTTCAGTGTTTGACAGCATTGAGGTGCTACAAACACTGACAATCAGTGTACAAAGGTGAGCTCTTTCACCCAGGCTCCCCAATGACTCCCTCCATAGGCTGGAATAGATGGCAGCTGCAGGTGAGGTGACAGAAGAGATCTGTCACTGGTGAGAGAGGTTCTCCCAATGAGGTGGCACTGGACATGGATTTCAAAACTTGTTACCTAAAGAAATGTGTAAATCCATTAAAATGAATTTCCCAACATTTTCTTACCTCTGAGACTCACCAGTGCACCATTGGATCCTTCACACCACTTCTGCAGCTGTCATCAATCCAGAAACATTACAGCAGACTCACAACACGCCACACTTACCTGGCGTGGTGTCCGGATGTCAGGGAACCCGAGGCAGAAGTGGCAAAATTTTAAAAATAGCCTCTCAACTACTCTCAACTACCTGTTAACAGGCAGATAATTGGCTTTAATCCTCTTCCCGCCGCTAGGTGTCGGGTCCTTGCGCAAATCGGGGACCCGACACTTGGGAAAATTGTTTGGAGGCGGGGTGACGGCGGGATCTACAGGTTGAAAGACGCCCACATGAAATGAGTTTGGGCACTTCAATCCAGTTCCTAGTTGTCAAATGCGAAAATTTATCCCTTATCCGAGTGGTTAGAATCTGGAACGCACTGCCTCCGAGGGTGGTGGAGGCAGATTCAATCGTGGCTTTCAAAAAGGGAATTGGATAAGTACCTGAAGAGAAAAAATTTGCAGGGCTACGGGGAAAGGGTGGGGGAGTGGGACTAGCTGAAGTGCTCTTGCAGAGAGCCAGCATGGGCTCGACGGGCCGAATAGCCTCCTTCTGTGCTGTAACCATTCTATGATTCTATAATTTGACACAGTTTGGCACAATTGCCAATTTCCCTCAGAAAGGCCCCCGTTGATATATGAATTAGAAAATGCCAAGCAGGTGCTGCACTGAAGTTGAAACACTTTATCGGGACCTAGTAAAAAAAAAAATTGGTAAGCTATCGAGGTTGAGAAGATAACATAAACTCTATTTATAATACATGTTCCTTGTCATTTCTGCTTACAGAAAACTGCTTATGTGTGGTGGGAGCCAAAACTGTGTAAAGAAGGTGTTGCATTGCCAGAGCAAAAAGTGACAACATGCAAGACAGTAGACTTCTTCTTGAAAATTGGAATAATCACAGGCACAATTACTGCCTTATTATTAATCACTACAACATGCTACTTCTATAAGAAAAATCAGAAGTGAGTAAATAAATATTACTTTATAGGGATCTTCTGTTAAAAGTTTTCAGATAAATATTGGAGTTAAGCAATGGGAAGAGAAAGGGACAATTCTCAGTGTATTACAGGCTGCCAAACAGTGGAGATGAAATAGAGGGGGAGATTTGTATGCAGTTCAGAGCGATTTGTAAGAACAACAGGGAAATAACATTGGGTGGTTTTAACTATCCCAAGATGGGCTTGGATAAAGGTAATGTATATGGTCAAAATGGAGAATGCTTTTTAGAATGCATGTAAGATTGCTTCCTAGATCATTATATTTCAAATCCAACAAGTCCATATTTAATTATAGGAAATGATGTGGGACAAATAACTGATGTGAAAGTAGGGGAACAATTGAGAAATAGCGATCTCACCACAGCTAGGTTCAATGTGAGAATAGAAAAGGATAATGAAAAGTCTATGATAAAGGTGCTAGACTGGAAAAAGGGTAAAGTTCAGTGAGATAAGAAAAGAGGTGATCCAAATTAACTGGGCTGAAAAGTTACCAAACAGGACAACAGATTGGCCGTGCGGAATCTTTAAATTTGAGATGGATGAAGTACAAAATAGATCTATTTCTATAAGGCTGAATAGGAATGCATCAAAGGATAGAGCTTGGAAGGAAAAACAAGGAATAGCATTATACATGCAATGGAAAGATGCTAAAAGATGTGGAGAAACAGATAAAGCTAGCGACGTAAATACATATTTCTTTGAAAATGGGACAGATTAAGCCATAAAAGTCCAATTGTGTTTTATAAAATAGGAGCAAAGAATACAAAAGCAATAAGATAATGATAAATGTGTACAAGGCAATGGTTAGGTCACAGTTACAGTACTGTGTGCAGTTTTGGGTGTCCCATTATAGAAAGGACATTAAAGCCATAGAAAAGCATACAGTGTAAATTCACCAGGATAATACCAGAGATGGGAAACTATATTGATCAAGAGAGACTATAGATACTGGGACTAATTCTACTGGAGCAAAGAAGACTAACGGGCTATTTAATTGAAGGTTTTAAAATTATTAAGAGTTTTGATAGACTGAATAAGGAAAAAATATTTTCTCTGACTGGAGAGCCAGTGATGAAAGGTCATTAATTTAAAATTATCAATGAGTGAGGAGAGAGATTGCGAGAAATGTCTTCATACGGTAGGTTGTTGGAGCATAGAATGCTTTGTCACAGGGAATGGTTCCTGCAGAGACCATTGCATTTTTTAAAGGAAAATTGGATAAATAGTTGAAGCCGAGGGTGATACAAGGCTGGGGAAAATGCAGGGCAGTAGAATTAGTTCTGGAGAGCTTTAACAAAGAGCCAGTACAGATGCAATGGGCCAAATATCCTCCTTCTGTGCTGTCTACCTTTAGGATTTTATTTGGGAACTGTTCCATGAATGAGTTCTTAATTTACAAGCAATTAAAAAATGTCATAAACCCAAATCTCACAAAGCATTGTCATAACATTAAATTTGCACTCAATCTGAATAGAAATTGGCCTGATTTGACTCAAATAATACATGGAACAGTAACATTACAAGAAAGTGATGCAGAAATCAACTAGTGGCTAAAACAACATTGAATATAAATATTCATTGATGTGGCATAGAGTACTGAACAAAGTGCAAGCCCAGGGTATCAAATAATAAATATTAAATGATTTGAACAGTTAAGTCACTGTCTTGAGTTAGGCTCTCTTGTACATGTAGGGCTGGATTTTGATACTGGGGATGTGATGGAGGCAGGACTCCCACTTTTTGGGTTGTAGTCCCGCCTCCATCGACTTGTGGCCAACCCACTGCATTTTCCCTTGATTGACCTTGTTGAGCCCGCCCAGCGAGCTCAGCAGGCCAATTAAGGGCCACCCGGCAACAGGTGACGTCACAGATTGACATTTCATCTGTCAAGAGCTTTTGACAGATGAAATATCAGCGTTTGACAGCTCTGTGAAGCTGTCAAACACTGACAATCTGTCTTCTAACTTGAGTCCTTCCTCTCAGGCTGAGTTAGAAATCATTCCAGCACAGAAAACAGAGGCTGCAGTTTTTGACAGCTCAATGGCCATTCTGCTTTCTGTGCCGGTGAGATTTCTGACTCCCGAGACCTGAAGGGCTGACACCTGCAGGAGGAAGTTAAGGTAAGTAAAACTTTTTCCCACACTTTACACTTACCTTACACACTTACCTCTGCACACATGCACCCATCACTCACCTGCCCACCGGACATATCAACCCCTCCAACCCCTGCAGACCCACGGTCCGCCTCGCTAACTTGGCGTGGTTGGGACCTGTCGGGAAGCCCACATTTCACGCATCAAAATAGGGATTTGGCAAAAAAAATTGTCACTATTCCCCTTCCCGCCTCGGGGAGGCGGGTCCCAGCACAGGTCAGGTACCCGCCTCCAGCGAAACTGGCATGGAGGCGGGTTGGGGGCAGGATGGGTTCAGGACCCCCGAATCTGCAACTTTAACCACCCCACCACACGCCTCCAAACCCGTCTCCACGGGTCAATGAAAATCCAGCCCGTAATGTCTGTAAACAGCTGCTTTAAAATAGCACAGACTTCAATAAATAAATATTATTCAATGCATAAATTCTAAGTAGGATACAGAAAGATAGCATGGTGTTTGCAATTCCCTTATTTATATAAAATATTTGTCTCCAATATTATTATAAGACACTGTCATGAAAAATTTCTAATTTCCAATATGACTCACTTTTAAACATTCTGTGTGGTATAAGTTTTAAAAGTCGTCTAAAGTACGACTTTTATACATGCTTCACACTTGTACTTGAATTGTGTTTAGGTTAGAGTACAAGTACTGCAAACTGGTGATGAATGCCAATGCTAAGGACGGTGAACTGCCAGCTGTGGATAGCTGTGCTATAATGGAAGGTGAAGACATGGAAGACGATTTGATTTTTATGAGCAGAAAATCATTGTTTGGAAAGATAAAGTCAATTGCTACTAAGGTATGTTGACATTTGATGACTTAACTGTACTGGCGAGTATTTGGTTAGTAATAGTAGCTGTTATACATGTTTTTCTTTAATACTTAAAAACTGCTGTTCACTAAATAAAAGGTAGTTTAACACAATGTAATCAAACAGCATTTTTTCATTTACTTAATACCTATAGTTTTATTTCTTTCATTGAAATTTCCTATCATTGGGACAGAATACGACTAAGCCAAGTTTTTGACGTGTTCTGAATCAATAGGGTGAAATTCCTGTTTAAAACTATGACATAGAAAATGATAGGACTTTCACAACACAAATGGCAACCAACAACCAGAAGTAATTCTTTACAAGTTTAAATGTCACCATAAATTTGAACCCTGAAACTGAGTTAATGCCTTAAATGCAGCTACAAGTATCTGTTTTGATGTAGAATATACACACAGTATTTAATTTTCATTGTTCCTCAACTTTTCTCCCTTCTGTCTTGAAGCTCGTAACTCATATTGGGGTACAGTTTCACAGGCATTAACTACTTTTCCAGTGTCTTGCCCCAACAGACTATTCCTCCTGTGTAGTCTCGAAAGCGAATGGCAGCAGGCTGTTCGACTGTGCAGCACATCGTAGCTGAGACCTTACCTGTTGTCCACATTCGCCCGCTTTCGGGAAGGAGTTATTGGATAGCAACCATGAGCAGGCGTCCTGCTTGATGTTGTCCCCTCCCTAGCTCAGGAGCACAGAGGGCATTGTAATATCCTTATCGCCAAGCTGGCTGAGGTCCGCTAATTCGACATAGACCAGGACTTGAGCGTGGGCTCTTACTGGTTGTGTGGCTCATGTGCACACACAGCAGAAAATGTTCCAACTTGAACCAATCGGGAGTTTCATCCTGTCACAATTGCAGGACAATTGCCAAAGTTTTAGAAGGTATATTTAATCATGTGGTACGGCCTGCAATATTCCCATTTATTTTGTCTCCATTATTGATGACATAGATTGTTGTAAATATATTAAAAAATTATGTACCTGCGGAACTAATTTAGTCATGCACTTGTGTTGACTGTCTATCTTTGGACTATGAAATGAAGTGGCATTGCTAACCCTTAATGATGTGTCTCCTGATACTCTTCTGTCTGCCTCTATCTCTCATTGTTAATGCACATTTTTACATTTGGACTGTCTGGATTTTTTTTTAGCCTTCATATGTACATGATCCTGGTATAGAAGAATGTTTTGCCCTGGGAAACACAGTCTTAGACTGAAGCTCAGTGTCCTCCACTTAGATAGAAATGGTGAGCAATAGATGAGGAAAGAAACAAATAAATCAGATGGTAAAATAAAGCTAATGATTTATGGAAATTGATTGTATGCAGTAACAATGGGGAGGGGTAAAACAACAGATTTTCTTTGATTCCATCAGTAATTGTAATATTATAATACTTAGAACAATAGTAAATTCTAACAGAATTATTTTTGATTACTTTTCAATCCCATGAACATGTAACCACGCTATTCAAGAAAGGAAGGAGAGAGAAAACAGGGAACTTCAAGCCAGTTAGCCTGACTTCAGTCATCGGGAAAATGCTGGAATCCATTATTAAGGAAGTGGTAACAGGGCACTTAGAAAATCATAACATGATTAGGCAGAGTCAACATGGTTTTATGGAAGGGAAATCGTGTTTGGCAAATTTATTAGAGTTTTTTGAGGATCTAACTAGCAGGGTAGATAAAGGGGAACCAGTGGATGTAGTATATTTGGATTTCCAAAAGGCATTTGATAAGGTACCACAAAAAAGGTTGTTACACAAGGTAAGGGCTCATGGGGTTGGGGGTAATTTAGTAGCATGGATAGAGGATTGGTTAACGGACAGAAAACAGAGAGTAGGGATAAACGGATCATTCTCAGGTTGGCAGGCTATAATTAGTGGGTTGCCGCGAGGATCAGTGCTTGGGCCTCAGCAATTTATAATCTATATTCATGACTTAGATGAAGGGATTGAGTGTAATGTGTCCAAGTTTGCTGACGATACAAAGCTAGGTGGGAAAGTAAGTTGGTCTCCTTATCTAAGGAAGGATATACTTGCCTTAGAGGCAATGCAACAAAGGTTCACTAGATTGATTCCTGGGATGAGAGGGTTGTCCTATGAGGAGAGATCGAGTAGATTGGGCCTATATTCTCTGGAGTTTAGAAGAATGAGAGGTGATCTCATTGAAACATATAAGATTCTGAGGGGTTTGACAGGATGGATACTGAGAGATTGTTCCCCTGGCTGGAGAGTCTAGAACTAGGGGGCATAGTCTTAGGATAAGGGGTCGGCCATTTAAGACTGAGATGAGGAGGAATTTCTTCACTCAGAGGGTTGAGAATCTTTGGAATTCTCTACCCAAAAGGGCTGTGGATAATCATTCGTTGAGTATATTCAAGGCTGAGATAGCTAAATTTTTGGCCTCTGGGGGAATCAAGGGATGTGGGGATCGGGCAGGAAAGTGGAGTTTAGGTCGAAGATCAGCCATGATCTTATTGAATGGTGGAGCAGGCTTGAGGGGCCATATGGTCTACTCCTGCTCCTAACTCTTATGTATGTTTAAAGTTCACTTCTCACAGTTACGTGCATAACTTGCATTTATATAGCACCCTTAAAGTAGAAAATCCCGTTAACATGCGTCACAAAGGAGAAAAGGTATAGGCTTTGTAAAACCTTGGCAGGAGTGCTATGAGGGATGACCAACAGTTTGGCTGAAGAGTTATGTTTTGAGAAGCCTTTTAAAGGTGGCGAGGGAGGTAATGAGACACAGGGTTTTGGAAAAGGAGTTCTCCAAAATACTAATGCCCTGGTGGTTGAAGGCTTTGCCACCAAAGATGGAGTGGAAGCAGAACGAGATGCTCAGGAGGCCAGAGTCAGAGGACCATGGGGCTGCAGAAGTAGCATGGGCTGAGGCCATGGAGGGATTTGTAGATAAGAACTAAGATTTTAAATGAGATCCATTAGGGGATGTGGAGCAAATAACAGATCTTAACAGACCACACACATACATTGCAATTACCTCATATAAACAACTGAAGCCAAAGATTTATCAGTGCCTCTATGAATAGTTTATTTTATCCATGTATATATATATATATATATATATATATTTATATATATATATATATGGATACCAGTACTCGGCAGTGCAGTGAACTCTCATTGTAAACGCTTCGTTATACAACTGCCTTGGTTCTAAAACGATTCTGTCACAGTTCATATTCCAGTGCTTTTATAACAACAACTTATATTTATATAGCGCCTTTAACACTTTTCTACTATTTGCATTTCATTTTGAAATGTTCTTTCCTCCCTTTAATTTCCATCATACCCGTTTCTTTTTCCCCTTCCTTACGGTGTGGGAATAGAGAATATACAATGTGAGAGGTGAAGAATCCCAACAATGTGGGCAGTAAAGGGGAAACATAAACCTGGGAGGAAAGCAGCTAAATATTAGGAAGCAAAAGAAAGGCAAAATAGTGAATGATTTTACTTTTTAATACAACAGTATTGGGTTCAATCCTCACCAACACTCGTCGGTAGAATTATAACAGCAGACTTGTTTTTGCAAAACATCTATGAATACAGTGGCTGGAATTTTCCGGGGTTCAGCGGGCGGGATTGGTGGCATGTAGGGTGGGAAATTTGATATTTTTGACAGTGGTTTGGAAACTTCAAATGTACAGTAAAAGCTCCCACGTTACAGAGATATCTTCCCTCAGCCCCAAGCTGTTCCTCACTGCATTTCCACAACAGATTCACCATGCTGCAAGTCTTTACATAGAAAACATAGAATCTAGGAGCAGGAGTAGGCCATTCGGCCCGTCGAGCCTGCTCCACCATTCAATACGATCATGGCTGATCATTCAAATCCAGTACCCTGTCCCTGCTTTAATCCCCACAGTACACATAGCCCACCCTACCCCCGTAACCCCACGTATTTAATTCCCCTAACATATCCCATCCTATCCCCATAACCCCACATATTTAATCCCCCCCTAACACTAAGGTCAATTTATCATAGGCAAATCAACCTAACCCGCACATTTTTACACAAGTCTCCATCCAATCTGACCTCATTCCCTCTCTCACCATTGACAGAATGCTTCAGTCATCTCTACTTCACCTGCCATCTATTCCCTCAGCATGGGTGCCCTTTATACTCTCTCACCTTGGTCCTCAGAATCCCACCACGATCAGCCCCAACACCAGCAGCACCAGGCACACCAGCAGCGCCAACAACACCACCACCAGCCTTCTCCGCAATCAACTGATGCTGCGCAGGACAGAGGGCATCAGCACCCGACCACATTGCTGCCCAGGAGGCCAGGGATGGCCTCACCATGGCCAGACTTACTTCACTTGACGCTGTACACCCTGGCTGCCACATGATGCGCCAGGTTGGCACCACACCATAAAGCATCCCTGCAATGCCCAAGCTTTTCCTTTCACACTCATGACCATTATGGCGGGGGGGGCGGGGGGGGCGGGGGGACCGTTATGTCTCGCCATTCACTGCAACTCACTAAGCCACTTCCAAAGGTGCACACAAATCTGCCCAAGAACGCAAAGTGTTGAAAATAAAGGTTTCAATGTTTGACACCACATTAACAGAAACTTTACTTGAACATTGCCTAAAACAGCCAAGTGCCCACACTTTTGTGTTGTTAGCTAGTACGATTGGACTAGGATGAGGGTGAGTGTGAGGGGTGGCTAGTGAGGTGGGGATGTGATAATGTAAATGGGTGGAGGTGCAAGGTAAGCTGGTGTGAGTAAGGATGTGCAGGAGTAGGGTAGGGAAGGTAGAGTGATGGAGATGTGTCGAGTGGCACAGCAGGATGAGGTTGAGTGTAGCTTTGTACTAACGATTCATGATCTACTGAGATCATTGAAATGTTTGCGGCACTGCACCCAGGTCTTCCTGACGACATCCCTGCTTGTGCCCTCCTCTGCAATGTGCCAGCAGGCTGTGTTGATCTCCTGGGGAGGTCTCTTCCGCCCACGGGAAGGGAAGAGGACCTCCCTGCGTGCTGTGACTCCCTCCATAAACATATGGAAGGAGTCATGGGAGAGCCTGGGTGCAGCCCTGTGCCTTTGTGCAGTCATTGTCAGTGTTTGCAGCACCTCAGTGCTGTAGAACACTGACAGCATAACTGTCAAAATAAATTTGGACATGGTCCCTTTAAGAAACCGGCTGATGACACATCATGAAATGACATCACCAGACCCGCTTCCTCTAATTGGCCAGGAAACACACTGGGCGGGCTTAACAAGCCCTATCAAGGAAAATTCATTTTACAGAGCGGGATGGAGCCAGCAGCGGGGTCGGGACCTGCCATAGACCCGCCAAGGTCAGCAAAATCTCGGCCAGTGTTTCTCAAGCGATATGCATTGGACTATTCTTATGCTTGTTCTCAAAGGTTATTTTTAATAATTTTCAGATGAGTAACCTAGTCTTTGTTCCTCCTGCAGCATGCAATTTTTGCCAAACTTAATCCAAATAGACTTTTGTAATAATTATTTAAATAAAAACATTTGCATTAATTAAGATTAGATGGGTATTAAGATGTGAGGGTAGATTTTCCAAGTCGTCACCCTGAACAAGGTACCTGGCCCACTGGAAGCATCTATTGGAATGCCTGCAATTTTTAATCCAGTGAATTTCTTGAGGTAGGCGAGGATTCGGAAAATCTACCGTGTGGTGTATTTTGAATGGTGTTGGAGGAAGCTGTTTAGATATGACAGGCTTGTATTCTGAATTGGTTTAGGTGGGGCTGTATTTTCTGTGTACATAAGAACATAAGAACATAAGAAATAGGAGCAGGAGTAGGCCAATCGGCCCCTCGAGCCTGCTCCGCCATTCAATAAGATCATGGCTGATCTGATCCTAACCTCAAATCTAAAGAACACAAGAAGTAGGAGCAGGACCCGGCCACTCAGCCCCTGGGCCCGCTCCGCCACCCACAGGGCCCTGACCGATCCGAACTCAGCCTCATGTCCAATTTCCTGCCCGCTCACCGTAACCCCTAATTCCCTTTACTTCTAGGAAACTGTCTATTTCTGTTTTAAATTTATTTAATGATGTAGCTTCCACAGCTTCCTGGGGCAGCAAATTCCACAGACCTACTACCCTCTGAGTGAAGAAGTTTCTCCTCATCTCAGTTTTGAAAGAGCAGCCCCTTATTCTAAGATTATGCCCCCTAGTTCTAGTTTCACCCATCCTTGGGAACATCCTTACCGCATCCACCCGATCAAGCCCCTTCACAATCTTATATGTTTCAATAAGATCGCCTCTCATTCTTCTGAACTCCAATGAGTAGAGTCCCAATCTACTCAACCTCTCCTCATATGTCCACCCCCTCATCCCCGGGATTAACCGAGTGAACCTTCTTTGTACTGCCTCGAGAGCAAGTATGTCTTTTCTTAAGTATGGACACCAAAACTGTATGCAGTATTCCAGCTGCGGTCTCACCAATACCTTATATAACTGCAGCAATACCTCCCTGTTTTTATAATCTATCCCCCTAGCAATAAAAGCCAACATTCCGTTGGCCTTCTTGATCACCTGCTGCACCTGCATACTAACTTTTTGATTTTCTTGCACTAGGACCCCCAGATCCCTTTGTACTGCAGTACTTTCCAGTTTCTCGCCATTAAGATAATAACTTGCTCTCTGATTTTTCCTGCCATAGTGCATAACCTCACATTTTCCAATATTGTATTGCATCTGCCAAATCTCCGCCCACTCACCCAGCCTGTCTATATCCCCTTGTAGGTTTTTTATGTCCTCCTCACTTTCTACTTTCCCTCCCATCTTTGTATCATCTGCAAACTTTGATATGTTACACTCGGTCCCCTCCTCCAAATCGTTAATATAGATTGTAAAGAGTTGGGGACCCAGCACCGACCCCTGCGGAACACCACTGGCTACTGGTTGCCAGTCCGAGAATGAACCATTTATCCCAACTCTCTGCTTCCTGTTAGATAACCAATCCTCCACCCATGCCAGAATATTACCCCCAATCCAGTGATTTTTTATCTTGCGCAATAATCTTTTATGTGGCACCTTGTCGAATGCCTTCTGGAAGTCTAAATACACTACGTCCACTGGTTCCCCTTTATCCACCCTGTACGTTATGTCCTCAAAGAACTCAAGCAAATTTGTCAGACATGACTTCCCCTTCATAAAGCCATGCTGACTTTGTCCTATTAAATTATGTTTATCTAAATGTTCCGTTACTGTCTCCTTAATAATAGACTCCAAAATTTTACCCACCACAGATATTAGGCTAACTGGTCTATAATTTCCAGCCTTCTGCCTACTACCCTTTTTAAATAAGTGTGTTACATTAGCAGTTTTCCAATCTGCCGGGACCTTTGCTGAGTCCAGGGAATTTTGGAAAATTATTACCAAAGCATCCACAATCCCAACTGCCACTTCCCTCAAGACCCTAGGATGTAAGCCATCAGGTCCAGGGGATTTATCCGCCTTGAGTCCCATTATTTTACTGAGTACCAATTCCTTAGTGATTTTAATCGTATTTAGCTCCTCCCCCGCTAGAGCCCCCTGTTTGTCCAGTGTTGGGATATTCTTGGTGTCCTCTACCGTAAAGACTGAAACAAAATATTTGTTCAGCATTTTTGCCATCTCCATATTTCCCACCATTCATTTCCCGGTCTCATCCTCTAAGGGACCTACGTTTGCCTTAGCCACCCTTTTTCTTTTTATATAACTATAGAAACTCTTGCTATCTGTTTTTATATTTTTTGCTAATTTATTTTCATAATCTATCTTCCCTTTCTTAATCAATCCTTTAGTTACTTTTTGCTGTCTTTTGAAGACTTCCCAATCTTCTATCCTCCCACTAAGTTTGGCTACCTTATATGTCCTTGTTTTTAGTCGGATACTATCCTTAATTTCTTTACTTAGCCACGGATGGCTGTCATTTCTTTTACACCCTTTTTTCCTCAGTGGAATATATTTCTTTTGAAAGTTGTAAAATAACTCCTTAAATGAACACCACTGCTCATGTACCGTCTTACCCTTTAATCTGTTTTCCCAGTCCACTTTAATCAATTCCGCTCTCATACCATCATAGTCTCCTTTATTCAAGCTCAGTACGCTTGTTTGAGAACCAACCTTCTCACCCTCTAATTGGATATGGAATTCAACCATGTTATGGTCACTCATTCCAAGGGGATCCTTAACTAGGACATTATTAATTAATCCTGACTCATTACACAGGACCAGGTCCAAGGTTGCTTGCCCCCTTGTAGGATCAGTTACATACTGCTCAAGAAATCCATCCCTAATACACTCAATAAACTCTTCCTCAAGGCTGCCCTGCCCAATTTGATTTGTCCAGTTAATATGATAGTTAAAATCCCCCATAATTATAGCTGTTCCCTTATTACATGCCCCAACTATTTCCTGATTAATACTTCTTCCAGCAGAGTTGCAACTATCAGGAGGCCTATATACTACTCCCACTAGTGTTTTTTTCCCCTTATTATTCCTTATCTCCACCCAAACTGTTTCATTATCCTGATCCTTTGACCCAATATCATTTCTCTGTATTACAGTGATTCCTTCCTTTATTAACATAGCCACCCTACCTCCCCTTCCTTCCTGCCTGTCCTTCCTGATTGTTAAATACCCTGGCATATTTAGTTCCCAGTCGTTGTCACCCTGCAGCCATGTTTCTGTAATGGCCACAAGATCATACCCATATGTAGTTATTTGTGCCGTTAACTCGTCCATTTTGTTACGAATGCTACGTGCATTTAGATAAAGAACTTTCAAGTATGTTTTGTGACACTTAGTTCCTGCTTTTTCCTTTTTTAACACTTTACCTTTTACTCCATACCTTCTGTCCCTTCCTGACACGCTTTCCTCTGTCACCCTGCTCAGGTGCCCAACCCCCTGCCACTTCAGTTTAAACCCTCCCCAACAGCACTAGCAAACACTCCCCCTAGGACAGCGGTCCCGGCCCTGCGCAGGTGCAGACCGTCCGGTTTGTACTGGTCCCACCTCCCCCAGAACTGGTTCCAATGTCCCAGGAATTTGAATCCCTCCCCCTTGCACCATTCCTCTAGCCACGTATGCATCTGAAATATCCTATTTCTACTCTGACTAGCACGTGGCACTGGTAGCAATCCTGAGATTACTACCTTTGAGGTCCTATTTTTTAATTTACCTCCTAACTCCCTATATTCTGCTTTTAGGACCTCATCCCCTTTTTTACCTATATCGTTGGTGCCTATGTGCACCACGACAGCTGGCTGTTCGCCCTCCCCCTCCAAAATGTTCTGTAGCCGCTCCGAGACGTCCTTGACCCTTGCACCAGGGAGGCAACACAACATCCTGGAGTCTCGGTTGCGGCCGCAGAAACGCCTATCTATTCCCCTTACAATTGAGTCCCCTATCACTATAGCTCTTCCACTCTTTTTCCTCCCAGCCTGTGCAGCAGAGCCACCCATGGTGCCAGTAAGTTGGCTGCAGCTGCCTTCCCCTGATAAGTCATCCCCCCCAACAGTATTCAAAGTGGTATATCTGTTTGAGAGGAGGATGTCCACAGGGGACCCCTGCACTACCTGCCTGCACCTCTTACGCTGCCTGGTGGTCACCCATTTACTTCCTGCCTGTACACCCTTTGCCTGCGGTGTGACCAACTCGCTAAACGTGCTATTCATGAGGTTCTCAGCATCGCGAATGCTCCAATACGCATCCAATCGCAGCTCCAGCGCCGTAATGCGGTCTGCCAGTAGCTGTAGCTGGATACACTTCCCACACACATGGTTGTCAAGGACGGGTCCCTGATTTCCTACACAGCACAGGAGGAGCATACCACGGGGCCGAGCTCTCCTGCCATGACTTACCCTTTAATTAATTCAAATTAAATTAAAACACATCAATCCCACCAATTGCACTACAGTTAAATGATATACTTAAGGGCCCTGGTTTACCAACAGTCCCCGCTACACCACAGAGAGCTTAGAAACTATAAACCACAGAGTTTAAGTTTAAAAAGAGAGAAATACTCACCAACCAATCACTTACCTGCTTTCTGGTGACGTCACACTTCGATTACTTTTTACTTCTCTCCCTCCGAGCTCGGAGATTGGTAAGCCTACCTGGTCTCTGCCGCCTCTTAAACCTCGCCGCCGCCGCCTGGTTCCCCGCAGGTCCGCCGCCGCTCTGAGGCCTACCTGGTCTCTGCCGCCTCTTAAACCTCGCCGCCGCCACCTGGTTCCCCGCAGGTCCGCCGCCGCTCTCTACTAGGGCCACTGCTCATAAATTTTGTTTTTATCTGCTAAAATGCTACAACTATTTACAGAAGAATGGCAGAAAGATGCGCTTTACGAGTTCAGTGCCTTTGTGAATAGGGGTCAAAGATGGGTAAATAGTGGTCAGTTTTGTAAATCTTGTGTCATGTTCCAAATTGCAGGGCCTTTGTCTCAGTGTCCAATTTTGCAATTCTTTTTGTATTTTCAGAGAACAGCAGATGGTTTTGATTGTGTTCCACTGAAATCTTCCTCTGAATCGGCGGACATGGACCTGTAACATGATCTTTTACATGCACTACCTTGTTAACTAGCTCACTGAAGTGGCCTTTTTTGAGACATATTTGAACTAAGAACAGTTTATTAAAAAGAAATGTTATATCATTAGAATGTAAAGTATAAATGAGGATTCTTTTGTATGAATGGTATAAACATTGCCTTACTACTGTATCATTTATGTACTACAAAGATTTCAAAAGGATTAATTTATGTTCAAATCTTTAAAGGGCCTGGGGATTAATGACAATCATATTTACACATTATGGGACCACTTAAGATCAATTCTTGTTTGTCCCAGGATCAAGAATTAGGCAGGACTTGATTTTAGCTATTCATAGAGATTCATCAGCTCCAAGACGTCACTAATCCATGTTGAAAATACTGCACTGTGAAGCATTTTTTAACTTGCCAAAGACATCCAGAAGCAGCCAATGAGTCAAATACCGTTTTGCTTTTAATCTGATCACAATCTGAATACGGTTTGATGGCAAGAGCTGTGATCCCTCTTCCTTAGCCTTCAGCACACCTTTTAACGTGAACCACCTTACCCTAGGCACTCCGGTGCCTCCTATCTGAATTGTATGTGCTCTGCGTCGTTCACTGTACAACACTGCACGTGCTCCCACTGAAACAAAACCTGAATGCCACGACAGTAGCACTACATCTGCCTTAAAATGGAAAGTATCCAGGGGGGAGCCGATCCTTTTCTATTTTCCCACTTCCCAAGAGGTTTGGCTACCTCATAGTACGGAAGGCCTGGATTAAACGACTTTGAATATCAGTAACCCTGCACCAGTGAAGCAGCTGGTTGTTTTGCTGAAGTCAAGTGCTTCAGGAGGTTATTGCTTGGCGCTGACTAATTCTTTTCTTTTAATCACGATATAAAAAGAGTCCGAGCTGTTTTCAAAGTTTCTTCTCGGTGCCACCCCCTTATGAAGATGCTGGGGTTTCAGAAAAGTGGTCAATTTGAAGACTTGCACGCTCACACTGCGCCACCGCATGCTTCAGACTCTGGTTCTCTCATTTTCAGGAACCCAGAGGTGAAGAGCGGATGTTAGCATTATGCATACAACAATAACGCATTTTTATATCGCACCTTTAACGTCCCAAAATGTCCCAAGGCGCTTCACAGGAGCGCTATCAGACAAAATTTGACACCGAGCCACATAAGGCGATATTAGGACAAGTGACCAAAAGCTTGGTCAAAGAGGTAGGTTTTAAGGAACGTCTTAAAGGGGGAGAGAGAGGTGGAGAGATTTTGGGAGCGAATTCCAGAGCCGAGGGCCTCGACAGCTGAAGGCACGGCCGCCAAACAGAAACCTTTCGGAAACTGATCACTACAAAACCTGAAGTAGCTTTATAATAGACGACACGGGGAATAACATTTTAACAGGTCACCTTCTGAAATTCCTGCCTACAGGTTGTGAGGTAGCACAGTGTGGGCTTGGTCATTTTTTCCATGTTGAATTGGGCAATGTAAGTACTCCAATATTAGGTTTGTTTTAATCATTGCTTTTTATTGCTTTTGTGCACATGCTAAAACGCCAACATGTGTACTTGTAGGAGGCAGGCAGGCTGCTTTAAGAAAACAGGGCCGGGACCCTGCAAGTCTGCAACCACTCACCAGGGCAGTTTTCCCCATCCCAGAATGTGTACATGGGCGAGTGAATTGCTTTTATTTAAATAAATGGAGGAGTCCAGTTGGGTTGATTGCTGCTCTGTCTTAGTGAAAGCTGCACATGTCATTCCTCATGTGCAACAGCTTCACTCAACATCCACAAGCGTGCACTTAAGGGGTAATTTCCTGACTTTTTTGCCTCGCCCACTGAGAGTACATATCAGGAATTTGGGCAGGCATTGTACACGGTTTTCTGACCATTTAAAAATAATTTAGGAAATGATCCCATTTAGGCCATTAACATTGTATTTTATCATTTATTTTCCTTTCACATTCCAATGGTAGCTGACTTTGTATTTCATGTTGTCTTTGGGCACAATAAAGGGAAAATAGAGAGTGTTATAAAAATCTTGATTTGCAGCCATGAAGACTCTACTCTGATGGTGATCCAATTAAATACATATTGATCTTAAGTGGTATTTGGGCCCATAACTGTGCTATTTTACTGTATGGAAATATTTTGCACATGGAAATTGATTTTTAAAGTGTGATTTGTTTTTGCTTTATTAAAGTTGATCCAGTGAATTCAGCAACTTTTAACCAATTTCCAGGATTACTGCAGGGGGAATTTGAAGTTAGCAGTTTGCTTGTCACCTGATGTAATGTAATGGCGCACTGCTCCTGAAGGCATTTTATGTTAACCAGCGTGGGGTCGTGGCGATTACTACCTGCACGTTATTTTCTAATATTATTGGAGTTATGTTGAGTACAATTCAAATCTGCCCTTCGCATTATTCCAACAGCTAAATAGTTTTTAAAAGAATATTTCCATCCCAAAAGTCTGGAATTGTGTCCCAGTAGAACTGGGCTCCAACTGTGTTGGCTCCTTGCAATCAAGGATAAGGTTTGATTGTTGGGGGGCGAAGGGAGGTGGGGGGCACATCCAGCCTACCTTTACCTGCTGGGCCAGATGTCTGTTCTTACCCAATAGCAACACACCTCAATATAGCTGTTAGTGTTATTAGCCATTACTTTAAACGCGTAAATCCAGGCCTCATTGCTCAGACCATACAATTCCTACTTTCATTGCCGAGTAAGTTCTTTCATCTGCTGCTCTCCGAGTAGGTCCCACTGATTTTGAACTGGGAATCTTTGCCTGCTAAGTATCGGGACTGTATGCTCCTACTCATACCTGCCCTAATCCTTAACCAGTTCAAAATTTGTTCATGAATCAGGCCTCATTAGTTTACACCACCTATCAATTGAATTTACAACTTTTGGCAGCAGCAATCGAGGCCAGAGACTCGTGGACTTGCTCAATCTACCTTTCAGACATCCACTGAAAGGTGCATCAGTATACCCTGCTGGGGAGAAAAGGAACCACTGGCTGTGAATAAATCGGAAAAAAACATCCGCACTCACGGATGTGATTCCAGCATCTTTCCATAAGCAGCAGGTTTACAATGATCTGATCCACACATGGAAGCTTCTCTTGGTTTAAACTCTTCAGCTCTGCCACTGTTGAAAGGATGGCAGGACCAAAGTCCATCACTATCATGGATGCCTGGAGTCAGGAGTTTGCGTTCTCCCTAGAGAATCTTTGACAGCAAAATAATTTATGCTCCATTTGATTGCACTTGATTAATGTTTCAGTTTGTGTTTTATGTGTCCCCCCCCCATCTCCTATTAGGACAGTTTTTCCCCTCTTTTTCAGTTGTTCTCCTCTTACATCGTTCCCTGGTCAAGAGGACAGGCAGATGATCTTATGACAGACCCCTGCCTGTGTTTGGCTGTGCCTAAGAAGGGTCATTTGCCCTCAGATTTTCTTCCCCTCCTGTGGAACAATGTTTCCCCCACGATGACCTGACAGCAATTGGGAACTCATCTTGTGTTGAATCCGGATACAAATCCACAGGCTGGCGTTCCGTGCATTTTTTAATGCTATGTTTCGGCTAGTTTTGTTACCTTGTAAAAATGCAAAGTTTATTAAGTCAGCAAATTTAAATGTTGTATTTGTTTTCTGTGGATAGGAAGAAGTTAAAACTGTGATCATTTGCATCAGATCAATCTGGAGCTGTGTTGCCATGGCAACTTGGTGTTGCGTTTGGCAGTGTTTTGGCAGACAGAGGAATTACTTTGAATACCTGGGTGCCCTGAAATGGCCCCAACTAAAGGGGAAGCACAATAGAAAGGTAGTGGAGTTTCTGCACAGCTCCAGTATGTCTCTGTAACTTAACTTTCCCAACAAAAATGTTTTCATCAATGCACAAACCACTAGTGTGTTACGACTGGATCTCAAGTTGTATTACGTGAAAATATCAAAGCTAAAATTTACCTTCAAAGGACGATGTAATCTTTCAGGGATTTTTAATGATGTAACTTTGTTATGGGGTCAGTTAAAATGTGCAAGCACCTACGTATATTCACCATTTGGTTTTGTAGATTTATGTGGCAGATTTTTAGCATATTTTCAATCTGTTTAATGTTAGCATACCTGGTCCACTGCCAACTCGAAATACAGATTAGCCTAGAAATGATTGTTAGCGATCTTAGTGAAGGAGCACTCAATTTATATGACATTTCTCTTTGCATTATTTTGATGCAGGTGTGAATCTGCTTAGAATAAATGCATTAAAGGCTCTATTAAAATAGCAGACAAGGGAGTGTAACATGTACGCGTTGAGCATTCATCTGATAATATTGCAAAGAGCAATTTCCAGCATCGTATCTTTTAAAATGGTCTTATGTTCTATATTGTAATCCATGTTATGATGTTGTGAGATTGAGCTAATTATGAAGGACTTCATATCAAGCTTCATTTAAAATAAAGCTCTTTTTTAATTTTCATAATTTGATTTATAACTCGCGAATACAGAACTGATGGCTTCATCTTCAGTCTGTTCCTGTATTAAATCAGCCTGCTGCATATTATTCTGTCACTAGTGCTGAAGAGTGTTTTGTCAGCATTTCAGGGTACTGTGCAAAAGATTATCCAAACATTTTTAACCCAAATAAGAAAGGAAATCCACTGTGATTTAGTATCTCTTTTGATGAATTAGTGGGACGGGGGGGGAACTGGAATTGTTATGTTCATTTGATATTTTCATTCTGAAGACTACTGTTGGCCTGAAGCAATTCAGGGTTTAAAAAAACTGCATTGTATCAAGTAGAAATATAGTTTGACCTCTTTAAAAATATATCAATTTTGACATATGTGCGTGTTTGCTTAATTTGGTGGAATACATGTATTTTTCTGTTATTTAATCCTGTGTAAATATAAAAGTTTGGTGTCTTCAGTGCTTTATACTTATTGGTCTGTTCTACAATCATTTTAATTCCAATTGAAAGAGTGTGAAACACATTGTAAGAGGCAGGAGCAGAATGCGTGTCTTTGATATTCTTTTCAGTTTATTTTTTCCCCCAGATTTAACCAAAAAGGTTTTTAGACTTCCATTAAATTATTAAATCGTACACTGTGCTCAATACTGCACTTTTAAAAACCAACCAAGGCATTCAGATTTCAGGACATGGCCTTATCACAGTGATGAGCGTACAGCTAGCCAAGTGAATATGGGGCACTGTGCAGATTCCACCCAGTGCCCTTTGTGAAGACAGATCTGTAACATAGTTACTTCACTGTATTCACAACTATCCTTTGCGTGGTCTATATTATGTGCTGTTAACTACTTCTCCCCCATTCTGTACATAACCACAGAGTGCATCTCCATAAGTCCAGCACTGTGAATAAATTAGCACTTTGAAAAATGGAAGAGAAGAACACTATTCTTTTTTTTAAAAACCTTTAGAAATATGTCACAGTGTAATTAGAATGAACAGTAGATTTTGCCTGTACTATAGTCAGGAATTAGAGAGAAACAGGGTAGTTGAGAGACTCAAACTGTTCTCGTCCTTCAAGTTAATCTGCCTGTCTTCAGTTCCGCTGGTATAGTACAAGCTGTTGTCCATCATTGCTTACCCTCTGTTTGCAGTGCAGTGACATCTTATTCTTGAAAAATGAACAGGATTGTCAACACTCACTCGTTTTGCTTTATAAATGTATCTCCTACAAATAAAGAGAGCTCCATATATTTGTTCTGTAAACTGTTTACATTTTTGGATCACCAGGAGAGTTTCCTGTTTCAGATCGCTTCTTTCTCACTTTTGTTTTGCCTTATGTTGTCAGTAAGAGCTATCTGGTTGTCATGGTGCTATTCTTGCCAGTTTCATTTGGATGGAGTTGCAGTTGGAGGAAGAGGAGCAGCAGCAGCATTCTTCAATAGTTAAAGGCTACCACGCCATTGATGTTCAGCGAGTGTCTGATCACAGAAACAGGATCATGCAAGTGGGTGCCACGAACCCAGGCAGCTGTCATGATACATTTATCCTGTGATCATCCACCATCCCCCACAATATTCGACCCTCCCAGGAATGTGGCAGGAAGCCTGCTGTGGGACAAGGGATACTCCCCTAAAGAAAGAAGAAAGAACTTGCATTTATATAGCGCCTTTCACGACCTCAGGACGCCCCGAAGCGCTTCACAGCCAATGACATACTTTTGAAGAGTAGTCACTGTTGTAACTGTGGTAATACAACCCCACCACACCCGAGCAACAAATATATATAATCAAAGCCAGGGGACCAACAGAGTGATTATTGAGCATGTCATTGGGATGCTCAAGCGGAGGCTCAGGTGTCTAGACAGGTCTGAGGACTCCATACAATGTGCTCCACAGAGTCTCCTGCATCGTAGCGGTGTGCTGAATACTGCACCACCTCACCATACAGAGAGGCCTGGATTTGGAGGAGGCAGAGTGGCATCAGCAGTCCTCATGGGGCAAGGACAATAAGGAGGAAGATGAGGAAGCAGTAGAAGGAGGAGGGCCACCTCAGTGCCTTTCAACAACAGGCATGAGGGATCAGCTAATTGCTCAGCAATTCTGGTGACCTCATTCCCCTGTCCTCAAAACATACAGCACAGAGGTCCTTTGCAGTAGCAGTCCTTGTTACATCCTTCACCGGCCCCTTAAGCCTTCCATTCATTTCGCAACCAAGTGATTAACCCATAGTGCTTTTCTTAAAAGAAGGGTTACTAACTCTGCTACTCCTATGAGGTGCTGCCTTAGTGGTATCAGCAAAGCCGGCAGAAGGCTGCTGTTCCTCACGTTACGACTCTTGAGATGCTCGTGGCTGATGATTTCTGGATACCCAAGCCTACGAGGGTCCATCTGCAGACTGTTACACCTAGCCTGCTGCTGGGGCAGTCTGGCCCAGCTTACTTATTGGCACCATGGTGAATATTGGTTGAGGGGGTAGCGAAGAAGTAGATATTTGAAAGTTCTCTATCTGAATGCACGTAGCATTCGTAACAAAATAGACGAGTTAATGGCACAAATAACTACATATGGGTATGATCTTGTGGCCATTACAGAAACATGGCTGCAGGGTGACAATGCCTGGGAATTAAACATACCAGGTTATTTAACGATCAGGAAGGACAGGCAGGAAGGAAGGGGAGGTGGGGTGGCTATGTTAATCAAGGAAGGAATCACTGTAATACAGAGAAATGATATTGGGTCAAAAGATCAGGATAATGAAACAGTTTGGGTGGAGATAAGGAATAATAAGGGGGAAAAACCACTAGTGGGCATAGTCTATAGGCCTCCGAATAGTTGCAACTCTGTTGGACGGAGTATCAATCAGGAAATAGTTGAGGCATGTAATAAGGGAACATCTATAATTATGGGGGATTTTAACTATCATATTAATTGGACAAATCAAATTGGGCAGGGCTGCCTTGAGGATGAGTTCATTGAGTGTATTAGGGATGGGTTTCTTGAGCAGTATGTAACGGAACCGACCAGGGGGCAAGCAACCTTAGATCTGGTCCTGTGTAATGAGACAGGATTAATTAAAAATGTCCTAGTAAAGGATCCCCTTGGAATGAGTGACCATAACATGGTTGAATTCCATATTCAATTAGAGGGTGAGAAGGTTGGATCTCAAACAAGCGTGCTAAGCTTGAATAAAGGAGACTATGAAGGTATGCGAGCGGAATTGAGTAGAGTGGATTGGGAAAATAGATTAAAGGGTAAGACGATACATGATCAGTGGTGTACATTTAAGGAGTTATTTTACAACTTCCAAAAAAAATATATTCCACTGAGAAGAAAAGGGTGTAAAAGAAAAGACAGTCATCCGTGGCTAAGTAAAGAAATTAAGGATAGTATTCGACTAAAAACAAGGGCTTATAAGGTAGCCAAATCTAGTGGGAGGATAGAGGATTGGGAAAACTTTAAAAGACAGCAAAAAATAACAAAAAGATTGATTAAGAAAGGGAAGATAGATTATGAAAGTAAATTAGCAAAAAATATAAAAACAGATAGTAAGAGTTTTTATAGTTATATAAAAAGAAAAAGGGTGGCTAAAGTAAATGTTGGTCCCTTAGAGGATGAGACCGGGAAATTAATGGTGGGAAATATGGAGATGGCAAATACACTGAATGAATATTTTGTATCAGTCTTTACAATAGAGGACACTAAGAATATCCCAACACTGGACAAACAGGGGGCTATAGGGGGGGAGGAGCTAAACACGATCAAAATCACTAAGGAAGTGGTACTCGGTAAAATAATGGGACTCAAGGTGGATAAATCACCTGATCCTGATGGCTTACATCCTAGGGTCTTGAGGGAAGTGGCGGTAGGGATTGTGGATGCATTGGTAATAATTTTCCAAAACTCCCTCGACTCAGCAAAGATCCCGGCAGACTGGAAAACTGCTAATGTAACACCCTTATTTAAAAAGGGCAGTAGACAAGGCTGGAAACTATAGACCAGTTAGCCTAACATCTGTGGTAGGTAAAATTTTGGAGTCCATTATTAAGGAGACAGTAACGGGACATTTGGATAATCATAATTTAATAGGACAAAGTCAGCATGGTTTTATGAAGGGGAAGTCATGTTTGACAAATTTGCTGGAGTTCTTTGAGGAAGTAACACACAGGGTGGATAAAGGGGAACCAGTGGATGTGGTGTATTTAGACTTCCAAAAGGCATTTGACAAGGTGCCACACAAAAGATTATTGCTTAAGATAAAAAAATCACGGGATTGGGGATAATATTCTGGCATGGATAGAGGATTGGCTATCTAACAGAAGGCAGAGAGTTGGGATGAAAGGTTCATTCTCAGACTGGCAATCAGTAACTAGTGGTGTTCCGCAGGGGTCAGTGCTGGGTCCCCAACTCTTTACAATCTATATTAACGATTTGGAGGAGGGGACCGAGTGTAACATATCAAAGTTTGCAGATGATACTAAGATGGGAGGGAAAGTAGTGAGTGAGGAGGACATAAAAAATCTGCAAGGGGACATAGACAGGCTAAGTAAGTGGGCAGAGATTTGGCAGATGGAATACAATACTGGAAAGTGTGAGGTTATGCACTTTGGCAGGAAAAATAGTAGAGCAAGTTATTATCTAAATGGCAAGAAACTGGAAAGTACTGAAGTACAAAGGGATCTGGGGGTTCTGGTGCACGAAACTCAAAAGGTTAGTATGCAGGTGCAGCAAGTGATTAAGAAGGCCAATGGAATGTTGGCTTTCATTGCTAAGGGGATAGAATATAAAAATAGGGAGGTATTGCTTCAGTTGTACAAGGTATTGGTGAGACCGCACCTGGAATACTGCATACAGTTTTGGTGTCCATACTTAAGAAAAGACATACTTGCTCTCAAGTCAGTACAAAGAAGGTTCACTCGGTCAATCCCGGGGATGAGGGGATGGACATATGAGGAGAGGTTGGGTAGATTGGGACTCTACTCATTGGAGTTCAGAAGAATGAGAGGCGATCTTATTGAAACATATAAGATTGTGAAGGGGTTGGATCGGGTGGATGCGGGGAGGATGTTCCCGATGATAGGTGAAACTAGAACTAGGGGGCATAGTCTTAGAATAAGGGCTGCTCTTTCAAAACTGAGATGAGAAGGAACTACTTCACTCAGAGGGTGGTAGGTCCATGGAATATGCTGCCCCAAAAAGCTGTAGAAGCTACATCATTACATAAATTTAAAACAGAAATAGACAGTTTCCTAGAAGTAAAGGGAATTAAGGGTTACGGGGAGCGGGCAGGAATTTGGACATGAGTCTAGGTTCGGATCGGTCATGGCCCTGTGGGTAGCGTAGCGGGCCCAGGGGCCATGTAGCCTGATCCTGCTCCTATTTCGTGTGTCCAATTCTGTTAGGTTCAGGAGATGGTTCTGTGATAGTAGATTGGCGGTTAGGATCAGATCAGCCATGATCTTATTGAATGGCGGAGCAGGCTCGAGGGGCCAATTGGCCTACTCCTGCTCTATTTCTTATGTTCTTATGTGCTGACATCCTGAGAGAGGGCAACATATACTGCTCCTATAGTGCCATTGCCATTCGCGTGCAGCTGGGACTCATCACTTCCACTGATCTGTGGGCGAGCAGACTGCAGAAAATAAGTGACTCCTTGAAAGTTACTACCTATTTGGTCCACCAGTCTATTGGAGATGGACACTTGTCTCCCCAAGGTGCCCAGAGCCTGCATGGCAGCCATTTGAGCTTCCAGCAACGCTGCAAAAGCTGAATTGGGCGATTCACCACAGGTGAAAGGACTCAATAGCAGGCTGTAGTGTTACCTCACAGAATCACAGAATCCCCACAGTGCAGATAGAGGCCATTTCAGCCCATCGAGCCTGCACCGACACATATCCCACCCTATCCCCGCGTATGTAATCCCCCTAACACTAGGGGTCAATTTATCATAGCCAAATCAACCTAACCCACACATCTTTGGACTGTGGGAGGAAACCGGAGCACCCAGAGGAAACCCACGCAGACACGAGGAGAATGTGCAAACTCCACACAGACAGTCACCCGAGGCCGGATTCGAACCCGGGTCCCTGGCGCTGTGAGGCAACAGTGCTAACCACTATGCCACCATGTTGCCCGTTACAAGTAATAGTTACATGCACAACTGTTAGACTTTAGGCATTACCTCCAGGCACTACCAATGTTACAAAAGTATTATGAAATTGTGATGACCAGAAATAGGCATGACAGAGAGGAAACTCATACAGATAGATGTGCTTTATACCGGTTTAGTTCTGGAAATCAATGGCAGTTTGTCATTTTAAAATGGGGGAAAAAATGTGCCTTTTGTGCCATATTTTTCCTCATTTCAGCATGATGAATGTACCAGTAGCAATAGTCACAGGTTAATAAAGGAGTAGCCATCATATTTTTTTCCAGTTACAGCTTCAAACTATAGTTTTGTTTCTTAGCATTTCTTTGAAGCAACGTCCCCTGCACACCTTCTATCATGCTTGTTGAGCGGGAATTATGTGAGGTAAGGTTGCTTTTAATAAGAACTTCTTTTAAATAACGTTGATGGGATCGAGTTTCCGCTTTGGGCGGAATCAGGAAATTGCGCTCAAATTGCGCTTAAAATGGCGCTGTTTTCCACCAAACTCATTTGCATAATCACGAATGTAGAATTTCCCATGAATCACTGTAATGGAGCAGTGTAACTGACAGTAATGGGTTAGTGACTGGGAACAGAGCCAATCGGGCCTCAAGTATCTGGGGAGGGTCCTACATTAACCACTGAAAGAAAATCTCCTTCAGAGAGAGGCTGAAGATCAAAAGGGAAGGACACTTTTCACTCTCTGCAAACTTATAAGAGCATTGATCTGATTGATTTAAATTCATTTTAATTTATTAATGCATAAGGTTTAAGAGCAGTGAGTGATTTCAATCTGTGCACGAAAATTAAAAAGCACAATTTGACCGCCCCCCCACCCCCCCCGAACGGGCGTAATTGGCGGCAACTTCAAGCTTGTACCCAACAGCTGTTCCATTGCAAATCCCCTTCCCCCCTAGCCGTTGCCCCTCCCAATGCCTAGTGTCCCCCAAACCTAAGGCCAAATGCCAACCTTATAGAGATTGCCATATGTGCTGCTCCCCACCTTCTGGCTCAGCAGTAAAAAAATAGTGACAAGCGAGAGATCCCGAAGCCATCCCCACCACAGCCGAGATGAGACTGGAATAAATTTGTGCACCTTGCTACGCTCATGATGGCCACGACATACTGTTTTTTGACATTTGAAGTCTGCTTTTATCACCTGAGCAAATTAAGTTGCATCTAAAGTCGGCACCTGACGAGTTTACCTCACAATAAGACCGCTGATCTTCCAGAGAATTTTATGTGTGGTCATTCACTCGGTTCAATCCTCTCACGTGATTTTTATGGCTCCCTCGTCATTTTTTTGAAACACAGAATGCCTCACACGGAGTAACTGTGTAAGCTTATCTTTAGGTTTTAAACTAGCCTAATTACCCAGTTTCATGAAGGTCCTGGAGATGTCTTGTAATTCTTTACATTCCCCCTGCCCATTTTTATCTCCCAGGTCCACTCCTCTCCGTGTAACCTTCAGAGGCCGGGAGGTGGGATTGATTGTGTGCAGGAGAGAAAAATGAGCTGTGACCTGCATGGGTAGTAAAGAGCAGCTGTACATGCCATGAGGTGATACTGATGCTGTGTCTCTCTGGGACACCTACTTAGAGGCCCAGCTATTAACGAACAAATCTCGGGATGTGTAAATGACAAATGCATCCCACAGGCTCAGCGCTCGGACTCACACATGAAGACACATAATGCAATACAAGGCCACTCGGAACCTGCAGATCACAAAAGATCACATTAAAAGCAATCCTGCTGTTCTAGCCCACAAAATTCCGTGAACTTATTTGCACAACAACTGCTCACTGTACTGAAGTCACACAACAGCGTTTACTGGGCAAGCGTGCTATGCTACAGAAGTCGTGTCTCCCACTCTCTTGTTTGTTATAATACATGGGCCTCTTCTTCCTGGTAAATATCTCAGCCTAATCACAGTCCTATCTGCAGGTTTCTATCTCCTGCCAGGACTTGTCATGCAATGCGTTGACAAAGGAAAAGTGGCAGACTTTCTTGTCAAACAATGTAACATGATGCCACAAATCATTCCAAAGTGTCAATGCAGTGCAAAAGCATCATTGCACCAGCTATTTATTTCATTCATAAAATGCTCTGCTGCAGCAGAACATTATATTGTGTAATTAATGGCTTTAAAAAGTGGGAAAGGTATCCCGACTGAGTTGCATTTGAGGTGACAAGGCGGCACATTTAACAGGTAGGGATTAGCTTTGAAGTGCATTGCTCGTCTTCAAATTAAGAGAGCCCCAAATCCCGATCTGCCAAATTTGAAATTGGAGTTCAAGTAAACCAGTACATGGGGTGGGGGGGTGGTGTGCGGGAATCACTCCACAAAACATCTCTTTGTGAGGCAACAAGGATATTGCCATGGGTACTACCACTTTTATATTGATGTGAACTGGAAGAAGAGTTAAGGCAGTGAGGGAAGGGAGCGAGTAAAAACTGTGGGCTGGATTTTGATACGGGGCGGGTTGGGGTCGTGTCATCCGCATTTTGTGTTATCCACCCGACTACAAATGGATGTGGGAGATTGATGCAATTTTCACTTAATTGGGCAATTGAGTTCCAGCATGTGGGAACCCATGAACCAATTAGTGGTTTCAGTCATCATTGCAGGTCAGAGACTGCCTGGTCTCAGAGATTGCCTGGCCTTTGCTGTGAGAGGACCTGGATGCAAAATGAGCAGCATCTCAGAGAGAGAGAGAGAGAGAGAGAGACAATTTTTTTTGCAACCAAGTCCTCCCAGGCAGTCTCTGAAGACATTCAATGCAGCAGCATCAGAGGCGACTTTCATACCCAATACTACTACCCATCACAATACTACTACCTTCATCACATCTCCGTTATAATAGTGGACCTGCAGCTGATAGTCAGCTATCCACTTGTGCTCACGCCAGGTTTCACTGGCGTGTTTCACATCAGGCGTACTTCACGTCGGAAAAGGGTTAAACTAGCTAAAACGTTTCAAAATGGCATTACAGAGCCAATTTAGAGCTTGTTAAGGGCTTTAATGGCCTTTCCCGCCTCTTGGAGGCAGGACGGAGTCGGGAACCCCGCGACCGATTTTGTCAAAATTGCGTGGAGGCGGGTTGGAGGCGGGATGGGGTCGGGACCCCGAATCTGCAACTTTAACCCCCCACACGCCTCCAAACCCGACTCCACGGGTCATTGAAAATCCAGCCCTGTGTCTCAAGTCCACCATCTGAGACTGTACCAAGGAACTAGGAGGGTCCGACAGCTGGGAGAAACATGCCATGGGGGATTTCGAAGAGCTTTTGAAGGACTCACCACGGTTCAGGTAGGCTCTTGCTTCTGACAATGTATTTCAATGGCTTGGGGTCAAAGAATACTCCTTTAAAGGATACACGGAAGCTCCAAAGACATGACAAACCTTTCTTTTCTGATTCGCCTATTAAACACAATCCTTGACAGTGCCTTGAACCTCAGACAGCAAACTCTGATGAATTAGTTATATTGCATGGTCATGGATTTATTGTTTTGAAAGCTACAAACACAAATATTGCACTTTTGGCACCTTCTGATTGGCTTCGACTCCAGAGGTAATGGTTCGGGAGCGGATAAATAAGCCGTTGCAGGTGCTTCTCTGGCTACGACTGGATAGATAAGAATGGAGCCAGGTGAGTGCAGTCCCACCCAGCTGGCTGACGGAGGAGAGGCATTGGAGGAGGATGGTGTGGGCAACCGTGCCAAAGACTGCAGACAGGTCGAGAAGGATGAGGAGGGATAGTTTACCATGGTTACAGCCGCATGGGATGTAATTTGTGACTTTGATAAGGGCCGTTTTAGTACTGTGGCAGGGGCAGAAACCTGATTGGAGGGATTCAAATATGGAGTTGCGAGAAAGATGGGCCTGGATTTGGGAGGCGACAACACGTTCAAGGATTTTGGAGAGGAAAGGCAGGTTGGTAGTTTGCGGTAGTTTGCCAGGACAGAGGGGTGAGGTGAGGGTTTTTTGAGGTGAGGGGCGACGACGGCATATTTGAAGGGGAGGGGAACTGTAACCGAGGAGAGGGAACCAGTAACAATATCAGCTAACATGGGGGCTGGGAAGGGAAGTTGGGTGGCCTGATAATACTAGAGAGCAGGAAATGGAAAACATAAGTTATTCCAAATTCTGTTAGACCACTTACAGAGATCTGTACATCCTCCCACACCACCACCAGCAGGCTGCCAGGAAATTGGACCCATACATCTTATCAAGTTACCACTGTTTTAATACGGACCGTACATCCAGTTCTCTCACACTGCCAGAGAATCAAGCTTCTGATGTTTTCCGTACTTGTGATGAAAATCTGTCCAAAATCTTAATATCGCCATCGCATAAAACATCTGAGTGGGAAAAATAATTCTATTTAAAAAAAAAAGCTTCATGAAGGGCTTGATTTGAACTCCCCGGTTGAGAATGCGGTAAAGCACTCCTGCTCCTCCTGGACCACAAGGAAACAAAAAAATAATTGAAAAATGTACTTTGCTGGGCCTCTTCTAGCCCTGGTTCCTGTTCCCGGTAGGTTTGGCCTGGGGGAGAAGCGCAGGCTGCTCCCCAGCTCAGGCCATAGGTTAAAATAGCCGATGATGTAATTGGAGCCCGATTAGCAGATTGGGTCCCGATGATGTAATTAGAGGTACTTACGTGAGTCAGTTGTGCTTGATTAGCTTGTTCAGAACTTGACAGCTTCGCCCCGATATTAGCTCGGAGGCGGGGAGGGAGCGGTTGTGCTGTTTTGCGGTCACAGGCCCTGCCGAATTTAACGGCAGGGCCTGGTTATCATTTTTTGTCTCCGTTTCCCGGTCGGGCAGAAAGGCCTGCAGCACCAGGCCGCAGCCGGGGAGCGGAGAGGAGGGAGGGAGGGAGGGAGAGATCACGGGTCGGGGCCGTGGATCGATCAGGGAGGTCGGAGACATCGGGGGGGGGGGGGGCGCCGGAGACACATCGAGGGGTCCAGAAGGGAAATCGGAGGTGTTGGTGGTTGGGATAGATTGGAAGGGTCGGGTCAGTCGGAGATTGTGGCTCAGAGGGGTTTTTTGATTGGAGAGGGTGGAGTGTGGGAAGCAGATAAGTGGAAAGGCAGTTGAAAGGACCCTTAGTGTTAGGGGGAATTAAATATGTGGGGTTATGGGGATAGGATGGGATATGTTAGGGGGAATTAAATACGTGGGGTTACGGGGGTAGGGTGGGATATGTGTTCTGTGGGGATTAAAGCAGCGACAGGGTACTGGATTTGGATGATCAGCCATGATCGTATTGAATGGCAGAGCAGGCTCGAAGGGCCGAATGGCCTACTCCTGCTCCTAGATTCTATGTTTCTATGTCCTGGATCCAACAGTCCTTGCTTCCCTTTAGCTGCCAAGTTTTCCGAGGCTCAGGAAACCTGGCTGGCCAGGGTGAAATTTAAAATAGAGATTAAATCTGAGGCAAGCAGCCGCATTATAATATTTATTAGTGAGTTGGATGCCCACCCCCTCATCCTGCCTCTGTTAAAACTGGAAGTGGGCGGGCTGAAGGCCGGATGGGGTTGGGTTTGAGATTTTTAATGTTTTTACATCCCACCCAACCCAAAACCACTCGTTTTTGTGGACTAAAATTTCTACCTTGATTCTCTGGTAATGTGAGAAAACTGGATCCATCAGTCCATATTAAAACAGTGGCAACTTGATAAGATGTATGGGTCCAATTTCCTGGCAGCCTAGTGGTGGTGGTGTGGGAGGCTGTACAGAGCTCTGTCAGTGGTCTAACGGAATTTGGAGTAACTTATGTTTTCCACTTCCTGCTTTCTAATGTGAGCAGTATGCATCCACGGCCCAGCAGCCTGGGGTATGGGAGAATAAGCTGATGATTCTTAACGGGAAGAAACTCTCCCATGCAATGCTCCCTGTTATTTTTTATTTGGTGCGCGGTCCCTTTAACTGGCTGCGATGCCCATTCACATTTTTGCGCATGCACGATTTCTCCCATGTAAAAGCCAGTGAGCAGCCTGTGCGGGACCTCCCATATGTTTTCCTGGTATTTGCACTTGAAGGGGACCATGATGGATTCGGGCAGGTGTCCCTGCTGCCTGCAATTTAAGATTGCATACGGCCAGATCAGGGCGGGAATGGAGAAGATTAAATACCCCGCACCATTTTAACTGCCTACCTTGCACACCAGCCCCGCACCCTAGCCTGGCTTCCGCCAATCAATTCAAGTAGTGTAAGACTCCTCCCTCCAGGAGGTCACCTGACACAACTTGGACTTGGCACTGTGTAGAGTATAACTCCCATCTGGTGTGAAACTGGGGGCTGAATTTTGCCAATGGGGAGCTTTTGGAGGCGGGACTCTCACTTGTCAGATTTCAGTCCCGCCTCCATCAACTTCTGGCCAACCCACACTATTTTCCCTTGATTGACCTTAGCAGGCCAATTAAGGGAAAGCTGGTTACAGAGAACGTCAGCGTATGACGTTTCATCTGTCAAAAATTTTTGACAGATGAATTGTCATCGTTTGACAGCTCTGTGAAGCTATCAAACACTGACATTCTCTGTAGTTTGATGAGTTCTTGAATTCAAGACTCATCAAACCTCTTTCTTTAGCAGAAATTAGATGGTTGTTGCATTGGAGAATGCAGCAGCCATCTGTCATCTCTGCCGGTGAGATGCGAGACTCTCCGCATCCCCAATGATTGAAGCCTGCAGGAAGAAACAAAGATAAGTAAACTTTTTCTAAAACTTGCCACTTACCTCACATACTTACCTCTCCACACTTGAACCCATCACTTACCTCCACAGCGCACTTTTGCACCCCGCAGACCCCCGCAGACCCACTGCTCGCCTCGCTGACCCTGGCAGGGTTCGCAGCCTTCGGGAAGCCCGCACCTGTGTGGGTAAAATGGAGATAATCCTCTTATCTGCCTGTTAACTACCTGTTAACAGGCAGATAAGTGGCACTAATCCCCTTCCTGCCTCCAAGGAGATGGGACTCGGCACGGGTCGGCTACATGCCGCCTGGCAAGTTGGCACGTAGGCGTGTTGGGGGCGGGATGGGCACCTGCCCACAGATTCTGCCATTTTCCCGGCAGTCCCGCCTCCATACCCGCCTCCACAGGGCTGGCAAGATCACGCCCTGGGTTTCGAAAGTGATCAGGGCCTCCTGGCTATTTTATTAATTTACTGCAGATTTCAATGCTGTGAGAAGGTGGACACTTCAGCTAGTGTGCTCCTATCATGATGAAAAAGTCAATGTGGGCGTGGAGTTCTGCACATGTGTGTAAGTTATGCATGCACACACTCTCTCTTGATGGGGCAAGTGTGGTGCACAGCTTGCCCCATGCTGCTGTCTCAGTTAGTATGACTGCAACCTTAAAAGTTGTAGGGGGGTTTCTCAATAGTTTGAAGCCTTTCAGCAAGGTCTGTGTTGAAAGAATGTTTTCAATCTAGCCACGTAAAATCGTGAGGTTACAGATTGATTTTTTTTTATTAAGACAAGAGAATAATAGGGACCACATGGTGGAAAGACTTAAAGCTGCATATTTAATCTGCTTTAATTTAGCAAAGCACCAATTGAAACGAGTAACTAGGAGTTTAAGAATAATAATGAGCACGACTCCAGCAACAAATATGCTAAACTGAAACAGGCACTTCACCGTAGGCATTACTAAACCTTGCACAGCAACTAAAATGAAAGGTATAACATTTGCTTGTGTGCATAAATGAATCAGAGGGGTATGTACAGAGATGAGTTCATGCTAAAAGGTGCTTGAGGTCCCATGCTCCAGCATAAAACACATTCGGATATATATTATGGCCAAAGCCAGATAAATAAAGCTGGTACATAACTTAAATATTGATATAAAAACAGAAAATGCTGGAAACACTCAGCAGGTTAGGCAGCATCTGTGGGGAGGGAAACAGAGTCAACGGGCTGGATTTTCATTGACTCGTGGAGGTGGGTTTGGAGGCGTGTGGGGGGGGTTAAAATTGCGAAAACTGGCGGGCAGGCACAAGTCCGCCTCCATCCCGCCTCCACGCAATTTTCATTAAATCGCGATTGTGAAACCTGGCGGGAGCCTCTCTCTCTCTCTCTGTGGTGGTGTAAAAATATCTGGGAGCAGACTTAGGGCTGCTGCTGCTCATTTTGTATCCAGGTCCTCTCACAGCAAAGGCCAGGCAGTCTCTGAAGACCTTCAATGCAGCAGTAATGATGACATCATCAGAGGCGACTTTCAGACTGAAAACACTAATTGGTTCATGGGTTCCCACATGCTGGAACTCAATTGCCCAATTAGGTGAAAATTGCATCAATCTCCCACATCCAATTGCAGTCGGGTGGATAACACGAAAAGTGGATGACACGACCCCAACCCGCCCCAGTATCAAAATCCAGCCCAACGTTTCAGTTCAGTGACCTTTCATCAGAACTAAGGCTGCCTGACCTGCTGAGGGTTCCCAGCAGTTTCTGTTTTTATTTCAGATTTCCAGCATCCGCAGTATTTGGCTTTTGTTTAAATATTGACATAACTATTGAACTGCAGTGGTTGTATTCGTTCTAGGATTGCATGTGCTTACTGTACATATAGCCTATTTTCAACAACAACAATAAATTGAATTTATATAGCGCCTTTAACGTAGTAAAACGTCCCAAGGCGCTTCTCAGAAAAAATTTGGCACCGAATCACATAAGGAGATATTAGGACAGGTGACCAAAAGCTTGGTCAATGAGGTAGGTTTTAAGGAGCGTCTTAGAGGAGAGAGAGTTAGAGAGGCAGAGAGGTGGTTGGGGGGGGGGGGGGGAATTCCAGAGCTTACGGCTTAGGCAGCTGAAGGTACGGCTACCAATGGCGATGAATTTTCATAGCTATTCAGATTACGGTTTCTAAGTGTTTGTATATAACTTTACTTTTAATTCAAATCTTTAACATCTAATCTGCCACCTATAGGTATAACATATACCTATTTAAGCAGGTTTCTGCCTTTACATTCCTGCGTAGAAGCTCTGCAGGATCTTTTAACTCACTGCATTTGCTACTAACGGTGTTTTAATCAAATTGCCTAGCTCAATTTGGCATTTAAATATCTCCCATTATGCACCCGCATTCCTGAATGATAGAATGTTAGTGATAGTGGGAGATATTTGAATGGAAATCTGACCCAGGTAATTTGCTGAAAACTACAACAGAAGCAGAGGAAGATTTGAAGCGACGAATTGAAATATTGGAGTGATTGTCACACAGGAGGGATTCCTGAAGATGACAAAAGAATAAGACAAAAGAAAGAACTTGCATTTATATAGCGCCTTTCACGACCTCAGGACATCCCAAGGAACTTTACAGCCAATTAAGTACTTTTGCAGTGTAGTCACTATTGTAATGTAGGAAATGTGGCAGCCAAACAGCAATGAGAGAATGACCAGGTAATCTGTTTCAATTGAGGTTGGTTGAGGATAAATATTAGCTAGAACACTGGGGAGAACTCCCCTGCTACATAAGAACATAAGAAATAGGAGCAGGAGTAGGCCAATCGGCCCCTCGAGCCTGCTCCGCCATTCAATAAGATCATGGCTGATCTGATCCTAACCGCCAATCTACTATCTATCACAGAACCATCTCCTGCATCTAACAGAATTGCACACACGAAATAGGAGCAGAATCAGGCTACACAGTCCCTGGGCCCGCTCCACTACCCACAGGGCCATGACCGATCCGAACCTAGACTCATGTCTTCTTTAAATAGTGCCATGGATCTTTTATGTCCACCTGAGAGAGCAGACAGGGCCTCGGTTTAACTTTATCTCCGACAGTGCAGCACTTCCTCAGAACTGCACTGAAGTGTCAGCCTAGGTAATGTGCCCAAGTCTCTGGAGTGGGATTTAAACCCTGAACCCTCTCACTCAGGGACAAGAGTGCTGCCAACTGAGCCAAGGCTGACAAAATAAAAGAGATTTTATCTCTCCAAAAGCAAAATACTGTGGATGTTGGAAATCTGAAATAAAAACAGAAAATGCCGGAAATACTCAGCAGGTCAGGCAGCATCTGTGGAGAGCGAAACAGAGTCAATGGGCTGGATTTTGATACTGGGGACGTGATGGAGGCGGGACTCCCACTTTTTGGGATGTAGTCCCGCCTCCATCGACTTGTGGCCAACCCACTGTATTTTTACTTGATTGACCTTGTTGAGCCCACCCAGTGGGCTCAGCAGGCCAATTAAGGGCCACCCAGCAACAGGTGACATCACAGATTGACATTTCATCTGTCAAGAGCTTTTGACAGATGAAATATCAGCGTTTGACAGCTCTTTGAAGCTGTACTCTATGTTAATTCCTTCCTCTTAGGCTGATTTAGAGATCTCTGCAGAACAAAAAGCAGAGGCTGCAGCTTTTGACAGCTCAACGGCCATTCTGCTTTCTGTGCCGGTGAGATTTCTGACTCCCGAGACCTGAAGGGCTGACACCTGCAGGAGGAAGTTAAGGTAAGTAAAACTTTTTTCCACACTTTACACTTACCTTACACACTTACCTCTGCACACATGCACCCATCACTCACCTGCCCACCGGACATATCGACCCCTCCAACCCCTGCAGACCCACGGTCCGCCTCGCTGAAACGGCGTGGTTGGGACCTCTCGGAGAGCCCACATTTCAGGCATAAAAATAGGGATTAGGCAAAAAACTGCCTGTTAACTACCTGTTAACAGGCAGTTTATTGCCACCATTCCCCTTCCCGCCTTGGGGAGGCGGGTCCCAGCACAGGTCGGGTGCCCGCCTCCAGCGAAACTGGCATGGAGGCGGGTTGGGGGCGGGATGGGGTCGGGACCCCCGATTCAGCTATTTTCAATCTAGTCCCACCTCCAAACCCGCCTCCACGGCTCTAATGAAAATTCTGCCCATTGTTTCAGGTTGGTGATCTTTCGTCAGAAAGGTCAGATTTTATTTCTCCTCTCCTGAAGGCGCTAACTCATAGTTCCATGAGTCCTGGAGCACCTCTGGTACCTTGTCCAAGCTCTCAATCTCCATGTGTGAGTGTTGACTGAGCATGCTATTCCACCATAACTTGCATCACAGTTAACCCAAACCTTGTTTTCACCTAATCGCCATAGATGCATGCTGTCCAGCAGGTGTCACTAGATAGTGATCAGGAGCCCAAGTTCCTGCATTGGCTGAACACAGGCTGGGGATTGAATCTTCTCATTTGTATTCCTCAGTGCTATCCAGTGCAGTAATGTTACCTAGTAGGCTACAAATTACAAGAAATCATAACTAGTCCTCAATCAGTGCATCAACAAACCTTTTTGATGTATAAAATGAATGGTCACATTAAAAACTAACTTATTGAATTAAGTCTGTGAATCAAAGAGTTAAATTACAAAGTGAAATCCAACTCAGATTGGACCAAATTCAAGCACTCAGGTTAATTGAACATGTGGAGATTAGACTTGTTGCGTTCCCCAGCTAAAGTAACACTTATGATGGCTATTGGGGACTTGGCCTGGAGGGTGTTGCACGGAGCAGTCCCGTGCAATAAAGTTTTAAGTAGGTTCATGGACTCCCAGGCCGCCTGCCTTTTCTGCTGCCTGGAGGAGTCCGTGTTCCACGTCTATGTAGAGTGTGAGAGGTTGCAGCCCCTCTTCCACTATTTGAAGGGGCTGCTCCTCGATTTCTGGCTGCACTTCAGTCCCACGCTCCTGATCTTTGGTCACCTGGTGCGGGGGCGGGGGGGGGTGGCGCGGGCAGGTCGGGGGGAGCTCCTCGTGGGACTGCTCCTGGGCCTGGCCAAAGTGGCCATCAACTGGTCCAGGCAGCGGGCGGTCGAGGGGGTCGTTCGGCCCGACTGCCTGCCTCTCTTCCGTGGCCACGTTCGCGCCCGGGTGGCCCTGGAGATGGAGCACGCGATGTCCGCTGGCACGTTCGAGGCTTTCCGCGACCGGTGGGCGCCGCAGGGACTGGAGTGCGTCATTACCCCCGGCAACACAATTTCAATTTAATTTGTTAAGTTTCATTTAATGTTTTATTAGTTACAGTATTTTTTTGTTATGGGTTGCTCAAAAGAGTACACTTATGATGGCGCTCGAGCCCTTCCGCGACCGGTGGGCATCAGAGGGGCTGGAGTGTATCATCACGCCCGGGAATACAATTTGAATTTAAGTTGTTAAGGTTCTTTTAATGTTTTTTGACAAGTTACAGTTTTATTGTTTTAACCAGAAGAGTACACTTATGATGGGCTTGTTTGTCTGAATTGATACCAGCTGCCACAGGCAAAATGTGTGATCTCTGAAGGAAAATTCCACTGAATCTGTTATCATTTGTTCAAGATTTCTAGTTGCCATCATTGTAACGTGTATTCTTATTTGCTGTTCTGTATGTCAGCAGGATGTGCCATGTTGTCTTTTCATTGAGTGCACCGTGGAATGAAGCTGTGTAAGAAGGTAGGCATTTCCTGTTCAGCCCCATACCGTGCTTGATGCATACACAGGGCCCATCCAAAGTCTCCTGATTTTGTGAGACTTCCGCAGGAGCTCACGGCACAACACACAACTGATTATATCAAATTGTCTTTAAATGCTCTTTTGTTCATCGCTGAGAAATGCGAAATGATTTTGCTGACGTTCATGTTGAGCTGTGTCTGGTTCATGTGTGCCTCATATACAGAACGTTGCACAGACGTGAAATCTTATTTAAATCAAAAAACTGGAAGTCAAATTATGAAAACTCAAAAATTCTGAAAATGCTTTCTGGAGGGAAGTTTGTTCAAACCTAATAAAGGTCCAAGCTGGAGAAAGAGTGAAGAGGCACATCCATTGAAGTGGGGATTTCCTGTACCTTTTAAATAATCTTTTTGTCAGACATAGCACTTTTTTTTGTTGCAAAAACAGTATCAATTTGTGGTATTAAAATCAAAAGAAAATGCCAAATGTTGGAAATCTGAAATAAAAATAGAAAATACTGCAAACGCACAGTAGGTCAGTTAGCGTGAAAAGAAAAATGGGTTAAGACTTGAGGTGTAACCCTTCATCAGAATATATATGTATATACTAGCCTGACTGAGAGAGGAAATAACTCCACCTATTTTGCCCTCGTGATGGTTACTGGCAGATGTGTCAGAACAACAACAACAACAACTTGCATTTATATAGTTCCTTTAATAACAACAACAACTACTTGTATTTATATAGCACCTTTAATGTAGTAAAATGTCCCAAGGCGCTGCACAGGAGTATTTTAAGACAAAAAAAATTGACACCAAGCCACATAAGGATAAATTAGGGCAGGTGACCAAAAGCTTGGTCAAAGAGGTAGGTTTTAAGGAGCGTCTTAAAGGAGGAAAGAGAGGTAGCGAGGCGGAGAGGTTTAGGCAGGGAATTCCAGAGCTTAGGGCCGAGGCAACAGGAGGTACGGCCACCAAAGGTTGAGCGATTATAATCAGGGATGCACAAAAGGCCAGAATTGGAGGAGTGCAGAGATCTCGGTGGGTTGTAGGGCTGGAGGAGATTACAGAGATAGGGAAGAGCGAGGTCATAGAGGGATTTAAAAACAAGGATGAAAATTTTAAAATCGAGGCATTGCTGGACCAGGAACCAATGTAGGTTAGCGAACACAGGGGTGATGGGTGAACATGACTTTGTGCGAGTTAGGATACGGGAAGCAGAGTTGTGGATGAGCTCAAGTTTATGGAAGGTCGAAAATGGGAGGCCAGCCAGGAGAGCATTGGAATAGTCAAGTCTAGAGGTTACCGAGCCATGGATGAGAGTTTTAACAGCAGATGGGCTGAGGCAGGGGCGGAGACCGGCGATGTTACGGAGGTGGGAAGTGGGTGGTCTTGGTGATGGAGTGGATAAGTGGTCATCTCAGGGTCAAATTGGATGCCAAGGTTGCGAACAGTCTGGTTCAGCCTCAGACAGTGACCATTGTCAGGGATGGAGTTGGTGGCTAGGGAAAGGAGTTTGTGGCGGGGACCTAAGATGCTGACTTCGGTCTTCCCGATATTTAGTTGGAGGACAGCCCATGATGACGCTCCCTCGGATTTTCCCTCATTTGGAAGCATTTGGTGTCCTCTAACCACCATCCCATGATGTTGTGTTAGTTCCCTGGAATTCACTGGCGCGGAGGCACCTTTTCCAACTCTGTGGTCCCCCTTTTTCCGGAAATCTCTAATATTAAGTGTTATGTCTGCACGCACTTCCGATCTATAAAACCGTACTTCTTGTTTTCAATTCTTTGTCATACTTAAGCGAAAACATGTTCAACTATTAATTCCCATGTCCACGCTCATTATGGAAACTAGGATGTTTCTGAATGAAAGAAAACATTAAAGAGGAAACTTTTCCTACTTGCTGTTTGTAGCAAAATGATAGACATTTTCTTTCTCTTCACATTTTATGATTTTGCGGCAAATAACAGAGGAATGTTTTCCCTATGTTACCTCGAGACTAACAGATGATTAAAAGCATGTCCAAAGCTGTAATATGCTTGAGGGTTTGGATAACAACATCTGAACCCTGAGTGCACTTTGCTGTTGAAGACATTCCAGGCAAGTTTTATTCTCTATAATACAGTTTTCTGTTTTTTCCATTAGTGTGGTAAATGTCTGCTTTCATCGTCTGCTAATTCTCACCGGCTATTTCTCTCAGGTTTTTTAATCCACTTATACGTTTTAGGTCATTTACCTGACGGTTTACATATTGAATTGTTCAGTGAGCTTTCCTGTTTGAATTCTTATCTTCCATTACTGATGCTAATTTTTCCCTTGCCACTGAGTGTCGGGTTGCTGCTTTGTCTCGAATGAAGACTAGTTTTGCAAGATTATATGCCTGGGGTAGGTAGGGAAGAGGTGAAGTTTTGTGACATGAAGATCGTATTTTACTAAAATAATATCCTGTTTTATTAGATAATGTTTCATAGATACTGTAAGGAACAGGCAAAAAAGGTGTTGTTATATTGGGGATACTATACAGGTAGCAATGCAATAGACATTTGATTACATCAGAACTAAACCCAGTTTCGTCAGATTATTTATTCTAGATTGGTTCAGGAGTAAATGTGAAAAAGATAGTAAGAAATTATTTTTTTCAATTTATGATTTTAATACTAACGTTGCTCCAAGGTGATGAGCTGTCAGAATCTCTTCTGTTGCTGCTGTTCCTTTATAGTTGTTACATCACTGCATGCATGAGAAGTGAGCAGTATGTGGCAGTGTGCCTAATATTTGTAAACGAGATACAATATGAAAGGACAAATAAAGCTGTTTTTTTTTAAAACAGTTGGGCTCCTAGGTTTTCTAAGTAGTGGCACAGAGCACAAGAGTTAAACTTATATAAATCACTGGTTAGGCTTCAAACGCCAGTGAAGAGGAAATCCTATTGCGTCCGCCTTTAGTTGCCTTACCTTAGATGTCCAGGCCATGGAGAGCATATAGAAGAGATTTAGAAAGAACAAACTTGCATTAATATAACACCTTTCATGACCCCAGGATGTTCCAAAATGCTTCACAACCAATGAAGTACATTTTGCAGTCAGTGTTGCAATATAAGCAAAAGTAGCAACCAATTTGCACACAGCAAGGTCCCATAGCAATGAGATAAATGACCAGATAATTGTGATCTGCGGGAGGCGGAGATGCGGGGCAGGAGTAGGGGGTGGGCTTGAATCCACAGCCTACTGAATCAGAGGCAAGAGTGCTACCAATGAGCCAGGGTTGATCCCCTAGAGACAGCACAATGGGGTGAATAGCCTCCTGCTGTACTAAAACATTCTATGATTCTGCATCACTGAGACTGTAGATGTAACATATGTTTAAGGGTGTTTTAACTCCAGCCCTTCATTGATTTAAATAGTTAACACCTCATCAGTCTTTAGGTGTATTATAAGGGGCATTTTCAGCTAGATCTAAAATCTTATGGTCCTGTAGCGCAGTGCTATTTTAATTTGAAGGATCATGGACACAGAAGACAAATTGTATTCTCAATTTACCCCAATTCCAATTGAAATGCCTTTTTTTAACTTTGTTCTTGAACTTTTTAAAAACACAAACAGCTGTCAAGCAATTTAAATAGAAGATGCAGACAGGTTTATAAAGACATAAGCATAGGCAGATAAACAAAAAATCATCCCCTTAGCTCTTGTTTCCGAAAGTAATGTCACAGCCAGATTACTAGGTATCCATGTACTTTGGATCTGTAAACATAGAAATGACCTCAATGTGTGCAATCCTTCTCTTATATATACACACGCTCCGCAGTACAGCTGGTGTCTGGACAATGACCCTGAAAAAGAATTTTACTTTAATCAAATTAGCCCTCTCCAATAAACAATATTGCACACTCCTGGTTGACTTCATTCATGAGTTAAAAATGCAGTGTCAGGTGGTCCAGTAGCACAGCCCAACAGTTTATCAGTGTGCTCCTGCACTGGTTTGCAATGTAATTGCCTGATATCAGTGGAGTTGTTGGCAGTTCCTTGAGAGGGAGGAAAGATGTCTCCGGGCACACCTGGTGCCTGCCACTGTGGGCTGGCAATGGTTTCACTTTGGAGCATGGTTCATGATTAATAGAGACTGGTATTGGCGGGTACTTAAACGTATTTTAGAAAGTGAATAAAAAAATAATACAGAGGGAAATAGGTTTCGAGTCGTAGCTCCAGTTGAGGATCTAGCACTGGCACAGGTGTGATGGGCCAAATGGCCTCCTTCTGAGTTGTGATTTCTTCGATCCTATGAACCCTGGGTTTGCTCACTTTCCCACTCACTCTATTTTTTTTGAGAAGTCGCACAACACCAGGTTATAGTCCAACAGCTTTATTTGAAATCACAAGCTTTCGGAGCGCTGCTCCTTCGTCAGGTGAAGTGAAGAAATACATATGGGCACAGCATATATAGTCAGAGAACAATGCCAGACGACTACAGTTAATCTTTCCAACTGCCTTTTATCACACCTCGGCAGAGAGATAATCACGGCAATCAAAGGTGTGGATGGTGTCCAACCAGGTCAGTCAGGAAGACATTACATCATAGACGATAGCAAAATACAACAAAGACAATGAGGTGGGGTCACAAGGGCTCAAATGTGGCAGATGCTGGAGTCTGTATGGAAAACAAAAAAATGTTTTACTTTTTTTGCTGGAAATCACAGCAGGTCCGGCCGCATCTGTGTAGAGAGAACAAGCCAACGACGACTCGAGTCTGGATGACTCTACGTCAGGTGGGGTTACATGTAGCGTGACATGAACCCAAGGTCCCGGTTGAGGCCGTCCTCATGGGTGCGGAACTTGGCTATCAGTTTCTGCTCGATGATTTTGCGTTGTCGTGTGTCTCGAAGGCCGCCTTGGAGAACGCTTACCCGAAGATCGGAGGCTGAATGTCCTTGACTGCTGAAGTGTTCCCCGACTGGGAGGTAACACTCCGCATCATGTCTATTTTTTTTGGTTAGGGAATGGTGTGGGAGGCAACCTAAAAGTGGGGAGGACAAAAATGAGGGGAAACAACAAAAAATGTTAAACAAAAAGAAGACTGGAGTTGCTAATTCCTAAAAGGGTTAATTCCACTCTTAGTTTATATTGAAATCCCAGCTGACAGCTGTTTGCCTTCATAATTTAACATTTGTTTGGGCTGTGAAGTCGGGTCACCTCTGTAATGACTAACAGACTTTCCCTAATTGATACCCATCCCATTAAATATGCCTGAAGTCCACAAGTTCTGGAAATCCATTCCCTGGTTAGTAAAATGATTAACTAGATTTCTCCAATGGTATTTTCAGCTGCCAAGTTAAACACAATGGAAGAAATTTACCATCCAGGATTTTGAAGCGATTATACGACAGAAAAAGGACATTTTGACAACAATGTGAATGCTCGTGACAAGTAAATTTAAATGGTGTATTCATTTCTTTTATTGATTCATGTGGTAATTGAATGCAACCATCAGAATAATTCTAGATGAAGATATGTTTGCGGTTTGTCTGCCTGAAGTCAAGCCAGGTACAGTAGCAGCTCCGAGATTTAGGAAGAGATGCTGGTGAAAATACTGTTGGGGAGATTTTCAACTTGCCTCACGGGTGTAAAGCTGGCGTTGGGGTTTGGCCGCCTGTTCTAAAACCCGTCCAATTTAATTGGGCGGTGAGTTGTAAATCCTATCCCAGTGCTTGCTTCTCCCGCTCCCCACACACGTACAGCAGGAGTCACACAGTCATCTCCCAGTTATAGTTTGTGTGTTAATGGGTGATTTCCAATTCACGTGGTGACATTCAATCAGAAATAATTGCGAGGAGGATCACGCCTGTAGCTCTCTGATCACATGAGTGTCTGTCAGTCGACACAAATAATGGCCCGAGTTTGTGGTGGGTGTGGCGGCGTACTCTGAGTACGCCGTCATACCACCTTTGAAATCTACCACAAGTTCGGGATTTCCGCACGCGCTTGTGCGTGCGCTGAATCCCGAACAACGTACGCATCGACAGGCCGTCCGCACCGCCACCGAAAACCTAATTGTTGGGGCAGAGTTGGGCTAATTGCCCACCAACTGCCCAGCAATTACGTGCAAACATTTTACGGCTGGTGCAAACAGGCCTGTTTCCACCGCGCAAGGGGATACCCGAAATGAAAAAACTGCTTTTCTTTTAATTAAATGACATCCAGGAGCATTTAACGAGAAGCACTCCTAGTGTATGTTAAAGCTGCAGGTTTTAAAAAAAATAATGTTTACATTTCATAACGTTCTGCACAGTGCAGAGTATTTGTTTAGAAGTGGGAATTATGAGTAATGAATTGGATTCCCACGATAAAAGCTAAATCTGTACGTATTTTAAAGGCTGTAAGAATGAAGTAATGCAGTAATTTAAATGAATGAAAGACAATGGGCTGGATTTTCAATGACCCGTGGAGTTGGGTTTGGAGGCGGGGGGGGGGGGTTAAAGTTGCGGATTCGGGGGTCCCGACCCCATCCCGCCTCCAACCCGCCTCCATGCCAGTTTCGCTGGCGGCGGGTACCCGACCTGTGCTGGGACCCGACTCCCCGAGGCGGGAAGGGGATTAGTGACAATTAACTGCCTGTTAACAGGTAGTTAACAGGCAGTTTTTTGGATAATCCCTATTTTGACGGCTGAAGTGTGGGCTTCCTGACAGGTGGCAACCACGCCAAGTTATCGGGGCGGGCCGTGGGTCTGCAGGGGTTGGAGGGGTCGATATGTCCGGTGGGCAGGTAAGTGATGGGTGCATGTGTGCAGAGGTGAGTGTGTAAGGTAAGTGCTAAGTGTGGGAAAAAGTTTTACTTACCTTAACTTCCTCCTGCAGGTGTCAGCCTACTCACTGCATTAGAGAGCAAGTTTACGAAGAAGGGCTGCCATCAGGTAGGTGTGTATTCTTTTCGCAAGTCTGTGGCGTACTCCGAAGCTACGCCAAGGACCGCAATTTTTGGGCCATTCGCAGGAATTCAGCTGCTGGACAATTAGGCACAGAGGTCAGTATGGCCGATTCATGCCACTTCTGGTTTTCAGTTATTAATTTTAATAACTGAGCACCACCACCTCCAAGTTCCCCTCCAAGTCACACACCATCCTGATTTAGAAGTATATCGCCGATCCTTCATCGTCGCTGGGTCAAAATCCTGGAACTCCCTACCTAACAGCACCGTGGGAGGACCTTCACCACACGGACTGCAGCGGTTCAAGAAGGTGGCTCACCACCACCTTCTCAAGGGCAATTAGGGATGGGCAATAAATGCTGGCCATGCCAGCGACGCCCACATCCCATAAACGAATTTTTAAAAAACCAAGAGGACCATTAATTGGGCATGCTAGCCTCCATGTCCAATTGGCCAACCTGCTTTCCCTTTGAGCGAGGGTCTGCATTAGCGTTACAGTGGATAATTCAATGAAATCATCAGCACAAAGAGTTACATTAAAAAGGGGCAAATGGCACTGGGACGCAGTAACAGAGGGGTAGAGTACAAATCAGAAGAGGTGGTATTTATTGTCACTGTATATCAGACCGACCCCATCTGTAATACTGTAAGCAGTTCTGGTCGCCTAATTTTAAAAATCTTTGAAAAGGTACAGATCCAAGTATCCAAGCAACAAAGGCAATGTCAGCTATCAGGAATTTAAGGTATAAAGATAGGTTAAAGAGGTTGGACTTGTTTTCTTTTGAAATTGAGGAAATTTCATAATGATCTAATTGATAGTTAAGGGAATGGAAAAGGTAACTCCAGAATACTACTTTAAGTTAAATTGTGAGAGTGGGATGAGAGGACACGGGTTCAAACCAGTTAAAGGTAAATTTAGGACTGATACTAGGGAGTTCTTCACACAAAAAGTGATCAACACATGGAATGGAATTCAGATAGAGTTGTGAAGATGAAAACCCTGAAATAATTGAAGAAACAATTAGAAGCAACAATGGGGGAACTGTAGGATCTTTCTGGATGGTTGAACTAAAATGGGCTGAATGGCCTCCCTCATCCATGGTTATTTTGTGGTCTTGGGAAGCTGTCAAGATTATGAATGGAATTGATCCAAGCACATTTCCCACTTTGGTGAAGGATTGAAATTCCAGGGAACACAAGTTAGGAAATTAGGAGCAAGAAGGGGAATCGGGCACTTCTTTTTTACGCAAAGGGTAATGGAGTTCTGAAATATGTTACCAGAAAAGGTAATTGAAGAGAATGTTTTTGGAGAGAAGGGATTGAGGGAAATGATGAGAAAGAAAGAAAGAAAGGCTTGCATTTCTATAGCACCTTTCACGACCACGGGACGTCTCAAAGCGCTTTACAGCCAATGAAGTACTTTTGGAGTGCAGTCACTGTTGTAATGTAGGAAACGTGGCAGCCAATTTGCGCACAGCAAGCTCCCACAAACAGCAATGTGACAATGACCAGATAATCTGTTTTTGTTATGTTGGTTGAGGGATAAATATTGGCCAGGACACCGGGGATAACTCCCCTGCTCTTCTTCGAAATAGTGCCATGGGATCTTTTACATCCACCTGAGAGAGCAGACGGGGCCTCGGTTTAACGTCTCATCCGAAAGACGGCACCTCCGACAGTACAGCACTCCCTCAGCACTGCACTGGAGTGTTGATGGATGGAAAAGAAACCAGCTTAGGGCCTAATGATTTTTACCTGCTCCAAAAATCCTTATATTACTATCAGTATTTCAGTTAGAATCTATTATTATAGTTTGTTACTTTCAGAATAGTATTCACTTTTTTAAATGCTGTTGATTTTTAAAATCTATTTTCCTCTTTGTGTGTCTCTCAATGACCTTCTGAGAAGGTGGGAAGAAAGCTGCTCCTGGGCATCACTCTGTAACCTCGGAACGCTGCAAAAGTGGCCTAAGAAGACTTGACTTTTAATTATTCCACTTCCCTGTAATAAAATGGTTCTACTTTAATCGGCAGCTTTTGACCCAAGAGAGGTGAGGAATTAACCATATGGGTTATTCTGATCTTGCATTCTACCATTCTGTGGCGTAAATCATATCCTCATCAGCGCCATATAACTTTTCCCTAATTTTTTTGGAATAGATTATTGATTAAAAGATTTGTTCTAATTGTAGGGGAGCCTCAAGTCTACCTTTTTAAAAAGAAGACCCACAATAGCAAGTCTGCGTCATCACTGTTTATTAATTGTATGCATCTTAAAAGTTTTCTTGTGTTAATGCAAGCTGTTGTTCTGCAGATGTTAGCACTGCTGGCTATAATTTTAAAGTGCTTGGCCAACCTCTGTCAAAACCACTCCTTTCTTGCCTGTTCCTCACAGCTTTTATGCAAATTGATGGCGACTGATTGGCAGGAGAATCTACCACTCCCACTGTTAAGTTTTAGAACTATTTCAGCAGTGAACTTTAATGAATTGAATTGGTATGGACCTTGCTAGTAGACAGAGGGATTGGACTGCACTGGTGTATGCCTGTTGGCTTATAACATGGAGTGCAAAATTCTAATCCGAGAGAAGGACTGCAGAAATATGTTTGCTTCTGCACGGGTTACTGCTCTGTGCTGCTGTGTTATTTTCCTCTTCCTTTTACCAGCGAATGAAGCCTGGAAGCAAAGTAAACCACGCCTGAAGTTCTCGTACAAAGGTAAAAGTTTTTATGTGTATCGCATATTTCAGGATCTTTTTACATCTCACTAAATTACTTCAAGATCCTGTAATCCTCACAGTAAAAACATATTAACTCCTGCAAACCAGCAGGACAGTGTGTCTCTGAGATGTAACATTGGAAAGTGATTATAGTGCTTGAATGAATGCAAGATGCTGATGATTTATAATTTCACCTAAAATCTTTTTGATTTGCCATTTAAGGTTTGATCAGACACTCTGTGAAGCTCAAAGTTTTTGTAATGTTCTGTGTAAATTGTCTTCACGGTAATTTAATGATGCTGAATGATAGAGTTGTATTCCGTCTAGAAGCCTCAATAATCCAACAAAAAACACCTAATTAGGTCACTGTTAGCACAAAAATGTAAGTGCGATTGGATATTAGATCGTTGTTTGGGCAAGTGATTTGGCGCAGTCTGACATCCTGGAATGAGTACTGCAAGTGCAACATTTACCTCGTGTAGCCCAAGATGCGCAATTTTGCACAAAAAAGTTCCAGAAGCAGTGGAAATGCTGGGTTTTTTTGGTCAATGGCTCCACATCGTAACGACGGATCAGAGAGTGTGACCAGCCGGAGGACAAGCAGTAAATGAGCGGAGATAAAGAGTGAGCCCACCAACAGCGTCAGGGGCAGAGAAAGAAGAAAGGAGCGCAGGACGAGGGTGAGCAGCATAAAGGAGACAGAGAGACCCTGACCCAGCCTGAGAGGCAACCATCATATTAGGCATTCACTTGTCCTAAATATGCCAAAGGTCCAATATTTATTCTATGCTAAATTTATGCTAAATTTCAACTGTTCTTTCCACACTTCTTCAGCTGCTGCTGAACTTAAGTTCATTTTAAATCATATTTATTGACTTTTATTTGTAAACTGGCCATAAAAAATTCTGAAACAGCCTAATGAGCTGGTGGCAGCAATGAGTAATAAGGTGTGCATGCATTTTTTTTTAAAATCATGGATGCAATGTTTCAGTTCTTAGCTTCACCCTAGAATCAAACCCCTGTTCACCCGCGTGTCTTGACATGTGTTACCTCATTATGTGAACTACAGCTCACTCTTTAACCTTCAGTTTTAATTGGAAACCAAAGAACAAATTGTAACTTCATCTTGCTTTCAATCTGGATGCCTAGAATAAAAAGCACATTAATCAGTGAATCGGGGGGTTTCGTTCGCTTCTAAGAAATGGCAACCACTTGATAATTAATTTGTGAAATGGATCATATAACCTGTCGGGATAACTTCTATGCTTTGTCTTCAGGCAGTGGTGCAACACAAGCCATCCTGAATCTCAAATGTGAATGCCATTTTTATGAGGCTTCTGGGGCTCTGCATCAGGGCGAAATAGTTACAGAGACTGACTTGAAATGTAAATGCTTATTCCTCCTTTAAACTGAGGGAAAAAGGATGGACGTGTACATAAGAACATAAGAACATAAGAAATAGGAGCAGGAGTAGGCCAATCGGCCCATCGAGCCTGCTCCGCCATTCAATAAGATCATGGCTGATCTGATCCTAACCGCCAATCTACTATCTATTACAGAAACATCTCCTGCATCTAACAGAATTGCACACACGAAATAGGAGCAGAATCAGGCTACACAGTCCCTGGGCCCGCTCCACTACCCACAGGGCCATGACCGATCCGAACCTAGACTCATGTCCAAATTCCTGCCCGCTCCCCGTAACCCTTAATGCCCTTTACTTCTAGGAAACTGTCTATTTCTGTTTTAAATTTAATTAATGTTGTAGCTTCTACAGCTTTTTGTGGCAGCATATTCCATGGACCTACCACCCTCTGAGTGAAGTAGTTCCTCCTCATCTCAGTTTTGAAAGAGCAGCCCCTTATTCTAAGACTATGTCCCCTAGTTCTCGTCTCACCCGTCATCGGGAACATCCTCCCCGCATCCACCCGATCCAACCCCTTCACAATCTTATATGTTTCAATAAGATCGCCTCTCATTCTTCTGAACTCCAATGAGTAGAGTCCCAATCTACCCAACCTCTCCTCATATGACCACCCCCTCATCTCCGGGATTAACCGAGTGAACCTTTTTTGCACTGCCTCGAGAGCAAGGATGTCTTTCCTTAAGTAAGGACACCAAAACTGTATGCAGTATTCCAGGTGCGGTCTCACCAATACCTTGTACAACTGAAGCAATACCTCCCTATTTTTATATTCTATCCCCCTAGCAATGAAAGCCAACATTCCATTTGCCTTCTTAATCACTTGCTGCACCTGCATATTAACCTTTTGAGTTTCGTGCACCAGGACCCCCAGATCCCTTTGCACTTCAGTACTCTCCAGTTTCTTGCCATTAAGATAATAAATTGCTCTAGGATTTTTCCTGCCAAAGTGCATCACCTCACACTTTCCAGTGCTGTATTCCATCTGCCAAATCTCTGCCCACTTACTTAGTCTGTCTATGTCCCCTTGCAGGTTTTTTATGTCCTCCTCACTCACTACTTTCCCTCCCATCTTTGTATCATCTGCAAATTTTGATATGTTACACTTGGTCCCTTCCTCCAAATCGTTAATATAGATTGTGAAGAGTTGGGGACCCAGCACTGACCCCTGTGGAACACCACTAGTTACTGATTGCCAGTCTGAGAATGAACCATTTATCCCAACTCTTTGCTTTATGTAGGTGGCAATCCTATCAGGATGAGGATCGGAACCTATTTTCAACAAAAAAAAATTCACCTTTTAAAATGAACTGCTCTCTTGCTCTCTTTCTTCCTCTCTCTCGGACCCAAGCCCAGATCCTATTAGCATTCCTTTTGTTCTTCATACCACAAATCATGATTGGAAAATAGCACTGTTGGCCATTCTTAGCGCTGAGTACCACAGTTTGGCCCAGCGACCTCCGCCTCAGCAACAGATGTCACCGCAATAATTATGCGGAGGAAACATTTGCGGTGGCTGTTGCTGTCACAGCCCTCTGACTGCACCTGAGTGCGGCACAAGTGCACTTTGTCCCTTCACAAATACTGCATGCATTGGCTTGTAACATTACACATCCAATTCCTCACCGAAGGAAAAAAAAATCTTTCGATGCACAATTTCTTGGGCGTAGCTTTACTCGCAGACTGGAGCTGCTGTGATAAATCGCAGTTAATTGCAAGGTATAACAGAATTTTCTCCCTCTATCCACTGTCCAGAGCTACAGCGATCTCTGTATCTGCCAGATATGAGACATCTGGCATCTGGTATAGGTCTGGAGAAAGGAACAACTTTGAGGTATGTGCGCGAATTTTAAATGTAATGTTGTTACTGACAGGTCAGAGGGCACTGTGACCTTTCAAGGAAAGACAGAATCAGGCACAACTGAAAAAGCCAAATTATTTCAGAGTTTACACTGTTAACTGATATATATGCAGCCTAATTTAAAAAAAAAACCCACAGGGATGAAGATACCCATTTCATTATTTATTAAGTTGTCGAATGTAGTAATGCAATTCTGCTACGTTGGATTTAAATGATCTGTTTGCTCGAGGAGTGCTGCACTTTTCCTGCTCCATTCAAAATATAAGCAATTCCAATATATATACACATCTGCAAAATACAGCTTTCTATCATTGCTGGATATGGTAGCATTTAGAATGAAGCCAATTCACAAAACCACAGAATATCTTCCCACTTGCAGCATTCCTTAAATACATTGGGGGTAAAAAAATCCTCTGATCTTGTGATTTTATTTACAAACACAATGAACATAATGTTGTTGAAGAGCTGCCAACCACTCATTCATATATCTTGCACGACATATGTGGAATTTCTTTCTTTTACTTGAAGAAGGATCATGTTAATTGAGGAAAAGCCACATGTGATCTTCGACTGGCATTACTGCCTTGTGCTCACAGCTGGGAGAGTTGGTCATAATTTGCCTTTGTCTTTTTCTCATCAAACATCACTGCTATTTTTAAAGATGTTATCCAGGAAATAACCAATTACCCAAAAGGTCATATGAATCTTCCATGACTTCAAAATCTAGTCTGAATTGTTTAATTATTCATGTATTCATTGCAAGGAATCGTTCACTGCCATAGTTATAATGTCATGATGTGGAGATGCCGGCGTTGGACTGGGGTGGACAAAAATGAGAAGTCGCACATAGTTATAATGCATTCTTGACAGTAGGAGTGCAGAACAGGGATATTCCCAGCCAGTAGTCTTATTCTGGTGATTTTTGTACAAGGCATGCCAACCAATAATTGGAGAACGTCTTGAGCAGTAATTCATGGAGAATGGCTGTATTCTCTATCTCGACCAATTGTTATAATATATCTCTTGTGACACATTTTATTGCAGTTCTGGAAATCTTATTGCATAGCGTGTGAGATTTACTGAAGATGCGACAGCTGTTCTCGACTCCCATGAAAAACAGTCCTTAGGGGCACGCACATCTGTTCCTCGTGGGTCTTTTTTGTAAATTCTCTGAACGGAGACATATGGAAGAGAGAAAACATTCTTGAGCCTTGATTCAGCCAAAGGGGATTTTTATTCGATAGGTTGTGTTGTCAAGAACTGATGAAAATACGCAAATAAAAACCGAAAATGCTGGAAAACGCTCAGCACCTCGGGTAGCATCTGTGCCGAGAGAAACCGAGTTAACGTTTCAGGTCGATGACCTTTCATCAGAACTGGAAGACGTTAGAGATGAACAGTTTTTGAGCAAGTACAGAGCCAGGGAAAAGGAGGGGGCTGGGGGGGGCCAAGGAAAGAACAAAGGGAAAGGTCTGTGATCGGGTGGAGGGCAGGAGTGATTAAATAAGAAAAGAGATGATGGTGCAAACCAATAGGGGGTGGCAATGGGACAAGTAAAGCAACAACACATGGGTTCAGAGGATGTGTAAGTGGTTGCTGCAGAATATCAGAGTGGGAGGGAACCATGGAAAATCTGGCCAAAGGGGAGAAGGCTCCCATGGCCCGGGATTATGGCAGGGAAAGGTGGGTAGACCCCAGGGAAATAGATTGCCCCGTCCCCGATGGGTGGTCCCCATCCTAAGCACCAGCCCATATCTCCTCCACTCCCAGTGGCTCTGGTGCAGCCATCCTGCATTACCACCGCTCCCATTTTCTCAGACAGCGGGTGCTGGTAATGTAGGATGGCTGCAGCAGAGACACTGGGAGTGGAGGAGCTGTGGGCTGATGCTTGGGGTGGGGATCCCCTATCGCTACACGGCCGGTGGGGTAGTCCGCACCCCTGGGGTCTACCCACCTTTCTCCACCACATTACCGGGCCATGGGAGCCTTCCATGCTTGCTTTCCCCCTCTGTTATTCTGGTGTAACCATTTACACCTCCTCTGGACCCATCTTTTGGTTTTTTTACTTGTCTCACTACCACCACCTTTTGCCTTGCACCATCATCCCTTTCGTCATTTAATCATCTTTTGACCTCCACCCTATCACAGACCTTTCCCTTTTGTTCTTTCCTCCTCGCCACCGCCCCCCCCCCCACCCCCACCCTGCCGCTGATACCCAGCCCACCCCGCCCCTCCTTTTTCATGGCTCTGTACTTGCTTAAAAACTTGATGTGGAGATGTCGGTGTTGGACTGGGGTGGACAAAAGTGAGAAGTCGCACAACACCAGGTCATAGTCCAACAGCTTTATTTGAAATCACAAGCTTTCGGAGCGCTGCTCCTTCGTCAGGTGAAGTGACTTCACCTGACGAAAGAGCAGCGCTCCGAAAGCTTGTGATTTCAAATAAAGCTGTTGGACTATAACCTGGTGTTGTGCGACTTCTCACTTTTGCTTAAAAACTGATCATCTTTAACGTCTTCCAGTTCTGATGAAAGGTCAACGACCTGAAATGTTAACTCTGTTTCTCTCGCCACAGATGCTGAGTGTTTTCCCACCATTTTCTGTTTTTATTTCAGATTCCCAGCAGTATTTTGCTTTTGATGAAAATACATGTTTGATCATTGGTTTTGTCAGAAGTAGTAGATGTGTATTTGCGTGTGTATGCATGTGATCTTCCATGATAAGGCAAGCCCTGGGACTGTGGCTAGGTTTTCCAAACATTGCTGGGAGCAAAGTAACGCCGCCTCCACCCTCCCACCCGAGCCTGTTTTCTGTACTGCAAATCAGAAATTGAACCAACGGATTCACTATCGGAAGGGTTTTTGTACTACATGTTGGGAACCAGTGGTTTACAGAACAGAAATCATAAAGTGGCAGTTCCCACATCATTTAGCAGAGTGACTCAGTTATTATGTTGGCCACAAAATGAGTATTTATTTTTCGTAAGCCACCAATCCCAGACTTGTGCCTTGTTCATACAATGGCTTTGGATTTTGAATTTTTTTTATACATATATATATATAGCATCAGCCGTGGCTCAGTGGGTAGCACTCTCACCTCTGAGTCAGGAGGTTGTGGGTTCATAAACCCACTCCAGAGACTTGAGCACAAAAGTCTTAGTTTGTTCTAGGTGTCTATAAATGTCATTCGATAATCAACTGCTGGGTGATGTGCAACAATGGCCTGAAGTGTCTTAATTGTTTTCCCCTCTCCCTTGAGGAATCATGAAACCACATGATGCCTCAATCCAAAATGAGGAATTCACTCTAGTGGGAATTATGGGTGCAGCCTGGTACCTTGCCACTCTTGGAACACCAGTGTGCTGCCCATCACACCAGCCTACTTTATGAGCAGATCTAACAGAAAGGGCTACTCCAGCTATAATCCCACGATAACTAAAGACATCTGAAAAGACAAACGTGTCGTCCATTGCACCTTTGTTTCAGAGTAACATTATAAAAGCTGCATCGTTGAATATTATAAACCATAATGAGAACAAAGTGCCGCTGTGTGAGCTTCACTTCATATATGATACCTTGGAAAAGCAGGATAGGCTTTGAGCTCATTATTTTTGGACCTGGAACAAGAATGTTAATGCAGTCCGAAGAATGTCCATTTACTTTGGCTTACAGCCTATAGGACATTCAATTCCTTTTTGAGATTCACTTTGTGTGATCCAATGCAAACATTGGAAACACAAATTGAGTGAGTAAATAAAAAGAAAATAGTTTGGGTCGTGGATTTAACCACCTTTTGGCTGAACATGAGACTTTCACACTTGTTTTATAAGACAGGTGACTTGGTGTCGTTACTGTTCCACAAAGTGTCAGGATATTGATTCAGGCTGTTTCAGATGACAATAGCAAAATACTGCGGATGCTGGAAATCCGAAATAACAACAGAAAACGCTGGAAAAACTCAGCAGGCCAGGCAGCATCCGTGTAGAGAGAAACAGAGTTAACGTTTCAGGTCGAAGACCTTTCGTCAGAACTGGAAAAAAGCAGGAAATGGAATAGATTTTAAAGCAGGTTTAGGGGCGGGGAAATGGGGGAGGGGATGAAAGAACAAAAGGGAAGGTCAGTGATAGGATAGAAAGCAGGAGAGATTAAGAGACATTGAGAAACATTAAGAGATATTCAAGACAAGAGGAGGTGGTAATGTGACAGGTTAAGGAACAAGATGACAATTGCTTCACACCAGAGCAGCTCCTGATTTTGGCCAGGCGCATGTGAACAAAGACTGATTGGACATTTCTTCTAGGAGGTCGGGAGGTTGAGTCATCCACAATGCTCTTGTGCTCTGGTGGCTGGGTACAGAGCATCCAGGTTATGCTGTTCCTTCAGGGAGATGCACAAGAGAGATTTACGTTGGGAAGAAAGAATGAATAACTAAACAACAGTGGAGGAGTTCTGACTGGCGTAAGGCAGAAGCAAAATTTTACTATGCAGCTCTGATTTATCCTTTCAATCTCGGGAGCCAAAGTGTGCTTGAGGCTTTCCGTGACTGGTGAGCACTGCAAGGACTGGAGTGTTTTGAGGACACTAGGAATAATATTCTCATTTAGTCTTATAAGTTTCCCTTTGTTCTGTTCAAAGTTATTAAGTTATTAGCCAATAGCCCTGGCCAATATTTATCACTAAAACAGATTATCTGGTCATTATCACATTGCTGTTTGTGGGAGCTTGCTGTGCGCAAATTGGCTGCCTCATTTCCTGCATTACAACAGTGACTACCACTTCAAAAGTATTTCATTGGCTGTAAAGCACTTTGGGACTAGGGGGCATAGTCTCAGGATAAGGGGTTGGCCATTTTAGACTGAGATGAGGAGACATTTCTTCACTCGGAGGGTTGTGAATCTTTGGAATTCCCTACCGCAGAGGGCTGTGGATGCTCAGTCGTTGAGTATATTCAAGGCTGAGATCAATAGATTTTTGGACTCTAAGGGAATCAAGGGATAGGGCGGGAATGTGGAATTGAGGTTGAAGATCAGCCATGATCTTATTGAATGGTAGAGCAGGCTAAAGGGGCCGTATGGCCTACTCCTGCTCCTATTTCTTACGTTCTTACGGGACATCCTGAGGCTGTGAAAGGCACTATATAAATGCAAATCTTTCTTTTAAAGAAAAACGATTTGAGAACTTTGGGCAGTTCATTACTGTTGCTGCGTGTCAGGTAGCTGATTGTCCTTTTGTGTTTTAACCTTGTCTGATGATGTCATTCACTGTATAAGGCTGAAGGCAAGTCTAAAAACTATCTTCTGTATCGGGTGCTGATCAGCTGTTTAGGGGTCGGGGAATGGAGGAGTGTGAGAGACTTGTATAGTATGCACACTGTGGGGGGCGTAGAGTTGGGAGAATTCGCTGGCACAAATGGCTGCAGGTGGTGGAATCTAGAAGTCACTGGAGTAGCACCACGACACGGAGAGTGACACAGAGAGAAACCGAGAAAGAGTGACAGAGGCACAGAAAGTGTGTAGCAGAGAGGGATGTATATCTAATGACGTCATAAAAAACAAATATTGAGGTAATATTGCATCCTGATCTTATTCAGATCAATGGAGTGCACCGTTTCTGAATAAATTTGGAAGTTCTGCCTCATGTGCTATGCTGTTCCCTTGAGAAAAAATAAATCAGTAGAAAGAACAGGGAAATACACCAGAAAGGTTGTACATTTTTACATTAAAATGTTTACATTTTCGAGGGATGTGTGCTGTGACTACCCCAACATAACTACTTTTTTAGCGTTTGACTATTACAATATTGGGGATGACTACAGTAGTCATCCCCTACTACAGTATTGGCCCATAGAGTAGCTCTTTCAGGTCGAATTAAAAGATTTGCTCTATGGGGTAGTGGTTATGGTACTGGATTAATAATCCAAAGGTGTGGACTAATAATCCAGTGACTGTGAGTTCATAAACCCATCATGGTTGTTTTGAGAATTTGATTTTGATTTTTTAAATCTGGAAATATCAGTAAAAGTGATCATGACGCTGTCAGATTGTCACAACTGGTTCACTAATGTCCTATAGGAAAAGAAACTTGCTGCTCTTACCCAGTCTGGCCTATAATTGACTCCAGACCCACAGCAATGTGGTTGACTCTTAACTTGCCCTCTGAAGTGGCCTAGCAAGCCAATCAGTTGTACCAAACTGCTGCAAACACGAACTGCAGAGGTTCAAGAAAAAGGCCCACCACCGTGACCAATAATATGCAGGCTTTGCCAGCGATGCCCACATCTGAGAATGAATTCAACAAAAAACCCCTGTGTTGGCCCGAGGGGAAATGAAAAGGGAAGACATTTGTTTTTAAAACACCACTTTGTAAGAACATATTGCTGCATGAATTGAACATATTTTTGAAAAGGAAAAAAAAAATCAAACACTAATGTGTAACCGATCTGAATATAATCAGCTGCAGATCACACAGTTATAGTAAGATCTTAATAAACACAACTTTGCCAAGAGTCTGTGCTCTTGTATCAAGATGTTCAACAATTGCAGATAAAATTTACTTGTTGGCAAATCTTTGTAACACTACTTATTCAATAATTTATTTAACAATTCAGTCTGGCAAAATAAACGCTGAATCAAAACATATATTTTACACATGTCCCTGTCTCAAGGTCCAATATTATTGCTCAATATAAAGTTAGTTATACCCGACATTTACATGGATGTGAAATAATTTTGATACAAGCAGCGAAATTCAAATGTGAAGTCACTTGAAGTGCACTTGGGCAAGTTTGCAGACCTGTTCCAGGAGGTAGTCTAATTATAGTCCAGTGTAATGTCAAGTTTAAATCGCTTCACTGAACCAAAATCTTTTAAAATTTCATTTTTAATCTTTTAAATGTTGCAGAGATGACAGCCCTGACCACTCCCTGGTAATTAAAATTTAATTGGCATTAGGATGCTGGTGGGTGAAGCTTTGCACATGCATGTTTGGATCCGTGCCCAGAACTCTCTCTTTTCTCTGGCCAGAAAGCAACCAAGCAGGCAGCAGTATATCTTGTATCTGCCTGCCCTGTGTTGCTCCATACGGATTCTAATTCCTGTAGTATAGCAATAATTTTAAGTAAAATTAATTAACTGAGGCAGTGAATTGATCTTACTTAGAATGCTTGGCTCATTTTCTGCTTTGATCAGCACTTTGTGTCAGTCCTGGCTCAGTGGTAGCACTCTTGCTTCTGAGTCAGAAGGTCATGGGTTCAAGTCCCACTCCAGAAATGTGAGCACGCAATCTAGGCTGGCACTTCAGTGCAGTGCTGAGGGAGAGCTGCACTGTTGGTGGTGCCGTCTTTCGGATGAGTGTTAAACCGAGGCCATTTCTGCCCTCTCGGGTGGATGTAATAAAAAAAATCCGCAGAAGAAGAGCAGGGGAGTTTTCCCGGTGTCCTGGCCAACATTTATCCCTCAACCAACAACATCAAAAACAGATTATCTGGTCATGTCTTTCATTGCTGTTTGTGAGCGCTTGGTGGGCCCAAACTGGCTGCCGCGTTTCCTACATTACAACAGTGATTACATTTCATTGGCTGTGAAGCACTTTGGGACATGCTGAGATCATGAAAGGTGCTATTTCTTTCTTCGTCTTGAAGTATACTGTCTGAATTAGGGAGTTTATACAATAGGAGTAAACAAGAAGTGGCTTTTTATGTTTTGGAATTCAGTGGTGGATCAGATATCTATGTGTGTGTCCCATTGATTCATGTGTCACAAGTTTGTACATATGATTGTCCCACATCTATAAACATAAATAGCTGCAAACAACACCTGATTCTGACGAAAGGTCATCGACCTGAAACGTTAACTCTGTTTCTCTCTTCACAGATGCTGCCTGACCTGCTGAGTATCTCCAGAATTTTCTGTTTTTATTTCAGATTTCCAGCATCTGCAGTATTTTCTTTTTGTACCTGATTCTTGATACTGGATGTATAAATCTGCCAGAGCTCCATGTGTAGACATCCCAGAGTCGAGGGTGACTCATCTTTACTGCAAATCTCTAAAGCTGCACCACCAGAAATGTTCTTAATATTGCATATAGTTCGAGCACGGTCCCAGTCCCACGTCTAAGAATTTGACTAAATCCTTTGCAGGCTTTGGACTGGTGCAGTGGTTGATGTGTGTGTGTGTGCACTGCTGTGGGAGATCACTTCCCCACAACATGAGCAGCACCAGTGAAAGGCTTGACTTCTCCCCATCGGAGGACTGTTTTCTCTGCAAAGCAAAATTTCTTCATGGAACTGTTCTACTTTATTTATTATTTTAGGTCAGTCTGAGCTGACGCATATGGAGAAATAATCCTCTGCCTTCTTCTATAAAGAGCTGCTCACATCAATTTTTGTCTGAGGTGAGGCGTGTGATAGGTTGCAAAGGCGCAGTGAGCTGCAGCAACTATTTGCAAGTCGAGACATCTTTGCGTTTTGGAGATTAGTGATATACATGTGCATGTTTAACCTGTAGAACTCATGTAAGTTCAACCCCTATCTGAATATCGATTTTAATTTAGTTTCCTTCCAGCAACCTTTTTATTTTTACCCAGGTGTTGCCTTTTAAAAATCAGCCTGGCAGCACTGCCTGGTAAAAACAGGAGACTTCGGGCTGGATTTTACTCACCAAGACGAGTTGGGGGCGGGACTGCCGCCTTCCGGGTTGCTACACACTATTTCCCCTGATTGGCCTTGTTAAGCCCATCCTGCAGGCTTGCTGGCCAATTTAGGGAAAGCCGGTGTCAGATGACATCAGTTGATGACGCTTCATCTGCCGGTTTTCTTAAAGGCACGTGAACCATAAATTTTTGACAGATGATTTGACAGTGTTTGACACGATTGAGGTGTTGTCAAACACTGACAATCACTGTACAAAGGTGAGCCCTTGCACCCAGACTCTCCAATGACTCTCTCCTTAGGATGAAACAGATGGCAGCTGCAGGTGAGGGTACAGAAGCGATCTGTCACTTCTCCCAAATAAGGTGATGCCACACAAACACTTCAAAGCTTGTCACCGACAGAAAAATCTAAACACATTAAAAATGACTTTCCCAACATTTCCTTACCTCTGATACTCACCAGTGTCCCATTGCATCCTTCACACCACTTCTGCAGCTGTCATCTGTACACCAACAGCACAACAGACCCACAGCACGCCTCACTTACCCTGGCGGGGTTCCCCGATGTCGGGAAGCCTGCAGCAGAAGTCTAAAAATTGGAAAAAGCCTCTTCACTGCCTGTTAACTACCTGTTAAACAGTTAAGTGGCTATAATCCTCTTCCCGCTGCTAGGAGTCAGATCCCTGCGCAAATCGGGGACCCGACTCCCGGGAAGATTGGTTGGAGGCGGGTTGGGAGCGGGTTCAGGACCCGCTCCCATTCTTTTTGACTTTCCCAGCAGTCCCACCTCCAAACACGCCTCCTCAGGGCTGGTAAAATCCAGCCCTTCATTATCGTTGAGATAAGCCTGTGTCAATCATCGATTCCCTGGGCCAGTAAACCTCTGCAGCACCTGTGTGCAATTTATTAAACTACTTTGAGACTTGGAGTAATAATGCTATGCACATCTGGCCAGAGTTAGTTTGAGGTGCTTAAATATCAAATTAATTCTATGAAACAGATTAAAACTTCCTATGATTGCTTCTGTACCCTTTTAGATTGATGCGGAGCTTTTGTAAAAAAGTGCACTTCTTACCTTGAAGGATGTGGTCCTTTCTGATTTATAATTCACTGATTTTCTCTGTACTGAAGATTCATTATCCATTTGAGAAATGAAAAGGGGCCTCCCCCCCTCCCCCACCTTTATATCCACACAAGCCATCCCAATGTACAGATGTTTCAGCTCATAGACATCTTAATTCTCATAATCCCTAGAATCAAGCGGGGTTACCATCATACGATGAGGGCACCCATAATGTAATCTTTTAAAATGTACAAGAACCATCTTAACTGTAAACCAAAATGAAGACTAGCACTTTTTATTCTAACTTTTATCTTAAAGTTCTAAGGTTAAACGTTTGGCATGTTGTATATAGCAGGTTAGTACGAACTGTTGCTTCAAATGTATTCACAACAGTAAATAGATGGTTGAGAATACCTTTACAAGTTACATACAGGGTATGTGCCTAAAGGGAGAATTATTCCAGGTTTCCTGACTTGCGTCATATTTAAATATTTGTTCTAACATGTCATTATGAAGCTTACATTTGATGGGAGATTGGTTAAACAGTTGAAGCCATGTGTTTATTGAATGTTGAGAAAATTAGAACCAGTGTGTGCCTGGGTCAGGGTTTAGTTATTGCTCCTGGTGTGAAATATTTTTTGTATCAATTGCAGATGTTTAATGTAGTAATGGATATATTTTTTAAATTGCTTAATTTATAATGCAATAATTTGTTTCCCCCCCCCTGACTTTTGTCCTCTTCTCTCCTAACGATGGCGAATCATCCTGAGGATCTATGACCACTGGCAATCCTTGGATACCTCACCCACATGACTGATCTGCACTTAAGATTCAGACATAATGAGGGAATCACAGCCAGCCTCAATCATGCTCTTGCCTGACAGCCACTCTCTTGCGTGCTTTCCCGCAGGGGTCAAAGGACAGAGATCAGAAACCAGAGCCATATCTCAGTTCTTTTTTCCCCCTTGGCCTAGGGGCGCTCCAATTGTCACCCTGACTAAGATTACATAACTCAACACAAACCAGAAACCACACTCGGGACCTTCTGGACTAGCATGATTCAGTCCCTCATCACACAATCTATTTTCTCACTCAGCTGTCGACAAAGCCCTTTATATGTTTATTTTTACAGAAGTACTTCATGCAAAATCTCTATGTTGCAGTATTCCTCTCCTCCCGATTTCCTAGACTTTTTTAAAATAACTTTCTTTTGTGCGCGTGATTCCATTTTTTTCAGCGTTCCTGCTGCTGCACCGACCGCCGGGCTTTCTCCCCCAGCCAGGTAGGCGGAACTGCCCAGACCATGGACTCCTCTGTGGCTGCTAGCAATGCCACTCAGAAAACAGAAAGTATTTCAGCTGAGCAGTACTCCCTTCGAATCTCCAGTCAAGGTATTGCTGCACAATTCTCCAACTGATGGTCCATCGAGATACGAGGAATAATGACCCCCAAAAAATGCTGGCGCGTTCAAATCCTTCACCATTGGAAGTCTTATCATTTAATTGATTTCATTTTTCAGTTATATTAAGAGAAAAAGAAGACAAGGGATGGAGTGGGGCCACTGAAAGTGGGATCGGGTGAGGACCTGATTGATGCTACACAGGCAGTAAAAGTGCTAATTAAGTTTTTTGCCTCAGTTTTTACCAAGGAGGAGACAGGTAACTTTTCTGATCTAGAAAGGGAACTAGAGGGTGTTGTAGGGGTAAGCTGTGACACTATTCACATAACGACCAGCACGGTTGCCAAACAGCTATGCAAACTTTAAGGTGAATAAATCTCAAGGACTGGATAAAATGATGCTTAAGGAAATAAGGGAGGAAATTGGTACCCAAAAGCAACTTAGGGATGACTTTTCCTCTTGCCATGTGGCAGAACATAGACTCCATTCAAAATCTCCCAAGCCAATTAAAAGCTAAGATCAAGAACTCGGTGACATGGATGAATGAGAGCATTACATAGAAACATAGAAGATAGGAGCAGGAGTAGGCCATTCGGCCCCTCGAGCCTGCTCCGCCATTCGATGAGATCATGGCTGATCATCTAAACTCAGTACCCTGTACCTGCTTTCTCCCCATATCCCTTGATACCTTTATCTTTAAGAAATATATCTAACTCATTCTTCAATATATTTAATGACTTGGCCTCAACTACCTTCTGTGGTAGAGAATTCCACAGGTTCACCACTCTCTGGGTGAAGAAATTCTTCCTCATTTCTGTCCTAAATGGCTTACCCCTTATCCTTAGATTATGACCCCTGGTTCTGGACTCTCCGATCATCGGGAACATTCTTCCTGCATCTAGTTTGTCCAGACCTGTCAGAATTTTATATGTTTCGATGAGATCCCCTCTCATTCTTCTATACTCCAGCGAGTATAAGCCCAATCGACCCAATCTCTCCTCATATGTCATTCCTGCCATCCCAGGTATCAGCCTTGTTAATCCATGTCATTAGGAACACAGAACTGACATCCAGTTTTATCTAACAATGGAAAAATAACCAGTGGGTTGATTCTAACCCCGACCGCAATGGCGGAAACGGTGTGGCAAGGGGGGGTTAAAATGGTGGGGGATGACTGCGATGCATTCAGCCCCTCACCACCTTAACTCACCTCAGAACAGGCACAGGACAGCAGGACCTGGCGGGAGTCAGCAGTGTGGCCAAAAGATGCCAGGTTAAGTATTTAAATGTAACTTTTCCGAGGATTCTTTGTGGGCCAGGAAGAGCAGGAGCGCACCCCCAGGCCTCCGTAAGGAGTCCTTGTGCCTCACCAGCCCCGGCCTTGTCTCTCTCTCCCAGCGCTCGCACCCCCTGTGGACACCCCTCCATCCAACACTAACTTCATGCTGGGGACCGTTCCCTTGGGTCTCTGGCATCTTTATGCTTCTATCCTAATTTCAGCTCGCGCCTGCTGGCCCTGACGTCACTCCCACTTGCTTCTGGTGGGAGACAGTGCTGCAGTATTCAAATGAGACCCTGGAGTTAAAATAGCCCGAGCCTCACGCTGAGCGCTCTCTGCGGTGGTTTCACTCCTGCACTGCACTCCGCCCACCCGCCCAAACGTATCCAGAGTTAAAATCGACCCTCGGGCTTCTCCTACTCCTATTCCTCAGGTTCAATATAATTTGTCCTGCTACTGAAACATAATTAACATAGTAATGTTTGGGAAGAAGACCGTGGTCCAGCAAACCTTTGCTCAGTGGTAGCACTCTCGCCTCTGAGTGGGAAGGTTGTGGGTTCATGTCCCATTCCAGAGACTTGAGCACATAATCTAGACTGATGCTTCAGTGCAGTACTGAGGGAGTGCTGCACTGTTGGAGGTGCCTCCTTTCGGATGAAGCGTTAAACCGAGGCCACATCTGCCCCCTCAAAAGAGCTGTGTCCTGACCAACATTTATCCCTCAATTAACACCAAAAACAAACTAACTGGTCATTATCTTATTGCTGTTTGTGGGAGCTTGCTGTGCGCATATTGGCTGCTGCGTTTCCTACATTACAACAGTAACAACACATCAAAAGTACTTCATTGGCTATAAGGCGCTTTCGGACGTCCGGTGGTCGTGAAAGGCACTCTATAAATGCAAGTCTTTTTTTCTTTCTTCCCAACCTTCCATCAGTTTCCTTACTGTGATTCTGGAACTCATAGTCCTGTAGCAATCTCTCCGTACTCTTTTTAAAACCCACTCGCAGCTTCCTGTTCCATAGTGCAGGCTAATTTGTCTGGGAAGCAATTTAAGAAATTATTCAGCACGTCACTGGGAGCACAGAACTGGCACCACCCAAATGTTGCCATCTGTTCTGTTCTGTGTGACAGTCCGTGCTTATTTATCTGCCCATTGTTACGTTGTGTGATTAAACAAGTCCGCTGATTTATCCTGCGGCCAGCACTTTTTGTTCCCTACAGTGCACTCCCAATCTGAATCTGTGCTAAGAATTAGGAGCAGGAGTAGACTATACAGTCCTTCGAGCCTGAGAGTGACTTGGGACTGTCTGCCTTCACACTACCCAACCTTTACTGTTGTTATCTGATCATCACCTGAGAGGACAGACCAGTACAACATTAGTTGCTGATTTAAATTTACTGGGATCACATCCCTGAAGCTTACAGCAGCAATTAATATTTTCCCAGAGAATAACTGACCTCTGGGATAGGCTGCCAGCTCGTACGGTGGACGCCGATTCTCTGAATTCCTTCAAGTGAGAGCTGGACCTATTTCTGGCTGGGGCGGAGATCACCTCTTACAAAAGGTAGGTAGTGCACAGAATGATCAGAGCCAGAGTGATCTCCTGAACTAGTTTCAATCGCCCAGGGGAGGGGGTCGGAGAAGAATTTCCCAGATATTCCCCCCCCCCCCACTCCCCCAAATTGGCCTGGGTTTTTCTGTTTTTTTTCACCTCTCCCAGGAGGTCAGATGATTTTTGGGTGGGCTGGAGAGTGTATATATTGTAATACACAAGGTATCACAATTGTGTGGGACAGGCTGGATAGACCAGAGGGTCTTTTCCTGTCTGTTATTGTTTGTACGTTCATAAGATATGACCACATGAGCGTCGGTAGGTGACATGAATCTGTCATTCATGAAAGAAAGACTTATGAAATAATATTGAGTGGCCTGTGGGTGGCGCTGTCCAGGGAGAGTATAAATACTCGGGCACGGGCCCAGCTTGCGCAGGACATTCTTAACAGGAACTAGTGAAGGACACAACTAGACCTCCATGTTGAAAAACAGTTGATTAAAGCTTTGTTTAACGCTTAGACCAAGTGCCTGGTAGTTTTCTTACATCAGTAGGTATGCTAATTTGAGATTTTGGAAGGATGGTAATTTTGCGGTCTCTTCCAACAGCTTCACTGTTTGGACAGTCAGCCCTGGACACGTATAGTTATAGGTTCTGGAGTTGGAGGTATCTTCCCATGACTCATTTCCACATGATGGAAGTTCAGACTAGAGGACATTACAGATTTCTACAGGATACTAGCCTGAAAATCTTACCAAAACTACTCGATAGCTAACCTGCTTGCAAGGCTAAGCCTGCATGATAATACATTCACCGGCAGTGCCAGCTGTGACTCAGTTGGTAGCACTCTCGCCTCAGAGTCAGAAGGTTGTGGGTTCAAAGTCCCACTTCATGAGACTTGAGCACAAAAATTTAGGCTGACACTCCAGTGCAGTACTGAGGGAGTGCTGCAGTGTTGGAGGTGCCGTCTTTCAGACGAGACAACAAACCGAGGCCCCGTCTGCTCTCTCAGGTGGACGTAAAGGATCCCATGGCACTTTCGAAGAAGAGCGGGTGAGTTATCCCCGGTGTCCCGGCCAATATTTATCCTTCATCCAACATCACTACAAACGGATGATTTGGTCATTATCACATTGGTGTTTGTGGGAGCTTGCTGTGCGCAAATTGGCTGCCACATTTCCTACATTACAACAGTGACTACACTTCAAAAAGTACTTCATTGGCTGTAAAGCGCTTTGGGACGTTCTGAGGTAGTGAAAGGCGCAAGTCTTTCTTTCTTACATTCACCTATTCACACAAAAAAGGTTGTGTTTTGGTGTTTGGCATGTCAAGTCAATAATTTATACTCACTTTCATTTTGAAATGTTATAAGTTTTCTTGTTACAAAATCTGACGTATTTTGACGATGCCTGCTGTGGATGAAATGGAGGGAGGCGGAAGGGAGCCATTTTGAACCATTCACCTGAATACCTGAGAAGCAACAGAGTACAATGACCTGTTGGCAGAATGGTTTGGTTAGTATAATCAGCGGTTACTGATTCGCAATTATTGAAACAAGGGGGCCTGTTTGATCATTTCGTCAATGGAGTCATTCAGTCTGTATGATCGCGGCTCGTGGAATCATTCAAGAGTAGTTGTTTTCAAGAGAACCAACTTCTTTCTCTAAATTACTCATATTTAATGTAAACGCTTGCCCATATGCTATAGGTTTGTGTAATAGGTTGTTGGAAAAGATATATCAAATGCACGTGTTTTGTAAGTGAAATGCTACATTCTGCAGTGGAACGTGGTTCTTAAATAAGAGTTAATCTGAATTTGTGGTTACACTTTACATTTAACCTGCAGAAAGCATAAAGTAATTGTACATATAAGTGTGAGAAGTCGCACAACACCAGGTTATAGTCCAACAGCTTTATTTGAAATCACAAGCTTTGATTGCCGTGATTATCTCTCTGCCGAGGTGTGATAAAGGGCAGTTGGAAAGATTAACTGTAATCATCTGGCAGTGTTCTCTGACTATATATGCTGTGCCTATATACATCTCTTCACTTCACCTGACGAAGGAGCAGTGCTCCGAAAGCTTGTGATTTCAAATAAAGCTGTTGGACTATAACCTGGTGTTGTGCGACTTCTCACATTTGTCCACCCCAGTCCAACACCAGCATCTCCACATCATGGGTACATATAAGTGTACGTGGTACAGGTGTTGGTTACTTTGGAAAGTGGAATAATTTGGTTAATATGACCAGAGCACGATTTTCCCAGTGTGAGAGTGTCAAAGGGCTTCCTCTGTGTTACATTTGCTCTGTAAACCAGGTATGACCTTAGAATGGACACCAGACCATAATCACGATGCTTCCACATCATGCACTGCCTCAGTTGTGATCTCATTGATTGTTGGATCCCAGTTTATCTTTTACTTTGATGAGCGACATAATGGCCCGGAACTTGCGGTCCTGATGATGGCGAACTGGCAGCCTTCGCCGTCATTTCGCCGTTGAAACTGACGGCAACGTCAGGATTTAGTGCGTGCGCAGCCTTACGTGGAAATCCTGAAATTGCGCTCTGTCACTCACAGCTTGTTGACGTCACAGCAGCTCGCACGATGGGATTCCCACTCAACTAAGTTGATTTCAGCTGCACGTTGGAAAAGCCGAACTTCTCACCACAGAGATCGTGAGAAGTTTGTGGGAAGCTTACTTCGGGGCCAGCGGCGATCGCCTTTGCTTTGCGCTGACTGCAAATTATGGGCCAATATTTTTCAGGAAATTCTTTGGACATTTCTACTGCTGTGTCCAGATCTGTGTCACATAAAGGTCAACTTCCCAGGCAGCTATGAACAAGGCTTATATTTAACATTTAAAACCACACAGCCACTTGGCTTAAAATAACGGGCCATAATTTGCAGTGTTTGCTGTTCGTTAGACTTGCCCTTGCATGTTTAGGTTTTAACTTTTTGCGTGGCAACTTGCTGAAAGTGTGAGCTGATAACATTACAGCGAGGGAAACCGGGCATCTGGGACCCGAGTGAACAACTCCAAACTAAACCAATCAGATTGAAGGATTGTGAAATTAACAGCGCAATAACTGAGAAGAAAGTGCAAATTAGAGTGGGTGAATTCAAAGTCAAATCAGGTACAGAAAGAGAAATAAAGAGAGGGAAAGACAGATTGGATTAAGGGAGAGAGAGAAAGGAAACAGAAAGGAAAAGTTTTTAAAACTTTTTTTAACATTTTTTAAATCTCCAACAACAATCAAAACCTGAAGGAATGAGACTCCACACTTGTAATAGTTAAGTTTCAGTGCCAGCGAGATTGTTTGGCAGTAATTAACATTTATCACGTAGTTAAAGGATACTGAGACTGGAATGGATAAGACTTAACTTTTTGTGGCGGGTTTAGTTCATATCTACCATGCATTACAGCAACTTCACGCCATTCAATGCATTTCAAATTACTCAGAGGTAAGAAATGCTAACATGGGAAAGAAATAATGTCAACATGTATAATTATTGAACGAGAGGGAATCAAATCTGGGAGTCCCAGCAGTGTGCTTTACACCATGAGAAAGAAATGGATGAATTATGAAAGAGAGAAAAGAATTTCTCTGCACTTCACACCTCTCCTCCTTCCATGACCCTTGGCTGATCTGCAGTTGACACCATGTTTGGTATCATTTAGGTTAGAAATGTAAATATCAAGTTACAGCACAGATTATCTGATATTTTGTAAAACGATTTGACAAGAGACCTGTTATCAGTCACTTTCTTTTCCTCTCTCCCACAGATGACTCAGCTAAGTCTATAAATTACACTTAGTAAGTGAAGCCATAATGTAGCTGCAATTGGAATTGAGACCTTCGACTCAAAGATGTAATGCTCTTGTGCTGTAACTGCCCCAAGATGGAGCTGATTTTCAAATGAATATTTTATATTAAGATGCAAAATTTGGTCATTTTCTACACGCTGCAAAGTAAAGCAAGTATCAAAGCAAAACAACAACAACTTGCATTTATATAGCATCTTTAACGTAAAACATCTCAAGGCGCTTCACATGAGCATTAGCAAACGAAAGTTGTAAATCGAGCCACAAAAGGACATAGCAAAGCTTGGTCACAGAGGTAGGTTTTAAAGAGTGTCTTAAAGGAGGAGTGAGAGGTTTAGCAAGGGAATTACAGAGCTTAGTACCTCTACCACCTAGAAGGACAAGGGCAGCAGGCGCATGAGAACACCATCACCTCCAAGTTCCCCTCCAAGTCACACACTATCCTGACTTGGAAATATATCACCGATCCTTCATAGTTGTTGGGTCAAAATCCTGGAACTCCCTCCCTCCCTCCCTTCCTAACAACACTGTGGGAATACCTTCACCACACGGACTGCAGCTTCTCGAGGGCAATTAGGGATGGACAATTAATGCTGGCCTTGCCAGCAATGCCCACATCCCAGGAGCAAATTTAAAAAAAACCTAGGCAGCTGAAGGCATGGCCGCCAATGGTGGAACGATTAAAATCGGGGATACGCAGGAGGCCAGAATTGGAGGAGCGCATAGATCTTGGAGAGTTGTTGGGCTGGAGGAGGTTACAAAGATAAGGAAGCCATGGAGGGATTTGAAAACAAGGATGTACTTTGCAGCATGTAGAAAATGACCAAATTCTGCATCTTAATATAAAATATTCATTTGAAAATCAGCTCCATCTTGGGGTGGTTACAGCACAAGAGCATTACATCTTTAAGTCGATGGTCCCAATTCCAATTGCAGCTACATTATGGCTTCACATACTAGGTGGAATTTATAGACTTAGCTGGGTCATCTTTGGGAGAGAGGAAATGAAACATAGAAACATAGAAACATAGAAGATAGGAGCAGGAGTAGGCCATTCGGCCCCTCGAGCCTGCTCCGCCATTCGGTGAGATCATGGCTGATCATCCAAACTCAGTACCCTATACCTGCCTTCTCCCCATATCCCTTGATACCTTTAGCTTTAAGAAATATATCTAACTCATTCTTGAATATATTTAATGACTTGGTCTCAACTACCTTCTGTGGTAGAGAATTCCACAGGTTCACCACTCTCTGGGTGAAGAAATTCTTCCTCATTTCTGTCCTAAATGGCTTACCCCTTATCCTTAGATTATGACCCCTGGTTCTGGACTCTCCGACCATCGGGAACATTCTTCCTGCATCTAGTTTGTCCAGACCTGTCAGAATTTTATATGTTTCGATGAGATCCCCTCTCATTCTTCTATACTCCAGCGAGTATAAGCCCAATCGACCCAATCTCTCCTCATATGTCATTCCTGCCATCCCAGGTATCAGCCTTGTCAATCTTCGCTGAACTCCTTCCATGGCAAGAACATCCTTCCTCAGATAAGGCGACCAAAACTGCACACAGTACTCAAGGTGTGGTCTCACCAAGGCCCTGTACAACTGCAGCAGGACATCCCTGTTCCTATACTCAAACCCTTTCGCTTTGAAGGCCAACATACCATTTGCCTTCTTCACCGCCTGCTGCACCTGCATGCTTACCTTCAGCGATTGGTGCACAAGGAAGGACACCCAGGTCTCATTGCACTTTCCCTTCTCCCAATCTATTGCCATTCAGATAATAGTCTGCCTTTCTGTTTTTGAAACCAAAGTGGATAACCTCGCATTTATCCACATTATATTGCATCTGCCATGCTTCTGCCCACTCACCCAACCTGTCCAAATCATCCTGGAGTTTCTCGGTATCCTCCTCGCAGCACACATGCCCACACAGCTTTGTGTCATCTGCAAACTTGGAGATATTACATTTAGTTCCCTTATCTAGATCATTAATGTATATTGTGAATAGCTGGGGTCCAAGGACCGATCCCTGCGGTACCCCACTAGTCACTGCCTGCCACTCGGAAAAAGACCCATTAATTCCTATTCTCTGCTTTCTGTCTGCCAACCAGTTCTCTATCCAAGTCAATACCTTGCCCCCAATCCCATGTGCCTTAAATTTACACGCTAATCTCTTATGCGGGACCTTATCGAAAGCCTTTTGAAAGTCCAAATACACCACATCTACTGGTTCTCCCTTATCTATTTTCCCAGTTACATCCTCAAAAAATTCCAGTAGATTAGTTAAGCACGATTTACCTTTTGTAAATCCATGTTGACTTTGTCCGATCCTGTGACTGTTTTTCAAGTGCTCAGCTATTACATCCTTTATAATGGACTCTAGCATTTTCCCCACTACCGATGTCAGGCTTACCAGTCTGTAATTCCCCACTTTCTCTCTACCACCCTTTTTTAATAGTGGGGTAACATTAGCTACCCTCCAATCCATGGGTACAGTTCCAGATTCCATCGAATGTTGGAAGATGATCAGCAATGCATCCAATATTTCTAGGGCCACTTCCTTAAGTACCCTAGGATGTAGATTATCAGGCCCTGGGGATTTATCGGCCTTCAATACCGTCAATTTCCCTAACACCATTTCCCTGCAAATACTGATTTCTTTCAGTTCCTCCCTTTCATCAGACCCTATGTTCTCCAACATCTCTGGGAAGTTATTTGTGTCCTCCTTTGTGAAGACAGAACCAAAATATGCATTTAATTGGGCTGCCATTTCTTTGTTCCCCATTATAACTTCCCCCGCTTCTGACTGCAAGGGACCTACACTTGATTTCACTAATCTTTTTCTCTTCACATATCTATAAAAGCTCTTACAGTCAGTTTTTATGTTCCCAGCAAGCTTACTTTCATATTCTATTTTCCCCTTCTTAATTAATCCCTTTGTCCTCCTTTGTTGAATCCTAAACTGCTTCCAATCCTCAGGGTTACCGCTTTTTCTGGCCAATTTATATGCCCTCTCCTTGGATCTTATGCTATCCCTAATTTCCCTTGTTAGCCACGGTTGAGTCACCCTTTTTGTTTTATTCTTATGCCACACTGGGATGAACAAATTCTGTAGTTGATCCATGCAGTCTTTGAATGTTTGCCATTGCCTATCCACCGTCAACCCTTTGAGTGACATTCCCCAATCAATCCTACCCAATTCGCGCCTCATACCATCGTAGTTTCCTTTATTTAAATTCAGGACCCTAGTCTCTGATTCAACTCCTTCACTCTCCATCCTAATGAAGAATTCTATCATATTATGATCACTCTGACCCAAAGGGCCTCGTACAACAAGATTGCTAATTAATCCTTTCTCGTTACATAATACCCAGTCTAAGATGGCCTGATCTCTGGTTGGTTCCTCGACATATTGTTCCAGAAAACCATCCCGTAAACATTCTAGGAATTCCTCCTCCACAGTATTTTTACTAATTTGGTTAGCCCAATCTATATGTAAATTAAAGTCACCCATGATGACTGCTGACTGAAAGTGACTGATAACAGGTCTCTTGTTAAAATCAAGAACAAGGGCTTTCACTCCAGTACAGTACTTGGAGTACCATACATCAACACACCATTTGATATCATAGATTTTCCTATGGACAACACATAGCAGAAATACCGCTTTACAGTGTTGCATTCGAGATTAACAGAATATTAGGCAATATCTTTGTTAGGGCTGCTCCCTCATGTCCAGTAACACTACAGGTGAACTGACCCCAGTGCCCAGGGGTCTCCACTCAAATTATGTTTCAGACCTGTTATTCACTCATACATCTGACACCTGGCATCATTGGAAGGCCAACTTAAAGACAACGTTATATCCAAGCAAGCTTGCACGTGGCAAAAGGTGTTCTGTGTAAGCAAAACAGAAGCACATCTCAGTAAGATCAGCAGGGAGGCCTAGTTCTGGTAACTTCAAAATTTATGGGGCGAAAAATTCAGTTGGTTGTGCCTCCCGTTAGTGCCTTAAGAGGGCGCTAATGGGGCGCAAAGCATCCAACGCCCAGGCGCGGCGATGTTTGCGCCGCTCGCGAAATTAACTAGACATTTTGTGGCGGCGCTAAACACTACCGCCACGATCTCCTGCGCCGGCAGATCGTGACGTCAGTCGAGTGCGCAACGCCCTGGTATCATCCCGGAGCAGATATTGAGTGGCGCCCCCTGCCTTACCGCCTGACGCAAGCAACGACAGGTTGAGGGGAGCGTTTTGCAGTCATGAAGGGACTGGGTGAGCGCTATTTAAAGGCGACCGCTTCCTGCCTTTTATTGTTGGTGCCATTTTTGAACCACACATTCTGAGAGAGAGAGAGAGAGAGAGAGACTTCTGGAGAGATTCAACGCTGTGTGAAGGAGTTTTGGGTACTGAGCAGCACTTTGCAGGTTCATTTTGATTTGCCATTCCTTGTATCGATTTAGAAGAGATTGTGGGGGCTGCTCTCTAAGCTCTTTCCCTGGTACTCTCCATTGTTCTTTCCAGCAGATTTGATGTGCAGGTCTCTCCAGGCCGGGATTCAAGGCTGCAATGAGCAGGATGTGGATGGAAAGCAAGATCAACTATCCCCTTTAAGATCTGGCCGGTGCCATTGTGTGTGTGTTCCATTGCTGACTGACATCACATGAGCTTCGCCAGCGCTCTGAGGTAGCGCCTCGCTCCTCAGCCTTTGCGCCTTAAGACAGGTGTGAAACGCCTGATTTAGCGCTCCAATCACCTCCAGGGGCGATAAAAGTCAAGTTTGCAGTCGGTGGCGATAATTAGCGCCAGGCGCTAATCTTTGCGCCCGGCCGATAATTGCGCCCCAAATGGGGCGATACTGAATTTCTCCCCCATGGTGTCTTCACAGAAATTCCAGCACTGCAGTTGCTGATTGTGTCCTGTTTTCTGCACATCCTTTACATACCTTTTTAAGGAACCTTGAGTAGGTATAAAGCTGAGGCACCATTCTGAGCCATTAAAAAAAAAATACAGGCCTAGAAATTCGAGTCAGCCGGAAACCTGCTGGTAACAGCGCGGGCCAAGGGTAACGGCTGCCCCCCAAAAAGAGCGCAGGCAGCACCGGTACTATGGTGCTGCCTGCTAATTTACATGAGCGGAGCGGAGAATCTGTTGTACAACACACTCTTTCCGGCGCTAACCTCAGCAGGAGGCCGAAGGTCGCGTCGGAAGGATTGGTGCGGCGTTCTCTGGCAACGTGCTGTGTCGGATCATTTGGAGATGGCTCCTGGGTTTTGCTATCGGGTCTGCTAATGGCCCTTGTATGGCTGGAGCATTGTGTGTTGTGGCACATCACGAAGCACTTGTATGTCCACGGCTCCCCTCTGACTTTCGCGGACATTTGTCTGGGTCTTGTGTGGGGGCCCACAAATGGGTGCCAGACAGCCTGGTACTTCCACCTGCGCTGGCTGCCAGAGCTCCACAGTTCTTTCAGCCAGAGGTTTGCTGTGTGGAGGTTTGTGCTCCACCATGGTGCTGGAGGGGGAGGGGGATGCTAGCAGTGACAGTGCACTAGCCTGCACAGGGGATCCACTCACCAGGGAGTGGGGCTTAAAGCACAGGCTCAGATCTGGAGGGACTGTGACTGGAGACGCCACATAAAGAATGGCACAGATGTCCTTAAACCATTGCATGAGTCATCAATGGAAATAAATTTATTAAAAAAAGGGCAACATGAACTCTTGGTCAGGAATTTACTGCTGTAAATGGTGCAGAGGAGAGTTCAATTACATTTTTAACAACAGCAGACTTTTGAAGAACTCTTGGTGAGAATATGCTGTCAAGCCTTTTAAAAGCAGACTTCTGAACTTTGCTTATCATTTTATCAGTTCCTAAACTAGAAAACCCCAATGTATTATTTTTAAAGTATTTACCTCCTATAATGTTTGACCGATGCATCTCATTGGAAGCAGTTTTCACTCCAATTACACAGTCTGAGCTCGCCATAGTTAACAGTTAGCCCAGCAGCTGGATTCTAGCTCACCGCCGCTTTCTCCCGCCTCTCCGTGCCGTCAACGGCTGCGCGCACGGGCGTGCTTTGCAGAGGGCGGTAAGAGGAGCGGCGAGCTCCAAAATGGTTGAGCGTGTGTCAATTCGGCATTGCACGCCGATTGGCGTCACGCTCCTGCTAATTAAAATACTTGCCGCGAGCGCAGGCAACAGCAGCGCTGCCAACCTGCCGAAAATGGCGGCCGCCACGGGACCCTCCGGAAACGAGCGGATGTAAGGCAGCCGCCATTTCTTTCACCAAAACGGGCCTTAACGGCCAGCGCTAACACCTCCAATTTCTAGGCCACAGTAAGTAATGAGGGGGTTGACATATTTATTTTTCATATTATGTCTCAATGGAAGATGAGAGAACAATTCCACTTACTACATTGTGTGGGTTTACTAAGGCTACCATTTAGATTACTACTGGTGGGTTTTAATGTTACCCTGATTTGCTTCTTATACTGCAGAAATGATTATTATTGCAGTTATATAAATTTGTGTTTCTTTGTGGAGAAACGTGGCCGCTGAAAGTATACTTGACATGACTATTGCGACTGTAAGTAGTTTGAAGTGCAATTATTTTTGTCATGAAAATGTGCACCAATTCCTGCAAGTTTTTTGGCTGAGATATTGTACAGCATATCTAACCTTGACAATAGTTCTGCCTCCAAAAATGAATATTAAAAAGCTCGCCTGATGACTTAGTGGCACTTGTACCACCTGATGTTTTGTTAAGTCTTACAGTTCAGGGAGTCATGTTGTGTCCTGAGATAGCTAGATTTGTTTGAAGTTATCGTTGGTGTCTTCATGCCTCTAGCTCTCCCGTTAGATCTTTAACTGTGGTCGACCAGCAAACACATTGCACAGAATCATGTTGTGATTTTCTTTTCACATGTATTATTTTACACAAGGAGAATTTGTTTACTCCTTACAATTCTGGTCAGTTTGACGATGTTACAGGCAAATATTCTTTTCATGCAACTCTCTGAAAAAATTTACAACAAACTTTTTCAGTGAATGTTATTCGCACAAAGCTTTGGCAGTAATCTTAACCTTAGTGACATTGTTCAAGTGCGCCAATGTCAATGAGAGTGTTTCTTCCACATTAGTCGTGGTGATTAATCTTTTCAGTTTATATTGTTTTTCTCTGGCAGATATGCTGATGAACGACAGTTGTAATCCATTCCAAGGATCAGCAGAAAGTTCCAGTTTCCAGTCATTACTCATAGATGAAGAGCGGGGAAAACTTCTGGTTGGAGCTAAAGATCTGATTTACATTTTGAACCTGGAAAATTTGAACAAGGAACCTAAAAAGGTACATCGCATCAACATAGGAGCCACATATAGATATGATACATCAAAAGTTGCACATTGCTTATGAATCCGATTTCAAAATAGATAGCTGCAGGAGTCGGATTCAAAGAAACTTGGAGGACCCGATTTTCACTTGTTTCGCCTGGCATTAACAGGGCGGTAATGACCTCAAAATGGGGTCGGAAGCCTTACCGCTCCATTACCATTGACAAATACATTTACTAAACCAATGAATTTCATTGCTGAAGGTGTGTTGTCCTTCCTGTTTGTCGTTGACCCATGACATAATCAGTTGAACAGATTACGGTGAAAAGCAGTGCTGACATTCAGGATGAATGTTTCCACTGATCTTTCCTCAACTGTAATTGAGTTGACAGGATAAATTCTGTGAGATATTTCATGGTGTATAGAATTTCCTTCTAATGTGCTACAAAATAATCTCCGACCTCACTGCAGTACTGAAATCGCAAAGGAAGTCAATACCCTATTGTGAACATCACAGCACTGAAATACTGAAATCCCAACAAGAAAAACTGAAGTCAAATGTACAGCTAATAGAAAAATAAACAGTATGTGTGCAATATAAAATAACAGCTAGGAAGGAGAGGTTCGGGGCTGGAGTCGAATCTTCAGATTCAGATGAGGCTTACAAATTCTCCAGCCTCTCTCTTTTTTTGTGATATATACCCGAGATTAAATGTTACTCACTCCCAGGATACGATTGGTCTGCGTGACATGGATTCTGAGGTTTCCAGTTCCGCTTTAAATATTGGCCTCTCGTGGGTGAACGTTCTAATTGTTGTGCTAATATAGAAGGCATGATTCTGTGTGCACACCTCAAACTCTTGAATGAAATGTATCACTGTAATGTATTATCACATTGTTTGGTATGAGCATGCTCAGTTCGCTCTGGCCTAATGAGGCAAGCACATGGATTAGCAACTCATCGTGTCTCTGTCCTTAGTCATGATAGAGCAGTCCGCCGCTGTGTCGATACCCATCAATATATCGCTCATTGATCAAAAGTTTTGTACGGAAGTCTTTCTCACGACTGCTAACGTTGCCGCTAGTGGCATAGATACTGTAGATACCTCGTACTTCAACATCAGGTGAGTTCACTTCAATATTGTGAACTCCTCCCTTTTGTTGTCGCTGCTTTGCATTGCCACTAGAATGTTTCTTACTTCCTGCTTTCGATCTAGCTCTGCAAGCCGTTGAAATATGGCCTTGCTTCTGGCAGTGAAAACACTTTGCATTCCTGTATTGGCAGGACTGTGGTGAGTGATTTCCATTGCAGCGATAACAATTCACTGAACTGCTCTCACCGACATGCTTTTGACTCGGTCTCACAGCTTTAGGTTTGGCGGTGGCTTTGAGTTGGACGGAGCCCCCTAGCATTCTTTGACGCCATCTCCATAGATAGGGCAATTTTACATGCTATGTCAAATGTTAGGTTCGGAGTAACTTGGACTGTGTGTGCTCATCCACCAGTCCACACACAAACCTATCTCGCAACACATGATCCAAAAATGTGCCGAAGTTACAATGCAAAGACAGGTTCTTAAGAACTACAATGTACTCACTGATGGTTTCACTTTGTTTTTGGTTTCTGGTACCAAACTTCTAGCTCTCTGCTATTTCTAACAGCTTTGGGTCAAAATGGTCCTCGAGTTTCTCGACAATATCTTCAAACGATGCATCCTTCACTTTCCATGGCGCAAGTAGGTTTGTCAACATTCCCTAGACATCTGGCCTGATCTCCATTAGCAAAATTGCTTTCTTCCATTCACGAATTACTTTATTTTGAGCATGAACATTCTCATCTGCACCTTCGGTCTCAATAATGTTATTGGCCTTAAAAACATCTCCATCCAATTAATGTAAGAACTGAATGGTTCACGAGCTCAGTCATACATGCCGAGGCTTCCGATGAATCCTGTAGCTGCAGCCATGATTGTCCCGATCCCAACGAACAGTGACTCAGCACGCTACCTGTGTACCTGTGAGAATCAACGCTGCTGTTGCTGTGTATACATACACACAAAAGCAAAGCACAGATGATTCTGCATGAGCATTAACAGTAAAACATCGCAAAAATTCAGTTTAGGTGTCACAAATTCACCTTAAACTTGTCCACTCAAAGGTTGAACACTGTGTCCTTCCATGATCCCTAAAAATGACTTTGGGATCCCATCCTCGTCATCAAAATGTAATATACTTGGGTAGAACAAATGAAGGACCGAGACATGTTGAGTTGCTAGTCCATGTGCTTGCTTCATTAGGCTAGAGCGAACTGAGCATGCTCATACCAAACCATGTGATAATACATTACAATCACCCACTTGGCCATGAATGTTTTCAACTCCTCAACAGTGATGGTGGTGAGCTTTGTGCCCACTTCTCAACATGTCTACTATTAACTGGAGTAACAGCACCATTGGTCATAGGTTGTTTTCAGTTCAGTTGTGTGCCTCGCGGACGAGGAACCATGGCAAGGAACTTTTAAACTTTTTTGTTCAGTGTGTTTGACAATTGCACTATTTTGATAACTGGCCAAAGTCTCTATGAGAAATAAATTGAAACCACTTCATCTAATTATTTTTTCTGTCGCTTTCAAATAATTTTTTTCTCTTGTCAGATTTATTGGCCTGCAGCTAAGGAGCGAGTGGAACTCTGTAAACAGACTGGGAAAAAAGAAGTAAGAAATGACATGCATTATTTTGTAATTTCCAATAATTTAATTTTTTTCTTCAGAAATTGAATTTTTCATATTTTCTGTCATATTTAATATGTATGAAACAAATTGCTGTCATTGTGATATATATGAAATTAAAGTTTGATTTGTACAAAATATAAAAACTGCAATTTAAAAAAAAAACTCAGCAAATGTTCAAGAGTAACTGTGTTTTGTTCCATTACATGTTAAAAAGTGCTCATTTAATGTTGTAAACCATATAATAAACCGACTATAGAGCTGATTTTTACCCCCCAAACCAGATGACTTGGCTGAGACGAATGATAATGAGCTTTGGATAAAACCCAAGAATCTTAGGCCAATGTTGAAATGCAGGTATCTCAGGTGAATTCAACAAGTACACAGGTTTTTATTAAACCACACAAGCCATTCATTAAGTAAAATGCTTTAAAAGCCTATATTTATATAAATATGATAAAGAAACAATATTAGTATTCAGTTTTCAAGGATTTTTTTTGTCTGGAAAAATTTGAAATCTGAACACTTAAGTTGAATGTGAATCCTGAAATGTTCCCTAATTGTCAAGGGAAAAAAACATTGCCATGTTGCTATGCTGCTATGGTGAGGATTTGGAGTCTTCATGGTGCCACTCTTGGGAGTCTCCTAATAGTCACCCAAGAGTGACAATGGCAATAACCTGGGAGCACGCAACCCAACTCCAACCCACCCCCAACCGCAGGGAGTGTGCAGCCCAGGATAGAACAGAAAGGGGAGAAAAATAGGGAAAATAAGAGCACAATTCTTTAAAAAAAAGTTGTTTCCCAATTGTTCTCTTCAATGAAAATTACTTGCAATGTACAAACTCAAATCGCTGTTAGCTACATGGTCTCTCTATCGTCACGTTTAACATTTGTGATTATAATGTTAGATTTTTTTTGAAATGAGTGTGTGATAGGAATCCTTACAGCTTTACTGGAAGACTAAACACCGTTGCTAACATTGCTGCTGTTATTATCAGACAGAGTGTGCAAATTTCATCCGGCTACTACACAACTTCAACAAGACACATGTCTATGCATGTGGTACGGGAGCTTTCCACCCTGTATGTGGATATATCGACCTGGGATCCCCGACAGAGGTAATGAATCCTGACTTTACTGAAGGTAATGTTCAGCAGCTGTCACTTCAGCTAAAATATATTCAAACTTTATTATGGAAATAACTCCAAAGTCAATCTCCTCACTGAGGTGCGAGCTTTTTAATGACGATAATAGAGGTTCTGTTGACACCAGAGAAACAGTTTGTTTTAATCATGGACCGTAATAAGAATTTGCAATAACAATAAAGCATTAATTCATCACCAAAAGCAAATGTCTCTATGTCTGCCTATCTCTCTACATTTTCAAAATCAAAATGCCCACACAATAGATTAAAAGTAGGAAAAAAATTACTTTAACTAAAGGCAGCATAGTGCACTACAGTCATAATGTAATTATATATTTGGCAAACCAACGCATACAGTGAACCTCCATTATCCCCTTGCACAATTATCTACCAGAATTTTCCCAGGACAAAATGTCAACATGGGAATCGCTGACCTCAGGCTAGGGCCCAGTTTATCTGGATCCCAGCCTAGTTTGTGGTCCTTCCACTGCACTCCTGCCAGAGTTCCAGCAGGAATACACTGGAAGAGCTGAAGAGCATTGGCCTCGTAATGTTCATTTCATTATTTGTATTGTATTCATCTTTATTCCAATGCCTGGCATACAGCTGCACTATATGGGTGAAAACTTTCGAGAGCACAAGCCAACAGTAAGGTCTTGTATGCAGCAGGTGGCTTGTTGGAAAATTGTGGAAGCATTGCCGGTGGGTTTCTGTCCATTTGAAATCAAAGAATGGAAATAATGGGCAGCGCACCAGGGATTTTCTCATAAGCAGCCCTGCCAGCGGTGTGGGTTTTTGGAAAATTTTGCCCGACATTTATTAAAATTTAGGAACGCTCAGTTATCCACCAAGTTCCATTCTTCACCAACATGACTCGCCCATTAGGACAGGTATTGGAGGCTCCACTGTTGTACTATTGCACCAACCTACTTGTTGTGCCACAGCCTCTGCTGTAACTTGCATTATTTATGGCTTCTATTTATCATATGAAGTACCCTCTTCAGACACAGTTAGTTTTATGGCTTACAAAAATTGTATTGTGATGGAGTAAATGCAATAATTGTGACCCGTAGTAAGAACCACTCAATCTTTAAAGGGGAATGTCAGTGTAGGAGGAAGCACTTGCAATATATACTGGGCCAGATATTCCGATCCCTACGGGTGTGTACGGGCTGTGTACTCACCCGTAGGGACATCGGAAATGCCGGTTTCAGGCATGCACAGCGCATGCGCTGAAAACCGGCATTTCCGATCTGTCAAGAAAGCTCTTGACAGATCCTCCGGCTGCCCTGGAGAAGGGCCTCTGCGGGCAGATAGTTCTGCTTTTTGGAGACCCTCCACCCACAGAAAACCCTTACAATTCTTGCGCCTGGTAAAAGCAGGCGCCTGCTTTTACCAGGATAAAAGTTGACTGATTTATCATTTTAAAATACTTTAAAAAAAGTAAGTTTACTTTTAGCCCTGTAAAAAACTTTAATTATTTTTTTCAAAAATTAAAATTTTTGTTTAAAATAGTTAATTTATTGTAATTTCAAGTCATTTTAAAAATGTGATTTTTTTAAAAAAAATTATTTAAAGTTTTACTATGTTTTTGGGGTGATCTCCATTCATATATTTGACAGGTCTATCTGTTAAGTGTATGAAGGGAGATTCCCTTCTGTGATTGGCTCCCCATGGCCCACGTGATCCCAGGGACGCTGCGAACTACCTGCGCCTCTGGGATACGTGGGCCCTGCGCACTTGGAGTTTGGAGAGGCCCAGCAACGGAATTGTGCGCGTCCAGGGAGCCCTCAGGTATTGGCGCAGATTTTTCCAGATCGCGGTCCTCCGCCCGCGGGAGGCCAGCGATCGGAATATCTGGGCCAATACTTCCCTCCTATGTGTCCATTATTAAAGAGTTCCAACATTTTTTAGTCATATTGGTTGCATTTGGTTGTCGGGGATTCATTCTATGGAGGAAATAATAAATCCTGTCGTAAAGAAAGAAGGTCCACAAGGAGAAGATCCACTGAAAATATCACTCGTGGGTTTCTCTCTGCTGATCAGGGACTCTCTTTTACAATTCAAACCATTACAGTTGAGTTTTCCTGTGTTCTCAAGTTCTAACAGCAAAGTTAGACCAGTAATGCTTTGAAGTACTAAAGGCAGTTCCTGATTGACATAAAAGAATGCTAACTCGATGTTCCTGCATGGAGTGTATCCACGCTGTTCACTTTTCCCATATCAGCTTCCCATTTGCTCGTTAAATACGTATTATATTTCTGGCAACTATGGAGCAGCATTTCACAGGGGAAATATAACGTTTCAGCTGCAATAAATTATAAAGCTCTAAACTCAGGATAGAGAAGGGGTAAGGTATTTCATGTTATAAATAGTTCCTTCAGCATTACTTTTCCCCTTTATCAACTGACAATGATTTCACAGTTCAATCTCTGTTTTTGTATATTGTCTACCTCATGAGTTTAAACAGGCGAAGGTTTTTACCTCAGTGTTAACGAAATATTTGACCTTATTACACTGAACGACTGTGTCACTATTAATATAGTGATATTGATGGCACCTATGAAATGTGATAACTGTACACCTCTTCATGGCTGCTCTTTCTGAATTCCTGAAAGAAGTGCATTTTTGGCAATGTATTCCTTTCAAATATATAAAACTGCACAAGGTAGCTACAAAAATCTATTAAAAGTAATCAAAACTTTCATTAATGCTTGGTGCTGGAATTGATAATGTGCCAATTCCCCCTTTTTGAAAAAACAATGCCACCTAATACAAATCAAATGTTGAATTAAAGATCACAACATTTACCTGACAGATGTCCGAAGATGATTGAAATCATGAGGAAGTTGGGCAACTAAACATTTGTTGCTATCTTATGGATAAAATGCAGGATTATGGACAGTGGACTGATGCATCATTGTCGACTGATTTAGATTTATTGGAGGAATAGTGAGAAAAATGTACCTTAGTGTGAAATCTCATAGACACTAAAGTACTGGAGAATTGAGAGAGAAGAAATAGTTGGTGACCTGCTATGTTATGTATAGCTGTCAAGCTCTCAATACACCTGACTTCACCTGACGAAGGAGCAGCGCTCCGAAAGCTTGTGATTTCAAATAAAACTGTTGGACTATAACCTGGTGTTGTGCGACTTCTCACATTTGTCCACCCCAGTCCAACACCGGCATCTCCACATCAAAGCTCTCAATAGGTTGTGGAAGTACTGGACAAGTGGGATAATTAATCTGACATGCCATTCCTGGCTGCTGAACCTTCATGGTGACTGATGGGGATAGTATTGACTGAGGTGCAAGTGAGACTGAAACTAAGATGAAAAACTGTGAAATCCTGAGAAGGAAGAGACTATTTAAGAAATTAAGGAGGAAAACCGATTAAGCCTGACAGGATTGGATAATGTCACTACTGGAGGAAAAGAGCAAGATGGACCGAAAATGAAATGCAATGTCAAAATAAAACATCATTTGCAATCTCCTTGGGCAAGTTTCACATTGATGTGAAGGAGATTGGAGTTGAAATGGAGATTATCAACCTCCAAGCTGTTTTTTTCTCTCCTCTTTGCTGTATCTGTGCTGCCAGTCCCTTTTGGGCATTAGTAATGAGGTCTACATTTTGCACCACCTCAAAATAAATGGTAATAGAGAAAATAATGGGACTTAAGATACACAAATCTCAAGGACCTTTGGTTTCCACCCCAGGGTATTAAACGAAAGAGGTGAGATTCATTAGTCATAATTTTACAATGCTCTCTAGATTCAGGAATTGTGCCTTTGGATTGGAAAATTGCAAATGTCACTCCATTATTTAAGCAGGGAGGGAGCGAGAAACCAGGTAACTACAGACCTATCTGTTTAACATCAATTGTGGAGAGGTTACTAGAATATATCATCAGAGACAGAGCATTTGGACAGTAATCAGCTGATCAAAGAGTCAGTATGGATTTGTGAAGGGTCTAACTAATCTAGTTGAATATTTTGAGGAGATCACTAGCATGGTTGATAGAGGAGTGTCTATAAATGTTGTTTATATGGACTTCAAGGAGGCATTTAATAAAGTTCTGCATAAGAGATTATTAGCAAAATTGAGACCACATGGGATTGGAGGTAACCTTGTGACATCGGTTGGTTGGGAAGTATGAGCCAGAGAGTAGGGATAAAGGGTTCATTCTCTGACTGGCAGGATGTGACAAGTGGTCTTCCCCAGGGATCTATATTGGGGCCTCAGTTTTTCACCATATATATTAATGGCTTGGATGAAGGAATAGAGAGTTGTACATCAAAGTTTGCAGATGATACTAAGTTAGGAAGCAGAGCAAGTTGTGTGGATGGGAGGAGTAAGTTACAAAGGAACAGAGACAGACTAAGTGAGTGGGCAAAACTATGGCAAATGGCGTTCCATGTAGGTAAGTGTGAGGTCGTTCGGATCTGAGAAAGACAAATCGGAATATTTTCTGAATGGTGAGAGATGAGGAGCTGTGGAGGAGCAAAGGGATTTAGGAGTCCATGTACACAAATCACTAAAAGCTAATGCACATGTACTAAAATAAATGAAGAAGGCTAGTGGAATGTTGGTCTTTATCTTGAACGGATTGGAATTCAAGTGAGAAAGCGATGCTTTAGTTGTACAGTGCCTTGGTCAGACCCCATCTGCAGTACTGTGTTCAGTTTTGAGCATGAACCTCAGGAAAGATGTATTGGCCATAGAAGCGGTATAACACAGATTTACCAGAACGATACCAGGGCTTAAAGAGTTGAATTATGAAGACAGGTTGCATAAACACGGCTTGTATTCCCTTGAGTTTAGACGGCTGAGGGGTGATCTAATCGTGGTATTTAAAATGATTAAGTGATTTGTTGGGGCTGTTACAGAGGAACTATTTCCGTGGGGGCGGGGGGGGGGAGGATTGGGAAATCCAGAACTAGAGGGCATAATCTTAAAATTAGAGCTAGGCCATTTATGAGTGAAATCAGGAAGTATGTTTTCACACAAAGGCTAGTGGAAATCTGGAACACGCCCTCCCAAAAGGCTGTTGAGGCTTGGTTCATTGAAATGTTCAAGTTTGAGATAGATAGATAGATTTTTGTTAGGTAAGGGTATCAAGGCATATGGAACAAAGGTTGTTCCATCTGTACCTCATGGGTTTGAGGTACAGATCAGCCATGATCTAACTGAATGACGGAACAGGCTCGAGGGCCTGAATGTCCTACTCCTGTTCCTATGTTCCTCGATGGCAGCTTTTGTGATCCAGGAAATGTTCTGTTTTAGATTCCGTCAAAGCTACAGAGTTTGCTTCCTTCCTTTGGTAATCCGTTGGTATTGTACAGTCAGCAGTGGGAGCGCCATATGTCTGCGGCTGACAGCACATCACCAATATAAAAGTGTCTATTGCTTAGCTCCAAACAGGCTAACACTTTATTTGTTTCAATTTTCAACATTTTCTATTGCTCAATCTGCCAAATTTGAGTGACATGTTGCTGTTGCCAATAGATCTAACCCGAGTGATAAATGGTAATGTACTTTGTTTTTGCACACACAATGCAGTGGGAAACTGAGTGCGCAATCTGTGGTGTCGGAGCATTAAACAGATTCAGTAATGTAAACTGTGATTCATGCTGTGATATTGAAACATTTGACTGTGTTGAAACTTGTTTGTGGTGGCAGTGCAGAAGTGAACTGTTCAATAGGCCTGTCCTTGTGCCTGCTGCAACTAACAGTGTTCAGCATTTCTGTTCCTCTCACTCACTCGGGCAGCCAGGGGTTACTGGTGATGGGATGCAGAAAGTAGAAACCTGAAACGTAATGAAGATATATTAAATGATAGGTTGTTAAATCCTAGCAATCCTATTGGCTCTGACGACAGTTAATAACATGTGGTAAAAAGCCTGTCTCCCAATAGTTACATTCCTATCCATCCACTAATTGACATAAAAATGTTTCGACATGTTTTATTCTGGAACCGGGAACAATCCTTGGAAAATCTCCTCCTCGTGCTTTTGTTAACTCTGAACCCAATTTAGCATAAAATATGCTGGGATGTTGCCCATTACTATATTGTACAGACTGCAAGACTTTGAAATATAGATGATTAATTTTCTGTTGGATCTGATCTCTAATTTCTTGTAACTTTACTAACAGGAGCTTTCATTGAAGCTTGACCTTAAAACTCTGGAATCTGGAAAATTGAAATGCCCTTATGACCCCATCCAGCCTTTCACGTCAGCACTCATAGGTAAGGCAGTTGTACAATGCTGAGGACATGAATTACTAATGACACTGAATGAATGGATTTCTGCTTTTAATATGGGTCAAACATACAATGATCAGTCTCTAAAGATTACAGTTATGTGGTGTACATTCAGCATTGTTAAAACCATGCAATTTAATATAGCTTATGAAATAGATTTTATGCAAAAACTAACTTCTAAAAAATATATATATTTGTATGTGGCCGAAGAGAGAGAGGATGAAAATGTTCTCTCACGTAATGATGATGGACAACTTAGATTATTTTCATTTACATGTCCTCAGACATCTGCTTGTATTTTTGCATAAGTTCTTAATCTCTGAGTCAGCAGAACATTCAGCCATTTGCAGTGAGGTATATCATGGACTAAACGCTACATTACACAAGGAGGTTCCACTGTAAAGTATCCAGTCTAAGGAATTCATCACAGAGCTGCCACAAGGGCAAGACTACACGTGGCTCCAGTTAGTCTTATATGATTACCAACTGACTGACCACATTTACACCATGTTTTATCATTTTGCCCAACATATGAACTGTGTCTCCCTATAAAGCTTAGTCAATAATTACTGCAGAGGATAAAAATCATTGTTTCGTAACACCCTAAAAGAATTTGTAGATAATTGTGCACAAGGGGGAAATTAACAGTTCAGACACACTTCTCCTAAATCACTATTAATTCCCTAACAGGACATTTTTCTAAGATCCCAGTTTTCTTACACTCTCACAACGTGCCTTTGATACTTACAGTAATGTTGAAACAGGAGCTGCTATTACGTTGGCCTGGAGTTTCCACTCGACTGCGCTGGTTTTTGCGGCGCAATTCTCCCGATATCGGCACAACTGGCGCAAAAGAGCACGGAATTTTAAGCGCAAATTGCGTTCAGCGCAACTCACGTCTCTGCGATCTTTTGCGGTAGTTTAAAAAGCATGGTGCTAGAAGCAGGCCCCGGCCACTAAACTGGCCACGCCCACAGGGTGAATTAATCATGATTAGAAGATTCCGATAATTGCGATCGCTTGCAGGCCTTCGAGGAGGCTCCAAAATTTAAGCTGGAACAAAGAAATGTTATGCCAACACATTTAGCATATGACTGCTAATATCGCAGACCGTGATATCTCCTGGTGGACAAAGAACCTGCTATCTCCACTTTAAACACAGCTTGGTGAATGTGCATATTTCACTTGTGGAAGTCTCTTTGTATCCAGATGGGCTTCAGAGAAACATGTGGCTGAACTAGGAAGGAAATTCCTCACAAAAAAATAAACAATTAATTGAAACATTCTGCCTGTGGATTGGAGCCTTATTAAATTCATGAGTGAAGGGATAAAGGAAGAACTTTGTGGGATTTTCTTTCTTAGAAGGTTCGGAGTGTTGTCAGGGGATGTGGCCAGCAGCTTTATGTTCATAGAACTCCATGTTCCATTTTTTAAGTGACAAAGAATTTCTCTTGTTTCATTTTGGCCTCTCCTCTTGCAGTACGCCGCCGGTGTTGTTGTGTTTTAGATCAGGACACTGCTGGCTAGTCACTTAGCTACTTGAACCGAGCAGCTGTTGCCAGTAATGGAAATAACTTGATTAAGTTGAATGGATTTGCTACAGTTCTGTTAGGTACCACCTCACCCAAGTGACCCATTCTTTACGGGTAAGCCTGGGTGGCGATTGTCAGGGGGGTTATTCGATCGTGGCAGTTGGGGGGGACATCAGAGCCCAAGCCTGGTCCTATCATGGAATCATACAACAATAACGTGCATTTATATAGCGCCTTTAATGTAATACAATGTCCCAAGGCGCTTCACAGGAGTATTATCAACGAGATGTTAGGGCAGGTGACCAAAAACTTGGTCAAAGAAGTAGGTTTTAAAAAGCATCTTAAAGGAGTAAAGAGAGGCGGAGAGGTTTAGGGATGGAATTCCAGAGCTTAGGGCTTAGGCAGGTGAAGGCACGGCCGCCAATGGTGGAGTGAAGAAAATCGGAGATGTGCAAGAGGCCAGAATTGGAGGAGTACAGCGATCTCGGAGGGTTGTAGGGCTGGAGGAGGTTACAGAGTAGGGAGGGGTGAGAATTTTAAAATCGAGATGTTGCCAGACCGGCAGCCAATGTAGGCCAGTGAGCACAGGGGTGATGGGCTAACGGGACTTCGAATACAGGCAGCAGAGTTTTGGATGAGGTCAAGTTTACGGAGGGTGCAAGGTGGGAGGTTGGCCAGGATAGCATTGGAATAGTCGAGTCTAGAGGTTACAAAGTCATGGATGAGGGTTTCAGCAGTTAATGGGCTGAGGCAGGGCCAGAAATGGGTTATGTTACAGAGGTGGAAGTAGACGAGCTTGGTACTGGAGAGGATGTGAGGTCAGAAGCTTAGCTCAGGGTCAAATAGGATGCCAAAATTGCGAACACTCTGGTTCAGTGCTCTTTCCCCATAGCCCTGGAAATTTTTCCTCTTCAAGTATATATCCAATTCCCTTTTGAAAGTTATTATTGAATCTGCTTCCACCAACCTTTCAGGCACAAGTTGCAGAGTAAAAAAAAAAAATTCCCCACAGCTCCTTCCTGGTTCTTTTGCCAATTATCTAAAATCTGTGTCCTCTGGCTACCAAATATCCTGCCAGTGGAAGCAATTTGTTTGTCCTCACCTGATTCTCTCACAGGCTTACTTTCCAGCAGAAAGAGGTCACCGGACGGAGATTAGGGGCTGGATTTTTCCAACCTCGGCGGGTCCGTGGCGGGCAACGTCCGTGGCGTGTGGGGACCCCGCATCTGTCTTGATCCCGGCCTCCAAGAAGATTTTACGTCATTTGATGACGCGTCATAAGCCGGTTTCCTTAAAGGAGCCATGTTCAAAATGATTTTGACAATTCCGCTGTCAGTGTTCTACAGCATTGAGGTGCTGCAAACACTGACAAGCACTGCACAAAGGCTCTCCCATGACTCTCTCCATATGTTTATGGAGGGAGTCACAGCACACAGGGTGGTCCTCTTCCCTTCCAAGTGCGGAAGAGACCTCCCCAGGAGATCAACACAGCCTGGTTGCACATTGCACAGGAGGGCACAAGCAGGGATGTCGTCAGGAGGACCAGGCTGCAGTGGCGCAAACCTTTCAATGATCTCAGTAAATCACGAAACGTTACTGCAAAGCCACACTCAACCTCATCCTGCTGTGCCACTCATCACATCCCCATCACTCTGCCGTCCCTACCCTACTCCTGCACATCCTTACTCACTCCAACTTACCTTGCACCACCATCCATCCCTCTCTAGCTACATTATCACTTCCCCATCTCACTAGCCACCCCTCACACTCACCCTCATCCTTGTCCAATCATACCAACTAACAACACACAAGGGTAGGCACTTGGATGTGTTAGCCAATGTTCGTGTAACCTTTCTGTTAATGTGTTGTCAAGCATTGAAATCCTTATTGTCACTACTTTGCGTTCTTGGACAGATTTGTGTGCACCTTTGAAAGTGTGTTAGTGAGTTCCAGTGAATGGTGAGACATAATGTTCCCTCCCCCCCATGAGTGAGAAAGGAATGCCTTGGACATTGTAGGGATGCTTTATGGTGTTGGTGTGGGGTGGTGCCAACCTGATGCATCATGTGGCAGCCAGGGTGTACAGTATTAAGTGAAGCAAATCTGGACATGGTGAGTACATCCCTAGCATCCCAGGCAGCAATGTGCATGGCTGATGATGCCCTCTGTCCTGTGCAGCATAAGTTGATTGCGGAGAAGGTTGGTGTGGATGTTGGTGCTGCTGGTGTGCCTGGTGCTGCTGGTGTTGGGGCTGATCGTGTTGGGATTCTGAGGACCAAAGTGAGATTTTTTTCAAGGGCACCGATGCTGATGGAATAGATGGCAGGTGAGGTTGAGATGACAGAAATAATCTGTCAATGTTGAGATAGGTTGTTCCAAGGAGGTGACAGTGGATAGAGCGATTACTCCAAACACTTCAAAAGTGCACAAAGCTCAAAAGTGGGTTCCAAATCATTAATGCTCCAGCTTCTAAGACTGGGAAGTGACCAGCTGTGAAATGGTAGATTTTATACCACTTTTGCAGCTTTCACCTATTCACAGCAAACCACAGTCATTGAGAACCTGACGTACTTACCTGACGTGATAGCTGCTCTCCGGGAACCTCGTTGAAAACCTGGTAAAATGGTAAGTACATGAGAAAATGGTTCTTAACTACCTTTTAATAAGCTTCTAACAATCTAAATTGGCTGACCCGTCGCTTGGTGTCGGGTCTGTTCAGGGTCTGTTCAGGGCTGACAGACCTGACACTTGGGGAAGCTGACAAGGAGGCGGGCTTACAGTGGGATACCGACCCGCTGTCAATCTTTGTGATTTTTGACAGCGGTCCCGCCTCCAAACCCGCACTCTGAGCGCCGGCAAAATTCAGCCCCAGACGTGGAAACCCTGGCTGATTTTTTTCTCCTCCCACGCTCGGGAGTACTGAGACCAATTGTAGCACCCCGACAGCTGAGATCAATTAACTGAACGCAGTTAGAGGATTGAACCAGTGAATGTTCTCATCTGGGTGGCTCAGTTCCATACAAGGTTGCGCACTTACCAACTGAACCATAGGTGACACAAATTTCTGCTTGTAAAGAAAAACTACTGTGCATGTAATCAAGTTGTATATATTTTTTTTGGATGTAAAGCAGAAATGCCCTATGATTTTTATAGAATTAGCCTTGCCCCCAGCTCGCACGAAAGGGATTTTCCAGACTCCAATGGTACAGCTCTGTCTTTGACCCTCATAATGAGAGTAGCTGTGCTTACACCTGGTAACGTTTAATGATTAATATGCTGATTGCAACATCGGGCCATAATTGGCACCTTTTTATTATTGCCTTGTATGGATCTAATAATCGTGGTTTCATGAATTTGACACTGTGGCATTTGCAATTATTGGCCCAAAAATTAGTGCCGCTACGCGAGAGTACGCACTGTGTACTCTCGCGTATTCTGTCTCCAATTGCCGGTTTTCTGCATGCACTGCGCATGCGCTGAAAACCGGCACTTGGTGAATTCAAAAGGGGGCGGTTCCTAGGTGAACCGCGTGCGCGCTACAGGCTGCGCGCACGCAGTGCACTTAGTGCTTTGAACGCGCAGGTAAGCATGGAACATTTTAGACATAAAGAAAGGAGGCGTAAGACCCTCTTTTAACAAGGTAAGTACTTAATTAAGTATTATTTTGAATTTTTTTTAACAGGTATATCTTTTTTAGAGACTTTAAAGACAGGTAAGTTTATTTTTATAACTTTTTAAAAGATTTTTAAATTTTTTCAAAAATTTAATTTTTTGTTTAAAATGGTTAATTTATTTAACTATACTTATTTTGTTAATCTGATGGTTTTTTTTAAATTTAATTGAGGTTTAGCTGTTCTTTTGGGGGGGTATAGTATTCATAGCTTTCACAGCCGTGCTGTGAAAGCTATGAATGAAAGATGGTGTGCTGCCATTGGCTCTAACTGAGTCACGTGATCCCACAGCTCGCACGAATTAACTACGCCTGTGGGATACGAAAGCCCTGCACAGATGCTGTCCAGAACATCAAGTTCGTGCGAGCTCGGACTGAAAAAGCCAGCGCGCAGTGAGAGATCGCGGGAAGGCCTTACCCTCGCACGAAGGCTCACTCACTAATTTTTGGGCCATTAAATTAAATAATAATCCCTCTTATTGTAACGTTACATAAAATACAAGTCTAGCAAAGAATGAACTGGATTTTCAAATCATTGGAACACTATTTAATAGTTTAATGGGATTTCCCACCATTTTTGTTGCAAATCTGTCAATTTGGCCACATAATGCAGTACTTGACAAATGTCAGATGATTTTGAAGAGAGGAAATAAAAGCTTGTGTGGCTTTGAAACTAAATTTACCCACAATAAGCCAAACTAACCCTTTACCGTTTACACGATGAGCACCAGAAGGTCAAAGATCAAGCTTCCTGCAATTATTTTCTTATGTGAATAATGATTTAACTTCTGTTCAAGATTTATATCCCCATAAAACCTCTTCAGTGTAAGAAATTCAGTTAGCATTGTGTTTGCTCAGTAACCCTTGATGTTTTCCTGCATTCCCACAGTTCATTTTTTAAATTCATTCTTGGGATATGGGCGTCGCTGGCAAGGCCAGCATTTATTGCCCATCCCTAGTTGCCCTTGAGAAGGTGGTGGTGAGCCGCCTTCTTGAACCGCTGCACTCCATATGTGGTGAAGGGGTGCCCACAGTGCTGTTAAGTAGGGAGTTCCATGATTTTGACCCAGCGACGATGAAGTAACGGCGATATATGTCCAAGTTGGGATGGTGTGTGACTTGGAGAGGAACTTGGGGGTGATGGTGTTCCCACGTGGCTACTGCCCTTGTCCTGCTAGGTGGTAGAGGTCACGAGTTTGGGAGGTGCAGTTGAAGAAGCCTTGGCAAGTTGCTGCAGTGTATCCTGTAGATAGGACACACTGCAGCCACGGTGTGCCGGTGGTGGAGGAAGTGGATGTTTAAGGTGGTGGATAGGCAGCCGATCAAGTGGACTGCTTTGTCCTGACTGACCTGATTGTTTCTCTGCCGAGGTGTGATAAAAGGCAGTCAGAAAGATTAACTGTAGTCGTCTGAGATTGTACGCTACACAGGCATTGTTCTCTGTCTATATATGCTGTGCCGATTCGTATTCCTTCACTTCACCTGACGAAGGAGCAGCAGCTCCGAAAGCTTGTGATTTCAAATAAAACTGTTGGACTATAACCTGGTGTTGTGCGACTTCTCACTTTTGTCCTGGATGGTGTTGAGCTTCTTGAGTGTTGTTGCAGTTGCACTCATCCAGTCAAGCGGGAGAGCACTCCAACACACTCTGACTTGTGCCTTGTAAGCATGTTGTATAGATACTTTTCTGACATCTTTAATATTAAGGAAGTATTTAGGGTAAAATATCCACCTTTAGTTTTATGTTTTTATCTTTTTTTCTTGTTTACCTGGCCTGACTCCTCTACCACACTGAAGAGGGGGGTGGGGGCACACAACCCGCTCTCAGGCCAGTTCTGATGCTCCTGTAATCCCAGCTGTCAGGAAGGAACAGGGCCTCTTCAGTGGTGACTAACCCCTCTGATTTTCTTCCTTCCTCCTTTTCTCAACTCCCACCTCTACCCCCACTGAGGAATATACTGGCCTCTGTTTAATGCCCAGCCACTCGACATGGCTCCAATCAGTGAATGAGCGCACCTGAAGCTGCGTCTTTCCCTGTTCATAACAATTTACTTCTCAGAATTCTGTAAGGAAAAAAAGTGACTTAAGAGATGAGTGAGCAAATGGGTGTGGAAATAAACAGCGAGAACAGAATAAGCAGGGAGTCCATAGTCACTGCACTACAACAACAACTTGCACTTATATAGCACCTTTAACCTCGAAAAACGTCCCAAGGTGCGCTGTACACACGTATATTGCTGCATCTGTCTCTTTGAATAAACTGAGCTAGAACTACAAAAAGGATACACTGACATTTATAATGCCCTTTTCATGTCCTTAGAATGCCCCACAGCGCTTCACACCAATGAATTATTTTTTGAAGTTTAGATGTTAATATTAACCCAATCCGCCCGGCATTAAACTGGCAGGAGGTGTCGGCCGTCTGTTTTACACCTCCCCCAATTTTACATTGAAGTCAATGGAAATTAAAATTGGGCGAGTTACAAAACGAGCAACCGATCCCATCCCGCCAGTTTCCTGCCTTTCCCATAGCACTATCAGAAGAAGAGCAGTGTCTGGTCAGCCTTTATGACTCAACCAAAATCACTAAAACAGCTTATCTGGTCATTTATCTCGTTGCTGTTTGCGCAAATTGGCTGCCATATTTGTCAACATTACCACAGTGACTACACTTCAAAAGTACTTCATTTAATTTGAAGTGCTTTATGACATCCCCAGGGCATGAACGGCATTACATAAATGCAAGTTCTTTCTTTTTAGCAGCACTGCTCTGAAAAGCACCCTGTACATAATGAGCACTGTAGAAATGTAACTTCCTGTATTTGTACTTCTCCCTTTTCATTGGTTGACCTACTGCGCAATTGATATAACCCACATTTTAGCCCACAGATTGAAAAATGAGTAAACCAGTAGGAGTAAATTGCTCCCAAAACTATTAATCAGCCACAGTTAACCTATCATAAGAACATAAGAATTAAGAGCAAGAGTATGCCATACGGCCCCTTGAGCCTACTCCGCCATTCAATAAAATCATGGCTAGTCTTCGCCCTCACCTCCACTTTCCCGCCCAATCTCCATATCCCTTGATTCCCCTAGAGTCCAAAAATCTATCTGTCTCAGCCTTGAATATACTGAATGATTCAGTATCCACTGCCCTTTGGGGTAGAGAATTCTAAACATTCACAACCCTCTGAGTGAAGAAATTCCTCTTCAACTTAGTTTTAAATGGCCAACCCCCTTATCCTGAGACTACGCCCCCTAGTTCTAGACTCTCCAGCCAGGGGAAACAACACGTACCCAGTCAATCCCCCTCAGAATCTTATATGTTTCAATGAGATTACCTCTTATTCTTCTAAACTCCAGAAAGTATAGGCCCATTCTACTCAATCTTTCCTCATAGGACAGCCCTCTCATCCCAGGAATCAATCGAGTGAACCTTTGTTGCACCGCCTCCAAGGCATGTATGTCTTTCCTCAGATAAGGAGACCAAAACTGTGCAATGTACTCCAGGTGTGGTCTCACCAAGGCCCTGTACATAGAAATAACCCATCAATTGAGGCTTCAAATGACAGCGCCACCCTTGAGATTGTTTTCCACTCCACATGATTGATCTCTTCTGGCCCCACATTTCATGGTGTCGTCAGAAAAGCTTTGAGTATATTTGGTGATCCAGAGGTGCTTTATCTACCTATGCAGTGAGAGTCAGATGAGTTATTTTGGTTGACGACCTATAAATAACATTGTTCAGTGTTCACTTCTGTGTCGGTATATTGATCCACCTTTTTTTTACATGTGTCAAAGCATTTTGCAAAATTTGTCAACAGTTGCTCGGGTTCCATTAATCCTTCAACATGATACTCTTGCTCAAGGGTTTGCTGAAAACGTTGTTATTGAAACTGTGTTGTCAGTACCATTGCGGGAATGGCTTGGAGCAAAGAATTCTCAGCTTGGTATTATTGAACCTAACAACCGTATCCCCTGTAGGACAACAGAAATGGAAATAGCCCTCAGGACAATGTGTGGGGAAGAATTGGTCTGGTTGCGATATGTAGTGACATTGTAAATGTGTTTGTGAACATTTCCTCTGGTCGCTATCCAGTAATATTGTAAACATGTTTAAAAATGCATTTACTCTTTCACTAGAAATATAAACTAAGGGAAATCTTCAGTTGTTATGGTGTTGCTACCAAGCAACCAGAGCAATTTGGTTTGCAAAGTATTGCAGATTCTGTTGCAGATGAATAAATTATGCACACTATGCTCAAGATTTGCTGAAACGACAACTTGCATGGACGCCAGATTTACCTGGCCTGGTGTCTCGCAGAAACTCCCTAAACCAGCTTTTCAAAACACAAAGTCCATCTCACTTGCCCAAGCAATAAATCACAGAGAGAAAGCTTGTGGATGTTCTTTGTTCTTCCCGAATATCCCCTTACACTTTCACTCAGTGGACGATCCTGCAATCCCAAGCCTTCGTCAATGCTATTTTATAACTGTGTGTGGCAGGCTGAAACTGACCAGCCTGTCAATTTTTCAACCTCCCCTGAGGAACCAGATTGAAATCAGGAACTTGTCACAAGGTGTATCATAGACATGAACTGCCATTTACTGGCTATGACTATAATCATACTGCTTTCTCTTGGGTTCTTAACAGTGCACATCTGTTTCAAGATGATTAAAGGCAAGCTATAAATAGATCATACCAAAAGTTGCATTTGTACAAAAGTGTGTCTAATACTGGTATACACGAGCTAACATTGTAAAGTAAATGCAAATAAAATTACATAAGTCCTCCAATTTCAGACAATTTGGTTTTAATGGTCTAGTTCAGTAAAAGTGCAGAATAGGTATCTTTTCCCAGTCTTTTATAGGCTGTGCAGAAAGCTACTGCACAATGGATCTACTGTAAAAGCCAGTTTATAGGCACCAGCGTAAAAGTTAACTTGCATATTTTAAACAAAGGAGCCGAGTGCCAAAAGATGACCCATGCCCCAAGTTCACAGGTCACTAAGAAATCTGCATGAAAGGCAGACTTATTGTATAGATGTGCGTGAGTATACTGACTGCAGCATAAACATTAATAACATAGCTCCAGTTGAAGAGCTAGTACCAGCATGGGTATGATGGACTGAATGGCCTCTCTTCATCTATAATTTCAATGGCTAAAATTAATGCTCTGTCCAGTTCAGGTGATTATGTTGGCAAAAAAGTAGAAGAAGAAAAAAATGAGCCCATGGCCTGTTGCAGACCGCATGAAGGGCACCTCTTGCGGTTTGAGTTTGAAGCTATGCCTTTAATGCTGAAATGCTAAACTTTTCCATTTCATTTTTAAATCTTCAGATGAATATCTCTATGCTGGGACATCCTCCGACTTTCTTGGGAGAGACACAGCTCTATTTCGCTCCCCCATACATCACCTGGAAAATCAGTATATCCGCACAGAACACAACAATCCGCTTTGGTTAAGTGGTATGTGAGACTGAGGTTTGCTGCAAGTTAACAAATTCAATGTGTTTGACAAACTGCATTCATTTCCCTTTGGCAGCGAAATAGTCCTTAACTTTGGAGATTGTATATTCGGTTCTGAACCTTTAGCTTTGTTTCACGGTCTGTGGAAACATCTTTTATGCAGTAGGCTGAAGCAGACTTGCATGAGAAAGGCCCGTCTGTACTATGCCTTGGAGCAGTAACCCAGATGGTGAGTTCTTGATCTCTCAAGAAAACTGGAGAGCAGAACCTCACTGATTTCACACATCTGCAGTAGGTGAGCCATGTTTAATCATGAGCAGAGACCTAGAAACAGGTTACCTCCCTCTCCTATTTGGTGGGTAACTGTGTGCGGCACAGGAGAATCTAAAGATTGGCAAAGTATTGGTAATTCTAGGAATGCTAGGTTCTGCCCACATGTTAGTTCATCCAGTTGCTCAATTCTGATAAATTATCCACTGATACTAAATAACACGATGTGGAGATGCCGGTGTTGGACTGGGGTGGACAAATGTGAGAAGTCGCACAACACCAGGTTATAGTCCAACAGTTTTATTTGAAATCACTTTTTAATATATAAAACTGTTGGACTATAACCTGGTGTTGTGCGACTTCTCACTAAATAACACATTTCAGAATGCACTTAAACACCTTTACCTTGTATGTATTGTATGCAATTCTGATATTTAATTCTAATAGTTTCTATTTTATATTTATTGTTTAAAGGGAATCATCTCTTTGGAAGATAGAAGTAACAGTACTCCCTATGCACCGTTTATAAAAAATTGTATTTATTAGGTTTGTTGATTCTTCCATTAGAGAGAAATCAAGGCCTAGAATTTAGTTTGCACCCAACTCTCTTTCTTTCTTCCTTCCTTTCTTCCTTTCTCCTGTCTGTTTCTTCCTTCCTTTCTCCTCTCTCTTCCTTGCTTTCTCTCCTCTCTCTTTTTTGTTCTTTCCTGATTTCTCGCCTCTTTCTTTCTTCCTTTCTCTTTTTTTGACTTCACCTGACGAAGGAGCAGCGCTCCGAAAGCTTGTGATTTCAAATAAAGCTGTTGGACTATAACCTGGTGTTGTGCAACTTCTCACTTTTTTTTGTATGTCTCACATTCACTCCTATTTCCTCTCACCTCCCAAGAGATTTTGAGCCAGGCTTGGGATGTGACCTTCTGAGCAACATAAATGAATTTCCGTGGTTATGAAGGAGGGAGCAGAGGGCCAGAGCTTGACACTTATGATGGGGATTGGGTGGGGAGGAGGAGAGGGGGGCTGAGCTTAGGTTGAAAGGCACATAGGCCAGGAGCTAGGGCTGTTAGAGAGAAACTGGCGGTCAGGGGTTAAGCTGGAAAGTAGTGCGAGACTGGTGCATGACACTGGGGTTGGGGCTGATAAGAAGCTTTAGGGCTGGGAGTCTGGGACTCAGTGGGAGTGGAGAGGCCGGAATTTATAACCACATGCCTAGAAGGAAAAATGAGAACTGGGCCTTGGGCCACGGTTGGGTGAGAGCCAAGTCTGTAGAGATCAGCAAGCAGAGCTGGGAGAGAGGCAAGTCTGATAAGGCTAATGAGTAGTGCTTGAGCCCAGGAAAAAAATGTATCATGGGGAGTCAGTCAGGTACTGGGCCTACTCCATCTAGGCTGCCAGGAAGGAGTGAATGGGGAGGCCGAGTGCCAGGGTCTGCTGCCTAGGCCAAGGAATGGTTGGGCTGGGACAAAGGCTTGCAGGGAAAAGAAAGAATGTCGGTGAAGCTGGAAGATAGGAATTAGTTTGTGTTGACCAGGTATTCAATCATGCGTTAATGGTCACATGATTACCAATCAGATTGCTGAAAACCAATGAAAAGGCAGTTTTTTTAACAATCTAGTTCAGATTTATATATTGCATCAATGTTTTTTCAAGTTTATTTTGGTATTAAACTAAATTAAGTACCATAATACCTTGTCATTTATATTTTTCTCTTCAGACCCCAAGTTTATTGGGATGTACCCCATCTCTGACACCTCCAATACAGATGATGATAAAATATATATATTTTTAAGAGAAACGGCGCTGGATACTACGGGCTCTGAGAAGGCCATTTACTCCAGAGTAGCCAGAGTTTGTAAGGTTGGTTTGTAAAAACATGAAAACTGTTTCCAATTAGTATTTATCAGTGATTTTTTTTCTTGTGAGTTGGGGAATGGAACAGTTTGCTCCATTTTTATCATGATTGTTTCCTTCAGGAACTGTAAGATTAGCCATGCAATAACCTAATCCAGAGCAAAACTTCATCATTTGTCCCCAATAAAACAAATCTGAATTCTTCTACTTCCCACTCCAGCCATCCATGGCCCCTCTGAGTGAGATTGAAAACGTAATGTTAATTTGCATCAAATTGTGGGCAATGCTTGAGCTATGGGCCCATTCCAACTAGAATCTGGGTAGAGACAGTCCAAACTCATCTGACATAGAACCTTACAGTTGGTACAATGAGAAGATTTTCATTCGTCAGTCTGAGGTAGAGGTGTGACAGAATAGTGTGTTAACCCACTACAACACCTAGCCACCTCCCCCAAATATGACACCACTGTGATAGATGAAATGGGTAGAATCCACTATTACTTTACAAAAAAACAGCTTTGCATTTGGTGTCAGAACATGCCCTAAAATTTTCTTGTAGTTTTGTATATTTAATATAATTCTTCTCCCTTGTGCAAATGCAAAAATGAGTGTAACATGAGTGAAAAATTGTATGTACTGTCAAGGATAGCACTGGCGTTCAATGGCCATTGCTGTAGGACTATCTGCTCATCTGAATAATATTCTCTTCAAATTTACAATGTCATCCAAACCCTAAAAGTAGGTTAGCTTCACCAACACATATATCTTCTTCTCCATTATAGACTTGGGCTGAATCAAATCAATAGCCACCGGGAGAGTAATAACTGCATATTTTTACTTAAGTTTCTCATAGGCTCACTTCCATAAACTCTACTTTGACAGGAAACGAGAGAGAGAGAGTTCAGTTGAAAGAAAGCATAAGAGAATGGGATGAAAGCAAGGGTGAAATAAATAGCATTGGAAACGTAACCATAAAGGTAAAGAAACAAATATGTGAGGTTGTTCACTTTGGTTGGAAGAATAGAAAAACAGAATATTTTTTAAATGGTGAGAAACTATTAAATGTTGGTGTTCAGAGAGATTTGGGTGTCCTTGTACACAAAACACAAAGTTAACAAGCAGGTACAGCAAGCAACTAGGAAGGCAAATGGCATGTTGGCCTTTATTGCAAGGGGGTTGGAGTACAAGAGCAAGGAAGTCTTGCTGCAATTGTACAAGGCTTTGGTGAGACCACACCTGGAGTACTGTGTACAGTTTTGGTCTTCGTACCTAAGGAAGGATATACTTGCCTTGGAGGGGGTGCAACGAAGGTTCACTCGATTGATTCCTGGGATGAGAGGGTTGTCCTATGATGAGAGATTGAGTAGAATGGGCTTATACTCTCTGGAGTTTAGAAGAACTCATTGAAACATATAAGATTCTGAGAGGGCTTGACAAGGTAGATGCTGAGAGGCTGTTTCCATTGGCTGAAAAGTCTAGAACTAGGGGGCATAGTCTCAGGATAAGGGGTCGGCCATTTAGGACTGAGATGAGGAGAAATTTCTTCACTCAGAGGGTTGTGAATCTTTGGAATTCTCCACCCCAAAGAGCTGTTGATGCTCAGCCATTGAGTATATTCAAGGCTGAGATAGATAGATTTTTGGACTCTAGGGGAATCGAGGGATATGGAGATTGGGTGGGAAAGTGGAGTTGAGGTTGAAGATCAGCCATGATCTTATTGGATGTCGAAGCAAACTCGAGGGGCCGTATGGCCTACTCCTGTTCCTATTTCTTACATTCTTTTGTTCTAAAGAAGAATACAAATTATGTTGCACTTGATCACATTTGTTAGAAACATCCCAAAGCACTTCAAATGCAATGAATTATTTTGAGATGCAGTCATTGTTGTTATGTAAGCAAATTCACAACAATGTCTCACAGACAACAATGAGGTGAATGACCAACTAATCTGTTTTTGGTTATAAAAACAGAAAATGCTGGAGATACTCAGCAGGTCAGGCAGCATCTGTGGAGAGAGAAACAGAGTTAATGTTTCAGGTCGATGACTTTTCTGACCAGTTCTGATGAAGGGTCATCGACCTGAAACACTAACTCTGTTTCTCTCTCCACAGATGCTGCCTGACCTGCTGAGAATTTCCAGCATTTTCTGTTTTTATTTCAGATTTCCAGCATCCGCAGTATTTTGCTTTTGTGTTAGTGTTTTTGGTTATGTTGGTTGAAGGAAGAATTCAGGACAATTTCCTGCTTTTCTTCGAACAGTGCTTTGGGATCTTTAACATCCATCTGAACCACCAGAAAAGGCCATGGTTTAATATCTCACCTGAAGAGCAGCATCTTTGACAATACAGTGATCCTTCACTGTTGTACTGAAATACTCGTGCTGGAGTGGGGTTTGAACTGACAATTTTCTGACTCGGAGGGACGAGTGCTATCAACTGAGAAAAGAACCAGAGCAAAATAGAGAGAGAGACGGAAGTCAGCCAGCGAAACTGAGGGAGATAAAATACTACAGAGAGCTGAAAATAGAAAAGAAGGGTGAGAGACATCTTAAGAGAGATATGTGAAAGTCAGAAAAAATGGAAAACAAGAGAGAGAGGATTATTGGGGGGAAAATGTATGGTAACAGAGACATTAATTGACTTCTCCATCAGTTCGATGCCAGTGCCTCTATGTTAAGCTAGCAGGAAGTACATTCATCTACAATGTTGTGAAGCTTACAAAGTACCTGAGGGGACAAATCAGTTCCTGCCCATTTTCAGGCGCACACTGCACACGCCGAAAGAAGCCGGCCCGAGGACCACCCAAGATTGCTCCTCGGGCCTCATCTTGATATTCTGGGCAAGATACCAGCACCTGACACTCCTCCAGAACTAGCTTGCCCGTGTCGAATGATCCCATTTCGGGCCGCCAGTCTCACCGGCTCTGGCCCTCAGTTAAGTGCTGCGGGGGGGGGGGGTGGAGGGGAACGGGACGGGTGCGATCACGGGTCGGCAGCGGCCCTCAGGAGTGCCGGGGAGCCGGGAGGGGCATTCCTGCTCCTCATCAAACTTAAAAACAAATGTTTTACTTGCCTTTTTGGTGGCGGCTCTGTGCTAGCCTGCATCCACGCCATCAAAACATGAACGACGCAGGCCCAGCACCTGTTCCACTTAGGCCATCTCAATTTCTCAGTGGGGTCATAAAACAGGCGTTACGTCCCTCGTTAGCAAACAAGGAGCCTAACATCTGTTCCAGCTGGTCGCCCTGGAAGCCTGAAAAATGACCCGACCCAATATTGGATCAGATGTCTTTCAGGCGTCCTTGGGGCGCAGGACGTTGGTCCCTGACATTAGCCCTCATTGCACCCGTTTTACACCCATAAAACAGGTGCAACATAGTCCAATTTTGACCCCCTAGTCTGCTAATTGCGCCAGTAGGTACTAACAGATTTGATAGAAATAGACCTCTTTATAACCTTTACATTTGAAAACTAAAGTGAAAATGTCCTACAAAATATGATGACACCTACCCTTTAATAACATGGAGAACAAAAGTTGGCCAATAGTATCTTACAAAGCAGGAGAGTAAGGTTCAAGCAATTTACAAATATCATCTGCAAACTGAGAGTTAACTTTAAATAGGCTACCAGACATTGTTTATTTGTATAGTACAGGCATTTTCCTGTTGCTTATTTTTTCTGAGTTTTAACATCTGAATTTTAGTGCCCAAAGTTCTTATTTTCTGCTTGGAGCTATCCTCCATCATTATGGCCATCACGTTTTTATCTATGGTTCCATGGTCCATTACCAGAAGAGAGGCTCCTGAATTTATTCTGGTGGGAGTTTGACAGAACCCAAGGTTACATCAGGTTGCTGCTGATTCCAGGGGTTCCCTGTTGGCCTTATAAGGGGGGAACCTTCGCCCACCCCTTATAAGGCCATTGATGCCAAGGGGGTGGAGCTGGTGCAGGCCTTCCCCAGCTCAGAAGGAACCTGGGTTATTGCTGGAGCCTGGAAAACCGAGACAGATGAAGCATACTGGCCTTCAGATGGGCACAAGAGGGCCCCAAAGGGTGGGAGGGCGGACTCCAGGCAAGAGGAATGGCTTCAACCCCTGAAGAAAGGATAATTTTTTTTTTTAAACTACACAAAGGGCTGAAGTGGAGATAGCTGGGGTCTTAGGAAGGAGGCCTGGGCATCTCGCAACCCCATATGGAAGACAGGGGGTGGATTTTCCATATGCATATGACAGACGAACGCCAGAGATACACCCTTAGTGGAATAGATGCCACCAGCTTCATGCCAATGATGTGCACCTCCCACTGACCCAGCATATTCTGGCATGATCCCAGCAGAACTGCAGGAATTATAGCCATCAGATTTTCGAGGGCATGGGATGGGAATTCCTCAGAGCGGCTCCTGCTGGCACTACTTTGCCAGAAATGTGGTGGCAACCCCATTTAGACACGGGGTGTCCACCGCACTTCCGGCGAAGTAATGTTGCGGAGCAGGAGCAACTCTGAGGGATTTCCCGGACAGTGTACTTTATAAGCGTATGGTGCTAAACTAGGGGGAATAATTGCTCAGGAAGAATAGCTTTAAATAGAAATATAACTCTCAGGGTTAAGAACATAAGAAATAGGAGCCTGCTCCTCCATTCAATGAGATCATGGCTGATCTTCTGCCTCAACTCCATTCACCGGCCCTATCGCCATATCCCTTGATGCCCTTACTAGTCAGAAATCTATCGACTTCTGTTTTGAATATACCCAATGACTGAGCCTCCACAGCCCTCTGGGGTAGAGAATTCCAAAGACTCACCACCCTCTGTGTGAAGAAATGTCTTCTCATCTCAGTCCTGAATGGCCTTCCCTTTATCCTGAGGCTGTGGCCCCTGGTTCTAGACTCCCCAGCCAATGGAAACATTCTCCCAGCATCCACCCTATCAAGCCCTGTAATAATTTTGTATGCTTCAATGAGATCCCCTCTCATTCTTCTGAATTCAAGAGAATACAGGCCTAGTTTACTCAATCTCTTCTCATACGACAGTCCCGCCATCCCAGGGATCAATCTCGTGAACCTTCGTTGCACTCTCTCTATGGCAAGTATATCCTTCCTTAGGTAAGGAGACCAAAATTGTACAAAGTACTCCAGGTGTGGTCTCACCAAGGCCCTATATAATTGGAGTAAGACTTCTTTACTCCTGTACTCAAATCCTCTTGTAATGAAGGCCAGCATACCATTTGCCTTCCTAATGGCTTGCTGCACCTGCACATTCACTTTCAGTGACTCATGTACAAGGACACCCAGGACCCTTTGAGCATCTGCATTCCCTAATCTTTCACCATTTAGGAAATACTCTGGCTTTCTGTTTTTTCTACCAAAGTGAATAACTTCACATTTATCCACATTATATTCCATCTGCCATGTTCTCGCCCACTCACTGAGCCTGTCGAGATCCCCTTGAAGCCTCTTCACATCTGACACTGCCACCTAGCTTTGTATCATCAGCAAATTTGGAAATGTTACATTTAGTCCCCTCATCCAAATCATTGATATAGATTGTGAATAGCTGGGGCCTAAGTACCCCACTAGTCACAGCCTGCCATCCTGAAAAAGACCCATTTATCCCTACTCTTTGTTTTCTGTCTGTTAACCAATTCTCAATCCATGCTAGTATTTCACCCCCAATTCCATGTGCCCTAATTTTGTTCACCAACCTCTTGTGTGGGACCTTATCGAAGGCCTTCTGAAAATCCAAATACACCACATCTACCAGTTCCCCTTTGTCTACTCCACTAGCTACATCCTCAAAGAACTCCAACAGGTTTGTCAAACAGGATTTCCCTTTCATAAATCCATGTTGACTCTGCCCAATCTTACTATTAGTTTCTAAGTGCCCAGTTATTGCATCCTTTATAATAGATTCCAGCATTTTCCCAACTACTGATGTGAGGCTAACAGGTCTGTAGTTCCCCGTTTTCTCTCTCCCTCCTTTCTTAAATAGCGGGGTTACATTTGCTATCCTCCAAACTGCAGGAACCGTTCCAGAATCTATAGAATTTTGGAAGATGACAACCAATGCGTCCACTATCTTTCAAAACCCTAGGATGTAGGTCATCCGGTCCTTGGGATTTATCGACTTTTAGTCCCATTAATTTTGCTAGTACTGTTTTTTTACTAATAATAATCTCTTTAAGTTCCTCATTCTCGCCACACCCTTGGTTTTCTCCTATTTCTGGGAGATTTTTTGTGTCTTCCTCCGTGAAGACAGAAACAAAGTATTTATTTAATCTCTGCCATTTCCTCATTCTCCATTATAAATTCTCCCGTCTCTGACTGTAAAGGACCTACATTTACCTTCGCCAGTCTTTTCCTTTTCACATACCTATAGAAGCTTTTACAATCCGTTTTTATATTTTTCGCTAGTTAGTAGTGAGAAACACTCCTGTTTATGTTGTCAACTTCATAAACCAACACAGTACACAAAGCACCCTGAACATTTCTTTAAATTTGAGATGTCCTGTGAAAAGAAAAGAAAGCACATTTCCGCTTGTCCTTGTGTCACATTTTACTCTAGTTGATTGAACTTGAATTGACATTTGATTTTGTTAATTAATTTCAGTCAGAACAGACAGAATCAACCTATCCGTACTAACAATCCAGTCAGCTCTACATTCTTTCAGTCCATATAATAATCATTGTTTTCTGAAGGAATTATGCTCAATTTTTCAGTTTCTTCTATTAATGACATCTTCAGAGTAATAAAAAATATATTCTCAATTTAAGAATAACATCAGAATCCAAAGCCATTCTAAATTTTAAACACAAGCTCTTATCCTCCCTTTTCTGTCCCTCCTTTTAGATGTCAGCTGCCCTTTTTAAAAACCGCCTGCTGTAATTGAAATGCTTCCGTGACTGATATATTGTTTCAGTAGTATGTCACGGACAGACAGATAGGAATATGGATAGATTTATGCACGAAACTTGGAACCACACCAGAGGCTAGTGAAGGGTCACTGCCATACCATGTAAGTTATTCGTGATGTTTTAAAGTGTTTCCACATGTCAAAGGAACCATGCAGGATCCCAGTGAAGAGGCAGAATCCTATCATTGTTCAAATTCTGGATTACTTCTTAAAATGACATGCTTCTGGAAAACCTTAAGGAAAAAAAAGTTTTAAGCTGTAAAATACTGATAATAAAACTCAATCTCAAACTGTTATCGGCCAATTGATCTTGCCTGTCCTGGAGGATTGTGGGAAAACCTATCCATACATCAAAATTCGTGGATTGGGAGAAAAACTGAGGAGACAAAGAAAGTGTGGACAGTAGGGAGTTATTTTTGGCACATAATCGCCTCCTTTCTTTGATCAGGTTTAATAATGCGTACCCTTCGTCCTGAATCAGGCCGCTGTGGTTTAGTCAGGATGGGCTCAGGCAATGAGCAAACAAATAAAATGTCACCATAATTTATTCTTTTAAAACCTTAACTTTTTAACTGTTGACATGTTTCTCCACAACAAAATAAATTTGAAGGACCATGTCTGAAATTTTACAAAGAAAAATTGTGAGATCAGGTGTGAAATTTTGATTTAAGGACAGTAAAAATTATATTTTGGCACCAGAAACATTGCCGGAAGGATTCATTCATTTGCAGCCACTCAAACAGTAAATGAATTGCACACTATATCTGAAAGACTAAAGGTTTTTGTTCCCCCCAGTTTCTGGGAAAACAAATCTGTTGTCAATCAAAAAAGAAAAAGAAAGACTTGCATTTATATGGCACCTTTCATGACCACCAGATGTCCCAAGGCGCTTTACAGCCAATGAAGTACTTTTGAAGTGTAGTCACTGTTGTAATGTAGGAAACGCAGCAGCCAATTTGTGCACAGCAAGCTCCCACAAACAGCAATGTGATAATGTCTAAATAATCTGTTTTTGTGATGTTGATTGAGGGATTAATATTGGCTCGGGCACCGGGGATAACTCCCCTGCTCTTCTTCAAAATAGTGCCATAGGATCTTTTACATCCATCTGAGAGAGCAGACGGGGCCTCAGTTTAACGTCTCATCCGAAAGACGGCACCTCCGACATTGCAGCACTCCCTCAGCACTGCACTGGGAGTGTCAGCCTAGATTTTTGTGCTCAAGTCTCTGGAGTGGGACTTGAACCCACAACCTTCATGACTCAGAGGCGAGGGTGCGCCCAACTGAGCCACGACTGACATGACTGACGAAACTAATTTCCTTTTTTGCTCCAATTTTCTCCCTGTAATTTTCTTCTCCTGCAATATTCAGTGTTTTAGAAAACATCTAAAGTGGAAGGAGGGCCTGGAGCTAAACAGCCCTAAAACAAATGGAAATATTCAATGGGCAATGTCACGTTCCATCTATCCTTTCCCTTGTGTGAACAACATTGTAACTTATCGCTGCCTCTTTCATGCTGAGAGTTGCAGATCTTGCATCGCTCTGAGGGAGCTGTAGTGAGTCAATGATGCCATTTACATAATGTTTGCTGATTGTGGCCGATCAGTCAGTTCGTTTGCTATGGTTACATCGGAATTGTTAGTCTTTAATGTTGGCATCTGTATCATGCATTAGTGACCTATGAAGTATGCTGGCTGTTACCCTTTACAATTATGGCTCTTGTCAGCCAAAAATAAAAGGTGAATATGAAGTTCACAGAATAGACCATAAAAAATAATAGATAATTGAGTTATTTCAGAAGGTCCACATCAGTTATAAACAGCTCAAGCTTCACTCTCACAGTTATGACTCGAGTTAGTGACTTGGCCTGGTGTGACTCCCTGCGACAGATCCTATTAATGTCTACACTTGCTGCGTTAGCACAAATTGCTGTACAGCTGTTGGAATTTTCCATAAAAAGTCAGTGCAGTGAGAATGCTTGTTTCTGAGTAGATCTGAGTAATAACCGATCACATGCCCTATTTATGACACAGAAACATAGAAAAATAGGAGCAGGAGTAGGCCATTCGGCCCATCGAGCCTGTTCCGCCATTCAATATGATCATGGCTGATCCTCTATCTCAATACCATATTCCCGCTCTCTCCCCATACCCCTTGATGCCTTTTGCGTCTAGAAATCTATCTATCTGCTTCTTAAATATATCCAGTGACTTGGCCTCCACAGCCTTCTGTGGTAGAGAATTCCACAGGTTCACCACCCTCTGAGTGAAGAAACTTCTCCTCATCTCATTAGATGCCAACTAGAGGCTCATCAGTGTACATTTCATCCCACCGCATCGCACCCCACCCCAACCCAGGGCCACTAATTTTGGATAAGCAATTCCTCGCCCACAGGTTTGCCATTGCAATTGTCCACAAAATCACTTCACCAGGGGCAGGGAAAAGAGAACTTGTATTTTTATGTAGTACATTGTCACAGCCCGAGGACAGGATGTCTCAAAGCACATGGCATCCAATGAATTAGTTTTGAAGTTCAGTCTCTGTTATGCAGGCAAACACAGAAGCCAATTTGCACACAGTAAGGTCCCACAAACAGCTAATCATCTGTACGACCAGTTAATTTGTTTTTGGTGGTCTTCATTGAGGGAGGATTGTTGCTGTTCTTTAAATAGTGCCCTGGGATCTTTTACAGCCACCTGAACAAAGCCTTGACGCCTTTTGCATCTAGAAATCTATCTATCTCCTTCTTAAATATATTCAGTGACTTGGCCTCCACAGCCTTATGTGGTAGAGAATTCCACAGGTTCACCACCCTCTCAGTGAAGAAATTTCTCCTCATCTCAGTCCTAAATGTCCTACCCCGTATCCTGACATTGTCTGAACTCCTTTATGAGATTATTGCCTCAATATGAAAGATGAAGTATCAGATTTTTATTTAAGTAGGAAGCTCTGCTCCAAAGATATGTCCCACCCAGGGATCTGACTCCCAGCTGATGAACTTCATGGTAGACACAATGGACATTACAATGGAGATTCTGTGGGGTGTTTATCGATATGTAACTCCATTGGGAGACCAGCGAAACTTCCTCCCCACCCCACCCCCCGCAGGAAATAGCGGCAACAGCCATTTTCAGCTCTTTCTCTGGGTGGTGTTGCTGGCCTCCTGCCGGAATGACAATGGGAGGCTTGTAGAAAACAAGCAGCATTTCAGGGACAATTATCTATGAGGTCGTAAAGTTCTTGTAAACTAGCTTGCCAAGCTATATTACACTTGGATCGGAGTTCCTAGTTGGAACCAGTTGACTAATTGTGTATGTCAGATGTGTAACGTGCTTGAAAAGGGCTGAAAATGGATGTAACAAAGCTAATGCCAGATGCTTTCATGATTACAATTTACAAAGCTAGAAACAGATTGGGAAACTCCAGAATCGCAGAAGACAGATGATAGAGGTCAAGGCAGACATTGCTCTGGGTGTGATGTGTCAAGCACTTGGCGGTGAGGATTTAACCTGCTGTTACAATTGCTTCTTTTATTTGGTCCATCTTCTTAACTACTTCTCCTGCTTTAAAAATTAAAACCTTGAGTCCCATTGAAGCTAACAGCATTTCAGTGTTCAGTGTCCTCTGACAATCTTAGCGCACAACTGATTCATTCAGACAGTTTGTGCATTACCGCCTCTTAGTCCAACCTAAGAACAAGGGCCCTGCATTTCCTCATGATTTTTGGCACATTGGGGCTATTATTGTGCCAGGGAGGTTCTAGAGGGGGCGGAAATTGGGATGGGGCCTGTTTATACCTGGTCTCCATACCCTTTTGGCTGTGTCAGTGTGTCCTGGAGAAGTGGGACAAGCAGTTCTGTCATCCTTCCCCTTTGCTGGAGACATCAGGGAAAGAGACATAGCAACAGGAGTTGGTTATTCAGCCCCTTGAGCCTGTTCCGCCATTCAATTAGATCATGGCAGATCTAACGCTCAACCCATTTACTCGCCTTTGCTCCATGTCCCTTGATATCCTTACATAACAAAAATCTATCAACCTCGGTCTTGAAAATTTCAATTGACCCAGCATCCACAGGGAGAGAGTTCCAGATTTCCACTAAAGAAAGAAAGAACTTGCATTGATATACCTCCTTTCACAACCTCAGCATGTCCCAAAGCGCTTTACAGCCAATGAAGTACTTTTGAAGTGTCGGCACTGTTGTAATGTAGTACTACCCTTTGTGTGAGAAAGAACATCCCTGTTTTCTCTTCTGAAAGGCCTAGCTTTAATTTTAAGAGTTCATAAACTTGATCTGGATTCCCCCACCAGAGGAAATAGCTTCTCTGTATCCACCCTATCAAATCCTTTAATCATTTTAAACACCTCAATTAGATCATCCGTTAACCTTCTAAACTCAAGGGACTACAAGCCAAGTTTATGCAATACACCCACATAATTTAACCCTTTTAACGCATTGTATCATTCTAGTAAACCTACATGGTACCCTACCCAAGACCAAAACATATTTCTTGAGGTCTGGTGCCCAAAATACAATACTCTAGATGGGGTCTGACCAAGACTCTGAAGTATAACTTTCTTACTTTTGTATTCCAAACTCCTTGAGATAAAGGCTAATGTTCCATTAGATTTTATAAATTACTTTTTGTGCCTCTGCACTAGTTTCTAATGATTTGTGTTCTTTACACCTAAATCCCTTTGCTCTTCCACAGCTCCTCGTCTCTCACCATTGAGAAAATATTCTGATTTGTCTTTATTGGATCCAAAGTGAATGACCGCACACTTCTCCACATTGAATTCCATCGACCATAGTTTTGCCCACTCACTTAGTCTCTCTATATACCTTTGTAACTTTCTCCCCCCATCTACACAACTTACTGTGCCTCCTAACTTAGTGTCATCTGCAAACATGGATATACAACTCTTTATTCCATCATCCAAGTCTATAATATATATGGTGAAAAACTGAGACCCCAGTATAGATCCCTCGGGAACACTACTTGTCCCATCCCGCCAATAGGAGAATGTTCCCATATCCCGACATTCTGTCTCCCACCTCCCAACTAATTACCACCCACTATCACAAAATTATCTTTAGTTCTGTGCGCTTTCAGTTTTGCTAGCATTCTCTTGTGCAAAACCTTATCAAATGCCTTTTGGAAGCCCAAATAGACAACATTCATCGGCACTCCTGCATCCACCATGCTAGTGACTGCCTCAAAAAACTAAACTAGATTAGTCAGACATGACCTACCCTTCACAATCCAATGCTGATTATCTTTGATCAGGTTATACTTGTCCAAGTGCCCGGTCACTCTGTCTCAACTCTGTCTCTGATGATAGATTCCAGTAACTTCCTGAAGATGATGTTAAACTAATAGGTGTGTAATTACCTGGATTCTCCCTCCCTCCCTTCTTAAATAATGGAGAGACATTTTCCAATCCAAAAGCACAATTCCTGAATCTAGAGAGCCTTGTAAAATTATGACTAATGCCGTTGCAATTTCCTCACCTATTTCTTTTAATACTCTGGGGCGGAAACCATCAGGTACTGAAGATTTGTCTATCTTAAGTCTCATTATTTTCTCCAGTACCTGGACAAAATCATCCACTGGAATTCCCACCAGTTCCACCTCTGGTGACCTCGGTGACGTAAGAAAACTACTAGGCACTTGGTCTAAGCGTTAAACAAAGCTTTAATCAACTGTTTTTCAACATGGAGGTCTAGTTGTGTCCTTCACTAGTTCCTGTTAAAGAATGTCCTGAGCAAGTTGGGCCCATGCCTGAGTATTTATACTCTCCCTGGACAGCGCCACCAGCAGGCCGCCCAGTATTATTCATAAGTCATTTCCACATGAATGACAAGATTCATGTTACTCGGCATATAGCATGGTGCCTGTCAGGGGCAGAAAGTCGGAACCACCAAATCCGGGAATGCTAGTTTCCTTCGAGCAACCAGCCACTAAGCGATCAGCTGCCATAAGGAAAGTGACGTTTTGGGGAAAAAGATCCAGTTGTTGCAAGAAAGCAGCTTTTTTTTGGCCGGACCTGCTGACACTCAGCCCTGCTACTTCCTCGGCCCCCACCTTATGGGCACCCCAGCTGACCAATAGTGACGCAGGCACCCATTCACTTTATGCAAATATCCTGACCCCAGGAATTCTGGCAGGCTCTGGGATGCTTGGGGTCAGCTGGTGGAAGTACTGCCCTACCATAGTTAAAGCATTCCTACAGGTCCTGAAGAAATTCAGGCCCATATGTTTTATACAGAGTGCTGCTGTATGCAGGTGACTTCCAGTGGAGGATAGATTATAATTTAATGTGCCGAGTCTTTAAAACTGGAGAACATGTAACTGTGTGCAGTTTTGGTCGCCTTATCTGAGGAAGGATGTTCTTGCCATGGAAGGAGTTCAGCGAAGATTGACAAGGCTGATACCTGGGATGGCAGGAATGACATATGAGGAGAGATTGGGTCGATTAGGTTTATACTCGCTGGAGTATAGAAGAATGAGAGGGGATCTCATCGAAACATATAAAATTCTGACAGGTCTGGACAAACTAGATGCAGGAAGAATGTTCCCGATGGTCGGAGAGTCCAGAACCAGGGGTCATAATCTAAGGATAAGGGGTAAGCCATTTAGGACAGAAATGAGGAAGAATTTCTTCACCCAGAGAGTGGTGAATCTGTGGAATTCTCTACCACAGAAGGTAGTTGAGGCCAAGTCATTAAATATATTCAAGAATGAGTTAGATATATTTCTTAAAGCTAAAGGTATCAAGGGATATGGGGAGAAGGCAGGGACAGGGTACTGAGTTTGGATGATCAGCCATGATCTCATCGAATGGCGGAGCAGGCTCGAGGGGCCGAATGGCCTACTCCTGCTCCTATCTTCTATGTTTCTATGTTTCTATGTATTTATTTATTATACTTGAATCTGGAGTTCTACAGAATGGTTTGCTGGACTGGATCAGGTACAAGTTTATCTGGAACTGATTGCAGTAAAGTATGCTGCTTTATCTGAAAACGAATGTCTCTGGTATTGCTCGTCATCCTGTTATCGTCGCTTTAACATTTTGTTTTGACTCTGTACAGTCACGTTGGTGCAATTGGCACCCTGCTGGTTAAGTAATGCCAAATGACCTTGAGCAAGCATGATTCTGATGGTTGTTCCTGCTTCTGAGAAGGTTCAGAAAATAGCTGTGTCAGATTAATTATGCAGCCAAAAGGGCATCTTTTCAGCCTAAAGCAGTCTGAAATATCCATCATTTGAAATAGGTCTGACACTGACCTTTTAATACAGGAGGATCTCAGCTTGAGAGAACGGTCTTGAAGTTCATGTTGCTTTGTGTCACACTTGAATTTACTGACATCATAGAGGCATTGCGAGTGTCTTAACATGATAGTTTGCTAGACACAAAACTTCTGGTACAAAATAAAGCAGTTGAAAAGATATCGTTTATGGCGTAGCGCACAGAAAAAAAGGTGTTGGGCAAGCTCGGTATGTAGAGCGATTTAATTCCACCACTCTAGGTTCTGTTTACCCAAAGGAAGAAAGAATAATCATTGACCAGTCTCCCCAAACCATTCGTTGAAAGTTCTCTGTTGTAATCGCATCATTTTCAGTCGCAGGGTAATTTGAATCCACTTCTTTAGCTCATTTTACTTTGCATCACTATGAAGAAAAAGACACATTTTTGTGACGATGTTGTTAAACAGTTATTTTTTTAAAAAACATTCTAACCTTCTATTTGGGGTGGGATAAATTCACTTTCTATTCTGGGACCTGGACCTTTTCCAAACTCACTGGCCTAGAAATTCATTGGTAGCGCCCCCATTTTACAGGCGTCAAACAAGTGGCTAAACATCCAGTATGGCGGGTGGCATGCGCACGCACATTCTGTGCTAGAAGTGCGCCGCCCACCATTTTAGTAAAGGCTCCAGCACAGGAGTCCCGGGCCCGCGCGCGACACAGGCGTTGGGCCCTTTGCATATGCAAATAGGGGGCCTAATGCCTGTTTCAGTCCCCCTTTACGAGATTCATTAGCGACTGACTGCAGCATGTGCCATGCATGCTGCACTCAGTATTCTCATGTGCTCAGCAGGGAAACCAGCAGTTCCCAAAGGGCCCGCTGGAGGCGGCCTCCTGAAAGGCACGTTTTAGTTTTTTAAACTTGCCTTATTGTGGAGCCAGGAGGTGCAGCCCGCTGCCAGCCCCCTCCATCCCGATTACTTCTTTTCCCCTCCCCTACCTACCCCCCACTTCCTCTCCCCCCACTTCCCCCCCTCACTTCCCTTCGCCCCACTTCCCCTCCCCCCCACTTCCCCTCCCACTTCCTCCCCCACTTCCCCTCCCCCACTTCCCCTCCCACTCCCCCCCACTTCCCCTCCCCCCACTTCCCCCCACTTCCCCTCCCACTCCCCCATTTCCCCTCCCCCCCACTTCCCCTCCCCCCCACTTCCCCCCACTTCCCCTCCCCCCCACTTCCCCCCACTTCCCCCCACTTCCCCTCCCCCCCACTTCCCCCCACTTCCCTCCCCCACTTCCCTCCCCCACTTCCCCTCCCCCCTCTTCCTCCCCCACTTCCCCTCCCCCCCACTTCCCTCCCCCACTTCCCCTCCCCCCACTTCCCCTCCCCCCACTTCCCCCACTTCCCCTCCTCCCCACTCCCCCCCCCCACTGCCCCCCCCCCCCCCAACTTCCCCTCCTCCCAGACCTTGCTTACCACCTCAGCTGGTGGCCAAGCAATAGACTTTTGTGTTTCTCGGGACCGGTGAGCAGCCTCTGGAGCCAGCAGCTCGCCGGCAACAAACAAATGAGGCCGGCGGACCAATTTCCCGTGGTCCTGCTGTCGACCTCATTAGTAGTGCGCTGCACCAGAATCGAGCCCCGTCAGGCGCGATCCAATTTCTAGGCCGTTAAGTGGAAGAGCAATTAAAAAAAAAAAAATCTTGAATTAAACGAAACATTGAATAAACTTAATTAACTTCTAGCAAAATAGCAGCAGATGAAGTGTTTGGCTGTTTTCAAAATGATGACATTGACTGGGAGTAAACAGCTTAGTGGTACAGGCTGAATGAGCCTATTCACTGTCCATGTTCAGTAAGCAGGTGAAAGTGGCAGCATCGAGATGTGAAAACTGTGGGAGGTCAAAATAATGGAGCAGGAGTGTGCGCAGGTTGAGAAAAGCAAGGTCAGAGGTGGGCAACGATACAGATTCGTCACGCTTGCTGATATTCTTGGAGAAAATGTAGTAATGCTCCCTCTAGTGGGGTTTAGGAGTATAGTCCTCTGGCTCAAGCGAAACACATTCACTCAAGAAGAGGCTGCTGCAAAAGTTGGGATATCCTTCGATGTGTAGAGAAATTCAAATTAAAATGAGGCTTAAAAAGAGGCATGTAATAAATGCAGGGCTAATAATACAAAAGAAAATCAAGCAGAGTACAAAAAGTACAGAGCGGAAACAAAGACGATGAGAAAAGCTAAGAGAGGGTGAAGGAAGGCTGAGAGCAAACATAAAGGAAAATAGTAACATTCCATAAACACATCAAAATAAAAGTAGTTAAAGAAAGGGTTGGCTGATTGGAGACGAAAAATGAAAATTTCAGAAGCTGAAGGAATGATGGCGATACGAACTGAGCATTTTGCCTTGGTTTTCATGGAAGTCTGTGATGGTGAAATGGAAAGCAGACAAGAGGAAGAAGTGGAACAATTAGATAGGATAACATTATAGAAGAAAGTAGTGCTACAAAAAGTGGTGGAATTTAAAGTGGGAAAGGCACCGACCGGGGCCCTAAAGGCAAGCTTCCTAGAATGCTGAACAAAGTCAGGTAGGAAATATCAAAGGCTCTGACCACAAACTTCCTTGGACATGAAAGTTGTGCCAAAGGACTGAAGGATTGCCAACATTTCTGTTCAGGAATGGATAAACCACTTTATCTGAAGTAGTGCTCCAGATCTACCTTTCCTGTACCATTTGCTGCCTATATACCTCCATACCATTATAAAAGTGAGAAGTCGCACAACACCAGGTTATAGTCCAACAGTTTTATTTGAAATCACAAGCTTTCAGAGCTGCTGCTCCTTCGTCAGGTGAAGTGAAGGAATAGGAATCGGCAAAGCATATATAGACAGAGAACAATGCCTGTGCAGAGAACAATGTCAGACGACTACAGTTAATCTTTCTGACTGCCTTTTATCACACCTCGGCAGAGAGACAATCAGGTCAGTCAGGAAGACATTATATCAAAGACATAGCCAAATACAACTAAGACAATGAGGTGGGGTCACAGGGGGTCTAATGTGTCAAATGCTGCAGTCTGTATGGAAAACCATAAACTTTAAACTTTTTACTTTTTTTTACTGGAAATCACATCTGTGAACAAGCCAATGACGACTCGAGTCTGGATGACTCTACGTCAGGTGGGGTTACATGTAGAGTGACATGAATCCAAGATCCCGGTTGAGGCCGTCCTCATGGGTGCGGAACTTGGCTATCAGTTTCTGCTCGATGATTTTGCGTTGTCGTGTGTCTCGAAGGCCGCCTTGGATTATAAACCCTATAAGATCATTATACCATTATAAACCCTATAAGATCATTTCAGTCATCTACTGTGAACAATGAAAAGCCCAAGTTTCTCTTTTTTCCCCCCTCACAAATCAGTCCTCTGCTGGTGAAGAGCAACTATCTCGTCCAGTTCTACAAATGGATTGGTTTGTGGGAAGAGATTCTGTCCAAGCATTTAAAACGTATTTGATACTAAATTAGAGGAGCTTACTGTTGTGGCTGTAATGCCACTTACACAAGGGCATCTGCTGAGCATTATGTGATGAGATCTATTGCTGCTTAAATTGTGTTAGCTTTGATGGTGTCAAGTAAAAGTAACCAACGTAAAAATAGCCCGGTCATCCGGCCATTTGCATGTAGGAAGTGTATGTTTGCCCCCGTCAAACCTATCAAATGTCTCGGCTGACTTGATTCCAGTGGTGAAAATATGCTCGTCTCATTTTAAGAGACTGCTGCTAAATCCTGGTTTCACAGTTAAATGCTTTTTCTTTCTCCTGTAATGGATGTTGGGATAGTCCTGCCTCCATAACATTCTCTTGTTTTCTCTCCCCTTGGAGTAAGGGGAAAAAAAGGAGGGGGGAGGAAGTCTTGAATAATAGCACCCTCAAATCATACAGCTGGGTGAGAGGAGAGGATGCGTTAATGTCCCTATTAACTGCACTGAATGGTGAAGTATCAGCTCTATTTTAGTGGATGCAAGTGGGGACCAATGTGTTCAATCCCTGCTTGCATCATTGTGGGTAGTTGGAGAAGACAGAGGGGGTAGAAATTGGACCACCTTGCACCCATTTTGCAGGCATAAAATTCTTAAATTCTCAAACCCGACCCCAACCTGCACACTTTCGATTTTAATGGAGGCGGGTCGGGGAACGGGAGACGAATCCACACTCAGGAGGCGGATCGGTCACTAAAATCTTTTCAGGAGGCTGAGTGCAGGAAATCCTGGCAGGTAAAAGGAGACGCAAAGGGCCGGATCCATGAGGTAAGTGCCTTTATTGCACTGTGTGAAGGACTAGGAGGAGCGGGATTGTTTCCCCCCCAAGCTTATCTCCACACGATCGAACCCCCACAATCAGCTGCCCCGTCCCCGCAATGTCAAACTTGCCTGACATCCGCTCCCCAGCTGCTTTCCCGCCCGATAGGCAGCCAGCCTGTCAATCTGAAAAGACTTCCTGCTGTTAAATTTGGCAGGACGTGTGGGAAACCATTACTTCCAGCTTTCCCGTCCGAAAATCCTCCCCCCGCCCCCCCCCACCCACCCACTCTCTTCCCGACTCCGAGTAAATATCGGGGGCTATGTCTCTGATTGGCTGTCTGACTCGGAGACTGTGAGACATCGCCCCCATAGGCACATATTTTTTCAAGAGTTTGGTGTAAATTGTAATGGGAGTTGGATTACCCCTCCTTATGTTGATTCTGGATTCTCCCAGATAATGTTAGATAAATGTTCTTGCTTAATAACGAGATCTAAATCTTTGCAGAAAGATATTGGAGGTCAGCGGAGTTTGATCAACAAGTGGACAACATTTCTGAAAGCTCGTTTGATTTGCTCTGTCCCAGGACCTGATGGCTATCAGACATATTTTGATGAGTTGCGTAAGTATTGCTCCGTTTTATTTTTCGTTCGGTGTACACATATTTCCCGAGCCCTGAAAATAGAAGGCCATTTAAAAAAAAAAGTTGACATTGATACAAATGATTTATCTCCTAAAATCCACATTGTTTAGGCCATAAGGGGAGAAATTCAGTAGCGCCCAGGAAGGGGCGGTAACTTTTGAGAAGCTGGTAATTTAGCGCCAGGCGCTAATCAATCTCGCTGCCCGCTAAATTCAGTCTCAGCACTCAAAGAATGCAGGGGAGCGATAAATCAGGCGCTAATGGCGTTGGTGAGTGGCGTTAGGCTCCAAGTGATAACGAATATGAGGTGTTGTGTAATCGGAAGTCAGCATTGGCGCAGGCGCCTTCCAGCCATTAAAGGGGAGGGTCACTGGAGTCTGCACAGCAGCCCCCAATGATTCAGGGAGTGCAGAACGGCGATATGCTGTGAGATGAAATGTAAAGTGCTTTGAGGACCCACAACACTCCAGGGACTAAGCAGCCTTTATTTGGCTGCAGATACATCCTGCGCTCTCTGCCACTCAAAACTGACCTTTGGAACGGAAGTTCCTTGACAGCTGGGGCGCATCCCTTTAAGTAGCGCCCCGCCAACTGCCAGCCGGCTGGTTCACGCCTCTGCTCCCTGGCGCTGTCGGCGCTAGGCGGTAAGGCAGGGGGGCGCTACTGAAGTTTGCAGATCGGGCGCCCAGCGAGTGTTGCACACTCGTTGATGTCACGATCTGCCTGGCGAAAGGGACCAAGGCGCTAACTGTTATCACCAGCGCTATGGGGCCGGCTAATTTGCCGTGCAGCGCAGGATTCGCCCCGCCGCGCGCTAATGCCTGAGCCCCATTAGCGCCCCCACCAGGCGCTAACTGGGGGCGCTAACCTACTGAATTTCTAGCCCATAGTTTCTTTATTTAATGCAGCACAATATCAAAATAGGGTGTAGGATCAGTTTGATTTTGGCAATCATTTCTTTAGCCAAATTGAATGGCTTATCCTGTTTTCACTCTGCAAAGTCATATTTCTGTGATTCTAAACTATTTTATACCAACAGTCATGCATTGAACACAGATAGGGAAGTCTTATCAGTATTCAGAATTGAGAGGACAGCATTAACAATATCTTAATATTGATATGTATATGAAAGTTCGTGAAGATCTTCTACCCAATGGGCGTGATCTTGCCAGCCCTGGGGAGGCGGGACTGCTGGGAAAATGGCAGAATTTGGGGGCGGGTGCCCAACCTGCCCCCAACCCGCCTCCATGCCATCTTGCCAGGAGGCGGGTAGCCGTCCCGCGCCGGGTCCCATCTCCTTGGAGGCGGGAAGGGATTAAAGCCAATTAACTGCCTGTTAACCGGTAGTTAACAGGCAGAAAATAGGCTTATCACCATTTTGCCCTCACAAGTGCGGGCTTCCTGAAGGCTCGAACCCCGCCAGGGTCACCGAGGCGATTAGTGGGTCTGCGGGGGTCGGGGGTGGGGGGGGGTGCAAAAGTGTGCTGTGAAGGTAAGTGATGGGTGCAAGTGTGGAGAGGTGAGTATCTGAGGTAAGTGGAAAGTGTTAGAAAAAGTGTACTTACCTTTGTTTCTTCCTGCAGACTTCAGTCGGTGGGTATGCGGAGAGTCTCGCACCTCCAATGAAACGTCATACGTTGACGTTCTCTGCAACTGGCTTTCCCTTAATTGGCCTGCTAAACCCGCTGGGCGGACTTAACAAGGTCAATCAAGGGAAAATAGTGTGGGTTGGACAGAAGTTGATGGAGGCGGGACTGAAACCCGACAAGTGGGAGTCCCGCCTCCAAAAGCTCCCCATTGGCAAAATCCAGCCCCAATAGATCAAATTCTGCCACATCAGGGGCAGCTTGGTGGTGGTTGAGGTGTGGCTCCAACTATTGTGGCACAAAGTGGTGGGACGCAGGTTCATTGCCGCATACTTCAAATATTGGCCCGGATTTCGCAGTGGGTAATGACGGCAAACTGTTAGCGTTCGACGTCATTATCCCACTGAAAATGACTGTAACTTCAGAATTTAGCGTTTGGCGGAAATCCTGAAGTTGCAATCAGTCATTCACTGCTCTGACACAGGCTGCGCTGTGGACCCTTCCCCCGCCTCCCCCCCCTCATAGTTGGCAATCAGCACAATCAGTGGAACCGTGAAAACGTAAGCTTTTCCGCACTAATAACAAATTTCTCCATTATGATAAAAATTACGAGTTTTTTTAAAAATATGTATTTTTTTAAAGTTTGTTGATGATATTTCAGCTTCTACCTTAACCCCATGTGTATGTCTCAATCTTTACTTCGCTCTCTAACATGTTTGAAAAGTGCAGATAATCAGTTCCTGGTTTGCTGTCTGTGAGAATTCTTCAATATGATTGGCTGCTCAGACAGTTTGATGACGTCACTGCGGCTCTGCGCTAGGAATCCCCTACTGACACCGCTACAATCAATTACATGGCGAGGAAGCTAAAGTTTTCGCTGCAGAGATCGCGAGATCTTGCGGGCAGCTTTCTTTGAGGTCAGCGGTGAGCGCCGTCGCTTCATCGGTGACCACAAATTACGGGCCATTGAGTTATTGAACTCAGTCATACTACTATGGTGTGGAGATGCCGGTGTTGGACTGGGGTGGACAAATGTGAGAAGTCGCACAACACCAGGTTATAGTCCAACAGCTTTATTTGAAATCACAAGCTTTCGGAGCGCTGCTCCTTCGTCAGGTGAAGTGAAGAGATGCATATAGGCACAGCATATATAGTCAGAGAACACTGCCAGATGATTATAGTTAATCTTTCCAACTGCCCTTTATCACACCTCGGCAATCAATTCCCATGATTATCTCTCTGCCGAGGTGTGATAAAGGGCAGTTGGAAAGATTAACTATAATCATCTGGCAGTGTTCTCTGACTATATATGCTGTGCCTATATGCATCTCTTCACTTCACCTGACGAAGGAGCAGCGCTCCGAAAGCTTGTGATTTCAAATAAAGCTGTTGGACTATAACCTGGTGTTGTGCGACTTCTCACATTTATACTACTATGGGGAGCTGGTGAGCAGAGGCCAGAATGATCCCCAGAAGGAGGGACCCTCATCAGAGGATTGACCACTCTTAGCCACACTGGCACACCCTCTAGTGACTATTACGGAGCAACATTGGCAGAAATCTGACAGCAAATCTGTCTTCTTTGACAACTTGATTGCGATTCTATATAGCACGGGTAGATCTAGAATGAAAAAGCCTGGGGAGAAAATAAAGACATGTTTAAGAAACTAAATTACTTTTTCTGTATATGGTTATTTCTGAAATACAACATAGCTATGCTTAGTTTGACAAGAACTAACTTTGACTGATTTTCTGGAGAAAATCTCTTATTTTGTATTCATTTTTTATTTTATAAAGAGGATGTTTTTCTGTTCAACACAAATGATGACAAATTACCAGTGGTTTATGGCGTCTTCACATCTTCCAGGTAAATGAGAATGGTGTTGTGCTAAATAATGTATAGCCATTTTCATCACTGCTGCGAGAATGTAGAGCATCAATATTAATTGGTCTGCCCACGCAATCTTTCAAAATCTAACTTAAATACTGATTTCTTTTTAAACCATTTTATATTAAAATTGTTCTTTTTTTCCCTCTGGTTTCCATACATCAAGAGCATTTATTTGACATTTTACTTTTTTCCTGGGAATTTCTGACAGAATATTTGCATTTACATAGATAAATATGCCAGTATTTCTTCAAAACAACTCTTTGTCACCTGCCTATTATTATTTTTTCTTCCATTGAATTTAATCCTTTGCAGCAGTGGAACTTTAATGATGAACAGCACTGACAATAATTAAATTATCTCTGATGACTTTGTTAACTTTGGACTAGTAATCATTGAGAATGTTTTAATAATGTTATTTTTCTTTGTCTCCCAGTTCAGTTTTCAGCGGCTCAGCAGTTTGTGCATACAGTTTGGCTGATATTCGTGCTGCATTTAATGGACCTTTCACACATAAAGACAGCCCTGACCGCCACTGGGTAGAATATCAGGGGAAGATTCCTTACCCAAGACCTGGAACAGTATGTACAGTCATCCATTAACCGTTAGAAGTATGCATCTTGTTATAAGGGTCACTCTATTGCTATTGTAACAAGTTGAAGCAGGCCCAGGACCCAGTGCGCAATTAGACATGCAAACTAGAGCTTAAAACAAGTGAGGTTTATTCACCCACAGCTGTTGTGTCTTTAAGTGCAGTGATGAACAAGAGAGTAAGATGGATTACTTTCCAGCCTACACCTTCTCACTCTCTGCTTTATTTCTCCCTCAACCAGCATAACAAAAACAGATTATCTGGTCGTTATCACATTGCTGTTTGTGGGACCTTGCTGTGCACAAATTGGCTGCCACATTACAACAGTGACTCCACTTCAAAAGTATTTCATTGGCTGTAAAGCGCTTTGAGGCGTCCGGTGGTCATGAAAGGCGCTATATAAATGCAAGTCTTTCTTTTCTTTTTTTCTTTCTCTGCTCCTTCCTCTCCAACCTCCTCTCCTCAACTGAACTATTTCCCTGCCTTTAGTCCTTCCAGGCTGGGAGTCTTTCTTGATTAAAGGCAGTTAAGGTCAATGATTTCTTAAAGCTATACCACTTTGCCTTGGTCATTCTGACATGTTGTACAACTTCTTAAAGCTGTACCCCTATTACGGATACAGAGTTCTCAAATGCCGATGGCTCACGTATCATTCCTCTCTCACTCTATTACACTATAGAACTAGCAAGCACCTTTTAAATGTTTTATCTTCCTCCCCAATTTTTTCCGCTCCTGTTCTGAAGGCGCTGACCCTTGCTACCATACCGTCCTACAGCCTCACTAAAGTCAATGTTTTTCACGTGTGAGCATGGGCAGCAAGTGTTGGTAAACTATTATATGTGGAATGTAGGATCTCGCATTCCAGTCCTCATCTCCTATCCACACATACTTTTCAGCTGAGGCTGCTGGACAATGATTAGGAGCAGGAACCCTTCCTGGAACAGATGCCAGTTGTAGCATCCCAACTGTCTCTGGGTATAATGCTTAACTCATTTTGGTAAATGCTACTGATTTAATAATCTCTCCATCATAGAAGCATTGGTGCTTCCTCTGAAAATGTAGAGAGCTTTAAAACTTATTAAAAGTTAAGAAAAATCCATATAAAAATTCCTGCCTGCTTTCTTTTAGTGTCCCAGCAAAACATTTGACTCGACAATTGAATCAACCAAGAATTTCTCAGACGATGTCATCAGCTTCGTTAAGAATCACCCAATGATGTACAAGGCTGTGTATCCAATAAACAAGAGACCTGTTTTCATTCAAGTGAACGTTGGTTACAGAATTACACAGATTGTGGTCGACCGTGTTAATGCAAAGGATGGACAGTATGCAGTTCTGTTTTTGGGCACAGGTACATGAGATCCTCATTTAAAAAAATCATTCAAAATATATTCTTTCATTAATGCACTTGTTTTTATATATGTTTCTAGATGTTGGAACAGTAATAAAAGCATTGAGTGTTACCAAGGACAATTTGAATGCAGAAGAAGTTGTACTAGAAGAATTGCAAGTGTTTGAGGTACAGAATATCATCTTGTAGAACTTGATTTGAAGCTGAAACGTTCTTTTTGTGGTTGTAATTGAGCTAGCTTGTGAGACTTCCCCTCCCCAATCAATGACGTGTAATAAGACTAGGGGGTAACAATTGGGGCGTTACCTTCGCCGGGGCGTTAATTTTAGTGCCCCGAAAAAGTTAGCGTCCCCGCGGCCGATGTTCCCAGGTAGCGCCCCGAGAGGGAGGAGGGACACTACTGGAAGCGCCCCACATCCCTCTTGGGGTGCTGCAAGCCAATATCGCGCGCTGCGCTGCGGCACATCGCGCTGTGGTACTGCAGGCCTAGCAGCCAGCACCCCGCAGGGGGGCTGCAGAGGAGGCCGGGAACAGCAACGGGGGCAGGTGCTGGCAGGTGGCCAGCAATAAAAATGGCCGCCCGCCACCTCCCCTTTAACTAGCGCCGCCCCGGCCGCAGGTAGGCTCCCCTGACGCTTTATGTAGCACAATTTAAATAACTCGACATTTACACCATATAGTTGATATATAAGGTTACGATCTTAATTATGGACCATTAACTTGAGATATTCTTCTTTCTTCTTCTAAAGCTGATTAAATTCAAAATAAATAATGCTGGACCTGACAAATATTCCATCTCCACTATTAAAAAAATACATTTCAAAAAACTATTTGTTATCTGGTTGTTTTAAGGGCCAATTTTCCAAGTTCGCACTGCCAACCATGGACCTTGCCCACCAGCCATGCGAGATGGAAAATTGTGGACACCCTGCCCTCGACTTTCTGTCAATTAAAATTGGAAAATTGCCCCTTATAACTCAGAAGTTTATTCAACACAATTTTAAAAAGCACTTTCTGATTTCCAAATCCGATCAGAATTTTAAACACGTAAGACATTAAAGCCTTGTCGGCTTTTGCACCTACTTAAAAAAAGATAAAATGAATGTGGGTTGATTGCAGAGTTTACAGAGTGCTGCCGGGTTACTGACTGTGAATAAAGTCAAAGCCTGGCTTCAAAACAAATTAAAATGTTTCAGCAGCCTCCAAGAAAATGTTATATGCCAATCATACTTGGAAAAACACCATTGGTTAGATGGTGGCATCCATCCTTCCAGCTCCAACTGCAGCACTAGTCAAAAGCACCAGCCTCCAAAACTGATGAAAATTAAACTGGCTGACCAAGAGCCAGGCACAGAAAAATGAATCAGTCAGCAAGTACAAGTTTACAGTAGCTCTATTTGAATGAAAAAGAAAGAAAGACAGACTTGCATTTATATAGCGCCTTTCACGATCACCGGACGTCTCAAAGCGCTTTACAGCCAATGAAGTACTTTTGGAGTGTAGTCACTGTTGTAATGTGGGAAGTCGGTAATTCAACTAGTTCAACCGTAACTGGTGTCTTGCCGACAAATCACAGAACATTATCCAGTCCTGGAATTTCATGACAGCTGTTTACATGAAACTTGACAGGTGAACAATTCATGTCCATCACAAAGTTTGCAAATTGATTTAGTGACTATTTCCACACAGCATAAACACAAGCACCCATAATCTGTGAACAAAACTGAACTACGAGATTGTCATCAAATATAGAAAATGAGTTGACAATCATCGACAATTTTTTAAATCTTGGTGACAAGGTGTTAAATAAACCTCTTGCTGTAATCACAGCCAGGGAAAGTCATTAAACAAGAAAGCCATCGCTAAACTAATTGACACCAAGTTTGTTGCTCCATTTCATGTGGTTTTTCAATAGTTATCAATCCGAGTTATTAAGTTGTAGTAATTGCCAGTTTTCATATTTTATTAGGAATCAACTCCAGTATTAACGATGGAAATATCTTCGAAGCAGGTAAGCAATCTAAATACAACACAGCACAACCTATCTAAACAATGGGGCCAGGTTGTATTTGGATGTGCATAATGGTTTTTTTCAGTAGTCACTGCAGCTTACTGGAAATTATTGCTTCTCATTGCACTTTGCGAGTTATTTGTAAAAACTGCAGTTACATATGCACTAAATTCACAGAGCCATGAACGTACAGCTGCATCCAGGAGAATCATTCGGAGTGATAGTCACCTCAGACCACTATTATTACTCTTCAAGTAGTTGACTCAAGACGACCATTTGCAGAGGCCTGGGAACAGATTGCTGATCTGCTTTCTCAGTCAGAGAATGATAGAGAGAGAGGCTTAATGGGGGAGGAAAAATAAAGAGAAAATGGAGTCAAAAGTGATTCAAAATCGGTCTCAAGGAATAGCTGGACTGGCAAAAGTAGTGACCCCTTGAGACATGTAGACCAAGAACGTTCCAAGTTCGATTCCTGGTCTGTGCTGTTAGCTGATCTCTATTGGGATGACTGTGGGGTTTCCACTTTTGGTTCTCAGCATCTCTCTGGGCGATGGAGTGAAAGAAAATCAGCCAGGGTTTCCACTCCGGATTGCTCTCCAGTGACCTCTGCTGGAAGTGTGTTTGTGGGGAAAAAAATGACTGGATTTGCGATGAATAATAGCCTGTTGAATTCGCAGAAAGAAACAGCCACTTAAATATGATTCCCACCTTATTTGTGGAACTATAATACAGCACAAGTCAGTAGCTTTAGAACAAGAGAGACAAGGAGAAAAAAAAACGATAAAAGAGGACTCCGGATAAGAGCAGTTGCAGACAACGGCAATTCTCTTTCTGGACAAATTCAGTTCGCTCAAATTCTGAAATGACTGTATTAGTAAAATCTCCTGTCGGCAGCCTCTAAAGGCAAGCAAGTTCCATTTTAATGGCTTCCAGTAAATAAGTATCAGCGTGTAAACAGATTGATGTGGCAGTGCTACCTTATTGCATACGGTGCATCTATCTTACATCATTGTGGTGCCAAAAGGATGTGATGCAATGGAAATGACTTGAGATTTACCAGACAATTCAAATAGTAATGCAAATAGCCCACGCAGCGCATGGGATGATTTAGGGACTTGAAGGCTCAGGAACTACTTCTCTGCATATATCTAAAGATTATTTATTATTGGATGGGATGCACTGAGAGACTTGAGCCCTTAACGGATCCTAAATACTCATGCAGCTTTCATGTCACTTACAGAAACAGATTTATATCGGATCGAAGGATAGCGTGGTGCAGCTTGCTCTACAGAGGTGTGGTGCATATGGTATAGCTTGCTCTGAATGCTGCCTCGCTAGAGATCCCTACTGTGCATGGGATGGGACCTCATGTTGCAGATATGTGCCAGCACCGAAAAGGTAAGTGCTAAATCAAAGTTAGCGTCGGTCCCTTTCAGCTATGAATTTTCTTGGTGGGTTTTTAGATGCATTTTTTTGTGCTTTGTTACAAATAGTTGAGCAAGTTTTTTTTCTGTAAATTATTAATGCTGATTGCGTTAAAGTAGAATTGGAATCAGGCAGCATGCGAAATCAGGGAAGAAGACTTGGATGTGGGTGTACAGGGCACAATTTCAAAATTTGCAGATGACACAAAACTTGTAACTACAGTGAACAGTGAGGAGGATAGTGATATACTTCAAGAGGCAGGCTGGTGGAATGGGCGGACACATGGCAGATGAAATTGAATGCAGAAAAGTGTGAAGTGATACATTTTGGTAGAAAGAATGAGGAGAGGAAATATAAACTAAAGGGTACAATCCTAAAGGGCGTGCATGAACAGAGAGACCTGGGGGTATATGTGCACAAATCGTTGAAGGTGGCAGGGCAGGTTGAGACAGCAGTTAAAAAAACTTATGGCATCCTGGGCTTCATAAATAGAGGTTTAGAGTACAAAAGCATGGAAATTATGATGAACCTGTATGAAACACTGGTTCGGCCTCAACTGGAGTATTGTGTCCAATTCTGGGCACCGCACCTTAGGAAGTATGTGAAGGCCTTAGAGAGAGTGCAGAAAAGATTTATGAAAATGATTCCAGGGATGAGGGACTTCAGTTACGTGGATAGACAGGAGAAGCTGGGGTTGTTTTCCTTAGAGCAGAGAAAGTTGAGAGGAGATTTGATAGAGGTGTTCAAAATCATGTGGGGTATAGACAGAGTACATCGAGAGAAACTGTTCCCATTGGCGGAAGGGTCGAGAACCAGAGGACACAGATTTAAGGTGATTGGCAGAAGAACCAAAGGTGACATAAGAAAAACTTTTTTACGCAGCGAGTGGTTAGGATCTGGAATGCACTGTCTGAAAGGGTGGTGGAGGCAGACTCAATCACGGCTTTCAAAAAGGAATTGGATAAGTACCTGAACGAAAAGGATTTGCAGGGGTACGGGGAAAGGGCGGGGGAGTGGGACTAGCTGAGGAGCTCTTGCAGAGAGCCGGCACGGGCTGGACAGGCCGAATGGCCTCTTTCCGTGCTGTAACCATTCTATGATTCGAGAAGAATTATTATGCTTTGTGTAACAACATCAAAAATGCATTCATGTGGTTTCCATCTGCTCAGTGTTTCTAGCCAAATTATAAATCCAGTCCTTTTGAACTTTTACAATTTTGATAGCAACACAGACCAGAGGAAACATACATTTTCTATATTGTACAAGCAGTGACCAAAACTGTTCTCCCCTCTCCCTCCCTCCCCACCAGTGAGCCAGACAATTAAGGCAAAAAGAAAACCACAAATGTCGGAAATCTAAAATACAAATAAAAAATGACGGGAATGCACAGCGGGTTGGTCTGCATGTCAAAGAGAAATCTACACATTAACCTTCCTCTTTTCCAGATGCCGTTGTGCATTTCCGGCAATTTCAGTTATTGTAGTGAGTCGGACAATGTCAGCTGAAATTTCTCCAACTCAAGCAGGCAAACCCAAGTGACAGGAAGCTTTGACTTTCACGCCTGGGTTTTCCTGGTATGGAAGCAGTGCGGCAAGTAAAAATGGAGCAGAGAGGACTCCTACCGAACCGCCCCCCCCCCCCCCCCCCCCCCCGACCCAAAAATAATGGCCATCGCAATTTCCCTCCCGTGACCCCACCAGAAGCCCACCCCATTGCATGCAAGTGAAGGAGTGGACGTGGCCAAGTGTACACAGGATTTCCCATCATTTCTGCCTAATTATTAACCCTGCAAATCACTGCCACTATAAAGGACGTGATACAGAACCTGTGCAACAAGAGATCAGGATGATGAAAGGTCGTACAGAAGGGTGATCTTGGGTGGGAGTCATTTCCAATACTTAGAATCTGCAGTATCTTTGCCTTTAAAGATACTTTGTGAAACTTGCTGTGAATTTAAAGTTGTGCTTATTTGAAATAATGGATTTCCCTCTGGGGATTCCATTGTTCCTGTGCTTTGAGGAGGAGGATGATAAGGACATAGAAGAGGAAAGGATGGAAGCCAGGAGAGTGATGGCAGCTCTGCACTCATACAACACCCGACCTGCAGGTATCCGTGCCACAGGGTCTATAGAATACGGAGATCAAATCTGGAATGGGAATTCAGATAGTGGAGACCGTGGAAAGGGTAATGGCAGGATTGGAAATGGCAGTAGTGGCGGCATTGGAAAAGGATGATGGGCTACAATGTCAAACATCATTCTCTTTGTGGAAACATTCATCCACTTCTACTTGTACATGCACTTGTATTTAGCTTTGCGACTCTTGTTTACATGTTATACATGATCTTCAGGCAACTTTGCCCAATACTTTGTACAAACATTTACCCATACTAGTTCAATAGCAATACCTTTGACTTGCCTAATGTGAAGACTTGAGTTTTTTGGTTATTTAATTCCAATGATTAAAATGTGGTTTTCTTTCTATTAGACAGACCAGACGTCAAGATGTAAAGTCTGGAGACCCAATAATGCAGTGTTGGGATCAGGAGGACTGTGAGTGTATAAACATAAATGTGGCAATTACTGCATTACTCCTGTGTATTTGTGAGTGATAGTGGTACTTCAGTTGCAGTTGATGGTAACGAGCAACCTGTAGCACACAGGATTTATTTTCCGAGCTGAAGGAGGATGGATATGGGTGAGGAGAAAAAAATATATATTGCCAAAAATTAATTAAAGCACGCAGACATTAATGTGGCATCATGGAACAACAAAAATGATCCTCTCACTCCACTGATAAATCTAATTATTCCATAGATCCCTTTTCGGTTGGATTTTTCCTTTGTTCATAGTCAATGGAGCCAGTTCTGGCTTTTTATAGGAATGGAGATCTTTTTATATATATATATGCTTCTTTGATTACTAATAAAAGCAGTTTTTTTATTCTATATTGTTTTAAATGGTGATGGCACCCCTTGCAGGTAATAAATGCTGCAACACAGTAACTCAGCTGGCAAACGTTATCCCTTGCAGGATTATAAACCCAATCTGACACACTGTGACTTAACTGGTTATTTGGCACACATCTTGCATGAGTATGGAATCATTTAAAACATTCCTTGTAAAAACCAATAGTTTGGAACATCAGAGAATAAGTAGTTTTCACAGCAGCTGGTTTCATTTTGGGCCATGGAACGCTTTAATCGTTAGTAGTTAAGTTCATTCTACCTACTTTGGAGTTTGCTAGTATTAAATGGTAATGATATATTTTTCCTTTAACGCCCACAATAAACATTTCTTATTACATAGATGCAAAGAACGTGCTAACTGAGAAGAAGTTGATTTTTGGAGTGCAGTACAATTCCACATTCCTGGAATGCAGTCCAAGGTCACAGCAAACATCAGTCATCTGGTCTGTTCAGCGATCACAGGATGGCCAACAGGAGGAGGTAATTAGTCTGAATGGTGCATTCTAACACTGAAAATCATTGGATTTGAGATGTGCGGTAAATCCCCCAGTTATGTTCCAAATGACTTGTTTGATTATCGATCAGACAATAAATATGTCAACATATATTTTCCCATCTTCCCTGCAATTAAATCATGTTAATACTCCCATGTCGACTGATCGCAGTGAGCTATTACAGCTCATGGACAGTTTTCTAACATTCATATGGTCTGCTAAGAGTGAAAAAATAAATCGTGCCTTGGCCGTCATCATGATAGCAAAACAGACAGCCAAATTACAGCGCTGTTTCTGGATCAAATAACGTATTCAGGAGCCGCAGATGCACATCACTGTTCCACTGCTAGCATGTGGGTGCTTCGTAAAAATGTGCCTTATAGCAGCCTTGCCTTCACAATCACAAGTGGACTCAATGGAATAGTTTTACTGCACATTAAAGATATATTGACGTTAAAATCCATTCAGTAAATCCTCTGTAGATAGACATCCTGGACCTTCAGCCTCTTAGAAGGCTATAGGGTTTACCTAAACACTTCCTTTCTTTTTAAATGTTCCCATGTTTTTTTCCTGCTTTCTCCTATCATCCCACGTTTTCATCCTAATCCCGTAGAAAGTCTTGATCATGGTTTTCTCCATGTCTTATCAGACCGGTAAAATCTCTCTCATTTAGAGTGAAGCTGACTCGTTTTGTTTTGAAAATGAATCTATTTTAAATGTATCTGGCCTTGAAGAGTAAACACCACCCATGGGATAGATTTTGGTCTGAGTCCCTGCTCCACCTGGCTCCACAGGATTGTAAAAAGAAATATTTAACTTACATTTTTGTTGGCAGCCGTGGGGGCCGCTGAAGAGTCTTCAGCCACATAATTTCTGGATGGAGTCCCTTAAAAGGCATAAGGCCCCTACTTAAGAGGCTTAATGACTGTTTTAGTCAATCCGCCCGGGACCAATGTTCCCTCTTATTTTTTGGGAGGTGCACGGCCCCTTTAAGGGGCTGCGTGGCCCATTCATATTTCACGCCTTTACTTGAAAAAAATGGTCCCGGGCTGCGCGGGACACCTAAAAAAAAAAAAGTCCCTCACATTTAGCAGTGGGACCAATGCCTGCGTAGATCAGGCACGGGCTGTCCCACTGCTAAATTGGTATGCTTTGCACTCATTTTAGGCCCGAAAAATAGACACAATGCACACCAATTTATACTCCCCCATGTGTTTAAATCCAATCTGACTCTTATTGATCATAAATCTTATTCCTAACATTTACCATGGTTGACAGCTCTGGACTTCTATCAACAATTCTTTTTTGTGAGCCAACAATTATTGTATCTCTTTGGGACCAGAATGACCTGTTGGTTCCTATCGCTCTTCTGGTGTCAATATTATTGAGAACAGAGTGGCGTAGAGATCGGACAACTTTTTTACATCTGATAAATGTTATTATGAAAAATGTTCCAACAAGTTTCTGAAGCCGGTGATTATCTTAGAACTTTATTTGTATTTTATATTTTTAAAATTATATTCAAAACAGTTTTGCAAAATCAGTGATGTAATCAGTGCATTGTCACTTGGAATTGATGCAGTTGTCGTACTTAATCATTAACCTGCCATTAACAAGCAAATAAGGTAAAGGAAAATGGCAGGAAACTTGATGCTAGACCACGAACTGAAATCATGATCTGAAGTAATATTAAGTCGAAAAGGATTTTACTGAACCTTATTAGGGATTTAGGTTAACATCAAGGAAATTTGTTTGTGTTTCACATTGTTTTGCATAGGTATTGGCAAACTAGTCCTTGTTTTGACACAGGCAAGGCCAAATATTAAAACTGATCAGTTTATCAAAATCACTGTTGATACAATCTTCTGAATTACTGTTATTTTTGCGATGAATTTTGTTGCTAAAATTTGTTTGAAAATTCTGTGGTGTAAATATAATATAGATTTCAAACTGAAAAATGAAGTGGGCTAAAGCTGTCAGTTATCACACTGTCTTTTCAACTCTTTGACTGTGGTTTCATACCAGTACAGAATGATGGATTGAAAGGCTCCTCTATCTGTCAGGTACAAAGCTTCCAATTTAAATGGGTTTGGACAGTCGAAACTAAGGCCGGAATTTTCTGGGGTCCGTGCGGGCGCATTCGGAGGCAGGTCGGATGGGAATAAGTTGGAGCGGGTCGGGAACCCGCCGTCATTCTGCCCCCACGCGCCTTTCCCTCGGGCGCGTTTGCCAGTGCGGCAGCGACCCGATCGGCAGAGGCGGGCGACCTAATTCAAATCATTATCACCTTGTTGTCAGAGCCTTAAGCGCATTTTTTAGCCTACCTTTCAAATTTCCTGGCTGCCCACGGGATTCACGCAGCTCGGGAACCACGTCTGTCAGCCTGAAGCGGAGTTGATTGGCCATTGCTCCAGCTGATTAGTTGACAGCATAAAATGTAGTATAAAAGCTCCCACCTCTCAAGCTGTATTCCCAGCACAGATTTAGCTTTCTACAGGCTGCAAGTGTTTGCAGCAAAGTCGCCATCCAGTCTCACCTCATTGGTACAACCTATCACACCATCGACAGATTGCTTCTCTCTTCTCTACTTGACCTGCCATCTATTCTTATCAGCATGGGTGCCGTTTATACTGTCTCACCTTGGTCCTCAGAATCGGACCACAATAAGCCCCAACACCAGCAGCACCAACAACAACATCACCAACCTTCCCCTCAACCAGCTGATGCTGCACAGGACAGAGGACATCAGCGCAGGACTGCACCGCGCTGGAGGCGATACCCCCAACACAGGGTATACAGGCAGAGGATGAGCTTCCTCAACATGACTGAGCAGCAGTGACAAAGGAGGCTCAGGCTATCACACCAGGTCGTCACAGACATTTGCACATTGCTGGAGGACGACCTGCAGCCCAGAGGAGTGGGTGGACACACCTTACCAGTGGCTGTCAAAGTCACCAACGCCCTCAACTTCTTCGCCTCAGGCTCCTTCCAGGGATCTGCAGCAGATATTTGCAGCATCTCGCAGTCGGCCACCCACAGATGCATCACACAGGTCACCGATGCCCTCTTTGACAGGTCAGCCAATTATATCAACTTTGCCACTGATGAAGCCAATGTTACTGAGAGGGTGCTCAGCTTTGCCACTCTGGCTTGCTTCCCATGGGTGCAGGGCATCATCGACTGCACACATGTGGCCATCAGGGCATCCCATCATAACCCAGGAGTCTTTGTCAACCACAAGAGCTTCCACTCCCTCAATGTGCAGCTGGTCTGAAATCCTAGGAAGATCATCATGCATGTGTGTGCCAGATTCCCTGACAGCTGCCATGACTCTTTCATTCTTCGCCAATCCACCCCCCCCCCCTTAGATCTTCGCTCCTCCACACAGACTTTCCAGCTGGCTGCTTGGAGACAAGGGCTATCCACTGAAGATGTGGCGCATGACACCCTTGAGGAGGCTAAGTACTGAGGCCCAAGAGAGATATAATGAAAGCCACATTTCCACCAGATGTGTCACAGAGCAGACAATAGGCATGCTCAAAATGCGCTTCAGATGCCTTGATAGATCTGGAGGAGCCCATCAATATGTACTAGCCAGGGTCTGCAGAATTGTCGTGGTCTGCTGCGCCCTGCACAAGATAGCATTGCAGCGAGGATTAGCACTGCATGAGGAGCAAGGCACTCAGCGCACAGCCGCTTCAGAGGAGGAGGAGCAAGAGGATGAGGAGGAGCATCAGGAGCTGGAGGAACCTGTGGACCAGATCGAACCAGCACCCAAGCACATTGCTGCCCGGGAGGCCAGGGATGGCCTCATCATGGCCAGATTTACTTAACTTTACGCAGTACACCCATATGCCATATGGCTGCCACATGATGCGCCAGGTTGGCACCACCCCACAGCAACACCATAAAGGATCCCTACAATGACCAAGCCATTCCTTTCACACTCATCACCATTGCTGGGGGTACCGTTATGTCTCACCATTCACTGCAACTCACTAAGCCACTTCCAAAGGTGCACACAAATTTGTCCAAGACCGGAAAGTGGTGAAAATAAAGATTTTTATGGTTGACATCACATTAACAGAAACTTGACATTAACATTGAATAAAACACCCAAGTGGCTACCCTTGTGAATCTACTTGTGTGTCATCTTCCTCTTACACGTGCTTCTACGAGGTGCTACCCCTGTGGCTTCAGCAGAGGTAGAGGCAGCCTGCTCACTTTCCTGCTGCGACTGCTTCGACACTCTTGGTGGACGTCCTCTGGGTTTTGGAGCCTGTGATGGCCCAGCCAAAGTCTGCTCCTCCTGCGACTGTGCAGGGGTAGACTCGGCCCTTAACCCTTTCCGTTAATGTGATGTCAACCATAAAAATCTTTATTTTCACCACTGTCCAGTCTTGGACAAATTTGTGTGCACCTTTGGAAGTGGCTTAGTGAGTTGCAGTGAATGGTGAGACATAACGTTATCCCCCGCAACGTCCGAGGAGGCATCTGGGGCTCTGACTGAGGGGGTGACAACAGGGGAGAAGTGTAAGCACTTTGAGATGAGCCCACACTTACATGTTCCCTCTCACCATCATCCCTCTCATGGGCCACCAGCACTTCCCTGCTAGCAAGGAGCTGGAAAGCACCTTGCTGCACATCAGTGGGGCCATGAGGACCCACGTCTAGGCTGCCCTCCCCCCATAGATAGCCATCTATTCTCCATAGAGACCATGTGCTGCTGTGAGTGGCACATTAGCTGCTCCATGCAGGTGGCCATCCTATCCATGGAAGAGTCTACAGTCACCATCGCCTGCGACATGGTGGTGCTCATGTTGGAGATGGACTCCTCCATTCTCTGAACATTTGCAGACATCGCGCTCACAAAACTTGTCAGAGCTCCCTGCACTTCTTCCTGCACCTCCAGGATCACCCTCTTTCTGGATGGCCCCCGAGGCTCAGTGTCTGCATGCAGCTGAGCAGAGCTTGGAGCGTCCTGCGCCCTCTTGATGGACCTATGGGAGAGTAAAGAGATAAGTTAGATATGCCATATGAAGAATGGGTACAGATACCATTATGCACATGATGACCATTCAGTGGCTGATGACATCAGTCCCCATATGAGTGACTGCCATGTAGCTGTATGATATGTAATTCTGTCACCAGGTTGCTGAGATGGCCCCCTCTCTCCGTCTCCCACCTCCAGCTGCTTGGCCACTCCTGATACTTCTAATGCAGCCTCCTCTGCTGTTGTGAGGGTGGCAAATGTGGGAGGCCCAGCTCCAGTTCTCTCCCTCTCCCTCTTAGTGTGGGTTCTCTTTTCCTGCAAGGAGGGAAAGAAGAGAAGATTGAGTGAGAGTGATGGAATGAGTGTAAGGAATGGATGGGTTATATCATTAGAGGGAGACTATGATGGAGTGGAGTGGCAATGCCTAGTGGCCTCCTTGTGTGATGTTAGTTGGTATGATTGTATTAGGATGAGGGTGAGTGTGAGGGGTGGCTAGTAAGATGGGGATGTGATAATGTAGATAGAGAGAGGATGGGTGGGCATGCAAGGTATGTTGGTGTGAGTAAGGATGTCGAGGAGTAGGGTTGGAAAGGCAGAGGGATGGGGATGTGATGAGAGGCACAGCAGGATGAGGTTGAGTGTGGCTTTGTACTCACCTTTCCTGATCTAATGAGATCGTGGAATTGTTTCTGGCACTGCTCCCAGGTCCTCCTCACCACATCCCTGTTCAGCTCCTCTGCAATTTGGAGCCAGGCTGTTTTTGTCTCCTGGGGAGGTTTCTTCCGCCCATTTGAAGGGAAGAGGACCTCCTACGAGCTGTGACTCCCTCCACAAGCATATGGAGAGAGTCATGGGAGAACCTGGGTGCAGCCCTCTGCCTCTGTGCAGTCATGCCTCCAAGTGTTTGGAGCAATCAAAACATCCAGTGTGCTGCCTGCACACTCCTAGATGAACCTTCAAATGCAATGTGGCCACGGCTCCTTTAAATATCCCGGCTGAAAACGCGTCATCGATGACGCCATCAGACCCGCACCATTTAGTAGGGCCGGGTAACGCGCAGGGCAGGCTTAATAGGCCCCCATTAGCGCAAAGTCGATGTCTGCAGCAGCATGGAAGCAAGAACGGGGTCGCGACCCACCACGCCGACCACCTGCACCCGACCTGCCCAGGTAAAGAAAATTCCAAACTGAGTTTCTGCTGGCATGGGTCAATAAACACAACTCAGTCCATAACTTCGCATTTACTGCTTACTACCTGACTCCGAGAGACTATAAAGGTTGTTGGTGCAGGAAATGGAAGTGCCACATTGGTGCAGTAGAGGGCGTATTATTAAGACTAAAGTTAAGGCATATTGTTGGAACAGGAGGGAACTTTACCCTGCATCTAACTGCACCCATATCGTACTGTACCTGACATAGGAATGCAGGAAGAGAAAAAGTGGGGGGAAAAGTGGGAAACGGTTCTTTTCCAGCATTGACATTCCTTATGAGCAGAAAAGTTCATCAAAAAAGTAGGATAGATTGTGACCGTATAACCACTATAGATACCTGTAATTTAATACAATTTATGATAAATATGTTCATTAGATTATCCTCATGTAATCAGGTTTTTTTTTTAAGAATCTAAAGGTATATCTTACTTTATACTATTTTGTCTAATTTTTGTTTTGGTGTAGATAAAATATGGTGCCAGAATCATCAAAACAAGGCTTGGTCTACTCATCCGTCATTTGCAGGAAGATGATGCTGGGATTTACTATTGCAGAGCTGTGGAAAATACATTCACAAAAATCATTTCAAAGTTTCACCTCAAAATTATTCTGAGTGACTTCATGGTAGCTCCGCCGAAAGCGGCGCCCAACGATGGAAAGGGTCGAGATGCTCGGAGCAGGACGAGGCTACGTTACAAGGATTTTCTGCAGCTTCTGAACAAACCAGGCATTACTGTAAATGAATACTGCCAGCAAATCTGGCGAAACGGAAAGAGAGGACAAAATAGCAAAACGGCAGCAAAATGGAAAAACACACCAGAGTTTAAGCGTTATTAGATTTTTGGACAGTATAACATGCTTTATGATGCTCCTTTGAGGAGGTACAGTGACAAAAGATGTTCGCTGGACTGTTGTATCAGAGTCCTGGCTGAATAATCTGATGATGGCTCTGGCAAACTGTGAAGACTTAAAAAGCCCCACTGGAAATAATGAAATGTTGCCATACAAGCTGAAAAATGTATAACAAGAAGTATGAATATATCTGGGTGTATTCTATTCTATTCGTTAGAAATACATGTCTCTTAAAAGGAAGATTTGCTTTAAAAGAAAACATTACTATGTAGGCTTTTTTTTTAATAGTTTGGGGAAAAAAATTGTCAATGAGTTCTCAAACCTCTCAAGAAGTCTGCCGGTAAATGAATCTTACTGTGGCGGCATGGATTGCAATCCTATCCCAATCTACCAATCTCAGAGCCACCGGTGATTTGAAAAGTCAGTACCAACTGTGCGTTGATCAACATTTTGTAAGCATGACTTGGCACAATTAAAGATAATGGCCCGGATTTTGTAGTCAGCAGCAAAGGACCTCGCTGACAGCTGCCCACAAAGTTTTGCTCAAATCCAGTGTCTGATCCATCGCGGCGCCCTCTACTGGGCAGCTTTGGTGTCTGTGAGCAGGACAAGAAACAGCGAGTCTCTTCACCCAATCCGATGGAAGAATTCTCATTGAGACACGCAGGGCTGGATTTTGCCAATGGGGAGCTTTTGGAGGCGGGACTCCCACTTGTCGGGTTTTAGTCCCGCCTCCATCGACTTCTGGCCAGCCCACGCTATTTTCCCTTGATTGACCTTGTTGAGCCCACCCAGCAGGCTTAGCAGGCCAATTAAGGGGAAGCCGGTTACAGAGAACGTTTTTGACAGATGAATTGTCATCGTTTGACAGCTCTGTGAAGCTGTCAAACACTGACATTCTATGTTGTTTGATGAGTTTTTGTATTCAAGACTCATCAAACCTCTTTTGTGAGCAGAAATTAGATGGTTGTTGCATTGGAGAATGCAGCAGCCATCTGTCATCTCTGCTGGTGAGATGCGAGACGCTCCGCATCCCCAATGATTGAAGCCTGCAGGAAGAAACAAAGGTAAGTAAACATTTTCTATCACTTTCCACTCACCTCATACTTACCTCTCCACACTTGCACCCATCACTTACCTTCACAGCGCACTTTTGCACCCCTCCGACCCCCGCAGACCCACTGCTCGCCTTGGTGACCCTGGCGGGATTCGCAGCCTTCGGGAAGCCCACACCTGTGTGGGTAAAATGGGGATAATCTTCTTATCTGCTTGTTAACTACCTGTTAACAGGCAGTTAAGTGGCTGTAATCCCCTTCCCGCCTCCAGGAGACGGGACCCGGCGCGGGTCGGTTACCCGCCTCCTGGGAAGAGGGCACGGAGGTGAGTTGGGGGCGGGATGGGCACCCGCCCCCAGATTCCCCAGATTCTGCCATTTTTCCGCAGTCCCGCCTCCAAACCCGCCTCCCCAGGGCTGGCAAGATCGTGCCCGCAGAGTCTAAACCATAAAGTATGAAGCAGGAAGTATAAATTAGATTTAAATCATGTACAGAAAGCAAAATAAAGATTGGGTAAGACAGATGGGATTAAGAGAGAGAGATAAAAGAGACAGACGAAAAATTTTTTTTAATTAATTTCTTTTTACATCTCCAGCACTAATTAAGTTCTGAAGGAATGAGACACCACACTTGTAAAATTAAATTTTCAGGGCCAGAGAGGTTGTTTGGCAGTAATTATCACTTATCACACTGTTAAAAATTCACTTACTCCTGAATGCACCAGCCCTAACTTTTTCTGGTGTCTTTAGTGGGGAACTAATAGGCAAGTAGCCCAACTTCACACTGTTGCATTGATTTCAGTCCTTCGTCTATCGGTGAGGAACGTTACAGCAAACCCTGTGGAGGAGCAGGGTATCTCTGACAGCAACTTCTAAATTTCCACGTTTAACTGTGCGTGTGAGGACGCCGGAAGTTGCTGTCCAATTTACATCGTTATAACAGTGAGCACTGTTAGCCTCACCGTTATTATCTACACAAAATCCAAGCCAATATAGACATGATCTGGAAGAAGGTGGGAGTAACTAGATTAAGGATTGCTAAATTTATTATTTCATATGCATTTTTTAATTATACCCTTTGAAGAATAAGCATATTTTGTACTACAGTTTCAAAATCATGAATAAGGCATGCCTCAATCTTAAATGCTGAGGTATACCTTCATTGAATTATATATGTTATCATCCCAAACTAATTCTCAAATAGCCTTAGACATTTTACTTCTTTTACGTGCGTACCAAGTAAGTGTATATCTGGCCAGGTACATTGAATAAGGGGGCTGAATTTGCGGTCGGAGGCGTACCTCCGGAGTACGCCTCTGACCCGCAAAGCATTTCTGCATCTACCTGCTGTCCTCCAAGCTGTGGAGTGTTCGGGTCTCAGGCCTCCAGGCGTACGCCTGTGTAAACGCCCACGGATCCCAGGGATGCAGGCGGTTCGGAAGCGTCCCTGGGATCACATGGGCCTGGTCCTCCAGTCACAAAGGAGGATTCTACTGCTGTCATTTCTGAACGGAATCCCCTAATGACAAGCAATGGAATCCCGAAATAATTAAACAATTTACACAATTCTAATAAATATAAATGTTCTGAATTTCAATTTTATTCACAAGTTAAAATTTAATTTTTTGAAAAATAATTTCAAACATCTTAAACCTGGCCAATATTTGCCTAAACTAACTTGGTGTTTGTGCATAATTTTTTTATTTTTAAATGTTTAATTTAAGATTTATAATAACCCTTACGCTGATGAAAGCAGGCCCTACGCCTGCTTTTACCAGCTGTAAGAGTTGCGTGGGCAATTGCTGGGCAGCTCTGCGCCAGCGATACTGCTTTTACTTTCGGTTTGTATGATCTGTCGAGGCGTACCTTGACAGATCGCAAGTTCCGGATTTCGCGCAAGCACATGTGGAAACCTGGAAGTTGCGGAGCCATTCTGATGGATTATGGCGACATACGCCGAGACCGCAATTTCTGCCCCGTCGAGCTCACCTTATACGTACAGGGCCTTCATTGAGTTATCTAGTTATTTCTTACAGAGCTTATTCAGAATTAGTTTTATACATCTTGAATCCCTAGCCTGACAATGAATGAGGCTAAGGCAATATAACCTGGTCCACAACAGAGTCACTAAGCACCTTATGAGCCAGAGCTAAATATTTTCCTTCCCAGTAGAAGAGGGAAGCTCCCAGTGACTCCATAAAAAGGTAAATAATTGTGCTACCTTCTCCTCTGCCAATTTTTGCAATGAGGTTTTCTTCTAAGGTTTTCTATTAGCCTACTGACAAGTGTACCTGAATTATACTGATACTTCTTATCAGCTTTCTTATTGGAAAGCCTAAAACATTATATAATTTTGTGTAAACATGCATTAAATGTCTGTATCTCTTGTATTAACTGAGGTTGCACTAAAAATCCACAACTGTACTTCAATGACTTCAGTCTTAAAATGGGTGTGAAACATTCCTGCTTTATTTCTTAACAGTGCTTGTTGATGTCACCAAATGCGCTGGTTGGCTTATACTAATCTGCAGTCACAGTAGCTACTTTTTCCATATAGGAAGGCCTTGGGCTCGCATACAGTGCATTGTACAGCAATAGTGACAATTTTACAGGTATTGACCTCTTGCTTATTTCTTTTGAGCATTACCATAGCCAAGAGTGAATTAACACACAGGCCGACAGGGCTCGTGCCCAGGGGCCCCAGCTAAATATAGTGCCCTCGGTAAAACTGGCAGAACTGTGTGCAACTGCTGCTTTATTACTGCAGTGTGTAAAAATTCCATGGGCCTATTTTTTCTTGCATTTTGCTACACGTTTATGGTTTAATGGATCGAGGGGGTTGGTCGTGTTGGCAATGCAGAGGGACCCCTGCTGTTCTCTGGTGTCCCAGGCACAAGAATCCATTCTCTGGCTCTGACCCTAACATTCTTGCACCAAAGCGAATATAATCAGCTTTGGCTTTGAAATGAAATAAGTCTTTAAAAAAGCAGCCTTAAATTAATTGGTTAATATTATTGCTAACTTGTAAAGTTAACTACCACAGTCGTTCTAGGTAATGGTCTGAAGCACGCTGCGGGATTTCAAATCCATGCTCTATAATCGAGACTGGACCTGCAAATGTACTGAGTAAGGAGTTTATCTGCCTGCAGAAAAAAATTCTCTGGTCGTTCATCACTGTATGGTCACTGACCAATTCAAAATGATAAAAACTGTACCAATTCGAAGGAAAAGTATCGTCAGTGTATCCACCTGCCAAAAAGATAAATATAAGCCATTTTATTAAGTTTACCAGTAAATAATACTCAACAATATCCACTTATAGCAAAGCTTGATACAATGCAACGTAATCAAATGTGAAAAGGTCCTCATGTTCTAATCTCTTACCATTTAATTAAAAGGAGAAACAATTGCTTTATAGTGAAAATTTGAGTAATAGACTTCCACTATTTACATGTTGCACTTCTGGTGAAGTTAAATAGACGCCACGAACAGAAAGCCTGCCAGATTTTCTCTCACTCAGCGCAGGAGCCCTGAGATCACAGAATCCCCACAATGCAGATAGAGGCCATTTCAGCCCATCGAGCCCGCACCGACACATATCCCACCCTATCCCTGTAACCCCACGTATTTAATCCCCCTCAACACTAAGGGTCAATTTATCATAGCCAAATCAACCTAACCCGCACATCTTTGGACTGTGGGAGGAAACCCACGCAGACACGGGGAGAATGTGCAAACTCCACACAGACAGTCACCCGAGGCCGGATTCGAACCCGGGTCCCTGGCGCTGTGAGGTAACAGTGCTAACCACTAAGCCACCGTGTGGAGCACTCTCCTGCCACCATGTAGGTTGAGCTCAACTAACTCAGCACATGGGGAATCACACCTGGGACCTTTTTGCTCTGCATGGCTCAGTTTAGGTTTTGTTCTTTGGGGCACACAGACAGTATAATTAGCCTCCATAAACTGGAGGTGTAAGGTGTCTACAATCTAAGGCCTAAAGCTCCTTCAGTAATACAAACCTATGCGAAATTGCCCATTACCAAAGAAAGAACTTTGAGATATATACAAAATACATATCCAGCATTTTTCATGTCCTCCCAAAGTATTTCACAGCCAATAGTGTACTTTTTGAAGTGCAGTCACTGTTATTATGGAGGGAAACACAGCAGCCAATTTGCACACAGCAAGATTCCAAAAACAGCAATGAGACAAATGACCGGATGATCTTTTTTTGGTGATGTTGATTGAGGGATAAATGTTAGCCAGAGAACAATGAGAACTCTCCTGCTCTTCTTAAGATAGTGCCATGGGATCTTTTATGTCAACCCAAGCTGGCAGACAGGGCCTTAGTTTAACATCTCATCAGAAAAAGAGCACCCCAGACAATGCAGCACGAGATTATGTGCTCAAGTCCTGGAGTGGAGCTTTGACTCTGAAACAAGAGGCCTACTACTGACTTTTTATATAGCTCCCAAACTATCTTAACAGAGGACTGTGGTTATATATAGTTTGCCAATTTAATATTTTGCCTTATAAAATCCTGTCTTTTTCTGTTCCGCTTTGTGATAATTTAACTTTCATTTTTCTTGGTATATTTGGATTGCTTTTAAATAAAAAGTGGCAGGCAGAAATATGAATTACCCCATCAAAGAGGTCAAAACGTGTGTCTTGTAAAAATATGTGGAATGCAACTCATTATATTGTACTTGATTGTAAAAAGAAGGTATTGCTTACTGATGTAAAATGTTGGTCACTGATATGGATTTCCATATGAATGCACAACTGGGATGAGGAATGCAAACAATACCTTTGGAAAGATACTGAATATCAGATACACTTTCAGTGTTAACACTGTACAATGTAGACTGCATCTACATGCATACAATGGTGATACATACTATGCCTGATAAGCACCATATTACACTGACAATTTAATATCTTGCTGTATTAGTATTATAAGAATAAAGATTTTTAACTTACAAAAATGTGTTTATTAAATCTTGCAATAAAAATGTTTGAAGAGGTACATTAGGGTCATCCACATAAGATTTTGTGGGAGAAATACATTAGATTTGAGAGTTTTATTTTCATTGTTTCCCCTCTTTATCTCTGTAGCCTCCTCCAGCCCTGCAACCATTCTCCCCCCCCCCCCAAAACTCTGCATTCCTCTGACTCTGGGTTTTGTGTATCCCTCTGCCTTTATCACGTCATGGCTAATTGCCAATTAAAGACTAATTGTTCACTCACTCGCACTCTAATACAAGATCTCTCCTTCGAAGACTACGGGCATGATTTTCTCAATGGAGACGAGTTGGAGGCGGGACTGCTGCTTGTCGTGTCAATGTCCTGTCCTCCATCCTCGTCTGACCAACCAGAGGGATTTTCCCCTGATTGACCTTGTTAAGCCTGCCCTGCGGGCTCAGCAGGCCAATTAGGGAGGAAGTCACTGACAGAGCATGTCAAACACTGACATTCTCTGTAGTTTGATGATTCCTTGTGTTCAGGACTCATCAAACCTTTCAACTTTGTCGATTTCAGATGGCTGTTGGTTCGAAGGATCCAACAGGCAGTCTGTGAAATCGACAACGAGGATGTCGGGTCTCCCGATCCATAGAGGATGAAGGCTGTAGGAAGAAAACAAGGTAAATGAACATTTTTTTACACTTATCACTCACCTTACTTACTTACCACTCCATACTTGCACCCATCACTCACCTCTACATCTTACTTCCAGGTGCCTCCGACCGCCGTAGACCTCCTTCACATCTCCTCCAACCCGACGGGGTTCTCCGAGGTCAGGAAGCCTTCACCTGTGAAGGTAAAATGGCACTAATCCTTTTTTCTGCCTGTTAACTACCTGTTAACAGGCAGTTAAAAGTATTTAATGCCTTTCCCGCCTCCAGGAGACGGGACCCGAAGCAGCACATCTTCCCGCCTCCTGGCAAAAGGGCACAGAGGCGGGTTTGCCATCCGCCCCCACTTTCTGCTACTTTACCAGCAGTCCCGCCTCCATGCCCGTCTCCTCTGGGCTTGAAAAATCCAGCCCTCTGTCTCTTTTCTCTGACAGTGCTTTCTCTGTGCTGTAAATTTCTATGATTCTATGATTCTATGGACAGATGCCTCCACCTCAGCCCCATGCTCTGGAATTCCCTCCCTAGATCTCTCTGCCACTCCAACTTCCTCTCTTCCTTTAAGACTCTCCTTTTAAGCCGACTTTTTCGACCAAGCTTCTGGTCACCCTCCTAATATCTACTTCTTTGGCTTGGTGTCTGACGTAAAGAAACTACTAGGCACTTGGTCTAAGCGCTAAACAAAGGTTTAATCAACTGTTTTTCAACATGGAGATCTAGTTGTGTCCTTCTCTAGTTCCTGTTAAGGAATGTCCTGAGCAAGCTGGGCCCATGCCCGAATATTTATACTCTCCCTGGACAGCGCCACCAGCAGGCCGCTCAGTATTACTTCATAAGTCATTTCCACATGAATGACAAGATTCATGTCAGTGACCATTTTTTTCCACATGCCTCTGTGAAGTGTTTTTTCTACGTTAAGGTGCAAAATAAATGCAAGTTGTTAATGGTTGAATATTGATAGAGCCAGGCAGGTATATTATTTTAATAAATATACTGCATGTACATCAGCTCAACATACCCTGAGAATTATAGAGAAATTCTTTGAAGTAGTTTAATAATTAAAATTCTTACAAAATACAAATTTAGGCTTACGCAACATTTTTATTAAGCTACGATGGTATGAGGCGCGAGTTGGGTAAGATTGATTGGGGAATGTCACTCAAAGGGTTGCCGGTGGATAGGCAATGGCAAACATTCAAAGACCGCATGGATGAACTACAGAATTTGTTCATCCCAGTTTGGCATAAGAATAAAACAAAAAAGGTGACTCAACCGTGGCTAACAAGGGAAATTAGGGATAGCATAAGATCCAAGGAGAGGACATATAAATTGGCCAGAAAAAGCAGTAAACCTGAGGATTGGGAGCAGTTTAGGATTCAACAAAGGAGGACAAAGGGATTAATTAAGAAGGGGAAAATAGAATATGAGAGGAAGCTTTCAGGGAACATAAAAACTGACTGTAAAAGCTTTTATAGATATGTGAAGAGAAAAAGATTGGTGAAGTCAAGCGTAGGTCCCTTGCAGTCAGAATCAGGGGAACTTATAATGGGGAACAAAGAAATGGCAGACCAATTAAATACATATTTTAGTTCTGTCTTCACAAAGGAGGACACAAATAACCTCCCAGAGATGTCGGGGAACATAGGGTCTGATGAAAGGGAGGAACTGAAAGAAATCAGTATTTGTAGGGAAATGGTGTTAGGGAAATTGGCAGGATTGAAGGCCGATAAATCCCCAGGGCCTGATAATCTACATCCTAGGGTACTTAAGGAAGTGGCCCTAGAAATAGTAGATGCATTGCTGATCATCTTCCAACATTCGATGGAATCTGGAACAATACCCATGGATTTGAGGGTAGCTAATGTTACCCCACTATTCAAAAAAGGTGGTAGAGAGAAAACGGGGAATTACAGACCGGTAAGCCTGACATCGGTAGTGGGGAAAATGCTAGAGTCCATTATAAAGGATGTAATAGCTGAGCACTTGGAAAACAGTGACAGGATCGGACAAAGTCAACATGGATTTACAAAAGGTAAATCGTGCTTGACTAATCTACTGGAATTTTTTGAGGATGTAACTGGTAAAATAGATAAGGGAGAACCAGTGGATGTGGTGTATTTGGACTTTCAAAAGGCTTTCGATAAGGTCCCGCATAAGAGATTAGCATGTAAAGTTAAGGCACATGGGATTGGGGGCAAGGTATTGACTTGGATAGAGAACTGGTTGGCAGACAGAAAGCAAAGAGTTGGAATAAACGGGTCTTTTTCCGAGTGGCAGGCAGTGACTAGTGGGGTACCGCAGGGATCGGTCCGTGGACCCCAGCTATTCACAATATATATTAATGATCTAGACAAGGGAACTAGATGTAATATCTCCAAGTTTGCAGACGACACAAAGCTGGGTGGGCGTGTGTGCTGTGAGGAGGATGCCGAGAAACTCCAGGATGATTTGGACAGGTTGGGTGATTGGGCAGAAGCATGGCAGATGCAATATAACGTGGATAAATGCGAGGTTATCTACTTTGGTGTCAAAAACAGGAAGGCAGATTATTATCTGAATGGCAATAGATTGGGAGAAGGTGAAGTGCAACGAGACCTGGGTGTCCTTGTGCACCAGTCGCTGAAGGTAAGCATGCAGGTGCAGCAGGTGGTTAAGAAGGCAAATGGTATGTTGGCCTTCGTAGCAAGAGGGTTCGAGTACAGGAACAAAGATGTCTTGCTGCAGGGCCTTGGTGAGACCACATCTTGAGTATTGTGTGCAGTTTTGGTCGCCTTATCTGAGGAAGGAGGTTCTTGCCATGGAAGGAGTTCAGCGAAGATTCACCAGGCTGATACCTGGGATGGCAGGAATGACGTATGAGGAGAGATTGGGTCGATTGGGCTTATACTCGCTGGAGTTTAGAAGAATGAGAGGGGATCTCATTGAAACTTATAAAATTCTGAAAGGACTGGACAGACTAGATGCAGGAAGGATGTTCCCGATGGTCGGGGAGTCCAGAACCAGGAGTCACAGTCTAAGGATTAGGGGTAAGCCATTTAGGACAGAAATGAGGAGGAATTTCTTCACCCAGAGTGTGGTGAACCTGTGGAACTCTCTACCACAGAAGGCAGTAGAGGCCAATTCATTAAATATATTCAAGAAGGATTTGGATATATTTCTTAAGGCTAAAGGGATCAAGGGATATGGGGAGAAAGCAGGGACAGGGTTCTGAATTTGGATGATCAGCCATGATCGCATTGAATGGCGGAGCAGGCTAGAGGGGCCGAATGGCCTACTCCTGCTCCTATCTTCCATGTTTCTATGTTTCAAGCAGATAGGTACTATAAAAGCACATTCTATGATTCTATACTAATGTGCTGTGCCATATAGTGGCAAGAAGTTGGTTCACGCCCAACCAGCTCACACAAGTGATCACTGATTCCAGTTGGCCAATAGTGTGGGTGCTAAGGGTAACATTTCCTTTTTTTTTTAAAGTTAGGATTTCTTGATAAATAGTTCACAAAGCAAAATCTTCCCTTCAATCTGGAAGAAAGGAAAAAAATCAGAGGGGCAGTTACCACAGCGAACTTTTCTATACAGTAGAGTGAATCTTCTTCTTCTTAGGCAGTCCCTCGGAACCGAGGATGACTTGCTTCCACATTAAAAATGAGTTCTCAGGTGACTGATGAGTCCAATGCGGGACCTACAGTCTCTGTCACAGCTGGGGCAGATGGTGGTTGAAGGGGCGGGTGGGTGGGCTGCTTGGGTTGACGTGCGCTCCTTCCGCTGTTTGTGCTTGGCTTCCGCTTGCTCCCAGCGAAGAGACGCGAGTTATTCGGCGCCTTCCCGGATGCTTCTCCTCCACTTTGTGCGGTCTTGGGCCAGGGATTCCCAGGTGTCGGTGGGGATTTTGCACTTTTTCAAGGAGGCTTTGAGAGTGTCCTTGAAGCGTTTCCTCTGCCCACCTGGGGCTCTCTTGACACTGTCAACCGTGAGGGATTATGGAGTGTCCTCCTCAAATTCGGCTGCCCTCAAAAGTTTGTCACCATCCTTCGCCTGCTTCACGATGACATGCAAGCCGTGATCCTGACCAACGGTTCCACCACAGACCCAATTCATGTACGGACTGTGGTCAAGCAAGGCTGTGTCATCGCATCAACGCTCTTCTCGATCTTCCTTGCTGCAATGCTCCATCTCACCCTCAGTAAGCTCCCCACTGGAGTAGAGCTAATTTACAGAACAAACGGGAAACTGTTCAACCTCCGTCGCCTCCAGTCCAGATCCAAGGTCGTCCCTTCCTCTGTCGTTGAATTACAGTATGCAGACGATGCTTGCGTCTGTGCACACTCGGAGGTCAAACTCCAAACCATCGTTAACACCTTCACCGAAGTGTACGAGAGCATAGGCCTTACACTAAACATCCGTAAGACAAAGGTCCTCTACCAACCTGCCCCCGCCACACAGTACTGCCCCCCGATTATCAAAATCCATGACAAGGCCTTGGACAATGTGGACCACTTTCCATACCTCGGGAGCCTACTGTCAACAAGGGCAGACGTCGATGACGAAGTCCAACACCGCCTTCAGTGTGCCAGTGCAGCCTTCGGTCACCTGAGGAAGAGAGTGTTTGAAGACCAGGACCTCAAACCCGGCACCAAGCTCATGGTCTACAGAGCAGTAGTAATACCCGCCCTCCTGTATGCCTCAGAGACATGGACCATGTACAGCAGGCACCTCAAAGCACTGGAGAGGTACCACCAACGCTGCCTCCGCAAGATCCTGCAAATCCATTGGCAGGATAGGCGCACCAAAGTCAGTGTTCTCGCTCAGGCCAACATCCCCAGCATCGAAGCTTTGACCACGCTCGATCAGCTCCGATGGATGGGTCACCTTGTCCGCATGCCCGATACGAGACTCCCAAAACAAGCGCTCTACTCGGAGTAGAGTGAACGGTAATGGAATGGCCAGTAAACATTGTAGTAAGTGGTGTTCTAAAAAGGAGAAAACACAAAAATTCTGTAGGAGGCAATCAAAGCAGGATGTGATTTGAGAAAGGTACTTGGGAAATAGGAGAGAGTTAAAAGAAAGACTTGAATTTATATAGCGCCTTTCATGACCTCAGGACGACCCAAAGCGCTTTATAGTAAATGAAGTACTTTTGAAGTGTAGTCACTGTTGTAATGCACAGCAAGCTCCCACAAACAGCAATGGGGTAATGACCAGATAATCTGTTTTTAGTGATGTTGGTTGAGAGATAAATGTTGGCCAGGACATCGGGAAGAACTTGGTACTTTGTAGATGTACCTGATGATAATTTTCCTGAACTTTGAATCTAAAATGTTTTCGCCTGAATCAGAAAATGCTGGAAACACTCAGCAGGTCAGGCAGCCTTCACTCTTTTTACTTCCGATTTTCAGTGTCTTCAGTATTTTGCTTTTAGTTTTATTGTTTAATTCACTGCCACTTCTATTCCAGGAATGCCCTCCTCGAAGTAGTTCTGCCCTTCTCTTCATTTTCTGTTTTTATTTCACATTTTCAGTATTGGCAGCAATTTTGCTTTTTGGTACCCTGAATCAGTATTGCCAGAGACTCTTATTAGGTTGGCTTTGAAAAAGTCAGATGAATTGAGGAATTGTTTTGATGCTGCCATCCATGAAGGAGGCAGTAGGTCTAGTGACTGCAGTTTCTTTCAATGCAGGGAAAACATTTCACAGGGTGGAATATGGTTATCTGATATATTGCCTTACAGACTTTCAATTTAGGAAAAGATTCAGTTTGGTAATGTAAACCCAATGGGATGTTCCACCGGTCACTATTGTTAGAGATTGACATTTCTTTTCCAAAGGCAGATATGTCTACTACAATTGCCCTTTTTATGCCTTTTTAAAAAAAATAATATTTGATATATATATATATATATATGTATGTTATTTATTGGCATTGTTGTCAGGCATTTCTGACTTGCAAACTGGCTATTTACTGCTTGTATCCAAATTGATGTATTTTGGTGATTGTAGATTCAGAGGGGGAAAAATTCAGTTGGTTGCGCCTCCTGTTAGCGCCTTAAGAGGGCGCTAATGGGGCGCAAAGCATCTAGCGCCCAGGCGCGGCGAAGTTTGCGCCGCTCGCGAAATTAACTAGACATTTTGCGGCGGCGCTAAACACTACCGCCACGATCTCCTGCGCCGGCAGATCATGACGTCAGTCGAGTGTGCAACGCCCCGGTATCACCCCGGAGCGGATATTGAGTGGCGCCCCCTGCCTTACCGCCTGACGCTAGCAACGACAGGTTGAGGGAAGCGTTCTGCAGTCATGAAGGGAAAGGGGGAGCGCTATTTAAAGGTGACCGCTTCCTGCCTTTTATTGTTGGTGCCATTTTTGAACTACGCATTCTGAGAGAGAGAGGGAGAGACTTCTGGAGAGATTCAACGTTGTGTGAAGGAGTTTTGGGTACTGAGCAGCACTTTGCAGGTTCATTTTGATTTGCCATTCCTTGTATCGATTTAGCAGAGACTGTGGAGGCTGCACTCTGAGCTCTTTGCCTGGTACTCTCCATTGTTCTTTCCAGCACATTTGATGTGCAAGTCTCTCCAGGCCGAGATTCAAGGCTGCAATGAACAGGATGTGGATGGAAAGCAAGATTAACCATCCCCTTTAAGAACTGGCCCGTGCCATTGTGTGTGTGTCCCATTGCTGACTGACATTACATGAGCTTCGCCAGCGCTCTGAGTTAGCGCCTCACTCCTCGGCCTTTGCGCCTTAAGACAGGTGTGCAGCGCCTGATTTAGCGCTCCAATCACCTCCCGGGGCGTTAAAAGTGAAGTTTCCAGTCAGTGGCGATAATTAGCGCCAGGCGCTAATTTTTGCACCCGGACGATATTTGCACCCCAAACGGGGCGCGACTGAATTTCTCCCCCAGAGAGTTATAAGAAATAGGAGCAGGAATAGGCCATACGGCCCCTCGAGCCTGATCTGCCATTGATATAAGATCATGGATGATCTTCTACATCAAGGAGATATTTCATAACTCTCAACAAAAATATATTCCAGTGAGAAAGAAAGATTTTAAGAGAAATAGCACCATCCGTGGCTAACTAAGGAAGTAAAGGATGGTATCAAATTGAAAACTAAGGCATACAATGTTGCCAAGATTGATGGGAGACCAGAGGATTGGGAAATTTTTAAATATCAGCAAAGGATGACTAAAAAAATAATGAGAGAGAAGATAAATTATGAGAGTAAGCTGGCAAAAAACATTAAAACAGATAGTAAGAGCTTCTACAGGTATATAAAAAGGAAGAGGGTAGCTAAAGTAAACGTTGGTCCCTTAGAGACTGGGGAATTAATAATGGGGAACGGGGAAATGGCAGAGACTCTGAACAAATATTTTGCATCTGTCTTCACTGTAGAAGACACTAACAACATCCCAATAATGGATAATCAAGGGGCCACAGGGAGTGGGGAACTAAAGACAATCACTATCACTAAGGAAATAGTACTCGGTAATAATGGGACTAAAAGACGACAAGTCCCTGGACCAGATGGCCTGCATCCCAGGGTCTTAAAAGAAGTGGCTGCAGAGATAGTGGATGCATTGGTTGCAATATACCAACATTCCCTGGACTCTGGAGAGGTCCCAGCGGATTGGAAAACTGCTAATGTAACACCCCTATTTAAGAAAGGTGGGAGACAGAAAGCAGGAAACTATACACCAGTTAGCCTAACATCTGTCGTTGGGAAAATGCTGGAGTCCTTCATTAAGGAAGCAGGAGCAGGGCATTTAGAAAAACATACTGCAGTCAAACAGAGTCAGCATGGTTTTAGGAAAAGGAAAACATGTTTAACAAATTTGCTGGAGTTCTTTGAGGATGTAACAAGCAGGGTGGACAAGGGTGAGCCAGTGGATGTGGTGTATTTGGATTTCCAGAAGGCATTCGATAAGGTGCCACATAAAAGGTTACTGCATAAGATAAGAGCTCACAGAGTTGGGGGTAATATATTAGCATGGATAGAGAATTGGCTAACTAACAGAAAGCAGAGTCGAGATAAATGGGTCTTTTTCTGGTTGGCAAACGGTAACTAGTGGGGTGCCACAAGGATCAGTGTTGGGGCCCCAACTATTTACAATCTACATTAATGACTTGGATGAAGGGATCGAGTGTAATGTAGCCAAGTTTGCGGATGATACAAAGATGGGTGGGAAAGCAAGTTGTGCAGAGGACTCAAAGAATCTGCAATGGGATATAGACAGGCTAGGTGAGTGGGCAAACATTTGGCAGATGGAGTATAATGTGGGAAAGTGCGAGGTTATCCACTTTGGCAGGAAAAATAAAAAAGCAAACTATTATTTAAATGGAGAGAGATTACAAAATGCTACAGTTCAGAGGGACCTGGGGGTCCTTGTGCATGAAACATAAAAAGTTAGCATGCAGGTACAACAAGTCAGCAAAAAGGCAAATGGAATGTTGGCCTTTATTTCAAGGGGGTTGGAGTATAAAAGCAGGGAAGTCCTGCTACAACTGTATAAGGTATTGGTGAGACCACACCTTGAGTACTGCGTACAGTTTTGGTCTCCTTATTTAAGGAAGGATATACTTGCATTGGAGGCAGTTCAGAGATGATTCACTAGGTTAATTCCAGAGATGAGGGGGTTGACTTATGAGGAAAGGTTGAGCAGGCTGGGCCTATACTCATTGGAATTTAGAAGAATGAGAGATGATCTTATCGAAACATATGATACTGAGGGGGCTCGACAAGGTAGATGCAGAGAGGATGTTTCCCCTCATGAGGAAATCTAGAACTCGGGGGCGCAGTCTCCGAATAAAGGGTCGCCCTTTTAGAACTGAGATGAGGAGGAACTTCTTCTCTCAGAGGGTCGTAAATCTGTGGAATTCTCTGCCCCAGAGAGCTGTGGAGGCTGGGTCATTAAATACATTTAAAAGTGGAGATAGACAAATTTTTGCAAGATAAAGGACTGAAAGGTTATGGGGAGCAGGCTGGGAAGTGGCTTTGAGCCCTAGATCAGTCATGATCTTATTGTGAGAAGTCGCACAACACCAGGTTATAGCCTCAGCAGCCAGGAGAAGGGGAAGGAGAGTGAGGAGCAGCAGCAGCAGCAGCAGAGTGGTGTTCTCTGTGACCAGGAAGAGGAGAAGGAGACCAGACAGCAGACCACCACCAACAACCACTACAACTGAGGTGCCTGGAGAGAGAGGACAGGAGAGGAGAAGGAAAAGAAAAGAAGGCCAAGGCCATCAACACCAGAGGGGAGGCCTTTCCATCACTGCCTCCTCAATTGGCCTCCATTTTAGGAGAGGGAGAGAGGGGCGAAAGCAACACCAACAACCATCCACTGTTTGGAAGGAGGGAGGAAGGAAAGAACAGCTACAGGTGGGTGTGATTCTGGTGCACTCTCCCAGAGACTTTGTTTTGTAGGTGGGGGGAGGAAAGAAGAAAAGAAGAGGGCCGGAACATCCAAGGGGTGTGTGTGTGTGTGTGTGTGGCTTTTGTAAAAACTAGGCCGCACACACCATATTAAACACCCCTTTCCCATTGCCTGGCCTGGGACAGCTGGAGCTGCCTAGGTGAAGTTCCCCAATTTAAGTTCATCTTATTGGGCATCGTTAAGACCTGGTGCAGGACTGAGCCTGGGCATCTCCAGCTTTCCCAGGTGAAGACATCTTCTCCCCCCACCAGAAGACCACCACCAAAGACTTTTATTTACATCGGAGAGTGCACCCCCTGCCAACACCCACCCACCCACCATCCTGAGTGGCGACCCTGCCCTTGCGGCTTCCCTCCTTCCCACCCCCTCTCTCTCTCTCTTTGTCTCTTTTCTCTCTCTGCCTCTCTCTCTAAGAGGCACCTCAATTTACTTTTAATTGAGTACCTATTGAGCAGAGGGGAGAAGGCCCCTCTCCTAATTAATTCATATAAAGGGAGAGGTGTGCCTTCAATTTAAGAGCTCCCTCTGCTCAGGGGAAAACAAAAACAAAACCAGAGGCCATTAACACCTTCAGGCCTGTGACTTGGGGTGAGTGTAGCCCTTAAAGACCCGTCCATTATGGCGAGCACATCTTCGTCGGTGGCGGGGGCAGCGAGGACGTATGCGAGCGTGGCAGCCGCGGCCACGGCCGCAGCCACGAGTCCTCCTGTTACCCCGTCACCTTTTACCCTCCTTACGAGGAAGAATGGGGTCAAGAGCTACACTCACCCCAATATGACAATAGAGGCGTGCGTTAAAGCCATGGCTGGGGTTGTCGGCCCTTCAGCCATCGTTGCCGCCTCTAAGATGTACGGCAAGGCTGTGTTCTTCCTGGGGTCGGAGCGGGCGGTGTCCCTGGCCATTGAGAAGGGGCTCACCGTGGGTGGGACCTTCCTGCCGGTGGACCCCCTTGAGGCCACCGCGCAAAGGATTGTTGTTTCCAACGTCCCACCCTTTGTTCCGGGTGAGCTCCTCCTCCCCCACCTACGTCAACTGGGGGAGGTGAGGTCGGGGATCACACCCATCCCGCTCGGCTTCCGGAAGCCAGCCTTCGGCACGTCTTCTCCTTCCGGCGCCAGCTTTTCGTCCGGCTGGCGCGGGAGGAGGACGCGGACGGCGCGTTCACGGTGCTCCACGGGGGGACCGCCCACCGCGTCTTCTGGACCTTGGTCGGCGTGCGGTGCTACGCCTGTAAGGAGGTGGGGCACGTCCGGAAAAACTGCCCCGCCTCCAAGGCCGCCACGACACCTAGCGCGGCCAGGGCTGGCGCCGCCGCACCCCCTCCCCCTGATACTGTCCGCGCGTCGAGGACGACGGATGCGCGGTCGAAATCGGAGGCCAACACCATCACGGCCTCCGGCGGGGGGGAGGGAGAGCGTCCGAGGGGAAGGAAGGCGCTTAGAAAGACTAAACACCTAAGGGCGGATCCCCTCGTGGAGGAAACCACCGATTTGACCGAACTCACGCCCGAGTACATCGCGGAGTTGATCGGGACGCGTGAGACTGGGGGGGTCCTCGTGCCCGGGCCCGTGACTGTGACCGCAACTGCCAAGGCAGCTAAATCAAGACCTGCGGCCGGGCTCGGGCCCGAGGGGCCCAAGAAACCCGGTCATCGGAAGGGGGCAGAGAGGGAGGCCCCAGCAGACATGGAGGCCTCCCCCTCTCCGTGCCCCAATATGTTAAAAAGGAAGCTCGACCCCCAGGAGGAGGACTGCGAGGAGGAAGGTCCCTCCGCAGAAGGGGAGTCGTCGCCCGCCGCGGGTACTGCGCCCCACCCCACCACCGTCATCGTCGCGCGCGAGCGGCAGGGGTCACCTGTCCCTCGGGAGGGTGAGACAGCCGAGTTTGTCCGACCTGTGCCTCCCGGGGATGGGGAAGAGACCCTGCCCGTGGGGGGAGGCGCGGAACAACCCGCGGATATTAATATTAATAAAAATCCTGAACCGTTGCTCCTCGCCGGGTCGGGCGTCCTGGGGACTGGGGCGGGCGAGGCCAAAGAGGCTGAAGCCGAGCCCGCCTTTTACAACCCAGATATATCCCAGGGACTGCTCGACCTGGTGGAGGAGTATAACAATCCCCAGCCCGCTGGGTCGGAGGTTGGTGGCGGGGAGACAGAAAGCCCCCTGACTCCGTCTCTGATGTTGGCGCCGGACGTACTGGAGGACTTTGAGATTATTTTCTCCCCGGTTTCTCCGGTCGCTCCGGCGCCTGAGGCGGGGGGGGGCCCCGAACCGCCGCCGCCTCCCGGCCCGGCGCCCCTGAAGGAGCCCAGGGTGGACTCCTCTGCCACCGATCCTGGGGGTGGGATCGTGACGGAGGCGGGGCCAGCCGGTGCGGCCGAGCCGTTCGCTGCACCCCGTGCGACGGACGGGTTGGTCGCCGGTGACGACCTCCCGGAGGAGGACAGGGACTCGGTGTTGGGCACCGAGGACGATTTGGAGTCCATCGGCGGCGAGGCGATGGACGCCCTCGTGCCCTTCACCGACTCTCCCCTCATCCCCGTAGGGGAACTCCGGGATTTTATGGCCACGAGCCAGGGTCGTCACAAGAAGATCCGGCTGGCCCTCGACAAGTGGTCGGAGCTGGCGCTGCTCGTCGTGTCCGTCCGCGCCGCCATTAAAATCATGGGCGCGGACAAGGACGTTGGCCGGCTCGAGCTGCGTCGGCTCAAGAGTTTCCACACTGGGCTGCTGAGGGAGTGGCGGTCGTCAGTGACCGCGCTCCCTCCCCTCCGTTAGGTAGAGGTTGCACTATGCTTCTGAGATGAAGATAACCATAGCCAGCCTCAACATCAACGGCAGCAGGGAGCCGCACCGTAGATTCAATAACTTCTCGGTCCTTCGGGACGGGAAATATGCGGTGTGCTTCCTGCAAGAAACCCACACCGTTCCGGGAGACGAGGCCACGTGGCTCCTGGAGTGGCAAGGAGGGGTCAGCATGAGTCACCTCTCTAACAATTCCTGCGGGGTGGCTGTCTTGCTGGCCCCACATTTTCAGCCGGAGATCTTGAGGGTCAAGGAGCACGTGCCGGGCCGCTTGCTCCAGGTCACTGTTCGCCTGGGAGGCGTGCCGCTCCATTTAGTGAACGTGTACGCCCCCCGGACCGGTGCGCAGCAAGTGCGCTTCTTCGGAGAAGTGTCCGCTCTTCTGGGCTCCATCGACGTGGGCGAGTGCGTCATCCTCGGGGGGGATTTCAATTGTACCCTCGAGGCGCGGGACCGGTCGGGTCCCCCGCGAAGCCCAGCGGCGATGGAGAAGTTGCGGGACCTGGTCGGGTCCTTCGACTTGGTGGACGTCTGGCGAAATCTCCATCCCGACTCCAGCGCCTTCACGAGCGTGAGGTCTGGAGGAGGAAGGTCCAGAATCGACCGCCTTTACATTTCCCGGGCGTACGTCTCCTGCGTTCCGGCGGCTTCCATGCGGCCGGTGCCGTGCACGGACCACCACCTGGTGTGGGCGGAGCTCGCTCCGCTGCGCGCGCAGGGGGGGTCCGCGTACTGGCATTTTAACAACCTGCTGCTGGAGGACGCGCGGTTCCGGGATTCGTTTCGCCGGTTCTGGGTCGACTGGAGAAGGAAGCGGGGAGGCTTCCCCTCCTTGAGGCTATGGTGGGACATGGGCAAGGCTCACGTCCGCGTCTTCTGTCAGGAGTACGCGAAGGGGTCGACCAAGAGGCGGGAGGCCCGGGTCGGGCGATTGGAGAAAGAAGTGCTCGACCTGGAGTCCCGTCTCGGTCAAGTCGTCGAGGACCCGGCCCTGCGGAAGGTGTACGAAGAGAAGAAGGGCGCGCTGAAGGACCTGCAGCTGGTCGGGTCCCGAGGCGCGTACGTGAGGTCGCGGATCCAGTTCCTGCGGGACCTGGACCGCGGCTCCCCCTTCTTCTACTCGCTGGAAAAAAGACGGGGGGTCCGTAAGCAGCTCTTGGGGCTGCTGGCCGACGACGGATCTCTGGTCTCGGATCCGGAGGGCATCAGCGCGGAGGCCCGGGCCTATTACGGGGCTCTGTTCTCTTCGGATCCGTCCAGCGAGGATGCGCGCAGAGTTTTGTGGGAGGACCTGCCGAAGGTCGGCCCGGAGGGCGCCGAGAATTTAGAAGCTCCGCTAAGCCTGGCGGAGCTGACCGGCGCCCTGCGCCAGCTCTCGAGGGGCAAGTCCCCGGGGCTGGACGGGCTGACCGTGGAGTTCCACAGGGCGTTCTGGGACGTCTTGGGGGACGACTACGCGCGGGTCCTGGGGGAAAGTCTGGCGACCGGGGAGATGCCCCTCTCTTGGCGCAGGGCGGTCATCGTCCTGCTGCCCAAGAAGGGCGATCTCCGCCTACTTAAGAACTGGCGCCCGGTCTCCCTCCTCAGCACGGACTACAAAATTTTCGCCAGGGCTATGTCTGCTCGCCTTGGCACCGTGCTGGCCCGCATGATCCACCCCGACCAGTCCTACACGGTCCTGGGCCGGAGTATCCACGATAACATCCATCTGGTCCGGGATCTGGTCCACCATTCCCAGAGGGCTGGTCTGTCGGTCGCCTTCCTTTCCCTAGATCAGGAGAAGGCGTTCGACAGGGTGGATCACGAGTATCTTTTCGGGACTCTGCGCGCATTCGGGTTCGGGACGCATTTCGTCGCCCGGATCCGACTTCTGTACGCCGCCGCGGAGTGTCTGATTAAAGTTAACGGGTCTTTGACGGCGCCCCTTCGCTTCGGGAGGGGGGTGCGTCAGGGATGCCCCATGTCCGGTCAGTTATACGCCGTTTGCGTGGAGCCTTTCCTGCGCCTCTTGCGGAAGAGGTTGACGGGACTGGCTCTGCAAGGGCCGGGCGTGGAGGTGGTCCTCTCGGCTTACGCCGATGACGTGCTCCTCGCGGTCACGGATCCCGTCGACTTGCGGAGGATGCGAGAATGCCAGCAGATTTACTCGGACGCATCCTCCGCCAAGATCAACTGGGAGAAATGTTCTGGACTCCTGGTGGGCCCATGGCAGGTGGACTCCCTGCCGGAGGAGTTCGGGCCTTTCGCCTGGAGCACCACGCACCTCCTCTACCTGGGAGTCTACCTCAGCCCGGCCGAGGACGCCTGGCCAGCGAACTGGCAAGAGCTGGAGGCCAAAGTCACCGCTCGCCTAGGGCGCTGGACAGGACTGCTCCGAGTGTTGTCCTACAGGGGTCGAGCGCTGGTCATAAACCAGCTGGTGGCCGCCATGTTGTGGTACCGGTTGGTCACTTTGATCCCTCCCCCTGCGTTTGTCGCCAAGATGCAGAAGAAGCTCGTCGACTTCTTCTGGGACAAAAGGAAGCACTGGGTCTCTGCCGCGGTTTTGAGTCTCCCGCTTAGGGAGGGCGGTCAGGCGCTGGTGTGCCTTCGCACCCAGGCGGCGACTTTCCGTCTTCAGACGCTGCAGTGATACCTGTACGTGGAGAATCCTCCTAGGTGGCGTGCGCTGGCAACGTATTTCTTCCGCCAGCTGCACGGCCTCAATTACGACACGCAGCTCCTGTTTGTGAGAGTGGGTGGCACGCGTGCCAGCCTGCGGGAGCTGCCTGTCTTCTACCAGGAACTGCTATGGGTTTGGAACAGCGTCGCCTCCGGGCGCAGTTCTCCCCCGTCAGGAGCGGCGGCCGTCCTTCGGGAGCCGCTGTTCAGGAATCCGCACCTCCACGACCGCGGGTTCGGCTGGCTGGCGGAGGGCAGGGCTGTGCCCGGTAAGGTGACCAGAGTCGGGGACCTGCTCGATGGCGGAGGAGTGGGCTGGATGGCGCCGGAGGAGTTGGCGAGGCGCATGTCCTGGGTCAACGTCCGGCTCGCGGTCAAAGCCATCGAGTCGCTAAAAGTGGCACTGGGCCCCGTCTCCACTAGGTGTGTCGAGGAGGCTCAAGCACGTGGGGCGATCCCGTCCGAACTGACCCCCGTTCGGACGGAATTCCTTATCGGCGCCCGGCCCCGAATCCTCCCTCGGGAGCCGCCGCCTCACCACTTGAGCCTTCTCGGAGAAATGCCCTCCGTGCTCTTTTAATCCGCACAGAGGCGTTTCCTGTACGGGCTGCTCCTGCACACTCTCCACTTTGCCATCTTCGTCTGCCGTCCGGACACGCCTTGGCGTACCATCCTGCCGTCCGGCGGAGGCGAAGGTCCCCATTGGAAGGCTCTCTACGCGGGAGTCTTCCCTTGTTCTATTGGGGACTTGGCCTGGAGGGTGTTGCACGGAGCAGTCCCGTGCAATAGGGTTTTAAATAGGTTTACGGACTCCCAGGCTGCTTGCCATTTCTGCGGCCTGGAGGAGTCCGTCTTTCACATTTATATTGAGTGTGAGAGGTTGCAGCCCCTCTTTACTTATTTGAAGGGGCTGCTCCTCAATTTCTGGTTGCACTTCAGCCCCACGCTCCTGATCTACGGTCACCCGATGCGGAGGGGAGCGGGTAGGTCGGAGGACCTCCTCGTAGGACTGCTCCTTGGCCTGGCCAAGAAAGTCATTAATTGGTCCAGGCAGCGGGCGGTCGAGGGGGTCGTTCGGCCCGATTGCCTGCCTCTCTTCCGCGGCCATGTTCGCGCCCGGGTGGCCCTGGAGATGGAGCACACGGTGTCCGCCGGCACGCTTGAGTTTTTCCGCGACCGGTGGGCGCCGCGGGGACTGGAGTGCATCGTCACCCCGGACTTCCAAATTTTAATTTGATTTATTAAGTTTCATTTAAAGTTTTAATTGATTTACAGTTAATTTGGGTTCTGTCCAACCAAAAAGAGGAACACCGGCATCTCCACGTCATGATCTTATTGAATGGCGAAGCAGGCTCGAGGGGCCAAGTGGCCTATTTCTTCTGTTCTTTATTAAAAAAACTTGTAGGGCTACAGGGGAAAGGGCAGGGGGGAGGGGGACTAGCTGAAGTGCTCTTGCAGAGAGCCAGCAGGGGCTCGACGGGCCGAATGGCTGCCTTCTGTGCTGTCACCATTCTGTGAATTGCAGCGCATTGGGTGTGTGTCGCACGCCGGTGGTGCTGAGGGAGGCGCCTGTGGGTGGCGCTGCCTCGGGCGGCTGGGCCGGACTTCGGGCTCGCGGTCCCAGCTTGCCGGGTGCCGGCTGGTCTCTGCGCATGCTCCGGCGCACCGAGCGGAGAGCTGGCTGCCGAGTGAGAGCGGGCTGCTGGTGTCGCCATGGTGCTCGATCTGGACCTGTTCCGCAAGGACAAGGGGGGAGACCCCGAGAAAGTCCGGCAGAACCAAGAGAGCCGCTTCAAAGACGTGTCGCTGGTGGATAAGTTGGTGGAGGCGGACTCGGAGTGGAGGAAATGTGGGTGTTGAGAAGATGGTGGTGGGTGGGGTGGTTAACATTGGGGCGAGTGTCTGCGGGCCAGAGGCTGCTGCGCATGCATGCGCCTGTGCTGCTCCCCCCCTTGCCTATTGCCTGGGGAGTTGTCAAATACTGGATGGAGAGGCTTGTTACTGTGATTTAATTCATATATGGTTGAGGATGGGGGTGCAGTATCCACAGCACAGCAGAATTAGCCTTGATCTAAAGGGAGTTCCCATTGCTGACTATTGAACAGAATAGAAAAGCATTCTTTGGAATAAAAGCAGAAAATGCTGGAAATACTCAGCAGCATCTGCGGAGAGAGAAACATAGAGTTAATGTTTCAGGTCGATGCCCTTTCGTCAGAAGACTTCTTTGGGTGTGGGCTTAATATTGCTGTGTGGCTGGAACCATGATTTAGAGGTTGGCATCAATGTTCTTTTTTTTCCAAAAGTAACTAGTGTCAGCTCCCCCCGGAGACCCAGGTCTAATGGGTAAGGGTGGAGCCCTAAACCGTACAGATCAAAAGGTTCAATATTCCAACTCTAAACTGATCGCAGTATTTGGGATGTTGCAGTTGGTCTTAGTGGTACTGGGTGGGGAGGTGAAAATCCAGTATGGTGTCAAACCAGGTTTAGAAAATGCTGATGGGGCCTGTTGGATCTTTGGATCTTACCTGACCTTAACTTGAATGTTTAGGCTGCAGTGTTTCTCCACACTGCACTCACTGAATATTTTTAACTATTGAGAGAGAGAGAGAGCTCCACTCATGCTCTATCCACATACGCACACACACAGAACAATCTCCTTTGCAGGGCAATTAAAGTTCTAACTAGGCAGAAGCCAAACAAGGATACTGCCTGGCTGAAACCTGAATTGCAGCTAACGCCTTCAGATCAGTAGCTGCAGTGTAAATGCAGCTTTTAGTATTTGCTAATGTCATCACAGTTGCTGAATTTTTTTTTCTGATGTAGTTTCTAGTCAGGTGCACTTTAGCACTTCAAAGTATAACCTCCTGTCAGTAAGAAGTAATAAATGTAGATATGTGACCTTTTTAAAAAATGCTGCGTTGTTCTCTGTACTGAAGAGGATTTTTTGTGAAATAGTCGTCCATAGGATACTTTCGCAATTGCATTATGTGGCAGGATAACCTTGGTGCAGTAACCATGTGGTTCCACAGGATGTCTGCTGTTGATTTTCAGAATCTGATGCAATCTCAAGAAAGCCAGCATTATAGTTTCGCTTTTCAAATGAATTTCTAAAATGACTTTTTTATCTGTGGTCCGTTGCCATATTTTTAGTTCAATATATTTATTTCAGACATTATATTTAAGTTGCAGTGGTTCCTTTCTGAGGGAGTACCTCATGTACCTCATGATTTATATTTGTTTTTTTGAGATGTGGTTAGTTGTATAAAAAAAAAGAAAGACTTGGATTTCTATCGCACCTTTCACGACCTCAGGATGACCGAAAGCGCTTTACAGCCGATGAAGTGTAGTCACTGTTTTAATGTAGAAAACGTTGTAATGTATAGCCTTATGTTGTCACTAAATTTACCAATCAACCAAGCAATGACAGGACTCCAAACCATGTTCTGTATTTTCCCCTTTTGAGTGAAATATTCAAAATGCATTATTTTTATATTAAATCATTGGCCCGTATTTTCCGATCCCTACGGGTGTGTACGAGCTGTGCACACACCCGTAGAGACCTTGCAAGTGCCGGTTTCCAGCACGCCAAGCGCATGCGCTGAAAACCAGCATTTCCGATCGGTCAAGAATCCTTTTGACAGATCGCACGCCTGCCCTGGAGAAGGGCCTCTGCGGGGGGGAGAGTTCCGCTTTCTGCAGAACCTCCGCCCGCAGAAAACCTTTAAAAATCTTACGCCTGGTAAAACAGGCGTAAGGCCTGCTTTTACCAACATAAGAGTTTTAAAAAAATTTAAAAACACATTTTTTCACTCATTTATAATTTAAAAATACTTTTTTAAAAAAGGTAAGTTTATTTTTAGCCCTGTAAAAAACTTTAATTTTTTTTCAAAAATTAATATTTTTGTTTAAAATATTTAATTTAATGTAATTTTAACTAATTTTAAAAACATGATTTAAAAAAAATGTATTTAATGTTTTGATGTGTTTTTGGAGTGATTTCCATTCATACTTTTGACAGGTCTAAGCTGTCAAAAGTATGAAGGGAGATTCCCTTCTTTCATTGGTTCCCCATGGCCCATGTGATCCCAGGGACGCTTGCGAACCGCACGTGCCCACTGGGATACGTGGGCCCTGCGCATTTCGTCGTGGAGAGGCCCAGGAGCGGAAATGGCCCGACATCTGGAGCCCTCGGGTAAGGGCGTAGATTTTTTCCAGATCGGAGGCCTCCGCACGCAGGAAGCCTTGAAGGGAAAATACGGGCCATTATAAAATAACACTCTTTCTGCAGTAAGTGCTCCTGCAAATCTTCTACAACTATTTTTATTACATGATTGTATAGTGCATGATGCAGTGTAGTCTCACATCTAACAAGTTGCGCTGTGGAAGATATGAAAAGCAAAAGGACATGAAGTAAATTGATTTTTAAAAAACATTTAATTTAACAGAAAACAAACATTACATACAAACCTATTCTATTTTTGATGGGGGTTCTGTATGCTGCTGCGTCAACCATTCTAAATATTCTTCTTGCAAACTGTGTAGGTGTCAGTAATAGTTAGTTATCCACAGCTAATGAGAATTAATATACAAAATATATCTAATTGTACTGCTGGGTGTTTTTAACAGTTCAAAGAGACATATAGAAAATTTCACCTACGCGCCATTGTGCTTTATTGAAACTTTCGTGCCAACTAAGCGCAAATTCAGTAAGGCGCAACGGTGCATATGTGAATTTTTTCTAATAATTTGCAACTGCTGTATGTGGAAGAAATGACATTTCAGTGTTCAGGAAGGCTGGCTAGTGCAGTGAGGAAGCAAGTGCCTTGGCCTTTCATCTCTGGGATCTAGGTTTGAATCGAGCTCAGACTGATGGGATGAAAGTTTCTCTCTGTTGGCTTTGAGTCCTACATAAAATTGGCTTCTTCAGAAGGCTAAAACGCACATCATCCACTAATTTGGCATTAATTGGCAATCTCACTCGGAGGCCACAGGGTGGCTGGTGTGAGAAATAGAAAATGCAGTCAAGGGTGCTCTGCTGAAACTAGGGCAGAATAAAAATTATTAATACTTAACTGTGCAATACCTTAGAGTTTGGTAACATTAGGTGACGGGAAAGAAAAAGTGTTGCACTTTCCTGTACGAACATTCCTCATTTTGATGAACACAAAAATACAATGAAATGTGCATTGCACTGAGTACAATATTCAGTTATGTGGAGAGACTAGAGGAGCTGGGATCGTTCTCCTTAGAGCAAAGAAGGTTACGGGGAGATTTAATAGCGGTGTTCAAAATTATGAGGGGTTTTGATAGAGTAGATAGGGAGAAACTTTCCACTGGCAGGAGGGTCGGTAACCAGAGGTCACAGATTTAAGGTAATTGGCAAAAGAAGCAGAGAGGAGATGTGGAGAATTTTTTTTTACGCAGCGAGTTGTTGTGATCTGGAATGCACTGCCTGAAAGAGTGGTGGAAGCCGATTCAATCGTAACTTTCAAAAGGGAATTGAATATATACTTGAAAAAGAAAAAATTGCACGGCAATGGGGAAAGAGCAGGGAAGTGGGACAATTTGGCTAGCTCTTTCAAAGAGCCACCACATGCTCGATGGGCCGACTGGCCTCCTCCTGTGCTGTATGTCTGTCTGGGGAAAGATGCCAAGCAGAGAAACTAATCAACCGGTGAATTTGCCCAGCCTGCTTTTACACACCTACTGCTGCACAGTTATAGAGTGGGGTCAAGGAAGACAACTTACTGTCGGACCAGTTAACAGAGAAATAATGCATGTGTGAGTGGGGGGATGGGGGAACCCTACAGTTTAGGGAATCCAACAAAGCAATTGCAGGATGCAGGGTTGGCCTCTATTCAGGGTTGGATTATGGAGGAGAAAGCAAGGGCTAAAATGAATACAAAAGGCACGAATAATGCTGAGAAAGAAATCAAGATTTATATTATGATGCAAGTTTAAGCAATTGTGTGGTGAAAATTACAGAGGAAGTGTTGTCATTGTGTCAGATGTTTTACTGATGTTTGAGTCACACTAGAACAGGCCTGTGGGATCAAGCCCAGATTTAGTTCACTTTTTTTCAAAATGCCATACTGGCAATTACTGTAATGATATTGTTGATTTAATAGTTTTAGATTTTGTGACTGCTGCTATATAAAAACTTGACTTTCCAGTGCGGTGAGACTTCACTTCCTGCTTCACAAACCATATTCTCATGCACGCTAATCTATTGATTTGAGATGGCGACTGTGTTGTGATACTCACTAATGTATAAACCGAATTGATCAAAGTTGCCTTGATTCAATGTGAATTTTCAAATATACCAACCCTAATCTTTTTGGTCCACATTCAGAAATTACTGGTTAGAATTTTCCAGTATTTTAACTAAACTATAGACAGGTTCCGTGATTCTTTGTCTTGTTTTGATCTTTAATAATGAGCATTTTATTTTTCCATCTAATTTCCTGGACAGTGTAAAGTGTTGCCCTCACAGAGCGGGTACAGCATGGTACCTTTGTTTAGGGAATTCACAATTCTCCTGTAAGCAGATGTGAGGCATGCTCCACGTGGTGACATCTAATATGGAATGGTACCCTTTTGTTTTGTAATGATGAAATGCTATTATTTTCAATAGGGTGGAAAAAGTAATTTTCAGACACTCAAAAGTTCTTTGCTACTTAATATGTTTAATTTCAAGCTGATAAAATCCATTAGTTAAACATAATAAGTTAATTCATTATCTGTCAGAAGAATCGAGGAATCTTTGTCTGAAGAAGGGAACTTTGAGATGTTATTTGACAGTGCACCAAACAAGCTTATTTAAATTAGATTTTTGCAAACTAATCTGGTAATGGAAGGCAAGTACCTCCTCTTTCTACCCATGCTTTCCACTGCTCAAAGCTTTTTAATGCTTTTCACACTAAATGTGCAACTGTCATATTTTCTGCTCATGCCTTTCCTTTTTTAACCAGGTCGGTTCCGTGCAGATAACTTAAACAAACTGAAAAACCTTTGCAGCAAAACAATTGGAGAAAAAATGAAGGTAAATGAATCTTGTCTGTAAAATTACCAGAAATGGTCCCTCTTATTACTAATGATGGTCCCCACTCGGTGGCATAAGGGTGCTTTTAGCGGATATGTATGATGAGCTGTCTTACTGGAGGAACAAGTAAATGCAGAGATAGAAATAAAAAAGAACTTGCTTTTCTCCAGCGCATTTCACATCTTCAGGATGTCCCAAAGCGCTTCACAGCTATTGAAGTGAAAGTCATGGTTGTAATGTAAGTTAAACATGGCAGCCAATTTATGCGGAGCAAGGTCCCACAAACAGCAATAAGATAATTGACTAGATAATCTGTTTTAGTGATGTTAGTTGAGGGATAAATGCTGGCCAGGACACCGGGAGAACTGTCCTGCTTTTCTTCCAATAGTGCCATAGGACCTTTTATGTTCACCTTGAAAAGGAAGGCGGGGTTTAATTTCTCCGCAAAAAGAGAGCACCTCCAACAGTGTGACACTCCCTTTGTACTGCACTAAAGTGTCAGCCTAGATTGTGTGCTTAAATCTCTAGATTTGGGCTTCAACCCACGATCTTCTGACTCCAAGGCAAGGGTGCTACCACAGAGCCATGGCTGATGCTCATCAAATAATGAATTTGACTTCACAACTATCGTGGATCTTGATTTCCTAAAAAGCCTTTAGTAAATTATCGCATAGATGGCTATAAGGTAGTGTCTTGTGGGATTAGCGGTCAAATTTTATGGTAGATTGCAAATTGGTTGCATTCATGGAGGCAAAGTGTGGTACTAATGGTAGCAGTTCTGTGTGGGGTCCAGTCAATAGTGGCGTCTTTTTGTTTCAATGGCCCTGATTTTGTGGGGCTGATGACTGCGTATGCCGTCGTAAGCCCTCAGTATGGCCCCACAAGTTCCCGGTTTCCGCATGTGCGAAAACCCGGAACTTGCGATCTGTCAAGTTTCTCCTTGACAGATTGTCCGCATGCGTCCCAAAAACACTTTCGCTGGTGCAGAGTTGGCCTATTTGCTCAACTACTGCTCAGCGAATGCACACAAAACCCTTATGCCTGGTAAAAGCAGGTGTAGGGCCTGCTTTTACCAACGTAAGGGTTAAATTAAATGTTAAAAATGATTAAAGCATACAAAAACATTTAAAATTAGTTTGTGTAAATTTTTATTTTAAATGCTTAATCAAACAGGCTTTTAATTAATTTTGAGCATGGGAATATTTATTTTTATTAGAATTGTGTTAATTTATTTATTGGTAAATGGAATCCCCATAAGCTTATGAGAAATCCCCCTTTCTAATTGGTAGGCCTGGCCCACGTGATCCCAGGGATGTTTCCGAACCGTTTGCGTCCCTGGGATCCGTGGGCCTTTACGCAGGCGTACACCTGGAGGGCCAGGATCCGAAGCTCGGGAGTCGCCAGGTACTTTTGGACGCTTTCGACTGCAAATTTCGGCCCGTTATATTGTAGCTTTGCATGCTATTTTATTCAATGAATGATAGTTGATGAAATTGTGTATTGGCAGGTAAAACATTTGGTGATTTTTGTGAATTATAATTTGAATAACTGGACATGCTTGTATCTAACCCGGCAAACAATTGATTTGTATTAGAAATTTAAAAATCAAGTTTTGTTAAGCAGATTTGCGATAGTTTGTTTAATACATATTTATAAAATGATTTTCATGTTTATAGATCTGTTTTTCCACAGAAAAAGGAGCCGGTTGGTGAAAGTGATGCTCTACCACAAAGTACGCAGAACCTGGATGATCTCAACGCTGAAATTTTAACTGTGAGTGGCGCTGATTCAATGACTGTCTTGCGTTTCTGCCATCCTTGCCGCAGTACAGTATTCGTAGTTTTTAAAAAAGATACAGTTTGAATATAGTGAAGTTTTTTTGGCCGACAATTAGACTTGTGGTGAGCAACAACTGAATGTAGAATGCACTGAAGAGTAAGATTAGCAGCATTCGTGTTATTGACCTGAATACACATACTTGGGTCCTTTGCACCAATGTTCCCGTTAGGCTGCACGGCCGTGCAGCAATCTGGAGGTCTCGCACAGACCGCTCAACTGCTTTACAATTGAAATAAATTGAATGGGCCGCGCACCCAAAAAGAATTAACGGGATCGTTGCTTTGCACAGTGCGCACTTTATTTTTACGGGTGTTTTGGGGTAAGTTCCCTCCTTGGTTTTCTACTTTTAGTTCCTTTCTTCATTTACCTGGTTTGCTGCTTGCAATTATGAGAGTGGCCTTGCAGCTGATTCCCAGGCTTACTGCCAGTGCTTTCTGTAGCCAGGAAGCACCAGAGAGCACCCAGGGGTGACTTTCCCTTCTGATTATCCTTTCTTCCCATGTGAAGCAGCTCAGATTGGCAACAGTGTGGAGCGGGATTCAGACTTGTGTGTGCGCCTGCTCTGTGTCGTTGAACATTAGTGTCCTTGTACTCTGAGTCACCATGCCGCCTTGTGCAGTATTCTTTAAGGTACTCCTTGTTGGTGAATTTAATGGTCATCAGCATAAAAAGAAAAAAATGGAAATCTGGGATAAAAATAGAAAATTTTGGTATTACACAGCAAGTCCCTCAATATCTGTGAAGAGAAAAGGTTAACAATTCAGTGTAGCCCCTTCATCAGAACTGGGAGATAAGCACGTCCCTTTATAAGACTGAATAAAACAAAGGGGAAGAGAAGAAATTCAAATGTCAAGTATGCCTACTCCTATCATAAAGGAGCAGTTAATGGGCTTGTTAGCCTGTGAATAGTCTTTTTAAAACAAAAAATGAAGCCACAAATGCCATATGTTAAAGGTCGTCTCTGTCAGTCAGAGGATAGATATTAGAAAGACAAATAGTGAAAACAGCTCCAAATTGGAAGGGAATAAAACTGGAAGCTGTATGGGAAAAATAGGGAGGAAAATGGGCAAGATAGCTAAGGTTTGAAGTTGCTGAATTCAGTGTGCAGACCAGAGGGCTACAGAGTGTTGAGAGAGATTAGATAATGTTAAATTAAATTTACATTGGACTTTGTTGAGATGGTATAGGAGACTATAAATGTATTGGTTGGAGTGGTAATTTGAGGGAAGGTTGGGTTGGTGAGCAAGAGGGAGGTCAGGATCGTGCTTCTGGGCGGAGCAGAGATATTTGGAAAAGTGACCACCCAATCTGTATTTGGTCATTCCCGTGTGGAGTAGACTACATTGTGAACAGCGAATGCAGTGCATTAGACTGGAGAAAGTACCTGTAAATTGCTGTCCCAGATAGGAGGAGGATTTGGGCCCTGGACAGTGGTGTAGGAAGAAGTAAATGGACAGGTGTCGCATCTGGGCCAGGCATTTCATCTGGTACAGTTGTGTGGGAAAGTGCCAGGTGAAGGAGAGCTGCAGGAGTCATGCAGCAATTTTTTCACTTCTTTCCAGCTTTAAAAATAATAATAAAAACCTCGGCAGGTTAGGGTTGACGGTGCAACTGCATTGTTGAGTTCCACCAGTATATCTGCTGGAATTTGCTGAGCTGATGTTATGCAACTTCGGTACACATGGGACAAAACAAGAAGCATCTTGTAATTTAGTAATTTACTCCATGACAGGAAAAAAAGTAATTAGTCACCCACCTGTTTAGGATGGATAGAAACTTACTGGTCCATATACTCGGACCAGTATATCAGGTCAGCATTAGTCATCTTAAAAACCATTTACCATTTCTGTATAACAAACAAACCAGCTACTTCTTTTCTAAATAGTTTGTACTGCCTCCTCACCCTTTCTAACACATTCTTGTGGCTTTAAAATTATGCACTGCAGGTTATAATCAGGATAAAGATACAGTAGTAACATTTGGCTACACTGTTGACATGAGTCAACAGGCTGACTTGTTGGTGGTTGGGTACCTTGCACCATTACAGTGACCTCCGGGATCAGTCACAATTAAATTGAACAAGTGAGTTCCTTCTTAGTACGATGTGGATTATTTATTTTGAACTATTTCCGGGAGAATGATCCCTCCTTCTGTGCCCATCTGATGGCCATGACGTGATAAGTGTCCTGATTTGTGAAGTTTTTTTTTAATTGATGCCCAACTTGTTTGCCTGTTTTAGGTAAGGATTGGGGTAGTGAGTGAGTTGAAGAGAAAGTAATAAAGCACATATTTTGGTGAGATGAGTTACAATGACCAAAGATCATTGAGATGTGAAGAATGTTCTTGCAGTTTGGTCTGTCTAAAACCAGCTATTTCTATTGTAATGCAGCTCATTCTAGTTTTACATTTTATGAGTCAATTGCTTGAGGCAGCTTGTACAGTTTTGTGCTGCTTATTCATGACATTTTTACCCCTGTTTCAGCGCTGCCTATAATATAGTAAAGCTAACTGTCCAGTTTGGAGTGTGCTTGAGTGCCTTTTGTACCTTTCATTCCCCTGGAATATTATAAAGGCAGGTAACCAAGGACTGGTCGGGTGCATTTTCACATCCACAGTTTTATTTCAGTCAGGCCATCTTGGTGAGGTGGGAAATGGCAGCCAGGTGCTTATCTGCGAATGATGCCAGACACGGGAGAGAAATTCTTTACTAAATTCTGTGTAATTTTCGCATGCGTTTTGACTCTACCTCTAGCTAAAAATGAATAGTCTGCGTTTGCAGTCTCATGGAAAAGCATTGTTGTAGGAACTAGGCTCATCCTACACCCTGAGGTGGGACCACAATGACTCATCGGGCAAAGAAGGACTCCCTTCTTCCCTTTCCATATTCTTTAAGAGCAAATAAAGCAGTGTGAATCATTGTATTGGTGAATTTTGCCAATTAATGATTTTGTCCTTTAACACTAACTTTTTCCCAATTTAAATGCCCTTTTCACCTGCATGACCACTTGACAATATAATTGCAAGTAGAAATTACACAGTTAAAATTAATTTTGTAATGCAGTGCGATTTAAGCTGACTAACGCAACACTTGACTGCATCTTATTTTATAATGGCTTATTAAGCTACAAACTTTTTCTTACAGTTGGATAATCTTATTTTTCAGGGTTTAAGTGTAACTCAGATCAAGAAAGTGCGGGTTCTCGTTGATGAAGCTATTGGAAAATGTGACGCAGAACGTCTGAAACTGGAAGGACAGAGATTGGACAGTCTGAGAGAAATTGGTAATATCCTGCATCCCTCTGTACCCATTAGCAATGATGAGGTAAGAACAAAGCTCATCTTGCTTTCTGGCTTGACTTGTATTCATTTTATGTTAAGATCTGAGCTTTAAAATATGAAAGTGAGAGTAAACATTTTTCCTAGCATAGAGTTTAAGGTCAGGTCTGGGTCACCTCTAAAGGGAGGCCTGTTGCAGCCCTGTTAGCCAAGTAACGTGAAAGTGGTATTGGGTTGACTCTTACAGAAAAGAGACCATCATATTTTCTTGCCCCAGTGAGCGAGATGGAAAAGCTGCTATTTTGGGAAATAGTAGCTTTGTCAATTTTCAATTTTTACCTTTTTAAGGTTAAGCCAGTGGTGTATGATGCACGGATCGAAAGGCCATAATATACCAGTTGAATGGGAGGAAGTGGACTATTTGCTGTGTTGCCTAGCTAACAGTAGAGTGGCTAATGTGGATGATATTCGTGCCGAGTTCCCAAAAGTTGATCTGGGTGGGGAGAAATGACAGTGGATTTGAAGAACAGTGGCAAGATCCACCCATTCCTCTTGGAGCTGCTCTTCAGAGGATGGTGAATAGGTTTCTGGGCATCCATACTCTCGGTGTTCAGTCTCAAGAAGGAGGAACCCAATTGAGCCTGAAAACTACCAAGAGGTCTTGCTGATAGAAGTGGCTCTTAAGTTGGTTCTTCACGTTGTCATGGTATGCATATCAGATGCTGTGGAGAATAGCAGAGCAATCAGAAAGGACGGAATCGATTTAGTTCTTGTAAGGAATGTGATGAGGAGGTTGTGACTTTCCAAGAGATTGCAGAACTTTGTAAGGCTCAGGGTAATAGCACTTGCACTGCTTTTATTAATTTATTTGAGGCTTTTGACCTAGTATCTTATGTGGCCCAGATGATGAAACTGGAAGCTATGGGAGTACAAGGCCAAATCTTGGGAGTTTTATCCAGCATGGGTAGTTCAGCTCCAAGATCCATGTAAAGGTAGACAAAAGACTTACTGAACTATTTCAAAAGAAGAGTGAGGCAAGATTGCTCACTGTCATTTGATGTCTTCATCAGTGATGCGGTAGATAGCTTTGTACGGGATGGCCTTACAGTGTATATTCCAGGTATTTCTAAAAATATTGCAGCACACCTTTTTGCTGGTAATACCGTGTTGCTGGCAGAATCACTTGGAGATCTAGTGCACTTTACTTGCCAAATTGAGCAATGGGCTAACCAATGAAATGTGATAATGGGTGTCCCCAAGATCAGTAGCATGGCGTTGCATAGTTTAAGGCACGATCTGGTAATATAAGGGGTACCTGTCCCAATTGTTGATTCATGTCATACTAAGGGGTTCTGCTGGATATCAGCTTTAGCCTGGACACAGTTCTCTAAGATCATGCAGAGGTGGGCCAAAGGGCACTTTCATTTGCCCTGCCCTGCCCTGCCTTGTCTTGTCTTGTTTTGTCTTGAGCAATAGCAAAATCCCAATACTGGTTAAGCATGTGGCATATAAGACGTTAGTCCAACCAATTCGCCTTCATAATTCAGAACTTGTAGGCATACAACAGAAGGGCTTCCTCTAGCCCATGTGCAAGATACAGGACCAAACTGTGAGGTGGATTTGTGACAGAAAGGGAAAACGCCTCAGGCATGATTTTTTGCTGAAGCCTCTCATGTTTGCAAGCAGGATCTTTTGGGGGGTTAAGATCGCTCCAGGATGATAGGCCTAGTGATGGAAGTTCGGAACCGAGCAAACCCTCTATACCAGACTCAGTAATCCGATACCTGAACCTGGAAGGTCTAAGGTGCTCTAAGACACTGTTAATAATTGACCAGTTAGCCTGATCCACTATGGACCCTGAAGGAGTAGATGTCACTGGCAGCTGGGGTTTTTCCCCACTGGGCTCCAGATAGTCCTGCTTAGTCCCAACAGGTAGGATGGTTCTAGCCAGAGAAGCAGGAGTAGCACCTCTGCTAAGCTGCACAGTTTTAGCTGGTTAACTTTGATTCTGCCAGCCTGCATTAAAGCTCTCTGGAGTTAGGGGGATTGTGTCTCTGAAGGGAGATTGTGCACTCTATATTGGGCAATACAAGAAAAATACATAGGTGTAGATTTCTCAATATTTTATCTTGGAAACTCATAAATACAGTGATGGGTTTCCATGCATGTTGAATAAACAGCTGACGAGAGTGCAAATGTGTGTAGAGGAAATTTATCTCTTCCACTTACAAATTCCTATATCTACTGGTGGCTCTTTCATGCCTCACTTTTGCATCTCCAGCTCCTCAGAAACTCTTAAGCTCCAACCATCTCTGCTTCCCAAATTACTCTAGGTTTTGCTACTTAACTATAAATAATATCAAATCAAAGTATATAAAAATAAGGATGGAATATATGACATTATAAGAAAAAATTGAGTGATTCTGATCGATTGAAACTTGACATCAGATTATATAACAGCCATGAAATCTTACACAGGCAAATACAGGTACCTGTGAATCATTCTAATTTAGCATTTTTTGGAGGGAGAGGAAGAATGTGCCACAAAGTGCATTGCTTCACAACCTTTGTCCAGTTGTCATATTCGTACAAGGATTTATAATCGCAATGTCACTATTGTCAGTCTGTTGAGAGATAATCACTTTAATTACTGAAAAATTACATGTTCAATTTATATCTGATTTTAGAATATGATGGAAATTTAGAAGATTCCTATGTTCCTCCTTTTCAGGATGCAGACAATAAAGTGGAGCGAACATGGGGAGACTGTACAGTCATGAAGAAGTACTCCCATGTTGACCTAGTGGTAATGGTTGATGGTTTTGAAGGAGAAAAAGCAGCTATAGTAGCAGGGAGCCGAGGGTATTTCTTGAAGGTGAGCTTAAAAGAGGTTAATTGACCAATATTTTGAGAAGATTTTGCTGCAGCCTATCAATTCAGTCCTGTATAAATTACTACAAATCGTGGAACACCCCGGTAAAGCGTGGAGGTTTTTCTCCTCTTGCCAATTTTCTCCACCTTTCTCCTCTCCGAAAGGCATTTCTTTCTTTCTGAGGCAGAGTTCTATGTGCAGGCTCACCTCTGAGGTACATACTTCATGTGTAAGCCTTCACAGTGTGTGTTGTTTGACTGCCGAGAGCATCATAGCTGAGCCTGATTGTCTTCACCTGGTGGTGATAGATTGTGGATTGAATTTGAACATTCTGGACTCCATTAGCTCAGCATTCAGTGCATAGATTTCCTGAGCCATCAGAGGAGCTGAGCATAGTGTATTCTCTGGATTCATATTGGTAGTCATCTCAACCATGAACATAAGAAATAGGAGCAGGAGTAGGTCTTTTGGCCCTTCGAGCCTGCTCCGCCATTCAATAAGATCATGGCTGATCTTCTACCTCAATTCCACCTTCCCGCACTAACCATGGCTAGCTCCTAACCTGGCTACTGGAGGAGAGCCACCTTAAGGAAACAGCCAGAGTACATAGGGGATTGTGAACTGACGAGTGATTTCCAGTGCCCCCACAGACTCAGTGAGTGAATTACTGACCCTGAGCCATACAGATTAGGAAGATTTCATGTTTTGTTAAGTCAGTGTTGACTTTGGCCAAGGTGGGAGTGGAGAACTACTTGGGCTGTGCACCTCTAGGCAAGGGAGAGGTAAGATCAACCAAGATTCCTGCTTCTGATCACTGACATTTCAGGTCTTCTCTTCCAGTGCTGTTCCAGAGAGTAACCAGATATGTCTCAAAGTAACCCCAGTAACTTCCAATGGAGCTAGTGTTTGGAACTGATCTGCAAGAGACGATCTGGAATTACTTTCCATGTAACCGTGGATAAGACCAATAAAGGTCCTTTCCTGAAGTGCTCCTGTTAAAAGCTTTTGCTGTTTAAAATGGCTGCAATTATATTACAATCTACTCTTGTTCAAATGAATGGATGTGTGTAGCCCAGTGATTTGTACTGTATTGATGTGTAGTTCTATTAGGATTAATGACACGGCACAGACAAGTACCTTGTATATTTTCAAAACAAAACATTTTTCACAGCTGTTTATTGTAATTTACAACAATTATTTTAAAATGCACTGAATAAGCCTATTATCTAATTTTTCAAATGTTGATTTGTTAGATTCAGAACTCTTCTTGCACATGTAGACTGTAAATTGCAAAATTATCAATTTGCCACTTTTGGTTTCATATTTATGCAGTCTGAAAATGAGAAAAGGGAAAACATTCAGAATGTCCATCTAGCTGTAAAGAAATAATTTCTGTATTTTTCCCCCCACTTTGCGGATGCCGATTCTGTTTGTGTTTGCAGTGGTTACAGAGTAGTTGCGTGAATGCTGACGAGAATGGGAGAACTCTTGTTTTGTATTCTTTAAATGAACTTTCCCTTGCCAGAAGAGGGATCAGCAGGAAAAGTCAATTGGTCCTGATAGTCAGTATCAGTTATGTGCTTATGCAAAAAGATGTTTAGCAGAATCAGGATCAAAAGTATTAAAATATACAAGAGTAATCGAATCCTGATATGCGCAATGTATTCAATGTTTTTAGTTCTGTTTTGCAGGGTCCCTTGGTATTTCTCGAACAAGCTCTGATCCAACATGCTCTGCGGAGTCTGTACAGCCAAGGCTATACTCCACTTTATACGCCATTCTTTATGAGAAAAGAAGTAATGCAAGAAGTGGCCCAACTTAGTCAGTTTGATGACGAACTCTACAAGGTACGAAAGTAATAAAAGTGCTTTATCCAGTCATAAATCATAATGGAGGAAAATTGTTTCTAATCTTTTCCCAGCCCCGCACATGCTATTGGAAATAGGATGATTTATGTTGTGGTGGTCATCCGTGAACAAATTGTCATGAACAACTTTTGTCATCACTTATGAAATCCCTGTTTATCCACAAACTCACTTTATTCAACATCATTTTATCATGTCAACAACAACCATCTTTAATTTTAAATTTTCACTAAATTTAAGGGACTTGCAGTTCGATTTCGGAATTAGGTTTTGGGCTCCTCTGATAGCTCAGTCAATGCATGCACTGTCTAATGTCATACTGATCCATATAGACCAGGAAGGTCCTACTTTTAATCCCTGGTTTGTGATGAGTGAGCTTATCTTAACCAGAGCAACTGGGGGCACTGCAGCTGGCTGGGAGGAACAAAAATTCAGGCATGTTTCCTGTCCCTCGGTATCCATTGCTCCTTCCTTAAAAATGCGTGCATTTGGATGTTGGTGAATACAGCAGTGGATTTGACTGTGATGCCCATATCGTTAAATAGCATGAAGATAATCACTCGCTAGGCTGGCACATGAAAAAATAGCCACAGCGGCACAGATACCAGAGAGCTGGTGGCACCCGTAGAATGTACCCTGGCCTCGGAGATAGCAATTCCAAGAGGGTAGGATATAAAACTAGGTGTGGCAAGTAACAAAACAGGGTTTGCAACAGGAGTCATTGGATAGCGGTCAAGAGTGGTAACCGTGACTGACCCCTCCCAACATAGAGGCACTGAACCCACTGCTGCTCTTGCTGAAATCAGCACAGACAGGGGGTTGAACCTGGGACCTCCTGAGTCTGTAGTGTTCAGATAATCATTGTCATAACCAGTTGAGCTATCGAGAAAACCCCAAACTTTCTTCATAAAATTCTTAATATCCTTGCCTTTGTACCATCCCAAAAGCAATAATAACCTTCCTATGATTTAGTGATCAGAACTGCACACAATACTCTAGATGGGGTCAGAGCAATGCCGTGTACAGCAATAATATGACCTTTCCAGATTTGTACTCTTTCTGTCTGTTAATTAAATCTAGTACCTTATTTGTCTTTTTCTAAAACTATAGCTAAATACTGTGCTGACAGGATGTGTCCGCTGTAATTCCAAGATCTTTCTCAGTAAGCAGCATACTACCACTGTTCTATTTAATGCATACTTCCTTATTAGCTCCCATACCAAATATTTTACGCAAATAAAGCATTGTAAATATGTGCTATTTGCTTTTCTAGTTTCAGCTGGTGTTTTGTATTTCAGTGCTACAAAGTAAATTCAGCACTTAATAATGTCAAAAGTAAAGGTGCACAGAAACCTGTACTTATACTGAAGTGCTTTCTCCATTTTCTGATTAGGTTGTTGGAAAAGGCAGTGAGAAATCGGATGACAATTCAGTCGATGAGAAATACCTGATTGCTACTTCTGAGCAGCCAATTGCAGCTTTTCACAGAGACGAATGGTTAAAGCCTGAGGACCTTCCCATTAAATATGCTGGATTTTCCACCTGCTTCCGTCAGGAGGTTGGCTCACATGGCCGTGATACTAGGGGCATCTTCCGTGTTCACCAATTTGAGAAGGTAAATCAAGATGTTGGGAAACATAATTCTAGCTATCTTGGATAACTCAGTAAATTACACAATGCGGTATGGTACTGTGTCATACAGCTCAGGACAACTCCAGTTTTATTCCTGATATCGCCCATTCCAGCACTAGGGTACTACAGCTGGCCTTGGTGTCCCATGTTGGGGAAGAAAAAAACTCAGCCAAGGTTCCTCCTCCTGATCGTTCTCCTCTGCTGGAAGTACGTGTGTGTGCACTTCAGGGGAGGATAGGGTTGTACTTGGTTATGGTGGCCTTCATGTTGAATTGCATTCAGCCAGTCACTGACCAGTGTTACACATGAAGTGTGGTCACTCGGATGAGCTACCAGTGGCCCAATAAATTGTACCTCAGAGGAGAAAAAATTACCTTGGTTACTGAAGAAGATATTTTGTTGCCTGAAGTTAAGACATTTTTACTACAGGAGCAGTAAATGTATAGTATAAACAATTCCTTCTAACAGTAGTAACTTATGAAGTTTATTTAAAAACATTAAATCATTAAACTTGTTGCTGACTTTAAACTGTTTTACAGCAGAGGAACTGGTTCAGTATAAATCTATTTTTCTGTCTCCGCAGATTGAACAGTTTGTTTTTGCGTCGCCTCATGATAATAAGTCATGGGATGTGTTTGAGGAAATGATTGGAACTGCTGAAGAGTTCTACCAGTCTTTGGGCATTCCTTACCGCATTGTAAATATTGTATCAGGTACCTGAAAAATCATATAGTTGCTTTGGGTGCTGGTCAATGGTTGAACAGTTGTGTGTTGAATTCAAGAAAAGCAATTCTGATTACTGTCAGTTATTGAAGGGTTAACTACCATTGGTAAATTATGGGTTAAGAATGGAGCACAAGATCCTTCTTCAGTCTAATACAGATTTGTAAGCTATGCTTCAATCAACTGTGTTTCTATAATCTGTTCTTTTAGTAAGAAATATGGCTTAGAATTATTTTAAAAAGCTAAGAACTCTTATTTGTTAGGTGTTTGGGTCATTTAGGCAGCTTTTCACTCATACTGATAACTGGGAGTGTGTAGGTGAATAGCATGTTACTCGATGCAGAAGATACTTTTTTGAATTATCCTAGTGTTTAGTGGAAGTATGGGAGGAATGTGTTTGTGAAGCTGGATCTTTTCAGTTTTATTTTACATCAAAAAATCCAGCCGCTCAGGTGATAAACCTTCGACTTCCAGTCTGAGAACTCGCTCGCTTTCTTTGGGTGTGATCATTTGTTTTTTGTCAAGCTTGTTGCATTGCATGTGGAAGGGTGGCAGAACCTGGCATGCTTTGTTTCGGTTGCACCTCCTGTTAGCTGATTATACAGTGATCTTTACAGTAGACACAGAAGGGTCTATGAACCACATAGTTCTGATCTTCTGAAGGGAATGGGGAAGTGCAGATAGAGAAATGGCCTTGTACCTCCTGATCTTGCGTACATTTTTTCTTGTGTAAAATGTTTCAAATTTACGTCATCCACTTTTATTCCACTTGATTTATTCGATTTAAATCATGTACAGAAATTGGTCTGAAATGTATTTTGCTTTCTCTGCTCTGTTAGGTGCATTGAATCATGCTGCAAGTAAAAAGTTGGATTTGGAAGCCTGGTTTCCTGGCTCTACTGCCTACCGGGAGTTGGTGTCTTGTTCTAACTGCACAGATTACCAAGCACGTAGGCTACGAGTCAGATATGGACAAACCAAAAAAATGATGGACAAAGTAAGTCAGCAGTTGGGATAAGCGAACTAGATGGTGCTGTCCTTTCATCTTGAAAACCTGGGTTCAGACTGATGAAACAAAAATCTTTCTCTGACAATTGTCACACTTTAATGTGAGAAGTCGCACAACACCAGGTTATAGTCCAACAGCTTTATTTGAAATCACAAGCTTTCGGAGCGCTGCTCCTTCGTCAGGTGAAGCTTGTGATTTCAAATAAAGCTGTTGGACTATAACCTGGTGTTGTGCGACTTCTCATATTTGTCCACCCCAGTCCAACACCGGCATCTCCACATCACACTTTAATGTGAAAGCAGTTTTAGTCCAGTTCTTTGTGGACATGGGCCAAGAACACAAAGTTGCCCATAGTTTGCACAAATTGGCACTAAATTGTTAAATTCACACCGGTAAAGTAAGGGATGTTCTTATGTAGTGGCTGAGGCACATTGTTTGGGACATTGGATTGAGTTAGCCCTGCATCTGACTGCTGTGTCTTGTTAGAGCTTGATTTGGGCACTGGATGGCAAGAATGGACATCCTTTGCCTTGATGAGCGTAAACATTTGTCATAAAGGAAAGAAAGGACGAACTTTCATTGATAATAGTGCCTGCTCACATCTCTTGGGATGTGCTAAAGTGCTTCACGTTCAATGAATTACTTTTGAAATGCAATGTTGTTTAATGGGCATCCATGCTTACCTGCAAAATCTGACAAACAGCTTCAAAAAAAGCTGACCCAGCCCCCCGAAAGCTGGCAACTCCAAATCAACATTCAACTGAAAAACAACCCTGAATAAAGGCTATGACCAAAGCCAATGCTTCAGGATGACTGAATAAGTTAAATTTCTTTATATTACATTGGATTTCAGGTTTTTTTTTAGTGTTTTGGGATCGTATTCTACAATTCCGTTTATTTTTCTGTATATGATGTACAAAAAGTAGTTACAACTGTATTAAGTGGGACATGAACATATCCAGGTCCTAAGCTGCAGCTGATACTAATATTCCATCAGTTCTCGATAGGGTCAAAAACTGAGGTGCGAGCCTTAAATGCTCAGGTCTTGGAATGGGGCTCCAACTTGCAATCTTCGGACAAGAGTGTTGCTAAATGAGACAAGCTGACCAAAAAGGTTGTCTGTTTTTTGAGACTTAGTAAATGCCAATGCTTTCTGCAGCTCAATATTGGCAATAACGGAGCCATCCTGTTTGGCTCCTACCAGCACTTCTGCACTCTGGACCTTGATTCTCTTCCCCTTCAAGGTTGTTTGCTCAAACCCAACCAGACAGTTGCACAGCTCTTTTTTTAATTTTTATTTCCTTAGTTAAATACAATGGGATGTTTTGTAATTAAAGTCGCTTATGTAAATGGGAGTTTTTATTTTGCCCATTTAAAAAAGAAAAATCATTACATTTATAAAGTATCTTTATTTTACTTTTATAATTTTTCCTCATCCAATTTTACCCACTGCCCCTCCTCTGAAGGAATACTCATACAGTGGTTGGGTTCCACAGTTGCCAGGAGAGGGCATCAGTGTGCTGTTCAACTATGGGACTGCTACAAACCAAACCACACTCTCTCCTTAGCTGATATCTGCAATTTCCAAGAGGCCCCTAATAACAGTAGAGTGTGCAAACCCTGGTACGGCATTTCTTTTCTCCCTAGCATGGAGACATTGCAACACCCTCATCAGTCTGGTTAAGATGAGGTAACTCTGCTCAAACTCAGGATCTTCCTGATTGATGTGGTTCCGTAAAATGCCACACACTCACTGAACTATTGGGAAAGCGTCAAAACATTATTTTAAAAGCAACTGGAAATGATGCGGGAAAATCTAAACGGAAGAGTGTGTTTTTGTTAAATGGGGTGAGGGAGAGACAATTTTGGTGGATGCATTCAGCATTTAAAACCTACTGAACAGATAAATAGTAGATAAATGGTGCGATGGACTTGTCCAACGACACATTTAGACATACAAATTGGCATCAGCAATGAAAGCTACATGTGGGTGAAAAATTGTGACTTTTTTTAACTTAAAAACTGTTTCTGTGAGGAAAAATGTAAATATAGTGAGTAAATCTACTGTATAGTATCATCCTGAGCCACACAGGTCAAGAAGGTTCCCGGTATGACAATGAGTTGATTTCAGTTGATGAAGCAGTGATAGTGCAGCAGCTGGCTTCAGCTCCCTAACCTAAAGAGGAAAAACCGCCAGGGTTTCCACTCATCCTGATCCCTCTTCAGTGATTCCTACTGGAAGTGTGTGTGCTTGGATGTCAAGTGAGGATAAGTTTGGGCTCCTCTGTGGTGCCCCTCCCATGGTTGAACAACCTGCCCAGCCTAGGCTCAGATATGAGGCTTGGTTATTTGTGTGTGGTACTGGAGGGATACCAGTGCTTGTGAAACTACCCCAGCATGAGTCTGTCTTCAGGACAGAAACGATGAAGGGAGAAAATTGCAGGATGTAGAGGAAAAAACATCTATTTGAAAGAGAATTCTTTCGCTTTAAGAATATAAATAAAAAGGAAGTGTGAAAAATGTAGAATAAATATGATTCTTCACTCTTGTTCCCAGGCTGATTTTGTGCACATGTTAAACGCTACAATGTGTGCAACGACTCGTGTCATCTGTGCTATCCTGGAGAATTACCAGACTGAAGATGGTATAGTGGTGCCTGAAAATCTAAGACCGTACATGCCACCAGGTAAGTTGAAAATGTGTGCATGGGTATATGAACCTTGCAGACTAAGTTGTTAGTGTTAGGGCCACTGTGCTACCATCACTATGACTCAGTTTAATTCACTTGTGGACAAGATCAAGCAAGACACAGTTAATCTCTATAGATCTAGTTAAGCTCCAGACAAGAATCCGTGGCCTGAAGCTGCCAATTTCACAGAGATTGAAAGATAAAGGATATTGTAGGGAATGGTAATATGATGCAGGCACATTAAGAGGTTGTGTTACGTTGATTGGGATCATACACATTGTCAGGAGAACTCGGGTGAACTCTACTCTCTCTGATAAACAGTCTCACCTGGGGGAGTGCTTGACACGGTTTGTGAATTTAGAAGTTAGAAAACGATTCAGCTTCACAGTTTTGCTATCACAAGAAACGTGCACAAAGTTCTACCCTCTTAATAAGTTAAAGCATGGGATATGAATAAACCTGAACAGTTGTTTAGTATTTACAAGGTGCGAAAAAGTTCTGTGTTCTGTGATTCAGATAAGCATTTAGAGGTTCTCAAAAAAAAATATTTTAAACTGGGCAAATGAAAGAGGGGACCATAAAATTGTGTTCTGAGTTATTACCAGTCTTGGTCGAGAGATTTCAGGAATATTGTCATGGGGTAAATTACTAGCTAGCCAGTTGCTGCTGGTCAAATGGTGTTGGATTAATAGATAACGAGGACTGTTTCGGAATAAACCAGACTGGTGCAGGAGTGATGAGCTGAGTCTGAACTGGGTGAATCGATCCAAGAGACTAGTTATTGATGTAAAGGTAGGAGTTGAGAATAATTTAAATCAGATGTGGAAGGGGAGTGTCAAAGAATTGATAAATAAACAGTGATTGAGAAGGCACTGAAAATGACAAAGAAGAAAGAAATCCAAGCAGAGGTTCTAAATAATCTAAGAAAATAGTAGAAACTATTAATTAAATGCTGGAAGCACTTGGAATTAGACACTTGAGTTAAAAGCATCTATAGCATCAGAAACTATAATTGGATGCTATGATGCTAGAGTTGGGGTACTAGTGGGACGAGCTTTTGTCAAGTGGCCTTTTTTCATCCCAGACTTCTTGTTAAGTATTGTGTAATATTTTGACGTTTCCTTCACAAGAATTCAGGTTATTTATTGTGAGCTTGTAGCATTACGTTTTAACAAACATATATAGATTCACTGTAAAATTTGATATTCAGCCATATAGATGAGAAGCTCCCAGGTTTGGTCTTGGCTGAGGGAGCATTTGGGACCACGAGAGTTGGCCTCGGCACCCCTGAGGTAGTGTGGAGAAAAATCAGCCTGGGATCCTTCCCCTGATCACTGTACAGTGATTGCAGCTGGAAAGTGGCTGATCATTGAGTGAGGATAGGATCAGACCTGACTGTTGTGCTCCCAATGGTTCAATAACCTGCCAACACTCACTATCTAGGCTCACATGTAAAATGTAGTCACTTGGGTAAGACAGCAAAGGGTGGTCAGCACCTATTGAACTATGCCTCAGCAAGAGTAAGTGCCTCCAAGAGAGAGGATGAAAATATTTTTCTTAAATTTATAACTGCTTTCTAAATATGGAGTGAGTATTTCAGGCTAAACAAAAAATGCAACTCATCTTTTGATTTGATATGTTCAAACTCCTGTGTATGTATAGCTTACAATTACAGGAAACTGAAGCTACAAGTGTTACTGTGAGATGATATTCTGAATATTAACCCATTAAGTGAAGTGTTTCATTTTCCTCTACTCACAAACATATATACATCTTATTCAAATAGGCTTGAAAGAGCTGATCAAGTTTGTTAAGCCAGCACCAATTGACCAGGAACCATCTAAAAAGCAGAAGAAACAGCAAGAAGGAAACAAGAAGAAACCCGCATTCTCCGATACCAGTTTGGAAAATAAAGTACAGAACATGTCTGTCAACAATTAATGAATCCTTTTAATTAAATGGTTAAGTTATACTCTGTGTACTTATTGTCCAAATTAATTACTCTTGTGGATGACTTATTTGTAAGTGAGATCCATATAAAGTAAAATCAGAGGAGCAACATGTATGTAATAGTAATAATGTGCATCTCTTGGACAGACTAGCATTTACTTGAAGTGGAGCAGGTTTTATGGAGAATTTGCTGCCAATGTATGTTCATGGAATGTGGAATTTTATCTCGTAAATGATTTACAATAATAAAAATTAATTAAACAAGCATGCACTTGTCTTGTAGGTCTAAATTATTTCAATTTTTGTATAGTTCATTATAAAATACATCACATCTTTTTGTCCTAGCTTTCCCTGATTGTCTTATGCAGCCTACCTAAGACTATAGTTAAATTCAGTAAAAGATTAAATTATTATGCAGTAGAAATTGCTTTGTGGTGGAATTTTTGTGTTTCCTTGATGGCTTGGTATACCATTTCTATACTCATTGGAATTTAGAAGAATGAGAGGTGATCTTATTGAAACATATAAGATACAGAGGGGGCTCGACAGGGTAGATGCAGAGAGGATGTTCCCCCTCATGGGGAAATCTAGAACTCGGGGGCATAGTTTCAGAATAAAGGGTCGCCCTTTTAGAACTGAGATGAGGAATTTCTTCTCTCAGAAGGTCGTAAATCTGTGGAATTCTCTGCCCCAGAGAGCCGTGGAGGCTGGGTCATTAAATACATTTAAGGTGGAGATACAGATTTTTGCAAGATAAGGGAGTGAAGGGTTATGGGGAGCGGGCAGGGAAGTGGCTTTGAGCCCAAGATCAGCCATGATCTTATTGAATGGCGGAGCAGCTTCGAGGGGCCAAGTGGCCTATTCCTGCTCCTATTTCTTATGTTCTTATGTAGCATAGTATCGAGCCACACAAACCAGCAAGGCCTAGATCTGATCCCTGGTCGTGACTAAGTTAGTTGGCCTTAGGACAGTGGTGGAAACATAACATTTAGCCTCCGTGACTCCAGGCTAAGGGGGAAAATAGTTGAGACTCATATCCTATTCATTATTCAGTGATTTATCCTGAAAAATAAATCTCTGTGGGCCTCAGATGAGGGCAAGATTGGACTCATTTGTGTTGCCCTCAAAGGCTAAATAGCCTGCTTGTTCTCATTCTCCAGGCCTTTGGTGAAGAATGGCAATTTGGGCAAGGTACTGGAGATGGCCTGGACTAGTGGAGTCATAGCCTTCAATGGAGGAGAAAATTGGGAAGAAAAAAAATACTTTTTTTTAGGGGTCTATCAAATTAAAGGTGAGGAGCAAGGATTTTATTTCATCTTTTATAAATAAATATATTGGGTGAGTTTGCTATGACGCGGCTAAGAAGATTTGGGTTTTCATTAAAAGTAAGACTTTTTTCACAGGAAATTATCTTGCTTGATCAGTTGATCTGAACACTACTAATTCAGTTCGATGTTGCAGCTGAACGTTTGTGCTTGTTACGAGTTTCCCGCTTTTTTGAGTTCATATAATGTCACTGTCTCTCAAATTTCTTCCCAAATTCTTTGTCACTACATGCACCCCTCACAACAGTATAACCTGCAACTCACCATGAGCAACGTCATGAGATCTGCTGGTACTGTAGTAGTCTGTAACAGGTTACTGGCGAGAAGTATATAATGGGCTAGAAATTGCGGTTAGAGTACGCCTCCGACTCGCAAAAGAATTACGAAACTACCTGCTGGCAACAAGGCAGCGAAAACTTGCGGTCTCGGGCCTCGAGGCAGAGGACAGCATAATTGCCCACGGATCCCAGGGACGCAGGCGGTGTGGAAGAGTACCTGGGATCACGTAGGCCTGGTCCTCCAATCATAAAGCAGAATTCCATTTTAATCATTTATGATGGGAATCCCGTGACACGTGCGCGATTGCTTTTTCGTGGCCCACGAGGATGGCCTGTCCACGCACATGCGGAAATCCTGAACTTGCGGTGGATTTCAAAGGGAAATACGAGGGCGTACCGTCAGAGTACGCCGTCAGACACACCACAATTTCACGGCCAATGTATATTTGGGTGTAGCTGCACAATGGACATTTGATATTGGGAGGTGTAAAATTTAAATCTGCACATTTATAATCCAGTAAAATTGTATTTTCCTCTCGGTTAACCCTTGTTACAATCTAAGCATGACATCATAGTCTTGTAAACTAGTTCCCTGTTTTTGACATAGGACACAAGGCAAAACTCACCAGCCATTATGGCAGATAGGGGGTGAAATTCAATTTCGGCAGGGACACAAAATAGGCCGTAGCGAATCGGCTGCCCATTGTACACCCCACCCAATTTTCCTTTTCAAATCAATGGAAAGGCAAACCAGGCAGGGTGTACCATGAGTGACCGACCCACTAGCGCCCTTGTCGAAGTTGAATTTCACCCCCCATAGTGTTTGTAAATACAAACTCCAATCACAAAATTCTAAAACAAAATCACCATAACTGATGAGTCTGCAATCAACTTGCAGTAAATAGCAGAATTTGGGAACAGGTTCAAGGCGCAAATATCTGTGAGTTTCAAATGATCATAAATTGCTGAAGCTTCAAACTTGCAGTTTATTAATGCCATTTAAACTCAAGGTGTTGGTCACCGGGGATTGGTTTTGAGATATTACTGAGCCTGACGGTGTGAGGTAGATTAATTAGCGGGCACAGTTGAAATGACATGATTGCGGAAGCATGTTAATGATGGTGTCACTACTGGTATTAATTCTATTCCCTTAAACTGACAGTCCAACTGTTTCCCCAGTGATAGCATCATTGAACAGAAAACTGCAACCAACACCTCCCACAAAGGCCGAACACCGAACCAGAAAGATGCACAACACCAAATTCAGTTAAAAAGATCCACAAGGTGCAGCAGAAAGGGCTAAACAACCCTTATAATATTCCCATCCTCTGCTGATACTCCTCACTAACTATCAGCTTTTATTTAATGTAAAGGTATGTTAATAGTGTAATTCAACATGTGTTCACTATATATAAAGATATACACTGTAACTAAAACATTCTCAAAACATGTTTCTTTTCAATTGAAAATAGGGCTTTTAATGATCATTTTAAGGGGTACTGATGTTGAGGCTCTTTAGATATGGAACTAAAATCCAATATCAAGATTTAAAACTGGAGGGTGCTCTGTTGAATTTGTATTTACCACGGATTCTCATCAAAATTAATTGCTGAAAAAGCATTTGCTTACTTTTGAGGATTCCATATAAAGGATTTTAAATCAAATATAAAATTTAAGTTTTGACGAAGGGTCATCGACCTGGAACGTTGGCCGGAATTTTGCCAGTGCTCAGAGGACGGGTTTGGAGGCGGGTCCGCTGTCAAAATAGCAAAGATTGACAGCGGGTAGGAAACCCACTGTCAACCCGCCTCCACGTGAGTCTCCCAGGTGTCGGGTCTGTTAGCGGAGAACTGACCCGACACCAAGCAGTGGGGGGGACAATTGAGCTCATTAAATGGCTTGATAAGAGCCAATTTAATGATATTTTGAGACTTTCTTCCAATTTTACGTGCTCCCCACAGGTTACCCGCTGCTCGGGGAACACGCCAGCTCACCCTGGCGTAAGTTGAGTCTGCTCTGATGTTTCTGATAAGCTGACAGAGCAGAAGTGGTGTAAAGGATGCCATGTTGCAGATGGTCAGTTTCAGAGCGCAGAAACTGTTGGTTACTGCATTTGTAAGACATATAGAGATTTCTTTAGCTTGCAAGTGTTTAGAGGCAACTGTATGTCCAGTGCCACCTCATTGGAACAACCTCTCTCACCATTGACAGATCGCTTCTGTCATCTCACCTGCAGCTGCCATCTATTGCAGCAACATCGGTGCCCTTGAAAAAATTAGACCTTGGTCCTCCGAATCCTTCCACGATCAACCCCAACACCAACATCACCAACCTTCTCCGCCATCACCTGATGCTGCACAGGACACAGGGCATCAGCCCCTGACAACATTGCTGCCCGGGAGGCCAGATTTTCTTCACTTGACGCTGTTAACCGTGGCTGCCACATGATGTGCCAAGTTGACACCATCCCATACCAGCACCGTAAAGCATCCCTTTAATGTCCAAGCCATTCCATGCACACTCATTACTATAGCGGGGGGAGGGGGAAGGGGGGAGGAGTTATGCCTCAACATTCACTGGGACTCAGTAAGACACTTCTCAAGGTGCGCACAGATCTGTCCAATAAGGGGCAGTGTTGGAAAAATAGATTTCACTGTATGACAACACATTACCAGAAACTTCACATGGACATTGGCTAAACCTCGCAAGTGCTTACCCTTGTGTGTTGTTCGTTGGTATGCTTGCGGTAGGATGAGGGTGAGTGTGAGGGGTGGCTAGTGAGATGGGGAAGTGATAATGTAGATAGAGAGGGTTGGGTGGAGGTGCAAGGTAAGTTGGTGTGAGTAAGGATGTGCAAGAGAAGGGTATAGAAGGCAGAGTGATGGGGATGTGTTGAGTGGCACAGCAGGGTGAATTTGAGTGTGGCTTTGCAGTAATGTTTCGTGATCCACTGAGATCATTGAAAGGTTGGTGCCACTGCAGCCAGGGACCCCTGACGACATCCCTGCTTTTGCCCTCCTGTACAATGTGCAACCAGGCTGCGTTGGTGTCCTGGGGAGGTTTTTTCCACCCTTGGAAGGGAAGAGAACCTCCCTACGTGCTGTGACTCCTTCCATAAGCATATGGAGGGAGTAATTGGAGAGCCTGGGTGAAAGCGTTCACCTTTGTGCAGTGATTGTCAGTGTTTGCAGCATATCAATGCTGTAAAACACTGACAGAACAACTGTCAAACTCAATGTGGCCGTGGTCCCTTTAAGGAAACCGGCTGATGATGCGTCATCAAATGATGTCATCAGACCTGCTTCCTGTTAATTGGCTGGGAAGCCCGCAGGGCAGGCTTAACAAGGCCAATCAAGGGAAAATCCCTTTGACAGAGCGGCTGCAGCCGGGATCGTGACTGGAACCCGGAAACCAGCTCTCCCGCCACCATCCCGACACCGCAGATAAAATCATGGCCGTTAACTCTGTTTCTCTCTCCACGATGCTACCTGACCTGCGGAGTGTTTCCAGCATTTTCTGTTGTTATTTCTGAATTCCGCAGTATTTTGCTATTGTAAAATTTGAGTCATTGGAGAGTAATATTGGGCGGGGTGTAAAACCGCCGTTCCACCCAACGAGTTAGGTTATAATTACCCCCTAGTTTCAGGATTTTCAGCCCTGATATATAGCAGTACTGGGCCGTGGAAGTGAGGCTTTGCTGCACAGGAGAGTGGGCCTATGCTTTGTTAGCATTTCGGACAGCCCTGGGCTTTGTTAGCACTCAGATTGCATGGGTCTGACAACACTGGGTTGGGGTGGATCAAACATCCCACATCTGTTGGTACTGGTTTGTAACTTTTCATGAGATCTCTGCAAACATTAAATTTGGTGTTTTGGAAGTGTATGTCTGTGTCTCATTCATGTCAGTAATTAGAATATTTCTTTGTTCTAACTATCAATGAAACACAGGTGATAGTATAGGCTTTCTATTTACTTTCAAAACTCAATTTGTTGTGGGTTTTTTAAATAATTCAAATTAGGATGATGAAAGACACTATCTGTGCATCTTTGAGTTTAATACATTTTCTGAAGTTTCTGGAGAATAATTCATGTACCAACTAAAACTAGAACAGGTGTGTAATCAATAGTCTGGTTCTCACTATCCTAACTAAGAACATATTTTGTAACATTGATAAAGATGCAGATTCTTTAATAGAAAGAAATTGAAAGTATTGCATGGCAACTGACTACGGATGATTACAATTTGAAAGATAGTCTAAGAGTTTTTTTATTAAGACAATGACAAGGTATGTAAGGGATTTGTTGATGAATTCTGAAAAATTCTGAAATTAATACTGTGGAAAATATGAGCCAACTCTTTTATTTCTTAACTTGTCCCATTACCATCTCCTTTTGCCTTGCCATCATCCCTTTTGTCATTTAATCTCTCCTGCCTTCCATCCTATCACAGACCTTCCCTTTTGTTCTTTCCTCCCCTCCCCCCTTTCCCTGCACTTGCTTAAAAACCTGTTCCATCTCCAACTGTTTCCAGTTCTGACGAAGGGCCATCGACCTGAAACGTTAACTCAGTTTCTCTCTCCACAGATGCTGCCTGACCTGCTGAGTATTTCCAGCATTTTCTCTTTTTATTTCAGATTTCCAGCATATATAAGAGGCCCCTGCAGAGGGAAGGAGAGTGATTTGGCAGGAGAATCAGGTTAGTCATCTCTTACACGACTCTATGCAGCTGATGATAAAATGGGATTGACAACCAGTATAACAACAGAAAACGCTGGAAAAACTCAGCAGGCCAGGCAGCATCCGTGGAGAGAGAAAGAGAGTTAACGTTTCAGGTCGATGACCTTTCATCAGAACTGGGAAGAGCCGGAAATCAAATAGATTTAAGGCCAGGGTAAAGCTGGGAAAAGGGGGAGGGGATAATGGAACAAAGGGGGAGATGAAGAGACATTAAGAGACATTAAGAGATATGCAAGGCTAGAGGTGGTGTTAATGTGACAGATTAAGGCTGAATGAAGTGTGAAATCCACTGGCAGAATGAAGGACAGCTGCCAGCTTCTAGGAGGGAAAAAAAAAGGTGGGGGGGGGACAAATAAAAATAAAATATAAATGTGATTGGAGCTGAGGTTATGATCTAAAATTGTTGAACTCGATATTGAGTCCAGAGGGCTGTAGCGTGCCTAAACGAAACAACCAGTATCTGACTCCCTGAAAATCTGCTTCATTTGAGAGCGTTGAATAGCGACCTAAAAGGGAGTTAGGCAATATATATATTATAAACAGCATATGACATCTACACAGTTCACACTGTTTGGCAGTAACATTGTGGTGCAATTTGTTCTACAGACGCTTCCTGGCTGTCCCAAGAACTGAATCTAACCCCAAAATCATACGGCACGGTGAAACATATTTATTTCACTGCTTTCACATCTCTGTGCTGATTGATTGATAGGTTAGAGTAGATGGTATGGGGACTTTGCATGATAACTGTTAAAGTTGCAGAAAGAATACTCTGAAGCAGGAGAGGCCTTTTTGCCTCCTTGTGGATTGTGTTGCTGCACAAAATGGTCAGGTCACAAAAAAGGGAACAGCTGAATCTTGCCCATAGAGGGCAGCCAAGTTTAAAGAGTTAAATTCAATCTCAAACCCATGGAAATTCAATCCTGCACACAACCACTGTACGTGATCCGATAGCCGGACTGAGGTATTAATTTTTTTCCCCATTCATTTTTGTGATAGCTTGTTTTCAAGCAGACATTCACTGTGTTTAAAAGCGATGTGTTCCAGCTGCAGTGATCCCAAATAAGTTTGTGGCAGTTTGTCTGACAGTCCGCATTATCAATCAGCCATTAATGAGCCAGTCACAATAGAGAGGCTTCAGAAGGTGTGAATTGTGTTCTTAAAAGGTGAGAACAAGTTTATGTGTCGTATTACACCGGCAACTATGCCTCGGATTTTCCCAGGGAGGTGCCTGGTTGTCAGCTATCTAATACTTTACAGTTTGCTTTATCATGAAAGTATTTCTAGACTGTGCTTCTGAAAATGATTCATCCACATAGGCAAACTTTGTAGGTGACAATAATAATACATTGATAATATTCTACTTAAAGGAGATAAAATAGAAAAAAAATAACTGAAAATGTTGAAGGTCTTGGATTTAACACACAAACTGCTGGAAATACACAGCAGTTTCAGCAGCATATGTAAAAGGAACAGCACCTCATCTTTCGATTTGGCACTTTACAGCCTTCCGGACTCAACATTGAGATCAACAATTTCAGATCATAATCTCTGCCCCCATGTTTTCGGACGACAGCTGTTGATTATTCTGCTATTCCCATTTACGCCACATCTTTTGTTTCTTTACTTATCCATTACCATCCCCTTTCGCCTTGCACCATCATCCCTTTTGTCATTTAATCTCTCCTGCCTTCCACCCTATCACAGACCTTCCCTTTTGTTCTTTCCTCCCCTCCCCCCTTTCTCTGCCCCTGCACTTGCTTAAAAACCGGTTACGTCTCTAACCTTTTCCAGTTCTAACGAAAGGCCATTGACCTGTGTTTCTCTCTCCACAGATGCTATCTGGCCTGCTGAGTATTTCCAGCATTTTCTGTTTTTGCTTATGTAAAAGAAAAGTTGGATTAACATTTCAGGTGTAGGCCCTTTGTTAGAATGAACATTTCAGCATTTTCAGCAGTGGTGTGTGTGCAAGTTTTACGAATGGGGGTACACTAGGCAGCTACAATAAAAACAAAAACTGCTGGGAAACATTCAGCAGGCCAGGCAGCATCTCTGGAGAGAGGAAGGTAGGTTAACATTTCAGGTCAATGATGAAAGGTTATCAACCTGAAACATGGACCCTACCCTTCTGTCTCCGCAGATGCTGCCTGATCTGCTGAGTGTTTCCAGCATTTTCTATTTTTATGATGTGGAGATGCCGGTGTTGGACTGGGGTGGACAAATGTGAGAAGTCGCACAACACCAGGTTATAGTCCAACAGCTTTATTTGAAATCACAAGCTTTCGGAGCGCTGCTCCTTCGTCACCTGACGAAGGAGCAGCGCTCCGAAAGCTTGTGATTTCAAATAAAGCTGTTGGACTATAACCTGGTGTTGTGCGACTTCTCACAATTTTCTATTTTTAGTTCAGGTTTCTAGCATCTGCCATGTTTTACTATTCCTCCCCCTTCCTTTATGCAGCTACAATAGATGTGCAACATGACTCTTCCTAGTATTAGATGAAAATGAGAAGTCGCACAACACCAGGTTATAGTCCAACAGATTTATTTAATTTTACAAGCTTTCGGAGCAGTTCGCTCCTTCGTCAGGTAAGTTTAGCAGTGAGAGAATCTCCCAGAATTCACAATTTAAACACAGACAAAATATATTCAAATCTTTCCCACATCAAAGAGCATAGCCAAGACAATGAGATGTGTCCCAGGGGGTCCAACGTGTCAAACCACCTGCTGGCTGCATATCCTGTCAATCTGTGTAGGTTCTTGTGTTAGCCTTTTTTAAAAAAAACACCTGGGAAGACCGGCCATGATGTCAAGTCACGTTCTGTATCGTGACATGAACCCGATATCGCGATTGAGGCCCTCCTCATGAGTGCGGAACTTGGCTATCAGTTTCTGCTCTATGATTTTGCGCTGTCGTGTATTTCGAAGGCCGCCTTGGAGAACGCTTACCCGCATATCCGAGGCTGAATGCCCCTGGCTGCTGAAGTGTTCCCCGACTGGGAGGCAACCCTCCTGCCTGGCGATTGTTGCGCGGTGTCCGTTCATACGTTGTCTCAGTGTCTGCATGGTCTCGCCGATGTACCATGCTCTGGAGTATTAGATGGGTAGTAGCACCCTTTAGAGGTCTGGTGCAATTTTTTAAAATAAATTTGTAAAATCTATGGTAATTAGTGTTACTGTCCAGTTTGCCCTATTTCAAGATGCAGGGGGGCAGAACTATCTTTAGAGCGGAGTTTACAATTGGAGAGGGTAAGGCCAGTTCAAAGCTGTTTAGCCTACCACATTTCTAAGAATTTAGCAATATGTGTTGGATGATGAGACCAATTTTGCCTATGGGTGTTTAATTCTAAAAAAAATTGCACTTAAAAGGAGTATTTCTGCATAAATGTGCTTCCAGTGACAAAAGCGGTAAAAACTAGTCTGAAATGCACTCTTACTATGTTACAGGTATCTGTACAGGTCGCCTGCCACTTTAATTCTCCGCTCCACTCCCACTCTGATCTCTCCGTCCTCGGCCTCTTACACTGTTCCAAGGAAACTCAACGTAAGCTCGAGGAACAGCACCTCATCTTTCGATTAGGCACTTTACAGCCTTCTGGACTCAACATCGAGTTCAAGAATTTCAGACCATAACCTCGGCTCCTATTTTTTAATATATTTTTTTCTCTCACATGGCAGCATTTGATGATTCTGCTATTCCCATTTACACTTCATCTCGAGTCATCTTTTGTTTCTTAACTTGTCCCATTACCATCTCCTTTTGCCTCGCACCATCATCCCTTTTGTCTTTTAATCTCTCCTGCCTTCCATCCTATCACAGACCTTCCCTTTTGTTCTTTCCTCCCCTCCCCCCTTTCCCTGCCCCTACACTTGCTTAAAAACCTGTTCCATCTCTAACTTTTTTCCAGTTCTGACGAAGGGTCATCGACCTGAAACGTTGGGCTGGATTTTGCAATGGGGAGCTTTTGGAGGCGGGACTCCCACTTGTCGGGTTTCAGTCCCGCCTCCATCGACTTCTGGACAACCCACACTATTTTCCCTTGATTGACCTTGACCCAGTGGGCTTAGCAGGCCAATTAAGGGGAAGCCGGTTACAGAGAACGTCAGTGTATGACGTTTCATCTGTCAAAATTGTCATCATTTGACAGCTCTGTGAAGCTGTCAAACACTGACATTCTCTGTAGTTTGATGAGTTCTTGAATTCAAGACTCATCAAACCTCTTTCTTCAGCAGAAATTAGATGGTTGTTGCATTGGAGAATGCAGCAGACATCTGTCATCGCTGCCGCGGAGATGCGAGACTCTCCGCATCCCCAACGATTGAAGCCTGCAGGAAGAAACAAAGGTAAGTAAACTTTTGCTAACACTTGCCACTTACCTCACATACTCACCACTCCACACTTGCACATATCACTTACCTTCACAGCGCACTTTTGCACCCCTCTGACCCCTGCAGACCCACTGCTCACCTCGGTGACCCTGGCGGGGTTCGCAGCCTTCGGGAAGCCCACACTTTTGTGGGTAAAATGGGGATAATCTTCTTATCTGCCTGTTAACTACCTGTTAACAGACAGTTAAGTGACTGTAATCCCCTTCCTGCCTCCAGGAGACGGGACCCAGCGCGGGTCGGCCACCCGCCTCCTGGGAAGATGGCACGGAGGCGGGTTGGGGGGCGGGATGGGCACCCGCCCCCAGATTCTGCCATTTTCCCGGAAGTCCTGCCTCCAAACCCACCTCCCCAGGGCTGGCAAGATCGCGCCCATTAACTCTGTTTATCTCTCTACAGATGCTGCCTGACCTGCTGAGTATTTCTAGCATTTTCTGTTTTTATTACAGGTATCTGCCTTGGCTCAGTGGTACCACTTTTGCGTCAGAGTCCGAAGTTCACATAATCTAAGATGACACTTCAGTGTAGTACTGAGGGAAGGCTGCAGTGTCAGACATGCCATCTTTTGAATGAAACATTAAACAAAGGCTCTGTTTGGCCTTTCAGATGGCTGTAAAAGATCTCATGGCAATAGGTGGAGAAAAACAGGGGAGTTCTCCTGACCAACATTTTTCTTTCAAATAATCACTAATACAGATCATCTGGTATATTGTGTCACCTTGCTGTGTTCAAATTGGTTGCTGTGTTTCCCTAGATTACAACAGTGACTACAAAATGCACTTCATTAGCTACAATGTGCTTTTAGACAACCAGCGGTTGTGAAAGGTGGTACATAAATAAAAGATCTTTCTTTCTCTACTCTCATTTATAGATTTCTAATAAATTTAAATGAATTCAGCTCTTCGTCCAGTTTGGAGAGCTGCTATGTAAATTTACAGCACATCTAGAGCTCTGCAGACATCCTATTTACTGAAGATTATGTTCAACCACTGCCACTTACAGTTTGCACGGGGATGGTTACAGGTCTGAAAAATAGAAGAACATGAATTATTCAGAAACGTGTAGTGCACATTGTCAGGGTTCACACACAGAACCTGACAAATGTGGAGTATTTCCTGTTTGCAGAATTATTAAGTGTCGATTCATCAAAAGGATTGTCCATTACTTATATATTCCATTTTCTCCCTTGTTTTACTTACTGCCTCTGGAAGGCAGTGGTTTTTATTCATGAATGAGCATAAATAGCAAGTTAGCTTATTTAATAGTGAGGGGCATCAGAACCAAACTTGATCCTGTCCCTTTATAACAACAGAAAACGCTGGAAAAACTCAGCAGGCCAGGCAGCATCCGTGGAGAGAGAAACAGAGTTAACGTTTCAGGTCGAAGACCTTTCGTCAGAACTGGAAAAAAAGCAGGAAATGAAATAGATTTAAAGCAAGGATAAAGCTGGGAAAAGGGAGAGGGGATGAAAGAACAAAAGGAGAGATTAGGAGACATTGAGAGACATTAAGAGATAATCAAGGCAAGAGGAGGTGTTAATGTAACAGGTTGAGGCTAAATGAAGTGTGAAATGCACTGGCAGAATGAAGGACAGCTGTCAGCTTCTGGGAGGGAAAAAAAGCGGGGGGGGGAGGGCAAACAAAAGGGTGGATGAAAAAATAAAATATATATGTGATAGGGGCCGAGGTTATGATCTAAAATTGTTGAACTCGATGTTGAGTCCAGAGGGCTGTAGGGTGCCTAAACAAAAGATGAGGTGCTGTCCCTATTTGACTCACACACATAGATAACAAGCAGGAGTGGGACCTCTTGCTGATTTCCCTCTCCTTTGCCCAGGACTATTGAATTGTAATGGCATCCAAGCTGAAAACACCAGTTACAGCACAGCAATCGAATTGGACCTCCCACTCCAGATGGGCCAGCTGCATTGCATCATTACTAATTCTTTGGAGAGCCCTAAAATAAAACATTCAAACACCTTTTAATTCATTTTATAATAAACAATCTTATTTTTTCCTCCTATTTCTTGCCTTATCTCTTTGAAGTGTCTGATTCTGGCCAGAGTATGACTTCATGGGTTCCAAAAATTCTCTGGTCATTCTCGCCAGATGTCACTTTACAGCTGGAGTCACTGAATAACAATCAAGAGCTGGACCTCTGGCTAATTGTTTTCTGATCCTCTACTGTATCCCAACTTGCTGAGATCAGCTAACTCAATGCAGCCTGTGGATTGAACCTGAGACTTTCTGGTCTATGTGGCTCTTTACTACACCAAGTGATCCTCTTACACATTGGGCCTTTGGGCAAGCATTGTTCATGATTCTATACTATTCTATACTACTTGCTGCATTGTTCACCTCCTGTAAAACAATATCATGTAGGAATAATTTCTAATTGTTAAACGAACACAACACAACATGCAGAATGTTTAATCTCCAGCAGCCGTGTTGCTTTCATTTGCATGTTATTGAATATCCCATAATAAAAAAACACGTATTCACTTAGCAACCACCCTGCCACGAATTAACAGGAATTCCAAGCTAACCAGTTGAATTAATCCCTTTAATCACATCTATGAGCCTGTGTTCACAGAATCTATGTTTTTGAATTGCTTAGATATTAAACCTTGAATTTCAGCACAGTTTGATCCGATTTCCTACTTTAACTTTGGTGGGAGATTGGCAGAACCGCCAGAGAAATGGCATAAAGAGCTGAAAATGGCAGTTTACACCTTTTCTTCTGAGTTTCTGCCCATCTCCTGCCGAAGTTATGGAGGGAGAATGGGAGAACCCCAGTGGAAATTCAGGGTTGATGCTTTATCTTCTACAACATCATTATTTTATTATGGTCCACATCATCATAGGGAATTCAGAAGGAACTTCTTTACCCAGAGAGTGGTTAGAATGTGGAACTCACTACCACAGGGAGTGGTTGAAGCGAATAGCATAGATGTATTTAAGGGGAGGCTGGACAAGCATATGAGGGAGAAAGGAACGAGGGTTATGCTAATAGATTTAGATGAGGAAAGACAGGAGGAGGCTCGAGTGGAGCATAAACGCTGGCATGGACTGGTTGGGCCGAATGGCCTGTTTCTGTGCTGTATATCCTATGTAATCCCATGTAATCTTAATCCATAGTAAATCTGCTTCATTTCTGTTTCTATTTTGAGCTGCAGTTGTATTTGTGTCGATACTAAAAGCAGTAAATACGTGAAATCAGCTGGATACAACGCATATCATCAATACTTTGCAGTTTGTCAGTTATTTAGGCTGGTACACTTGGTGGATTAGCACTGTCTCCAGTAGGTTTCCAACCTGCATCCTCATTTTTCATTGACCCTAAATTTGTGGTCAGCGGCGTAGCTAAGGAGCACGCCGCCGACCTCCGAACGGAATCCGCACTTACCTGCTGCGAAGCTCCCTTCGAGAAGTTGCTTTGAAACGCTGCGGAGTCGTGCGCAGTGTAGTGGCCCACGGATCCCAGGGGCGCACCGTTGTGCGTAAGCATACCTGGGATCACAGTGCTCCTTTCACTAGCCAATCAGGAAACACTTCAACTCAACATCAAAGAACTTGTAAATTAAACGGTGTGATACTAATTATATTTATTTGACAAGCACTTGACTTTAAGAAGCACAGGGAATACTTTGGAGTAAGTAGATTTATTTACTGGCAGACTGCAAGATTAAAAAAAGTTAAAACAATTTCATCCCTCAAAACAAAGCCTTTACAGCTGCCGTAAAATTTTCCAGCGTAATTGATGCGCAGTAGGTGGACAATTAGCCCAACTATTCGCCAGCACATCATTTCAATGAGGACTTGAAAGTCACAGCGGATCGTCTGTCTATTCAGAACTTGGCATATTGCAAGTTCGGGATTTAGCGCATGCGCGGATATCCCGAACTTGTGGTCAATTTCAAAGGTGGACAAAAATGAGAAGTCGCACAACACCAGGTTATAGTCCAACAGTTTTATTTAAAATTACGAGCTTTCGGAGCTCTGCTCCTTCTTCAGGTACAGGTATAGTGAGGGAATACAAATCGATTACACAGTATATATATATACAGAGAACAATGTGTCTGCAGAGATACAATCTGTTAGGGAGGCATTACATCAAAGACACATCAGAGTACAGCTAAGACAATGAGGTGGGTCACAGGGGGTCCAACGTGTCAAATGCTGCCGTCTGCAGTTAAGCTTTTAACTTTTTTTTTAAAACTGGAAAAACAGACAACGATGTCGAGTCACGTTCTGTAGCGTGACAGTTTCAAAGGTGGTATGACCTACGGCAAATTCAGGGCCAATTTGATCTCAGCACCTGCAAATGTTATTGTGGCCAACTGTAAGGGTGTAAGGCCACATTTATTGCCCATCCCTTGTTGCCCTCAGAAGGGCTATCTTCTTGAATAGTGATTGTTTGTATAACTCAGAGGTCATAGGAGGCAGGGTGGCAATTCCCTTCTTTAAGGACATTAGTGAACTAGTTGAGTTTTTTCGACAATTCGGCCACTTTCATGGCCCTTTTTTTTTCCGGCCCAGAAATGAGCAGATTTATTGAATTCAATCTCACAACTTGTTATAGTTGGACCTGCAACTATCACTCCTTTCTTGCTGATCTGGTACCAGAACCGCTTCCGTTTTTGGAAGCATTGCATGCAGCCATGTGGTGTCGCTGTTTTCATTTCAGGTGTGAAGAGAAAGCCCAGCCAATTTGTGAATCCACCCCAAAATGAGCAAGGCGTTTGGCAAACTGTAAAAGTAATACAATTTGTAATCAATACATCACAACAGTAACAATAGTAATTACAAATCGGGCGCATTGTGAACCCCAATGTGAGATGGAATGGATGATACACTACACCCTTTGCTAACGATGATTATTGGCTTTATCCCTTCTGGAGGAAACAGCCATCATTGTCGATGAACGCCAGACCTGCATTATTTGAGGGTGCATTTATGCTCTCGTTCCCGGTTCCAGCCAGACAGCATTGCCGGGATCCCAAACAAAATCTCGGGGGACAGGACAGAGCCCTGGTCAAACGCTCCGCTCCCGGGCATGGGTATTGAGAGAGCCCACCCGAGTGTACCTTGAAGGATGTACAGATATAAAGATTACTTAAGCACTTTTTAAAGTAGATTTGCCGCGAGGACGTGTAGTGACTCCACTTGCACCCCTAAATCACGAGAGTGTCGGTACAACAGCACCTTAAAACATCCTCCACCGGCGTACCGTGGCTGCAGTGTGTGCCATCTACAAGATGCACTGCAGCAACTCGCCAAGGCTTCTTCGCAGCACCTCCCAAACCCGCGACCTCTACCACCTAGAAGGACAAGGGCAGCAGGCGCATGGGAACACCACCACCTCCAAGTTCCCCTCCAAGTCACACACCATTCTGACTTAGAAGTATATCGCTGATCCTTCATCGTCGCTGGGTCAAAATCCTGGAACTCCCTCCCTAACAGCACTGTGGGAGTACCTTCACCACACGGACTGCAGCGGTTCAAGAAGGCGGCTCACCACCACCTTCTCGAGGGCAATTAGGGATGGGCAATAAATGCTGGCCTTGCCAGCGACGCCCACATCCCATAAACGAATAAAAAAAAGGACTGCAACTACATAGGATTCATGTCAGTTGTGAATTTAATGAAGTCTGTGATGTCCAGAATCCCAGGCAAACACAGTCCTGCGCTTTAATATCCCAGTTACAAGAGGAGTGTGAAACAATTTACATTGTACTCTGCTAGTGTTTTTGTCTGTACTAAAATTAAGTTTGAAATAATTCCGGGCTGTATATTTGCTCATAAGACGTGACAACTGAAATGAATAACGCAAATGAATGAAAGATTGTGCTCAAACAGTGCGACATTTGGAATTGTCTGCCAGTGACGGTGCACGGACTGCATGTTCATGTTTAGCGCTCTCCCTGTGGCCTGATCATGCCGCGGTGACTGAGCACTAGAGAACTCCCAGTGTGCGTGTAAGACTTAGGATCATTCTAACAGTTGGCTGCATCTGAAATACACCCCATCAACAGCACCGCACAACTCGCCTGCACTGTCCGTTCAACAACGTGACAGTTTCTCGGAACATTTTTTGTATTAATATGAAATTGGTAATGCTGTTCCTAATTGATTCCCGAGGAACTGCAATCAGAATATTGAGCCAAATATCCAATGCACTGAATTAATTCACGTCGAATTACACGCTTGAACAATTTGGTGCTGGCGAATTTGACCATCTTGTCACAGAAAAAATTAATGACACAACGAATCATCTATTTGTTCCACCAACATCGGGTCCCGCTCCGATTGTTGCTGCTAAATCGACTGGAATCGATTTTTATTTTAAACCAAGATTTAAAGGGTTGGTTGCGAGTCAACAATATCTATCTCACAAACAAACATACCTGTCAGGATTGGTGGGTAAGACGCAGATAAATCAAAGCGCGAGTAGAAATGAGTTGTTCACAGATCACACAGGCGAAAACCGCCCCACACGTGCCAGAGAAAGGTTAAACTGCACGGAACGATCGAGCTAGTTAATCCATTGATGGTATTAATATTTGTTGTGCGCTTAGTCCGAAACTTTAGTCCTCAACCTTCGGTTGTGAAAGTCAGTCATAAATGTGGAATGGGCTTCTTCTGCAATCGGTCTTGCAAATAAACGAACGAATGAACAGTTCCAAACTGGAGAAATGTCCTGTTGTGGAATATGCTGAGTGCAGGATTTGACGTGTCGATACACAGTTGCACTAAACGAGGAATCGAAGTTGATTCCGGATAAATACCCATAATATAGCGCACATAATCAGACCAACTGGGCGTTTGAAAGAAACTGCCCTCCGTGATAGTTGAGAGCCGGTTTGTGATGTAGAAGTGGCTCCTGTTGAAAGGGGCAAGGTGTGGAAGCTCGGATGGGGTTTCTTGTATTCCATTATCTGGTACACCATGGCAGCCAGCGGGCTACTCATCACAATATCGTTTGCAGTTACTTCGCATGCATTGACACAAACTGCACGGCTAGTCAAGTGGACGAGTGAGATTTAATATATACTGCTTTTTTTTTGCAGTTCGGTCATTAAAAATGCACATTTTAATGTGCGAGATTTCAAGTTCCGGGGGCTCCTTGAGATCAGGCCTCTTATGATCACTGAAAACACGAGTTTTTGTTGTACAATTTAGATTTTTTTTTGGAGAAATCTTTTTATTCAAATACAATAATACTTATACAACTCATCAATTACATAGTAATCCATTACATAGTAAATCCATTACATTCATCCATCACAGTAAAAAATAAAGCCTTAAAAACAGCCTTATAGTTAATATAAATGCAATGATTAATTTTACAAATAATCAATAATGTTTACAGTACAAATACCCTTAAACAATACCACACAACTTTGTACAATTTAGATTGCAATATAAAACTTGGCAACACTTAAATACTTCGAAATTGTTTGCATGTGGGAGGGGTGATTTGCTGGGACAACACTTGTGTCATGGGGCTACTTGACGGAGTCTGGAGCACAGCTCCACCCATTCCCAGATACCCAACGTCCAGTACCATCACTCTCACCAGGATTGTCTTGCACGCAACTCGAAAATCCATCGAGCCAGATTCGAAGAGTGGGTTGCACAGAGAACTTCACAAAGAGGTGGCCTCTCATTGTGTGTCGGCTGCAATGGGACAACATCCACCCGTGGCCCTTTGTTGCCGCACGCCCGCTTGTTTGTTTTATGACGACCTGTTTTGCAAGCTTATGCCACCTCAGGTACCGTTTCTTATTTTCATTCACTTGGTTCCCAGCCCCGTGTGCGCAGATGGTGCTGGGATTTAGCAGGTGCCGGCCTGTACATCAGCAGAACTGACCCTCTGTAAATCTTACCCTCCTATCTTTCGAAGCCACAGCGAGGACCGCTCATAAAATGAACACTGCTAACGTGACCAATCTGTCAGTGCGGATTTGAAACAAAGAAGATCCCACCTTCAGGTCCCGATCCAATAATCGCATTCGTTTACCGACACACTGCAACTAGTCAGAGCTACAGGGCGAAACAGATTTGAACCGAAATTCTGCAGGGACACCAGCATTTTGTCGATTTCTTCCCCCAACGAAAATCATATCACAATATAGTTTTTTTTAAATGTCTCACAAATCTTGCGATTTAATAATAAGTAGGGAAGAGCAAAGAGCCTGCGGTCCACTCAGGTCACAGCTTCCGTTAGACCATGATAATTCCCCTTTGGCCACTCTTTGCTGAATCAAACATATAGATGAACAGAGTTCACTGTGTTCTCTGGAAACAACGAATAGAAAACAGCCTAGCAATTTCACGGTGAAACAATTCTCCAAGCAAATAGGATAATTGTTAACTTAGAACAAAACTATTTTAATGTATTCCTTCTGATGGCAATACAATCCAGCAGGTGACAAAATAAACAGTGAGATCACTCCGACTGAATCGACCTCCAAAATTAGCACTAAAACTAATTATAGAAATGATCTGATTTCATCTCGACACTAGGCTGTGGCGAGAGCCGCATATGTTTAACTGACCCATTCCTGTGTTCAGTTAAACATATGCGTCCTGTGTTTATTGTGCAGGAATCAAAGTCCTTTTGTATAGTTTTATAAATACTTTTTTTTTTAAAGTTATTGGAATAACCTGTTTATGAACGAACCCAGTCCCATTTCCAAATGAACTCCAGGGGATTCCAGCTCTACATATTGGTCTCTGTTGAATCACTGGAGACGATGTATTGCGGCGTCAAAACACTTGCTAGTTATTAACAAAACCCAAGACTCTGACTAGAGTTCCAATAAACCTTCTTAAAAATTGCATTCTATTTGTACTCTCCCACCGGGGTCATTCTGCCGCATCATAACCAGACCAGGGTACAAGAGTTAGGAAGGACATTGCCCTTTTAAGCGTTGTTCTGTCCCCTCTCTCTCTCTCTCTGCAGGCTGTATTCGCCTTGTTTGAGCAGGTTTATGCTAATTGAAACCCCCGCCAGGGCGCAGACGGAGCCATTTTGTGCGATCATTTAACACAAACGGGGCTGAGGAGCGTTGCTGTGGGGATGGGGATCCGATCCGAGTGACGATGTGCCGGCCGACAGAGTTTTGAGAGAGAGAAAACAACCCAGGAGAATGGGAAAAGGCTGTGGCTGAAATAGGGCAGAGCTGAACAGACCAGGGGTTGGGGTGGTGGTGGGTGTGGGAGAAAGAGGGAAGTTTGATGGAGCAGCATTGGAGATGGGACAGCGTTACATTGAAGCAAGAATGGAAATGACTGCGCTGAACTGGACTCTGGTGACCTGCCTGCTGCTTCACACCCCTTTGTTGGAGTGTTTTAGTGTCCACCTCTCTGAACATTCAAAGCCAGGGGCTTTGGTGGCGGACCTGGCCACAGACGGGAGCTGTGTAATCCACCGGGTCTCTGCGCCGAAATTTGCAAGGAGATACTTGGAAATTGACTGGGCTGCGGGCACGGTCCGGCTCTCCCAGCGCCTGCACTGCGCCGGCATCCCCAGCAACCCGTTCACCATTCACCTGACCAGGCACTGCCACCGAGCGGGCGCCGGCCAGCTCCTGGAGCTTTCCACTTCCATCTCCAGCCGCCTGGATGTCCACGTCCACGGGCAGAACTGTTTCACCAAGTACCGGCGGAAGGTGCGGCGCAGCGGCGGCGGCAGCGCAGACCTGGAGATCGTCAGCGCCGCTCTGCAAACTTCCCCTTGCTTCCCGGCCGGCGGACCGCTCCTGGCCATCGGCGACCTCCTGCCCGCTTCTCCGAGGACCTGCGGCATCCTGCGCTGTCAGCCGGCCAGCACCCCACTCGTCCTCTCCCGGGACGGGCTGCTCTTTACACCGGAGAGAGTCTGCCTGGAGTGGGGTGCTTTCATCCGAGTGCAGGCGCGGTGCCGCGGGTGCTGGACTTCCACAGCTGAAGCCGAAAGAGCACAGGGGGATGTCAGGATCGACCTGAAATTGGGCGTGGGGTCTTTGAGAGAAAGTTATTTGCCAGAGTTGCGACTGGGCGGCGAGGAAGCCGGGAATAAAAGGCGGAAGAGGAACGTGAACACTGGTCCTCAGTTCCAGCCACCCATCTACCAAGTGTCAGTCCCAGAGAACAAGCCCCCAGGGACCAGGGTGATCTCGGTCCAGGCGGTGGACCCCGACGAGGGGGAGGCTGGAAGGGTGGAATATTCAATGGACGCCCTCTTCGACAGCAGGTCCAACAGTCTGTTCGTGATCGACCCGGTCACCGGCGCTGTCACCACCGCAGAGACCCTGGATCGGGAGACCAAGGACACCCATGTGTTCAGGGTGACTGCGGTGGACCACGGCAGCCCCAGGCGCACGGCCATGGCAACCCTCACCGTCACCGTCAGTGACTCCAACGACCACGACCCGCTGTTTGAGCAGCAGGAGTACAAAGAAAGCGTGCGGGAGAACCTGGAGATTGGCTACGAGGTACTAACTGTGAGGGCAACCGATGGGGATGCCCCGCCCAATGCCAACATCTTGTACCAGATTCTCAACAACGAGGGGGCGAACGCGGTGTTCGAGATTGACCATAGGTCTGGTGTGATGAGGACCAGAGGGCCGGTGGACCGAGAGTCCGTGGAGTCCTATCAGTTACTGGTGGAGGCAAACGATCAGGGAAGAAACCCTGGCTCGCGTAGTTCCACTGCTACAGTCCACATAACGGTGGAGGATGACAACGATAACACCCCTCAGTTTAGTGAGAAACGCTATGTGATCCAAGTTCTGGAAGATGTTGCCCCTAACACAAAGGTTCTGCAGGTCACAGCCTCTGATCGTGACAAGGGGAACAATGCGTTAGTTCATTACAGCATCATGAGTGGCAATACCCGAGGGCAGTTTTACATTGATGCCCAGAGTGGTAGCATAGATGTTGTGAGCCAGTTGGACTATGAGACGAACAAGGAATACACGCTAAGAATCAGGGCACAGGATGGTGGCAGGCCCCCATTGTCAAACATCACTGGGTTAGTGACAGTGCAAGTGGTTGATGTGAATGACAATGCGCCCATCTTTGTCAGTACCCCTTTCCAGTCGACCGTCCTGGAGAATGTGCCAATAGGTTACTCAATTATTCATGTCCAGGCAATAGATGCAGATTCGGGGAACAACTCTCGTCTGGAATACAGGTTAATAAATACATCTCCAGATTTCCCTTTCTCCATCAACAACAATACTGGATGGATTGTGGTCGGTTCAGAATTAGATAGGGAGACGACGGATTTTTACAGTTTTGGTGTCGAAGCGAGGGATCAGGGATCACCTCCGATGTCATCGTCAGCTAGTGTCAGCATCACTGTGCTGGACGTGAATGATAATAATCCTGAATTTAGCCAGAAATTATATCAGATAAGACTGAATGAAGATGCAGCTGTGGGCTCCAGTGTGGTGACTGTATCTGCAATAGACAGGGATGTCAACAGTGTCGTTACATATCAGATCTCCAGTGGCAATACTCGAAACCGCTTTTCAATAACCAGCCAAAGTGGAGGTGGCCTGATAACCTTGGCCTTACCACTGGATTACAAACTGGAGAGACAGTACATACTAACTGTAACAGCCAGCGATGGGACGCGATTTGACACTGTTAAGGTCTTCATTAATGTTACAGATGCAAATACACACAGACCAGTATTTCAGAGTTCCCATTATACAGTTAATATCAATGAGGACAGACCTGTTGGGACAACAGTAGTGATTATCAGTGCAACTGATGAAGATACTGGTGAAAATGCCAGAATTACTTATTTCATGGAAGATAGCATACCTCAGTTTAAAATTGAACCTGACTCAGGTGCAGTTACAACACTAATGGACCTTGACTACGAAGACCAAGTGTCATACACTTTGGCGATTACTGCGAAAGACAATGGAATTCCTCAGAAGTCTGACACCACATATCTCGAAATTCTAGTTAATGATGTAAATGACAATGCACCTCAGTTCCTGAGAGACCATTATCAAGGGTCAGTTTATGAAGATGTCCCTACATTCACAAGTGTCCTTCAGATATCCGCTACAGACCGTGATTCCGGATTGAATGGAAGAGTGTTTTACACATTCCAAGGTGGGGATGATGGAGATGGGGACTTCATCATTGAGACTACCTCTGGTATCGTCAGAACCCTGCGCAGGCTTGATCGAGAGAATGTTCAAGTCTACAATCTAAAGGCCTTTGCAGTGGATAAAGGTATTCCTGCAATGAGGACTCCGATTGATGTCCAAGTTGCAGTATTGGATGTTAATGACAACCCTCCAGTTTTTGAAAAGGATGAGTTTGATATCTTTGTGGATGAAAACAGCCCAATAGGACTCGTGGTGGCCCGTATCACTGCCACAGACCCAGATGAAGGTACAAATGCACAAATCATGTATCAAATTGTGGAGGGAAATATTCCTGAAGTTTTCCAGCTGGATATCTTTTCTGGAGAGTTGACTGCTCTTATGGATTTGGATTATGAAGCTAAATCGGAATACGTTATTGTAGTTCAAGCTACATCAGCACCTCTTGTCAGCAGAGCCACAGTTCATATCCGTCTATTGGATAAAAACGACAATATCCCTGTGCTGAAAAATTTTGAGATCATTTTCAATAACTACGTCACTAACAAATCTAGCAGTTTTCCGACTGGGGTAATTGGCAGAATTCCAGCTCATGACCCAGATATCTCTGATACTCTTCATTACAGCTTTGACCATGGAAATGAATTAAATCTGGTCATTCTCAATCAAACCACAGGGGAATTAAGTTTGAGTCATGCGCTGGACAACAACAGGCCACTTGAAGCAACCATGAGAGTTTCTGTGTCAGGTAAGGTGACTTGCAGTTTATCTTTGCTTAACCTGGGTCAGGACTATAACACATGTGTTTGCAAACTCCCATTGCAAACAATGAGTGAAAGAGAGTGTAGGAAAACAAACATTTTGACCCTGTGTTTGTTACCTTCTTGCATTCCTATTGTTTTCAATGGGATTAAAAACGAGTAAAACCTACATACTGCCAATTCAGGTAGTGGAGAAAGTACTCCAGAATTCAAAACACAATTTCAATGCGTTTTTAAAAAAAAAAAAATTGGGTGTTTCTAAAACCGCATATCAAATTAGAAATCTGAACAGCATTCTTTTTAAAGTTACTCTCTTTGTTAAGGCTGTTTTGGGGATCATGCAGAATACAGAGGGATGGTGTTCTGCATGGTACCCTCATCCTAAACCATTATGCGAGACAGTAATTTACCTGTTCCTGAATTTTAAGAAAATAATGCTTTTCCAACTAGCCTTATTTCTGGTAAAATATTTTTGCTTATATTTTACATTTTATTAAAGATAGTCATTGTCTGGAAGTTCTCCACTATTACATGGAATTTTGTATTAAGTTAGCGGTATGATTTGTTAAATTGTTGGAATCTGAGCTATTCTGATCAGAACTGCTGTCTAGTTTTAACTTTCTTTTAATAGTATGGTGAGATATGAAGACCATAGGACAGATATGTTTTACACTATTGGTTCCATTCTGTGCAATAATCCTTGACTTAAATCAAACCAAACAGTAGAGTAGAGCTGGATTTGATGCTCCCTGCATTAAGGGATCCCTTATCTGTAAGGGGTAACTCTCGGTCCCATTGCTGTTGATACAAATTAGTGGAAACTTGTTTGTCGGGATCAAGTGCTAAAAATACTACTTTGGACAAGGTCATTAAAAATAGATTTTACTGGTTGTATTTTATGGACCAAAAGAAGAACAATAATTGTGATTCAGTGCAGGACTTGCATTTATGAACTTTTAAATATTATACATTGCAGATTAGATATTAAAGCATATATTCACTAATATCTACATATCTGTGATTATAACCTACAGCACATTTAATATGATATACCGTGAATTCAATTTATTGCCATATTTTATCACTTTGTCCTTATCACTCGTTCACCCAAAATACTGTAACTTTCTCATTAATTTCTGTCTGGTAATACCCTCTTGCTGTCACTCATATTCCCGTTTCTTTGCATGTAGAGTGTTGTCACTAGGATCTCAATAAAGTGGTTGTGTCTGTGTGTGAACTTTTCTTAGTACGACCATCTGAGCTTTTCTTTTTAAACACCGTACAACTATAGACTTTGTCCTTCCAAACTTTGGTTGGTATGGAGATAACCTTCTGAGGTATATGACGCTAGGGTGAATTACTTCATTACAGGTCAATCACTGGTAGTAGTACTGTGAGGTGATTAATTCAGAGTATCACACAAGACGTATACTGGGGAAACCTTAAAGTATATTGGTAGTTATACCTGTATGTACTAAATGAGCCGAGTGACAAGACTGTATAGACGTTATCATATTGCTCCTGTCATAACAAAGACACTCATTCAGATTCTCTTTAAATAGACTATTATCAAGATTGTTAAAATTACGACAGTCATTAAAAATAAATTAGACCTGTACAACAATTGTTGTTCCAAATGATTTCTGTTGGCTTTTTAAGGAGAAGTTCATATTTGAGTGAAACTATCTCTGGCACATGAGACTGATGCCCCCTTTTTGGCAGCAAAACTAAAAGTGACAATAACAGTAAACTAATGTATGTTCTTTAATTTATTACAAATAATGCACAAGCTTACGTGCTTCTGCTGGAAATCTATTGTTTTCTACGAGCACAGATGGGTTATTACACTAGAGCATTAGAGCAAAGCTGCTTTTTCTCCGTGTAATGGAGGGTAATTTTATGAATGCATCACTTTGTGTTATGAGGCGGTATTGTGTTGAACTTTCTCCTGATCAAAAAAGCTAATTATGACACAATAATTAATGATGCAAACATATGAATATGCTTTTGGCATTCTGTAGACATAACCTGTAAGTCCAGTTTATTGCAAAGAGTGAAAAAGAAAAGCACAATTTGACATTTTGACGCAAGATAGCTCAGTTGAAGCTGCATTTCTGTAATTTCATTGTTGTGCAGGTAAAGCGATAGTGCCCTTGAAGAAAAGTGCAATTGAAGTCTGTGATGATGAGTTAAAGTTTGTGTTTGCAAGCAAGGATGTTGCTTTTTTAGCAATCATTGATGATTGTTCACTTAAAAAAAAAAGAAAGACTTGCATTTATATAGCACCTTTCACGACCGCTGGATGTCGCAAAGCACTTTACAGCTAACGAAGTACTTTTGAAGTATAGTCACTGTTGTAATGTGGGAAACACGGCAGCCAATTTGCGCACAGCAAGGTCCCACATACAGCAATGTGATAATGACCAGATAATCTGTTTTTGTTATGTTGGTTGAGGGATAAATATTGGCTATTGGATAACTCCCCTGCTCTTTTTCGAAATAGTGCTATGGGATCTTTTACGTCCACCCGAGAGAGCAGTTTAACGTTTCATCTGAAAGACGGCACCTCCGACAGTGCGGCACTCCCTCAGCACTGCACTGGGAGCGTTAGCCTAGCTTTATGTGCTCAAGTCCCTGGAGTGAGACTTGAACCCACAACCTTCTGACTCAGAGGCGAGTGTGCTACCAACTGAGCCACAGCTGATATTGTCGTAAATCATTTCATCCTCTTATTGGCACTTAGTCTTGCTGAACCCATAATAGAAATAATACACTGTGAGTTCACCATGGTGCTTCATCCTTAATGATTGACAGTCTGGCTTATTTACGCAATTAAGCAGATGGTGAGCATCCACTAAAACTTCACATTTGCTGCAATTAATTCCATTGTGTTTAGAGGCTATAATAATTGATTTTTTCCCCCCTCAATAAAAATCTGGGCAAATGCAGCTTCAAATAATGTTCCAACTTTGAATTTCTCCATTAAGATTATTGTAACAAAAGTTACCACTGATTTGGCTAACAGGAGATCTTTGTCCTCTCAGATATTTATAACCTTATTAACTGAGGGAACAAGAGCTACTGCTTCTAAAGTCCTCGCCTTTGTAGTTACGCCAACATGGAACCAATTTCTAGGGAAGGGAATATTTTGTACCCGTACAATACTCTGCATGGGGAATTGTCCCACATAACATTCCTGCTGTTGTTTTCTTTGATGGTTGGCAGATTATGCTCATGAGCAGAGCTGTCTATGATCCATTGCCAACTTTGACAAGTGGATTTATATAATAAACATGGCCTAACAATCAGTACCAGGCCAATAAAGAACCTCAGCAATGAGCAGTACCAACCATGTATACTGGATTCTGTCAGGTACCAGTTCACCGTCCGCAAGTAAGAATACATTTGAGCACTTGGAGAAAAAAAACTTTTTTAAAATGAAGGATCTGATATTTTCAGCACTTTAATTGTAAAAATAGATCCTGTAGATAGGCCTGATATCATATAAAGAAAAAAAAGACTTGCATTTCTATAGCGCCTTTCATGACCACCGGACGTCTCAAAGTGCTTTAGTGCAGTCACTGTTGTAACGTGGGAAACCCGGCAGCCAATTTGCGCACAGCAAGCTCCCACAAACAGCAATGTGATAATGACCAGTTAATCTGTTTTTGTTATGTTGATTGAGGGATAAATATTGGTCAGGACACTGGGGATAACTCCCCTGCTCTTCTTCGAAATAGTGCCTTGGGATCTTTTACGTCCACCCGAGAGAGCAGACGGGGCCTCGGTTTAACGTCTCATCTGAAAGACAGCACCTCCAGCAGTGCAGCACTCCCTCAGTACTGCACTGGAGTGTCAGCCTAGATTTATGTGCTCAAGTCTCTTGGAGTGGGACTTGAACCCACAACCTTCTGACTCAGAGGCGAGTGTGCTACCCACTGAGCCACAGCTGACACACTATTACAATTGAATCTGACCAACTGTCATGCAGCCATATGACGTCATTCATTTGTTATGCAATGAAGTCAACAACAGGATATCTACCTCGCAACTTTTACCATTATAAATTCCCATGTCCACATTTATAAGGGAAGTTGCCGATGTAAGCTTGTCACACTGTAATTACACCTTCCTGTCAGTGGAGGTGATGCACTCTGGTCCGGTTACACCCTGCTCTGTCTAATCTCACGTTACCTGAAGATTACACTTGGGTCTTAATTCCTTAGTATGTATCAACCACACACTGTCCAAAACTGATTCATGCAGATATGAAAGATACTGAGGAAGATATGGTTAGTCCCATTGGGATCACCTAGTCTTTTCTAGGTTTAACATCTTCTACATCAGATAAAGGAGCCAATGCCAATGTATAATTATCAGAAAATAAGAAGCACTGTGCACTATTACATTGCAGTTGATTATTTCATTGGATTTTCATTGCAATGTCAGTACAACATAACCACACATTTCTACAGAGAATCCTTCTGAAAAGTTCTATTGTAAGGTTATAGTTATATACAAACAGCTTTTTATTTAAACAGTAATATAATGTACCAAATATCCCTATTCTATTTGGCAGAAAAGATGGAGAGCTAGGCTTTGTAAGGAAGTTGGTACTTGACTTAATTCACTCACCTTTTTTCTGGATATAGCAAAAGAAACTGCAGAAGACCCATTAGGAACTACTGATATTTTAATTGAATGTGTATTGTACAATTTTATTGAAAACTAGCAATGGTCAAGTTAAAACATACCTTATGTTGTATCAAGAGAGGATTCTTAGAAGTATAGAAGAACAGTTAGAAGTGCAGGCACATTTTATATTTTATCTCCAGGTAAAAAACCGAATGGCCTCCTTCTGTGCTGTACTGTTCTATGATTCTAAAACACACCCCTCTTTGTCATGTTTTGTACAATTAGGAGTAAAACGAATTGAACTAATATTTCACACAAAAATTGTAACATTTGCTAAAGAATGGTTTTAAGAGCAGGAGCACAAAGCTCCTGTTCACAGGACCAGAAAGCTTACTTGATTTTCTCCCAAATACTGGTTGTTGCTTTCAATCCCATCATTGGATGGAACACTTTTTGTAGTGATGGAGCACACTTATTTTAAGGGGAAGAAAACTACTGCCTGGGTCAGTGGCACCATAGACAGCACCCTATCTGTTGGCTAACTACAGTGGTACTGACCAAGGCATCGGAGGAATCTGAAAGACAAATAGGGAGAGCAAAAAGTAGAAATAGACTAAGTTTGAAACAGTGCAAGGATGGCATGTCAAACAATCTTTGGCTCTACAATGCATAGATTGTAGCTGTGTTTTTGTGCTATATATTTCTACCCCTTTTTTTTTCAAAAGGAGTTTGTGTGGTCTAACTTTAAATCCTTGGGGGGTTTATTTCTTTTTGCTGGGTATTTTGTAACCGTGCATCTATTACCCTTTACTATTTCCCCCCAAAGCTTTTGATCTGAGAGCGTTAGTTTCTTCTGGTCTAAAGGCACACTTATTACTTACTGTCGAGTGGTGGGGGGGGAGGGAAACTTCCATGCAGGTCCTTTTTTTTTTACTTTGACTAATAGTACTATTGAGTTTCAAATGTGTCTTAATACTATTTTAGATTATAATGCATATTACTTGTATTGATTCTCGATTGTCATGATTGTAATGTAATAGTCTTGATTTTCTGATGCAAATATTGTTAAGAAATAGTCCCATAATTACCAAGGGACCTGGGAGATAACCAAAGAGCTTTGTCCAAGCTGTGTCTGGTTTTGGCAGCAGCTGTGTGTAGGTCCTTTCGATTGAAAAACAGTTTGCCTCTTACCTCAAGCACCTGCTGGGGGTATCACTGGCACAAAGGGACGCTTGTCTGCTGTTCGCTGTTGTTTCATAGGGTAGGCATGCTGATTACAGAATTGGCAGATGAGCCGCTGTAGACAGATCAATGATGCCTCATTTCAGAGTGATTGGCAGTAATTGTCACTTTTCCCTTTGTGCAAGAGTGTGAATGCCATTTTGTAGTCCTCTATTCTGCTGATTATCGCTAACAAGATGAACTCACTTTATCAAGTTGATGGCGAAGGCTGAAGGCAGAAGCTGAGTAATGAGCAAGTATTGGCGGCTGCATTCATGTGCAGAAACAGCAGGGAAGTTGGGGAATAGACTTATCAACTTGTCAAATCCAGCTGTATTTTTGCGTTTAGATGAACAAAACTTGTTCCCCACTTTTCGGCTGCGAAATTTTATTTTCAGCCTTCTATTTGTTTTCCCATTTATCTTATTCTGTCGGGATAAATTGAAGAATAACGGGGAAACGGTCCTGCTATATTTAATGGGCAAGTGATCATAATGATGGCGAAAGAAACAAAACCTTTTCACGCCACTCCTGGTGTTGTGTTGTTCATAACGCCGATATGCAGCTTATGGCTAGGTGCTGTTCAGTTTCTGAATGGATTACAGATGGAAAAGCATGAATTGGAGGGAGAGTCACTGAACTGCTCTCAAACAATTAGCTTCAAGATACTTTTGCATTGTTGTGCTGGTTTCTGGGGAATTGAACTAAACTGGCTTCCGATGTTTTCTTTTCCATCTGCTACTGTACCAGCGAGCCAGTAAATGCAGTGGCAGCTCACAAGGCTCACGAAAAATGGGAGTCTCTGCTTCCGCCAGTAGGCAAGTTGGGCCATTTTTATTTCTAAGGACAGGCAATGTTGAAAGGACTGCCATTTTACTAGCTTGTTTTTATAACAGAAATGTATCTTCAGAGGGACTTTTAATGGAAGCCCAGAAACTCAGCCAGGAAAAGGGCTGATAGTGCAATTTGTGACCAAACCGTATCAGGATTACAATTAAAACTTGTTTATTTGAGGCCGAGATTCATTTGTTTCAAGTATTTTTCTGTTCTCATCTCCTTCCTCAACAACAACAAAAACTTGCGTTTATATAGCGCCTTTAACACAGTAAAATGTCCCAAGGCGCTTCACAGGAGCGATTATCAGACTAAATTTGACACCGAACCACATAAGGAGATATTAGGACAGGTGACCAAAAGCCTGGTTGAATAGGTTGGTTTTAAGAAGCGTCTTAAAGGAGGAGCGAGAGAGGTGGAGAGGTTGAGGGAGGGAATTCCAGAGCTTAGAGCCTAGGCAGCTGAAGGCACGGCCGGCAATGGTGGAGCGACGAAAATCGGGGATGTGCAAAAGGCAAGGATTGGAGGAGCGCAGAGTTCTCCTGAGGGTTGTAGGGCTGGAGGAGGTTGCAGAGATTGGGAGGGGTGAGGCCATGGAGGGAGACCTGAGAAGAGATAAGTGGGGAAAAAAAGCAAGTGAAATGTCTCCTGGTTTCTTTGAGTTTAGAAAATACAAATCATCTCACTGTGAAAATGAGGGTCAACGGAACAGAAGCTTGTTGGGCTTTATAAGAAATATAAAAAAATGTAGTGCCTCGGCCTTCAAAGCTTTAGCCATCATTTTGAATGGTGAGGAGAAGACAGTTCTGGGTGGGGTTGGCATAAAAATGAACTGGAACATAGTTTTGAAGCTGAAATGTCAGACCTGAATGGGGTGGCTAAATCTTCAAAGCGCCAAGGGAAACCCAATTGTACTTTTGGCACTTGTCAGCAATTGCTTTAAGGCACCAAACTTTGCAGCGCAAGATGCGCAGATGCTGTATCTTAAAGCAACATGACAAAAGTATTGGGCATCATTTTGAAATTAACACAAAACAAAAATGCTAGCAGCTGAATTGATAAGTATGTCGTTTCCCTCGTGGCTTTTTTTTTCTCCAAATGAAGAGATTTTTCGCCAACTACAGAAATCCGATTTAAAAATTATGTTGAGCACTTAAAGAAAGAAAAAAGAAGAAAGACTTGCATTTATATAGCGCCTTTCACGCTCTCAGGATATCCCAAATGCTTTACAGACAATGAAGTACTTTTGAAGTGTAGTCGCTTGTAATGTCGGAAGTGTTCTTGAGGTGTGAAATGTTGCGTAACATTTGAATGCTTTGGCAACATTAAAAAAAATGTATTGATCTGTCATTCAAGTAATTTCTATACATAGTATTTAGTTAATAACCAAACATATACTTGTCATTGCAGTGCATTTGAGTGTGAAATGGCAAAATGCTTATGACATATTTAAAATATAAGGGCAAGCCTTGGTTTGGATCATGCTAACAACAGAAAAAGCACAGGAGAACTGCTCAGTGGGATGTAAGCTGCTTTATGCTAATAATGTCTTGTTCTGGAGCTGAGCCAATGTAAATTGTGCAGCTTCTCAGACAAGCTTGGCTACAGGCCTGAAGCAGTGCTAGAGATTGGAAAAAGACCCAGGACAATGCCTGGAGTGCCAGCTGTGCCCAGTATGATATAAATATGTTCTGTCAATTGGGTCTGGCAGTGCCATAGATGATGGCCCTGGTGACCTTAAAATGTCACCACGAGACTAATCTGCTATTGATTGATTGGTTTGTTTTAAAATTTTATGTCAGAATGTCTAAATATGGTGTGGACCTTCGTTGTCCAGGAAGATCCCAGGTTCAGTCCTTGCTCTTTGCAGAGCTAGCTGATCTCCAGTCGGTTGGCAGTAATGCTGCTACAATTAGCTTCTATGATCCTGAGCGAGTGAGGAGGAAGATTAAAACAACAACAGAAAATGCTGGAAACACTCAGCAGGCCAGGCAGCATCCGTGGAGAGAGAAACGAGAGTTAACGTTTCAGGCCGGAGACCCAAGATTAGTTGGGCGTCCCATTTCTGACCACTCTCCAGTGATTCCTGCTGTGTGAATGTAGGCTGAGGACAGCAATGGGCTTCGGCTGTAGTGTCCTCTATGGTTGAATACCTTGCCAGCAATTTATTGATCTGTCATTCAAGTAATTTCGATACATAGTATTTAGTTAATAACCAAGCATATACTTGTCATTGCAGTGCAGGTGGCCATTTTACATGAATGGGGAGAAGACGAGGCCTTCGCTTTCCTCATCACTGTTACCTGCCTTCCCAGCCTTTATCAGGAATGCATTTGCAAAAGATGGGGAAAGAAAAAGAGAGAAAATACACACAGATAAGTGGAGGGGGAGAGAAACAAAGTGAGTGGTAGGGAAATACACAACTACTTAGCATTAATACCTGGGATTTCACGCTGAACTGCTGCAGCAGACAATCCTGCAGGACAAATTTAACGTTCGGAGGCCACCACTTTAAAGTTTTTTAATATGACAAATCCTGAGCCGTGTAAATGGTACAAACTTTAAACATTGGGCCTGAAATTCCTTGGGGGTTCTGCCTGTCTCATTGTATCTCCAGCAGAAGACTGGAGTAACCCCAGGGAAATAGTGGGGCGGAGATCACGTCTTATAAAAAGTAGGTGAGATACCAGGTCTCCTGGATTAGGTTCAATCGCCTAAGAGGGTCGGAGAGAATTTTCCAGATTTGTTTCCTTAATTAGGTTTTTATCTTTTTTTTTAGCCTCTTCCAGAAATTACATGGCTGCTGGTGGGTAGAGAGTGTCTAATCATGATTCTTTAGGCTTGAAGGACCTGAATGGTCTTTCCTGCCCGTCATTTTGGTATGTTTCTTTAGTTAGAGTTTTCTTAGTGCCTTAGGGGCAGAACTTCCGTCCACCCCTTACAAGGCAAGTGACAGGGGGTGGGCCAGAGGTGTGGAATTCCTAATCTGGGAGTTCCTGCTCCTAAACCTGCAAGAGGACCTGATATTACAGTGGTAGCTGGTACACCCAGTGATGTGAGGTGTACCGGCTCCACAAGGGCTTATGTGGGCCCCACCAGTGCAAATGGCCCAAACCCCCGAATAATTAAAATTAAAATGGAAACTTTTTTTTTGCCAGACTGGTCCTCTTACTCATGTAGCTGATAAGAGAATAGCCAGAATTGGGGAATGGGGGTTCTGGGCAACAGCCCTCCACCTCCTCCACCACAGGCAAATAAACCTGGGATTTCATGGGAATGGGGCAGGTGGGCCAAAGATATGCCATAAAGTGACATATGAACATACGAATTAGGAGCAGGAGTAGGCCAGTCGGCCCTTCGAGCCTGCTCCGCCATTCAATAAGATCATGGCTGATCTGATTACTCCACATTCCCGCCTACCCCCGATAAGCTTTCACCCCCTTGCTTACCAAGAATCTATCTACCTCTGCCTTCAAAAATATTCAAAGACTCTGCTTCCACTGCCTCTGAGGAAGAGAGTTCCAAAGACTCACGACCCTCTGAGAAAAAAATTCTCCTCATCTCTGTCATAAATGGGCGACCACTTTATTTTTAAACAGTGACTCCTAGTTCTAGATTCTCCCACAAGAGGAAACATCCTCTCCACATCCACCCTGTCCAGACCCCTCAGGATCTTATGTTTCAATCAAGTCACCTCTTACTCTTCTAAACTCCAGCGGATACAAGCCTAGCCTGTCCAACCTTTCCTCATAAGACAACCCGCCCATTCCAGGTATTAGTCTAGTAAACCTTCTCTGAACTGCTTCCAACGCATTTACATCCTTCCTTAAATAAGGAGACCAATACTGTACACAGTACTCCAGATGTGGTCTCACCAATGCCCTGTATAACTGAAGCATAACCTCCCTACTTTTGTATTCAATTCCCCTCGCAATAAATGATAACATTCTATTAGCTTTCCTAATTACTTGCTGTACCTGCATAGTAACCTTTTGTGATTCATGCACTAGGACACCCAGATCCCTCTGCATCTCAGAGCTCTGCAATCTCTCACCATTTAGATAATATGCTTCTTTTTATTCTTCCTGCCAAAATGGACAACTTCACATTTTCCCACATTATACTCCATTTGCCAGATCTTTGCCCACTCACTTAACCTATCTATATCCCTTTGTAGCCTCCTTATGTCCTCTTCACAATTTACTTTCCTACCTATCTTTGTGTCATCAGCAAATTTAGCAACCATACCTTCGGTCCTTTCATCCAAGTCATTTATATAAATTGTAAAAAGTTGAGGCCCCAGCACTGATCCCTGTGGCACACCACTCATTATATCTTGCCAATCAGAAAATTACCCATTTATGCCTACTCTTTGTTTCCTGTTAGCTAGCCAATCTTCTATCCATGCTAACATGTTACCCCCTACACCATGAGCTTTTATTTTCCACAATAACCTTTGATGTGGCACCTTATCAAATGCCTTCTGGAATCTAAGTACAGTATATCCACCGGTTCCCCTTTATCCACAGCACATGTTACTTCCTCAAAGAACTCCAATAAATTGGTTAAACATGATTTCCCTTGCACAAAACCATGTTGACTCTGCCTGATTACTTTGAACTTTTCTAAGTGCCCTGCTATAACGTCTTTAATAATAGCTTCTAACATCTTCCCTATGACAGATGTTAAGCTAACTGGCCTGTAGTTTCCTGCTTTCTGTCTCCCTCCCTTTTTGAATAAAGGAGTTACATTCGCTATTTTCCAATCTAATGGAACCTTCCCCGAATCTAGGGAATTTTGGAAAATTAAAACCAACTATCTCACTAGCCACTTCTTTTAAGACCCTAGGATGACCCTAGGTGGCACTTGCACCTTCCCATCCCATGCTAATAAGGTGCCCTCCCATTGACCCTGCAAAGTCGGGTGGGGTCAGTGTTGGAGGGCACTGTCGGGCATGATACCATTGTTACCACCGGATCATGACCTGAGCAGTTCTGGGCCATTGTCTCGGAGTCACTCCAAATATGGTAGTTTCTGAAACTGGTTCATTATTTGTGGCTATCAGAATAACACTATACTTCTCAAAAATAACGTACAACATATCACTAAGCTTGGCTGTCTAATGGATATAAACTGCTGTGCTAGATGTATCTTTATTTTCCCACACTATCTCCTAACGCAGAGTACTGAGAAGATGTGTAATAAAATGCAAAGCTTCTTTAAACCCTATCAAATCCCATATGTAGTTTTATATTAATTGCATCCCAGTATTTGGAAGGGATTAGTTCCAGCTGCTGGTATACAGTGTGATGGATGGAAGTGTTTGTTGGATGCAGCAATCCTCAATGAGATCTCTCGCTAGGTACCTACCATATGTTTTGACGTTAATTGGATTAGCTGTCTTGAAAATAAAACTGATGTAACTCTTATCTTTCCTTTCCTGCCTTTGCCTTGGGACAGGAATTTCCATTGCGCTAAAACTGTGTTTATGCGACAGGTTCATGCAGGAATCCGCCCCCGCCCCCCATCTCTTCTGACGGCACTGCTTCATGCTGACGTAGGGTTTCCTGGGCACCTGATGCCCTCTGGTATCATAACCACATGGGTATTCTTGATGTGTGAGCCCAGCCAGTGGAACCTTTGGGCATGATTCTGTGCTCACCTGACTTTTTGCACACACATGCACATTTCTGCAAGGGGTCAGAATGTTTTTTTTTTCTCTTCCCAAGAGAGCTGAAGGCAGTTGCCGTCCTGGTAGAGATCGGCTACCTCAGCATAGCTCGGGGATGTCTCCCGCAATTCGGATTCCCCGCGGCGCCGACTCCATTTCTGATCTCAGAATAATCGCGTTTGCTGCAGGCTTACTAATTCCTTCAAACATGTGCTGTGTACAGGGTGTCAGTACCTTTATGCTGCAAATAAATCGCTGGTTCAGCATTCTTTCAAAAATGACTGAACTGTCATTGCGGTAATCCAGTTAATAAGACGTCAGTCTAACTGTGTACAGAGATGAGGGTTGGATGTTTTGAGCATGAGAAACCAACCCATTGTTGTTGGGGAGAGCATTGGAAAAGAAAGAAGAAAGAAAGACTTGTATTTATATAGCGCCTTTCATGACCAATTTTAAAACTGACAATGAAATGTCCAGCTAACTCTCCCTTAAGCTGCTCAGGAGATTCAGCAGTTGGAGGTGTACGAATGGCAGCCTGCTCCTTGTGTAATATGAATTTCAGATGAAATCTCTTGAAGTCTAAGACACTGACCACTTGCACAGAAATATTGATCTGTGCTTTTTGCTAATGAGTTTATTGATTTTTGGTTGTTATCGGGCATGCTAATAGTTAGCCATAAATCATCAAGGACAGGAGTAGAAGAATATCCTGTCCAATTTTCTGATAGAATCTGTTGTCTATAATCTATCAAATTCATGTTGTTTTACTGTATTTTTTCACCCCTAAGCACCATGGCACTTTTATTAACTCGCAAGAAGTCTAGGAATTGCCCGCTTAGTCCTCAGATTTTCTTCTTTCTCACTCTCCTTTCCTAAAGGTGAAGATTTAATGTTGGGTGGTTGTTTCATGGGTGCCAGCAACCTTCCTGTATGTTGTGGCTCTTCTTCATTGTGTGAATCTAGACAATGAGTGTCAATGAACTATTCATTCATGAGACACTACAGCTACAGCCCAACCCTACCCTCATGCACCACCCAGAGCGGTACTAACCAAGAAAGTTTAAATGTATTCCTTTATATTTCTCAAATTAGCGAATCGCAGCCAAGACGGCAATAAAGGCATCACATTTAACCTCTGTGTCCCTGGGTTTAAGGAAGGGAAAAATAACATGAGGCCCCCCCCCCCCTCCCCACTTCAACTGTTCTGCCATTTAACAGTTTGGCGATATGGTAGGGATCATCCTAAAAGTCAATGGATTTTGTGTGAAATTGGACCGTGTTTCTGTGCGTATTTGCAATTTGTTATACACGAGTGACACGGCATCCAGCTGTAAAAATTCACACTTGCTGCTGTCTTTTTTTCTCGGTGTGATTTTTAAAATGCCTTGATGAGTAGATTCCCAACTCGTGTGTTAATTACTTTATTTTGTGAAACCCAAACCTGACTCAGTTGGCAAGTGGCATATAGGCCAAGAACGTCCCAGGTGGCTGGTCTCTGTTGAGCGACCTGATCTCAGCCATGGTGCCTCAGCACTCCTGGGACGGGGAAGGGTAAAATCAGTGATCCTGATCTCGATCGCTGTCAAGGCAGCTCTCCTGGAAAGTGCACAGCAGCGGTAAGTCCCATGGTGAAATTGCTTTGAAACTCGTTGCCAAGGTTTACACATGAAGCATGGTTACTTAGGTGAGGTACTGAAGGGCTGCTCGCACCTGTGGGGCTACATCCCAACACGTTTCAGGACCTGCAAAAGGGGAAGGGGAAATCTGTCTGACAAGGCCTGACATGGTTTATGTCTTTCTCACTGGAAAAGCAGTAAACCTTAACGGGTATTGTTAACAGCAGTAATATATAAGTGGAACACAGAAAACCTACCGATTTAGAAACGTATCATTGGAAACAGTACTGTGAGTTGGGTGAGCATGTTCCTGCCCACCTGCGTCCGATGCCAAAACCAAGGCGCTCATGGTACTGCGACTGACCCAGTGGACTCCCACATGAACAGAAAAAGCTGGGAGCACACAGCAGGTCAGTCGCCACCTGTGGAGAGCACAGATAGTTGTCTTTCTGAGCTTATACTTTCCCACAAAAATGAGAAGTCGCACAACACCAAGTTATAGTCCAACAGTTTTATTTGAAATCACGAGCTTTCGGAGCACTGCTCCTTCGTCAGGTAAAGTGAAGGAATACAAATCAGCAAAGCATATATAGACAGAGAACAATGTGTAGCGTACAATGTCAGATGACTTTCTGACTGCCCTCCATCACACCTCGGCAGAGATACAATCAGGCCAGTCAGGAAGGCATTACATCAAAGACACAGCAAAATACAGCTAAGACAATGAGGTGGGGTCACAGGGGGTCCAACGTGTCAAATGCTGTAGTCTGTATGGTTAAGCTTTTTACTTTTTTTTAAAACTGGAAATCACATCTGTGAACAAGCCAACGACGTGTGTCATACGTATGAACGGACACCGCGCAACAATCGCCAGGGGCAGGATTGTTACCTCCCAGTCGGGGAACACTTCAGCAGTCAAGGACATTCAGCCTCGGATCTGCGGGTAAGCGTTCTCCAAGGCGGCCTTCGAGACACATGACAACGCAAAATCATCGAGCAGAAACTGATAGCCAAGTTCCGCACCCATGAGGACGGCCTCAACCGGGATCTCGGTTTCATGTCACGCTACATGACGTAGAGTCATCCAGACTCGAGTCGTCGTTGGCTTGTTCACAGATGTGATTTCCAGTTTAAAAAAAAAAGTAAAAAGCTTAACCATACAGACTGCAGCATTTGACACGTTGGACCCCCTGTGACCCCACCTCATTGTCTTAGCTGTATTTAGCTGTGTCTTTGATGTAATGCCTTCCTGACTGGCCTGATTGTATCTCTGCCGAGGTGTGATGGAGGGCAGTCAGAAAGATTTACTGTAGTCATCTGACATTGTACGCTACACATTGTTCTCTGTCTATATATGCTTTGCTGATTTGTATTCCTTCACTTTACCTGACAAAGGAGCAGCAGCTCCGAAAGCTTGTGATTTCAAATAAAACTGTTGGACTATAACCTGGTGTTGTGCGACTTCTCATTTTTGTCCACCCCAGTCCAACACCGGCATCTCCGCATCATATACTTTCCCACAGACCAAACCTCGGGTACGAGCCTGAAACGCCAACTCTTCTCACTATATATGCTGACTAACTTGCTGTGTGTTTCAGCTTTTTACTGTTTTTGTTTCAGATTTCCAGCAGTTACCGTATTTTGCTCGCATATAGACTCGTGTCTGTATTCACGTTGCTCTGGAGAAAGGAAGATTCAACTGGGCTAGGGATATGAATCATGATTTAATAAACCCTGAGGGATGAGGGTACACATAATTCATTAATAATTGTGGTGTGACACTTCTTTAATGGGGAAACCATATAAAGCCACAGTGGTCTGAATAAATCTTCAATAACAATGCAATCGCAGTGTAGGAAGCTGTCTGTTAATCTGTTGTTAACATGACGTTAGAAAAGGAAATGGTGTAATATTTAGCAATTGTGTTAATAAATCCAATGGCAATTACTGATTAGTTCTCTTAAGGGTTCAGGAAAACCTTTCTGACATTGTAACAACTATGTGATTATAGTGCAGACTTGTGATTACACTGCTGGTAAATATTTGTAAAAATATTGGTACAGAGGTGATGAAATTCCTGTCTTTGTGAATTTCAGTGCAAAATTCAAGTGGTGAAATGCAGCATTTTATTCGCCGCTGCTTTTTTTGCAAATGTTAATGAAGACAGCAATTTCACTCCGATATTTGTTATTAACTCCCTTTTAAAATGAAGTATTTTGTTTTAAATAGAGAACGACAACTTTATATAGCTCTTTTATCATAGAAAAATGTCCCAAAGTACTTCACAGAAGCGTAAACAGACAAAAGTGGACACTGAGCCAAAGAAGGAGATATTAGGAGGGGTGACTAAAAGCTTGGTCAATCGTTTCAAGGACGGTCTTAAAGGAGGAGGAGAGAGGTGGAGATGCAGAAAGGTTTAAGGATGAAATTCCAGAGGTTGGGGCCTGGACTACTGAATGCACAGCCACCAATGGTGGGAGGGTGGGGGTGGGCGGGGGGAGGGGGTGGATAGAAAGGAAGATGAACAATAGGCCAGAGTCAGAGGAACTCCGAGTTCTGGGGTTGGCTGTAGGGCTGGATTAGGTTACAGAGATAGGTTGGGGCGAGGCCATGAAATGATTTGAACACAAGGATGAGAATTTTAAATTGGAAGCATTGATGGGCTGGGAGGCAATGGAGGTCTGCAAGGACAGGGGTGATGGGTGAGCAGTACTTGTAGTGTAGGATAGGATACGAGCAGCAGAGATTTGGATGAGCTGGAGTTTATGGATCAGGAGAGCATTGGAGTCAATCAAATCTGGAACTGACTAATACATGGATGAGGGTTTTAAGCAGCAGATGGGCTAAGGTAGGGGATGTTATGAAGGTAGATGTAGTCTTTGTGATGGAGAGGATATGAGATTGGAAACCCAGTTTGGGTTTTAATACAACCTCTAGATTGTGAACAGCCTGGTTCAGCTTGAGACAGTGGCCATGGAGGGGTGCAATCACTGGCAAGGGTATAGAGTTTGTGGCAGGGGCCAAAGAAGATGGCTTCGGTCTTCCAAAAGTTTAACTAAAGGAAATTGCAGCTCAGCCAAGACTGGCTGTCAAACAAACAGTCTGACAAAACAGAAGCAGTGAAGGGAAGGAGAGAGGTGGTGGCGAGGTACACCTGGGTGTCTTCGGTGTACATGTACATGTGGCGGGTGATCTCATGTCTTTGGATGATGTCCCCAAGGGGCAGCATGCAGATGAGGAATAGGAGTGGGGGGAGTGGTGGTGGCTGGTGCAAGGATAGATCCTTGGGTGACTCCAAAGGTAATGATATTGGGTTGGGAAAAGAAGCCATCGTTGGAGATGCTCTGCCTATGATTGAATAGGTAAGACTGGAACCAAGTGAGGGCAGTCCCACTGAGCTGGACATGGATGGAGCTATGTTGTAGGGTGATGGTGTGGTCTTGATAAAGGCTGGCTGGAGGGAGGTCGAGGGGGAGATGGAGGGATAGTGCACCATAGTCAAAGAGAATGTCATTTTGACACTTTTTCTATAAGCACAACACCCTTCTCCTGAAGTGCTTGTTGCTGTATAGAACATGCATCAGGGGATTTGGGTTTCTGGCCATGATTTCTCATAGGAGCCACATTCCCAAGTCAAGAAATCCTGGTAAAAATCTGTGCTGGACTGCCTCTACTTGTGTATATCCTACAGCAGTTCTTCAAAGTGACACCTGAGAGCACTTCGTTCACCCAATCTCTTGACTGCTGATATTTAGCGGAAAATATATATTTAAAACTACACCCTGTATTCACCTGTTCCATAACATTTTCTATGATTTTTTTTTTCTTAACAATAAAATGTGGATGAAAATCAAGTTTTTAAAGTAATTGCAAACTGTGTACAATTTGGTTTGGAGCCCCATGAAAACAACAGAGAAGTTTTCTGTCAGTTCAGTAAATGTGAGAAAGAGAAATTAATATTCCTCCCCTTTCCTAATGATATGCAAATTCACAGCATTATGCAAAGAATGGGCAAAAATTAGTTTAAAAAAACAGACAAGATAATGATAGTGGTGAATGCCAGCACTAACCTTTAAATGTAATATCACATTTTTTCATTGTTAGAATTTTAAAAAATGTTCAAAGGTTTACTTTTAAGAGGTGCAATAAGGAACTCAGAGCCGTATGCAAATTCTGCTAAAACCAACAGTCATCTAGATGCTGAAAAGATGCACTGAAAATAGCAAAGACAGGAATGTCACCACCTATGTAATACTTTTACAAATATTTGCCCTTAATTTGTAGTAGGAATAAAAATTAGGTCGAGTATTCATATGGAGGTGTGGATTGTCTTTGCCTGTTCAGATGGAGAGGGGGGTGAGTAGTGATGGTAACATCAGTGTTTCGGTCCAGACATTTCATTTTGTTCCACTGCTTTTCCGCCACAGCTTAACACTGAATAATTACCACAGCATGGCTTTTGTCCTGTGTATTTGAATGATAAAAGCCTGACGGAGTTGGGTCAGCGGGGGAGAGAGGAGACTTGTCCAGAGATCAGGGCTGAAAACAAAGTGGGCCAGTGTGGTTTTCAGCTGGGAGGTTGTTAATTGTGGTTTGAAGGAATGTTGGGTTTTAGAATGAAGGAAGTTCATTTACACCCCTCTCCAGTGTCTAGATGAATATTGGTTTTGGCAGAATTCAAGTATGAAACTGTGTTCCTAACAGCTTCGGAAAACAACCCCATTTAAAGCACTTTTACATTTCACGAGTGCTTCTGACAGCTGACATGCCACTGGTTGCATTCCTTGGTGTAAATGAGCCAATCTATCTGGAACTGATAACAATGTTCTCCCAAAATTGTGAGTCTATTCATGCTTTCATACAGAAGTCAGGGGGGTGTCTGTGCCGCTGATTCCTGAAACGTGGGTCACATGCAGCAGACACAACAACCCCACTGTGATTCTGCCAGATTCACTGAGTCTGGCATCCAGCAAGACCCTTATTTTTTTAATGGGTCTTCCTGGACACTGGCCTAAGTGAATCCTGTTCAAACCGCAGCTGAGCTTCTGATCCCACATCGTCTCCATCAAAGACTGCCTACTTCTACCTCCGTAACAACACCCGGCTCTCCCTCTACCTCGGCCCATCTTCTGCTGAAACCGTCACATTCCTATTTGCTTCAGTGCTCTCCTGCCCGGACTCCTATTCTCCGCCCTCCGTGTCCAAAGCTCTGCTGGCCCTATCCTATCCCACACTAAGTGCCATTCACTCATCTGTCATCTCTGTCCTTGCTGACCTACACTGGTCCCTCAATGCCACAAATTTAGAATGCTTATCCTTAAGTTTAAATCCTTCCATGGTCTCACTCTTTCTTATCTCTGTAACCTCCTCTAACACTTCCAACACCCCCCCCCCCCCCACCCCAAACTCTCTGGGGGGTAATTTTAACTTTCGCCGATCATATAAAACAGGCAATATTGGATGGGTCGCCAATTAAACACCCTGCCCGATTTCCCTTTCCATTACTTCAGTAAAAAGGAAAATCGGATGAAATGTATAATGGGCGGCCCAGCCAGTATCATCTGTTTTACACCATGCTCAAAAGTTAAAATGACCCCCTTTGTTTCTCTGACTTGAGCCTTGTGCATTCTCCCCTCCCTTCATATCATGAGCCTTGCTTTCAGCCAGCTAGGCCCCGTGCTCTGGAATTCTCTCCCTAAGCCAAATGTGCCTCTTCACCTTCCTCTCCTCTTTCAAGATCGTCCTCAAAACCCCACCTCTTTGACCCAAGCTTTTGGGACCCCCCTCCTAATCTCTCCTTCTTTGGCTTGGCACCCATTTTTCTTTACACTTCTGTGAAGCACCTTGCGACGTTAAAGGTGCTACATAAATTGTTGTTTACATTGGGGTTGCCACCAGCTGTCGGAGACCCATGCTTCGGGAACTGGTGGCACACACCGTTGGCTTGTTCACAGATGTGATTTCCAGTTTTAAAAAAAGTAACATTTTAAAGTTTATGGTTTTCCATACAGACTGCATTTGACACATTAGACCCCCTGTGACCCCACCTCATTGTCTCAGTTGTATCTTGCTATGTCTTTGATGTGGTGCCTCCCTGGCTGACCTGATTGTTTCTCTGCCGAGGTGTGATGAAAGGCAGTCAGATAGATTAACTGTAGTCGTCTGAGATTGTACGCTACACAGGCATTGTTCTGTCTATATATGCTTTGCCGATTCGTATTCTTCACTTCACCTGACGAAGGGGCAGCAGCTCCGAAAGCTTGTGATTTCAAATAAAACTGTTGGACTATAACCTGGTGTTGTGCGACTTCTCACAATATAAAGAAAGGTCAATAATCTGGTTTAAGGCCATCTTTTCCTATAATGTAAATACAGGGAAATGGTCCTCAGAATTTCCATTCTGTTTAACCAACTGCATTACATAGTGGGGCCCAGCAACACACGAGTTTGGCCCCCGGTGACATGTGTGAAAGGGACTAAGGTGGTGTATGAAGATTGTTTTCTTGAATAAGGAGCCTTTCTTTAGAAAGAAAAAGAAAGACTTGCATTCATAGAGCGCCTTTCATGACCCGAAGACGTCCCAAAGTGCTTTACAGCCAATGAAGTACTTTTGAAGGGTACTCACCGTTGTAATGTAGGAAACGTGGCAGCCAATTTGCTCACAGCAAGCTCCCACAAACAGCAATGTAATAGTGACCAGGTAATCAGTTTTTGAGTGATGTTCGTTGAGGGATTAATATTGGCCAGGACACATTGTAAAAGTGTGAAAATTGACTAATAGGCTGGGGCAGCCGCTGGAGTTGGTGGGCAGAGGCAAAAGAGGCAGCCTCCTCCTCTAAAGACTATTGGCCGTCCATGTGAGTTGCAAATTGCAACAGTTAGCAGCTTCTCTGCACTGCTGACCTGTGAGGACAGCCAGAACACTCAGTTCACCTGTCGCCAAGAATATGGCCTAGTATTATGAGGTTAATTATCTTCTGGACTTTTAAATGAGTGATTTTCATATCAGATGTTTTTTTTTGAAAAATGCCCAAAATACATGGTTAGGAAAGTCTTCTCTTTGATGTGTCCGGCACCTGCTCTGTTTACCTGGTGACACACGGACTTCTCCCTGTTCTACAGAAGTTTTGTACTCAGAGCTAAGCTGAGAGGGACGGGACAGCACGGTGCAGGGGGGAGGGTGGTGGAGATTAGGAATCTTTCTATCCATTTGCTCTTTCACTCTCTTGTAGGAAAGCATTTGGTAACTTTAGGTGAGATTGTGGTTACTAATTTCCATTGTTGACTTCACAGAAAGGTAACCGTATGAATAGTCTACCTTTGCTAAATCCGTTTTCAGGGATTCAAAAACAGTGCCTGTATTTAGGGAATGGCCCTCCAGTATAAATTAACGATCCATTGGCAGGCTGCTGGGCTGCACAGCGTCCCGAAGCTGCCACATACAGTACTATGTAGTGGAGTAGTAGGACACCCCGAGCTCCCGCATCCTGATCTCAGCCATGCTGTTGTGGAGAGAGAGAGACCCAGCTTTGGCCAGGCATTTACACTGCACATCCTAGCCACCTGTTACACAGCAACACTGGTGGAGGCTTGAGCATGGATCGGTTGCCCAGCTTCTCAGCTGGGATATGTAACTCGGGGAGATTTATAACATCCTTATATTAATGATTTGCTGTTGATGGCAGATTTTGTCAGTGGCAAAATTGCAAAGTGACATTCCTACTGGTGGAGGCAGGTGAATCCCCCAAATAAATTGTTTTCAGCCGTATCTCCAAAAGGAATGTCACTTCAAGCACCTTCCGTAGGCCATTAGGAATGTTACTCGTGCCAGAATGATAGTCAGTAATTTCTTCTTCAAAATCTCTGTCCATGACTCTGGTTCTTACAGCAATGAGAGCATAAGCTGGTGTGGAAGAGCTGCTTCATGAAGATATAAATGCTACTTTGTAGAGGGGAGCGAGAGGCTCCCCTGCTGGCCTAGTGGGTAAAGACACTACCTGGTATAGTACAAAGCCATATCGATGAGATGGGGCCCAGGTTTTATACCCAGTCTGAGCCAAATAACGGAACTCAACTGGGGCAGAAATTCAGGCCCTTTGATTGACTCCAGCACCTCTGAGCTATAGAAAGGAAAAATTGGCTAGAGACCTTGCTCTTCATTATTATGTGGTGACTTCGACTGGAAAGTGTAAGTGTACTGCAGGCCTTCCTCCCCTTCTTAAAGGGGAGGGGCCTGGCGCAGCGCGTCCCGGCGCCCAGTTGGGCCACCAGGGATCGGGAGTGCCAACAAACGAGCCCGGCACTCATGAGGAGTGCCGGGCTCACGGAGAGCAGCGGGGGGCTTCACGGGGGCCGGGGACAGCAGCGGGGGCAGGTGCTGGCAGGCGGCCAGCAACAAAAATGGCCGCCCGCCACCTACCCTTTAACTAGCGCCGTCCCGGCCGTAGGTAGGCCCCGCTGACCCCGTCGGACATAGCGTCCGGCGGTAAGTCCGGGGGGGGGGAGCGCCACCCAATATTACAGCCGGCTGAATTTCGCGGGAGGCGTTAGCAGCACCGCGCCCAGGCGCTAGTTGATTTGAGCCCCAAGAGGGCGCAAACGGGAGGCGCAAATCAACCGAATTTAGCCCCCCAGGTCTGGGCTTACAAATGGGTGGCTACTTGTGCGAGGTACTTGAGCAAAAGTAAGTGCATTCAGGAGGGGGGAAAGGTAAAATTGCAACAGTTGTTATGATCTGGAATGCACTACCTGAAGAGTGGTGGAAGCAGATTCAATAGTAACTTTCAAAAGGGAATTGGATATATATTTGAAAAAGAAAGATTTGCAGGGCTATGGGGAAAGAGCAGGGGAGTGGGACGAATTGGATGGCTCTTTCAAAGAGCCGGCACAGGCACGATGGGCAGAATGGCCTCCTTCTGTGGTGTAAGATTCGATGATTCTAAAATAAAAAGAACTGGGTAGAATACCATAAATATCTAATAATGGTATTCACTGGTCAGTTGGTTCCCAGATTTGTTACCAATCTTCTCTTGTTTTGTGGCAGTCACCAAAAGAGAAATAAAAATGGCATTTTTAAGAGTTGGATTTGGTTTGCCAGCCCTTGCTGTGACAGTTAGTTTTCTCAGTACAGTAGTTGGAGAAGGCAACAATACAGCAAGTGCGATGGCTTTGGTCACACTGCAACAGCGAGAGATAAAGCGATTCTTCCCCAGAGGAGGCCTTTTATTGAGGGAAGCTTTCTGAATCTAATTTGTGCAATTGTCTGTTTTGCCGCTCTGTCATGACATCTCAAAGCAATTATTCAAAGTCTGTGAGTGAATGAAAATGGGTCATTGATATGCAGCAGCTTTTGAAATAAAAATGTGAAAGAACCAGGAGAAGGGACCGTGGCCCGAGATTCAACCGCTCTGGCTTTCTTTGTTCTAGGAAGGTCTTAAGACCTTTACAATCGTGTGGGTCAGGCTTGATTTGCCACAAAATGGGCAAGCATCTGCTTTGAAAAGCAAATATAAATTGTAACCTATAAACTGTTTGTAATCCTCTGAGGATTGCATCAAAATATTGAAGGGAGAAAATTCATTTTGCATTAACAAAAACAAACTGTGATTCTGAAATTTAAACAGAAGATCTCAGGCACTTCGAATCTGTAATCTGGTCATGGGACCTTTTATACAATGGGAACATTTTATAATCCTTCAAGGACTTTGTCCCGTCGGTCTTTCCTGACTTTGGGGTTTTGTTTTAAACAAATTGATGTTGAGTAGTTTTGTGGCTTCTCCCAGAGCTGCTTTTAGACGGGCCTTGCTTTAATTTGGACTTCGGAATGGCAATTCCCGTGAACTGGCTCCTACACTTTCTGTTGCTAAACCTGGTCCTTCTCCCATATCCCAGCAGTAAACTTGTAGACCCATTAAAAAAAAAAACAAGTTGGGGAGATTTTGCTGGATCTATGCCCTGGCACACTGGATCGCCCAGGCACAGTTAACGTCAGAAAATTGGGCGGGTTAGCTTGCAGGCCTGTAAAGGAACCCTCCTGATTTTCCTTCCATTTCATTTCATGGAGGAAAATGGAGCAAGGTTCCTTTACAGACGTGTGCTGTGATCCATCCGATTTTTCTGATGTTCGCTGTGCCCAGGTGATCTAGTGCACCTGGGCACAGACCCTGGAAAATCTCCCCTACTGTGTCTACACCAGAGTCAGGGAGCTGGATTTAGTAGTTTAAACCTGGGGGAGGGGGAGCTGGATTTAGTAGTTTAAACCTGGGGGAGGGGGAGCTGGATTTAGTAGTTTAAACCTGGGGGAGGGGGAGCTGGATTTAGTAGTTTAAACCTGGGGGAGGGGGAGCTGGATTTAGTAGTTTAAACCTGGGGGAGGGGGAGCTGGATTTAGTAGTTTAAACCTGGGGGAGGGGGTGGTGGGAGATGAATCGTGGATACTGGTATCTCAGAATCAGAAATCTGAATTAAACCGAGATCAGTGCAATAGCAGTTAAAATGGGTCATCCTAGCCAATGGCCTTAGCGAATCCGGCAAGGCTGCACGAGTCCTGTGTGTCAGGTGCTGGTGACATGAACACCCAGCGAAACCCAGTTAAATGCCGTTTATGTTACCAGACAGCGATGACGGACTGAAACCCAGCAGAATTAATTTAAGGCCCTTTTCTACATGATAAAAATGCAGCCAAAGGCGCTTCCTCCCCACCCCCCACCGGCTGCATTAGCAAATATTAAATGTGCTGACTTGCTCCAGTGGCAGCAGAGACCCATTTCTTTGTCTCTTTAAGCTACCCCTGGATTTATTGGCTCTGCTTCTGCCTGATATCTGATGGAGAACAGTGCCAGGTGGGGGATGTAAGTGGGGGAGTTGTGCTGGGAAGCTGATGTAGTGCTGTTCTCCTGAAATCAGTACTGCAAAGTAAAGCGCCTTATCCTTTTTGTTTTTTTTTGGATTGAATGAAATTTGCAGTCATTAAGACCAGCGATAAAATCCTTTTTTTTTACGTTGTCAGCAGCAACTACTTGCCATGAGGCATAGCACAGATTAGAAAAATAGGAAAAAAATAGGAGCAGGAGTAGGCCTGGCCCTTCGAGCCTGCTCCGCCATTCAATATGATCATGGCTGATCCTCTATCTCAATACCATATTCCCGCTCTCTCCCCATACCCCTTGACGCCTTTTGCATCTAGAAATCTATCTATCTCCTTCTTAAATATATTCAGTGACTTGGCCTCCACAGCCTTCTGTGGTAGAGAATTCCACAGGTTCACCACCCTCTGAGTGAAGAAATTTCTCCTCATCTCATTAGATGCCAACTAGAGGCTCATCAGTGTACATTTCATCCCACCGCATCGCACCCCATCCCAACCCAGGGCCACTAATTTTGGATAAGCAATTCCTCGCCCACAGGTTTGCCATTGCAATTGTCCACAAAATCACTTCACCAGGGGCAGGGAAAAGAGAACTTGTATTTTTATGTAGTACATTGTCACAGCCCGAGGACAGGATGTCTCAAAGCACATGGCATCCAATGAATTAGTTTTGAAGTTCAGTCTCTGTTGTTATGCAGGCAAACACAGAAGCCAATTTGCACACAGTAAGGTCCCACAAACAGCTAATCATCTGTACGACCAGTTGATTTGTTTTTGGTGGTCTTCATTGAGGGAGGATTGTTGCTGTTCTTTAAATAGTGCCCTGGGATCTTTTACAGCCACCTGAACAAAGCCTTGGTTTAATATCTCATCCGAATGGTGGCACTTCTGGCAAATCAGCACTCTCTTGGAAGTGTCTGCCTGGACATTGGGCCAGAATTTACTGTCAAAATAACAGTGAGGCTAACAGCACTTACTGTTATTTATATGTGATAAGTCTTAATTGCTGCCAAACAATCTCTCTGGCATTGAAAGTTAACTTTTACAAGTGTGGAATCTCATTCCTTCAGCATTTAATTGTTGATGGAGATTTCTTTGGAAAAAAATGTAAAATAACTTTTTTTTAACATTTTCTATCTCTTTTTTCTCCCTTTCTTTAGACAATTTTTTCTTTCTCTATTTTGCTTTCTGTGCCTGATTTGACGTTGAATTCACTATTCTAACTTGCACTTCCTGGTTCAGCCGCTGCACGGTTCATTAACAATTCTTCAATCTGATTGGTTAAGGAGGTGCACAGTCACGTGCCCTGTTCACACAGGCCCCAGATGCCTTTGTAGAGGGCGCTGCGTTGTTTCAATGTCCCACTTGCAGCAACTTGCCGTGCAGAAGCTCATGGAAATTAAACGGGCAAGGGCAAGTTTAACGAACAGCAGGTGCCGTTCGTTCGCCGGTTACAGTAAATCCTGGCCCACTGTGCTCAAGTTTTTGCATGGGCTTTGAACTCTCAACTTTCTGACTCGGGTGCGAATGCTATCAGTTGAGCCAAGTCGCCATTTCTTGGACTCATGGGGGGGTGATTTTGCCTACGGGGGCACGTTGGAGGCGGGACTGCTGCTTGTCGGGTTTTAGTCCCGCCTCCATCGACTTGCGGCCAGCCCATGCTATTTTCCCTTGATTGACCTTGTTAAGCCCACCCAGCGGGCTTAGCAGGCCAATTAAGGGGAAGCCGGTTACAGAGAACGTCAGCGTATGACGTTTCATCTGTCAAATTTTTGACAGATGAATTGTCATCGTTTGACAGCTCTGTGAAGCTGTTAAACACTGACATTCTCTGTTGTTTGATGAGTCCTGGTATTCAAGACTCATCAAACCTATCTGCTGAGCAGAAATCAGATGGTTGTTGCATTGGAGAATGCAGCAGCCATCTGCCGGTGAGATGCGGGAGTCTCCGGTTCTCCTACTGTTGAAGCCTGCAGGAAGAAACAAGGGTAAGTAAACATTTTCTATCACTTTTCACTCGCCTCACATACTTACCTCTCCACACTTGCACCCATCACTCACCTCCACAGCGCACTTTTGCACCCCTCCGACCCCCGCAGACCCACTGCTCGCCTCGCTGACCCTGGCGGGGTTTCCCGACATTGGGAAGCCCGCACCTCTGCTGGAAAAATGGGGATAATCCTCTTAACTGCCTGTTAACTACCTGTTAATAAGCAGTTAAGTGGCTGTAATCCCCATCCTGCCTCCAGGAGACTGGCCCCCAGCCTCCTGAGAAGATGGCACGGAGGCGGGTTGGGGGCGGGATGGGTACCCGCCCCCAGATTCTGCCATTTTCCCGGCAGTCCCGCCTCCAAACCCACCTCCCCAAGGCTGGCAAAATCGCGCCCAAGGCCACTAGGAACTGGGTTGAGACCATCCAATGTCATTTTGTTTTAAATCTCTCTCGGTCTGTCGCAGTATTTGGGAGTCTATTTGTAGCCATTTCTCATAAGGGAGAGGAGAGTGTTGTGAAGCTGCTGTGCCCCTTTCTGCAGATTCTCATGAAGTCTTCACATAAATAATAATTGAATAGTTATGTGTACTTATCACACTGCTGTACCACCCCTCCTTTCTCTAACAGCCGAGTACTAAACCCCAGTGACACAACAAAACACCTGGAAAATACTCTTCCTTGTTGCTGAAGCGCTACAGAAATTCTGATCATGTCGAATGTGTTTACATTTCTCTAATCCGTAATACCATTGAAGAATTACATTGGAATGCTAATACTTTTATAGCCCAAAGAGTTGTTGAATGAAATCACAAAATGTCTTTTTAGTCTATTTTTATTAATACTAAAAGAAAAACAAAAGATAATGATGCAAGAGGCCCCAGTTGGATTGATGTATCATAATCTGGGTAATAAATGCGGGCCTTGCCAGCGACGTCCACATCCCATGAACGAATAAAAATAAAAATCTGCTGTGGTTTTTTTGATGTTACTGCTGACACCTGCCCAGCTTCTCTACTTACTACCTATTTAGGGAATTCCCTCCATAAACCTCTCTGCCTCTCTACCTCTCTTTCCTCTGTTAAGATGCTCCTTAAAACCTACCTCTTTGACCTCTGCCCTAATATCCCCTTATGTAGCTCGGTGTTAAACTTTGGTTGCTAACACTCCTGTGAAGCACCTTGGGGCATTTTACTACATTAAAGGGGCTATAATAAATGCAATTTGTTATTTAATCATCTGTATGCAGTGAGATTTGTCCTGATCCTGGACTTTACTGCAGTGCTATATTTACTCAAGAGAAACACAACTGATTTGAATTTTAAAGTACGTTTGTCAGCTGATTGCAAACGGTCTAGGATTTCGGTGATGCAGCTCCTGGGGGTGATTTTTATCAATGGGGACGTGATGGAGGCGGGACTGCTGCTTGTTGGGTTTTAGTCCCGCCTCCATCGAAGTCTGGCCAACCCATGCTATTTTCCCTTGATTGGCCTTGTTAAGCCCGCCCAGTGGGCTTAGCCAGGCCAATTAAGGGAAAGCCGGTGACAGAGAACGTCAGCGTATGATGTTTCATCTGTCAAAAATTTTTGACAGATGAATTGTTATCGTTTGACAGTTTTGAGAAGCTGTCAAACACTGACGATCTCTGTTCTTTGGTGAGTCCTTGTACTCCAGACTCACTTAGAAAGCTTTCCTGAGCAGAAAGCAGAAGGCTGCTACATTTAAGAATGCAGCGGCCATTCTGCTTTCTCTGCCGGTGAGATGAGGCAGCTCCGCAGCCTAAAGGGATGAAGCCTGGAGGAAGAAGCAAAGGTAAGTAATCTTATTACTTTAGACTCACCTCACACACTTACCTCTCCACACTTGCACTCATCACTCACCTGCACACCGGACATTTCGGCCCCTCCGACCCCCGCAGACCCACGGCTCGCCTCGCTGACCCTGGTGAGGTTCGGCGCCATCGGGAAGCCCACACTTTAGGGCTCAAAATAGGGATTAGCCAATTAGCTGCCTGTTAACTACCAGTCCAAAAATGTGCGGGTTAGGTTGATTTGGCTATGATAAAATTGACCCTTAGTGTTAGGGGGTGATTAAATATGTGGGGTTATGGGGATAGGATGGGATATGTTAGGGGGAATTAAATACGTGGGGTTACGGGGATAGGGTGGGATAGGTGCAGGCTCGATGTGGGGATTCTGTGTGAGAAAGCAGGGACAGGGTACTGGATTTGGATGATCAGCCATGATCGTATTGAATGGTGGAGCAGGCTCGACGGGCCGAATGGCCTACTCCTGCTCCTAGTTTCTATGTTTCTATGTTTCTGATAACAGGCAGTTAATTGGCACTAATCCCCTTCCCGCCTCGAGGAGACGGGACCCGGCGCGGGACAGGTACCCGCCTCCCGGGAAGGTGGCACGGAGGCGGGTTGGTTACCTGCTCCCAGATTCTGCCATTTTCCTGGCATTCCCGCCTCCATACCCGCATCCCCAGGGCTGGGAAAATCACCCCCAAGGACTTTCCTTTTGGTTCTCTTCCATGTAACAAGCCCTGTTTTCATATAAAATATTGGGAGTTCTGAAATGAGAGAATGCAGTATTTGGGGGGAAAACACACGCCAAGGTGGGTTTAGTTTAATCCAAGCAGATTTACGTTAGCAACATCAATGAAGGCCAAAACACCCAATTCTATTTATCCTTGGCAAACCCCCCCCCCCCCCCCCCCCCATGCTGATACAATTTAATTAGGCACAAGTTATTACATAAAAGAAAGACTTGCATTTACATGGCACTGGTACTTCACATAAAATTAACTACAGGTACTTTCAAATGCAGGGATTGTTGTTGTGCAAGCAAAAGCGGAAGCCATTTTAAGAACAGCAAGTCCCTGTAAGACGAGAAGAAATGCAATGAATTACTTGTTGATCTGTTTTTGCTGTTGTTAGCTGAGGGGTTGATGTTGGCCAGTATACTGGAAAAGCACTGTTCTTTGACTAGTGCCATGGGATCTTTAACATTCCCCTGAACAGGCAGATGGGCTTTGTTTCAGTGTCTCATGCAAAGGATCGCACCTCCAGCAACACAACACTCCACGAGTACTACACTGGAGTGCACATGTTCAAGTCTTGGTGTGGAGCCTGAATCCACATGTGACTGTCATCTAGGTTTCAATTTATTAAAATACCTATTTGATTTTTAGTTTTAAACGTTCTTTGCAGTCTGATGGTTGCTAGGTAGGCCATTATATTCTGTCGGTCCCAAATCTATGTGGGAAGTTGACCTTTCACCTATGTTCTGACCCAAGCATCTTTGTTGTGGATGTATTGAAGTACACAATCAGTGACGTTTTACTTGGAATTCTGTGAATGTTTTGTTTTCTCTTTTTAGTTTAAAAAAAAACACAAGCACAGGTTGTTTAAACAACAAGTGGGGCTCACTGTCTTGACTCAAGTACTTGAATCTGGTTGCTGCCTTGTTGCTGCAGATTTTTGTGCACTATTTACAGTTAACTGCATGTAACGTCACGCCTGACGTGTCTGAGTGTTTTAACTTTAGATAGTTCCCACATTTCATATGAGATGGTGAACTCATTTTACATGCATTCAAGCTCTGTATTCAGTAAGAAACCCAAAGGTACGTGCTTGTTGTAAGCTTGAGCCAGCACAACCAGAATATAAAGATATTGGAGTGTTCAGATGCTCATTTTTTTTTGCCCCCTCCCTCTCCTCCATTTTCCACCAATTCTCGCCACTTCCCATCTCCTCTTGAAGACATTGATACCCCTGTTGATACCCCTGTGGACTATGTTGTGCTGGGCCAGAGATAAGTCCACACATTCCTTAGATTGCAAGATTCTGGATACCTTTTCAAGCATTGATTTTCCTCTGTTGGTTCCCAAATTTGTTAACAAATCTTTCTTTGTTTTGTGAGTTTCAAAAAGGGATCGCTTCCCTTTTGCAACAACAGTCGTTCTTATGCACATAATGCAAGCAAATATAAAACTCTTATTTACATTCATAAAAGTATGGGCTGCCTGCCGAAACACTGGCCAAAAATTGATGGGCTCCAATGCTAAGTAACGTTTCTAGTTCCCTGATAATATTCTCAGGAATAGCTATTCAAACAAAAGCACATGAAACAAATCAGCAGAAATAGACAGAAAGACTAGCGCAAAGGATGTTAAAACTGATTTTTGTTCTTTTTCATACTGTCAGTTTTAAAAGTGATCCCGATGTTGGGATTCTTTTTTTTTAGTTTTTTTCAAATGATTTATTGAAGGGCAACATGCCTCAACGTTCAGGGCTTTAAGCTGACATGACGCATGAAACCAGTAAAAATATAAAACTCTGACAACCATTTGGAACGATTTAGATAATCGTGAGACATGTGCAAGCTTGGAATGATTTACTCATGGATCCAGTCGTGGGCCACACAGTTCTTGTATTCCACCACCTTCTTGGGTATGAACCAAAGGCTGATCTCCTTCTGCGCACTTGGTACCGAATAGAAGAGCCATGGCTGGAAACCAGGAGTGCACCTTCATCACTGTGAAGCCAGACAGACTCCAGAGGGGCATTGTCGAGGAAGCCATCATACACTTTGAACAGAAAGGATTGAAACTGGTTACAATTAAATTTCTTCAGGTCTCCTGTGACTCCACTCAAAAAGCGTTGTATTGAACTGGCGGACAAGCTTTTCTACCCCAAACTGATCAAGTGCATGAGCTCGGGGCCTGTTGTTGTTGTCATGGTCTGGGAGGGTGATGTTGGGTGAGACCAGTCCTGCAGACTCCTAGCCTGGCACTATTTGCGGTGATTTCTGTATTCAGGTTGCCATGGCACTGATGTGCACCAAGCGCGTAGGAGGCTTCTCTTTTAAAGGTGGGGAAGTGGAAAGTGGAACATTTTGTTTTTCGCAGTATTCTCCAAAAGCTAATTTTAACCTTTCATTCTGTGAATGTGTCAAAGTGCCTCGGAGCGTTAATTATGGGAAGTGTAGAATTATCCAGGGAGACAATTACTGTCATTTGTACACCCCTGGTTCGCCATTACTGCTTGATCTCCCATGATGTTGCTCACAGACAATTTTTTTCCCAAACATTACGGGGGCTAAACTTGGTTGATTTGCGCCTCCCGTTAGCGCCCTCTTAGGGCGCTAATGGGGCGCAAATATACTAGCGCCTGGGTGCGGCACCGCTAACGCCTCCTGCGAAATTCAGCAGGAGGTTAGCGGCGGTGCTGCGCCGCCAGCGATGACGTCATCACTGTGCACAGCGCCCCGCTTGCGCCCCGGCTGTAATATTGGGTGGCGCCCCCCGACTTACCGCCGGACACTATGTCCGCCGGGATCAGGGGGTCCTCCCTGCGGCTGGGGCGGCGCTAGTTAAAGGGGAGGTGGTGGGCAGCCATTTTTGTTGCTGGCCGCCTGCCAGCACCTGCCCCCGTTGCTGTCCCCGGCCCCCGTGAAGCTCCCCCACGGGGTGCCGGCTGCTCTCCATGAGCCTGGCACTCCTCTTGAGTGCCGGGCTCGTTTGCCGGCACTCCCGATCCTTGGTGGCCCAGCTGAGGGCTGGGACGCGCTGTGCCAGGCCCCTCTCCTTTTAATAAGGGGAGGAAGGCCTGCAGTACCGCGGCACGTAGCACTGCGATATTGGCTCGCAGCGCCCCAAGAGCGATGTGGGGCGCTTCCAGTAGCACCCCTCCTCCCTCTCGGGGCGCTACCTGGGAAAATCGGCCACGGAATTAGCGCCCCAGCAAAGGTGGCGCCCAAAGGTGGCGCTACCCAATTTTTACCCCTACGTCTCTTTCTGTCTTTCTATCACTGCTTGTCTCCCATTGCCCCTCTCTGCCTTCCTGTTTACCTTGTCTTTTCTTTCAATTTCTCTTTCTATTTCCCTCTCTGCCTCTTTCACTCTCTGTATGCCTCTCACACATTTTCTCTTCTCTGTAGCTCGCTTTCTTCAACTCTATGGGAGTAATTTTATCCCCAAAAATAGGTGGGTTTGGGTTGGGCAGGAAGTTGAAATTTCAAACCCGAACCCAACCCACCTTGAACCCGCCCAGTTCTGGTTTTAATGGAGGCGGGACGGGGGTGTGGGCAACCAATCTGCTCTCTGGAGATGGGTCGGTCATTGAAAGCTTATTAGGAGGCTGTGCCTTCATTTTTACAAGCTTTCTATTTTAAACTCATGTCGGCCGGGTTTTCCAGGCCTCGGGAAATCCGGCAGATAAAAGGAGGCAAGGAGGCGGGAAACCTGGAGAAAAAGATTAAAACATGCTCACTGCTCCGCCTCCCGTTCCGAACGCGTGACTCGGTAAATATCGGGGTAGATGTGTCCCACTGTCACCACATTTAGAACAGGTCATTTAGTAGAAAAGAATAAATATGCTTACCGTTTACTGGAAAATGTTTTCTTCCCATTTGTTTTTACTTTGCAAGGCAAAAGGGGGTGGTAATGGAACAAGTGAAGAAACAAAAGATTGGTCTCGAGGAAGTGTCAATGGAAATAGCAGAATCATTACCAACAGCTGCTGTCCAAAAAAATGGGAGCAGTGGTTATGATCTGAAATTGTTGAGCTCCGTGTTTAGTCCGGAAGGCTGTAAAGTGGCCAATCGAAAGATGAGGTGCTGTTCCTCGAGCTTCCGTTGAGCTTTATTAGAACAGTGTAGGAGGTCAAGGACAGAAAGGTCAGAGTGGGACGGAGAGTTAAAATGACAGGCAATCGGAAGCTAAAGGTCACGCTTGCGGACTGAATATAGGTGTTCCGCAAAGCGTTTTATCCAATCTGCGTTTGGTCTCCCCAATGTAGAGGAGCCCGCATCGTGAGCAGCGAATACGGTATACTAAATTGAAAGAAGTGCAAGTAAATCATTGTTTCATCTGGAAGGATAGTTGACTATCTTTCTTAAGAACTATGGTCACATGTTTAACACAATCTAATTTGTTTTTAATTTTCTCTCATGAAGACAGTTTCACGAGTGCCAGATGCCCTCGGGTTCCTTGCCCATCCTGTTCTTCATGTACGAGCTTGGTCAGTGACTGTTGGCAGCTTCTCTGACTCTGGGTGGGGCGGGGATGAGGAGGCGGGGGTAGGGGGTGGGTAGCGAGGTGAATCACAGCTGAGTCGATTCTGCTCTCACTGCTGTTCACGCATGCACACTTCGAGCAGGGTTTTCTGAATGGCAACTAGGAAAGGCAACACCAATTGCTTCATTTCTTCCTCCCCCAACTTTGGGGTGCTGAACCAGTTGTAGTGCCCTCTACTTCCATCCAAGCTGAGATTAGCTAACAGCACAGACTATGTAAACGACCTGGATATCTGAACCAAATGTAAGCTTGTCAAATTTGCTGACCATATTGAAATAGGAGGAGTGAGCCTTTGGTTTAGTTGTAGCATTGCCACTTCTTATTCAGAAGGTGAAGGGTTTGTGTCCCACTCCAGACAGCCCCAGTGAGTGGAGAATAGAATGTGGCCTCTAGATACTGCGTTGACATCCGAAGGAGTACTCCTAACCAAAGCGATACTTGTTAACAAAAATGAGAACGCATAAAATTGGACGTAGCCTCTTGATTTGGATTGGAAATGAGTTGGGAGGTAGGAGACAGAGAGTGGGGTTAAAGGTTATGCACTCTGATTGGCAGGATGTGACAAGTGCTGTTCTCCAGCGATTCTTTTCTGGGGCTTCAACTTTTCCCCATATTTATTAATGATGTGGAGAAAGGAATCGAGAGTTGTATATCCAGGTTTGCAGACAGCACTAAGTGGTGAGGGAGAGTAAGTAGTGCAGATGGGAGCAGGAGGTTACAAAGGGACAGAGACAGATTAAGGGTGTGGGCAAAAGTATGGCAGATGGAGTTCCATGTGGGCAAGTGTGAGGTCCTCCACTTTGGACCCAAGAAAGATAAATTGGAGTATTTTCTAAATAGTGAGAAACTAGTAACTGTAGAGGAGCGAAGAGATTTGGGATTCCAAGTACACAGACTGTTTAATTGCTTTTTGTACCTGCCCACTAGTGTTTAATGGAATGTTGGTCTTTATCTCAACAGGGCTGGAATACACATAGGAGGAAGTTATGCTTCAGTTGGATATCGCCTTGGTCAGGCCTTATCTGGAGTACTGTGCTCAGGTCTGGGCACCGCACCTCAGGAAGGCCTTGGAGGGGGTGCAGTGCAGATTCACCGGAATGATAGCGGGGCTTAAGGGTTAAATTATGAGGACAGGTTTCATAAACCTGGCTTGTATTCCCTTGAGTATAGAAGATTGAGGGGTGATCTGATCGAGGTGTTTAAACTATTGAAAGGATTAAATCGGGCAGATACAGAGAAACTATTTTCTCTGGTGAGGGAATCAAGAAGGAGGGGACATAACCTTAAAATTAGAGCTAAGCCATTCAGGAGCGAAGTCAGGAAGCAATTTTTCCACACAAAGGGTAGTAGAAATCTAGAATTCCCTCTCCCAAAAGGCTGTTGATGCTGGGACAATTGGAGCTTTCAAGACTGAGATAGATAGATTTTTGTTTGGTTTGGGTATTGAGGGATCTGGAGTTGCGGTACAGATCAGCCATGATCCGATTGAATGGCGGAGCAGGCTTGAGGGGCTGAATGGCCTCCTGCTGTTCCTTATGTTCCTATGTTCTGATGTCGGGGCAGGGTTAGTGGTTTGTGGTTAGTTAATTCATCACTTGGCTATAAACTGAATCAACCAAAACAAATTGGCCTGTAATAAATATTGAATAATGTAAAAAAATTTTTTTTTTTGCAGCCTGATAAAAATTTCATAATTTAATATTTGCAGTAGAAATTAATTTTGTAAATGAACTCACTGGGGTAGATTTTTGCCTGAGCGGTAATCTGGTAGAGCAGATTGGCCACCCGTTATAGAACCCGTCTGATTTTCATCCGACTGATTGCAACGGAAGGAAAATCAGACCACTTCTGTTAGGGGCGGGCAATCCACTGTTTCCTGAGCAGATATATCAGCAGTTTTATCTAAATCTAAATCTGTCAGTGCAGGCTCTGCCACTTCTATTGCACCTAAGGGGTAATCTTTCGACTTACTTGCAGCAGGGAGACTTACCTTCCAGGCACATACGTCGGAACTTCTGGCACGCATTGCGTTTGATTTTCCAAACATTAAAATGAATGGTCAGAAAATCTTACACAGGACATGCCCAAAGTTCCAACATGTTGCTCCATTAGGTGAGTATCCCTGCCAGAAGTGTAAAAGTCAGAAAAATCCCACTAGGATTAGGTTCAGTTCTGCACAAATTAACGGCATGTTCAGTGAATCTTGAAAGAGCCTGGTTAATTCTTTACTAGCCGAGTTGCTTGTCAGTGTTTGAAGTCAATGAATGTGTTGTGTGGAAATGGAAGGAAGCATTCAGTGGAATACAAAACCCAGGTGTGATTCATGTCGGGATTGTGGAAAGCAGTAATGTAGAAGTAGCATCGCAACTTGCTGGTGAGCCATTAAACCATTGTCGGTTCTTTCACCCTTAAAATGTGATGCTAGTTCTGCAACAACAAACCCAGCAACACAGTGTTTCTGGCTGGAGGTATTGGCCCTGATATTTACAAGGGAGCGGGGAGGGAAGGTGGGTGTGGCGGGTTGCGGGGACTTGTAGCGGCCGGCGAACGCAAAGGTCCTGCCAAATGTAATGGCAGGACCTTTAGTTGAATTTTTTTTTTCTCCGTTTCTCGGCCGGCAGCCAGCAAGGTTGAGAGGCTGGCTGGCTGTCGGGCAGGAAGGCCTGCTCTAGAAGGCCGGAGACTCAGAGACTGGAAAAGAGGGAGGGAAGAAGGGAGAGATCGCCGGGATGGGGCGTGGGGGGCGGAGTTCGCAGGTCAGTCTGGACATCAGGGGGGGGGTGGGGGGCTGTGTGGGCATTGGGTTGGGTGTCGGCCTGGAGTTCAGGGGTCAGCCTGCAGACTGGGGGTCGGTCTGGATACCGGGGGAGGCTGGTTAGCTTGGTGGGCTGGTGGGGGAAGCACTCCTGCTCCTCTTGGCCCACAAGCAGTGCTGGAAAAGCACACACCTGCTGGATACTGTAGTTCTCGCCTCACTCCAGCTTGCCGGGTTTCCCGAGCACTGGGAAACCCAGCCTGCAGCCATTAAATCTAGAAGGCTGCTAAGATCTGAGGCACGCAGCCTCGTTAACATATTTAAATGACTGACCTGCCTCTCGAGAGCCGGTTACTTGCCTACCCCCCCCAACCCACCCCGGTTAAACCGGACACAGGATCGTTCGCGGCGGTTTGGGGTCGGGTTTCAGATTTGAAAGAATTTAACCCCCTCTCCCGCCAGTCCTGGGGGGGTTAATATTCCCCCTAATTGTTTCATCAAATATTTTTTAATACTAAAAGGGAGTAAGTTCTCTGTACCCTCACCGATGTAAAAGCAGAGAGATAATTAATTGGACATTGGAACACAAAAACTACTAATAGCCATATAGATGAAACATTATTTCGATCATGATTTTTGGAAATGTACCCTTCTTTGGCAAACTTAAATTGTATTGACTGAATACTATAATCACATTAACTATTTAATTATATTCATGTTGTTAACCTGAACTGACGTTGAGTTCCATTTCTAATATCCAGCACTGATCGCTAGCAATTCCACTCAAACGTTGATTTTTTTTAATAAGAGCACAGAGTGTAATTTATTCCAACTATCTGCTGAATACGGTATCATTCTATGTGCTGAGGGACATCTATCAGTGTGTAATTATAGGATGGACCACGTTGATAAAGTAGCTCAATCAATAATGCATACCACAGTAATATCAGTGTAGGTACAAATGGTACGGTATGTGACGTGCACTGAAACCCCACAATTACTTTCATGCCACTCAAATATATAATAGTCCCCCTGAGGGGAAAGGGAAGATTTTATTTTGTATGAGTGATGCTGCTGATAGTGCATAATGGTTGCTGACAGATCTTATTAATTTGCAATGTGTATGTATTTCTTTACCTTCAAGCGACTGGAAAATGCCTTTTCTGTAAAAACCCGCATACTGCAAGTTGTGACGAGGGAATATGAAAATGAACTGGCCTGGCTGTGCAGCATTGGAGATGTAGAATGGAAGAGATAGAGGCTCATGCTCATGCTTTTCCATGGGGTCAGTTAGGCTGTCAGTCGGAGCTGCTGAGTGGAGGCAAAGAACTTCTCCCAAACCGAGGAATGTAGGAGGAAGTCGCATCGCCCTTGCGACTCCTGCACACCTCCTCCTCAGATCTGGTCACAGACATAGGACTGGTGTGTACCGAGGGGCAGAAGAATAACATAAAATACAATAATTGGCAAATTAAAAAAAAATTGGAACTCTCTTGAATTTGTGTTTCAAAACACAGTTGAATGCTGTAGTTTCCATTCCCGATCATCGCTTCCTGTATTATCCCTACCGGAAAGAGCACATGTGTTGGATTTTAATGGAAATGATGGTTTAATATTTCACAATATTGTGATTGATCTGTTCTGTTACATTAGCTCCACACTCCGGTACTGCATGAACACTGTGACCTTTGGTAGAACGGGTATTATTAATGGCCTGCCATTAACCCATAAGAAGTGTCCTTTCTTCAATATCCCTCTCAGTATAATATACAATTTCTTCAGCTGCTAAAGAGCTCCATTGGGAGAGTCTGCTTCACTTCACTTTCCCAATGATCAAATGCAAACTATCTCTCAATTTAACTTGCAGTAATGATGTCACAATCATTAATCCTTCAATGTAAACATTATCGCACATTTTACCAACTTTGAATGCACAAGATAACTGGCTTCTGCACTGACCGCTGCTGCAGTCATAGGAACAGAATAAAAGCTGAATGAAATCATCAAGTGCATATATATTAAAATAGCCGATACTGCAGAGTCATTCTTGGGAGTTTTCAGGATTCATTCCCGTCATTCCCAATTGTTCCCCCACGGTTTGCTCCCTTCTTCCCCTGAAGGTGCTGACTCACGCTGGGATCGAGTTCCATGGGCACCAGTGGTTCTCTGGCACATTCAACCAAATGGCCACCTGACACGTGCGAACGAACACAGTGGATCTCGGAAGGCTTTTTGATCGTGCAGAACATCATAGCTGAGCCTGACTATATATGCTGTGCCTATATGCATCTCTTCACTTCACCTGACGAAGGAGCAGCGCTCCGAAAGCTTGTGATTTCAAATAAAGCTGTTGGACTATAACCTGGTGTTGTGCGACTTCTCACATTTGTCCACCCCAGTCCAACACCGGCATCTCCACATCGAGCCTGATCTTGGTCTTGCTCAACACCAACTGGATTTACTGGATAGTGATCAAAAGCAGGAAACCTGGTCATCGTGAAGTCAATTGGAACACTTGTGCCACAATTCCAGCTGAGATTGGCCAACTCAGATCAGACAACAAACTTGGGCTCTGCTTAATCTTTGTGGCTCAGTAACACCTAGTGAAGATTTCCATTGTTTGCTATTTATAGTGAAATTGTTAATGCGCATATACAAAAATATGTTTACTATTTTGCTATAAATAGTGAACAGTGGAAATCTTCCCCCATCCCTCATCTCCCCTCCAAGATGCATTGAGGAAGCCTTGCTTTTGATGATGCTGAAAATGCTATTCCCATGGAATTGTTGCCAGCTGCCAATTTTTTTTCCTCACCAATTTTTTTTTTCCACTCCTGAAGGCAACATTACCTGAAATCCCTGCTGAGTTCTAGCAGCTACTCAGTGCTAGCATTGGGATGCTGAGCTGTGCAGTGCGTAGAACTCCCAGACTCTCATCAGCAAGTTCCTGGTTAGCTTTCTCTTTGAAAGCAGGGAGGAGGCGGGGTGAGGGGGGGGGGGGGGGGGGGGGAGGTTCTTGGAGATTTTGCTCTCTCCCAAGTGCTGATTGAAAGCTAGGATGACTCCGTGGAATGCTTTGTTTAGTGAGTGTTGTCATGACGATCCCAGGCATTGCTGTAAAATTTTTGCCCAGAGAGCGCACTTGTGACGGGGCTTTGTTCTGCCTGCATTGATCGCCTGGTTTGCATGTGCAGGGCTGTGGCTTTCATCTCCAATTGGCTTTCCTTTCCATTTCATGCAACAATAAAAAGTTTGTGCTGTTTGTGGAAAATATGAGTGGAGGCTGATTTGCAATGGTGTAAATATGATTAATACTTATGAAGAGTTGGAAAATTGATTTTAACTGCACGAGCTGGTTGAACTTCGAGAGAAAAGAAGGGATAAGTTTTTGAGACACTAAGAAGCAAGGTTACTGTTGGCCAAGTTTTAAATATAGCCAAATGAGGTTGGTGCCCAGCCAGAGACTTTGAAGCTTTCTAGAGATACTGTTTGAGCATTAGCAGTATAACGCAGTTTAACCTTTCAAGGAATTTGGAAAAATCTGCTTTACAACCTCTCTGAATTCAGCTGAACTGCTGCACCAAAGTGATTAAAGAAAAGATATGGGCCCAGAAATTGATCTCGCTCTGTTCCCGCGGGGGTAAGCCTTTCCCGCGATGTCTCACCTCGCTTATGCTTTTTCAGATCCAGCTCGCACGAACTTGATGTTCCAGACATCAGCTGTGCTGGGCTTGCGTATCCCAGCGGCGTAGTGAATTCGTGCGAGCTGTGGGATCACGTGACTCAGTTAGAGCCAATGGCAGCACACCATCTTCCATTCATAAGTCTCACAGCATAGCTGTGAAATCTATGAATCTTACACCCCCCCAAAATAACAGCTAAACCTCAATTAAATTTAAAAAAAAACCCATCACATTAATAAAATAAGTATAGTTAATTAAATTAACCATTTTAAATAAAAAATTAAATTTTTGAAAAAAATTAAAATCTTTTAAAAAGTTATAAAAATAAACTTACCTGTTTTTAAAGTCTCTAAAAAAGATATACCTGTAAAAAAAAAAATTCAAAAAAATACTTAATTCACTACTTACCTTCTTAAAAGCGGGTCTTACTCCTTTTTACATTTCCAAAATCTTCCCTACTTACCTGCGCGTCCAAAGCATGAAGTGCACAGCGTGCGCGCAGCCTGTAGCGCGCACGCGATGCACCCAGGCCCCGCCCCCTTTTCTGAAGAGCAATTGCCGGTTTTCAGCGCATGCGCAGGGCATGCAGAAAACCGGCAATTGGAGTGGGAATACGTACTCTCGCGTCCCGGGATCAATTTTCGGCCCATGATGCATTATTTTACGTTGTTGTGGGCCATGGAGGAGCTCCCAATTCATTGTATTTCTTTCTTTCACCAGTTGCTCTTTGCCGTTCATGTTCCTCCGTTGAGACGCCAGGTTGTGACCTGGTCCCAGATCCGTGCGCCACTGTCTCTCTGTAATCAATGGGATGAAAATCGGACCCATTCTAGATCGGGGAGACAATCTGCTCTGCCACACTAGCACCCAGATGGTGAAGTTGAAAATGATCCCCTGGTGCTTTGTTTTGTTTTTGGATTTAAACTTGGTGCCTCACCTTTAGTACATTTTCAGGTTTTCCAGGCTGCATTTACACTACAACCTTAGCATTGGTGTGAAGTGGTTTACAAGGGCCAATCTGATTCCTGAGTGAAGTGGAGTGGGAGTATCTTCTTCAGGTCAGACCGTGACTCCAGATCTACACTACCATTTCTTAATGTTGGTACGAAGTGAAACAGCTGTAAATACACCCTAAATTATAACATCAGTGTCAGAAACTGCCATTATTTGAACAAAAGTGAGAAGTCGCACAACACCAGGTGCGACTTCTCACTTTTGTCCACCCCAGTCCAACACCGGCATCTCCGCATTATTTGAACAGGTCACAGTGTCTCTAGGACAATCTAAATTGTTCCTTTTACATTGGAAAATCGCAAATGTAACTCCATTATTTCAGAAAGGTGAGAGAGAGAGAAACCAGGAAATTATAGACCTGTTCGTCTAACCCCTGTTGTGGGGAAGTTATTGGAATCTATAATTAAGGAAGAGTGACTGAGCACTTCAAGAAATTTGAGCTGATTAGTGAGAGCCAACATGGATTTGTACAGGGTAGGTCATGCCTAACAAACCTAATTGAATTTTTTGAGGAAGTAACTTAAGTAGTAGACAGGGGAATGTCTATGGATATAGATTATATGAACTTCCAGAAGGCATTTGATAAGGTTCCACACAAGAGACTTAGCTAAAATTAAAGCTCAAGGAACTGAAGGCAAATTGAACCTTTATAAAACATTGGTTCGGCCTCAACTGGAGTACTGTGTCCAATTCTGGGCACCGCACTTTAGGAAGGATGTGAAGGCCTTAGAGAGGGTGCAGAAAAGATTTACAAGAATGGTTCCAGGGATGAGAGACTTCAGTAACGTGGATAGACTGGAGAAGCTGGGGTTGTTCTCCTTAGAGCAGAGAAGGTTGAGAGGAGATTTGATAGAGGTGTTCAAAATCATGAGGGGTCTGGACAGAGTAGATGGAGAGAAACAGTTTCCATTGGCGGAAGGGTCGAGAACCAGAGGACACAGATTTAAGGTGATTGGCAGAAGAACCAAAAGCGACATGAGGAAAAACTTTTTTACGCAGCGAGTGGTTAGGATTTGGATGCACTGCCTGAAAGGGTGGTGGAGGCAGATTCAATTGTGGCTTTCAAAAGGGAATTGGATAAGTACCTGAAGGAAAAAAAATTGCAGGGCTACGGGGAAAGGGCGGGGGAGTGGGACTGGCTGAAGTGCTCTTGCAGAGAGCCGGCACGGGCTTGACGGGCCGAATGGCGGCCTCCTGTGCGGTAGCCATTCTATGATTCTATGAAATTATTGACCTAGAGAGTAGGGATAATGGGTATGCACTTGAATTGGAAGGAAGTGACTCATGGTGTCTCACAATGATCTGTGCTGTGGCCTCATCTATTCACTATATTTATTAATGACTTAGATAACAAAGTAGTGAGTCATATATTCAACTTTGCCGATGACACAGAGATTGATGGCATAGTAAGCATAGTAGATGGGAGCATAAAATTACAAAGAAACATTGATAGATTAAGTGAGTGCGCAAAACTGTGGCAGATGGATTTCAACATAGGCAAGTGTGAGGTCATCTATTTTGGGCCAAAAAAGGATAGATCTGAGTACATAAGAACATAAGAACATAAGAAGCAGCAGGAGTAGGCCATACGACCCCTTCGGGCCTGCTCCACCATTCAATAGGATCATGGCTGATCCGAACCTAGACTCACGTCCACTTCCCTGCCCGCTCCCCATAACCCTTAATTCCCTTATCAGCTAGGAAACTGTCTATCTCCGTTTTAAATTTATTTAATGTCGCAGCTTCCACAGCTCTCTGAGGTAGCAAATTCCATAGATTTACTACCCTCTGAGTGAAGTATTTTAAATGGTGAAAAGCTGGGAACAGTGGAGGTCCATGTACACAGATCACTAAAGTGTAGTGGTCAGGCTGATTGACAGATATTGCACATGTCCTACTGGTAGTTCAGAGGTTCCAGAGGAATTAAAATTCACTCTTGTAGTTATAGTCACTGGCAGAGCTGTCCCTGTGGTTGATGATGTTATCTGGAGATCAGACTTGTACACATGACATAACTCACTGTTTCCATATATTTACATAAATTTTGTGGGCTTAATGATGGTTTCGTATATCTCAAGCAAGAGCACTTGAGCACAGCCTAAAGGTTCTGCTGGAAGATCTTGCTAATCTGACAGCGATCAGGCTAAACGGATTCCTTGCTCACGCTCCGATATTTCATTCCAAGGGACCAGCTGGAAAATTGTCCATTATGTTTTCCCCCTCTTATTTTTCAACATGTCTTTTTTTTTTTGTCATCTTGGTCCTTACCATTCGTGTTTGTGCTTCTGTCTGGAGCTGTCCGTATTTTTGGAAAGAATGAGTATCCAAACCCACAAATGTGGAAGGTACCTTGGTGGAAGCCTGATCCAGCCAAATTTCAAAGGAGGCACAGAAAATTGAAAGTCTTTGAGCAGAATGCAAAGAGCACAAAGAAATACGAGGAAAAAGCAGGCAACGGAAATAATAAAAAGTAGTTGTTTTAAAATAACGTGAGTGTACAGGTGTGAAAGAATTCCATTATAACTCGCACCAAGTCCTGTTCACCCATCACCCTGTCCTCGCTGACCTACATTGGCTCCCGGTCTGGTAGTGGCTCGATTTTAGAAATTCTCATCCTTGTTTTCAAATCCCTCCATGGCCTTGCCCCTCCCTATCTCTAACAGCTCCAGCCCGAGGACCTCCGAGATCTCTGCGCTCCTCCAATTCTGGCCTCTTGCGTGTCCCCGATTTTTATCACTCCACTATTGGCGGCTGTGCCTTCACCTGCCCAGCCCTAAGCTCTGGCATTCCCTCCCGAAGCCTCTCCGTCTCTCTACCTCTCTTTCCTCCTTTAAGACGCTCCATAAAACCTACCTCTTTGACCAAGCTTTTGGTCACCTGTCCTAATATCTCCTTATGTTTGATATCACTCATGTGAAGCGCCTTGGAGTGTTTTGCTATGCTAGATTACATAAACTAGGCTTATATTCCCTGGAATATCGAAGGTTAACAGGTGATTTGTTTGAGGTTTTTAGGATTTTGAAACTAATTGATAGGGTAGATAGAATAAATCTTTGCTGATGGGGGAAGTCTAGGACGTGGGGACATAACCTTAAAATCAGAGGCAGGCATTCAGTTGAGAAGTTAGGACAAAGGGTGAGAGAAATGTGGGACTCTCTCCCACAAAAGGCAATAGATGCTAGCTCAATTAATAATTTGAAATCTGAAATCAATAGATTTTTGCTCGCCAAGGATATTAAGCGATATGGAGCCAAGGCAGGCGGATGGAGTTAGGATACAGATCAGTCATGATCTCATTCAATGGCAGAACAGGCTTGAAAGGCTGGATGGCCTACTCCTGTTCCTATGTAGGATATCCAAGGTTATCTAAACTGGATTAACACAGATAGATATATATATGCCCGAATTGATGCAATTGATGAAATGAGTTTTGGAAACCACATTGAAGTCTGTCTAAACGTATAAATATATCTTGGTACAATAGCAATATCTTGGTGTTGGTAGCCAATTGGTATATGCAAATATTAAATTTAGTCGGCTCCATAAAGATGTTGAAGCTCAAGCCACATTGACTATGTACGAGTGAATTCAGTCCTGCTGCTTTTTTTTAATAAAGCCAATGACCATTTCCAGAAAAGGAGGACAGATTTCATCACCATTGTCAGGCAACGCTTACAACAGATGTCTACTGCCACTGTGAGAAGCCCCATATGGTGAAACATAGCAACTAAGCTTCCAACCTTTTCCAATTTAGTAGTTTGACTCTTATTTCAGTAATCCGGGCAGTTAAGCTGCTGCAAATTTCAATATTAACTGATCCCAGGGCTTGCCACTATAAGGATGAAAGTACTCGTATTTTTTTTTAAAAAGCTAGGGCTGCTCAACCTTGAAAAGAGAAACCTCAGCAGGTCCGTTATGGAAGTATACGAGGTATTCGATGGGATAAGGAAACTTTGTTATGCCGAGGCAGCAGGTCACGGGGGCACAGGTTCAGGAAGGACAGTGATCAACAGCTGAAATGAGTTGCCTGGAAGAGTGGTTGATGCCAGGAACTTGACTCATTTTAAAAATGGCTAGACGGGAAGTTCAGTGGAGTTTCAATTCTGGAAGACTTCGATCAAATGGGCTGAAGGGCCTTCTTCATCTAAACTAATTCTGATGAGAAAAGTCAGGGATACCATTCGGCCCATCAAAGCTCAGACCTCTGCACCCTAACTCTATCTCATGCCGCTCGCTGAGCCAAGAGGTTCCCCCTAGTAAATGTGCTAAATGTAATTTTCACTAATTTCCATTTATGTTTTCTGCCCATACTTTCTTGGCATATTTTGAAGTAATATTCAGGGTTTAACTTATCCATACATTTAATATTGAAATGCCCCCTTAAATTGCCTTCTTTCTAGACTGTACATCCTAAGTTTATCCCATTTACACTTAGAATCAGTCTTTTTCCCCCTTTTTCTGGACCCGGTTGAATGCACGTGTGATGTATGTTTGTGTGATATGGAGGCCAAAACTGAACATGTGTGCTCCGACCAGTGCATTCTGAAGTCTTAACATATTTTTGTATTCCATTGTTCTGGCTGTATATCCCAGCATTCTATTATCTTTATAAATAATTACTAAATCAATCAAGGCTTTGTTATTGGTATCTCCTGGCATAAACTATTCCGGTGTCATGACGCTGGTATTGGCATCCTGACAGCCTATAAATGTATTGTTATTATGCTCGCAGTGTTCCTTGCCTAAATTTTGTAATGGAGCCTAAACTATTTTAGTGAATGCTCATAATGCCTACTTTCAATAATAAATTCTCTCCAATTTTTCCCCTCCCCTCCACTCCTCTCCTGAAGCCTCATGTCCCATAAGTCGCTTCCGTGTATGCCTGCTCAGTTAACTGTATATTTTAGGGATAATTTCATTTCGGTGTACAGTTATTCCTCTACAACAGTGACTCCACTTCAAAAGTACTTCATTGACAGTAAAGCGCTTTGAGACGTCCATGAAAGGCGCTATATAAATGCAAGTCTTTCTTTTTCTTTAATAGGCAAATCTAATATCTCATTACTGATTATTCAGTAATTAGCTGTGTAGCTTTGATAAAGGCACACCAAACGCTGTTTTAAAAAAGGAGTATATTTTCTTCTAGATGTAAATTTAAAGGAACATTATTTTACTAGATTCATTCCAAATGAGTGACAGTTTAGGATTTTTAAAAACTTTATAGACTGAGGTAAATGGACCCCAATATGTTAACAAAGGAGACGTATTACTTGAATGCAAACAGACGTTCAAGTTCAGAGAGTCCCGCCTTGTTAGGTCTCCTGACTTGAAAGACCTGCTCAGATGACTTAGTCAACATTTCTGTATTTGAACTGCTGCCATTTATGTGAGCAGACACCTGCGTCGTTCCCTCTGTTAGATACTGATCTTGGCACTGAAACACAAAGTTAAACCTCAGTACAAATTGCTCCACATAATGGTTATCCACTCGTACAAGAAAGGATTTGTCCATCAGGTGGGAGACTATTTTAATTGTGATTCTGGGATTTACTCCGACAACAACAACAACTTGCATTTATATAGCACCTTTTAATGTAGTGAAACGCTTCACAGGAGTCTAATCAGACAAAAATTGACACCAAGCTAAAGTCGGAGACATTAGGATAGGTGACCGAATGCTTGGTCAAAGAGGTAGGTTTTAAGCAGCGTCTTAAAGGAGGAGAGAGAGCTGGAGAGGCGAAGAGGTTTAAGGAGGTAATTCCAGAGCTTAGGGCTTAGATGACTGAAGGCATGGCCGCTAATGGTGGGGTGAAGGAAGTGGGGGAAGCACAAGTGGCCTGAGTTGGAGCAACGCAGAGTACTCGATAGTCGCTCCCCCACCCCCCATGGTAACATTTCCCATTCAGTGAACAATGTATTTGATCATATAAAATGGCGCTATATACGTCAAACTTCACAGCCTCCCGATTCTTTTGTGGTGGTCACTCAGTAGTTCTCAGCAAAAAAAAACACCAGGGGAAATTTGAGTTTACGTGCTTTTAATTTGTGAGGGGTCCAAATTGAAGTTTTGACAATAGCAAAATACTGCGGATGCTGGAAATCTGAAATAACAACAGAAAATGCTGGAAGCACTCAGCAGGCCAGGCAGCATCCGTGGAGAGAGAGAAACAGAGTTAACGTTTCAGGTCTGGGACCCTTCGTCAGAACTGGAAAAGGCTCGAGAAGTTTTGACAAATTGGTGCCACTAATCTGCTCATTGGGCAGGGGGTGATTCCATTTTAACAAATATTAAAACAAAACTGAGAATGGCCTGGGCCATGGATTCTAGGATCTTGCTGGGATCTCTGTGGGTAAAGTCGAAGCCATTGGTGGGCAACTTCACTTTGCAAGAAATAAGCAAAGTGTAGGGGCAAGCGATCTTTTATTAAAATAAAAGCCTACAAAAGAGCATGGTGCATTCAGGCAAGGTGAATGTTACTTGGCCTCCCCGACCCATTTGACGATGTAGGGCTGAATTTGCACAGCAGGAATCATTAAATAAAAGTTAAAACACATAAAGATCCGTGCGAGCAAAAGGTGGCTGCACGTCGGGACATTAAAGTGGAAAAAGAGAGTGAAATTACCCGAGAGCTGGCTATTCTTTAAATTCCGGTCAGTCAGGATGATTTTAGTTCAACTATGTGCTTGTTTCCACCTTGCGAGTGGAATTGTATAATTTGTAAAGAGTAAAAGTTATTGTCAATCATAAATTTAGTGACTGGATTGGTGGGTAAGAAGTAAGGTGCATCTTCAGTCATACTGGCTGGGCTTCTCCTACTTTTTAAATGGATTTAATTAAGTGGAATTCCGCTACCAAAACATGACAAACCTGTTACTTAATTTCCACAGTCAGTGGTTTTGTGTGCAGCCTTGTGGAATATTAGTGAGGCCTTAACTGTTGAATATTTCTGTAATTATATTTATAACATGAGCTTTTAACTTGAAGGTGGGATTGAGAACATCTGTTACACAAGTTAAATATACAACAGTGGCATCAATAGCCCTCTGTAGAGTGCAGAATATCCCCTCTAGATATTTAGACAGCATGCCTGAAATATCAGAATTACAGGATGAATCTTGCTACAATAACTAGATCTACTGAAAAATACACCCATGAAAGATTTATTTTTGGTTGCGGGGGAAGGATCTTCCAAAAACAATGTATTCATTGCAAAATGCATTCAGTTCATGCAATTTATCTTGTTTGAGTCATTTTTCCACATCCAAGCTAATCATTGTAGTTCCTTGAAACATTCTCCTCCATTTTAAATACAAGTTTTAGGTTAGCACCTGCCACCCACCAGATGCAATTTGCGACTTAAATTCACAAATCTAGGTACAAAAAGAAATGACTCTTTTTAAAGAGGCACTGTGCGATGAAAAGTGTTTTGACAAAAATGATTTTTCGACGTTAACACAATTTATGTTGAGATCTGTCTTGGCTCCAAAGACATCATTGTGTCATTCACGAGTGATGTCTTTACAATCAAAATAACACCATTCTGACCGTTGCCAATCCACAGCGAATGAGACAGTGGGGTTAGCACTCAACTTTGGTGGGGGTGAAAAAACGGGCGGAGGCGGATTGGCCGCCTGTTCTGACCTCAATGGAAAGGAAAATCTGATGGGGTGTATAACAGGCGGCTGATCTGCTACCGGCCAGTTTGTGCCCTTGCTAAAGTTGAATTTTACCCCCAGTGGCTGTAAATTGCATTTGGTACTTGGATTCCACAGATTATAAGTGACCCACAATGCTCTGGTTTTGTATAAAGGTCTTTACATCATCGTGTCAATTCCTTTCGCAATTCATCCCCAGTGCCTTTTTTCCCCCCCTAATAGAAATAATTTGAGCTTCATGAGTTCTCCTCTAACCATCCCTGTTATCCGTCTTTGGACTTTATCTCAGGTTGCTAGGTTATGCTAAGGCTGGGTGAGAGTCATTGATCCATGCTTATTATCCAAGCGTCTGTTTCCCTTTAAGGAGGCAGCAGTGCGGAATTCCTTACATCTGCAAAAATTTGGCACAGATCTATTGACAAAGCCATTTCTAAAATCTAATTAGATCATTTCCTGACCGATTTAAAAGCTCTTGAAATCTCCTTCCTTCTGTACAGAAGTAAAAAGGGCGAATGGCCACTTCAGCCCCCTTTAATGGGGAGTAAAACAATTGGATATTTCTGGTCAAGATTGTTAAATGATATACTTCCATGTCAATATGGAGAAAAATCTTGTCTACCCAGCAAAGATGGCAAAAGATCTTTTTTTGTTTGTTTTAGATTTAATTCAACGAGTTGTTTGTTTAATGGACCATTTAATGGATATGAGGTTTTTTTCACAAAACTGCTAGTTTAAGATGCTCCACTGGGTACATCCTTATGAATTGGTTTAAAGTCCGATCCACGTAAAATGTATACATCTTAATACAGGTATATGGCGTTCTCTTCAGATATGTGTACAACCATAGGGAGGCAATGAAAGGGTTAATGACCCAGTGAACGACAGAGCTTTCAGTTCATGGGAAAGCCAAATTTTGTAAAGTGCCTTTTGAATAGGAGCATAGGAAACCTAAGAACAGGAATAGGCCATTCATATCCTCAAGCCTGTTCTGCCATTCAAGTAGATCATGGATAATCTGTATCTCAATTCCATTACTCACCTTTGATCCATATCCCTTGATACCCTTACCTAACAAAAATCTGTCGATCTCAGCTTTGCAAATTTCAATTGACCCAGCATCCACAACTTTTTGGGGAGAGGGTTCCAGACTTTCACTACCCTTTGTGTCGATAAGTCCTTCCTGATTTCACTCCTAAATGATTTTGTTACTGTAGTTTACGGTACACCATTACCTCTGGAGTCCCCCAAGGATCTATCCTTGGCCCCCCTCCTATTTCTCATCTACATGCTGCCCCTCAGCGACATCCTCCAAAAACACAATGGCCTGTATTTTCCGATCGCAGGCCTCCTGGAAAAATCGACGCCCTTACCTGAGGGGCTCCCGGGACGCACACGCTTCCGCTCCTGGGCCTCTCCAAACTCCAAGTGCGCAGGGCCTACGTATCCCAGGGGCGCAGGTAGCTCGCAGCGCCCCTGGGATCACGTGGGCCATGGGGAGCCAATCAAAGAAGGGAACCTCCCTTCATACACTTGACAGGAAGACCTGTCAAATATATGAATGGAAATCACCCCAAAACATAGTAAAACATTAAATAAATAAAAAAAATAAATCACATTTTTAAAATGACTTGAAATTACAATAATTAAGTATTTTAAACAAAAAAGTTTTTTACGGGATTAAAAATAAACTTATCTTTTTTTAAAGTATTTTTAAATGATAAATCAGTGAAAATTTTTTATAAAAACTTTTTTCAACTCTTATCCTACGCCTGCTTTTACCAGGCATAAGAATTGTAAGGGTTTTCTGCGGGCGGAGGGTCTCCAAAAAGCGGAACTATCCGCCCGCAGAGGCCCTTCTCCAGGGCAGCCGGAGGATCTGTCAAGACCATTCTTGAAGATCGGAAATGCCGGTTTTCAGCGCATGCGCTGTGCATGCCTGAAACCGGCATTTCCGATGTCCCTACGGGTGGGTACACAGTGCGTACCCACCCGTAGGGATCGAATATCTGGGCCAATGTCAGATACTACGGGAGGAGAAATTCGGTACCTTAGCAGCTCCAGTTAGAGCCTGGTAGGGGGCGCTAACGGGGCGCTGAGGCAGTAGCGCCGCGGTGAGGCGAATCCAGCGCCACACGCCAAATTCGGCCGCCCTGTAGTGCCGCCGCTACGAGTTAGCGCCGGGGACTTCAACACCAGGCAGATCGTGGCGTCAGTGACTGGGCGCCCGATCTGCCAAATTGAGTATCGCCCCCTGCCTTAGTGCCTCGCCCCGACAGCGACAGGGAGAGGAGGCGTGAAGCAGTCAGAAGCCGGCTCCAGGGGCGCTACTTAAAGGGATCATGAGTAATCAGTCGCAGCTCTCAGGTTAGTGCTGTTTCACTGCTTCCTTGTCAGTTTGACATTGTGCAACAGTTTAAGTCAATCATTTAAAGGTTGTTTAGTCTCTGGAGTGTTGTGGCTACTAAAAAATAGTTACATTTATTCTCACAACATATCAAAGTGCATTAATGGGGGCTGTGCTGGCAGTCGACCTCGCTCTCCAGATTCTACGGCAGAGGGAGCGCAGGCAGTGAGAAAGATTGGAACGTGTGGCCAGAGGGAAGAGGAGGGCCATCAGGGCTCTCGACAGGAGGCCTTACCCTCCGAGGGTCTTCCGACAGTAATTCTCCTACCTCCAATTAAGCCAGGAGCAGTGTCTTAGAAGGCTTCGCTTCAGCAAGGAGGTGGTCACAGAACTCTGCCACCTCCTGCAACCAGACCTCTAGCCTCAGATCAGGACGAGGACACTCTCAGTGGCAGTCAAGGTCACCGTCGCCCTCAGTTTCTTCGCCAGCAGATCCTTTTAGTCTGCCACAGGAGATACAGGTAACATCTCGCAGTTCGTTGTCCATCACTGCATCTGGGAGGTCACAGAGGCTCTCTACAGTAGGAGAAGGGACTACATTTCCTTCCCCATCACCAGAGAGAAGTAGGACGAGCATGCATGTGGCTTTGCCAAGATAGTGGGTTTCCCCATGGTGCAAGGCGCCATTGACTGCACCCACGTGGCTTTGTGGGCACCGCATAACAATCCTGAGATCTCCCATAACCACAAAGGCTACCACTCACTTAATGTCCAGTTGGTGTGCAACCACAGACAGCGAATCCTCAATGTGAATGCCCGCTATCCTGGCAGCAGCCACGATGCCTTCATCTAACACTCTTCCAGCCACCACATCAAGCTTGCGGCTGGCTGGTCGGAGACAAGGGCTATCTGCTCTCCACCTGGCTCATGACTCCCCTCCGCAAACCCAACACTCCTGCACAGCACTCATATAATGAGAGCCATGCCGCCACCAGGAACATCATCGAGCAGACCATCGGGGTGCTCAAGCAACGGTTCCGACTTAACCACTTGGGAGGAGCCCTCCAGTACTCGGCTGAGCGGGTGTCCCATTTCGTTGTAGTGTGCTGCATGCTCCACAATCTAGCCATCATGAGGGCCCAGCCCTTGCGAGTAGGGATTGCGGGACCACCTCAGGAGGAGGGAGAGGAGGAGGAACAAGAGCGAGGAAGAAGGCAGCCACTCAATCGGCCTTCTGGAAGGGCGGTCTGTGACCGCCTCATCAGACTGCGGTTCCAGTAAATTCAACCCTAGATCCCCGTTGCTCACCACATCCCTATCATTCAATCCCTGTCGCAGGCCATATCACAGCGCACAGCTGAAATGAGAGACAGTACAGAATTATCCGAAGTGAATTAATAAATTTATCAATAAACAGTGAACACATTTTTACAACAACAATATTTACTATTCACCCTTGTGCAATCCCTTAGTGCCTCGCGTTACTGTGCTTTTGCCTACTCTAGTGTCTCTATAAAGTGTTGGCCCAGTGGCTGCAGCACAGATGGTGGAAGGCTGCTGACTGTCCATGCGGGAGACTTCAGATGGCCATGCAGGACGCCCTCGACCAGCTCTGGGCCTGGAAGGCCCGGCTGTAGACTGCATCGCCTCAGCATGGGTGGCAGCATTCTGGGCTAGCTGGATGACAGGCAGCGACAAGGGCAATGGCGGAGTGGCAGCAGTGGGAGCAGAAATGCTGTCATCCTGAGCGAGGACAGCAGGTTCCTGCTCCACTGACCCACTGCCACTGCCTCAGGGCAGCATCTCAGCATCCCTAGCAATCTGTTGCAGCACAGATTGCTGGCCTGTTGCAAAACCGTGAAAGCCCCGGTCGACGGTGGTAGACTCATCCACGATGGCAGCAGTCAGAGCTTGCGTGGCATCAAGCTGAACTGCATGAGAGCAGTCTGAGATTGAATGGCACCAACCATAGACTGCATTACAGCACTAAGACATTGCGTTGCATCCACCTGTGCTGCAATGGAAACTGCCAGATCGCCCATCACACACGGCATCAGGTCTGGGTTGCCACGGTGTCTCTGGGAGTCCACCATCCTTTCCAGATTGGAAATGATGGGCTCCATAGTGTGCGCAGAGCTTTGTGCAATGTTGGAGGCAGACTCCTCCACGCTCCTTACCATTGCCGACAGGCTCTCGGGCACCCTTGCCATTGCACCTATGATCTCCGTGTGTATGCCCATCACGCTTCTTCTAAAGGCCTCCCCATCAAAGTCCTCATCGGAGTCCAGTGCAGCAGAAGTCGCGCGCTAACTCGGCCTCTGGGGAGCTGGCCCCCGAGCTACCCTTTTCCCCTGGCCTTGCTGCAGCCCGCTCATTCCCAGTGCATCACCCTATGCATATCCTACTACTATACTAGCCTCTAAAGAACGCGTAGTGCCAGTATCTGAGCTGGTGCCTGCGGGTGAGACACGCAGTGACGCGGTGTGTTCTTCCTCCTCCTCTTCTCCCGCATCGCTCTCAACGGTGCCCTCGGACAGGTTGCTCTGGTGCATGTTCATTATCTGAACGCATAAAGGCACAAGAGACGGGTTAAGGTGAGGGGAGGGGGGCAGGAAGGGAGAAATGCATGCATAGAGGAAGATTAGCTGGTAAGTGCGAAAGGCTTTTGGGGTGAGGGGGAAGTGGGATGTGAGAAGAAGGAGTAGGGATGAACATACTGTTGTTGTCTCCAAGGGGGTCAACATTGCTGGTGGCCATGGCGCCCACCACCTGGTACCCAATAATCTCCAGCACTCTATTCTCCAGCGCAGACAGTGGTTGGGTGTCGGCTTGTCCCCCGCCTGTGCGCTCCTGGTCTCTCCTGTTGTGAGCCACCTTGGCCTGCAAGGGAAAGGAAAGTGTGTGAGTGAGTGTGGAGCAATGTGTTTGGGTGATGTGCCTGCCATAGTTGAATAGCTGTCAGTGTGCGTGGTGTGAGATATGGGTGTGAGTGTTGGTCGGTAGAGATTGTTGGCGGGTGAGTGCTGGGGGTGTGGTGCTTTGGCCAGTGTGTGCAGACTGTGGTTCCGATGGTGGTATGTAGCATTTGTTGAGGCATTGACTCACCCTGACCACCCGAGTGAGGTTGGTAAATTTCTTCCTGCACTATGTATGGCCCCTGGGGACCACAGTGCTGCCCGAGACTTAATGGGCAACCTCCCTCCACATGGCACGGAAGACTTGCGGCGAGGGCCTCCTGCCACTTGCCGGGTAGAGCACCGCCCTCCGTCTCTCCACAGCGGTCACCAACTCCTCCAATGCTTGGTCCGAAAATCTGTGGGCTCTCCCCCTGGGGCATGGAGCTACCATGAGGTACAGCTGGTTGAGTCATCCGGTTCCTTGGACTAGGCCTGCTCCTGCTTGCTGACACAGGTTCACAGGCAGCAATGCTGAGAATGTGGTTCTGCAGCATCAATGAACCTCCTCTTTAAGAACTGGAAAGAGCCTGTGGCAATGCTGACTTGCGATTAGACTGCACCTGATATTGGTTAGCGCTTTGAGTGTAACGACACTGAGCTAGGCCCTTAGCACTTGATTTAGCGCTCCCATCCTTTCTTTGAGTGATGCCACTGAATTTTGCTTGCAGCGAGATTCATTAGCGCCTGGCGCTAAACCTCAAACTTTTCCAACGTTAGCGCCCACTCCTGGGCTATAATGAATTTCTCCCCCTACATGTATGCTGACAACACCCAGCTCTACCTCAGCACCACCTCTCTTCACCCTGCCACTGCCTCTGATTTGTCACGCTGCTTGTCCAACATGCAGTACTAGATGAGCAGAAATTTCCTCCAACTAAATATTGGGAACACTGAAGCAGTTGTCTTCGGTTCCTGCTACAAACTCTGTTTCCTAGCCAGCGATCCCATATCCACTCCATCACCTATTTCCACCTATGTAACATCGTCCGTCTCCATCCCTACCTCCGCTCCTCTGCTGCTGAAACCTTCATCCATGCCTTTGTTACCTCCAGATTGGACGACTCCAATGATCATCTGACCACCTCCCATTTTCCACTCTCCATAAACTTGAGCTCATCCAAAACTCTGCTGCCGGTATTCTAACTCGCACCAACTCCCGTTCACTCAACACCTCTGTACTCGCTGTCCTACATTGGCTATGTCTCGATTAAAAAAAAAAAAAATTCTCATCCTTGTTTTCAAATCCCTCTATGGCCTTGCCCCTCCCTATCTTTGTAACCTCCTCCAGACCTCCGAGATTTCTGCGCTCCTCCAATTCTGGCCTCTTGCGCATCCCCGATTTTCATCACCTCACCATTGGTGGCCGTGCCTTCAGCTGCCGAGGCCCTAAGCTCTGGAATCCCCTCCCTTAAGCTCTCCACCTCTCGACCTCTCCCCCTTTAAGACGCTCCTTAAAACCTACCTCTTTTGGTCACCTGCCCCACTATCTCCTTATGTGGCTCGGTGTCAAACTTTGTTTGATAATCACTCCTGTGAAGCGCCTTGGAACGTTTTACTATGTTGAAGGGCCCTACGTAAATGCAAGAAATTGTTGCTGTAGAGTATCCACAGGCCTGGTGCTCAGAAAATGTATTATTTACATTATCTTGGTGACATTGCCTCCGTTCTTATTATGGAAGCTTGACATCTTGACAATCTGCTCAGGTTTGACAAAGAAATTCTAGTCTATAAATTTTGAATGAGCATCATACTGTGTATCAGAGTAAGGTTATTAGGTTTTCTTAAATACGTGTCCCAGTAGATTGGAAGTAATGCTCCCCTAATAAGACAATTATGTCATGTTTTCCTCAGAGGAAGGTTGGAGGACAAATAAGCCACAGTGGCAATCAGCAGTCGACATCCTGTATAGACCTCTTCGCTGCTGCAGTTGGAAACTAATTAAGCCGAGAACTTACTGTTGGCGATATTAATAGATGAATGTTTAACATGTTCACGACATTCCTGTGCCAAACATTTTAACTTGGGTTAACATCTCCGTTGAAGTCATGAACAGAGGAGGCATTTGTTCACTAATATCACCAACAGTAGTTTCTGCGTCATAATCTCCTGTTCATTTTTAAAATAAAAAACGTTTTTCAGCACTGAATTTATTTTAGAAAGCTTCCTGACACACTGGTATTATTTTTGGTGTTTAAAACCTGTAAAAATGATTGGTTGTAAATGTCATGCGTTGATTATTAGTTGAAGATATAAAATGTTAGCATTCTCAAAATGAAATGATACTGTCAGATTTTTGGTCCAGTTTTAATTTATTTTTACTCTGTTACCTGGTCTGAATTTATATGTATGCCACTTTCTTCAGTTTATCCAATTCTTTTCCCTTCCAGCCCCCACTCTCCTAAAGGTGTTGGCTCCTGCTGGGACACAGTTGCACTAGTGCTGACAGCATTACCCAGCTGGCTTTGTCTATTGGCAAAGATTGTGAGTGTTGATGGACTATTCAACTTTGCAAATGAGCCCAATCATGTTCTCATCTGATAGCCACTTAGGCACACTTTTTTTAAGCAGGAGTCACTAATAATGATCTTGAGTCGGAACTCTGGCTGAATGTCATAAGAACACATTGGCCCAGAATTTGCGGTTGTAATGATGGCGAAATTGTCAGCGTTCGCCATCATTCCAACTGTGAATCTGACAGCAACTTCTGGAGTTTGTACATGCGCTTCTAAACGCGGAATCCAGAAGTTGTTGTCAGTCATTCCCTGCTCCTCCACAGCACGCGTTGTTGAACTCCCCGGAGCCGGCAATCAATTGAAATCACTGAACTGACAAAAACTTCCCCTTTTTACACTGGAATATCGCAGTTTAAAAATCCCCCAAAAAGTTAAGCCTTGTTGAATGAGGTATAACTGGGTTTTTAACAGTGTATTGAGTCATAATTACTGCTGAACAACCATTCTGGCCCTGAAGAACTTATTTTATATTTGTGGAATTTCAAATTTTTCCATTATGATAAAAATTCCATGGTTTTTAACAATTTTTAAAAGAAAGTTTGTTTATGATATCTCATCTTCTACCTTAATCCCATATGTATGTCCCAGTATTTATTTTACTCTCTATAAAATGATTAAAAAGTGAAAGAAAATCAGTGCATTTTACTTCCTGGTTTGCTGTCTGTGAGAATTCTTCAATGTGATTGGCTGCTTAGCCAGCTTGATGACATCACTGTTGCTGGACGCTGGAGTTCCCCTAGACTTGGCGTCAGATTCAAATTAATGTCGGGAGAATGAACTCGATGCCACAGAGATCGCTATATATTTGTGGGCAGCTTTCTTCGAGGTCAGCGGCGAGCACCATTACTTCGCTGCTGACCACAAAATCCGGGCTATTAAGTGTTCATCCACTAAAAGCACCAACTAATTTCTAGGCTTAGTCTCTAACTGCAGCAGTGAAGGGGTCTATACAGAATACAGACAGCTATTGTCTCTGCTTTATTGCCCTCTGATCTTCCAGTGAAGAAACCACAACATCATTGTTTTATTAGGGGAGCATTGCTTCCAATCTACAGGGGCAGGTATTGAAGAAAAGCTCATAACCTTACTCTGATACACAGTATGACACTCATTCAAAATTCATACAGGAAGATTTCTCTTAAAACCCAGCTATTAAAATGTCTTCTATAATAAAAACAGATGCAAAAATCACTAAAACTCACACAACTGTTGCCCTAGCTGAGATCAGCTAACTTAGTACAGACCTGGGGTTGAACTTGGGACCTTCTATATCTGGGTAGCACACTGGGAAGTCCTCTCAGCCACAAAGCCACTGAGGGGGCTCATGCATACAGCTTTCATTTCGAGTTCAAACTGAGTGTAAATGGATGATACACAATGAACCTAGTTTAAGCATTCCTCAAGCCTCGTGGCAACAGATTTGCATTCCTACACTACAGCGTTGTGTATAGCTTTGAGATTAAATTCTACCTCTGCATGTTTCTGTCATGTAAACAGGAGAAATTTAATGAGATCATGCTAATCAACATGAATGTATTTGACGTCAAATTCCTGCCAATTTCCTATGTAATCTGGTCTTGAACATCTTAAGCTGTTTGGCTGACAATTCCCGCCCCCCTTGCTCTCCTACTACTGCTCCAAATGTGACCAGCTAATTTATAAAGCTCAGGGTCCAGGCATGAGACCTTTCCTGGTGCACATATCCCTTTGTTAAAGATAGAGTTTACTAGACTAATACCTGGAATGGGCGGGTTGTCTTATGAGGAAAGGTTGGACAGGCTAGGCTTGTATCCGCTGGCGTTTAGAAGAGTAAGGGATGACTTGATTGAAACATATAAGATCCTGAGGGGTCACAGGGTGGATGTGGAGAGGGTGTTTCCTATTGTGGGAGAATCTAGAACTACGGGTCACTGTTTAAAAATAAGGGGTCGCCCATTTAAGACAGAGATGAGGAGAAACTTTTTCTCAGAGGGTCGTGAGTCTTTGGAACTCTCTTCCTCAGAGGGCGGTGGAAGCAGAGTCTTTGAATATTTTTAAGGCAGAGGTAGATAGATTCTTGATAAGCAAGTGGGTGAAAAGTTATCGGGGGTAGGCGGGAATGTGGAGTAATCAGATCAGCCATGATCTCATTGAATGGCGGAGCAGGCTCGAGGGGCCAAGTGGCCTACTCCTGCTCCTAATTCATATGTATTTACAGTGTCATGACACATAAGGGCCAATCCTACACTTCTAGCAGGGAGCAGTGCTCACATGGAGCCAATTGCAGACTGTATTCACCATTTATTTTAATTGGTGGAAAATCATGGCGTGTGTGACTGTGATGCACTCCTTGGGAGCGGAGAATTTGCTCCATCATGACCAGAGGAACTCTTTTCTCTTTTTGTGATTTTAAGAATTTCTAGTAATGAGATGATTTAATTTTAAATTTTTTTTCCTTCAATATTGACTCTTACTGTGATTGTGGCTCTATATGGAAATCTCCTCTGGCTATAATGATCCTATATGAAATTATTTGGGACAGTCTTAATCCAATTCCTTGAGGTATGGGGACAGAGAGAGGCCACAAGATAGCTGGTGTGGGAAATAGAAAAAATGTCACGCTGGTGTAGTAGATGCTATTCTTCTGAAGTGGGGGCAGTAGAGGGAGTTTTAATCTGCTTGACACTGACACTGGGTGCCTGAAGTAGGAAGAGTCTTTGGCCTGGGAGGGAGTGCAGCGTAGGTTTACCAGAATGATACCCGGACTTCAAAGGTTAAGTTACGAGGAGAGATTAAACAAATTAGGGTTGTATTCCCTAGAATTTAGAAGGTTAAGGAGTGATCTGATCAAAGTTTCAAAATATCAAGGGGAACAGATAGGGAGAAACTATTTCCGCTGGTTGGGGAGTCTAGGACTAGGGCGCATAGTCTAAAAATTAGAGCCAGACCTTTCAGGAGTGAAATTAGGAAACACTTCTACACACAAAGGGTGGTAGAAGTTTGGAACTCTCTTCCGCAAACTGCAGTTGATGCTAGATCAATTGTTAATTTTAAATCGGAGATTGATAGCTTTTTGTTAACTAATGTTATTAAGGGATATGGGCCAAAGGCTGGTATATGGAGTTAGGTCGCAAATGAACCATGATCTCATTGAATGGTGGAACAGGCTCGAGGGGCTCAATGGCCTACTCCTGTTCCTATGTTTTTATGTTCCTAAGAGTCCCATTCCCCAGTGCTAACATCCATAACCTTGATGAGCCCACAAAAGAAATCAGTTTGGATGTACAGATTTCCTGTGTGGCCTACATGTAGTATGAATCAACTAGACAATAGACAAAAAAGATTGCCTTTGGTTGTTGAATAAATTAGCCGAGGGCACCCGTGATTGTATTGTATGGTGTGGTACTGAGCCACATAAATTTTATCTCCACTCTGAGTAAAATTAGCTTATCTCAACAGGAATGACACTGGAAATATACAGTTAATTAGACATGGCAAAAATCAGCCAGGGCTCCCATTCCTGATTGCAGTCCAGCGACCCCTGCTGGAAAGTAAGTGTGTATGTGTGTGTGTGGACATTGGGTGAGAACACAATTGAGATTGACTGTGATGCTCCACAATCAAATAGTCTGCTAACACTAACGGTCTGGGCTTACAAATAAAGAACATTCACAGGGCTTGCCTGATGGATCCCTGGTTTACGACACAGTATTGTGTGGTACTGAGCCACACAATCCAGTAAGGTCCCAGGTTTGATGCTTCCTTGGTCGATTCTGAGTCAGCTGATCAAATCAAGATGATCGCATCATTCATTACTTTGGAGCTTATGAGTTATCTGGTATTCTCAGTTGAGTTGATAGATGCACCAGACTAGGGAGGAGCACCGATCGCTATGATGGCCAATGGCTTGGTGGGTAAATACTCTGCACACAGATCAGGAAGGTTCTTGGTTTGATCTGTATTGAGTTAGATGAACTCAGCTGGTGTGATGATGGAAGTGATATGGTAGGTCAGCACTCCCAGGTTAGAGAGAGCATATTAGCTATGGTTCCCACTTCTGCTTGCTATCGAATGACCTTTGTTGGAAGTGCACATGTGTGGATTTTATGTGAGGACAGGATTGACATGGCTGTCATGGCCATCACAAGCTGTTGAATAGCACCCTGACACTCACTAAGATGCACATGAAGAATAGCCACTAGGGAAAGGTAGTGAAAGGCTTCTGGAACCACATCATAGTGTGTATTGCTGGCTAAGAAAAATGTTTCAGCATGTACATTCAGTGATGAAACACCAGCAGGTTTCCAGCCAGCTCATCAAGTTAAAATAAATAGTTTTTATCTGAATTATATGCAGGACTCTAATTTTCACACAAAGACCCAAGGATTCCTTTATACCAGGGTGTGACTGATGCTCTCCTTTTTTAAGCACTTTGTCTATGGTTCCTGACCTTTCATGATCATGTTCCTGTATTGGTTCCAACGAATCACATGGTTGTAGTCACTCCAGCAACAATGAACGGATAACTCTGGGTGAGCAGGGGTCACCATCCAGGGTAGTGGCTTTAAATCTTCTGGCTGTAAATGTTAGAGGATGATTAATGACTTAATAGATTACTTTACAATCCAAGCTGCTTCTTTACAAGGGTTTGACCCAGTGTGCCTGAGACCAGTTAAAATGAATAGACAATGACTGTATTTTGCTGTTTAACCCTTACCCTGTTGAATAGACAGAAACTTTGGATTACTAGCACTACATATACGGGGACTAGACCTCACATATATTCAACTTGGCAACAGGACTATGACAATCCAATTCTCTGATTAGACAATTTAGATTTACATAGAAATCAAATATTCAGAACCGAAGATCTGATTTGCTTATTTGGTATCCAAGAGGGGGGTCACTGACAGGTTAAGCTCTTATGGGGACATGGATTTAGAAGTTAATTAATGACCTGATATTAACTCAACTGTACTAACCTTGGTATTTCATGCAACTGAAGCTACATGGGAGAATGATATTTTAGTTTGTTATTTAAGGATTCAGCATTTATTTTCACCTTGTTACTGCCACCTTCCTCTCGCTTTGCTATGTAATATCATAGAAGATGGTACGACCTGGTCAGGGTATTGTTCAGTGGCTGCCATGAATCCTGTTCATTGTGAAGTTCTTTTGAGAGATCTCGAGGTCGTGAAAGGCACTATATAAATACAAGTTCCTTTTTTTTCCCAGTATGCATGAAAGTATTGCGATTGGCATTCTTCAGGAATATGATGACCATTCAAAAAGATCTTTCTCCAGTTTGGGTTGGGGCCGAAGCCTCTAGGCTGTGCCAGAATGCAAAAAGTGAATTTCAAATCTGGTTGAGCAATGTCGAGTCATCTATGGAATGTAATTTAATGCTGGACTAATCAGATTAGGGGAACCAGATTAGAAGAATCATGACAAATGAGGATGAGATTGCTTCAAGACATTCCACTGTAATCCATAGCTACCCTGTGAAAGTGCACTCTCTTATAACAGAATCGAAGATGTTTTTTTAACTCTCTCACTCACCCTCTTTAGTAAGACTCTATTTTATCTTTAGATCAATAATTCTCAAGTTTTTAATTATGACTTGCATAGGCTTATTGTGCAATATTTCAAAAGTACATTTAACCTGTTGCAGTTTCCCGCAGAGCTCTGTTTCATTAAAGGTGCAATGTTGTTCGGAGTTTCTGCCTTATCGTTGGTGTGTGGTTCAAAGTATTAATGGTCGTGAGCGTGGGAGTTCACTGCACATTATATATATATATATATAATATTTTGGATAGATTTGAAGGTGCTTTACTCGGTTGGGGGAGCAATGATAGTTTTCAGTGCCATCTTTGACAATTGGAACTGGCTGATGTTTGATTACTGCAATTTGTGGCTTGCAAGCCTGAAATTGCTGGCATTATACCCTTAATATGATTAGTGTTGCTGAGGTGACTTGGATTGTAGTAGTGAAGGTCCTGGTTTGACACAGTTTTTTGAGGCTTTTGATTGGAAGTGGCCAACATGCATGCACAAGGCAGGGAGGGTGGAAATGGTTTCATCCCACAGAAATTTGATTTAATTTTTAAGACAATTGGAGATACATTTCCTGCTATTTTAGTCATTGCATGAGAGAGCACTGCTTTAATTCAGTGAGTGAAGCAAATTGAAAGAAGAGTAAAGGCAACTGTTGCATAAAAAGCACCTGATCCAAGAAAAACGAGATTGCTGTTAAGCTTGGAATTAGTGTACCGTAGTCACTTTAGCTATCTCTGTGAATATTGTACATGCTAAAATGCCATACCATGCTGTGGTTATCAGAGTAAAATGGGGGGGGTGCGGGGTGGGAAAGCATTCCATAAATGTAGTCATGCAGTGTCAGCCGTGGCTCAGTGGGTAGCACACTCGCCTCTGAGTCAGAAGGTTGTGGGTTCAAGTCCCACTCCAGAGACTTGAGCACATTAAAGCTAGACTGACACTCCCAGTGCAGTGCTGAGGGAGTGCCGCACTGTCGGAGGTGCTGTCTTTCAGATGAGACGTTAAACCGAGGCCTCGTCTGCTCTCTCAGGTGGACGTAAAAGATCCCGTGGCACTATTTTGAGAAGAGCAGGGGAGTTATTCCTGGTGTCCTGACCAATACTTCTCCCTCAACCAGCATAACCAAAACAGATTATCTGGTCATTATCACATTGCTGTTAGAGGGAGCTTGCTGTGCGCAAATTGGCTGCCGCATTTCCCACATTACAACAGTGACTCCACTTCAAAAGTACTTTATTGGTTGTAAAGCGCTTTGAGACGTCTGGTGATCGTGAAAGGCGCTATAGAAATGCAAGTCTTTTTAGAAATAGAGCAGAAGCCATAAAACTCTTAGGCTTCTTTATTGTAGGGCTTAGTGTTGACATTTCAAATATTGTGTTTCCCTGCTTGGAAAATGAATGAACAGAATTGACAGATGTTTCTATTCCCCCTCATAAATGGGGTGAAATAACCTGTTGAACAATGGGGAAATGACACGATAGCCAGGCTCCCGTACACAAAATGGATAAGTAACAATTGAATTGACTACAGAGGTCCCGCCCGCTCAACTGACAAGAGACAGAGTCCACTTGGAGCATTAGATGATGGTGCCTTGGCTTTTTGGCCCAACAGGCTACTATGAAAGCTGATAAATCATGTAGATGTTGGACTGCTAGAAAAATCGATGTATAGATTTTCCAGGTTTTACCTCAGATACATGGGGTAAATTTTCACCTTCACTGCCTGGGCAGTATTCTGGAGGAGCGGATTGTCTGCCTGTTGTACAAAAAGCACGATTTTCATCCCATTGATGGAGTTGCTTTTGATTGTAACAGAGACTTTTCTTTTTTTTTGCTAAATGGAATACTTTTATGACTTGTTTCCATCACTTTATGATGCCCATGAGATGTAAATGACTGGGCTTTCAAAAGGTACATTGGACACAAACCTTTTCTTTTAACCCAAATACTTTAAAATACAAAATTAAAGGTCATGTTATCATCTGGCATTACAGAGTGAGAAAGATACTCACTTCAGCAGAGAGAGACTTATAATATTCAATATCCGGTCTGCTTTAAGTAGGATTGTAATGAGTTCCATTTCATTTAGTTCTGCAGCAAATCAGATAAGTAACTAATTCTCAAGAATTCAGGGAATTAAAAAGGAAAGTAATTAATTTTGAGCCTGCAGAGCATGAAAACCGTTTTGTACAATACCCTGTTTAATCTTCTGTGCCCCTAATTGGCTTGTAAACTTACTCCAATGCATTTTACTTTATGCTGTCATCTTTATATAAAGGGTAAATATTACATTTATCTAAATTGATATTGAAGTACAGTAGGAGGAGTAGTCATTGTACTGTTAAGAATACTGTTTGTATGCTGATCCCAGGATTGAAACTGTGGGGTCACAATCCAGAGACGGACAAGATGAGAGAGAGAGAGAGATACCAGAGATGGGTGTCACCATTCATTTGGATTGGTTGAGCTTGTTTCATAACCAACCCTGTTTAATTAACCATCTTGTTGAAGCACCACAGGTAACCACAAAGGAAATGAAAATTGTTGTGTAAACAACACCTAAATCTTTTAACACTTAGAGCTGATATATATTACCCTGTCATTAGCCCCTGACGACATTAGCCCTAAATCCCTGACCCCTTTAATCACTTAATCCTGTCTCGCCTGTTTTTCAACATTGCTACAAAAACAACACTCGTTCCTACACAATTTTTAAAACTCCTTGCATTTTGCCAGTCTGTTTCTAGTTTTTATTGTAGAGATTCACCCTCCACAAACCTCTTTTTAAGAGATAGCATCACTTATTGAAAGGGATGGAACTATTATAAGGGGATGTTTTGCACAATAGTTATGAGATTTATCGGGATGGGGGATAGGGAGGAAGGGTTCATTTTTTGCTCTCTCTAACTGTTAATTTGTTTAATTTTGTCTTTTATCCGCTTTTTCCTTCCAATTTCCTGATGTTACCTCTTCTGAAGGCAGCTACTCTCATGTGAGGTACAGTTCTCCATTACTTTGCCCAAGTGTCCATTTTTCATGTGTTTCCCTGGGCAGTGAGGGTCGTAGACTGTTTGATTATTGTACTATGATGAATCAGAAAGGAAAGAGGAGATCAGGGCCAGCCGTCGGAGGATTGTGGCCGGCCTCGAGATGATTTGGGGTGGGGGAAAAGAAGATGGGGGCCAGCCACCAAAGGATGGGGGCCAGGCTCAGGATCATCGGTTGGGGGTGGCGGGGTGTGGGGCGGGGGGAGGTCTGGGAAGGCGATTGAAGGCCTCGTGAGTGGTTCTCCGATCATGGGGTTGAGCTACGCAGGGACCCTGGATCCAGGAGCTAGGTGTAAAGGCACTTCCCTCCTGGATGCAGCAGTCCTCGCCTAACTGCAACTGTTGGGTTTTATGAAGTGTGTAAAACCCGACCAGCTACAGTTAAAAACAAAATGGAGGTTAAAGAAGAGGCTTCCCGCCTCATTAAAATATTTAAATTGACGTCCCACCACCTGGCAGCGGGTTGGCTGCCTGCCCCCCCCCCCCCATTAAAAACCAGAGGTGGGCGGGTTCAGGTTGGGATTCCGATTATTAACAATTTAACTGCCCCCCACGGGCCAAACCCACACGTTTTTTAGTTAACATTCCCCCCATGTCTCTGTTTAGAAAGCCAAGGATCCCCTCTGCTTTTTTAACAGCAGGCTCAACTTATCCTGTCACCTTCAAAGACTTGTGTTCGTACACCCCCAGATCTCTCTGTTCCTGCACCCTCTTTAAAATTGTACTATTTCGTTTATATTGCCGTGCCTCATTCTTCCTACCGAAATGCATCACTTCACACTTCTCTGCGTTAAATTGCATCTGCCATGTTTCTGCCCATTTCCCCAGTCTGTCCTTGTCCTCCTGAAGTCCGTTACTATCCCCCTCATTGTTTACTACGGGGGGCGATTTTGTGAATGGGGGGTGCGTTGGAGGCGGGACTGCTGCTTGTCGGGTCGATGTCCCGCCTCCATCGATTTGTGGCCAACCCACGCTATCTTCCCCTGATTGACGTTGTTAAGCCCGCTCAGCGGGCTTAGCAGGCCAATCAAGGGAAAGCCGGTTGCAGAGCACGTCAATGTATGACGTTTCATCTGTCAAAAATTTTTGACAGATGAATTGTCATCGTTTGACAGCTCTGTGAAGCTGTCAAATAGTGACATTCTCTGCAGTTTGATGAGATCTTGCATGCAAGACCTCATCAACCTTCTTTCTTTTCCAGAAATGAGATGGTTGTTGCATATGAGAATGCAACAGCCATCTCTCATCTGCAACACGGAGGTCCGAGAGTCTCCGCATACAAACTGACTGAAGCCTGCAGGATGAAACAAAGGTAAGTACACTTTTAAAAACACTTTGCACTTACCTCAGATACTCACCTCTACACTCCTGCACCCATCACTTACCTTCACACCACACTTTTGCACCCCCCCACCCGACCCCCGCAGACCCAGTACTCGCCTCGCTGACCTGGTGGGTTTTGGAGCCTTCGGGAAGCCCGCACTTGTGAGGGCATAAAGGGGATAATCCTATTTTCTGCCTGTTAACTACCTGTTAAAAGGCAGTTAATAGGCTTTAATCCCTTCCCGCCTCCTAGGAAACGGGACCCGGCGCGGGACGACTACCCGCCTCCTGGGAAGATGGCATGGAGGCGGGTTGGGGGTGGGTTTGGCACCCGCCCCAAATTCTGCCATTTTCCCAGCAGTCCCGCCTCCATACCCAGCTGCCCAGGGCTGGCAAAATCGCCCCCTACACTTCCAAGTTTCATACCATCTGCAAATTCTGAATTTATGCCCTGTGTACCCAAGTCTAGGTCATTAATATATATATAAAAATTAGCAGTGGTCCCAACACCGACGCCTGGGAGACACCGCTGTATACTTTCCACCAGTGTGAAATACAACCGTTCACCACTGCTCTCTGCTTTCTGTCTCTTAGCCAATTTTGTATCCATGCTGCCACCGCCCCTTTAATCCCATGGGCTTCAATAATGTTAACAAGCCTAATATGTGGGACTTTTATCAAATGCCTTTGTAAAACCATGCTGGAACATAGCTTAAAGCAGGCGACAATTAATACTGACACCTCTTGATTCTAGCTTTGATGTGTTCTGTGCCTGCTGGCATTATCAACTGCTGTGTGCTGCTTGCCAATGACGGGGTCGCGTATGCTGGTGGCAAGGATGTTATTCATCTGACATGTCTTGTAAGGAGAGGAGGTGGTGAAGTAAGCTGTTGCACTATCTTGCAGGCCTGTAAGGTTCTTGTTCTACCAGAGGACAGGAGCTGTTGCAGAATTGTTTTTGCTTTTTGTTAATCTCTCTATACCACGCTGAGGTAAACTTACTTGTTTTTCTAACTTTCCGATTTATGTTTTCTGTTCCTTTAACCCCTTGAGGACTAAAAAATCCATTTGAGGCAAATGTCAATGAACAAAGTGTAAAATTCCACCCGAACATCCAGCCTCTCATTCACTTTTGCTATTTGCAGTTTCTTGTTTTTGGAGTGTAAAATATTGTTGGAGTGCTTTCAGTTCTTAGTACACTACACTGGTTACCATTTGCATCGGCACATGCTTTGTTAGCTTGCTGTGTATCAGAGAATTGATTTTAAGATTCTCATCCTCACCTTAAAATCCCTCCACGTTCCCCCCCACCGCCGCCAGCCTCCGTAATCTCCTCCAGTCTTGTGTCCCGGCATACACCTTCCAACCTTCCAACAATGGCCTGCTTCTCGTTCTATGGTCCACCATCACCATTTGCACTTGTCCCACCCTCGAGACCTTCCCCCCTCAGCAACCCTGTCTTGCCACCTTGATTCCTGCCTTCAAAATCCTCCTCTTTGACTCCACTTTTGCCTCTTTATGACCTTTATCCCTTGTGTCCCCTCCTGCTGAGTGCCTATTAAGTTGTTGTGTATATAAGGTACACTGGCACAGAGTGATGAGCAGTGAACCTTGCAAGTAGTGACTGGTGGATGTGCAGGGGTGCCTGCTTCCTGATCATTATTCAGTGATCCATGCTGAAAATTGTGCGTGTGTGAACATCACGTGAACACAGGATTGAACTGAGAGGAGGAATCAGTCATGGTTCTTGCTCCTGATTGCTATCCAATAGCTCCTGCTGAAAAGTTTGTTTGTGTGGAGGCCAACTGAGGACAGAATCAGGCTCAGTTGAAATACTCCCCACCATCAAAATGTTTGCTGTCACTCACTACCTAGTCCCTCGCATGAAAAATGGTTATTTGGGGCGAGGTACAAGAGGGTGATCGGTGCATGTGGAACTCTTCAACACGGTGGCATAGTGGTTAGCACTGGTGCCTCACAGCGCCAGGGACCCGGGTTCGAATCTGACCTCGGGTGACTGTCTGTGTGGAGTTTGCATATTCTCCCCGTGTCTGCGTGGGTTTCCTCCGGGTGCTCCGGTTTCCTCCCACAGTCCAAAAATGTGCGGGTTAGGTTGATTTGGCTATGATAAATTGACCCTTAGTGTTAGGGGGGGATTAAATATGTGGGGTTATGGGGATAGGATGGGATATGTTAGGGGGAATTAAATACGTGGGGTTACGGGGGTAGGGTGGGATATGTGTACTGTGGGGATTAAAGCAGGGACAGGGTATTGGATTTGGATGATCAGCCATGATCGTATTGAATGGTGGAGCAGGCTCGACGGGCCGAATGGCCTACTCCTGCTCCTAGATTCTATGTTTCTATGTTTCTTAGGTTGAGGACGGCCTCAACCGGGATCTCGGTTTCATGTCACGCTACAGGACGTGACTAGAGTCCAGACTAGAGTCGTCGTTGTCTTGTTCACAGATGTGATTTCCAGTTTATAAAAAAAAAAGTAAAAAGCTTAACTGCAGACTGCAGCATTTGACACGTTGGACCCCCTGTGATCCCACCTCATTGTCTCAGCTGTACTCTGCTGTGTCTTTGATGTAATGCCTCCCTGACGGATTGTATCTCTGCAGACACATTGTTCTCTGTCTATATATGCTTTGTAACTGATTCGTATTCCCTCACTTTACCTGACGAAGGAGCAGCGCTCCGAAAGCTCGTAATTTCAAATAAAACTGTTGGACTATAACCTGGTGTTGTGCGACTTCTCATTTTTGTCCACCCCAGTCCAACACCGGCATCTCCGCATCATCTTCTTAGGTTGAGTCAGCACCTTCAGGAAGGGAGGGGAGAAAACTGGAGGAAAGGAATTGATTACACTTTGCATGTGTGAATTATCCTATAATTACGTGCAAAAGGTCCCTGAGAACTGAGTTGATCTTTTATTTCCTCCTCGCCTATTTTGCGATATTTCCAAAAGCAGCCATAATTGTACTTTCTTGTGGATTGTCACATCCATTAAATGGAACACATGCAATGACATTCAGGGCTGGTCCAAAAACTGACCCGAAACACACCTGCAGCCAACCCCCCCTCCCGCCTGTGCCACACCTGAGGTCACTTCTCTAACATGATTTTGATTTTTTTTCTCTGCATGGAAGCGTCTCCCGTTTCTTGCCTCCTGTAGCTTCTGGGCGCCACATACTGCGCCACCAACCTTCCTTGTACCGCATAACTGTGTTAAGTCGATCAGCTTAATAAGGAAAGTGACAATCGAATCCCACAGAAACGTTTTTAGTGTAACCATGATTGTGGCCAAAAAAACCTGCGCACATGAGGCTGCACTTGAATAGTGGGACAGCCAAAGGGAACTGGCCTTTGTTCTTCGAGTTGTACACTGTCTCAGTCTCTGACATTTATTCTTTCTCTGGCTGCCAAGCATGCTGCTTTTCTATTTTTGACTGCTTTAAAAAAAAAACGAACTACCTTTTTTCAAGCCCTTGACTAGGCTATATTTTATGCTGTCTTTCAAATGCAAATTACGTCCCTGGGAGATCATTTGTTTTCCTGTTTCAGTTCCTCTGAAGCCTATAAAACAATACAAGCCCCACTGTGATAATTCATTCGGAGATGTGTTTAGATCAGAGTTTATTCCTACATTTTATAAAGACCAATTGTTGTATATATAAAGTCCCTCTTGTTGCTCCCGTGTACTTTGTATCTGTTTTTAATTCTAAAGATCCAGTAATGCTGATTGTAACCTTAATATATTTCATCAAATTCTTTTTCTTAACAGATATTAAAATCTCTTTTGTGTGTGCTCCTCCTGTGTTTGCCAGTTTTCTTGCTTCCCCCCCTCCCCTCTTCTGAAGGCATTAACTCCATAGGCACCAATTGCCCACCAGTACCTCCCAACTGGCCATTTTGCATGTGTGAGCCTGGACTGGGAGTTTGTCAATGTACTCAACCCCAGTGGTCATTCACAGCCAAATCCAGTCCTGTCCCCGCCTCTGCACCCAATATCCACACATGAAGAATTTCAACAGGAGCCACTGGCTAGTAATCAGAACTGGTAACCTTAACCAATCTCCTCCTTGTCAACCCACCACTCAGACCAATTGTAGTGCCCCACCTGCCACCCTAACTGAGATCAGTTCATTAAAATCTTTTGGGGGGCTAAATTCGGTTGATTTGCGCCTCCTAAGAGGGCGCTAACGGGGTGCAAATCAACTAGCGCCTGGGCGTGGCGCCGCTAACGCCTCCCACAAAATTCAGCGGGAGGTTAGCGGTGGCGCTAACCATTAGCGTGGCGCTGCGCCGCCAGCGATGACGTCACGCCGTGCACAGCGCCCCACTCGTGCCCCGGCTGTAATATTGGGTGGCGCCCCCCGACTTACTGCCGGACGCGATGTCTCACGGGGTCAGGGGGGCCTACCTGCGGCCGGGGCGGCGCTAGTTAAAGGGGAGGTGGCGGGTGGCCATTTTTGTTGCTGTCTCCGGCCCCTGTGAAGCCCCCCCGCGGGGTGCCGGCTGCTCTCCGTGAACCCGGCACTCCTCTTGAGTGCCGGGCTCGTTTGCCAGCACTCCGGATCCCTGGTGGCTCAGCTGGGTGCCGGGACGCGCTGCACCGGGCCCCTCCCCTTTTAATAAGGGGAGGAAGGCCTGCAGTACCGCAGCACATAGCGCCGCGATATAGGCTCGCTGCGCCCCAAGAGCGACGCGGGGCGCTTCCAGTAGCACCCCTCCTCCCTCTCGGGGTGCTACCTGGGAAAATCGGCCGCGGGGGCGCTAACTTTTTCGAGGTGCTACCCAATTCTTACCCCTTTAACTTTTGGGGCATTTCTTAACTTATTGCGATATACCCAGAGATGTTTGATCATTTTATTTTGCTCTCCTTCCCATTCATATGAGTGAAAGTCTGATATTGTTAGTAGTGACGGGCAAAAATAAGTTTTAAAATCTTATTGAATGTTCTTGCAATGCCTTCAAAACAAGAGCATTTTCTGATATACATTGGAGCTGCTATAATGACATGAACTTTTCTAATCTCAGATAGTGCAAGTAAAGTTAAAATCACTGATGAAATCTACAGAACCTTATCATACATTTGATTCCCAGTTGTTCTCTGTATAAACAACAAAAAGTAATACTATAGCTTTTCCTTTTCCATGAGGGAGTGGGAACTGCAGTATATCCGTTCTGCACCATATTCTTCCCATAGCAGCTGCTATCTTCTTACCAAAATGAGGAATGTATTCAGTTTCATCCTAGGGCAAGATCTTTGCACTTCCTAATTCATTTAGGGATATTCCATAACATACCACAGCCTGTGGAGCAAAACGATGATTAATATGAGGCAACATACTTTTGTGTGTTTCCTTGTTGCTGTAAACTTACCATTGATGCTTTCATGGTGAGATTACGCCATCCTGTTCAGACTGGACCTGAAATCGGCCAAAATCTGACCCCAGAATGCAGTATATTGGAGTTGTTTTATACTGTTTAAATTGGTGCCTGTTTACCCAGACACACTTCAGGGTTTGGTTTCATGCTGGTATTGTTTCACATGGATACCTTATGACATGGCCAATCCTCCTAAAATGCCCACAGTCAGCTGTCACCCATTTCAATTTACCAACAAAAGGTTTGCTCACGGGGTGACAAAAAAAGAGCGACAACTTCAGGGCTCCTCTGGGTACTCGGCTGATATGTAACTGAGCCATTCAGACCAGAAGGTTCTCGGTTTGATTCCCAGTCTTCAGCTGGGGTGACAGTAGTGGTGCTACATTTGGCCTTACTGATCTTAGGCTAAGAATGGGGAAATTCTCCATCGCTGATCACTTCTCTACTGCCAACGCTCTTCTGGCCGGCCTCCCATTTCCACTCCATCACCAAAACCGCCTACTTCCGCCTACATAACATTGCCGGTCTCCGCCCCAGCCTCGGCTCGTCTGCTCCTGAAACCCTCATCCATGCCTTTGTTACCTCCAGACTCGACTACTCCAATGGTCTCCCCCAAACCTCTTTGCCTCTCTACCGCTCTCTCCTCCTTTAAGATGCTCCTTAAAATCTAGTTGTTTGACCAAGCTTTTGGTCACCTGTCTTAATATCTTTGTGTGGCTCGGTGTCAAATTTTGTCTCATAACGCTCCTATGAAGTGCCTTGGGATGTCTTGGTGTGTTGAAGGTGCTATATAAATGCACATTGTTGGAAGCAAATGTGTGTGGAGGTCAGGTGAGTGACGCAGTCCCCCTCCCCCACAGTTGTGTAACCTGCCCACCCCCCCTTGAGAGTACATGCGAAGATTGAGCTCTTGGGCAAATTGCCAGATGGAAACTGGTGGTGATTGGACTGTATACTAAATAGTGTAAGCCAATATCTGCCGTGAAAGAGAGAAAAAACTGATTTCAACTATGAAACTTCCCCGCTGAGAGCATCAATTGTAACTGTGGCAGATGTACTTGATTATACAAATTTCATATACGGAGATCAGATTACAACACTAGAATAATTTGTGCCATAACTGTAACTTTAAATGATTTACAGAATAAATATGAAATTGATGCGCATTAGCAAGGATCCTTTGTGTCTGTGCTAGCGGGAAGGAAGCAACATAATGACTGGCTTCACCAGCCTTAACCACATGTTATGAGCAAACTTCCCAGAGGATACATGTTCATTCTGAAGTTGGGTCTTTGGTCTAATTTTAAATGATGGAAATATTTCCTACAAACCTCACCTTTGACTTACCACTTTTCCGACTGATAGCCATCATCCTACAATGCCAAAGGCTTTCTGGAGCTGTCAGTCACATTTCCAAACCAGAAGTACAATTCTACTGCAGCCAGCGGGATCCTGGAACGATCAAAAAATCAAATCATATTTTCAGATGTCGCAGTATCACAACTGATCCAGTTATTGTATAATTACACTGGCCCAGATTTTGCTGTCAAAATAAACGGTGAGGCTAATAGCGCTCGTTGTTATTTCTGCGCAAATGGTGCAGCAACTTCAGGCAACGGGCAGATACACGGTTAAACTCAAATATCCAAAGGTTGCAGTCCGAGTTTCGCCGCTCCGCTGTTGGCTTTGCGAAAATGGCATCTTGCTGACTGCCTCATCATTGAAATGCATTGAATGTTGTGAAATTGCTGTAATTGCACGGTAGATACGAACTAAACTCGCCACAGAAAGTTAAGTCACATCATTTCAAGTCTAAATACCCTTTTAATGACATTATTACTGCCAATCAACCTCTCTGACACGGAAAATTAACTATTACAAATGTGGAATCTCATTCCTTCAGGTTTGAACAGTTGGAGATTTTAAAAATGTAAAATTAAACTTTTTTACTTTTCCTTTCTGTCTCATTTTTTCTCTCTCTTAATCCAATCTTTCTTTCCCTCTCTTTATTTCTCTTTCTGTATCTGATTTGACATTAAATTCACCCACTCTAATTTACACTTGCTTCTCGGTCCTTGCGCTGTTTATTTCACAATCCTTCAATCTGATTGGTTAAGCAGATACACAGTTCTTTGTCCTGTTCACTCGGGTCCCAGATGCTCGGTTTCCCTCGCTGCACCGTTATCAGCTCGCACTTTCAGCAACTTGCCAAGCAAAAAATTAAAAAACCTAAACGAGCAAGTCTAACGAATGTTAGATGCCCTGCTATAGCAAAATTTGGCCCATTATCGTCTTCACACTTGTTTTTTTAGGCACCATCCAATTATTTGATAGTTCAATTAAGTGATATGGTGATGTTCCTTACTCAACCAGCAGGCCTGAATAGAATTTAATCTACTTTTAGTACATATGAGCTCCCAAGAGTAGAATCTTTTTAAAACCAAACATCTCTGTAAAATTGCAAACACAAAAAACTAAATATTTTTAATGAAGTACTTTTTTACATAGCACCCTAAAGTCTTTCTTCTCAACATAAATTAATTTTAACCTAATATCCATTTTTAGTTTGCAGTTAAAGAACATTTGTAGCACAAAAAGGAAAAGATTAGCAAAAGTAAATGTGGGTCCCTTACAGGCTGAGACAGGAGAAATTATAATGGGGAATAAGGAAATGCCAGAGAAATTAAACAAATACTTTGGGCTGGATTTTCTCAATGAGAAGCTTTTGGAGGCGGGACTGCTGCTTACCGGCTCTCAATCCCGCCTCCATCAGCTTCTGGCCAACCAGCGGGATTTTCCCCTGATTGACCTTGTTAAGCCCGCCTAGCGAGCTCAGCAGGCCAATTAGGGGGAAGTCACTGACAGAGCACGTTAACGTCTGACGTGCCATCTGTCAAGATTTCTTGAAAGAAGAAATGTCAGCGTTTGACAGCTCTGTGAAGCTGTCAAACACTGACATTCTGTGTAGTTTGATCAGACCTTGTGTTCAGGACTCATCAAACCTTTCAACTTTGCAGAAATCACCTGGCTGTTGATTCGGAGGATCCAACAGCCAGCCTGTGAAATCTACAATGAAGATGTTGGGACTCCGGATCCATAGCGGCTGAAGGCTGTAGGCAGAAACAAACGTAAGTGAACATTTTATAACACTTAATACTCACCTGACATATTTACCACTCCATACTTGCACCCATCACTCACCTCTACATCTCACTTTCAGACCGCTCTGACCCCTGCAGACTTCCTCTTCGCCTCCTACGCCCTGGCGGGGTTCTCCGAGGTCGGGAAGCCTGCACTTGGAAAGGTAAAATGGGACTAATCCTATTTTCTGCCTGTTAACTACCTGTTAACAAGCAGTTAATAGGATTTAACAACAGAAAATGCTGGAAAAACTCAGCAGGCCAGGCAGCATCCGTGGAGAGAGAAACAGAGTTAACGTTTCAGGTCGAAGACCTTTCATCAGAACTGGAAAAAAGCAGGAAATGGAATAGATTTTAAAGCAGGTTTAGGGGCGGGGAAATGGGGGAGGGGATGAAAGAACAAAAGGGAAGGTCAGTGATAGGATAGAAAGCAGGAGAGATTGAGAGACATTAAGAGATATTCAAGACAAGAAAAGTTTCTCCCTCCACAGATGCTGCCTGGCCTGCTGAGTTTTTCCAGCGTTTTCTGTTGTTAATTCGGATTTCCAGCATCCGCAGTATTTTGCTATTGAGTTAATAGGATTTAATCCCTTTCCCGCCTCGAGAAGATGGGACCCGGGGCAGGACGGCTTCCTGCCTCCTGGCAAAAGGGCACGGAGGCGGGATGGGGGCAGGTTTGCCAGCCGCCCCCACATTCTGCAACTTTACCGGCCGTCCTGCCTCCATACCCGCCTCCTCGGGGCTGACAAAATCCAGCCCTTTGTGTCTGTATTCATGGAAGAAGACGCAAAAAAATTCCTGGAAATAGTGGAGAACCAAGGCTCTTGCGAGAATGAGGAACTGAAAGACATTAGTCTTAGTAAAAAAAACAGTACTGGAGAAATTAATGGGACTGAAAGCCGATAAATCCCCTGGACCTGATGGCCTACATCCTAGGGTATTGAAAGAGGTGGCAATAGAGATAGTGGATGCATTGGTTGTCATTTTCCAAAATTCCATAGATTCTAGAATGGTTCCCGTGGATTGGAAGGTAGCAAATGTAATCCCACTATTTAAGAAAGGAGGGAGGGAGAAAAAACGGGAACTACAGACCAGTTAGCCTGACATCAGTAGTAGGGAAAATGCTAGAATCTATTATTAAGGATGTGGTAACAGGGCACTTAGAAAATAATAATAGGATTGGGCAGAGTCAACACAAATTTATGAAGGGGAAATCGTGATTGACAAATCTGTTAGAATTTTTTGAGGTTGTAACTAGCAGAATAGATAAGGGGGAACCAGTGGATGTGGTGTATTTGGATTTTCAGAAGGCATTCGATAAGGTGCCACGCAAGAGGTTATTAAACAAAATTAGGGCTCATGGGATTGGGGGTAATATACTAGCATGGATTGAGGATTGGTTAACGGACAGAAAATAGATCGTAGGAATAAACGGGTCATTTTCGGGTTGGCAGGCTGTAACTAGTGGGGTACCGCAAGGATCGGCGCTTGGGCCTCAGCTATTCACAATCTACATCAATGATTTGGATGAGGGGACTAAATGTAATAAATCCAAGTTTGCTGATGATACAAAGCTGGGTGGGAATATAAGTTGTGAAGAGGATGAAAGGAGGCTTCAAGGGGATATAGACAGGCTAAGTGAGTGGGCAAGAACATGGCAAATGGAATATAATGTGGAGAAATGTGAAGTTATCCACTTTGGTAGGAAAAATAGAAAAGCAGAGTCATTTTTAAATGGTGAGAGATTGGGAAATGTTGGTGTTCAGAGGGACCTGGGTGTCCTTGTACACGAATCACTGAAAGTTAACATGCAGGTACAGCAAGCAATTAGGAAAGCAACTGGTATGTTGGCCTTTATTACAAGAGGATTTGAGTATAAGAGTAAAGACATCTTACTGCAATTATATAGGGCCCTAGTGAGACCACACCTGGAGTATTGTGTACAGTTTTGGTCTCCTTACCTAAGGAAGGATATACTTGCCATAGAGGGAGTGCAACAAAGGTTCACCAGACTGGTTCCTGGGATGGGGGGATTGTCCTATGAGGAGAGATTGAGTAGACTAGGCCTATATTCTGTAGAGTTTAGAAGAATAAGAGGTGATCTCATTGAAACATACAAAATTCTTACAGGGCTTGACAGGGTGGATGCTGGGAGAATGTTTCCCCTGGCTGGGGAGTCTAGAACCAGGGGTCACAATCTCAGAAAAAGGGGTCGGTCATTTAGGACTGAGATGAGGAGAAATTTCTTCACTCAGAGGGTGGTGAATCTTTGGAATTCTCTACCCCAGAGGGCTGTGGAGGCTCATTTGTTGAGTATATTCAAGACAGAGATTGATAGATTTTTGAATATTTAGGGAATCAAGGGATATGGGGATAGTGCAGGAAAGTGGAGATGAGGTAGAAGATCAACCATGATCTCATTGAATGGCGGAGCAGGCTCGAAGGGCCAAATGGCCGACTCCTGCTCCTATTTCTTATGTTCTTATGTAAATAATCCCCAAATTGTGTATGCTGTAAAATGGAGCATTTTTACACTCAATTCTTTCGTAAGAAAGTGGAGTGACGTTAACACAGTGTGAAATTGTAGATGATGAGCTTACTGCTTTCTCACCACTTCAGCATCATCTCCAGAGCAAAAGAGCACTAAGATACTCAACATTGTTCCTCTGCTGCCGAGGAGAAAGACTCATTTTTCTGTCCAGAAAAGTGAAAGGAGTTGGGTGTGTACTGTTAATTTATAAATGTGACATGCATTTACATCAGAGGGCTTTATGTTGTGGTGGTGATGGTATTGGTGGTGGAGATAAACACTGGGCAGGAAATTTAGGGAATTTGGGGAAGAGGGGAGAGGGAAAGACAAAGGGCACAGTTTGAAGAGGTCGGTTTTAAGATAGGAATGATATCTGTTTTTGTGGCTCCCTCTCCTTCCAATTATTAGGGTGATGAGAGGCACGATGACAAATTGAGAGTTTGTTTAACATGGGTCAATTGCAACACTTCATGCAAGCGTGCATGTTGACACCTGCCATGTTCTGTAATCTGCCTTTGCCTTGTTTCTGTCCTGCACTGTGTTTGGAAGAGGGTTGCTTTGATTCTGTGGGATGTTTGTTGATGCTTACTTGAACGAACACATGTTATTCTTGTGTTTGCTGAGATTATTTTTCCTCTCTGACTCTGCAATTAGCAACTACTTATCCTGTTGTTAATGATTTTGACCTGAGTGCTGTGTATTCCTTTAGGCAACAGGTGTTCTTGGTATCAACTCAGTCATTTTATTTCTCCCTCGACTCCAAAAGATTAATCTGTAGTAGAAATAAAAGGAAATCTTTAAATGCTAGAATACTGCAATAAAACCCAGAACTGCTGTAAATAGATAGCGCTCCTGTCAACATCTGACAACGGAAAAGCTAGGTTAATATTTCAATTTGAGATCCATCATGAGAACTCTCCTTCAATATAAACGTTATCATTATTACAATGTACTTTTATTAATCTTTGTGTCCAGGTAGTAGTCATCAGCCTCAACTGATCAATTGAGGATCCGGCTATGATGGATATGGATAAAATATCTTTGTTGAATATTTAGTACCTTATGGTAATATTTTCAGATGATTCTTGTGGGATTTCCGAATGATTTGGTGGATGCACAGAAGGGATAAATTAACAAAAAACATTGCTTTTTGAAACAAGCAGGCTAGTATGAATCTGTTTGAGTAATACTTGTATTTAGGTCCTCTGAATATCTGAATTTTGCTTTACTTTGAATGTGGATTTTAGTGTTGATGTGAATTATAAATAACCATCAGTATTACAGGACTTAATTAATGAAATAGCTGTGACAAGATGGCACAATATTGGCACACATTGAACTTTAACACACTGTGCTGCAAAGTGGTAGGTTCCAGGGTTGTGCCATGACAAAGCTTTGCCATTGTATAGATAGGAACATAGGAAAATTAGGAACAGCAGGCCATTCAGTCCCTCAAGCCTGCTTCGCCATTGAATTAGATCATGGCTGATCTATACCTCCACTCCATTTGCCTGCCTTAGCTCCCTATCCCTTGATACCCTTACTGAACAAAAATCTGTCGATCTCAATTTGTAAAATCTCCAAATGTCCCAGAATGCACAGCCTTTTTGGGGGTGAGAATTCCACATTTCCTAAATGGCCGAGCTCTAATTTTAAGATTATGTCCCCTCATTCTAGATTTTCCCACCAGAGGAAATAGTTTCTCTGTATCTACCCTTTTCAAATCCTTTTATCATTTTCAACACCTCGACCAGATCACCCTCATTCTTCTATACTCAGCGAATAAAAGCCAAGTTTATACAACCTGTCCTCATAATTTTACCCTTTAAGCCCTGGTATCATTCTGGTAAATCTGTGCTGCATCACCTCCAAGGCCAATGTATCCTTCCTGAGGAGTGGTGCTCAAAACTGAATGCAGCCCTCCAGATGGTGTCTGACCAAAGCTCTAAACAACTGAAACATAACTTCCTCCCCTTTGTAATCAAGCCCCCTTGAGATAAAAGCCAATGTTCCATTAGCTTTTCTGTTTGCTTATTGTACCTCTCTCTCTCTCTCTCTCCCCCTCGCCTCTCTCTCTCTCCCCCTCGCCTCTCTCTCTCTCCCCCCTCGCCTCTCTCTCTCTCTCTCCCCCTCGCCTCTCTCTCCCCCCCTCGCCTCTCTCTCTCTCCCCCTCGCCTCTCTCTCCCCCCCTCGCCTCTCTCTCTCTCCCCCTCGCCTCTCTCTCTCTCCCCCCTCGCCTCTCTCTCTCTCTCCCCCTCGCCTCTCTCTCTCTCTCCCCCTCGCCTCTCTCTCCCCCCCTCGCCTCTCTCTCTCCCCTCGCCTCTCTCTCTCTCCCCCTCGCCTCTCTCTCTCTCCCCCTCGCCTCTCTCTCTCTCTCTCTCTCTCCCCCTCGCCTCTCTCTCCCCCCCCTCGCCTCTCTCTCTCTCCCCCTCGCCTCTCTCTCTCTCCCCCTCGCCTCTCTCTCTCCCCCCCTCGCCTCTCTCTCCCCCCCTCGCCTCTCTCTCTCTCCCCCTCGCCTCTCTCTCTCTCTCTCCCCCTCGCCTCTCTCTCCCCCCCTCGCCTCTCTCTCTCTCCCCCTCGCCTCTCTCTCTCTCCCTTCGCCTCTCTCTCTCCCCCCCTCGCCTCTCTCTCTCTCTCTCCCCCTCGCCTCTCTCTCCCCCCCTCGCCTCTCTCTCTCTCCCCCTCGCCTCTCTCTCTCTCTCTCCCCCTCGCCTCTCTCTCCCCCCTCGCCTCTCTCTCTCTCCCCCTCGCCTCTCTCTCTCTCTCCCTTCGCCTCTCTCTCTCCCCCCCTCGCCTTCTCTCTGTCCCCCCCTCGCCTCTCTCTCTCTCCCCCCCACGCCTCTCTCTCTCTCTCCCCCTCGCCTCTCTCTCTCTCTCCCCCCCTCGCCTCTCTCTCCCCCCCTCGCCTCTCTCTCTCTCCCCCTCGCCTCTCTCTCTCTCCCCCTCGCCTCTCTCGCTCTCCCCCCCCCCTCGCCTCTCTCTCCCCCCCTCGCCTCTCTTTCTCCCCCTCGCCTCTCTCTCTCCCCCTCGTCTCTCTCGCTCTCTCCCCCTCGCCTCTCTCTCTCTCCCCTCGCCTCTCTCTCTCTCTCCCCCTCGCCTCTCTCTCTCTCTCCCCCCCTCGCCCCTCTCTCTCCCCCTCGCCTCTCTCTCTCTCCCCCCTCGCCTCTCTCTCTCTCCCCCCTCGCCTCTCTCTCTCTCCCCCCTCGCCTGCTGTCTCTCTCCCCCTCGCCCGCTGTCTCTCTCCCCCTCGCCCGCTGTCTCTCTCCCCCTCGCCTCTCTCTCTCTCTCCCCCTCGCCTCTCTCTCCCCCTCGCCTCCCTCTCTCTCTCCCCCTCGCCTCCCTCTCTCTCTCCCCCTCGCCTCTCTCTCTCTCTCTCCCCCTCGCCTCTCTCTCTCTCTCTCTCGCCTCTCTATCTCACTCTCTCGCATCTCTCTCTCTCTCCCTCGCGCCTCTCTCTCTCCCCCTCGCCTCTCTCTCTCTCCCCCTCGCCTCTCTCTCTCTCCCCCTCGTCTCTCTCTCTCTCCCCCTCGCCTCTCTCTCTCTCCCCCTCGCCTCTCTCTCTCTCTCTCTCTCTCTCTCCCCCTCGCCTCTCTCTCTCCCCCTCGCCTCTCTCTCTCTCTCTCTCTCTCTCTCTCTCCCCCTCGCGCCTCTCTCTCCCCCTCGCCTCTCTCTCTCTCTCTCTCTCTCCCCCTCGCCTCTCTGTCTCTCTCTCCCACTCGCCTCTCTCTCTCTCTCCCCCTCGCCTCTCTCTCTCTCTCTCTCTCCCCCTCGCCCCTCTCTCTCTCTCTCTCTCTCTCTCTCTCTCTCTCTCTCTCTCTCTCTCTCTCTCTCTCTCTCTCTCTCTCCCTCGCCTCTCTCTCTCTCTCTCTCTCTCTCTCTCTCTCTCTCTCTCTCTCTCTCCCTCCCTCCCTCCCTCCCTCCCTCCCTCCCTCCCTCCCTCCCTCCCTCCCTCCCTCCTCCCACCCCTCTCTCTCTCTCTCTCCCCATCCTCCCTCTTTCTCTCCCCCATCGCCTCTCTCAGCCCAACCCCTCTCTCTGAAGGCCACGAATATGTTCATGTCGATAATAACAGCGATATTCTAGGCAAAAGTCCTGGAGGCTCCCTCCCTCCCTCCCTCCCTCCCTCCCTCCCTCCCTCCCTCCCTCCCTCCCTCCCTCCCTCCTCCCACCCCTCTCTCTCTCTCTCCCCATCCTCCCTCTTTCTCTCCCCCATCGCCTCTCTCAGCCCAACCCCTCTCTCTGAAGGCCACGAATATGTTCATGTCGATAATAACAGCGATATTCTAGGCAAAAGTCCTGGAGGCTCCTTTAGTACGGTCATTGATTTTTGAAAGATAACCCAAAAGCCCTAATAGTGGGCTCAGGCTCGAGCAGCAATGGCAGCAGCTCCAAGCTCGGCAATGCGATTTGGCAACCCCACTTCCGGTTTCCTCATATATCGTACTGCGCATGCATGACCGGATCGAGTGCACTTGCGCAGTATCAAATAGGCGCGCATGCGCAGAGGGAGTCACAAAACGCCGTGCAACTAGTCACTCCGTAAATAATTTGTGTACTTGGACTCCCAAATCTCTTTGCTCCTCTACAGAACTTAGTTTTACACCACTTTAAAAACTCTCCGATTTATTTTTCTTACGTCCAAAGTGGATGACCTCACACTTAGCAGTTGTTTTGGAACCATTTTGTAATGTGCGTCACTACTTTCAGGAGATGAGAGAAGTAAAGGATAGAAAAAATAGTGTCGACACAGTTGCTAAGGTGTTTGACATGAATCTGTCATTCATGAAAGAAAGACTTATGAAATAATACTGAGTGGCCTGCGGGTGGCGCTGTCCATGGAGAGTATAAATACTCGGGCACGGGCCCAGCGTGCGCAGGACATTCTTAACAGGAACTAGTGAAGGACACAACTAGACCTCCATGTTGTAAAACAGTTGATTAAAGCTTTGTTTAATGCTTAGACCAAGTGCCTAGTAGTTTTCTTGCATCAGTGTTCAAATATTTGCCTGAAATATATTCTGCATTAAGTACCACCATTATCCTCAGGTGATTCCGCAAGGAGGCAAAGATCATGTGATCTATATAAATTCTTAGATATGTAGATACTGCGGTTAACCAGGACCATAAACATGAATCAGCACCCAACATCAGGTCATGATCGCTCCCAAAACAGAGCTGCAGCACGGTAGATTAGTTAGATTTTCTGTCAAACTATCATCCAAATCAGAAATTTGGAAAAAGTATTATAACAGCAATAAATATAGTAATTCTGCGTAATAACAGCCCTCGTGAGAAAAAAAAATTCCAATGTTAATCTGGCACATTCAATGCCTTACACTGCTAAAACTGTTTCATCTTTAGCCTGTTCCTCGTGAGTTTCTGCTGTGTATTCAAATACTTTTCCCCCCCTCAGATCTTCAAGATAAAAGTCAGTTTTATAAACCTTGGCAATTAAGTAGCTTCAGAATGTATCTCACTGTGAGAAAAATGAGGACATATTTCATGTTTTTATTTGCTTGGAGGTGAAATATCACTTCCAGGGGCTTTGAAAATATTAACAATGAAGAAAGCCTTGCAGAGAAAAAATAAATCTGCCACCCGCTGTACCTGTCCTGCCAATTCCCAGTTCAATGTCACTGACAACTCTGGAACTGAACTCTCTGGAGTTCTGATGAAAGGTCATCGACCTGAAACGTCAACTCTCTTTCTCTCTCCACGGATGCTGCCTGGCCTGCTGAGTTTTTCCAGCGTTTTCTGTTGTTATCTCTGGTTACACCTACTTTACGATCGGAGAGTCGGCAAGTAATTAGGGATGTCAGCAGGTTGTCATCAGACTGTCATCCAGTTCCTCAAAGATATGTCGAGAGCAGGAATCAGTCCTGTTTAAGGACTGTCTGTCCTGGGTTTCTTAGGTTATATTGCAAATTGTGTATTGTGGCAAATTCTACCTGCCAGCAAAAAGTACATAATGGATGAGTCATCAGCGTTCCCCTGAAGGATTTTATCTGGGGAGAACAGAAGGCAGTGCTTTGAAAACTGTGAGCCCAATAAGCTCAGAGTCAAATGATGAATCCATAAAAGAAAATTGAGACGTAAAAAACAAAAGAAAAAATTTCCAGGGGAAAAGAAGCAATGATATACTGTAACAAGATTCAAACAGTTAGAGAAGGTTTTTTTTTTAAACAATTCCAGTTTTCCAGGCACAAAAGGCAAACAACCTCGCAAATCCAAGCAGGAAAGCCATCAAACCTTTAAGAATTATCAATTGCAGTCAAGGTCAAAACATTTAGATGGAGGTTCAAGATATCCCTGGAATCATTGTGAGGGCTCTGGAAGAATAAAGAGTACGGCCGGAGCACAGCTAGTACAAGAAAAGTTATAGGAGACAAAAGGAAAGCTCAGAGAGAAAAAGGAAGATCGGAAAGAAAATCAGAGCAACCCCCAAACAAAATGAGAAGAGCAGAGTCCCCCATCACATGGAAAAGGAGAGGCAACTGCAACTACGGGGAAAAGTAGTACTGCTTGGGGTGGGGGAGGGGTTCAGGGTAGACCGACATTGTAAATGGAGAAACAGAATGAATGGGAAGCCTGAGGAAGGGAAGCATAAAATTGGAAACACCTAGGGGGAAAAATTTGGTTGCTTTGCACCTCCCGTTAGCGGGCGCTAATGGGGCGCAAAGCAACTAGCGCCCGGGCGCGGCGATGTTTGTGCCGCTCGCAAAATTGACCAGACATTTTGCGGCGGCGCTAAACACTACCGCCACGATCTCCTGCGCCCGCAGATCGTGACGTCAGTCGAGCGTGCAACGTCCCGGACCAGATATTGAGTGGCGCCCCCTGCCTTACCGCCTGCCGCTGGCAATGACAGGTTGAGGGGAGCGTTTTGCAGTCGGGAAGGGACTGGGGGAGCGCTATTTAAAGGCGACCGATTCCTGCCTTTTTTTGTCGGCGACATTTTTGCACCACGCATTCTGAGAGAGAGAGAGAGACTTCTGGAGAGATTTAATGCTGTGTGAAGGAGTTTTGGGTACTGAGCAGCACTTTGCAGGTTCATTTTGATTTGACCTTGCATCGATTTAGAAGAGACTAGGGGGGCTGCACTCTGAGCTCTTTCCCTGGTCCTCTCTATTGTTCTTTCCAGCAGATTTGATGTACAGGTCTCTACAGGCCGAGATTCAAGGCTGCAATGAGCAGGAGGTGGATGGAAAGCAAGATCGACCCTCCCCTTTAAGAACTGGCCGGCGCCAGTGTGTCTGTATTGCATTGCTGACTGACATCACATGAGCTTCGCCAGCGCTCTGAGTTAGCGCCTCGCTCCTCGGCGTTGGCGCCTTAAGAGAGGTGTGTAGCGCCTGATTTAGCGCTCCAATCACCCCCAGGGGTGATAGAAGCCAAGTTTGCAGTCGGAGGCGATAATTAGCGCCAGGCGCTAAACTTTGCGCCCGGCCGATAATTGCGCCCCAAACATAGAAAACATAGAAGATAGGAGCAGGAGTAGGCCATTCGGCCCCTCAAGCCTGCTCCGCCATTCGATGAGATCATGGCTGATCATCCAAACTCAGTACCCTGTACCTGCCTTCACCCCATATCCCTTGATGCCTTTAGCTTTAAGAAATATATTTAACTCATTCTTGAATATATTTAATGACTTGGCCTCAACTACCTTCTGTGGTCGAGAATTCCACAGGTTCACCACTCTCTGGGTGAAGAAATTCTTCCTCATTTCTGTCCTAAATGGCTTACCCCTTATCCTTAGATTATGACCCCTGGTTCTGGACTCTCCGACCATCGGGAACATTCTTACTGCATCTAGTTTGTCCAGACCTGTCAGAATTTTATATGTTTCGATGAGATCACCTCTCATTCTTCTATACTGCAGCGAGTATAAGCCCAATCGACCCAATCTCTCCCTATCTCGACCCAAACGGGGCGACACCGAATTTCTCCCCACTACACTTCTACCAAAGGGAAAACACATCGATATCAAATTAGGACGTCTCCTGCGGTGCAGTGAAAGAATGAGTAACATTCCACCCTGAACATCACCAGGCTGAGGTGGAAAGAATACACCAGTCTCTTCTGATTAGCTACCTTCCATAATCACTTGATCCAGATAGAGTGCAGTCATATGAACCTGATGTCAAAAGACTGGAATGCATCGATGTGCAGCAGAGGTCAACCAGGTTCCCCATACTGGAGTCGAGTGGGATTTCCATAAGAAGCCGCAGCATACAGTGAAGTAGGCAGAGTTCAACCAAAAGTTCTGTGATCACTTTAACTCCGTTCACAATTACAGACAATATTTTTGGACCAAGGACATGTTCATAAAATGTACAAGAGCGTGCCAACCTCGTCTCATTCATTCCAGCAGACATTGGGAACAAATTTGGCCATTGCGCAGATGGGCTACTGGATGGTAGATCCTGCACAGAATATCGAGTTGCCTCTCACACAGGTGATTACAGGTAGAGATTCTTCCAGGCATCTGGTATATAAATGAAGCCAGAAGGTTAACCACAAATGCCATTCACAAACAGAACCCAGATCTTGGCCAATGGCCATTCTTTCACTGCCATCTTAGACAGTGAATGTTGATAGGCTATTTTTGCTATTGGGGGCACCGAGTCTACACGTGCACTTTCCAGCAGAACTCACTGGATAGCAGTCAGGAATGGGAGCAGCAACTGATTTCTGTCCCCTTAGCCCAAGGCACTGAGGTCAATTATACTGGATCCCGATTGAAATCAGCTCCTCCCAAACCCGCGGCCTCTACCACTTAGAAGGACAAGGGCAGCAGGCGCATGGGAACACCATCACCTCCAAGTTCCCCTCCAAGTTGCACACCATCCTGACTTGGAAATATATCGCCGATCCTTCATTGTTGCTGGGTTAAAATCCTGGAACTCTCCCTCTAACAGCACTGTGGGAGTACCTTCACCACACAGACTGCAGTTGTTCAAGAAGGAAGCTCACTACCACCTTCTCAAGGGCAGTTAGGGACGGGTAATAAATGCTGACCTTGCCAGCGACGCCCACATCCCAGGAACGAATTAAAAAAAAACGAACTCAGCACAAACCAGGGATTGAATGCAAAACCTCCTTCTTTGTAGGACCAGATACCACACTGGGTGGTGCATTTATCAACCACCAGAGGACCATAAAACACATTTATAAACAGCTGATGTTCATATGAATTAATATTATTTAAAAATTCTACATTCTAAAAAGTTTATTCAATTTTGTTCTCTTAGGAGACAATGTAAAATAATAAATCACATCAATTCTGAGGGACAGTGTGTCAGTTTAAAGCATCCTCTGTTGGTCAGTCACTCCAGAAAAAGGTTTTCATAACTTCCTTAGGCCAATAATTGGTGAGTTATTTTGAAAGGTAAGGGAGTCAAGGGTTATGGGGAGCGGGCAGGGAAGTGGAGTTGAGGCCAAGATCAGTTCAGCCATGATCTTATTGAATGGTGGAGCAGGCTCGAGGGGCCAAATGACCGACTCCTGCTCCTACGTCTTATGTACCTTTTCACACTTATGAAAGAAGAATAGGAAAATCACTGGTGTAGTGTCGATATCTATGGCAGGACTATGCTAAGAGATTCATTTTAATTGAGGTTTCATTAATTTTTGTGACTGATAATCAAATGGTGAGATATGTCCAACTATATGTTGCTACTTTTTTGATTATACAAAAAGTAGTGGACGAGGAGTAGATTTCAGACTTGTACGCAGATCTGAATTAGTATTGGGCTGCACTGTATAAAGATCCTACCTGCCCATAAGTGGATAGGTGAATGCAGAAGTAATATTATCCTACACACATGACTATCATTACTTGATAAATTATGTTTTTGTTTCTAAATCCTGACCATTCATGAAATGTCTGGGACGTTATTCAGGTGGGTTTATTTCAGGGGCAAAATGGCAGTTTCTAATTTTTTTTGACAATGAAGGGGGTAAGATGATGGTTGACACAAAGTAGTATGATATTGCAATCTAAATCTGGTATGAAGGTTACAGATTTCAACAAAATTAAATGCCTGTAAATTAGCGCGAGTGATGTTATGATATGAAGTTTTAATGCACCCAACCCAGTTCTCCTCTTCCCTCCATTTCAAAGGAGGGGTTAAGCCATTTATTTTAATTGAGTTTCTACCTCTGTTAAAAAGGGGATAAGAGGAATTTGATATAAACGGGTTAAGCGTTCATACAGTAACATATTTTACAATAAGCTATATTGTTCAGGAAATCTAGATTAAAAGGGCTTGTATATTATAGCAGATGCCCGATGTAATAAGGCTTTTTTGTCCTTGTCTTTCAGATGGTATTCACAGCGTGACAGCCCAGTGTGCACTGCAGGTCACTATCATCACTGACGAAATGTTGAGCAACAGCATCACTTTACGTCTGGAGAACATGTCCCAAGAGAAGTTTCTCTCTCCACTCCTATCTTTGTTTGTTGAGGGAGTGGCCACCGTATTATCTGCTATGAAAGAGGACATTGTGATATTCAACATACAGAATGATACGGACGTCAGGGCCACTATCCTCAATGTCAGTCTGTCTGTCTTGTTGCCTGGTGGGGCCCACAATCAATTTTTCTCCTCTGAGGACCTACAGGAGCAGATTTATCTCAACCGCACTCTGCTGACAGCCATTTCCACACAAAGGGTGCTGCCATTTGATGACAATATTTGCCTCCGGGAACCTTGTGAAAATTACATGAAGTGTGTGTCTGTGTTGAAGTTCGATAGCTCCGCCCCGTTCATCACCTCGGATACCATCTTGTTTCGTCCCATCCATCCGATAAATGGCTTGAGGTGTAGGTGTCCAGCAGGGTTTACTGGAGACTACTGTGAAACAGAAATTGACCTCTGTTACTCAAACCCCTGTGGAAACAATGGGATTTGTCGGAGTAGAGAAGGAGGATACACCTGTGAGTGCCATGAAGACTACACAGGTAAGTTCCAAATCATGCGCAGTTTTACTTATCAGTCCACTGGAACATGTGAAACCAGGTTCTGGTTGAATGGAAATCAATTTGCTTCATATAACATCTTCAGAGCTGTTAAGATGCTACTTGCGATAGTCCCACAAATCCAATGATGGAGCCAGTTGTCATTTACCTGCTAGTTTTCATTTCTGTTCAATACAATTGAAAGTATCACAATTCAGGTCAAATCCTGTTTAGTGTTTAACCTACAGCCACTTCCCTGATGTCCTTCCAATACTACAACAACATGCTACTGCACTAACTGAGTGAGTACAGAACTTCAGTAGCTTAAAATCAAGTCTTTACTCTTGCTGGTTAACAACAAAGTGTGTGTGTTTTCATGACAAAGTTTGGAAAAAACGATTTATAGTAGTATCAGAAAAAAGTTATGTTTGTTCATTACCCATTAACTGTCTGTCGTACAATTAGCAAATGCTGCTAACAGTTCAGCATTTTCTTTTTATTAATTCGCATTATAAAAGCAAAAATCTACAGAGGCTTGAGGAGAGAAAATCATGTTTAATTTCATTTGTTTCCTCACAATACTTTACTGTACCATCTACTTCGGTCAGAATATGATTTTTTTTAATTACAAAAGCTATTAGTATGCTGTGTATGTGAAGGACTCTTTTTTTTAATTTGCCATTTTTTACAAATGTAAACACATATGGTTCCACCACCAACACTCGGCTAAATAGACTTTAGTAAAATAGGAACAAAGTCAGGCCAGTGTTTGTGTTTTCCTCTCTTTCCCCAGGAATATTCTCCCCTCATCCAATCCTGAAGGTAACGATTCCTTGCTGGGTACCGGTCCACAGGCACTGGTTGCCATCCAATACCTCACCCAAGTAGTCATTCTTCATTGGGAACTTAGATAGTGAGTATCAACAGGCTATTGGAATGTGGGGGACATCGTGGCCAAGTCCAATCTTGTCCTCACATAGCTTCCAGCAGAGGTCTTTGATCAGGAGTGGAAACCCTGCCCAATTGCTCATCCCCCACTCCCAGCCAAGGAACCCTGAAAGAAAAGAAAGACTTGCATTTATATAGCGCCTCACACAGCCACTGGACATCCCAAAGCGCTTTACAGCCAGTGAAGTACTTTTGAAGTGTAGTCACTGTTGTAATGTAGGAAACGCTGCAGCCAATTTCCGCACAGCAAGCTCCCACAAACAGCAATGTGATAATGACCAGATAATCTGATTTTAGTGATGTTGATTGAGGATAAATATTGGCTTCAGCATCACCGGTCAGTCCTCTAAGAAAACCTGGTGTCCCTTATGGTCTGCAAAGTACCGTTACTACTTAATATCTAGTTCAACAATATGTGACCCAGGGCCCATAACAATAAGATAGCTCATTAGTATTGGATTCTGCATGTGCTCTGGCATGCATTTCTCCTAACTTTTGGAACGTGGACTAAAGAGCACTCGGGTGAGATGAAGCCAGTTGTAAACCGACAAACTGGTTTATTTTACATGTAAAATGTGTATTCACAGCAAGACTTTCCTCTTTCCTATCGCTGCCCGTAACATCCAAGTAATAAATTATGATAACTTTGTTCTTTGATATGGGCCCACCTCACTTTACAAGGCAGAATTGCTGAACTAACTTGTGAAATTGAGACTCTCTGCCACTCTGACATCTCTGGAATGTGCTAACGATCTTCCCCATTGTCTCAAAACTGGTATAGATAACCATTCTAACCCATTTCTCATCCGAGACTCCATCAGAATTCTTGGCCAAACTTTGTTTCAGTGGGTGGCTCCAGGCTTATTGCTGTTGGGCTAGAAACATCTGGTGGAACTCTGAGAATCTCCCCTTGGTAACCTGAACATGACTTTATGTTAGAAACAACGTATATTTTAAACAAAGAACACTTCCGGGCTAAATAGATTTTTAAAAATCTTGGCAGCATTACAGTGCTGATTGATACTGAGATATGTTGCAGTTTTTATTTAAAAAATTCCACTCACTTTCCTAATTTCATGCTGGAAATTTACCTTGGGCAAAGATCCATTTGCTAAACAAACATGGCAGAATGGGTAGCTGTCACTCCGGCTAATTTTTAAGAGAAACCCCAGTTCAAGGAGCAGTGTTTCTAATTCAGAAGATTAGATTGTATGGGAGAGCTCACTAGCAGTCATGACACTTACCTTCGACAACCTCCAAGGTTATGCCATCATTTTGTTGGATACCGGGTATAAAGACTTCAATTTGCAACAATGGCCTCAAACAATTTCTTGACATTTATAAGTTTATGTGAACTCTCTTTAAGGTGCAAGAAGAAGCTTGTTTTAATTCCCTCAAAGTATGTCAGTGAGAAAGTTGAGAAAGCAGATATTTAGGCACATTAGCTTGCCTAGCACGCGTCCCTGCACATAATTCAATATTTTGTTGTACCGGGCAAGAAATTTAAAACAAAATGCAAAAATACCGCAGATGCTAGAAGTCTGAAATAAAAGCAGAAAATGTGGATCCACATGCAGGTCAAGGTAGCATCTATAGAGAGAGGAAGGTAGGGGTAACGTCAGAACAAAGGGTCATAGACCAGAAACTCTAACCCGACCTTCCTCTCTCCACAGATGCTGCCTGACCTGCTGAGTGTTTACAAGAAATTAAAAAAGTGTATTAATATTTTTAACCTGAGCATGTCATCTGTATGATGGGACGATACAAGCTTAGATATTTCTGATCAGCATTATTTTAATGATGGGGTAATCCATTCACATTTGAAATAGGTTACTGCCAATGTTAAAATAACACTAAGCAGAAATTTGAGGCTACAGTAAATTCATTTCTATCGCAACCTCGGGCGATGATGTAAAATGGTCGATATCGCATTAACCACCCATTCATTATGCACCACGCTCGATTTTCTTTTCCATTGAAGTCAATAGAAGCAATTAGTTAGAATCATAGAATCGTAGAATGATACAACACAGAAGATGGACATTTGGCCCATCATGCCTGTTCTGGCTCTTAGAATGAGTTATCCAATTAGTCCCACTCCCCCACTCTTTCCCCATAGTCCTGCAAAATTTCCCCCTTTATAGATTTACCCAATTCCCTTTTGAAACTTATTACTAAATCTGCTTCCATCACCCTTTCAAGCAGTGCATTCCAGATCATAACAACACACGGTGTAAAAACATTTTTCCCTCATGTCGCCTCTGGTTCTTTTGCCAATCACCTTAAATCTGTGTCCTTTGTTTACCGACCCTTCTGCCACTGGAAACAGTTTCTCCTTATTTACTCTATCAAAATCATTCATGATTTTCAACACCTCTATCAAATCTCCCCATAACCTCCTCTACTCTAAGGAGAACAATTCCAGTTTCTCTAACCTCTTCAAATAACTGCTGTCTTTCATCCCTGGTACCATGCTAGTAAATCTCCTCTGCACCCTTTCTAAGGCCTTGACATTCTTCCTAAAGTGTGGTGCCCAGAATTGGTTACAATACTTCAGCTGGGGCCTAACCAGTGTTTTATAAAGGTTTAGCATAACTTTCTTGCTTTTGTACACTATGCCTCTATTTATAAAGCCCAGGATCCTGTATGCCTTTTTAATGGACTTCTCAACTTGCCCTGCCACCTTCAAAGACTTGTGTACATACATACCCACGTCTCACGGTTCTGGCAAACCCTTTAAAATTGTACCATTTAGTTTAGATTGCTTCGCCTTATTCTTCCTACCAAAATAAATCACTTCATACTTCTCTGCGTTAAATTGCATCTGCCATGTATCTGCCCATTTCACCAGTCTGTCTATGTCCGTTACTACCCTCCTCACTGTTTACTACATTTCCGAGTTTCATGCCATCTGCAAACATTGAAATTATGCCCTGCATACCTAGTCCAGGTCATTAATATATATCAAAAAGAGCAGTGTCCCCGGGGGCACCATGGCACACTTCCCTCCAGTCTGAATAACAACCGCTTACCACTGCTCTCTGCTTTCTGTCCCTTAGCCAATTTTGTATCCACACAGCCACTGCCCCTTTAATCCCAAGGGCTTCAATTTTTCTAACAAGTCTATTATGTGGTACTTTATCAAACGCCTTTTGAAAGTCCATATACACGTCAACCACACTACCTTCATCAACCCTCTCCATTATTTCATCAATGAATTCAATCAAGTTAGTCAAACATGATTTGACTCTTAACATATCCGTGCTGGCTTTCATTTATTACCCCATATATTTCCAAGTGCCAATTCATTTTGTCCCAGATTATTGTCTCCAAGTGTTTCCACCGCCATCGATGTTAGGCTGCTTGGCCTGTCGCTGTCGCGTTTATCCCTCTCCCCTTTTTTGAACATGGGTGTTACATTTGCAGTCCTCTGGCACTCCTCCCCTATCGAAGGAGAATTGGAAGATTGTGGTCAGAGCCTCCACAATTTCCACTTTTACTTCCCTCAGCAACCTCGGATGCCTCTCATCTGGACCAGGTGACTTTTCTACTTTGAGCGCTGCCAACTTTTTATCTATTTTATGCCATCAAATTTCTCCACTACCTCATCCTTTACTGTGACATTGGCAGCATCCTCTTCTTTAGTGAAGACCGATGCAAAGTACTGATTTAGTACCTCAGCCATGTCGCTTGCCTCCACAAGAAGATTTCCTTTTTGGTCCCTAATTGGCCCCACCCTTCCTTTAACTACCCTTTTGCTATTTATATGTTTATAAAAGACTTTTGGGTTCCCTTTAATGTTACTCACTAATCTATTCTCATACACTCTCTTTACCCCTCTTATTTCCTTTTTCAGTTCTGCTCTGTACTTTTTGTATTCAGCTTGGTTCTCTACTGAATTAGGAACCTGACATTTATCATTAGCCTCCTTTTTCTGTTTCATTTTAATCTCTATGGGGTAAAAATTGGGTAGTGCCCCCTTAATTTTAGCGCCCCGAAAAAGTTAGCGCCCCGCGTCTGATTTTCCCAGGTAGCGCCCCGAGAGGGAGGAGGGGCGCTACTGGAAGCACCCCGCGTCCCTCTTGGGGCGCTGCGAGCCAATATTGCGGCGCTAGGCGCTGCGGCACGTCGCGCCGCGGTACTGCAGGCCTTCCTCCCCTTATTAAAGGGGAGGGGCCTGACGCAGCGCGACCCAGGGCCCAGCTGGGCCACCAGGGATCGGGAGTGCTGGCAAACGAGCCCGGCACTCGAGGAGTGCCGGGCTCACGGAGAGCAGCCGACACCCCGCAGGGGGGCTTCACGGGGGCCGCCACCTCCCCTTTAACTAGCGCCGCCCCGGCCGCAGGTAGGCCCCCCTGACCCCGGCCTCGTGGGACTGTGTCTAGTCGATACGTGAACTATCTCCTCTTTGAAAGCTTCCTATTGCTTATTTACTGTTTTACTTGCCAGTTTTTGATTGCAGTCCACCTCGGCCAGATCCCTTTTAGTTATTGTTATTGTCCATTTTATGCTATTACCCAAAGTTACAATTACCCCCACTATCTCTTCTGACCTGAAATGGAACTACCACATCGCCATTGCTAAAGCTGCCTTCAAGAAGTTCAATTTCCTCTTATGTGCCAAACACTTCTTTTCACCTCTACAGCTCTTAGCTTTCCTCGAAGCTTCATGTGAGCTTGAATACTGCTCATGTATCTGGAATGGTTCTTCTCCCTCCTTTCTCACATTTGTGGACAGAGTACAAAAAGTATTGTAATCTGGTCAGTGATCCCTCTCTCACCTCTAACCTCCACCACTCTCCACTTTCACATTTCTTGCCTTTCTCTATTTTATCAATACTACCATGGTCAGTGCTCCTCTGAAATGTCCTCTTCCTGTTCCTCCTAATTTATAAATATGCCATCCTGCATGCTTTTGCTCTCTACATCTCCACTGCATTGAAATCAAGACTCACTTCACAGTCTCCTACTCTAACTCCTTCTTTGCCAGATCCTCAAATCCCAAATCCTGTAGAATTCCTCTATTTTTTTTCTCCCACGACAATATTCAAGCTCTTAAAACCTGAGCTTGACATCATGTAATTACTGCTTCCTATTTACCTCATCTCTTGTTAATTTTCTCAACTTGGCAGTGCCCTAAAACACGGACCAGGACCTTTTCATGTTGGTTTCTCAGTTTTAAAAAGAAGTCAATTGTGTTTGGTTGTGGACACTGATATAATGTTTGTGCGATGTCGCATTGTATTCTCGCCAGCTCATCTATGAAAAATAACTGGCTTAGCACTGTGTCCAGGCAGACAGTAACAGCGGCAAGCCTCTATGTAATAATTCCCTATCACTATGACAGCAATCAGTGGCTCGCTTCTGGAACATGATGTTTAGTTCAGGACCCGAGGACACATATTCTTACAACTGTGGATAACTTATCTCTTAATTCCAGTGTTTCCAAACTTAGAAATAAATGATGGCATGTAATAGCATATAGTGGGGCAAGTAATGTCTAGTCGAAGGAAAGTGAGACTTCATAAGTGGATGAGTGAAAGAAATATGTCTGTATTAGCGTAGGATGTGTGAAGGTTGGAAACGCTGGGATTTTAGTATCAACAAATTATTTTGACCTTTTACAACCTGTGCTGCATGCTGGCGATTGTGATCAAATTATATGAAGAAGACCTGAAGTCTTGAGCAGATTACAAATCCAGCATGCATTGCTGATCTTCCAACCAATTGGAGGAGGACACGAGGGGGCCGAAATTTGGCTCCTTTGCGCCTGCCGTTACCGCCTCCGGCGGGGGGGGGGGGGGGCGCAAAGGGGTTATCGCCCGTGTAGCGGGGGGGGGGGGGGGTGGCGAAAAAAGTGCCTCCTGCGAAATTTGGCCACGCCACGCACCCGCCAGTAGTGCCCCGGGCCACCACGCCTCTGGTGATGAAGTCATTGCTGTGCGTGGTGACTCCTTAGCGCCGCGCCGCGTCGCCTTACAGCCCCGCTGCAGAAATTCGGCCGCACCCCGCGAGGCTGCCGCGGGCGGTGTCAGCGCCAGCCTCACGGGTCGCGAGCCGGGCCGACCTCCACTCGCAGGGCTGTAGTTAAAGGGGAGGTGCGGCCGTGACCCGCGCCGCCATTTTCTTCTTTTGGCCGACCTCCAGATCGGCCCTCCGTGGTGTGCCATGGCGTGGTCCTGGCCGCCATTGCGCAGCCCGGCACTGCGTCTCGGCGCCGGGCTGCTGCCGTGGCACCACGCCGCCCTGGTGGCCTAGTTGGGGGCCATTGGAGGCCCTGCAGAGTGCGCAGCGGCCCTCCCCTTTAACCGAAGGGGAGGGGTGTCGAAACGCGGCGGAGCCTCTGCGGAGCTTCCGCCGAGTGCTGCTGATCGCACCCCGACATCGCCTCGGTTACCGCTCCACCAGGAAGTGAAGCGCCCGACATAGCGCTCCACTTCCTGGGCTGGGTGGTAAGGCGAAGTTTGCGGCCGGGGCGGGACTTCCTCGCCGGGCGCTGGATATCCCGCCTCGCCAGCGTTACCGCCCTGAAACGGGGCGCGACCAAACTTCGCGCCCGAGGTCTGTTTTATAATTTCTTGTTTCTATGGTAGCAGGTGTCAGACCCTGGTTACCAGCACTGATTCCATAGTTTTATCAATGGATAATGAAATGAATTGTTTACATTTTAAATATCTAAATAGTTTCAAAATAGGCTTTAAATGCTGTTTTTTTTAAATTGAATTTCCTGACTGCTCCAATGACGTTGGTTAAGTGTTTGGGAGACAATCGTCCACACAGAAATGCCCCTTTTATGCCCACCGTTTTAGTGGACTTCTTTGCAGAATGCTCACTGAAATATAGAAATACTTCCTCCCCTATTTTCTCATTTCTCTGTTCCACTGGAGGCACTCACTCATCATAGAATCCCAGAAACTTACAGCACAGAAGGAGGCCATTTGGCCCATCGTGCCTGTGCTGGCTCTTTGAAAGAGCAGTCATGCTTAGTCCCACACGCCCGCTTTTTGTCCGTAATCCTGGAAGTTCCTCGTTCTCAAGTACCTGTCCAACTCCTGCTGATGTATGGTTCCAATTATGCTAGCTGTCCACTGGTACTTCACTCAAGTAAGAAATTCTTCATGTAGAGGCAAGATCGTGAGGGTCAGCAGGCTCTTCAATGGGAGGGGGATCACAATTGGACCGGATCCTTCCTGTCACCTGACATCAACACACACATGTATTTCCCGGCAGAGATGCTGGATAGCAATTAAGAGTGGGAAGCCTCCTTAACTTTTCCCCCTTCCTGGTTCAGGGGTCAGTGAGGCCATTTGTTGTGTGCCTATTACTATCAGCGGAGATCAGGTAATATCGCATCAAAAGGGTGGCTTAATTGGTCTGTATATTCAATATCGTGCATCCCAATGAGAGTCCAAACAAGGAAAATTATGTTACCACTAAGGATACAGAATATCTAGCAGCAATATGGTTTTCTAGGGGGCAGGCACCTCTGGATTGACTCATGGGTCATTCTGAAGTCTTGCCTCTATTGTTTTCGATGGAACCACTTAGAATGTATGGTGGGGAGGGGCAGGGAGAGACATCATGCAGTGCCTAGGAAGAAGGGAGGCCTGATTGATTCCCTGCAGCTCACAACAGTGATTTCTTTTTAAATAAAAAGATATATAGACAGTGTGGGGGATTTGAACGGGGAGCAGGTTTCAGCTGGGCAGGGGCGAGGCAAGTGTCAAACCCGTCCAACCACATCAGTTGGAGGCCTGGACTATTTTAACTCCTGGGTCTCGCCCGAAACAGGCAGAACGTGGCATCTGGCCGGCTATGGAAGATCGGGCAGCTCGGAGGCTGCCTGCCGGCACTCGGGTGAGTCACGGGAGGGATTTCAGCAGGGCCTCGTGCGTGGGAAGGGGGGAGGGGAGACGGGACAGCAGAGGCCACACCTGCTTCTCCTGACTCTGCAAAAGAAAGTTTAACACTTCCCTTACAGGGCCTCTTGTTCCTACAGCGCAGGTTTCACTGAGTGGGGTGGGCGCCCACCCAGTGTAGTGTTAAAATACCATCGGGGTGCTAATGACGTCATGTGATCCCAATTTACATATATTAATAAGGCTCCTACCTGTGTCAGGCAGGCACCTTGGCCGTCTAAAAAAATAATGGGCCCAATTAAAATGGTGGCAGGCGGTGGGCAAGGATTGAGCGGAAAGGGGCAGTAAGGTGATTTTAACTGTGTGGCCACCCCATTCCCATCGACCGGGGTGGGTTTTAAATCACCCCACTGTCATTGTGAACACAGATGTTTGTCTGATTTTTTTTATATATATATATATATATATAATGTCAGAAATGTCTTTTCTTAAGAAATCTAATAACCATGCCTTTTTTTTGCATGGTAGTATACTGGAAAGAATGTAATGGACAGTTTTAGCCTATTATTATGATGTAGACTTTCCCCTTCATAGACCTCGTCTTTTTTTTCCCCCCCTGGCTCCATTGTTTTGGAATGGTTGTGACGTTAATGAATGGTAGCTGCAGGAAAAGATCCAACAGCAGCTATTCATCATTGTCAGAGTAAATGGTTATGGAATAGTATCGTGTGTGAAACCAATGAGGCTGTGGCTTTGAGGGCTGCCTACCACTCGCGCTTGTTTACTTCAGTCTTGATGGATCTGCTAGCTGGAGTACCATATTCTGCGGCCTTGACACCAGAATGTTGTGGGCCCTGTAACATTATGCTACCCGTGATGCAAAGTACAAGATGGGAGGGAAAAAAAAATCTCTTCACAGCTGTGTTGAAATCAAGCCAAACTTCAAATCAGAAATGTCACAATGACGGTGCCAAACAGCTAAACAAATATACAGTTCGAAAATCGTTGAAGTAGGCCGAGCTGTGGATAAATAAACAGTAGAAGAAATGTTAAATTGTATTTTCAAAAAAATGGAAGAAAGACTTGCCTTTCACGACCACCGGACGTCCCAAAATGCTTTACAGCCAATGGCGTACTTTTTGAAGTGTAGTCACTGTTGTAATGTAGGAAATGTGGCAGCCAATTTGCGCACAGCAAGCTCCCACAAACAGCAATGTGATAATGACCAGGTAATCTGTTTTAGTGATGTCGATTGAGGGATAAATATTGGCCAGGACACCGGGGAGAACTCCCCTGCTCTTCTACGAAATAGTGCCATGGGATCTTTTACATCCACCTGAGAGAGCAGATGGGGCCTCGGTTTAACGTCTCATTTGAAAGACGGCACCTCCGAGAGTGCAACACTGCACTGGAGTGTCAGCCTGGATTTTCAGCCTAGAAGTCTCTGGCGTGGGACTTGAACCCACAACCTTCTGACTCAGAGGTGAGGGTACTACAAACTGAGCCACAGCTGACACTCCAATGCAGTAAGGGGAGATTTTCTAGTTTTAGTTCTCCCAGCGCGGAATTGCTTCTGCTGGGAGCACATATTTGGAAGTTGTACAACGCCCCCCCCCCCGCCACCCCATGATTTTCCATCCATTAAAACGACTCGATGGGAAATCCTGATTCGGGGTGCGTAGTTTCCCGATGTGTGTACCCAGTGGGTACAAGTCGGTGGCAGAGAACGGTAACTCGCTTCAGGGAAGGTTACTTTATTCCCCTCACCTTCTCTCACTTGCAGGCACTAACCTGCACTGGGTTTGGTTCCATGGCTACCTGCATTCTAGAACCTCGCCTACACGATCATTCTTAATGTGCGACAGTGAATGCCGGCAGGCAGTTTGGTCCCAGAGGCATTACAGCCAAGCAAGATCTCAGCCTTGCCTAATGCGCATACTTATTCACTAACACAGAAATACATAGACATTACAACGCGTAAAGAGACCATTCAGTCCAACCAGTCCGTGGTGTTGTTTATCCACCACAAAAGCAAATAGTTCTAAGCACATTGACCCACCCTGTACCCATAACCCTTCAACCCCTTTTCCTTCATCCGCCCATCCAATTTAATCTTCAATGCTGACATAGGCCCCAATTTTATCTCTGGGTGGGTGGGTGGGTGGTGGGTTCACTTGCGCAAAACAGACCCGGGCTATTTTAACGCCTGGGCCTCAATAACGTGCCGCCAGTCCACTTCCTGCCTGAGCGGGAAGCGGCTGTTGGCATGCGGAAAATTGGGTACCCGCTGGCATGCAGGTAGGTGTGGGGAAGGCGTCTTGTGAGATGAAGGGTGGAAGCGCGGTAGGGGGGAGGTCTGGGGCCGGGGAAGCCTAATCTTTCCCTGTGAGGCCCAGAGCACTCCTGCTCCTGCTGGCTTCACAAGGAAAATTAAAAATAAAAACTTGTGGCCTCTTCTGGTCCTAGATCCTCACTTTACCTGGTGGGAAAGCAGCAGTCGCTTCTTCACTCAGGCCAGTGTTAAAATAGCAGTCTGGGCCCGATGACATCATTGGATCCTCTATCTGCATATGTCAATGAGGCCCCCATCAGGCTTTGGGCAGGTGGCTTAGCCGCCAGTCCAGAAGCTAGCGTCAAAATTGCGGATAATGGGATCCCGGCGGTTGGAGGGTGAGTAAATAACCTGGGTGATTTTAACTGCCCGCCCACCCAGGTTCCAACGGACAGGTAGGGTTAAAATCGCCCTCATACTTTCTGCCTTGTCCACAGTCTCACAATTCTCTGTGGCAGCAGAAGTCACAGGATAGCAATCAGGATTACATACTCTTGGTGAACTTTGCCCCAGGGACATTGAGGTTAACTGTAGCAATCGATTCATTGCTTTTGCTAAGGTTAGCTGATCAGCCAACTCAGCACAAGCCAGGAATCGAACCTAATTATCTTCTGGAATAACAACAGAAAATGCTGGAAATGCTCAGCAGGTCAGGCAGCATCGAGGAGTCGAGGACCCTTCGTCAGAACTGTTCTCGAAGGGTCCTCGACCCCAAACGTTGACTCTGTTTCTCTCTCCTCGATGCTGCCTGACCTGCTGAGTGTTTCGAGCATTTTCTGTTGTTATTTCAGATTTCCAGCATCCGCAGTATTTTGCTATTGTCTAATATTTTCCGGTCTGTGTTGGTTAATTTTACACCAGACAGTGCCTTTACCAATTAGGCCAATGAGGACGCATGAAAGGTCACTTTAAATAAAAATACTTTGACAATTTATTTTTGATATGAATGCATTTGTACTTTCTATTAAAAACAAAAGAATCTTTAGGAAAAGAAAAGGCAGTTAGCCCCAACACATGTATCTATTTTGATAGTTATCAATAAGTTTTCCTTCAATTTTTTTTGGGGGTGCACGGCCCCTTTAAGGGGCTGCGCGGCCTATTCAGAATACCTCGCATGTGCGGTTTTTCCCATTTCAAAGCCAGTGAGCCGGCTGTGTGGCAGCTTAAAGGGAACATTGGTTATCAACCCTGCCAACTCACCTTCTCTTCATACCCCTCCATCTCTTCCCTCTCCAGTAAACCAGCAAATTATTTGTTGAACCTTTTTACGATGCCTGGTTCAGTGGCCTTCCCTGGTCATTCATTCCACAACTCTATTAGTCGATGTGGGGGGAAAAGTTCCACCTGACATCCCTTCTTACTCTTTTTATATTGTAATTTTTAACTCATTTTCCTGGTATTTGAACCCGTCACTAAAGTGGATAGTTTGCCCCGATCTGTTCCTAGGTCAATACCATTCATGAGAAGTCGCACAACACCAGGTTATAGTCCAACAGTTTTATTTGAAATCACAAGCTTTCGGAGCGCTGCTCCTTCGTCAGGTGAAGTCACTTCACCTGACGAAGGAGCAGCGCTCCGAAAGCTTGTGATTTTAAATAAAGCTGTTGGACTATAACCTGGTGTTGTGCGACTTCTCACATTTGTCCACCCCAGTCCAACACCGGCATCTCCGCATCAATACCATTCATAATCTTGAAAACGGCAATTGGGTCACTTCAAATCTGCTCTGAGTGAACCAGCCCAACTTGGTGAACCTTTCCTTAAAACCAAAATTCCTGATATCCCGAATCAGCTATCGGCGTTGTCCTGTCAAAAAAACAATTGTAAAGAATTTCTTCTTGAGCTTTGTTGATTAAGTTGGTGTGAAATTCAAACATGTCATCTTCCCTTCTCCTCCATCTGGTTATCTGTCACTGATGCCACTATTGCATTTTGTCATCATTCTGTTTTCTGTAGCAGAGAGTAGGATAGACAGGGCTGTAGAATTCCCTGCAATTGGAAATGATGTCGCACGACAGACTGATAGATGGTCTAGTTCTGTGGAGTTGGGCTTGGAGAGAATTTCTTCTCCCCCCCCGCCCCCCCCCCCCCCCCACAATTCCCCATCTTCGAGATGAATAATTCTGCTACAGTTGAGTGCTTTCCCTAGCTGTCTGGCTGAATACTAGTCTCACTTGCTAACGGAGAGCTGTTGGAGTTCAGTGACTTTGTGTTTCAGCTAGAATTTACATTTGAGAGCCTAATATTTGTGAATCCGATGCTCTGCTTCCAAAGGTTGCCGTGAAGGTTTAATTTTTAATCGGTTTTAAATCCATCTACTGTACTGTTGCTGAAGAAATAGTAAGATTATTGAAATGTGACCTCTCGGTTTAGTGCAGGTCATGCTTGATGACAATGGTTGTGCATCTGTGGGAACACTGGTTTTCCCAAACAAAGAGATTTTTTGCTATGAAATCTGTGCATTTTGCTCTGGCTGGCATCATGTTGACCTAGTTAAGCATTGCTTGCTGTGCCTGTCAAAATCACCAGGCTGGAATATAATGCAAAGCCCTGGGAAAGTCTTCAGTAAAACCATAGGAACCACACGAGTGTAGTTGGTGGCTTTAACAAAGGATACTTCTTTTTCTGCGAGTATTTGTTCCAGTTAAACTAACTGAGGTTCACTTAAACAAATAACAGCTCCGGTATAATAGACAAGTGATCGACAGCTTATCAGCCGAGCACTGTGAAACTGCAGCATTTCATAAATAGTAGAGATGTATTCGATTATGTTCAAAGTTTACAATATGTAAAAGTCACCAATGTGCTTATACTGCAGTGTCTACCTTTCCCGTTGTTCTTCCCATGTGCTATGTACATCGGATGTTTACTATTGATTGAGTTTCAAAAACTAAAAAAACTAGTGATCATTTTCAGTATGTATTTCCTTGATTTGCCATTTTTAACCTTTCCTCTTTCTTCCTGAAGATGTTTACTCCTTGCTAGGGTGTAGTTCCACAGCTGCCAGTCACACTCTGGTACCTTGTCCAACTTACAGGGCAGTCTTGACGGTGAGTGTTGGCAGGCTATTCCACTGTAGGGGCATTACACCCAAACTGCATTCTGTCCTCGCCCAACGTCCACACTTCCAGCAAGGATTGCTGGATAGAAAGGCCAATGGTAGCGCCATTATCGCTTTCCCCACTGGGATCAGCGAACTCATCACTGACTGGGGATTGAACCTGGCTCAGCTACTCAATGGATAAACCTAGTGAGCCAATGGGGGAATGTGTGGATAGACCTTCTTGAGCTGTTTGTCATGACAGTGATGAGACAGGACACATAATTCTCTCATATTATGTCACTTTCACATGCTGTCAACATGAGGAATCATGATAAGAGTGACACTTAGCTCTTCCAGAACCAATTGATGACTATTCCTATCCCACGACAGTGACGGGCTTGACATTCAGCCATTTGTTATTTCAACCAGCGGGGAGAAAGTGTGCACTTCCGTGGGATCTGTCTCATACAGTGCAAAATGACAGCTTTGCAAAATAGGATATTGCAGAAACTGAGCTAATCAGTAATTGTTCTCCGAAAAAGATAACACAGCCCCTTTAACTCTAGCTTTTTGAAACATTGCTTGTGATGTATCGATGGTTGTGCAGCTTTTGCGGTTGTCAAACTATCAGTCTTGAAGTGTTCCAATTTGACACCTCATTTAAATTGAAATCCAAGTTAATTAGAAAATGGCTAATTGTTAAGCAGCTAGGCAGCCCCAGATTAATTGCTGTTGCACATTAAAACAGAAGCAGATGGAATAGCTTCAAGCCATCTTGTTTAACATTCACACAAAGTGAACCAGCTGTGGTTATGTGAATCAGCCTTTAACCCTGGTCAAGTAGATGACTGTTGGCATTTTGAGCCCTGGCAAATGCACCAAGCTTTTGCACATTAAGAAGTCTTGAGATGCTGTCAGTTGAAGGAACACATGCACAGTGACAGACATGTCCCCAAACCGCAGGCCAGTGTGTGCGTCCGTAAACGACCGTACATCGTGCAGCTAGATTAGGTTTCAATAATTTTTTGTAGAAAGTCCACGGAAAATTTGAGTTTGGTAAGGCGATCAATTGAACGTTGATTGTGTGCCCGAGTGAGGTAAGGGCACTCAATCGAGTTGTGTGAAGTTTTGGCATGGGCAAACAGTAAATGTGGAACAGGTGGATAGGGAACACTGTGACATGGAATTTTGGGTGTCTTCCTGGTACACAGTGTTACTTTGCTAGATTCCTTAAAGTGCACCATCTTCCCCCCGCAAATATGTTCCATGTCCTGAAGGTACTGGAGATGGCGTTGAGCCTGGTTGGAATATACTACCCGGCATTAAGGCATGGGGCACAGCGATCCTTGGAGAAGCGGGCCTGGAGTGCCAAACAGGGGCTCAGGTGTAGCATTGCCCTGCCACCCATCCATAGACTCAGTTTTGTGCCTCCACATTGGCTTTTCCTTTGTTTTCACCTTGCCAATCAGTTCTTCCCTTCCCTCATACAGCCTTTGAAATGGCTACTAACTTTTTGTAGTCATTTCTGAGCCTATAAAGATTTTTCGGGTTCCCAGATGTAGCCGCTTCCCTCCAAATTGTTGCATTCCATTTAATTTGTAGTTATGGTCTTTTAAGGGTTGCAAGTTCCCCCCGCAATTGTAGTCATGGTCCCTGTGCAAGGTACCAGTAATGCAGGAAGCTTTTAATTTAAACTATATGCATAAGCTGGACTTGCAATATCCAGTGAGCCCAGCTCTCTCTCTCAGCATGTGCTGTGGCCAACACAGTGTGGTCCCAGTGGCATATCAGCCTTATGGTGTCATTGCAAAGGACTCAAGCCAACAATGTGTGGCGTATTGTTGAACTATGTGCGTGTGTTAAACAGCTTCCTTCTTTTAAAAAAAAGTTTTCCTGCACTCTGGTTTTCTCTCCTCCTCTTGTCAAGGTGATGATTTATGTTTAATTCCACAGACATTATTGTCCTGTGTTATACCATCCAAAGGACATTCTTGTGTGCAAGACTGTGACTGTTGATGATCTAACTGAGCATTGTCGGGTGGTATCCCAATATGTATATCTTCCAGCAGTGTATGACTTAAAAAAACAATTAAGTAGCAGGATTGGTGGATGATTTAATTTTAATATTTCCCTTCCCAGGGTAGGCCCTGAGCCTAACTATAGTGTCCCAACTGTTGCCTTGGCAATAATCAGCTAACTCAGTGCAGACTGAGGATTGAAGTTGGGACCATAATTCAGCTTGAAATTGGGCAACATACTTACCAACCTAACCATGAAAAGAGCTCTCTTTTTTTTTTGAAAGAAGTTTTGAACTGTTAGCTTGCAAGTAAGGAATTGTTGGCGTTTAAATCTTTTTAAACATGTTGTGCCTTGCTCTCTCAATCCCAGCAAGCCGTGCAAAATGTTGGCACCTTTGGGAAGCTGAAACCGTATATATACCACAAGCACATCAGGCGGGATCTGTCCCTGCAATAGACATGTAAAAGATAGCATAGTTTGAAGAGGAGTCGGGGCCTGAGGCGAGCAAGATTTTCAAAGGGTTCAAAAAGATACAGTAAATGAGAGGTGTGGTGTGGACTGGGAATCACTGAAGCACGCTGGCAGAATGGTGACAGGTTTTAGTGAGACTCGTAATCTGTGGAAAATAAGCCATTCTTGGATCGTGCAGATAATAGACAGGTTCTCTTTCAGGGTTTGTCATTTACAGGGTTACTGTTCCAGGCACTGATCCAAAAGACAGTGGAAAAAATTACAAACGATAACTAAGTGACCTCCCTTTCATTTAAGTTGTACTGAAAAATGTCTTTTTTTTGGGCAGTTATTGTCTTAAAATTGACTATCCACTATTCAGTCTGGATGTATTTAAGGTATAGTCCACATTTAGTCCTTTAACAACTGCTGGAGAGCCACACTTCAGTGAAGCACTTGTGTGCTGGCACTGGGCAGTGAGTATTGAGCTGATAAATGTAGTGGCTGTGTACAGTCTGCCTGCATAAGCTTGGCACGTTAACCATTAGAGTATGTTGCCATCAAGGAAACCAACTCAAAGGGCTGGATTTTTATTGACCCGTGGAGGCGGGTTTGGAGGCGTGTGGGGGGTTAAAATTGCAAAAACTGGCGGGCGGGCACAAGTCCGCCTCCACGCAATTTTCATTAAATCGTGTCTGCTGGTCCCGACTCCGTCCCGCCTTTAAGAGACGGGATAGGCTGTTAAGGCCCTTAACGAGCACTAAATTGGCTCTATAATGCCATTTTGAAAGGCCTTTGTGATTTTAACCCTTGATCTACGTGAAGCATGCCTGTTCTGAACCACGATTGTGAAACCTGGCGGGAGCACATTTGGATAGCTGACTATCAGCTGCAGGTCCACTATAACAACGGAGATGTGATGAAGGTAGTAGCAGTATTAGGTCTGAAAGTCGCCTCTGATGCTGCTGCATTGAAAGTCTTCAGAGACTGCCTGGCCTTTGCTGTGAGAGGACCTGGATGCAAAAAAATATATATATCTCTCTCTCCCAAATAGTCTGCCATGTATTTTAGGATATTTGATTTGCAGCTATTTTTAGTGTGTTCCAAAGTGATTTGCAGATCAAGTAATTTGTTTTATTGAAACATGTGTAAATGGAGGTTTTCTTTTATTACTGATTAATTTAAATAAACAGATTAACATCTTTAAACCATGAGGTATTGAAACTGAGAAGATCACAGCAAATTTCTAATTCTCTTTCATACTAGGTCAGAAATGCCTGATTCAAATGTGCTTTGTAACTCAGAAAAATCAGAATTTATAGAAGAAGGAAGAAAGAAAGAAAGAACTTGCATTTATATAGCACCTTTCACGACCTCAGGACATCCCAACGCACAACCAGTGACGTACTTTTGAAGTGTAGTCACTGTTGTAATGTAGGAAACGTAGTAGCCAATTTGCGGACAGCAAGGTCCCACAAACAGCAATGTGATAATGACTGGATAATCATTTTTTAGTGATGTTGGTTGAGGGAAAAATTTGAATGAGTTTTATTTTGGATTAAAATAATCCAAATAAAATCTGATTCAGGTTCCATTTATGACTCTACCTACATAACAACAGTGACTACACTTCAAAAAGTAATGCAACAGATGTGAAGCACGTGCTGAGGCACTATATAAATGCATGTTCTTGAATTCTTTAAAACAGCTTCTTTGTCTGTAATATTATTTATTTTAAAATGAAACAAAAACTCAACACGTCACTGAAAAACATGTCATTTTTAAACTTTGATTGCATAACTAAAGCCTGGAATGAATCCCTTAATGTAATGTTTTAAAATTAACAGTTACTCCTCCAGTGCAACTTAGATTACTGTTTCTGGAAGTGAAATACTAAAAAATAATCCTTAAGAAGGTTAATATTTTGTTTCTCGCTCAGGTGATTGAGACCTATAACTCCCTCCATGCTCTATACATTTTGTTTTTAGTCTTGGGTACAATATACATTCTGAGGCTGCTGACATGTGTCCTGATTGGAGAACCTTGCTTTAAATATACACAGTAGGATACAACCATTCTGCACCGTACAAAGTTGAGACATCAATTGTACTGTACAGGGTTAGAAACTTCTTATCTCGGGAGAAATGTCATTGCGTGGATAACGACTGCTGAATATTTGTTTGGGGTGAAATTTCTATACTGTTAATTCATCTGAATTAATTGCATTATCATTTGTCTGGCTCCTCTCTGATTTCTAAGCATCAAGAGCTATTTATAGTATCAAAGGCCTTCCAAACTCCAGTTCATTGTCAAAGGATTGATGTATAATTTATATTTTGCTCTAAGCTTTTCTAATAGTACAGAACAAATGTGGATGTACGAACAAGGAGAAAAAAAATACTCTCCAGCTACTGTCATTGAGTTGGAGGCCTGACTGATGAAACTATCTTTAGTATCATTCATAAGTAACTTCTGACAGTGTTCCCTCCCTTTCAGCACCTTTGTCAGCCGTTGGATCATTATCATCATTATCTACTTCCTTTACACTGTAATTACTACCTTTGGCAGGAAGGTAGATTACAGCCATATCTAAAAGGTATGGTCTTGAGCAGTCAGTCCTGCATGCTTAAGCTCTTATAAGGTGCTGACAATACTGGCGTCTGGGGACCTGGGAAATAATGAAAATTGAGTCTGTATTTTAACATAGGATTACATTCTATTAAACTAGTGTCATTGCTTATTATCCAGTTGAGGCAATTTGAGAAATGAAAGCTGCAGTGACTGAGAACAAAGTACTTTTAATTCTTATTAAAAATGCACCTGCCCAGTTCCCAGCTGTAAACATCACGGATAAAAGAGCCACATCAGAAGACTAGAGTTATGCATTCATTTATTGTTGTTTTGGGTCTATTTGTTTAGACATAACCTCCCTCATAGATTTTCCAATATCAACTGTAATTGGAGAAGGATTAAAGGGGGCGTTGAGGAGATTTTCTTTCACCCAGTGTGTGGTGGGGGGTCTGGAACTCTGCCTGAAAGGGTGGTAGAGGCAGAAACCCTCATCGCATTTAAAAGGTACTTGGATATGCACTTGAAGTGCCGTAACCTACAAGGCTACAGACCAAGAAAGTGGGATTAGGCTGGATAGCTCTTTTTCGGCCGGCACAGACACGATAAGCTGAATGACCTCTTTCTGTGCTGTAAACTTCTATGATTCTATGGACTCCAAAGCTACTCACTTCGTTAAATCATCAATATTTCATAGGAGTTCTTGTGTGTGACAATTTACTTTTAAAAAGTAAAATCGGTCCAAAAACTATCATTGCATAGTGTACATTGTATAATTTGCTAATAATCAGCCGTTGAATATCATTCAGTAACTCTGCAGTAATTGTGTCACAATCCTTCAGTGTGCATGTCAGCACATATCAACTACTTGGAGATCGGACATCGATGTCTGCTATGATAGCTGAAGAAAAGACTGAATAAAACTGGCCCTTGAGTTTCAAACTAAATAAACCACCCCAAGCACTTCAAGCTATCTTAATACAAAATAATAAAAAAATACCCAAGAACAATTTCAGGGCTGTCATCTCATCTCAGGATTCAGATAACTGACTTTTTTTGTCCAGTTTTCTTCTCTCTTATCCTGGAGCTGCTGCACTATTTTCTGAGGTCTAGTCTCACGGGCTCCAGCAGCTGTTCAGTACCTCACTTGAATGGCCGTTCTTCATGTGCCATTCTGGCGTGTGAGTCTTTGCAGGCTTTGTGACTGTGAGGGGATGTCGCATGCTGAGCCTGACATGGTCCCCACCCAATGTCCACATGCACATTTTCCAACTGGCCATTGGTAGATTTTATTTTCCTCGTCCCTAGCAATCGGAAGCTGAGGCCAATCATAGGGCTGGATTTTGATACTGGGGCGGGTTGGGGTCGTGTCATCCACTTTTCGTGTTATCCACCCGACTGCAATTGGATGTGGGAGATTGATGCAATTTTCACCTAATTGGGCAATTGAGTTCCAGCATGTGGGAACCCATGAACCAATTAGTGTTTTCAGTCTGAAAGTCACCTCTGATGATGTCATCATTGCTGCTGCATTGAAGGTCTTCAGAGACTGCCTGGCCTTTGCTGTGAGAGGACCTGCAAAATAAGTAGCAGCCCTAAGTCTGCTCCCAGATATTTTTACACCACCACTCCCAGATATGTCTCCTCTCTATCCATCCATATATACATCCATCCATATAGCCATCCATATATGCATCCCCATAGCCAGCCAGCCAGCGTCAACTATCCATATCCAAATGTGCTCCCGCCAGGTTTCACAATCGTGGTTCAGAACAGGCGTGCTTCACGTAGAACAAGGGTTAAAATCACAAAGGCCTTTCAAAATGGCATTATAGAGCCAATTTAGTGCTTGTTAAGGGCCTTAACAGCCTATCCCGCCTCTTAAAGGCGGGACGGAGTCGGGACCAGCAGACACGATTTAATGAAAATTGCATGGAGGCGGACTTGTGCCCGCCTGCCAGTTTTCGCAATTTTAACCCCCCACACGCCTCCAAACCCGCCTCCACGGGTCAATGAAAATCCAGCCCATAGTGTTTTTGCCACTCCCCAGCTGGGATCAAGTGACCACGAGTCAGGGATTTAAACCTGGGCCTTCCAAGTAAAGCAAGAAATTGCATTTATATAGTGACTTTCACGTCTCAGGACATCCCAAAGCGCTTTGCAATTAATGAAGTACTTTTGAAGTATAGTCACTGTTGTATTGCAGGAACCGGGGACAGCCAATTTCCCACCAACAGCAGTGGATAATGACCAGATAATGGCTCCGATACTTGCATTCTGAGCAGTGGGGGAGGAGTTATGGACTGGAAACCCAGAGGTTACAGGTTTTTAACGTCTTTTAAATTTTTTCTCCAAGTTTCCCGACCGACAGTCAGCCTGCAGCAGAAGGACGCAGCGGAGGAGGAAGTAGGGAGGCAGGGAGAGATCGTGGTTGGGGGGGAGAGATCGCGGGGTTGGAGGGGGTGGTTGGAGATGGTGGTTGCGGGGGTCTGATCACGAGGAGTTGTAGCAGACAGATTGCGGAGGGGTTACAGTTAAGCTTGTTGGGCCGAGGGAAACAGTCCCGCTCCTCCTGGCCCACGAGCTGTGCTGTAAAAACACTTACCTTATGGATTCAGCCCTTCTCACCTCCTTTTACCTGTCGGGTTTCCCGAGGCCCAGGAAACCCGGCCAGCGTGGGTTTAAAAATAAAAACACTGTTAAAATGAAGGTGCGCAGCCTCCTTAAAAGATTTCAATGACTGACCCGCCTCCTTGGAGCAGATTGGTTACCCGCCCCTCGTCCCGCCTCCGTTAAAACCGGAGGTGGGTGGGTTCGAGGTGGCTTGGATTCCTGTTTCAAATTTTTAACTTTTTAACCTCTCACCCGACACAAACCGACCCATTTTGGGGGGTTAAAATTACCCCCAATCTATTTTAGTGATGTTGTTTGAGTGATAAATATTGGCCAGGACACCGGGGAGAACTCCCCTGCTCTTCTTCAGAATAGTGCCATGGGATCATTTACATCCACCTAAGAGAGGAGACGGGGCCTCGGTTTAACGTCTCATCCAAAAGACGGCACCTCCGACAGTGCAGCACTCCCTCAGTACTGCACTAGAGTGTCAGCCTAGATTTTATGTTCGAGTCTCTGGAGTTGGACTTGAACCCACAATCTTCTGACTCAGAGGTGAGGGTGCTATTACGGAGCCAAGGCTGGCATGACTATGCATGACTATGGGTTCTGTGCTGGAGCAGGAGACAGAAAGTTCACATACCTTAAACAACACAGGGCTTCCTTTTGCAGGATTGGCAAAGCTAATGAGGAAGTGCAGAAAGTCTGAAACTTGGGACTCCAGCTGCTGGGTGGTGTGTGAGAATACATGCTCATATAACCAGGGCTTGACACCTATCATTGGAATACAAGCAGCTGCTTCTGAAGTTCGGTACCTCCACTACACGTGGAGCCACCACAAGTTTCGCAGAGGTGTAAAGCAGTTTTGGCTTCACACCAATGCTAAACTTGTGCATGTAAATCTGGAGTCAAGGGTCAAACTGACTCTGAGATAAAGCAGAGTGAGACTGTTTCCTCCTGGGAGTCTCTCCTTTTCACCCCAGTGTTAGGTTGGGCCCTGACTCTGCATTAAGGCTGCATTTACACGATAACTGCAGCACTGCACCAGTGATAGATACAGTGTGATTACATATTCAAGCATTGTGATGAGTTTCTGTCTTTGGCAGACACTGGGTTGACGAAAAAAAAAAATATCAGAAACCTCGGTTATTAATTACAGGGCAATGTAGATAGCACTCAGTCTGAAATTCAAGGTGGGCTGCATAAGAGAGGCAAAAAGGAAGATTACGCACTATCTAACAATTTTAGCCCTCTAATTTTCTCCCCTTCCTTCTCTGAACTTGTCCTGTGGCTTTATGTGTGAGCTTAACCAATTAAGTGTCAACATGCTATTTGTTCAGGACTGATATCACCGCCAAGCTGGTCCCCAGGTACGTACTTTCCAGCACTGGATTGCAATTAGAAGCCAGGACTATGGCTGAGTTTTTTCCCCTTCCTAGCCTAGGAGCATTGAGTCCAATTGTGGTGCCCCAACTGCTGGTCACTTTGAGCAACAAGTAGTTCAAAACAGACACAGGAATCGAATCTGGGAGCTTCTGGTCTACATGGTTTTGTACTGCACCAGACTGTGCTTTTACCGACCAGGCCATCGGAGGAGGCTTGGGAGCTCATTCTTAATTGGAATGATTGCTAATTCTGGAGCCTAAGATAAAGCATTATCACTTTTCTGCACCTTGTATGAAGAATAAGGGAGAGTGAGTGGTGACGAGGCTGTCATCTGATTAAACATAGAAACATAGAAAATAGGTGCAGGAGTAGACCATTCGGTCCTTCGAGCCTGCACTGCCATTTAATGCGTTCATGGCTGAACGGTTGAAATGACATCATATACTGTTCATAACAATTGTCCAAATTAAATCAATACCTGGAAATCTCTCCAGGGTTTAAAACTTTTTTTAATGTAATTCTCTTTCTTTCCCTACATTTCCCCCCAATCCTTCCTCTCCTGAAAACGATGGCATGCAGATCCACAGGCAGTGGTGGACCTCCAATACTTTGGCCAAGAAGTATTTTGTTCATATGTCAGTGTATAGCCAAGCCCTGTGTTCTTGTGCATGCTAGTGATCACGGGCAGAAATCTAGGCTGTTTCTTCCCTCCTAGTCTATGGACACTGCGGCCAATTGTCCTGCTCAGATTGTCTAATTCAGTGCAGGGCAGGGATTAAACCTGGTAATTTCCTAGTGTGTATGGGTCAGTACTACGGCAGGCAGTGGTCCAACCCATTGGACCAAGGTGGGGGTTGTTTTTATCATTACAAATCTCTCTGAAACATTTCAAAGCACTTCACATACAATGAATTATCTTGTAATGTTATATAATCAGCAAACTCCCCCAAATGGCAGAGATTAATGACCAGTTGATCTGTTTTTAAGTGGTGTCACTTGACCAAGGGAAGCACCGTGCGATCTTTAATGTCCACCTGCACAGGTAGACAGGGCCTTGGTTTAACTACTCATCCGAAGGACAGCACTTCTGATCGTACAGGAGCGGAGATTGAAATGACAATTTTCTGGCAAAGTGCTACTAAGTGAGCCAAGCGGACATATTTAAGTGGTTTCTTTCATTGTTGAGTTTATTTGTATGCTGGCGGCAACTGTACGTACCAACATATTAACTGTTGGTGTGCTTTATGATGCCGTTCTATTATTAGTGATACAAGTTTGTTGAGAATTAATCTTCAGTCCATTGCAAGGAAATTATGTTAGTATGTATATAGGAAAGTTATCAGAACGATGTACATCCCTGTTATGAGGCAGCAGCCAGGAGTGGGAAACCTAGCTGATTTTCCACCCTTTTAGCACAGGGGATGTTAAGGCAAACTCGTGCCCCAACTGCTGCACCAGCAGAGATCACCGCATTAAGGGAGTTATATTGTTGTTGCGCTGGTACAAATTTATATGGAATAGACTGGCAACACTCAAAGTCCAAGCCCAAAATTAATGGACAATTGGTCAAGGGTGGCGTCCATGGAATTGTACCACAGCGAGAGGCAGTGCCTTCAAGGGGGAAGGAAAGGGGAGAGAAATGGGAGGGGGGTTGCGGAAAGCAATAGAAAAATCTTATTTTGTAATGGAACAGCTAAACAATTTGCCAAGGGACCCTATATTAAATGCAGCTGTGAGTATTTTTATGTAGACAAAATGATTGTGAGACTAGCCTTCAGTTTGTTTTATGATCACTTCATCTCCTTGCTGCAAAACAGCCTGAGTCAGTGGAGGGACTGGAAATGAATTCTCCCATTTCATTGTGCTGTCTCTGCTTTAATTGCTTTGAAGGCTAATTCCCATTGAGGGCAAGAGGTGAAACATGATAATATTAAATTATAGGCATTACTATTCCAACAGGATTTACTCTCATTTATTAAAAATTTGAGTGCTTTGCATATGAGTCAGATAGATCTTAAAGTATTTTCTTTTCTTTAGTGTACTGCCTCCTTATCTGAAGTGTGAAATAAATCATGGTTGTAAACTCCAGTCTTGCCCTTTGTGACATGTTTTCCATTTCTCAGATGAAGAAGGGTATCACAGGGACCTGGTTCCCATAGTAACAGGTGCTGGTTGCTGAATGATGCGGCCAATGAGAGGCTCACAGTAGTAATGCTGCTTTACAAATACACCCAAGGGAGGTCTAAGCTGGAGCTTGAATTTTATTAAAGGATTTCTATTTGACAGATGTTGGTCATTTAACATTGTGAATTTTCAGTTTAGAGACTGCCTGGAATAAATAATTGGAACCCCTCAATGCTATTGTATTCCAGGATGAACTTAACCCTGAACCCTTTTAGAAATGAAGGACAATTAAACTCTGTGAATTAAAGATATTTTATGACAAAATATTTTTGGGACATAAAATTAAACATTACATACCCAACAAAAATGGCATTGAGGCACATGCAACAAGGAAGACTTCACCAAAAACTTAACAATACTTTTTTATTGTACATCTTAGCTACAAGGACAGGTTGGAGAAGCTGGATTTGTTTTCATTAGAGCAAAGGAGGTTGAGGGATGATTTGATAGAGGTGTACAAGATTATGACGGGTTTGGATAGGCTAGACGGGGAAAGGCTGTTCCCACTAGTTGACGGTACAAGGACTAGGGGACACAGATTTAAGGTTTTGGGCAACTGATACAGGGGGAATGTGAGGAAAAACTTTTTTACGCAGCGAGTGGTGAGGACCTGGAACTTGCTGCCGATGGAAGCGGAGACACTCAATGTTTTCAAGGGGAGACTGGATAGGCACTTGAGGGAAATAAACTTGCAGGGCTACGGGGATAGAGCGGGGGAATGGGACTGACTGGATTGCTCTACAGAGAGCAGGCATGGACTCGATGGGCCGAATGGCCTCCTTCATTGCCGTTATGACTCTATGACATTGCCATTCTTAATTGCTGGGTGAGAGTAAGGGGTAAATAAATGAGAAGCCGAGAAAGAAGGAAATAAAGAACTAACTTAGATTTATATAACATTTTTCACATCCTCAGGGCATCCCAGAAGCATTCCACAGGCAATGTTGTAATGTAGGAAAACGCAAAGCAAGGTCCAACAAACAGCAGTGAGATAAATGACCAGATAATCTATTTTTAGAGGTGGTTCAGGGATAACTGTTGGCCAGGGCACTGGAGGAACTCCCCTTCTGTTCTTCGAATGATGCTGTGGGATCTTTTGCGCCCACCAGAGAGGGCAGATGGGGCCTCGGTTTAATGACTCATCTGTAACTCCTGTATTGTAGACCCTATCTATGAGGATGTCCTTGGGAGTCATACTAGAAAAACATGTTATACATATACATACCCTATTTTATATAGTTTTTCTATTAGTGAAGGTTCTATAAACAATGCACATTTTTATTTGCAGTCACACTAGATCTCCAGAGCCTTGGTCATTCCTATCTCTGTAATTCCTCCATCCTACAACCTTCCTGAACTCTTTGGGCTGGATTTTACTTACCGAGACGAGTTGGGGGCGGGACTGCTGCCTTCCGGATTCTAGTCCCGCCCCCAGTGACATCTGACGAACAAATGCTATTTTGCCCTGATTGGCCTTGTTAAGCCTGCCCTGCGGGCTTGCCGGCCAATTAAAGGAAAGCCGGTGTCAGATGACGTCAGTTGATGACGCTTCATCTGCTGGTTTTCTTAAAGGCATATGCACCACACTTGTTTGACAGATGATTTGACAGTGCTTGACAGCATTGAGGTGCTGTCAAACACTGACAATCACTGTCCAAAGGTGAGCCCTTGCATCCAGGCTCTCCAATTACTCTCTCCTTAGGATAAAACAGATTGCAGCTGAGATTGCAGAAGCCATCTGTCACTTCTCCCGATTAAATGAGCCTACACAAAAACTTCACAGCTTGTCACCTGCAGAAACATCTAACCACATTAAAAATTACTTTCACAACATGTCCTTACCTCTGATACTAGCCAGTGTCCCATTGCATCCTTCACACCACTTCTGCAGCTGTCATCCAAACACCAGCATAACCACAGACCCAGAGCACGCCTCACTTACCCTGGCGGGGTTCCCCGATGTCAGGAAGCACGCAGCAACAGTCGAAAAATTGGAAAAAGCCTCTTAACCACCTGTTAACTACCTGTTAACAAGCAGTTAAGTGGCTATAATCCTCTTCCCGCCGCTAGGAGTCGGATCCCTGCGCAAATCGGGGACCCGACTCCCGGGGAGATTGGTTGGAGGCGGGTTGGGAGCGGGTTTGGGACCCGCTCCCATTTTTTGGGGATTTTCTCGGCAAACCCTCCAAACCCGCCTCCTCAGGGCTGGTAAAATCCAGCCCATTATACCTCAGTCTCCAGTTTCTGGTGCATCCCTTTCCCTTTGCCCCACCATTCCTCATAATATCTCTTTCTTTGGCTCACATCCAGTTTTTTTCTTTACGTATCTGTGAAGCACCTTAGGACATTTTTCTACATTAGATATATAAATGCAAGTTGTTGTTGAGATTGTAATCAGTGCAGCCTATCATACATTCATGTCGTTTACATAATGCTGTCATCGTTTCCCTGTGTAACTAGCACTAATAGTATTTGAGTTATGCAAGAAAGTATTTTTGATAATTACTTTACCTTGGCAAACCATATTTCAATACACAGATTGAGTACAATTAGCATAATTCCTGAATATAATTTGCCTTTTAACATAATGAACATTAAAATTTCAATAAGATGGGACACATACTGAATTGTTGAAAAGTCTGTTGTGTAATTAATATTAATTAAATATGGATCCATAATTGTTGGAACTCCGTTACAAAGTCATTTACAATAAATTCTGATTACCTTTTGAGACCCTTTTTTCAGAAAGCAAGTGCAGATTACATCAATGGGATCTTGGCACAGAAAGGTTACGGAGTCTGGAACTGTCGGGGAGCCTAATTAATACACGAGTGATGGTTTAATGGCTGTAACTCTGCAAATGTTCATTCAGTTTCCCATACAATTGTGCTCTGTACTCCAACAAGGCAGCACCCTTGATGTTAGCATTCATTGTTTAAATAAAAGTATTCAAAAAATGGATGGAACAAAATGTTCATCAAAATTCTTTGTACCTGTTTCTAAAAGGAATCTTATGTAAAATTGTTGGTTTGTTATCTACAGAATACCCAATATAAACATGTTCATTCATCTAGGATTTCAATGTTATGACCCATGGTCAAAGTACGTGTCCTTAAGCTGTACACTGCGTCACAGCAGGGATATTAGTTTAACTGCATGTGAAAAGTATTATGCTAGCAGTGTCTGTTGTACTACTTACAACTTTCTGTCCTGCTCTCCTGAAGGTGCTGACTCTTGCTGGGGTATGGTTCTACACGTACTTCACCCACATGTGCATTCTTATTGTGTGAGCATGGATAGTGAGTGTTGCCAGACTGTTTGCCTATGAAAGGCATCACGGCTGTGCCCAATATTGTTCCCACCTGATGTCCACATGTACATGATCCAGTTCAGGTCACGGACGATAATGAAGAGTGGCAGCCATAGCTGATCTTCCCCACGCTAGGACAGAACTATCCAATTCCCTAAGGTACAATATATTAAAATATTAGTGTTGGGACGGACACAGTAACAATACAGATATGCACCAATGATTCCTCCACGTACTAAATTCGCAGCCTCGGCCATGCTGTTGTGCGGAGGTACTGAACGGAGGCCAGCCATTTCCCCACAAGGGTCACCCTTGCTCACTCTCGCACACTTTTGCCGGCCAGTTTCATTTGCTACAGTGCCCCTGGGCTAAAGACGGGAAAAACAGCCAGCGTCATTCTTACTGATTATTGTTCAGTGACCCCTTACTGGAAAGTGACTATGTGTGGACATCGGGTGAGGACCGGTTCAGGCTCAGCTATGATTCCCTCCATGGTGAAATAGTTTCCAGACTTGAATAGTTTCAGTGTGTAGACTCGCACGTGAAAAATGGCCGCTTGGGCAAGGTCCTGGAGACCTGCCTGCCCGAGGCAGTACCTTCAATAGGGGAGGGGGCAATTGGAGGCAGTGATGATCTACTTGACTCGGCAACATTTTTTAGTTACGAGTCTCTGCTGTAGTAAAGCTGTGCATTTTCTACAGTAGACCTGTTTATAATGTTCTGTTTGACAGGCTTGCAACAAGCAAGCCAGAGTCAGACTGCCAAAGTTTCCATTATGAGTTCTCCACTAATGAAAGAGCCACAAACAATGATTATTCTTTGGGTTTTGCAGTGAGGGGCTACAGTATCACTGTACATGGTGCAAAAATGCTGATGAAAGTAATTTAATCCGGTCAAACGCAGTGCTAAGAGACTGTTATTTACTTGTTTATTATCTGCTGATGTCGATGCAAGCCAGGGCAAGTGAGGTTCAGAAGAAAGGAAACTGAAGTATTAATTGAGAGCTAAGCCTTTCTGAAATATTGACAGAGAAGTATAAAGTATTTTGCAAGTCCACTGTTTTGTACAAACGTGTCGCAACTCAACAACTGCTTTGTAGCAGCAACTGATGATTTTTTGACTTTTTTATATGCATCACAAGTTTAAAGCAAAGGGAACACAGTCAGACAGTGACAGATGGAAAATGAATCACCAGACATACTATACTGGCCTTGGTTTTGGACTTTAGCTTATATCGGGCAGGCGGTGGGCAGAGTGATCACAATGTCCACCCAGTGTTGGCGAGAGGCTCGAAGCAGATGGTCAAGCCTCATTTAAATTTAATCGGCGAGCTGCCTGTGCGATTTGAGCACTGATTGGCAGATCACCACTTTGGAGGTGGAATCCAGCCATGGAGCATCAGTCTGCAGCACCATATTAAAGGGGAGGGCTTGGCTGATTGAAGGGGCAATGGAGAGAATTATTAAAGGGTAAAGGATTGTCAGCAAGGAGCAGGGAGAGTGATTACGCTCACCCTGATGCCCACAAAGTGCCTCTAGAGTGCTTTTTCTTCTTGCCAGACCTGCTTCCAATGAGCTTTTTAAGGGACACTGGTTCTGTCCATTTCCTGCTCTGTATAGCGGGTGGGTCCAGCACTCAGTGGGTGCTGCGCTGTCCTTTACCAAAATGGCATCGGGGTCCTAACTATGTCATAGGACCCAGATTTACATTGGATAATGAGGCCCGCCTAGTTACGACAGGACCGCTGGCCGCCTAAATTGAGGCCAGATTGAAAACTGTAGCAGGCAAGCCTCGGACGGGGAGTTGACACTAAGTCAATTGTTGCAATCATGATCTTACTTCTGCTTCGTTCCCACTTAAAAATTGGGGCGGCAGAGAGACCAAAATCAGGGCATTGTGTTTTGGAAGACATGCAGATTGGACAGACCACCAGTTGTCACTTGGGAGGGATCATTGGGGCACGGGGGCATGAGCTTTCACTTGGGGGCATTCAGAGTAAGATGGAGCATGGACCAGACTCTAGTATTTCTCTGTACATCCCTTGATTCGCAAACTGACCATTGTCAATGGAGTTCTTCAGGGCAAGGAATACAATCTAGTCTGACTGGGATCAGCTGCACTTTTTCAAGGTTCTTTGAAGCTTAATACTGTCTAATGAGGGAGAATACTTTTGTAACTATTGCTGCAAAAGAATGGTTGATTTTTGTGTCTGTAGAGCTCCAGTTGTATAAGCTTGTAGCCTTATACAGCAGAATTTGTAGCATTGTCTCAATAAATAATGGAATTTTTGATTTTCATATACTGATAAGCCCTACATAGATATCCCATTTACTTGTCCCTACCCCACCCATGGCTTAGATGCCAAAGAAAACATGTAACTGAACTATACAGACCAGAATATCCCAGGTTTGATTCCCTCTCTTGTTTTTCAGTCACAATCGCTCTTTTGACGAGCTTTTAAAACCCAAGCTGGGCTCCGCCTAGCGCCGACTTCCTGATTTATCGCATTTTCTCTCCAACTCTTTTCAACCTTGTCGGCCAGTGTCCAACACCATGGACCTTGCCCCTTTACCTTAGTCCTTCCACACAAAAATGCAAAGATTTCGCACGGTGAGAGTTTGTTTATGGCTCCTGTACCCTTCCTCTTTTGTAAATAAAGAAAATAAATCATAGTTTACAAGAAAGTGTAACAGCAACATTGAAAGTTGTCGGTCAGTAAATCCCAGTTACTTGATATGAAGTGGGAAGTGTGATGTCATTAACCCTTTGGGAACTCTCATTATCTTAATCTACAGAATGGGATTTCCATTTTACCACAGGACCTGGAGAATTTCAGAAGCAGTGCTGTATCACCACACTCTGATGCAGCAAACAGCCACTGTTGATCATGTATACAGTATCATGAATAGCTTAGATGCATTTAAGGGGAAGCTAGATAAGCATATGAGGGAGAAGGGAATATAGGGTTATGCTGATAGAGTTAGATGAGCAAGGATGGGAGGAGGCTGGTGTGGAGCATAAACACTGGCATGGACTGGTTGGGCCGAATGGCCTGTTTCTGTGCTGTATACTCCATGTAATTCTATTTGGGGAAAAACTGCAGTGTTGAGATGTAGCAATGCTACAGGGGTCATAGTCTCAGAATAAGGGGTCGGCCATTTAGGACTGAGATGAGGAGAAATTTCTTCACTCAGAGAGTGGTGAATCTTTGGAATTCTTTACCCCAGAGGGCTGTGGAGGCTCAGTCGTTGAGTATATTCAAGACAGAGATCGATAGATTTTTGGATATTAAGGGAATCAAGGGATATGGGGATAGTGCAGGAAAGTGGAGTTGAGGTAGAAGATCAGCCATGATCTTATTGAATGGCGGAGCAGGCTCGAGGGGGCGAATGGCCGACTCCTGCTCCTATTTCTTATGTTCTTAAAAAATGTGTTGTATAGTTGCTGTTGTGTTTAAACTTTTGGTGTTTACTATCTGTTCACTTTTTTCTCCCTTTTTCCCTCTTCTGATTTTTAAAAATATAATGGATCACTAGTTTGAGGCAGAGGGAAGGCACTCGGGCAGAATGTGTATCATCAGATGTCCAGTACAGGGTGGGACATGCTCCATCACTTGTGGATGTAGCATGGCATTAGACATACTGATCTTGGGAGAAATGCAACATGGGATGGACTTGAGCTGTTGAGGATGGACAAGCTGTTACTTGAGAAGAATGCCTTGGGGCATGAGTTGTCACTTGGGGCATGCAGACTGAGGTAGAGCATGGGTCAGACTGTCGTATTTACCCAAGTCCTGCTGAGGTACCGTTAAGCTGCTGCCAGCTGCCCTCCAGTACCTTGCTCGAGTGGCCATTTCTTCACCTTTTAAGGCAGGTTAGTTAGTATAGGCAGATGGTTTGACAGTGAGATAAAGGATGCAGGAGGCATCACAACCAAACCTAATCCTGTCCTCACCCATCCTCCACAGGTATGCACTTTGCTGCAGGGGTCACTGAATAGAAATAGGGAACGTGAACCCTGGCTGTTTTTTTTCCCCTCACCTCCCTAGCTCATGGATACTGAGGCAAATTGTAGTATCCTTATCACCAACCCAATTAAAATCAGCTAAGTCAAGATGGACCATTATTTCTGAAAGGATTGAAGCTGGACCTGAATTAGCGTTTGGTTGCTTTCAACTTGACTCGGTCGGCACATTTTTCTTTCAAAGTTGCTCTTCCGCAATCGAGGCATTAAGCTCTGGAATTCCCTCCCCAAACATTATTGCCTCTCCACCTCTCCTCCTTTAAGGCGCTGCTTAAAACCTACCTCTTTGACCAAGCATTTGGTCACATGTCCTAATGTCTCTTTCTTTGGCTTGGTGTCTGTTTTTGTCTGATTTACGCTCCTGTGAAGCTCCTGGGGCTGTTTTACTACATTAAAGGTACCATATAAATGCAAGTTGTTGTTGTTGTTATTGTCAGCTGCTGGCTAATGAGCATTAAAATTTCATTTGAAATTGTTTAAAAAAAAAAATCCTTAATTTCACAAAAAAACAGGATACCAGTTGTAGATGTACAATAGGCACACAATCGACAACAACAATAACAAAAACTTGCATTTTTATAGCACCTTTTAATGTAGAGAAAAATCCCAAGGAGCGTCACGCTTGGAAATAGACAGGAAAACTGATGCTGAGCTATGGAGGGAGAGAAGAGGAGGCGGAGGGAACCAAGGACCTGGTTGAAAGGGTAAGTTTGAGAGGGCTTTTAAAGGAGGCGAGAGAAGTGGAGGGGTTTAAGGAGGGAGGTCAAGAATGGACCCAATGCAGCTGAAGACTCGGCCATCAATGAGGTGAAGGGAGGGGAGGTGCACAAAAGATGAGAGTCCGAGGACTGAAAGATGCAGGGGGAGTAGAATATAAGCCTGGAGGAGGTTGCAGAGATAGGGTGAGACAAGGCTGTGGAGAGATCTTAAGGATAAGGTGAGGAGTTTATATTAAATCTATTGGGGAACAGGAAGCCAAGGGGTTGGGGGGTGAGGGGGGGTGGTGGTGCAGGGGGGTGGTGGGAATGGACAAGCAGGACTTAGTGCGCAACAGGATATGGGCAGATGCACTTTTGAAAGTGGAGGATGGAACGACAGAAAAGAGGACATTGAAATAATTGAGTGTAGATGTGACAATAGTATAGGTAAGGGCTTCTCTGGCAGAAGGGGTGAGGTGGGTGGAAGCAGGAAATGTTGTACAGGTGGAAATAAATAGGATGCAGGGCTTGGAGCTCAGTTCTGGGTTGAACAGAACACGACGGTTTCAGATGGTCGTGTTCAGTCTGAGTGAATAATTGTGGAGAGGGATGGAATTATTGGCAGGAGAGAGGTGCTTATGGTGGGGACAGAAAACAATGGCTGACACTTCAGTTCAGTAACGAGAGTGTTGCATTATCGATGTGCCATTCTTCAGATGAGACATTAAATTAAGACCCTGTCTGCCTGCTCCATCGATTCTTCTTCTTCGTCTTAGGCAGTTCCTCGGAACCGAGGATGACTTGCTTCCACATTAAAAATGAGTTCTCAGGTGACTGATGAGTCCAATGCGGGACCTACAGTCTCTGTCACAGGTAGGGCAGACGGTGGTTGAAGGGGCGGGTGGGTGGGGTGCTTGGGTTGACGTGCGCTCCTTCCGCTGTTTGCGCTTGGCTTCCGCTTGCTCCCGGCGAAGAGACTCGAGGTGTTCCGCGCCTTCCCGGATGCTTCTCCTCCACTTTGTGCGGTCTTGGGCCAGGGATTCCCAGATGTCGGTGGGGATGTTGCACTTTTTCAAGGAGGCTTTGAGGGTGTCCTTGAAGCATTTCCTCTGCCCACCTGGGGCTCTCTTGCCGTGTCGGAGCTCCGAGTAGAGCGCTTGTTTTGGGAGTCTCGTATCAGGCATGCAGACGATGTGGCCCGTCCATCGGAGCTGATCGAGCGTGGTCAAAGCTTCGATGCTGGGGATGTTGGCCTGAGCGAGAACACTGACGTTGGTGCGCCTATCCTGCCAATGGATTTGCAGGATCTTGCGGAGGCAGCGTTGGTGGTACCTCTCCAGTGCTTTGAGGTGCCTGCTGTACATGGTCCATGTCTCTGAAGCATACAGGAGGGCCGGTATCACTACTGCTCTGTCGACCATGAGCTTGGTGCCAGGTTTGAGGTCCTGGTCTTCAAACACTCTCTTCCTCAGGCGACCGAAGGCTACACTGGCACACTGAAGGCGGTGTTGGACTTCGTCATCGATGTCTGCCCTTGTTGACAGTAGGCTCCCAAGGTATGGAAAGTGGTCCACGTTGTCCAAGGCCTTGTCGTGGATTTTGATAATCGGGGTGCAGTACTGTGTGGCGGGGGCAGGTTGGTAGAGGACCTTTGACTTATGGATGTTTAGTGTAAGGCCCATGCTCTCGTACACTTCGGTGAAGGTGTTGACGATGGTTTGCAGTTCGACCTCCGAGTGTGCGCAGACGCAAGCATCGTCTGCATACTGTAGTTCGATGATAGAGGATGGGATGACCTTGGATCTGGACTGGAAGCGATGGATTCATGTGGATGTTAAAGATTTAAGTGTACTATCTTATTAAAAAAACGGAGTTCTCCCAATGTCCTGGCCAACATTTTTATTTCAACTGAGAAGACAAAAAACAGATTGTGAGATTATTCATCTCGCCACCATATATAAATAAATAGAAGCTTTCCTTTTTTCAATATTTTTCCTTGAATGACATCTTAATCATTTGCATTGAATTACTGTATGAACAGATCTCACATCTTGTAAATTAACAGAAACCAATTGAATTAGTTAAGTGCAATGTCAATTGGCTTTGCCAAAATTGCATTTCTGTATTGTGCATCCTATTGGAGTTTTATAATTGTTTTGTGTGGCAATATTCTTAGTACACAAATTGTTAAGGTACATGTTAAAACTTACAGTAACAGCAATAATTTATTGACTTTGTGCTGGTGTGTGACGTTTGTTGGACAAATGTGATCAAATGATTTAGCCATTACTGTTTATATTACTAAAGCCTTACAGTGTGTAGGCCCATTGTGTGACTGTTGAGATTAGGAGAGACTGCTTGAAAGGATTTAGTTGTACAGTAGCAGTAGTATAACTCTGTGTTTAACAGTCATTAAAGCAATGTTTTTACACCCATCGTTAAGCTTTTATGGTGACCAGAAGCAGCCACAGTAAACACCACAAACCATTATTACTCAGGCTTTAGTAATCTGCGATGCCTTAAAGCTACACTTTAGTTTTATAAATGTGAAAAGGAGCCTTTCATGCACCACACATTACAGACTGCAGGAAGAAAGGGAATCCAGTTTAAACTGTAGTACAGTACTGAAACTTCATTTTAAATCAAAGAAATGACATAAAACCGCTGAACAAAGAAATCGTATTGTGAGAACGCCTCATGCAGACAGGATTGATAAGACTATATAATTAAAGCCCTTAGGCAAGAACAAGTTAGTTTGCATTAATAATTACAATGAAATTTAAAAAAAAAGAGAAATTCTTTCATGACATGGCCAGAATTTGGAGAATGTTCACCAGGAATATTTGGAATAAATGATTTTGGCTTGGGGACGGTCATGATTGTGGCTTTGTTCTTGAAAAGCCATTTAACCTGACTGTTCTTGTACCAATATAATGGCTTTTAGGTTGTTTGTTTGAAGATTACATTAGTGTTTTTGGCTGACTCTCTGTGTGCTTCAATGCACCGGTGATTTTATAATTCTATTCTGTTTACTAGCAAATATACTTAGAGAAAAATTGGCATCGCCGTTGACCGTCTATAGTACTTTTGCTGTGCACTTAGTGACAATGGCCCGTATTTTCCGATGCCTACGGGTGTGTACGGGCTGTGTACACACCCGTAGGGACATCGGAAATGCCAGTTTCAGGCATGCACAGCGCATGCGCTGAAAACCGGCATTTCCGATCTCTTGACAGACCGGACGCCTGCTGAAAGCCCTTAGAAATCTTACGCCTGATAAAAGCAGGTGTAAGGCCTGCTTTTACCAGCAGAAGAGTTGAAAAAGTAAAAAAAAAAATTTCACTCATTTATAATTTAAAAATACTTTTTAAAAAAAGGTAAGTTTATTTTTAGCCCCGTAAAAAACTTCAATTATTTTTTTCAAAAAATTAAATTTTTGTTTAAAATATTTAATTTAATGTAATTTTAACTCATTTTAAAAACGTGATGGTTTTTTTAAACATTTGTTTAATGTTTTAGTGTGTTTTTTGGGGTGATCTCCATTCATATATTTGACAGGTCTATCTGTCAAAAATATGAAGGGAGATTCCCTTCTCCCATTGGCTGGCCTGGCCCATGTGCTCCCAGGGACGCTTGCGAACCGCATGCGCCCCTGGGATATGTGGGCCCTGCGCATTTCGACTGTGGAGAGGCCCAGGGTCGGAAGTGTCCAGACCTCGGGAGTCCTCGGGTAAGTTCGTAGATTTTTTTCCGATAGGAGGCATCAGCACACAGGAAGCCTCCTATCGGAAATTACGGGCCAATATATCCTTTGTGCCGGAACTAGAACGTATTCTCATGGTTAGGTCCTCAATCACTAAACCTTCAAAGTAAAATTTGTCCATTACTGTTTGTGAAAAAAACACTAGTAAAATGAAAAGCGGCCTGATGCCCCAGTGGGTAAAGCACAAGGCACCACTCAATGTAACACTTTGCTACACCTACAGATAAGGACTGATTGGATTTGGCTATGATGCAATCCGCAGTCAAATTGCCTGTCACCACTCAAATGTTGAGGCTCATGAATGAAGGAAGGCCTCTTGGGCAAGATATTGGATGCCCGCAGGCACCCATGGAGCAGTACCTCTGTCCGATTCATTACCTTTGGGTGACGGGTTGGGGGGGGGGAAGAAGAAAAAATAATTAATTAAAAAAAATGAAATGCCATTTTGTTTCTGCCATTTTTTAAATGTTAACGTTTTATGTGATTTCTGTATACCTGTATCCTGTAAAACTTTCTCAAGGTGTAGCTGCTGACAAATTACATTTAAAATGTACATGTAATGCGACCTCTTCCCCATGCAGCATTTTCTGGTTGTATGTTGGGTGCATGACCCATTTCCAGACCTCCCTGTCAATCTATTACCATCCTCCAATAGTCCCACTGATGTCAGGAACTCGCCCTGTCTGTCTGTCTAAATATGAAACATGATCTAAATCTAGGCCCTTTGCTTGCAAGAACTCCTACTGCAGTAGATACAACAGAGAGAGACTGTCTGTGAAATATTGCACCTGAGAGACCTTTGTTGCTCCATGTTCTTTGATGTGATTTATTCAATAGTTAAGAGCCCCTTCCTCTGTGGCTTGGGACTTGTGGGTGGGGTGGGCTTTATGGGGTGTGGAATAGCTTTGATGGTAAATACTAAAGCTTGTTTGAATTATTGTTCAGTTGCTGGTTAATGTGCATATTGGAGAAGGGCCTGCTCCAGTGGTTTTGAGTTTTTAAACAACTCTGCTCAATTTGGCCAGTCACACCCGCTGCCACACAATACAGAAGCTCCTTGTGATTTATTGCAATATTTCCAGCCCACATTTGCAATGTCACTTCATCTGAGAATTACACAAAAATATAAGGAATTGTTTGGACATTTGCCCGGGTCTCTGCATACGTCATTATACCCGAAAATCTATCCTTTGTGTAGAGTCTCTTCATGTACAAGCTAGCTTGTGGGAATTGCTACTGGTATTCCAGAGAATGTCCTAAGGGACCAGCTCTAATTTCCCAAATGTATAAAACAAATGAAGCCCAGTCTCAAACTTAATTGTTATTTATCAAGAGTGTGCCAGTTGCTTGAATCAAAGGAACTGGCAGTGCTTTTTAGCTCTCCCACATGGCAAATACAATGATTATGTCGGCTAAATGCTTTTTAATCGCTATTTTGGTCATCAATAAACCGTTCTATGTTTTGTTGGAAAGGAGTTCATTGCATGTAATGTCTGCTCCTTTTAATTTGAAGCAGTTTAACTCAAATTATCCATTAATTCGTGTTGAAATTGTTCAAAAATGAAAGCCTGCTGTTTTATTAAAATTGCTTCACGTTGACTGACGGTTTTTTTTTTTACAGAGGAAATCTTAACCCAGTCCTTGTTACTTGGTGTGTTAGTTCAGTTTAACAGTGCCACGCCAAAGCATCCTCATCATTGGCAAGATATAGAAATCGTATTCCCTGGATTACGTCACAGGGTTATTAGTCATGCTACTCAGAGGAAAATTCCTCGTTGAAAAGGCCTCGTGGAAGCATCTCAGAAACAAAATATTAATGTAATCAAGTCTTAATTGGATTTGTACTAGTTTAAATTCATATTCTGTGCCATGAAATCCATTCTCTAATAGATCTCTCTTTCTGCTAGTTTTGTCCCCTCCCCCTTAGAAACATACCGGGCTAGAAGTTTATCTTGGGTGGTGTTGATGCAAACTGGGCGATAGTGTGTCGGCAGAGCATTTTACATTCCTTCTGATTTTATTTTCCCTTCCAAGACGTATGTCAGCCCAATTTGTTCCTTGCTGGGGTACAATTCTACAGGGACCACTCCTGCGGCTACCTCACCCAGTTGACTATTATTCATATGAGAGCCTTGGCAGGCTGTTTAACTGTAGTGGGCCTCATAATCAAATCCAAACCAATCCTCAACAACAACAACAACAACAACAACAACAACAACTTGTATTTATATAGCGCCTTTAACATAGTAAAACGTCCCAAGGCGCTGCACAGGAGTATTATTAGACACAAAATTTGACACCGAGCCACATAAGGAGAAATTAGGGCAGGTGACCAAAAGCTTGGTCAAAGAGGTAGGTTTTAAGGAGCGTCTTAAAGGAGGAAAGAGAGGTAGCGAGGCGGAGAGGTTTGGGCAGGGAATTCCAGAGCTTAGGGCCTAGGCAACAGAAGGCACGGGCACCAATGGTTGAGCGATTATGATCAGGGATGCTCAAGAGGGCAGAATCAGAATCAACAGACTGATCACATATATTCCTCACTCAATATCCACATATTAGAAGGTCTGGGAGCGGGCTGGGGGTGGGGTGTTGTCTCTGGATTGTAATCAGAAGTGGGAACCCTCACAATTTTCCCTTCTTTACCCAGATCAATCTGATGTAGTGCTATTCCAGTTGCGATCAACTACTGCATCACAGAATGAGGGATTCAATTTAGGACTTCCAGCTCTTCATTTCAGCTAATCACTGTGTAATCAAACTGAGCTATCGAGGAGCTGATGAGCATTTCTAATAGTAGCTAGTAACGGCTTTATTTGTTAGTGGGATAAGTATACATTAAAAACATAAACATACAGGTGTTTCTGTAGAGTTTCTGTATGTTCTGGTCTGAAAATGGTATTGTCAAAGGATGTTCAAAGCTCAGGAAGTTTTATAACCGTTATGTTCCTTCAGCACCAAACAGGATATTAAAATAGCCACAGCTAAACAATTTGGTCTCCTCCAATTTGGGGAGACCAAATGCAGATTGGGTGATCGCTTTGCGGGACACTTCTGTTCAGTCCGCAAGTGGCTCAGTGGGTAGCACTCTCACCTCTGAGTCAGAAGGTTGTGGGTTCAAGTCCCACTCCAGAGATTTGAGCACAGAAATCTAGGCTGACACTCCAGTGCAGTACTGAGGGAGCGCTGCACTGTCGGAGGTGCCATCTTTCGCATGAGATGTTAAACCGAGGCCCCGTCTGCTCTCTCAGGTGGATGTAAAAGATCCCATGGCACTATTTCGAAGAAGAGCAGGGGAGTTATCAATGGTGTCCTAGCCAATATTTATCCCTCAATCACAACACATCACAAAAACACAGATTATCTGGTCCTTATCACATTGCTGTTTGTGGGAGCTTGCTGTGTGTAAATTGGCTGCCGCGTTTCCTACATTACAACAGCGACTACACTTCAAAAAAAGTACTTCATTGGATGTAAAGCTCTTTGGGACCTCCTGAGGTTGTGAAAGGCGCTGTATAAATTCAAGTCTTTCTGAGCTTCCGGTCGCCTGTCACTTTAATTCTCCACCCACTCCCACTCTGACCTCTTTGTCCTCGGCCTCTTACACTGTTCTAATGAAGTTCAACGGAAGCTCGAGGAACAGCACCTCATCTTTCGATTAGGCCCTTTACAGCCTTCTGGACTCAACACTGAGTTCAACAGTTTCAGATCATAGCCACCGCTCCCACTTTTTCAGAATGATTCTGCTATTGCCATTTACACCTCCTCTAGACCCATCTTTTGTTTCTTTACCTCTCCCATTTCCATCTCCTGTTGACTTGCACCATCGTCTCTTTTGTCTTTTAATCTCTCCTGCCTTCCACCCTATCACAGACCTTCCCTTTTGTTCATTCCTCCCCTCCCCCCTTTCCCTGCCTCTGTACTTAGTGAGAAGTCGCACAACACCAGTTTATAGTCCAACAGCTTTATTTGAAATCACAAGCTTTCGGAGCGCTGCTCCTTCGTCAGTTCACCTGATGAAGGAGCAGCGCTCCGAAAGCTTGTCATTTCAAATAAAACTGTTGGACTATAACCTGGTGTTGTGCGACTTCTCACTTTTGTCCACCCCAGTCCAACACTGGCATCTCCACATCATGGGTACTTAGTTAAAAACTGGTACACCTCATCGACCTGAAAAGTTAACTCTGTTTCTCACTCCACAGATGCTGCCTGACCAACTGAGTATTTCCAGCATTTTCTGTTTTTATATCTGATTTCCAGCAGTATTTTGCTTTTTTTAATTATTAAACAATTGAAAGGTTGCTGTTTGTGTGGAAATTCTACTTCGTGTTGGAATTTCTTATCCCCGTTAGACAATACTAGCAATGAGCTGTTAATTGCTATTACTCTGCATTCAAGTATTTGAAACCAGATCCCCCGTGCTGAACTCTAACCTAATGTCTCTGTTCTTCAGGTAATTACTGTGAAGTGAATTCTCGGTCGGGCCGCTGTTCTCCTGGAATTTGTCGGAATGGCGGGACATGCGTTAACCTGCTGGTCGGAGGTTTCAGGTGCGACTGCCTGCCAGGAGAATATGAGAAGCCGTATTGTGAGATGACCACTCGGAGCTTCCCTCCGCAGTCGTTCATAACCTTCAAAGGGTTGCGGCAGCGCTTTCACTTCAGCATCTCGCTCACGTAAGTAGAGAGTGCCAGTTACCGAGCCTCGCTTCACCCAGTGCGTGCGACTGTCCCCCTGGTAGCTCAGTTGGTACGTGCCCGGTCCAGTGTGGAAGTAGAATGGTCATCGAGTCAATCCCAAGTCTGTGCTGAATTAGCTCGACCATCAGAATTAGTCTCGGCACCCGTGGCTGAGGGCAGTGGGCAGACTCCTGATCACCATCCAGTGGGACAGCGTGCATACGTGAAAGGTGGCTAACAACACCCATGAGGTGTCCCTCTTTTAAGTGACAACATACTGGAAGTAGAATGGTTGTATTTACTACGACAGGGTCCGAAAGACCGGACGGACTACATTTTACATTCTCTTTGGTTCAATCATTCTGGGACTTAAAAAAAAATGTAAGAAACAAAAATATTGTTTGTAGCAGAAATTTGGCCGCTTGCGATCAACAGAGCTGTTTGTGCAGCTCGCCAGCTTGATGATCATGAGGCCCAAGGCCCAATATTGCATGCGCCTCAGTCCTATCCATTCAGGCACGGGGATGTACGCCCGTTTATGGGCACGCTCGAATTTCTAGGCCTCTGTGTCTAGGTCAAGATTGGTCATGTGGGTAGCTGCTGACCTTACCTTAGCATGAATCCGTGCTGTCAGGAGAGGAGAGGAGAAAAATAATGAACAAACATAAACACTACCAACGGCACCATTAGCTGAAAAGGGAGTAGATTCCACAGAAAAAGCATTTTTATTCATTAAATAGCAGCAGGAGTAGCATGAATGTAAGACAAATATTTTAACTCATAGCTGAAATGTAATGACAGGCACGCCAAGTCCTATCAGGTTCTAAGCAATATTTCTTTTCATTGATTCTTTTTTAAACTATTATTTTGTCAGGAGAATTTCTAAAACTGCTACTGTTATTTTCCTAGAAATTGGTTAATTGGTTTTATCCTGTTTGGTAGCTGATAACCTGTAATGCGTTTGATTTTGATCTTCCTCATTTATGAAAACTCTGACCCACGTGGGACATTGTAGAAATTATGTTGGGAACAATTCCGTATCCCAGGAAAGTGGTGATTAACTGCAGTGGTAATAAGAACAATAACTAACGAATGTCCCAGAGGTACCACTCAGGGCAGATCCAGCAACTCTTACTCATTAGGAATGACAGTCGCTTGTTCTGGTTTAATAGTATGGCCCATTTTGATGTATGCCACTTGCGAAAATAAGCAGAGTTGCATATATTTAAGTGGGTTGCACTATTCTTGCTGTTCATAAATGTCTCACTTAGCAGGTTCTCATTATTGACAGGACTGTGCACTGATACTGAGGGCTGGATTTTGTCATGAGGGCGGGACTGCTGGTTGTCGGGTTTCAGTCCCGCCCCCAACGACGTCCGACCAACCCACGCTATTTTCCCTTGATTGACTTTGTTAAGCCCGCCCTGCCAATTAAGGGAAAGCCGGTGACAGAGGACCTCAGCATATGACGTTTCATCTGTCAAAGATTTTTGACAGATGAATTGTCAGTGTTTGACAGCTTTGAGAAGCTGTCAAACACTGACAATCTCTGTTCTAAGGTGAGCCCTGGTACTGAAGACTCACCAAACCTCTTTCCTCAGCAGAAATCAGATGGCTGCTGCATCTGAGAATGCAGCAGCCATTCTGTCATCTCTGCCGTTGAGATGAGGCACCTCCGGATCCCCAAGGGTTAAAGCCTGCAGGAAGAAACAAAGCTAAGTAAACTTTTTCTAACACTTTGCACTCACCTCTCATGCTTACCTCTCCACAATTGCACCCATCACTCACCTCCACAGCGCACTTTTCTACCCCTCTCACCCCCGCAGACCCACTGCTCGTCTCGCTGACCCTGGCGAGGTTCGCAGCCGCCGGGAAGCCCGCGCTTGCAGGGGCAAAATGGGGATAAGCCTCTTAACTGCCTGTTAACTACCTGTTAACAGGCAGTTAAATGGCTGTAATCCCCTTCCCGCCTCAAGGAGATGGGTCCCTGCGCGACTCGGGGACCCGCCTCCCGGGAAGATGGCACGGAGGCGGGTTGGGAGCGGGTTCGGTACCCGCTCCCAGTCTCTGCCATTTTCCCGGCAGTCCCGCCTTCATACCCGCCTCCCCAGGGCTGGGAAAATTCCCCCCTCAGATTCTGCAGAAGGAGGTAGGGAGGAAGAAAGATGCCAGGCGAGTTGATACTGAGCACATTTCATTTTGTTTCAAGTATCTCTCAGTGTTTCACATTCTAGCCAGTAATAAAAGCTCATATTGAGAACCCTTCTTGTTCTGTGATGGGAAAGGATGAAGCACAGAATACACTTATCGAAAGCATTTACGAGATTATATTTTTTGAAAGTGTTCTCTTAAGGCATGGTCTTTTGTTCTTTTCTCGCACGAGATTTTCAGTCAGTTTACCTGAGGCATCAATTCACTCCGGAAATATAAACCTGGCTAAAAATGGCAAACTGTCACACGGGCCTCAGGGGAGAGCTAATACCATTAATGTATTATTTTCTCCTATTTCTTAACCTCTTTTCGCTGTCTTTCTCTTGTTCTCTGTTTTATTTTTCTTCCTCTTCATGCAGCCCATTTAGCTGTGGGATTTGTAAAGTGGTTTCACTAGCTGGAGAGCAAGGGAAAACAAGAGACAGCAATGCAGGCCGAGCTATCCCAACATTCAAAGGCAATAGGAAAGGCCTTCTATTAAAACTTTAGACCCTATAGTTTAAACGAGTTGCAATCGCTGTGACCGCAGGGGTAGTTCCACCTCCAAAGTGATCCCTTTTCCTGGTGTGAGAAGAAGCAAGGAATAGGTCAGAAAATATCAGCACAGTTCATAGACATGAGAGATTGCAATTTTCAGGTGGGAGATAGCGATTTCCCACAAGAGCCTTGTTGACTGTAGGAGGATTGATAGACCTGTTATCAAAATGAATCCGAATGTTTGTTGTGACGTATTATGTTTGGTGGTGGTGTTTTTCCGCTGTGGGGCTTGGCGGTGTGGTGCTTGGCGCTGTGGTGTTTGGTGCTGTGGTACTTGGCGCTGTGGGGCTTGGCGGTGTGGTGTTTGGTGCTGTGGTGTTTGGTGCTGTGGTGTTTGGCGCTGTGGTGTTTGGCGCTGTGGTGTTTGGCGGTGTGGTGCTTGGCGGTGTGGTGCTTGGCGGTGTGGTGCTTGGCGGTGTGGTGCTTGGCGGTGTGGTGCTTGGCGGTGTGGTGCTTGGCGCTGTGGAATTGGCGCAGTGGTGCTTGGCGCTGTGTTGCTTGACGCTGTGGTGCTTGGCGCTGTGGAATTGGTGCTGTGCTGCTTGGCGCTGTGGAATTGGCGCTGTGGAATTGGCGCTGTGCTGCTTGGCGCTGTGGTGCTTGGCGGTGTGGAATTGGTGGTGTGGTGCTTGGCGCTGTGGTGCTTGGCGCTGTGGTCTTTGATGGTGGTATTGTAGGCCTGAAGGCACAACCTGCAAGCTGCTTTTGTAATGATTGTATTACATGTTGTGCTAATGATGCTGATTGTGTGGAATTTATTTGCTGGGTGTTTGAATGTCTTGTAATTGTTCTAAACTTTGAATTGCTACTCAGCGCTGTTTGATGACTGTCTGAATTTGAGTTTTTAACTCATCTCTTGCCTGTGCTTCATATTGGCCTAGAAATTCGCGTGGCCGGCTTGCCGCGGGGGTAAGGATCGCGTGCGCTCTTACCCACCGCGCCTGCCGTTGTGTTTCGGGCCCACAGGAACTTCGGGTCCTGGGCCTCTCCCAAGAGCCGGCGCGCAGTGTGTGCGTGTTCCAGGGACGCAGTCAGTGCGATGCGACTCCTGGGATCACGTGGGCCATGGAGAGCCAATGGCAGCAGACCATCTTTCATTCATAGATTTGACAGGAGACCTGTCAAATCTGTGAATTGAAATCGGCCCCAAAAGAACAGCTCAACCTCAAATAATTTTTTTTAAAAAGCCATCACATTTATAAATTAACTATAGTTAAATAAATTAACCACTTTAAACAAAAATTTAAATTTTTGAAAAAATCAAAATACTTTTTAAAAGTTATAACAATAAACTTACCTTTCTTTAAAGTCTCTAAAAAAGATAAACCTGTTGAAAAAAAATTAAAATTATACTTAATTAACTACTTACCTTGTTCAAAAAGGGGTCTTACGCCTCCTTTTTACTAGCGTAGAATCTTCCATACTTACCCTCGTGTTGAAACCTGAAAAAAAATCTAAGTGTGCTGCGTGCGCGCAGCCTCTACCGCGCACGCGGTTCACCTAGGAACCGCCCCCGTCGCCATACCGGAAGTGCCGGTTTCCCGCGCATGCGCAGTGCATGCAGGAAACCAGCACTTCGGGAATGAATACGGGTGAGTACGCACTGAGTACTCACCCGAGAACAGCTGAATTTTTGGGCCATTGTTGGAGATGACTCTTTTTGTAAAACAAAAATCCTCATCTCTGGGGTGTAATCTCTTTCATTTTAGAAGTCTGTCAGGATAATGTCAATATGGAGAATAAAATCTGAAGAAATATGTACTTCATAGGTTTCATTTCCTCTGCTTTTCATTTTGAGTTCTATAACTGTTTTCCACGGTAAGGAGATCTGAAATCTCTTAGAATGGGCAATATTGTAACGTGTAGATTAGCTGGTGCTATCGCACAAGTCGTGTCAAGAGTGCTGCAGCCTGTCTTTAACTGAAACAAGCCAGTGGCGGGCGGACAATTTTAAATACCGCTGTCATTGTGTACACCCACTATTCATTTCATGATGTGCTGTGTGATTTAAGGAGTGAAAAATAGTGCCAGGCTTTCAAATAACATACTGCAGGTAGACCATTGATATTCAGTCCACACATGGTATAGAAAACACAGGCTGAATATGAAAAGTACAGAGGGGAAGTGAAAAAGGAAATAAGAGGGACAAAGAGACAGTACGAGAAGAGATTATCAGCTAACATAAAAGGGAATCCAAAGGTCTCCTATAGGCATATTAACAGTAAAAGGGTTGTCAGAGGAGTGGTGGGGCCAATTAAGGACCAAATTGGAGATCTATTGGTGGAGGCAGAAGGCAGAGGCTGAGGTACTAAATGAGTACTTTGCATCGGTGCTTACCAAGGAAGGGAACTTTGCCAAAGCTATGGTAAACAAGGAGGTTTCTGGGATACTGGATGAGATAAAAATAGATAAAGGAAATGTACTACAGAGGCTGGCGGTGCTTAAAGTGGATAATTCACCCAGTCCGGATGGGATGCATCCTAGGTTGCTGAGGGAAATAAGGGTAGAAATTGCAGAGGTGCTGGCCACAATTTTCCGATCCTCCTTAGATACAGGGGTGGTGCTAACGGTCTGGAAGATTGCAAATGTTACGTCCTTGTTCAAAAAAGGAGAGGAGGATAAACCTGGCAATTGCAGGCCAGTCAGTTTAACGTCGGTGGTGGGGAAGCTTTTACAAACAGTAATCCAGGAGAAAATGAACAGCCACTTGGACAAGAATGGACTAATAAGGGAGAGCCTGCACAGATTTGTTCAGGGCAAATCGTGTTTGACTAACTTGATTGAGTTTTTTGATGAGGGAAAAGAATGAGGGTCATGCAGTTGATGTTGTGTACATGGACTTTCAAAAGGCATTTGATAAAGCACCACATCTTAGGCTTGTTAGCAAAATTGAAGCCCATGGGATAAAAGGGGCAGTAGCAGCATGGATACAAAATTGGCTAAGGGATAGAAAACAGAGAGTTGTGTTGAATGGCTGCTTTTCCGACTGGAAGGAGTATACAGTAGAGTTCCCCAAGGTTCAGTACTCGGGCCACTGCTGTTTTTGATATACAGGAAACTTTTGTTTATCCGGCACCCAAATATCCGGAATTCTCGCTTAACCGGCAAAAATCATCCTCCGAAAACTCCTCTCAAATAACTGGCAATGTTGCCGAGTCGCAGTCGAGTCTCCGCGAACGCCGAGTACTCCGAAAACTCCTCTCAAATAACCGGCAATGTTGCCGATCCCGAGTCTGAGTCCGAGTCCGCGAACGCCGATTTAGTCAGTAGGGGTAGTTTTCAAAAGTGCCACTACTCGGCCTCCTGGCGCTGTCGGAAGTATACTGCACATTTCTTGATTTATTTATTTTTCTTTGTTAAAAATAGCCTCGGTAGATATAACTCTCCGTTATCCGGTACTTTCGATAAACCGGCACCACGCCGGTCCCGTCGGTGCCGGTTAATAAAGAGTTTCCTGTACATTAATAACTTGGACTTGGGGGTACAGAGCACAATTTTGAAATTTGCAGATGACACGAAATTTGGAAGTGCTGTAAACAGTGAGGAAGATAGTAATAGACGTCAAGAGGACATGGACAGGCTGGTGGAATCGGTCGATGAAATTCAATGCAGTGAGGTGATACAAAGTGTGATACATTTTGGTCGGAAGAATGAGGAGAGACAATACACGCTAAATGGTACAATTTTAAAGGGGGTGCAAGAAGAGAGCGACCTGGGGGTGTTTGTGCACAAATCTTTGAAGGTGGCAAGACAGGTTCACAAAGCAGTTCATAAAGAAATAGCAAAATACTGCGGATGCTGGAAATCTGAAATAACAACAGAAAATGCTGGAAACACTCAGCAGGTCAGGCAGCATCCATGGAGAGAGAAACAGAGTTAACGTTTCAGGTCTGTGACCCTTCGTCAGAACCGGTAATAGTTGGAGATGTAACAGGTTTTAAGCAGGTGCAGAGGCGGGGAAAGTGGGGGGAGGGGAGGGGAGGAAGGAACTAAAGGGACGGTCTGTATTAGGATTGAACTCAGGAGAGAGAAAATGTTGCAAATGGGGATGGCAGAATCATCAACAGCTACCGCCTGAAAAAATGGGGGGGGTTATAGTCTGAAATTGTTGAACTCAATGTTGGGTCCAGAAGGCTGTAAAGTGCCTAATCGAAAGATGAGGTGCTGTTCCTCGAGCTTACGTTGAGTTTCATTGGAACAGTGTAAGAGGCCGAGGACAGAGTAGGAATGGAGGGGAGAATTAAAGTGACAAACGACCGGAAGCCCGGGGTCAGCTTATGGACTGAACGGCGGTGTTCCGCAAAGCGGTCACCCAATCTGCGTTTGGTCTCCCCAATGTAGAGGAGACTGCATCGTGAGCAGCGAATACAGTATATTAAATTGCAAGAAGTACAAGTAAATCGCTGTTTCACCTGGAAAGGGTGTTTGGGGTCCTGGACAGTGGGAAGGGAGGAGGTAAAAGGGCAGGTGTTGCATCTCCTGCGCTTGCACGGGAAGGTGCCGAGGGGAGGGGCTGTTGGGGGTGATTGAGGAGTGGACCAGGGTGTTGCGGAGGGAGCGGTCCCTTTGGAATGCTGAAAGGGGAGGGGAGCGGAAGATGCGTTTGGTGGTGGAGGTGGCGGAAATGGCGGAGGATGATCCGTTGAATGTGGAGGCTGGTGGGGTGAAAGGTGAGGACAAGGGGAACCTTTAATAAAGCATATGGGATCCTGGCCTTTATAAATAGAGGCAAAGGGCTGGATTTTGAATGACCCATGGAGTCCGGTTTGGAGGCGTGTGGGGGGTTAAATTTGCGGGGTCGGGGGTCCCGACCCCATCCCGACTCCATCCCACCTCCACGCAATTTTGACAAAATCAGTCGCGGGGTTCCCGACTCCGTCCCGCCTCCAAGAGGCGGGAGAGGCCATTAAAGCCCTTAACAAGCCCTAAATTGGCTCTGTAATGCGATTTTCAAACGTTTTAGCTAGTTTAACCCTTTTCTGACGTGAAGCACGCCTGGTGTGAAACACTCCAGTGAAACCTGGCGGGAGCACAAATGGACAGCTGACTATCAGCTGCAGGTCCACTATTACAACAGAGATGTGATGAAGGTAGTAGTAGTATTAGGTGGTGTGAAAGTCGCGTCTGATGCTGCTGCATTGAATGTGTTCAGAGACTGCATGGCATTTGCTGTGAGAGGACTTGGATGGAAAAAAAACTGCACTCTCACTCTCACATCTTGCATCGAGGCCCACTCACATCAAAAGCAAGGCAGGTCCTCTCTCACCAACAGTCTCTCAGACTAGGCAGTCAGCAGTGATGACATCATCAGAGGCGACTTTCAGACTCAAACCACTAATTAGTTCATGGGTTCCCACATGCTGGAACTCAATTGACCAATTAAGTGAAAATTGCATCATCCTTCCACATTCAACTGGAGTCGGGGGGAACCACGAAATGCGGATGACACGACCCCAACCCGACCCCAAGACAAAATCTAGCCCATAGAGTACAAAAGCCAGGAAGTTATGCTAAATTTATATAAAACACTAGTTCGGCCCCAGCTGGAGGATTGTGTCCAATTCTGGGCACCACACTTTAGGAAGAACGGGAAGGCTTTGGAAAGGGTACAGAAGAGATTTACTAGAATGGTTCCAGGAATGAGGGGTTACAGTTATGTGGATAGACTGGAGAAGCTGGAGTTGTTCTCCTTAGAACAGAGAAGGCTAAGAGATTTGATAGAGGTGTTTAAAATCATGAAGGGTTTAGATAGAGTAAATAAGGAGAAACTGTTTGCAGTGGCCGAAGGGTCGATAACGAGAGGTCACAGATTTAAGGTGATTGGCAAAAGAACCAGAGGCAAGATGAGGAAAAACTTTTTAATGCAACGAGTGGTTCGGATTTGGAATGCACTGCCTGATAGGGTGGTGGATATAGAATCAATAGTAGCCTTCGAAAGGGAATTGGATAAATACTGGAAGGAGCAAAAATTTCAGAGATATGGGGAAAGGGCGGGGGAGTGGGGCTCACTGGACTGCTCTTCAAAGGAGCAGGCACAGATTCGATGGGCCGAATGGCAGCCTTCGGTGCTGTACTATTCTATGATTCTATAAGTAATGCTATGATGTTGGGCATGTGATGCGTGTCACTTTACCTGGAAAACTAAACTAAAATTTACATGTATGATATATATATATATATAGCACAATGTATGCAAAATAATTTAACGACAATATATACCAAATTGATTATGAAGACTGCTCAAACTCATTCAATATAGGGATATTTCCAATTTTTTTTACCCAGAGTGGCGATGCTGCCAATTATTCCAATTGACACCTTGTACTACTCATGCCAGGTTTAATGATTTGTTGAGGAGTAGAGGAGCTGGTGTCACAAGAAATATGATTGGTGCCACCGATGCCTTGTTTCTGAGCCACAGCTCTGTTCATCTGCGATGGGAAACATGTTTGAAGTGTAGTTTTGTGGGCTGAGTATAGCCATAACTCTCAGATATTTAATTCTAAGAGATTAGCTTTAATTGCTCCAAGGCTGTTTTAAAAGTATCCCTTAAGGGTACTCCATTACTGAAATAGCATAATGGATTTTATGTGAACTATTGCACGGCCCATTCATCATTCAGTAGGCATTGGTACTATCTGCAGATGTACAAGAGCTTTTATTAAAAAGGCTTAATCTGAACATTTTGTGTATTATTTAGAATATTTGTACTGAGGCTATTCAGTCATTGGCTGGAGCCTCTTTCTTTTTGTCTTGCTGTACAATGTACACATATATAGTAATGTCTGGAAGGCTCAAGGCTTTGCTAAAGCTGTGGAGATTGGGGATTTAATATAGTCTTTTGAGACCAAAATAATGGCTGCAGTATACTGATAATCAAGAGTGTTATGGAGTTCCCTGAATCTTGGTATATCCAGATAAATACACCATATCATTTTGTTCACCTAGATGAGAAGTCCACTATGGTTGTAGGGAGTATGATGCAATAAATTAAAAGGTCGAGGTTAGGTTACACCAACTCTGTAGGTTGTATGAGATTGGGAAGACTGAGGGAGGTAAGGAGCACCATAATTTGAAGTCTTTTCATCGGATTCCTCATAACATTCAACAACAATCAAATTCTAGAGTATATGGGGAAAAAAGTATAGTTCAATGTGCACACTTTAGGTGACGAGCACACTCATTAACTGCTTATATTGAGTCTGTAAGGCTGACTGTTGAACATAAATAATGACACACTCTTATGACTTACCATGCTACTCACTTAAGTGTGCCTCATGCACATATGAAGAGCAATTATTCATTATGGTACTTTAAATCTGGAACTAACAGTGAGCTTCACAGATGCAGCTGAACCATTATTCATAATTTGAAAATGAAACATACTTTGAATTGCTGTTCATTTCAAGGACCACATTTTCTGAGTGTTGTTCATATTTTACAGTATCATTGCACACTTGACCATTATTTTGTCGTCATTATCAAGTGACAGGTGAAAGGACGGTGTGCTAATTCTGGGCACCATCCAGTTCCTCAGCTATTTATTGTACTTATTTTTTTCCGAAAAATAAATGTGGATGAGGTCTCGTAGGAACAGGAGGAGGCCATTCAGCCCCTCGAGCCTGTTCCACCGTTCAATTAGATCATGGCTGATCAGTACCTCAGTTTCATTTACCCGTCTTAACTTCATATCCCCGGATACCCTTACCTAACAAAAATCTATAAATTACATAAGTTATTACATAAGTAACTTATGTAATTTATAAATCTCAGTCTTTTTCAAATTTCAATTGACCCAGCATCCACAGTCTTTTGAGGAAGAGTGTTCCACATTTCCACTATCTTTTCTGTGTGAAAAATTGCTTCCTTATTTCATTCCTAAGTGGCCTAGCTCTAATTCTAAAATTATGCTCTCTTATTTTGGATTCCCCCCCCAGAGTTTCTATCTATCTACCCTCTCGAATTCCTTTTATAATTTTAAAGACCTCGCTTAGATCACCGCTCAACCATCTAAACTCGAGGGAATTCAAGCCAAGGTTATGCAACCTGTCCTCATAATTTAGCCCTTTCAGCCCTGGTATCATTCTGGTAAATCTGCACTGCACCCCCTCCAAGGCCAATATATCCTTCCTGAGGTTCAGTGCCCAAAACTGAACGCAGTTCTCCAGATGCAGTCTGACTCAGGCACTGTGTACAACTGAAGCATCACTTCCTCGCTTTTATATTCCAAACCCCCTTGAGATAAATGCAACCATTCCATTAGCCTTTTTGATTACTTTTTGTACCTGTGCATTCGCTTTTAGTGATTTGTGTACATGGACAGCTAAATCCCTTTGCTCCTCCGCAGCGCCTAGTCTCTCACCATCGTCTCGATGTAAGTGGTTTCCCTCTCTTCGGGTTGCCATTACAATAAATCCCAATAGCATAGAAGTTTCTGTTGGTAATAATATTGTACAAATGCTGAACATGCTAGTCATAAATTTCCTTTACCACTGTTTTAATAAAAGAGTTAACCCATTAAAAGTGCCTCCATCAAAATAGCAAAAAGAGTCATTGGTACAAGGGTATTACTGCTTGTTTGATATATCACTATTTCTTTGTGTTTCACTGGTGTAATTTACTGCCCTGTGTTCATAAAGCATAAAAATGTGCATGGAAGTCTGACTTATTAACCAGAAGTTATGCCACTCACACTGCCCTGATAGCAGAAATGTATTCAGAAAGCAAAATACTGCGGATGCTGAGAATCTGAAATGAAAACAGAAAATGCTGGGAACACTCAGGCAGCATCAGTGGAGATAGAAACAGAGTTAACGGCCGTGATTTTGTGCTTCGAGGCGGTTTGGGAGCGGGTCAGCTGCCTTCCGGGTTCCAGTCTCGCCCCCAACTACATCCGGCCCACAGACGTAATTTTACATCATTTGACCTTGTTAAGCCCGCCCTGCGGGCTTGCCGGCCAATTAAGAGGAAGCCGGTGTCAGATGACGTCATTTGATGACGCGTCATCTGCCGGTTTTCTTAAAGGGACCACGCACAATTTTTTTTGACAGTTGATTTTTCAGTGTTTGACAGCATTGAGGTGCTGCAAACACAGACAATCACTGTTCACAGGTGAGCTCTTGCACCCAGGCTCTCCAGTGACTCCCTCCTTAGGCTGGAACAGATGGCAGCTGCAGGTGAGGTTACAGAAGTGATCTGCCACTGGTGAGAGAGGTTCTCCCAATGAGGTGGGACTACACATACAATTCAAAACTTATTACCTACAGCAAAGTCTAAGGGCTAAAAATTATTGGGGCGCTAACTTCACTTGGGTGCTACTTTTAGCGCCCCCATGCCGGAAATTGAGTGGTTGCACCCCAAGAGGGAAGTAGCGCCCTGCGTCCCTCTTGGGGCGCTGCGAGTCAATATCGCAGTACTACGTGTCGCAGCGCCACGTGCAGCGGCACGTCGCGCCGCGGTATTTCAGGCCTTCCTCCCCTTCTTAAAGGGGAGGGGCCTTGTGCAGCGTGACCCGGGGCCCAGCTGGGTCCCTGGGGATCGGGAGTGCCGGCAAAAGAGCCCAAGAACTCAAGAGAAGTGCCGGGCTCTTGGAGCGCAGCCAGCACTCCGCGGGGCGGGTGGGGGGGGCGTTCAGGAGGCCGGGGACGGGAGCGCAGGCAGGTGCTGGCAGGCAGCCAGCAACAAAAATGGCCGCCCCGCAGCTCGCCTTTAAATTGCGCCTCCCCGGTCGCAGGTAGGCCCTCCCTGACCCCGTCGGACATGGCGTCCGGCAGTAGGTCAGGGGGCGCTCCCGAAGATCGTGGACGGGGCGTGAGCGGGGCGCTGCGCACGGCAATGACGTCATCGCTGGCGGCGCAGCACCTCTGGGCTCTACCGGTTAGCGCCGCCGCTAACCTCCCGCTGAATTTCGCGGGAGGCGTGGGCAGCGCCGCGCCCAGGCGCTAGTTGCTTTGCGCCTTGTTACGGGAGACGCAAAGCAACCCAATTTTTCCTCCTAAATGCATTAAAAATGAATTTCCCAACATTTTCTTACCTCTGAAACTCACCAGTGCACCATTGGATCCTTCACACCACGTCTGCAGCTGTCATCAATGCAGAAACATTACAGCAGACTCACAACACGCCACACTTACCTGGTGGTGTCCGGACGTTGGGAAGCCCGCAGTAGAAGTGTCAAAATTGGAAAAAGCCTGTTACCTGCCTGTTAACAACCTGTTAACAAGCAGTTAAGTGGCTATAATCCTCTTCCCGCCGCTAGGTGTCGGGTCCATGTGCAAATCGGGGACCCGACACTTGGGAAGATTGTTTGGAGGCGGCTTGACGGCGGGTTTCCGACCCGCTGTCAATCTTTGTGATTTTGCCGGATGTCCCGCCTCCAAACCCGCCCCCTGAGCGCCAGCAAAATTCCGGCCAACGTTTCAGGTCGATGACCTTTCATCAGAATCAGTAGAAATGTATTAAACTGATTTAGTCATTATTTGGTGATGTAATCATCATTTTGTACTTCTGAATGAAATGGGTTTGTTTCAGTTGTGCACCAAGTCAAACAACACAAATGAAATTTAATGTTGGGAATCTGGAGACTCCTCGGCAGTCCCTTAAACTGCCTCTGCCATGATCCTGTTGGGATATACCAAAAATTGTTCATTTTTTTTTCAACCTCAAAGTATTTGAACTTTACCTTTTTTTACTCTGGAATGGGATTCATAGATGGGTTTGTAAATGGTATGATGTGCTTGAACAATTTAATTGAATTCTTCAAGGAAACCATAGAGTGTAGAAGAAGAGAATGAAGTAAGGTCATTGTTGATTGTATCGGTTTTCGGAAGACATTTTTGAAGGGAGCTATATCAGAATCTTCTTGTGGAAATGAAGAGACATCGTATTAAAGGGAATGTCGGGAGATGGCAAAGAGACAGAAAGCAGAGAATGGGGTAAATGGCTGTTTTTCAGATTGTGGGTAGTGGTGTGCCCCAGGAGGCTGTGTTGAGACTCTTTCTTTTATTTTGTTTTCCATTAATATAAATTTATTTGAACATAGGAACAAGAGAATGATTTTTAAGTTGGTGATCATACCAAATTAAAGGGTATGGCAAACTGTGAAGAAGAACTGGGAGATTGCAGGAAGACATGAACATGTTAGCAGAGTGTGCAGACAGCTGGCAGATGCAGTTCAATTCAGATATATTGTGGCAGTTTTAAGAAAAACAATTGGAGGGGGAAAGGTCACTGTAAAAAGAAACATCTAGGGGTTACCTCTAGACCTGACTATTCCAACGCACTCCTGGCCAGCCTCCCACGTTCTACCCTCCGTTGAGGTCATCCAAAACTCTGCTGCCCGTATCCTAACTCGCACCAACTCCCGTTCACCCATCACCCCTGTGCTCGCTGACCTACATTGGCTCCCTTTTAAGAAACGCCTCGATTTTAACATTCTCATCCTTGTTTTCAATCCATCCATGGCCTTACCTCTCTCTATCTCTAATCTCCTCCAGCCCCACAACCCTTCGAGATATCTGCGCTCTTCCAATTCTGGCCTCTTGAGCATCCCCGATTTTCATCGCTCCACCATTGGTGGCCGTGCCTTCAGCTGCCAAGGCCCTAAGCTCTGGAATTCCCTCCCTAACCCTCTTTGCCCCTCTAGCTCTCTCTCCTCCTTTAAGACGCTGCTTAAAACCTGCCTCTTACATCTGCTCTAATATCTCCTGATGTGGCTCGGTGTCGAGTTTTCTTTGATAACGCTCCTGTGAAGCGCCTTTGGATGTTTTACCACGTTAAAGGTGCCATATAAATGCAAGTTCTTGTTGTTGTTGTTGTAGTAGTACACAAGAACATATAGTAGTGGTGCAGATACATCTATCTTTAAAGCTAGGATTGCAGATAGAAGATGCCATTAAAAGACAAATGGGATACCAGATATTTTATATTTAGTTCTTAAAGTCAGTGCTCCAATCAGAGGTCAGAAGGGTGGCCAGTATTAATAATTTAGGATTTGACTGGTGAAATACTTCGTAAAACTGAAAATCAGGGGCAGCACTTTGATTGAGAGAGGCAGCATATTGAAGGGCAACTGCTCGCAAACAAATGATGAGGACACCAAGTAAGTCAAGCCATTCATCTGCTTATCATTTTACCCCATGATTCTAATCAAACACGACGGCTATAGGGAACAGTCGTAAATCATTAATTGGAAAATATGGTCAGGGTAAAGCTGATTGCCACCAACACTGGGACTAATGCAATATAAAAATAACTGGAATATTGTGTGTGTTGGCAACAACTGAGTCAACAGCAGTTCATTTTGCTCTGAAAGAAAGACACACTGGGACCAGGGAATAAAAAGGATGATTCCACACACCCAGTGGGATGCTGCACGCACAGGGAGCATGTGTCAGAGGATTGGGGCTACAATGTTGTGGCCCTAGCACCAACACCTGCCCACTAGGAGTATGAGATCACAGAATCTCTTGAACATGATAATTAATGTTTACCTGGGACATAACACAGCAGGGAATGCAAGTTAAAAATAGATGTGATATAATTCAGTATGAGCTGTTATTTGCTTTTGCCTAGTTGTAGTAGCAGTAACAATATTGACAGCGTGCTCCTATTTCTCACGATAGTCGTGTCTCCACTGTGCCTTCATCTTAAGACCAGACTACATTGAGAACAGGCAGTTTCTGCAATAATTCTTCCTGCAACCTTTCATTCCACTTGTACTTTATTTACGTGATGGCTCAAGTTCAAGGATTAACAGCAAGGCTGCAGGTCTGATCAGTTCTTCACAGTGCAAATATTTGATCCAACAGAGGACAGAAGTAGCTCTTCTGGGAAGGGTTATCAGCTCTCAACACCAGGCCAACACTGTTGTAGACTAGCTATCAGGTGGTCTGACTAGCGTTTTTGTTGCCAGCAATATTTCCCAGGCGAGCATCAATCAGAATTGCAATGAATAAACGTGACTTTCCTGCACACCCATGATTAGAATTTTACTTGCACTTATTTTGCTGTTTGGGAATGGGATCTATCCAGTGAGTTTAACTTTTCTCTTTGTGGTTACGAATTGCAAAAGTCAGACACACAACTACATTATCCAAAGAAAAAAAGCCAAACTTGACAGAAAGGGTCTTAAAGCTATACTTACCAAGTAACTTCTCGCAACACCTTTTCAACACACAAACTGTGGTGGTGAAGCCCAGTGCTTTTCAGCTGCATCAAGTGAACCGAGAGGGAAAAGAACTTTGAAGAATCCAGTCTGATCCAGGTCATAGTCTACTTTTCCAAGCCTGATGCTACGATGCAAATTTGGATCATGTTTACGCAGATTTCTTGCTCAGGGTAACAGTGCACTCTTCCAATTATATCAAAATTAACTGATCTGGAAGCAATGTTATTTATTCATTGGCACATCTTTTGTGAGGACTTTTTAAAGATTTTTTTTTAATTTAGAAAGTAGGAAGAAATAGTTAATCCTCATTTGTCCACATTATTGCTATTCACATTATGGCCCTTGGCCATTTGAAGTCCGCCTCCCCTTCTCCTGTGGCCCTCAGTAAACTGACTGCTCTAAATGCCTTTGCCCCTCCATTCACAGCCTGCACTGTTGTGAGATATTTGCTTAGCTGGGATTCAGTGCTGTTCTCTCTTTTTCCAAAAGAAGCTGATTAGGAGGCACCATCCAGGGCCCCAAACACTCCTTCCAGGTGAAACAGCGATTTACTTGTACTTCTTGCAATTTAGTATACTGTATTCGCTGCTCACGATGCGGTCTCCTCTACATTGGGAAGACCAAACGCAGATTGGGTGACCGCTTTGCGGAACACCTCCGTTCAGTCCGCAAGCGTGACCCTGAGCTTCCGGTCGCTTGCCATTTTAATTCTCCGTCCCACTCCCACTCTGACCTCTCTGTCCTTGGCCTCCTACACTGTTCCAATGAAGCTCGAGGAACAGCATCTCATCTTTTGATTAGGCACTTTACAACCTTCCGGACTCAACATTGAGTTCAACAATTTCAAATCATAACCACCGCTCCCATATTTTTGGATAGCAGGTGCTGACAATGGTTCTGCTGTTGTCATTTACTGTTCCTCTAGACCCATCTTTTGTTTCTTGACTGGTCCCATTACCACCATCTTTTGCCTTGCACCATCATCCCTTTTGTCATTTAATCACTCCTGCCTTCCACCCTATCACAGACTTTCTCTTTTGTTCTTTCCTCCCCTCCCACCTTTCCCTGCCTCTGTACTTACATAAAAACTAGTACATCTCTAACCTTTTCCAGTTCTGATGAAAGGCCATCAATCTGAAACTTTAAATCGGTTTCTCTCACCATAATGCTGCCTGACCTGTTGAGTATTTCCAGTATTTTCTCTTTTTATTTCAGATATCCAGCATCCGCAGTATTTTGCTTTGGTAGGAGGCACGGTTGTCCCAGTTTTCATACAGCAAGCAAAGTGGCCCCATTAAAATGGACCGATTAATACTAATGCTTTTATCCCCCCATCTTACGAACATACGAACAATAATGGACAGGTAAAGACCATCTGGTCCATCGAGCCTGTCCCACATAATTGCGATACCTTGTGTATCAGAACACAAAGACTCTATCCCTCCCGAAACCATGTGATCTCCTGGGAGAGGCAAAAAATCAGATAAAAAAACCCAGGCCAATTTGGGGAAAAAAATCTGGGAAATTCCTCTCCGACCCATCTAGGCGATCAAAACTAGTCCAGGAGATCACACTGTGGCCCTGAATTACCTGCAGGACCTACCTTCTGTAAGAGGTGATCTCCGCCCCAGCCAGAAACAAATCCAGCTCTCGCTTGAAGGAATTCAGTGAGTCCGCGTCCACCACACGAGATGCTAGCCGTTCCAGAGGTCCACTATTCTCTGGGAAAAGAACCACCTCCTGTGGAAAATCTCAATTTTCAACTACCAGAGTGGCGTAATCAAAATTAGGATTTCACTGAGCAATCGCAGGTCCCGTCACTCCTTGCTGCAGTGTGTTACAGCATTAGGGAATGTGGACCTCGAGCAAGACATTGGTTAGAATTGTGGCCTTTATCAAAACATTCGAGAGTAATACTAGTCAATGTTGTATTCTGTTCTGATGTATTTATCTTCATTAAAGCTGTATTAAGCCCGAATGTAATATACTGCCCCCCCATAATATTCTGTACTTGCCCTCCCCATGTTCCCTTCTGCAGGCCACAATACCCAGTGTGCCGTGGGAACATAGTTGAATTATAGGATATTAGTAACTTGACCGTGACAGCGGCCTGGTGAAATACAGGAGGCTCACAATCATTTAAGAAAACAGATGCGTGGAAGTATTCCTGGAGATTGATGCAAAATCTTATTATACTTGTGGGAGTTTTAAGAAAAACAATTGGAGGGGGGAAAGTCACACATGAATTCAGAAGAGGACAAGGGGAAAGGTTTTGAATGATAGTTGCGGTATTTGAAGAGGGAAGGTTGGAGAGTGAAGACTGCTGACAGCATCTGAGAGACACCAAAGCTTGTAGCAGCATCTGGGGGAGTTGGTGGTTGAAGATTCCTCTCCAGTTTTCACACTCATTTTTTTCCTGTTTTAAACAGATCCATCACCTTGTTACTTGAATATGGCTGATTCTACTAAGTTATCTTTATTACAGGATAGCATACACCCCAGGTTCAAGATGTGAGTGGAGACAAATGGCAAAAATGAACAGAGGCTCCAACATTTTACACAATTAAAGATCCCTCTTTCTTTCCCCTTCACTTCATCCCTGCCTTCTCCTGAAGGTACTTGTTCCTGCTGGGGCACAGTCCATGGGCAATGATGGTCCTCCGCTACCTGATTGAAGTGGTCATTCTTAAAATGTGCAAATCTTGACAGTTGAGTGTCACCAAGCTAATCAAACTAGGGATGCATTGCAGTTTCGACCAATCTGTCCTCACCGAATGTCCACATACATTCCAGCATGGGCCAGATAGTGATCAGGAGTGAGAACTCCGACTGATCTTCTTCTCCAGGGACACTGAGGCTACAAGATTCTTTCTGCCTTCTTGAGTAAAATCAGCTAACTTAGCATAGACTGTCACATGACCTGTAATCATGGTCTAATGTGTAATCTGGGTAATTAAATATTTATTTAACAGGAATTAACTGAAGTGAATCCAGTTGGTATGAATAGAAAATAGTTTTTTTTTTCCATTTCCATGGGCAAGAAAATATTTACTTTACCAAATTGAGTGCAGGGAACCCTCCTATAGCAACCATTTTGTGAGCTCTTAATTTCAACCGCTATCAGTCCGAATAACATAAATGATTCAATCAGTTGATCATCAGTGTAAACAAGGTGCCCATATACATTTGTCTACAACCCAGGTTTCACTATATCAACTTCAATTCATTTGGCTACACTTTGAACTTATCTAATTTTTTTTTAAATGTTAAAAGGGGAAGCTTCAAATTGGGTTCTCCAAAATAAATGTAAATGAACAATAATTGATGTAGTCATATTCAAGGGAATAAACTGTGTTGAGAAGAGCCATAGAGGCAGAACTGGGATTTGAAATGAAAAGGTTTGAAAGAAGAAATTATGCATTTTAATGGGTTTAAGTGAAAGTATGTTGGAAGCGAAATGGCATCACTTACTATTGGCTCATTAGCATGAGGAACTTCATTACCACTGCAGTTTCCTCCAACCCTCCGAGATCTCAGTGCTCTTCCAGTTCTGGCCTCTTGTGCATCCTCGATTTTCATCACTCCACCAGTGGTGGCCGTATCTTCAGCTGCCTAGGCCCTAAGCTCAGCAATTCCCTCCCTAAACCTCTCCGCCTCTCTACCTATCTCTCTCCTCCTTTAAAACGCACCTGACCTACTATCTCTTTAGGTGCCTCATTGTCAAATTTTGTTTGATAACGCTCCTGTGAAGCACCTTGGGGCAATTTACTACGTTAGAGGCACTATATAAATGCAAGTTGTTGTTGCAGCCTACATAGCTCATCATAAGCGTTTCATGTCAATTATCTTGATACGAAGGTTTAATTATGCCATTAAGTTCTGGTTGTTTTCAAATTCCATGACTGTTCATTATTTAGCCGATGTGTGTTTTTGGATTAATTTCACGCGCTCTATGGGATTTAATTCATCAAAAACCTTGCAGAACAGAAAACCTGATCAATTATACAAAGCACGAAAGATGGCACTGAAATCCAATCGAGGTTAATGCTGTCGCAGGGCAATTGGCTTAACTCAAAACCCAGCATTTGTCCGTGCAACATCTCTAAAGTGCCCAGCTAATGCCAGCAGACTTGAGCTTATTTTTTTCATGCTGTTCCTATGAATTTTATGCAACAAGTAATTTCCTCTCCGCAATTAAAGTCATTCAATTTAATTAATTTATTTTGATGATTGTTTTAGCATTAACTTTAGTGTTGGATTTTCAAGAGTTTAGATTACGATACTTACTTTGTTGAGCCATTTTGCCTATTGGTTTGGTTACTTGGCGTAGCTGTGCGTACGCTGGGAGCAATGTAGTTAAGTGGGGGAATGAGATGCTCCCACCTAGCTATTAATCCATTTGAATGGGTTTTGCTGTTGCTGGGTTCCACTCTTTCCTTCCTCCCGCGCCCCCACTCCCCCTCCCCCTTTCAGGGCTGAGTGGCTTTTGCCTGCTGTCTTGAGTGTTAGGGTAAGATCATGTACTAGGTGAGCCTCCAGGAATCAGCCCCAGATTGCATTGTGTTTCCCCAGTTCCATAAAAGGCTGCACACCATTCGCTCAGATAGGGATATTCACCACAGGTTTGTCACGGAGAGAGTGGTGTCCACTGAAGTGAGACGAAACAGCTTCTTGCCGCTAGCAATGAGAGTTGTGCTAGCTTCTGTCCCGTGTGGGGTCCTCAGTCCCTGAACCCAGCAGCAATATTTCATTCTAATCTATTGAACGATTGAATCTTTTTATCAGTCAATCTATCTTGCCTGTGACGGTAGTTTTCTTATGGTGTCTGTGCTGTATGTTTTGAACTGTACACACAATATATTACAACAGATAAAAGTGCTGAAAGTATTTATTCTCACTTTATCAGGGAAAGGACAGGAATTGTTAATTTTAGAAGCCAATTTTAATTTCTTGTGCGGAGGAACATTAAATCCCTTTTTTTGCCAGCAGCTACCTACCCCCATCACGATGAAGGTGCGCAAAACTGATGCAGGGACAGCTCTGACTTCTGTCGTCATTTAATAACTTTGTCCAGAGACATTAAAGGAGTGATTTTTTTTTTTAACACATGATTATCTTCGTCCATATCTGGTTACAAATGCCTGGTACAATTTCATGAGGAATGGCAATGCCCCTTTAACCAGCTACCTACAGTTGGATGTGGAAACCTGCCAGACTTACCTGTGCAAAGCCCAGAAAACCAAACTAAGCAGCTGTGGAGAATCAAGAGTGAGGACCCAACATGCGCTGGGGTCAATCACAACAGAATGTACAAAAAAGAATTGTGTGCTATTAGTGTATTTTAATTTTGAGTTATGTGAAAGTTTGCTTCTATAATAGCACAAATAATGACTAAATCACTGTTCGTGATATACGTGGATGAGTCTTCCCCAGTGTTTGTTGTGCAAGTCACAGAACATAGCCCTTCATTTAATGGGTTAATAGTGACACTATTTTAATATTTTTGTTGATCTCAGCCGGTAGTAGGTAGGTAGGGGTGGAATAATTCACCTCACAACCTCTGTGTCAGTGAGAGGAAAATCAGCCAATGGGTCCCTCTCCTGATCATGGTCCATGATGCCTGCTGGAGATGCAGGTTTGTGAACGTGTTCAGGCTTTGCTGTGATGTCTGCTGGGGGTGGAATCGTCTGCTGTCGCACAGTAATAATGGCCAATTGGGTAAGGAACTAACCTCCAGCAAAGGAGTTAATACCTTGAGCAGAAGGGAGGGGAGAAAGGAAATGGACAGTGATGTTTGTTTCTGAGCAGTGTAACACATTAGGGTTGACTTTTGGAGTGATCACTCCTGGCATGGACCCTTACCTGATGGGAGGGCATATAGGAAAGTAGTAGGCACGGTCTCCATGGGGGGATTTTTTCGGGGGGTCAGCGGGCGCATTTGGTGGCGGGTCGGGTGGGAATTTTTTTTTGACCTCCACGCTAGTCTCCCAGATGTCGGGTCTGTCATCGCTGAACAGACCCGACACCAAGCAGCTGGGAAGGTAATTTAGATCATTAAGAGATTGTTAAGAGGCACTTAAATAGTATTTTAAGCTTACCTTTCAATTTTACGTGTTCCCCCACGGGTTACACGCTGCTCGGGGATCGCGCCAGCTCAGCATGTCGTGAGTGGATTCAGCATTGAATTATCTTATTACCTGACAGCTGCAAAAGTGGTATAAAAGCTCCCACCTTACAGGTGTTTACTTTCCAAGCTCAGAAACTGTTGCTTACTGCATTTGGAAGACAGATTGAGCTTTATGCAACTTGCAAGTGCTTGGAGCCAACTCTCTATCCAGTGTCACTTCATTGGAACAACCTCTCTTAACATTGACAGATTTGCTTCTGTAATCTCACCTTCACCTGCCATCTATTACATCAGAATGGGTACGGTTTACAATCTCTCACCTTGGCCCTCAGAATCTGACCACGATCAGCCCCAACACCAGTAGAACCAGGCACACCAGCAACAACAACAACAGCAAGAACGCCAACCTTCTCCTCAACCACCTGATGCTGCAGAGGGCATCAGCGCAGGGCTGGACTTCACCGGAGGTGATACCCCCAACACAGGGTTTACAGGCAGAGGATGAGCTTCCTCAACATGACTGAGCAACAGTGCTTCAGCAGACTCAGGCTATCGCGCCAGGACGTGGTGGACATTTGCAGATTTCTGGAGCAAGAGCTGCAGCCCAGAGGAGCGGGTGGACACTCCTTACCAGTAGCTATCAAAGTCACCCTTGCCCTCAACTTCTTCACCTCAGGCTCCTTCCAAGCATCTGCAGCAGACATTTGTGGCATCTCGCAGTCGGCCACCCACAGACGCATCACACAGGTCACCGATGCCCTCTTTGACAAGTCCACCAATTATATTAACTTTGTCAGTGATGAAGCCAGTGTTACTGAGCGGGCGCTTGGCATTGCGGCTCTGGCTGGATTCCCATGGGTGCAGGGCATCATTGACTGCACACATGTGGCCATCAGGGCACCCCATCAGAACCCAGGAGTCTTTGTCAACCGCAAGAGCTTCCACTCCTTCAATGTGCAGCTGGTCTGCAATCATAGGAAGATCATGCATGTGTGCACCAAGTTCCCTGGCAGCTGCCATGACTCTTACATCCTGCGCCAGTCCACCGTTCCTCAGCTCTTCGCACCGCCAAACAGTCTTTCCAGCTGGCTGCTTGGAGACAAGGGCTATCCACTAAAGATGTGGCTCATGACACCTGGGAGGAGGCCAAAAAATGAGGCTGAGGAACATTACAATCAAAGCCTCATCTCCACCAGAAGTGTCATAGAGCAGACAATAGGTTTGCTTAAAATGCGCTTCAGATGCCTGGACAGATCTGGAGGAGCCCTTCAGTATGCACCAGCCAGGGTCTCCAGAATTGTCGTGGTCTGCTGCGCCCTGCACAACATAGCACAGCAGCGAGGATTAGCGCTGCACGAGGAACAAGGCGCAGAGTGCACAGCCTCTTTGGAGGAGGAGGAGCATGAGGTTGAAGACGAGGATGATGAACACCTGAAGAAGCCGGCGGTCCCAATGCCACCAGTACACGACCACATTGCTGCCCGTGAGGCCAGGAATCGCCTCATCATGGCCAGATTTAGTTAACTTCATGCACCACAGACATATGGCTGCCACATGTGTTGGCCTATCAGCCCACATCAACACCATAAAGCATCCCTACAATGACCAAGCCATTCCTTTCACACTAATCACCATTGCGGGGGGTACCGTTATGTCTCACCATTCACTGCAACTCACTAAGCCACTTCCAAAGGCGCACACAAATCTGTCCAAGAACGCAAAGTGTTGAAAATAAATATTTCAATGTTTGACAGCACATTAACAGAAACTTCACATGAACATTGGCTAAACCACCTAAGTGCCTACCCTTGTGTGTTGTTAGTTGGTATGATTGCACTAGGATGAGGGTGAGTGTGAGGGGTGGCTAGTGAGATGGGGAAGTGATAATGTAGATAGAGAGGGATGGGTGGAGGTGCAAGGTAAGTTGGTGTGAGTAAGGATGTGCAGGAGTAGGGTAGGGAAGGCAGAGTGATGGGGATGTGATGAGTGGCACAGCAGGATGAGGTTGAGTGTGGCATGGCAGTAACGTTTTGTGATCTACTGAGATCATTGAAAGGTTTGCAGCCTGGTCCTCCTAACGACATCCCTGCTCGTGTCCTCCTGTGCAATGTGCAACCAGGCTGCGTTGATCTTCTGGGGAGGTCTCTTCCGCCCATGGAAGGGAAGTGGACCTCACTGCGTGCTGTGACTTATGGGAGAGCCTGGGTGCAGCCGTGCACCTCTGCAATGTTTGTCAGTGTTTGCAGCACCTCAATGCTGTCGAACACTGACAGCAGAACTGTCAAAATCAACTTGGCCATGGTCCCTTTAAGGAAACCGGCTGATGATGCGTCATCAAGTGACGTCATCGGACCCGCTTCCTTCAGTTGGCCGGGAAACGCGCTGGGCGGGCTTAACAAGCCCAATCAGCGTAAGATAATTTCACAGAGTGGACTGGAGCCAGCAGCGGGGTCGCATCCCACCACCGACCCCGGCCACACCGGACCCGCCTCAGAAGGTGAAATCGCGGCCCATGATTGTCCGTCACGCGACAGAAAATTTGTGGGGATTATGACTCTGAATTCTCAATATGTGCATTCGGAAAATCTGCTCTATTGAATCCAGTTTCTTTTTAGCAGTGGTAAACAAGCATTGACTGAATTCATTCCAAGGTATCTCACGTGAACTCGTTGAAACTTAGCCTGGATTCCACCTGAGCTTTGTGCAGCTTATTATAAGGCAGATTTATTTGTTTTTACAAGAAATCAAGACTCCAACTGATGCCAGATTTGGAGTGAGACAGAAGTTTAGTGGTTTGTATCTGGCTTTGAGTTTAATGGGCTGCGGTTAGCTTAGTCTTTAGATCCATCCAAACCTCCCAAATTGAAGCTGGTTTCTGTAGCCTTGATTTAAAATGTTCGTAAATATTGTATCCTGTAAAACTGATACAGATTAAGGTTATGACAGAATTTGAAGCAGAATTAATGTATTTTTGGTGTGAATTTTTGTGATGATCAAGGGGAGAGATGTTAGTGCTGTAGAATGGAACACTTATCATTCCCCCCGTTTCGAACACTTAAGTCATTAATTTCCGCAGGGGTTCTCCCGCTCGCCCAATGTAACTTCAGCAGAAGATCTGCAGAAACCCCGAAGACATGGTGTAAATGGCAGTTACGTTGTTTCTTTGGGGTTTCCGTTCATCTTCCACCAAAAGTTACGACAATCAGGAGAACCTCCTTGGAAGTGTAACCTCATTGACGGTAGCAGGCACTCCCAGATCAGGTACAGTATGGTTAAACGCGGTATAAAGCTACCAACCACGTGATTCCGCTGCTACATTGTCATGTTTCTCTTTATAAACATGACTTACTTATTGACCGGAAAAGTCCTTGGTTGTTACAAATTATATGCGCAATTACAGTCTGAGTTTTGTTCCAACGGAAAGCTCCTACTTTCCCCTCTAGTGCCTTCTTGGGGCCAGCCACCGTCTCCATGGGGTGGTCCTGGGAAGCAGCAGGAAATTGTGGTGGCGAGCATGGAAATCCCTGGGATCCCAGCGCCCATTTACATGTGGCGGGCAAGGAAGGAGAGGGCAGTGGCGGTCCCAGCGAGGGTGGGGGAGGGAAATCCCGGTCAGGGTGGTAGGCCTCACTGCTTGAATTTTCCAACATTCTTGTCGCGATTGCACCCGATTTTGGGCGGGGCTGCGGAAGAGAAGTCGACCCGGTATCATGCAAGAAAGATGAGCAACGGACGCATCAATATGCAGTCTGCCTACATGCCCTTCAGCATCCTTATACCATCAACTGTCTGAGAGAATATACTACACCGAGCAATCCCCAATATTGATGCTGCAGACTGTTGAAGAAAGACCATGAGTTGTAGTGCTTAAGCTGTGTCTTCTCTTCTTCTTAGGCAGTCCCTCGGAACCGAGGATGACTTGCTTCCACATTAAAAATGAGTTCTCAGGCGACTGATGAGTCCAATGTGGGACCTACAGTCTCTGTCACAGGTGGGGCAGACGGTGGTTGAAGGGGCGGGTGGGTGGGGTGCTTGGGTTGACGTGCGCTCCTTCCACTGTTTGCGCTTGGCTTCCGCTTGCTCCCGGCGAAGAGATTCGAGGTGTTCGGCGCCTTCCCGGATGCTTCTCCTCCACTTTGTGCGGTCTTGGGCCAGGTAGTCCCAGGTGTCGGTGGGGATGTTGCACTTTTTCAAGGAGGCTTTGAGGGTGTCCTTGAAGCGTTTCCTCTGCCCACCTGGGGCTCTCTTGCCGTGTCGGAGCTCCGAGTAGAGCACTTGTTTTGGGAGTCTTGTATCGGGCATGCGGATGATGTGTGCAGGCCAAGTGGACGACTAGGCTTTCCCTTCACAAAGGATTAATTTAAAATCTCTGCCAATCCTTTATCCTACAACTCGGTGAGTTGAGTTGAGGCTTGATGCGAATCATTAAGGTTCTTTATTTTGCAGTGAGGTGAACAAACAGAGCAAGAATTACTGTGGGTTTCACTTCTTCCCATCAACACAACTTATCCATGCAATAGTATTAAAGTAATGCAAACACTGCGCTATTTGACTTGCTTTGCAAAGAACGTTTCTAACTCCCCTCCCCGTATTCCATCCTTCTTGCAGCCCTTTACAGTGTGAATGCTTCCAGCTTTTGCAGCTTTCTGTTTTTAAAGTCTGTGACTCAGTGTCAGTGTCAGTTTTTAATCAAACTGATGACTCTTCCTCCGCGCCCCCATTTCTCCACCCCCCACCTCCTCTCCAGGCACAGTCACCAGCCTAACTCAGTGATGATGGCTGTTGAGCTCGTATGAATCGAGTTGGCATACCAACAGGAGTGCGAAGGAACACTGGAATGCCAAACCATCCTGCATTATCTCTACGATGCTGGTTCAGACGCCCCATCCGAAATTTAAGCTACACCTGTCAGCCCGACTGTCCTGTGAACTTAAACCCTTGAGAACTGGCGGCATGATCTGTAATCCCAAAACCTATATCTGTGTTAAGTTAGCTGCTTTAAGTCATGCAATTGCCTCCGAGACCCTGAGCCGGGGAAGAGAAAAATCAGCCAAGCTCTCTCCTGATCACTGCCCAGTGAATTCTGCTGGTCGTCTTACACGGATAGTTGAGACCAGGATCAAGCATGGTTGTGATGACCTCTGTGATTAACCAGCCTGTTAACGTTCTAGGTTTAGAGATGAATAATCAGCACTGTGCTACCAACATTCATGCCAAAAAAGATTAATCACTTTCGGGAATGGGAAGCGGGAGTAGATGGAGGGGGTGGGGGGTGGGGCAGTTGGTGGGGTAACTACTTCATCTTGTACAAATGATGAAAAAATGCTGCTGTGGTTAAAATGCAGCACTTCAGGATCTAACCAGAACAAAGCCAGGAAATGCTGACCCTGTTATCAGCTGCAGAGCTTTGCAACATCTTGCACAATTATAGAGAGTGACAGAAACATAAATTAGGCTCCAATTACATGCCGTCAGTCATACGTGGGGCGGGAGGAGATGGTATCTGTGCTGCAGACGGATATTTTATAAAATAGCCGTCGGTGAAAGTGGGGGAAAAAGTCTGTGCCTCACGCATTTAGTGAGGTTTATTTACTCAACATTTGAACATAAAATATTTGTACAATGTTTAAAGTATGTGTCTACCTTGTTATAATAAATTAAATTTAAAAATTCTCCGTTTTCTGTGTCCTCACCAAACGAGACGCATTTTATAAAAAATTCTGAAGTTTCGGAAGCTGCCTTTCCTGCATTACTGATGTTCAGGACAATTAACCATGAATTTGCCAATACAGAACATGGAACCTTTGATTCATTTCACACATGCGTACAAGGCAGATTAACAATGTCACTGTTGTTGACTGGAAAGGAACTGCTGTTGACTGGAAAGGAACAGTATAGTTGAAAGGCAGACACCAAACTCATGGTTACTCGGTGTTGAAACCAGAGACATTTCTGTATTATAAAAGCCACGCCTGGGGAAGTGAGTTTTCTCCACCTGTATGACTCATTAATATAGGGCTTATACTGTGAGCTTCCTTGCAGAACTAAATCCATACCAGGTACACTGAGGAACAAAAGACTGTGTAAACAGGGTTATCACCTTACATCTTAACTGTAAAACCAAAATTGATTGGTTACCTTCAAAATGTTGCTCATATAACTTGCTCACAAACGTAACCTGCATTACTCAAGAATGCCTCATTGGATATGTCCTGAGGGTGATTTTTATAAAGCTGTAGTTGTTAAATATAATACATTCTTTTTTGCTAGTATTTGTCAGTGTTAATGTTAATCAACTCCAATTTTATTTAACTTCGTTCCTCACAGCCAACCACATTGTCCATAAAGTTGAGTTCATCCAAAACTCTGCTGCCCGTATCTTAACTTGCACCAAGTCCCGTTCACCCATCACCCCTGTGCTCGCTGACCTACATTGGCTTCCAGTCCGGCAACGCCTCAGTTTGAAAATTCTCATCATTGTTTTCAAATCCCTCCATGGCCTTGCCCATCCCTATCTCTGTAACCTTCTCCAGCCCTCTGAGATCTCTGCGCTCTTCCAATTCTGGCCTCTTGCGCATCCCCTATTTTAATCGCTCCACCATTGACGGCTGTGCCTTCAGCTGCCTAGGCTCTATACTCTGGGATTCCCCTCCCCCAAACCTCTCCGCCTCTCTACCTCTCTCTCCTTCTTTAAGACGCTCCTTAAAACCTCCTCCTTGACCAAGCTTTTGGCCATCTGTCCTAATATCTGCTTATGTGGCTCGATGTCAAATGTTGTTTGATAACGCTCCTGTGAAGCGCCTTGGGATGTTTTACTATGTTAAAGGTGCTATAGAAATGCAAGTTGTTGTTGTTGTTGAGTGTACTTTGAGGCTCATGTTATAGCATGGCACAAATGAAGCTTTTCTGATGAGTCAGCAAGTTTAAGCAGTGAGTCGCTGAGCCTTACAGACAAGCTAGATCCCAGGTTCGATCTCCTGAGTCTGAGCTGGGGAAGGGGTAGGTCTGTTAGAATTAGCCTCAATTCACCTGGGTTAGGTAAAGGTCGATCAGCTAGGATTCCCACTTGTGATAAAGCTACTGAAACTAGCCTCGGTGCCTCTTGTTAGGGAGGGACAATTGGCCAGGGTTTCGACTCTTTCAGAGACCCTTGCTTGGCAGTGTGTGTGTGTGTGTGGATATGAGATGAGGATAGGAGCTGGCACTCTCTGTCTAGATTTCTGCATGAATAATTGTAATTTGGGTAAGATATTGGAGTATCTAAACAAGGAATTGCTAAACAGCTTATTTATGTAACAATACCCACAGATCATGTTTCAGCAGATGGTGTTCCTGCTGTGTTTTGGATGCCGATGAAGCATCAAAGGATACAGATTAATGATCTATTCATGAAGCTAGGGTGTGAACCTCCAAGGTGTTTGAATTGAGTAGGTCATCAGTCAAAGCCTTTTACAGAGTGTGATAACTGCAGAAACGGAGTAGTGTCGCACTTTTATACATTTTTAGTGGAGCAAGGAAAGACTGTCTGGGAAGTTCGACATTTCTTTCTTTTTTCAGTTTTTAAACTCTCTCTAGATGTTGGCTGATGTTGGGCTATGGCTCCATGGACGCCAACACTCCTTCAGTATCAAATCCAAATGGCCATTCTTCATGTGTGAGCCTAGACAGTCAGGGCCTGTAGGCTATTTTACCAGAATATGATCACACCGAAGCCTGATCCTACATCCAGCTGATGTCCATAAATGCTCACTTTATAGAAGGGGGTCACTGGATAGTCACTAAGAAGTAGGAACCCAAGCTAATTTCTACCCTGCTGCCAACCCATGGACGCCACCACAATTGTAGAAATATACTGATTAACCGTCTGCTTTATAGCAGCATGATAACAGGGGGAGGGAGAGAGTTTTATGGGCAACCACAACCCATGCAATACGAGTGCGAGAGAAGGGTCAACCCAACATAGATGTCCACACATTGGGACTACCCAGGAACCCTACCACTGAGCCAAAGGCTGCCAGCAGATTGTAGAGTTCTTACCACAAATCAGCTGAGATCAGGTTAGGAATCGACACTGTAATGAAATCTCTTCAGATGAAGATTTAATCGATTGCCCTTTGTGAAACCGAGATGGTTCCAAAGGTTCTACTTTATGGTGTATTTGCCAATATTTCTTTTTGTTGGATTCAGTGGGACTGCACAAAGGAAGAAAGCTCCTGCAAACGCCACTATTGAAATCCAGCTCAATTTTGGAATTTTTAGACATGCTGAATTGAACTGATTTTTGTTATTTTTGTGCTTTTTATAGTCTAGTCTATGTTGTATTACTGCGTTGGACGCCAGGGATTGGAACTCTCATCAGGAATAGCAGACCCTTTTTAGAGCTGTTTTCTCTGACTCCTGTGGGTAGATTCAGTTCTTCTGCAACTCGTCTTTAAACAATGTCTCGGGGGGTTTTTCCTGTTAAATATTTGATCTGAGGTATCATTCCCAAACCTCTGTGCTTCCAAATGTGCATTGCTCGTGTGGACTGCAATACTATACATCTTCAGGGACGCTGTACCTTGAAAGACAGAAATACCTAATGTGAAGAAGCTAGCCACATAGTAATAAATAAGCCAGTGATGCACTGAGAGTCTGATGCAGTATTTGTCTAAAAAAAACAACAGTGACTGCACTTTAAAAGTCATTTATTATCTGTGAAGCACTTTTGGGATGTTCTTAGGATATGAAAACTGCGATATAAATGCAAGTTATTTATTTCCAGCAATGCAGTATTTAAAGAGTTTAAATAATTTAATTTTCATGTTCTTCATGAAAATTACACTTTCAAAAAAAAACACAATTACATGCAGCATTGTTAAGAAGAACCTGCTGGATTTGCCATCTACTGCCACGTTGGATTATGCCATGTACATGGTTTTAGGCCCCTTTCATAGAAAATTACCATTGTACATTTTTTTGACCATATTTTCATGGAAATGAATATGCAAAGTAAATAGTTTTAAAAAATCAGCTCACCCTGAATTAATAATTAAAAGGTTCGCTCAATCCTCAGGTGGATGGACTATCTACTCCACGACAGTGGTAGCCAGTGTGGGGAAAAGATGACACCACACAGAGTCTATTTGGAGACGGTATACAATGCAATAAAATTCCCAACTGCACTCCGTGAATGAAAAATCTAATATTGCACTATCTAGAGGAGAGTTCTGCTTTGTACTTTATAAATGACTTTTGGAATAAACATGTTTTTATTTTGCAGGTTCGCTACCAAGGAGAAGAATGGCTTGCTGTTGTATAATGGACGTTTTAATGAAAAGCACGACTTTATTGCCTTGGAGATTATTAGTGAGCAGATCCAGTTAACATTCTCTGCAGGTAATTTATTATTTAATGTCTTGTTGTGACTCAGGACTGGTGGCTTTGTGATTTGATTGAGGAGCTGGTGAAGACTCTTTCCTTGAGATATTTGAGGCACTCCCTACATAACAGAACCACAATAAAGGTGATGAGTTTTTTCTTGTAGAAAAAAACCTAAAGGGTTCTTCCAAATGATGCGTGAAACTAACTATAAATCTATGCCATCACCTGGTACGTCACAGGTGAGACCATGGCTTTCATTGATGGATTTGTAGCCCTGACCACCCTTTTTTTAATTCATTCACGGGATGTGGGTGTCGCTGGCAAGGCCAGCATTTATTGCCCATCATCCCTAATTGCCCTTAACTAAGTGGCTTGCGAGGCCATGTTAAATGGAGGGCTGTTAAGAGTCAACTACATTGCTGTGGGTCTGGAGTCACATATAGGCCAGACCAGGTAAGGACGGCAGATTTCCTTCCCTAAAGGACATTAGTGAACCAGATGGGATTTTACAACAATCCGGTAGTTTCATGGTCATACATTACTGATACTAACTTTTTATTCCAGATTTATTTAATTAACTGAATTTAAATTCCCCAGCTGCCGTGGTGGGATTTGAACTCACGTCTCCGGATCATTAGTCCAGGCCTCTGGATTACTAGTCCAGTAACATAGCTACTATGGTACCGTACCTGCCCCAATGTTCATTGATACCACCTCCCTGTTTAATAACAAATATTTCGCTCCAGATTTTCTCCATTCCATGCCCCGCTACCTACAAAATAATACCTGCATCTAAGCTATCCACCTTTCTAAGGAACTTCTATGGTTTTGTACACAGACTTCTCCATGAGTGTGACTAATGTGGATCCTTGGTCGATCCAACAAAAGAAGGTGCAAGAGGGGAGACCCCGACCAGTTTCCCTTATCTTTCATACGCAAACTGAGTGAGCTGAATGAAGCTTATCCTATAGGAGAGCCCTCAACCTGATGTTAGTTGAGACTCACTTGCCATCCCCATGCCCTGGAATAAATATGTCAATTGCATATTAACTGGCATCCATTTATATTACAGAATTGCTGTTAGCTGTCATTTCTGTCTCTGCTGAACCTGCCCTTTTATACTGCTGGGCAGATTCAATAATAGTGGCAGGCTGAGCATTTGCAAGATTTATGCCCTGCAGTCATAAACATGGCATTGCCAGAACTGCACATTTTGTGAATCTCATGCTTGTGCAAATGGTGCAAAGCCACAATTCCAAATCTGGCCGGGACCATCCTTGATGCCAGGGAAAGATGTGTACAGGCCAACAATGCTGAAAATGACCACTGTTTAGATTAGCTGCCAGTGGTACTCCATAGTCAAGAGCACTACATGAAACTTTCTTTGAAAAGATGTCTTGGTGCCTTCGACAGCACTGGCATGGGTATATTTAGTTTATAAGGTTGCCTTCAGCAGTGTTTGTTGGAGGTAACTCTGTAAAGTAAATGAGGTGTAGGACTACTGTCGCAGACTACACAATAAAATTCCAAGCTAAACCCATTGAATGAAAAATCCAATATTGCAATATCTGGAGGAGATTTCTGCTTTCTCCTTTTTATAGCCTACAAATTACTGTTGGTGATATTATTGTATGAACACTTAACACATTCGCATGACATTATTCTGTCAGCTATTCTAATGCAGGCGTTAACCCGTTTACTTTGTTCATATGAGCACGTGAGGTGTTTGTCTACTAATTTTGTCAATAGTAAGTTCTAGGCTTATAAGTTAGTGGCTGGGCAGTATAACCCTTTATGAAGCATACGGTGGGGCAATGCTTAGAGGCAACACGGTGGCATAGTGGTTAGCACTGTTGCCTCACAGCACCAGGGACCCGGGTTCGAATCCGGCCTCGGGTGACTGTCTGTGTGGAGTTTGCACATTCTCCCCGTGTCTGCGTGGGTTTCCTCCGGGTGCTCCGGTTTCCTCCCACAGTCCAAAGATGTGCGGGTTAGGTTATTTGGCTATGATAAATTGACCCTTAGTGTTAGGGGGATTAAATATGTGGGGTCACGGGGATAGGGTGGGATATGTGTCAGTGCAGGCTCGATGGGCCGAAATGGCCTCTATCTGCATTGTGGGGATTCTGTGAATCCACCCCATGTTTTACATCCTGTTGTGAGATACAGACTCTTGTGGCAGCTTGAGTTGCTGTTCCTGTTGGCTGATCACAGAATGGCATTGCCAGTGACTATGGAGAAATCTGTGGTTGAGACTGTCGCACATTCCTGCTGAAAGAAAATACACTGTGCAATCAGCACTGAGGGAGAAAAATGGGAAATAAAAGAGGAAAAATAAATGGAGGAAATAAAACTTAGCTACAAAAATCAAACAACTGCATATTGGGTGCCTACTTAGGTATTTGGTTTGAAGCTACATGTCTCAGTTTAGTGGATATTCTGGACATAGTACAGATGATTCTGACATTCCAGTGCCCAGCACAATGCACCCTGGTCAGTTAAACTTTTGAAAGAAACAAACTTTCTGTATCATTTTACGGGATAAAATAAGCATCGGGTGGGGAATATGTAATCAGATACTGATAACTGCAAATGTAATATTCTTGCTCTCTACTGATTACAGTTGAGTAGCATAGTATGCGGAGGAATATATATCAGTCAGATCTAACTGGCTCGAGCTCTTATTTTCTTGTTTTCAGTTTCCACACTGATTCTAATGAATGAATCTATACAACAGAATCCCACAAAAAGCTCCCCACCCCAAAGTTCTAGTGACTAACAGTGCCTCATACTAGAAGGTCAGAGGTTCAATCCCAAGTCTCTGAGTTAGTCGATCTCCATCAATGATGCGGCGATGCCGGTGTTGGACTGGGGTGGACAAATGTGAGAAGTCGCACAACACCAGGTTATAGTCCAACAGCTTTATTTGAAATCACAAGCTTTCGGAGCGCTGCTCCTTCGTCAGGTGAAGTGAAGAGGCATCTCTTCACTTCACCTGACGAAGGAGCAGCGCTCCGAAAGCTTGTGATTTCAAATAAAACTGTTGGGCTATAACCTGGTGTTGTGCGACTTCTCACAGATCTCCATCAAAGCAGTATTAAGCACTACAATTGGCTCAGGCTGCTCTCTATCTACTAGAAAGCAGTTACAGGGCATCGCTGGTGGATTAATAAAGGGAACTGGAGAAACTAATTAAAATCTTCAAAATACATATTGAAAGGCCCCGTGGTGGCTTAGCAGGCCTGAGCTGGGAGAGAGCAAGGAAATTAGCCAGGGTTCTTACTCCATGGTATCTGCTGGAAGTACATGTATGTAGATGCTGACTGAGGATAAAATCAGGCTAATGGAGTGATGGACTTTGTGATTAAGTAGCCCACCAACCGTCACATCTGTGGGACCGGTAAAGCAGCAAGAAAAGCAAAAGAAGAGGTTTGAGGGGAGAAAACTAGGAGGAAGTTTTGCAAAAAAAAAAAGTCAAAGCAGAAACTCTAAAGATGGCTAACACTAGAAGTGAGATCAGCCATGATCTCACTGAATTAATGGCGGAACAGGCTCAAGGGGCTGAATGGTCTACTCCTGGTTCTATGTTCCTGTGGATAGAAGCAACTCATTAAATGTAGCATTTTTTGTTTCAAAACAGGCGAGTCAACAACTATGGTAACTCCCTTCATCCCAGGAGGCGTGAGTGATGGACAGTGGCACACAGTCCAGCTGCAGTATTACAACAAGGTTAGGAAACAATCGTTCAGTTACGGAATGCAAAGATTGCAAGATTCAGTAAGATTTATTTGTCATGGATTTGCAACATCACACTAATCGTAAGCTGTTCCTATTCACTGCTATGGTATCTTTCCCAGTCTTTCACTGCCTCGTACACTTGTACTATGTGGATTGCACAGTTAGGCTTGAGCTACTTTTATATTCGCTTTGGTGGGGTGCAGGAGCCATCAGCTCCTGATGCGCAGGGTCCACACAACCCTGAATGACACTTGCCCGATCGGATAAACTAAAGCCGGCAGCCAGGAAGACCCAATAAAAACAGTCATTGGGCTTTGCGAATCCAGCAAGTTTACTTTGTAGTTGGGCTGGATGTATGAGGTCTGCTCATCAAGAGCTGATGGTCCTAGCAGTCCACCAAGTCTAGTATAAGAGCAGCCTTATTTTATCTTGACGGTTAGGTTAATAGTTTGATTTAAAAGCAGCTAGTTCATTATCTGTTATTCTAATTGTACTGAGTTTTCAAAATGCCCTTCCGTATGTCACAAGATGGGTCATTGATAAACTGGGGCTGGAATTGGAAAATCAAGCAATATAAATCAACATCTTGCTGAAATTAAGTTCTTAACGATTTAACAGTATTTGGTGCCTGGAAATACAATTTCTGGACATCTGTAGCTTGTGGTTAGGTTTTCTTTTGTCCATTTAAGGTCGCAGTTTATCAAAGTACACAATAAAATTATTTTTATCATTGAATAAATGTCAAAAGAGGACCTTTAATTTAGACTTTAGTTTAGTAGCTGAACTGTTATAATTCATGGCCCCCTTTATGCTTCCGATGGCAGTCCGAAGTTTTGCTGATATAAATGAGGTGCTGCTACCTTTCAAGCAATTTGTAACTTTGGGGTCGATTCTAACCCGAGTGGGTTTCAGGTGGTTGAGTATGGGGCCAGTTGCAAATGCACGCGTTGGCCTAAGTTTGAGGCCCAGGGTATTTTAACTCCCTGGCCTCATCTACATGCTGCAAGTCAGCTGCCTGTCCGAAATGGGCAGATAGTGGCAGCAGACTGATGGGCAGGAGAGGGTCTTCAGGCCTCCAGAAGCTGCCGGCCGGTATGAAGAGAAAGATCGCCGGCGAGGAGTTAGGTTGCAGGGAGTGGGTTTCGGGAGGGTTTCGTGGGAGGGAGTCCGGGGCAGTGGAGGTCAAAACTACCCTTTGACATTAAAGGGCTTCTTCTGTCTGCAGACCCTGCTCAGGCCTCAACTAAAATTCAATCGGACTCCCGTTGACGTAATAGGACCCCGATTTGCATAAATCCATGAAGCCCCCACCTGCTTTAGGCAGGCACCTCTTCTGCCTGCAGAACCCTGCAATTTAATATCCGAATTTAACGGCGCGAAAGGGTTGGCATCTGAGTGGGCAAGTAGCCTGCTCGTTTTTAAGTGCCCACCCGCCCGGTTTCCCGCAGGTGGGGGTAGGGTTAAAATAGTGTTTTTGGTCACTATTCTTTCCCAATGGCTGGGGAATATATTTACAGATCAGCCTGTCTAAAACCTCAAATGCCGGCTCGGAAAACCTGGCCGCTTTTGCAGGCAAGCGAATTTCCATTTCCATTGTTGGTGAAGGGCCGGCTGCCCCTGCAAGTGCCGTGGAAACGGGTCTTTTGGTTTCTGATCATTCGGAGGCAGCGTCACTTCCTTGTTTACCACACTGCTCTAAGCTTCCCTTGTGTAGCAGTGGCTAGAACTGAACAAATGTGAGAAGTCGCACAACACCAGGTTATAGTCCAACAGCTTTATTTGAAATCACAAGCTTTCAGGTCACCTGACGAAGGAGCAGCGCTCCAAAAGCTTGTGATTTCAAATAAAGCTGTTGGACTATAACCTGGTGTTGTGCGACTTCTCACATTTGTCCACCCCAGTCCAACACCGGCATCGCCACATCATAGAACTGAAGAGTTTAAGCTTTGCACTCCACTGTGTTGGGTATATAAATCAACATTCTGTTTGTCCCGTTAATTGTTGCCGAGCACTGACTGAACATGTTAAGCGCTGATAACCCAGACTTCTTGCAACTTCACCCGTAACTGTTTCATTGTAGCCATTTTCAAAATTTCATTGGTGTGAATGTTCCTCCTGATTGATAGGTGGAGGTGCTAATGCATCTACTGATGATTTGTCTCTGTCATGGGTATTTGATTCATCCCATTAACTGTGGTTGTAATCCCTTCACTGACGTTTTTCTTCGTATTGATGCATTTTTGGTGAAGATACTTGGTCAAGTGTTTTGCTTTGCAAGTTTTCCTTTGTTCTGTTGATAATTGGAATTTGTTTTAAATATTTTTTCACATTCTACATAATGAGGCAAAGTGTGATATTTCTCATCACTTCAGTTGTGTTGGGCTGTATGCGGCAGTGCTGCACTGCTGATTTCCTGTGTTCTTGCACAGTTCCCTGCGTTGTGTGCGGCCCTGTATTTGATTAGGACTGCGTGCTGCTTGTTTGCTGCTGCATGCTGTATTAGATTCTTCATGCGGCAAGTGCCTGTCCATGTATTGATTTTCCTTTCTCGAATGGTCTCTTTTGTCCTGAATGGCTGGAGCTGGAAACTCTCCTGCATGGCGGATATTGGTTGCTGAATTGGGTTGGTTGGGTGTAACTTATGGCGTGATTTGATGTCCTATTCTCCCATGAATGAACTGCATCACTTACTGATTTCAGAGCTGTGCAGGAGAAAGACTATTACTACTAGAGTTCTCCTTTCCTTGATGATTGCATTTTTTGGTTTCAGTATATGACTTTATCGGCTATGGTTAAAGAGAATTACTATGTCACTGTGGTTTGTCACATCGCTTCGAGTTACTTTTTAAGTGAAAATGAAACACACTTTTGAGTGCTCATTCCATGTGGTACCTTACTGCTGGTGGGCTTGATTCTTTTTCAGGAATGAGAATAGGAGGTGTGAGTATTTGCCTGTGCTGCTTGATTGCTGTATACTATTTTCAGAATTTTTCTCTTTTCACTGGTAGTGAAGAAAATGGTGTGAGTATAAAGAGGCTTTCACTCGCATTAACTCATTAACATTGACAAACAAAGAAAAATATCCTCCAATATGTCTGTAGAAAGTAGCCATCCTTTCTCTTCCATTTTATATGAGCATTGTACCTTGGGTGTATTTTTCCAATTTTCTGGAGGAAATCATCCTGCTGGTCTCTCTGATAATTAAATGTGTGCAATGAGCAGGACAAACCATCAGCAGACCGATAACGCCTGTCAGCTGGAGGTTTCAGTCACAGCCTGCAGCAGGAATACAGTTACACAATGGGGGGCCAATTTAAAAAGAAGCTCCTCATCAGTTCAGCATTTTGAATTTTGCTGCAATCAATGAAGCTCGGAAACATCCTGAAATAATCAAGAAGTGAGCATGGGAGGGTGCAAAATTTTGAAATTGTGAAGAATTCTCAGCATACACATATATATGAGTATGCATAGTTCGGACACAGACACACGCACACAGACACACACGTGCACACACAGACGCGCACACACACACAGACGCGCACAGACACGCGCACACACAGACGCGCACACAGACACGCGCACACACAGACACACACACAACAGATAATATTCAATTACTTCATTTGTTTCTGTTTTTTAATTATGTGATCAATTTCCTCAACAGTTTTTTCAAATGTATAACACCTTTCATCACTTAATAGTGGCAGGTTTGGGAGAAGACTCTCCTGTTATTGTGCCTGGCTGTGGCACACAGAGGAAAACTGGGCAGGGACAATGGGACAGGCTCTGTTCTGAGCATGCGATCCTCCCCACGGGATTTACCTCTATGCACTGCGGCCAGTGGATCCTTTACATCCAAATGCAATAAGAGGGAAATATGCCCCTTGATACCCTCTGGGTTATGAATACTAATATTTGAGAGAAAAATACAGAACAATTTTGAAAACTAGGAAACATTCTGGGGGGCGAAATTTGGTTACCAAATTAGCTCCAGACATTTAGCGCCCGGGGCGGGAGTACCGTCCCGGCTGCTAAATTGGGCTTACCTCCCTGGCGGGGAAGCGGAGCGCTATCTCGGGTGCTCCACTTCCTCTCGGGGCGGTGTCTGAGGCGCAAAGCGCGGTAGCACCGGAGCGCTCCGCGGCCGCATTGCGTAGTGCAGACGCGTTTCAGCGCCCCGCCCCTTCCATTAAAGGGGAGGGACGCTGCGAGCTCTGCAGGCCGTTTTAAGGCCTCCACTAGCCCACCAGGGTGGCGTGCTACCGTGGCCACAGCCCAGCACCGAGACGTGGTTTCGGACGGCGCGATGGCGGCCACGGACCACACCAAGGGCCGCTAAGATGGGTCAACCTGGAGGTCGGCCAAAATAATAAAATGGGAGAGCAGCCGGACCTCCCCTTTAATTACCGCCTCGCCAGCGGTGTGCGGCCCGGTTCACGACCCGCGAGGCTGTCGCTGACAACGCTTGCGGCAGCCTCGCGGGGCGCAACCGAATTCCTGCTGCAGGGCGCTAAGGGGTCGCGTTGCTCGGTGATGATGTCATTGCCCGGGGCGCTACTGGCGGGGGCGCGGCGCTATCAGCTAGCGCCTCAGTAGCGCCCCGCCGAATTTCTCAGCAGGCGCTATTAGCACCCCCGCTGGGCGATAAGCTCTTTGAGCCCGCCATTAGCATTCCCCGGAGGTGCTAACGGCGGGGTCAAAGGAGGCGAATTTTGCCCCCTCTGTCTTCATTGATAAGAATACTGCCAGACTCCTCAGAGGATTACAAACTACACAATTAGTATGCTTCACTGCAACTGATATCGAAAGCCTATCTAAGCGGGAACTATCTGACTTTGAACATTCTTCCATTTGGCATATGATTTCTGGGAGACTATACAGCAGAAAGCAGCCCCACAAACAAGCAAAAGTATTCATTTAGAAAAACTCTGAGTCCCAATGAAAGTGATGTGGACTGACGCCTTGTCAGTGACTAATAAAGCAATGTGTAGCTCGCAGGAGTTGAAGCTTGATAAAAACAGACATCTGACAATGTTTGTAATATCAGTTGACAGCTGTGAATGCAGCATTGGCACAGCTAATGACGTTCTTCAGTCAAAGCACGATTGTTAACAGTGCTCTCCTCACAGACTTGCTATAATTAAGCCTGCTCGAACTACAAGACCTTCTTAATTATTTGTTGGCTGTAAAAATGAGATGTTTTGCCAATTGACAGGAATGTTGTTTTGAAATAACTCTCAATATTCCATCCTCACAATGTCCACATTAGGTTTGGTTGAGTGAATAGTATTTGTTGAGTGCAGGTAATATTCTCAATAATTCAACTGAAAAGCTGATCCCAATAAATGTCAATTTCTTGTGTTAAAAATGCTTTTTTTTATGCTTGCCTCTGTTTGTAATAGGATTTGCATTTTCTTGCACTGGTGACTGTCTCACCTATCACAGAGCAAAACTAGAGGCCATCAATATAAGATAGTCACCAAGAAATCAAATAGGGAATTCAGAAGAAACTTCTTTACCCAGAGAGCGGTGAGAAAGAGGGAGCTGTTCCGTTGGCTCCACTTAAACCGGGCTGGGACCAGTGTCCTGGCGAACCGAATAACTAGGGCAGTAGACAGGGCTTTAAACTAATGAACGGGGGGGTGGGAGGATTCAAGAAATAGTAAATTTAAAAGCAGCGAGAGAAATGTCAAGGCTCTAGAGCAGAGTAGAGTTTTGGGTCAAAATAAGCAGAGTGGGTCAGGAAGGGACAGAGAGAGTAACAAAGGTAATAAGGCATCAGTGACTGAGGTGACATCAGGGAAAAATAGAAATAAGTCAAAGCTAAAGGCACTATATCTGAATGCGCAAAGCATTCGTAACAAAATAGATGAATTAATAGTGCAGATAGAAATTAATAGGTTTGATCTAATAGCCATTACGGAGATTTGGTTGCAATGTGGCCAAGGTTGGGAATTAAATACTCCATGATACTTAACTTTTAGAAGAGATAGGCAAAATGGAATAAAAGATGGGATAAAGACAGTAGAGAGAAAGGATCTTAGCTCCGAAAATCAAGAAGTAGAATCAGTTTGGGTGGAGCTAAGGAACAGCAAGCGGCAGAAAACATTGGTGGGAGTTGTTTATAGGCCCCCAAACAGTAGTTTTATTGTAGGGCAGCATATAAATCAGGAAATTAGAGGCGCATGTAACAAGGGTAATACAGTAATCATGGGGGACTTTAATCTACATATAGACTGGGCAAACCAAATTTGCAGTAATAGTGTGGAGGACGAATTCATGGAATGTATACAAGATAGTTTTCTAGATCAGTATGTTGAGAAAGCAACTAGGTGCGCGGTCCATTCACAGTTTCGCGCATGCCGGTCCTGGGCTGCGTGGGACTGGCAGAGAGCTGTGTGCGCAGCTTAGAGGGAACATTGGTACTGGGTAGGTTTGGCGGGAAACTCACTGCCATTTCTTGCTCCGGCCTACTAGTAAAAATTGCGGGGGGTTCCGATGACATCATCAGGACCCAACATACATATTCTAAAAAGGACCCGGCTGGCTTTGGGTGGGTGTCCTTGCCGCCTGCGGAGAAAATCCCGCCAGGTCAGCTCCTGGCGACTCCAGGGCGGGTTAACTGACCTGGGGGATTTTAACTGACCCACATCTGGCCTCCGTTGGGCGGGTAGGGGTAAAATAATAATCCTAATTCCTACTTTATCAATATGCTGCTATCTCATCTTTCATCTCATGATGTGTAAGAGGAATCTCTCGTACTATCAAAACATTTCAATCTTATCCTCAGTAACTTGGCACTCAAAAAAAAAAAATGGGTGGATGGAAATTCGTGGGGAATGCCCAAAGTCCCACTATATGTGAAACTCAGTGCCTGATGTGCAAATTTCTAAAATTGCTCCATATTAATGTGGGAACAAGATAAGATTACTTAGCCCATGAAGCTCGCATTGTCATTTAGCTTTTGAACCTAACGAGACCATTTTACTGCTATCTGCTTTAGCGCAAGACTCGCATCAGTCTATTCTTATTGGCCCAGAAATTGATCTCGCTCTGTTCCCGCGGGGGTAAGGCTTCCCCGCGATCTCTCACTCCGCTTGTGCTTTTTCAGATCCAGCTCGCACGAACTTGATGTTCCAGACATCAGCTGTGCAGTGCTTGCGTATCCCACCGGCGTAGTGAATTCGTGCGAGCTGTGGGATCACGTGACTCAGTTAGAGCCAATGGCAGCACACCATCTTCCATTCATAAGTTTCACATACGTGCTGTGAAATCTATGAATACTATAGCCCCCCAAAATAACAGCTAAACCTCAATTAAATTAAAAAAAAACCATCACATTAATAAAATAAGTATAGTTAAATAAATTAACCATTTTAAATAAAAAATTAAATTTTTGAAAAAATTTAAAATCTTTTAAAAAGTTATAAAAATAAACTTACCTGTCTTTAAAGTCTCTAAAAAAGATATACCTGTTAAAAAAAATTCAAAAAAATACTTAATTCACTACTTACCTTGTTAAAAGTGGGTCTTACTCCTCCTTTTTCCATTTCTAAAATCTTCCGTACTTACCTGCGCGTCCAAAGCACGAAGTGCACAGCGTGCGCGCAGCCTGTAGCGCGCACGCGATGCACCGAGGAACCGCCCCCTTTTCAAAAGAGCAATTGCCGGTTTTCAGCGCATGCGCAGGGCATGCAGAAAACCGGCAATTGGAGTGGGAATACGCGAGAGTACGCAGTGCGTACTCTCGCGTCCCGGGATCAATTTTCGGCCCATTGTTTTACCATGTTAGAGTGCCCAGCAATAATTGCTTGTGTTAAAATCCGTAAGAAATGATGCCATCCAACATCTTAAAGGTTTAATTTCAATACACACTAGAAAACCTTTTGTAACAATTGCCAAATTTTGATTGTAGCCTCATTTGGAATAAAATTTGTTCTGTTGAGGCACTTTGTCACGTTTTGGACTTTCTTGTGACGCCCGCCTATTAACACACACTGCACCTGCATTTCCCAATTTAGAAATTGAGGTGTCTTAAATACATGTCTAAATATATAGCCTAAGTAATTACGTATTTAATTAAAACAATTCTATGCCAGTCACGTCGCAGATAATTGTGTTACATCAGGATTTATAAAATCCGTTCTCTTCACCTGCTGAACTTTTTTTAACTTGCACTGGATCAGTAACTGTTGCCCTTTTTTGGAATGGACTAGTTGCCTGTTGTAGGCTTATTAAATGAAGTGTTGGTGCCGAGCTTTCCCTTTCGCAGGCCCTGGGCATGCATGGTATGCGAATTTGAATCCTTTCGCGTACTGCTGAAGGATTGTATTTCCTTTTGCTATTGTGCTGGGACACACGAAGGAGGATTTCATATTTTACAGGCCTGGAACTGGTCTTTCTTGGGATATGATAGGAAATTGTTCTCTCTGACTGACTGTTCCTTAGTATTAGCGTTTCTCAGAATATGTGTGTGTGGAATTTTGAAAATAACCAGATCAAAACATATTAGCGATATGGCATTTTTCCTTCTTTCGATTTAAAGGAGATGCTTCTCCGAACTCCCAGCACAGGTCATCACAAATTGGAACCCTGACCTTGACTGATTGTCAAACCCACCTGCCTCTGCTGGCCGTGTTTCACCAGTTCTCGAGGCGGGTGGCTGAACTTTGAAGTTCAGAACAACAGAATACTCCAGCTCCAGGGATGAAAGCTTAGTAGGTGCAGTTTTATTCCCTCGCAGTACACCTCTTCTCCACATGACGTCAGGAACCCACATTGAACTTTCTCAGAGGAGAAGGGTGGGACCAGGAGACCGCATTAAAGGTCCCAGCAAGAGGCAAAAGTGGAGAAAATAGCAAAGTGTAGCCTTTGTCTCTTTTTCATATTGTAGCACCTTTTTAATGTGTGTGATTAATTGGAGTGGTCGGCAGTTTTATTACTTACACCAGGGGTGTCCAAGCTTTTTGACTTTGTGGGTCATGTAGGTGCATAGTGTCGAGCCTTGGGGACCACATATAAGGGACAATTTTCCGACTCTCTGCTGCCAATACTATGCCTGCCTGCAACACATGATGGAAATTTGGGTACCCATATGCTTGTTTTTTAACCATTTACTATTTGGAAAATTCTATGCAGCACATGTCCGAATTTCTGATAGGAGCTGTCAAGTGGGATAGGCTCCCCGCTAGAAACACAAGGGGCGATTTTGCCAGCCCTGGGGAGGCGGGTTTGGAGGCAGGACTGCCGGGAAAATGGCAGAATCTGGGGGCGGGTGCCCATCCCGCCCGCAACCCACCTCCGTGCCATCTTCCCAGGAGGCGGGTAGCCGACCCGCGCCGGGTCCCGTCTCCTGGAGGCGGGAAGGGGATTACAGCCACTTAACTGCCTGTTAACAGGTAGTTAACAGGTAGTTAAGAGGATTATCCCCATTTTTCCATCATAGGCGCGGGCTTCCCGACGTCGGGAAACCCCGCCAGGGTCAGCGAGGCGAGCAGTGGGTCTGCGGGGGTCGGAGGGGTCCAAAAGTGCGCTGTGGAGGCGAGTGATGGGTGCAAGTGTGGAGAGGTAAGTATGGGAGGCGAGAGAAAAAGTTTCCTTACCGTTGTTTCTTCCTGCAGGCTTCAATCGTTGGGGATCCGGAGGCTCCGGCATCTCCACGGCAGAGATGACAGAATGGCTGCTGCATTCTCCAATGCACCAGCCATCTGCTTTCTGCTCAGAAAATAGGTTTGGTGAGCCTTGAGTACAAGAACTCACCAAACAACAGAGAATGTCTGTTTGACAGCTTCTCAAAGCTGTCAAACGATGACAATTCACCTGTCAATTTTTTGACAGATGAAACGTCATACGCTGACATTCTCTGAAACCGGCTTCCCCTTAATTGGCCTGCTAAGCCCGCTGGGCGGGCTCAACAAGGTCAATCAAGGGAAAATAGCGTGGGTTGGCCAAAGTCGATGGAGGCGGGACTAAAACCCGACAAGCAGCAGTCCCGCCTCCAACGCGCCCCCATTGGCAAAATCACCCCCACAACGTCAGAAAATGACCCCGACAGAGTTTATGTCCACATTCCCGTTAATTTGCATGTACTCAAGTTGCTGATACTAACAGATCTTTGAAGTTTGGACATAGAGTTTATCCATCAATGAGGCAACGGGATTAAAACCGGCCCATTCCAAACCTCCAGGTTCACAAACTCCAAACAGGACAACCCAATGGGTAGGAAATCTAAACAGAAAGGGACCTGTGTTGCCTGCTGTCACAGGCCATGGGTGGAATTGCACAAATACCTGACGATCCTGGCTTCTTTATATCATTAACTGCACCTTGAACCTACCTCACTCCCTGAGCTCCCTAATGCATCTCACTTGTCCCCAGCTCACCCCAAGCTCTCGATTTGTATCTTGTGTTCACTAAGATTCTACCACCTTTGCTTTAACCTCTGGACTTGCAACGCGGATTCAAACTTCACTCACCATAACCTCCTCATTTACATCAATCTAGGCCATAGACACTGGGGCACAATGTCGTAATAAGCATGCAGTCTGCATATGTTGCTTTTTCCTTATCTGAATAATTCCTTTCAGTTTAGAGTTGGGCCAAGAATAAAAGCTTACTTACAAAAAATCATTTGTATTCAGCTGAGCCGTGTGTGTGTGTGTGTGTTGGTGTATGTTTGTTGTGGGTGTGTGGATGTGGGTGTGTGTTGTGGTTGTGGGTGTGTGTTGTGGGTGTGTGTTGTGGGTGTGTGTTGTGGGTGTGTGTTGTGGGTTGTGTTGTGTTGTGTGTTGTGTTGTGGTGTGTGTTGTGTTGTGGGTGTGTGTTGTGTTGTGGGTGTGTGTTGTGGGTGTGTGTTGTTGTGGGTGCGTTTTGTGTTGTGTTGTGGGTGTGTGTTGTGTTGTGTGTGTTGTGGGTGTGTGTTGTGTTGTGGGTGTGTGTTGTGTTGTGTGTTGTGTTGTGGTGTGTGTTGTGTTGTGGGTGGGTATTATGTGTTGTGGGTGTGTGTGTTGTGTGTGTTGTTGTGGGTGTGTTGTGTGTTGTGTGTGGTGTGTGTGTGTTGTGGGTGTGTGTTGTGTTGTGGGTAGGTGTTGTGTGTGTTGTGGGTAGGTGTGTGTGTTGTGTTGTGGGTGTGTTGTGGGTGTGTGTTGTGGGTGTGTGTTGTGTTGTGGGTAGGTGTTGTGTGTGTTGTGGGTAGGTGTGTGTGTTGTGTTGTGGGTAGGTGTTGTGGGTGTTGTGTTGTGGGTGTGTGTTTGTGTTGTGGTTGTGGGTGTGTGTGTGTTGTGGGTAGGTGTTGTGTGTGTTGTGTTGTGGGTATGTGTGTGTTGTGGGTAGGTGTTGTGGGTGTTGTGTTGTGGGTGTGGGTGTGTGTTTGTGTTGTGGTTGTGGGTGTGTGTGTGTTGTGGGGGGTGTTGTGTTGTGGGTGGTGTTGTGTTGTGGGGGGTGTTGTGTTGTGTTGTGGGTGGTGTTGTGTTGTGGGTGTTGTGTTGTGTTGTGGGGTTGTGTTGTGTGTTGTGTGTGTTGTGTTGTGGGGGGTGTTGTGTTGTGTTGTGGGGTTGTGTTGTGTGTGTTGTATGTGTTGTGTTGTGGGTGTGTGTGTGTTGTGGGTGTGTGTTTTGTGTGTTGGGTGGGTGTTGTGCTGTGGGTGGGTGTTGTGCTGTGGGGGGTGTTGTGTTGTGTTGTGTTGTGGGTGTTGTGTTGTGTTGTGGGTGTGTGTTGTGTGTGTTGTGTTGTGGGTGTGTTTTGTGTTGTGTTGTGTTGTGGGTGTATGTGTGTGTTGTGGGTGTGTGTTATGTTGTGTTGTGGGTGTGTGTTTTGTGTTGTGGGTGTGGGTGTGTGTTGTGGGTGTGTGTTGTGTTGTGTTGTGGGTGTGTGTTGTGTGTGTTGTGCTGTGGGTGTGTGTTGTGTTGTGGGTGTGTGTGTGTGGGTGTATCACCTTAAAATCTGGAGAGCTGCATGTAGCCTTGGGAGGATTCATTATCTTTTATTTTCCCTTCAGTTTCAGTTTTTTTTTTAAATGTTCACGAATACTGGTGTCCTCCTGAGCAACCTACAAACATGCACAACAAAACACAGCACACACTTGAAAACCAGGAAGGACAGCAGTGGCTATTTAATATAGACAGGCTTAACAATGATGAACCATTAACTGGCAATTAATGAGCTTCTTAAACTTCTCTGCAAAGGAAACTCATTTTAATTCTTTGTTTTCCAAAAGAAAACAGCATTTTGCAGTGACGAAGACTCGGAGGCCGGTAATGAGGCTCTGGCACTGCAGCAGCAACAGTGCTGCAGTTTGGGTGTTGTATTCACTTGCGGCCCAATTATATTTAACTCGTGTGCCACTGGTGTATGCATCATCCAAAGTGTGTTAACTGCACACTGTAATACAAGGTCAGCACCTTTGCATAATATCGCAGCGCTCCTGGCACACTGTGCTTGCAGCAGAGCGACACATTACGTGGCGGCAACAGCTCTTTCTGTTGGAAGCTGTGTTGCGACTGAGGGGTAAAAATGGCCGCAGCAAGAACTTGACTACAGACTGCACCCTTTCCAGGATACAGCTTTGGCGTTCCTGTTACACATTGTGTTACAAGAGAGAAGGATTGTCCTTCTTGGAGCAGAGGGGGCAACCTCCTCTGAAGAGTAGCATGAAAGCTGCCTGGATGGATGCAAAGAATGAATGCTGCCTCACCTGTGACCAGATTCTGGGGCCAGATAAGGTCTCCGGATGGTTCTTGAGTTAAGTGTGCTCATACTTCGGTCATTTTTACAATGTTCATAGAATCGTGTAACATAGAAGGAAGCCATTCGACCCATCGTGCTTGTGTCGGCTCTTTGAAAGAGCTATCCAGTTAGTCCCACTCACCCGCTATTTTTCCATCGCCCTTCAAATTTTTCCTTTTCAGGTATCGATCCAATTTGCTTTTGAAAGTCACTATTGAATCTGCTTCCACCATCTTTTCAGACCATGCATTCCAGATCATCACAACTCACTGCCTAAAAAAATTCTCCTCATCTCCCCTCTGGTTCTTTTGCCAATGATCATAAATCTGTGTCTTCTGGCTACCAACCCACCCGCCAGTGGAAACAGTTTCTCCCTAGCTACTCTATCAAAACGCCTCGTAATTTTGATCACCTTAATTAAATCTCTCCTTATCCTTCTTTGCTCTAAGGAGAACAATCCCAGCTTCTCCAGTCTCTCCGCATAACTGAAGTCCCTCATCGCTGGTACCATTCTGGTAAATCTCCTCTGCACGCTCTCCCAGGCCTTGACCTCCTTCCTAAAATGCGGTGCCCAGAATTGGACACAATACTCCAGCTGAGGCCTAACCAGTGAGTTATAAATAACAACAGAAAATGCTGGAAAAACTCAGCAGGCCAGGCAGCATCTGTGGAGAGAGAAACAGAGTTAACGTTTCAGGTCGTAGACCCTTCGTCAGAACTGGAAAAAAGCAGGAAATGAAATAGATTTTAAAGCAAGAATAATGCTGGGAAAAGGGGGAGGGGATGAAAGAACAAAAGGGAAGGTCAGTGGTGGGATAGAAAGCAGGAGAGATTAAGAGACATTGAGAGCCATTAAGAGATATTCAAGGCAAGAGGAGGTGGTAATGTGACAGGTTGAGGAACAAAGGATGGCTCGAGATGAAGTGTGAAATGCGTTGGCAGAATGAAGGACAGCTGCCAGCTTCTGGGAGGGAAGAAAAAAAAAAGGCCAAACAAAAGGGTGGATAAAAAAAAAATGTATATATGTGATGGGAGCCGGGGTTATGATCTGAAATTGTTGAACTCTATGTTGAGTCCAGAGGAGTTGAGTTGAGAGTTATAAAGGTTGCCTTGCAATGCATCTTAATAGCTTGTCACTGTAAACTTGGAGGAGCACCACACATTAAGAAGGCACCGCTCTCTGGTAATTATTCACCTGCTTTCCAAATGCACAGGCATAACGATGTTTCAGTACCGCACTTTGCATCGCATCCCTGTCAATGTGTTTGTAGCCAACACAAAGTGCCGGCATGCAGATTGCTCACAGACTCCTATAGGATGAATAAGAGCTGTCACTGGGTAAGGCGGGTTCTCCTCATCAAACAGATAAGCAGTGGGAAATCTTCAAATGTGAAATGGATAGAATACAAAATGCAGAGCCCCAACTGCTGTCCCACGTGTAATCAGCTAACAACACAGACTGTGGAAATCAAACCTAGGACCTTCTGGTCTTTACGGTCTGATGCTAGTTTGGGTGATGCCTTTACTCATCAAACTATCAGGGGAACGTTTTCATAGTGCGGTCAGTCTTCCTGTAAACCAATATCAACAGCTAAATGCGGGAGAACGACGCAATTAGCTCGCTCTCCCAAGACCTGGGCTACAATATAAAAGCCGTTTTAAATGTGCACCTAAACAAGCAGTTGAGATCTCTCTTTTAAGTCTCATCTGAAGGAAAGCATCTCCAGCAATGTAGCACACCTTCAGTACTGCATTAATATGTCAACCAATGTTATTTTTAAAGTCCTGGAGTGGGACAGGAATAAACAAGCTTATGGCTCGGGCTAGCATGAGCCAAGCTAACATTGTCATATCACCAGTGGCATTGTGTATTTTTCCAGGTGCACATGTCATAAAATGTCTTGGCAGACAGGTTACCATGGTAAAATGGAAAATATATAGAAATAAATTCTGTCGTGGTGGGGGATGGCAGCAACTGTTATGACATAATTACAGCTGCAACTATGTGCATGCATCTACGTTGGTGATCTGACCGTAGGCCGAAAGGTGACGGGGATAGAACCAGGGAATGGAAAAGGCAAAGTCTGCAGGAACTGTAGAACAGAAAAATGAAGAATGATTTGCAATGGAGATGCAAAAAAGAAGAATGATAAGGAAATGAAGTGAGGGAAAAAGAAAAAAGAACAACCAGTAAGTGAGATAGTGAAACAAGTCGAAATTAAAGAGAAAATGTAGAAGAAAATAAAAAGCGATGGAGGGAGAGACAGGAATGGAGTAAGACAAAATAAATAGCACAAAGAGAAAGGAGCATTTTAAATATATATAATCAATGTTTCTTTGTAAAGAGACACAGAGTAAACGGTTCTAATCTTTTGAAATCAAGATCTCTTATGCAGACAACTAAGGGAAAAATTATAGACAACTTCTGATTAGGTACTGTGTACTTAGCTGAATTCATGTCTTCTTCATGACACAGTAGACAGAGATGAAGGTGGGCTGCTAACACGTGCTCTATGGTTGAACCCATAAACAATAATAAAAGGTGAAATCTTTATCACCTGAAGGGAATTTTTTGAATTTGGGTGGGGAAAAACTCTGTAAAAGAGCAGGTAAGTTTAAAGCTATTATTCTTCATGTCTTTCAACTTGGTCGTGTCATTTAAACTTTGTAAGGCCCTCATGAAGCAATTTTTAAAAAAACACTTAATTTTACGCGAAGATTAGAATCAAAGACCTGTCATTATTTTTTTGTTGGCTGATGGGTAAAGAGCTGTCTCTGTTTCAAAAACAGCCCAAGACACGATGTGCTATTTGATTGAGCTTGTACTGGCGTGCCTGTAATGCATCATTTTCATTACAGAAAGTGCATTGATAAGATTAGAGACAAGTTATTTTCAATGTGTTGAAAGACTTTGAACTCAACAGCCAAAAAATTGCAAATTGACAACCAATTAGCCAAGACAGTCAGTCGAAAGACATAGTGCTAGGGGGAATAGATTGCTCACATCGTGTTAACTCTTGATGTAAGAGAAACAAATTAGAAGGCTTTTTTTTCCAAGTACCTGTAGCTTATTTATTCAAAAACAAAATCTGTATTTTGCCAGCTAGAAATCTGGAGCATGCATCTCCGAAGGTTCAATGGGTAAGTATACATTTTGTGATACTGAGCTGTACAAGCCGGGATAATCCATCGAAAATCACACGGCTAGAAGAGAACATAGCCAGGACTTTCAACTTCTGTGCTTCCCAGCCCGTGATATTCTGTCTCTTAAAATGAACGGGTGGATAATTGCAGGTTGGGGAAAGCAGGACTGGAAAATCCCAGCCCACTGATACAGAGCTTTTTGAATTATTCATTTGTTTTGGTGGCTGTTGGAATGTTTTCAAAACTGTACGTGTATTCGTAGCTCCTCCGATGATTCATTTGGTAGATGTCCAAAGTGGTACTGACCCAGACCAGGAAATTCCCAGATTTAATTCATGGTCTGTGTTAACTGATTGCAGTCAGGGTGTTGAGAAGGATGCTGCAATTAGCCTCTGTGGCCCTGTGCTGGGAGCAAAATAAAATCAGCCAGAGTTATTGCTCTTGATTGCTACCCAATGATTCCTACTGGAAAGTGGATGTTGGGCTCAGCGGTGAGGCCCTCCACAGTCTTTTCCACCATCTACAAGACACAAGTCAGGAGTGTGATGGAATACTCTCCACTTGCCTGGATGAGTGCAGCTCCAACAACACTCAAGAAGCTCGACACCATCCAGGACAAAGCAGCCCGCTTGATTGGCACCCCATCCACCACCTTAAACATTCACTCCCTCCACCACCGGCGTACCGTGGCTGCAGTGTGTATCATCTACAAGATGCACTGCAGCAACTCGCCATGGCTCCTTCGACAGCACCTCCCAAACCCGCGACCTCTTCCACCTAGAAGGACAAGGGCAGCAGGCGCATGGGAACACCACCACCTCCAAGTTCCCCTCCAAGTCACACACCATCCTGACTTAGAAGTATATCGCCGATCCTTCATCGTCGCTGGGTCAAAATCCTGGAACTCCCTCCCTAACAGCACTGTGGGAGTACCTTCACCACACGGACTGCAGCGGTTCAAGAAGGCGGCTCACCACCACCTTCTCAAGGGCAACTAGGGATGGGCAATAAAATGCTGGCCTTGCCAGCAACGCCCAGATCCCATAAGCGAATAAAAAAAGTCAAATAGCTTGCTGATATTCACTGTCTAGATTTATACAGGAAGAACAGTGGCAAATGGAATTTAACCCTGAAAAGTGTGAGGTGATGCATTTGGGGAGGACTAACAAGGCAAGGGAATACACAATAAATGGTAGGACCCGAGGAAGGACAGAGGATCAGAGGGACCTTGGTGTGCATGTACATAGATCCCTGAAGGCAGCAGGACAGGTAGATAAGGTGGTTAAAAAGGCATATGGGATACTTGCCTTCATTAGCCGAGGCATAGAATATAAGAGCAGGGAGGTTATGATGGAGCTGTACAAAACGCTAGTTAGGCCACAGCTGGAATACTGTGTGCAGTTCTGGTCACCACACAATAGGAAGGATGTGATTGCATTGGAGAGGGTGCAGAGGAGATTCACCAGGATGTTACCTGGGCTGCAGCGCTTCAGCTATGAAGAGAGACTGGACAGGCTGGGGTTGTTTTCCTTAGAGCAGAGAAGGCTGAGGGGGGACCTGATTGAGGTGTACAAAATTATGAGGGGCATAGATAGGGTAGATAGAAAGGAACTTTTCCCCTTAGTAGAGGGGTCAATAACCAGGGGGCATAGTTTCAAGGTAAGGGGCAGGAGGTTTAGAGGGGATTTGAGGAAAAACTTTTTCACCCAGAGGGTGGTTGGAATCTGGAACTCACTGCCTGAAAGGGTGGTAGAGGCAGGAACCCTCACAACAGTCAAGAAGCATTTAGATGAGCACTTGAAACGCCATAGCATACAAGGCTACGGACTAAGTGCTGGAAAATGGGATTAGAATAGACAGGGCTTGATGGCCGGCGCGGACACGATGGGCCGAAGGGCCTCTTTCTGTGCTGTATAACTCTATGACTCTAATGATTACGTGGATGAGATACTGGAGGATGACCGGCACAAGGAAATAATACCTCAGCATCTGAGGAGGAAATAGTCGTGAAAAAAGAGACAAATGCAGCAGCTCTTGGCATCAAATTGTCCGGTTGCTTTAAGTACTAACAATTTTAGTGGTGCGATTCTCGTCACGATCTTGTAGAGGGCTGACAAGCTAGCCACATTTCTGTTGTTTCAGAGGGTGGGTGCCGGTATAGAATCAGCCACCCTCCTTCAGTCTGAATGGCCTGAACTACCATGAGTCCAAGAGAAAAGAGATATTAAATATTTTCTGCAGCCTGTCGAGCAGCACGTTCTACGACTAGTGCCATGGAACCATTGTCAGGTAGTGTACCCATCAGCCTGGAGGGTGGGAAATATAAAAAAAAAAGAGGTTTAATACAACGCTCAGGTTGCCAACGGTGAGAACTAGAGTTGAGTTTTCTTGAGGGTCTTTTGATTGGTTTGGCCTTTACAGGCCTACACCCATGTAAGTGATGAGGAATATCACCATATAAGGTGCAGAGTCATCGGAGGCATTCTCACTGATCATTTTTATCCATTTTGCTTAAGATCTTTAATAACTCACAAAATCCTGCACAGTAATACAGCAGGTGTGAACGCATGAACAATCTGGGATCCCCCCCCATGACTTCAGTATGGACCTGCTCCATTGAGAGCCTCCGTGTAACACCACCCAACCTGCCAGCATAGAGTCGGATGTGTCACCAAGATTTGCAATAGTACCATGGCCATTTACTTACAGGTGTGTGGAAAGCAGTCATAAGGAATTCTTTAAAAGCTTTTATGTGTTGGCCCATCTATTTAAAGCATCATTTTTTTGAATGTTTTCAATGATAGTTAAGGGAGCATGGTGGAGATTGAATCTTATTGAATGAAAACCTTGATGGGCCAAAAAAAACACTGCTCGAATGTGACCAGATAAAGTGATTGGAAAATGGCATATTTGCTGTGGATTAAGTTAAAGACTCCATAGCAATCAGTAGGTTTAGTAAGACAGAGTTGGCAAACATTAATAAAAAGGGCCTGAATGTATGCCAACAATGACCAGACAAAAAGCTGAAAATCACGTGAATCGCTGAAGCCATGGCAACACAATGGAGTGCAGTATCTCCTCCTCGCACAGCTGGATGGGTCACAGCTGGCTGCCAATCTTCTTTTTCTCCCCCTTTCCTTTTCTTGCCCACAGTTCCTCCGAATAAGTAACGATTGTCCCCTGCACATTTTCCCCCACGTGACAGGAGCTCATTACCCAGTGCTGATGCCACAATAACGCACTGTCGTTGCTATTCCGTGCACAATTCACGCATGAAAGAAGGTTTTCAATCTGCTGCTCCGAGGACTAAATGAAAACAGCAGTCATTTATAATGACAACAGACGGGGCACCCCCCCTGAGGCCTCTGTCAACTTGACAAGAACTTGTCAACAGGCCAGGTATCCCAGAATTCCAAGTATCAGATTAATTAAATCTGCGAGACATCTGACTAACATTCTGGTTTAATCCTGAAAGACTCTTTCTGGCTTGTAGCATGACTTTCAGAATCAGTCCTGATCTTCTAAAACTTGATCTGATTTTAAAAAGCTAATGAGTTGTGTTTTTAAAAAAATTATTTACATGTACAGCTGTTAGGAAATTTCTATCAACTGATGTTTAATAATGACCTGATTGAATCCGAGTGCATATCCTTTTTGCGAGGAATATATTTTATTTCAGAAATAGCACTCTCCCCCCGATGATGATAAATGCACTTTTGACGTGTGAAAGTGATATCAAGTTGTTTGTGTGGTGAAAGGTTTCCTGGAATTTTTTTATTTTATTCGTATATGGGATGTGGGCGTCGCTGGCAAGGCCAGCATTTATTGCCCATCCCTAATTGCCCTTGAGAAGGTGGTGGTGAGCCGCCTTCTTGAACCGCTGCAGTCCGTGTGGTGAGGGTGCTCCCACAGTGCTGTTAGGGAGGGAGTTCCAGGATTTTGACCCAGCGACGATGAAGGATCGGCGATATACTTCTAAGTCAGGATGGTGTGTGATTTGGAGGGGAACTTGGAGGTGGTGGTGTTCCCGTGCGCCTGCTGCCCTTGTCCTTCTAGGTGGAAGAGGTCACGGGTTTGGGAGATGCTGCCGAAGAAGCCTTGGCGAGTTGCTGCAGTGCATCTTGTAGATGGTACACACTGCAGCCACGGTACGCCGGTGGTGGAGGGAGTGAATGTTTAAGGTGGTGGATGGGGTGCCAGTCAAGCGGGCTGCTTTGTCCTGGATGGAGTGGAGCTTCTTGAGTGTTGTTGGAGCTGCACTCATCCAGGCAAGTGGAGAGTATTCCATCACACTCCTGACTTGTGCCTTGTAGATGGTGGAAAGGCTTTGGGGAGTCAGGAGTATGAAGCTTTCAGCATCATTGGTCTAACTTTCATCGCTATCTGCTACATTGAGCGACGTTTCCAATTTGTTTTTCTGTTCAATTTACTTAAAAGCATTATACGCCTGAATAATTTAAAATTTGTATTTGCTTTAAGTGAAACTTTAATGTGTTATTATCCCTCTGTAGACTATTTGTTTAATCACTTTGAAATTAAATTTTATTTGCTCCACTTTTTCTCTTCTTAGTCTCTGCTAGAGTTGAACATCATGGTGGCCCCAAATCATCACATTTTTCATGCATAGATGGGTTGGGGTGGAGGTGGTGGCTGGCAGGCTATTCAACCGTGGTGGTCATCAGAAATGATCCTTGCGTCTCCTCACCTGACAGCTGACAACAGTACACGCTGTTGAAATCATGAGCAGAATTAGCTGGGATTAGTTCCTGATGTTGACCGTGCCAGGGAGATTAATAAAGAGACATTGATAAAGCTACTGCTTACTGAAGCACTTGTAGTTACTTGGTGTTAATTTGACTTTTCTGCACTTTTTGGTTCCCAATGAGAAAAAATGATAATATTTTGCATTATTTCAGTGCAATATTCACATTTCATATCTTCATTTACAATGTTTGCCATTTGTATTGCAATATTAATGATGTGAAAGCTGACAATTGCCAACCAGATCTTGGTTATAACATATCTAAGAACATAAGAAATAGGAGCAGGAGTAGGCCATTCGGCTTCTCGAGCCTGCTCCGCCATTCAATAAGATCTGATCTGGTCTTGGCCTCAACTCCACTTTTCTGCCTGTTCCCCATAACCCTTGACGCCCCTGTAGTTCAAAAATCTGTCTATCTCAGCCTTGGATATATTCAATAACTCCACCTCCACAGCTCTCTGGGGCAGAGAATTCCAAAGGTTCACGACCCTCTGAGAGAAGAAATTCCTCCACATCTCCGTCTTAAATGGGCGACCCCTTGTTCTGAAACTATGCCCACTAGTTCTAGATTCCCCCACGAGGGGAAACATCTTCTCAGCATCTACATTGTCAAGGCCCCTCTCTCATTAGAACACATTTTGTGTGATGGCTCCTAAGCAATAATTACGCTTTTACTGTAGCGCAGTATTACTTGTGGCTACAGAGATCAATGAAACAGCCTTACTCAGTAATGCTGATTCAGGCAAATCCAAACTGACCTTTACTCGTCAACCTCAAACCGCCAGATTTGAACCAATGGCATTTCTGAGTCAAACTCTCAACAGTGTACATTGAAAAGTGGCTCATCTCCTAATATTTGGTCAGTTTGTTTCAAAAACATGTCGTAAAAAAATGAAGACTGCAAGACATCAACTTGATTTCACTCCCCTTGTCACACTTGTATAGTACATAAATTCTCTTGTGATGAAACATCTTACATTGCTCTTTTTTAAGCATTCCTAACTTAATTATCAAAACAGCTCCTTTTACTCTGTGAGGAGCTCCCATTACTACATGAGGAAGAAGGCAGTCTGTTCAAAAGCACTGCGGGACTATAGCCAGGAATTTTGAGGCCTGGGCAAAAAGGCTTTAGTGGGCCCCACATCCAGTCAAAGTATGTCTTGTATCAGTAATTGTCGTTCACATGCAAGAAATTCATGAAGACATTGCCCCCTTTAACATAGAACCTGACGAAGGAGCAGCGCTCCGAAAGCTTGTGATTTCAAATAAAGCTGTTGGACTATAACCTGGCGTTGTGCGACTTCTCACCCTTTAACATAGAAACACTAATGTTTTCTTAATTTCAGAAAAATAATTGACTGGATAGCTCACACATGATAAACTCACATGTAAAAGCTCTGGAAAAGTTTCAGTGGAGGGCCACTAGATTAATATCTAGTTTTAAAACCCTTGGTTATCATGCTAGGCTCAGCGAGCTGGGTCTTTGGGGAGTCTTGATTGATGTATTCAAAATGATGAAGGGACTAGACTGTGTACCTGTGGGCAGATTATTTGAATTAAGTAAGTTAGGGAGAACAAGGGGGCATGAATGGAAGTTATGTAAGCGTAGAATTAGGTTTGATGTCCGGAGGTTTATCTTCTCACAATCATTGAGCTTGAAATAAATTGCCAGCTCTTGCAGTGGGTGCAGACTCACTACAAACATTCAAAAGGGAGCTGGACGAGTTCCTGGAGGAGGCTGCGTACAAAAGGTAGGTGGAATGATGGGTGATCTACCTCGTCATCATTGTCCATCTCCTGGAAATTGTTTTTGGTCACCTTTGGGGATCAGAGAGGATTTTCCTAGCCTTAATTTTTCCCTAAATTGGCCTGGCATTTTTTTTAAATGCTTTTTATTTGCCTTTCCAAGAGGTTACATGGGTGCTGGTGGTTAAGGAGCATAGGGGGTCATGCTGCCTAATTGCAGCACCGCCGACTAGGACAGACTCAATGGGCCTGCAGGGTTTTTTCTGTCCATCTTCTTTGTATGTTTGTAATAGTCCATAAGCAGAAATAGACTTAAGAAAAGACATACTTGCTCTCGAGTCAGTACAAAGAAGGTTCACTCGGTTAATCCCGGGGATGAGGGGATGGACATATGAGGAGAGGTTGGGTAGATTGGGACTCTACTCATTGGAGTTCAGAAGAATGAGAGGCGATCTTATTGAAACATATAAGATTGTGAAGGGGTTGGATCGGGTGGATGCGGGGAGGATGTTCCTGATGATGGGTGAAACTAGAACTAGGGGGCATAGTCTTAGAATAAGGGGCTGCTCTTTCAAAACTGAGATGAGGAGGAACTACTTCACTCAGAGGGTGGTAGGTCCATGGAATATGCTGCCCCAAAAAACTGTAGAAGCTACATCATTACATAAATTTAAAACAGAAATAGACAGTTTCCTAGAAGTAAAGGGAATTAAGGGTTACGGGGAGCGGGCAGGAATTTGGACATGAGTCTAGGTTCGGATCGGTCATGGCCCTGTGGGTAGCGTAGCGGGCCCAGGGGCCGTGTAGCCTGATCCTGCTCCTATTTCGTGTGTCCAATTCTGTTAGGTTCAGGAGATGGTTCTGTGATAGTAGATTGGCGGTTAGGATCAGATCAGCCATGATCTTATTGAATGGCGGAGCAGGCTCGAGGGGCCAATTGGCCTACTCCTGCTCCTATTTCTTATGTTCTTATGTAAATGAAAACTGTAGCACACAGACTTCCATGAAAGTTCCTTTTTTCCCTCACCAATTTCATCTCCTCCCCTCATGTGAAGGTGTTAATTTCTTGCTGTGATACAGTTCTGCAGGCACCAAGTACCTTCCGATATCTTGTCCAATTGCTTGTTCATGTGTGAACTTTGACAGTGAATATTGAAAGGCTATTTGACCACAAATAAGCTTCACAGCTGAGCCCAATTCTGTCTTCTTCAGATGTCTACACACGACAGCAGAGGTTGCTGGATAACAATCACGAGCAGCAATCGTGGCTTATTTTTTCTTCTTTGTAACCCAGGTTACAAAGCTAATTTTAGTGCCCCTAATACTACATCACATGAGACCAGATTACTTGGGATCGGACTCGGGCCTTCCTGGGCAATATGGCTTAGCTATTCAGTAAATAAACTAATATAGTTATTGGAGAAATGCATCACTTATGCTTAAAACAAAATGATTTCTGGAAGACACAATGGATGTCACATGACTGAAGGTAAGATCTTTATTTTCTCAGTTTTGGGACTATTTGAATGCTGTAAGACCCCAGGACATTGTGTGTGTGTGTGTGTGTGTGTGTGTGTATATCGTTGTGAAGCGGAAAAGGAGGAAGAGTTTTGGGGCACTAAGAATGACAGAACTTGCGGGAAAGTAATGCATTATGTATTTGGTTACCAAATATAAAACGTCATTGTTTGACAGAAAGCCTGGAATCAAGTTACTAAGAAAGTATTGGTACATTTAAAATCTCTCCCTTCCCCCTCGGACTTAATTTCCTCGGTGTTTTCAGTGCAGACAATAAAATGACATTTTTCTCGGATTATCATTTCCATTCAATTGGTCTTTGTTCAGTCTGAAAAACATTTGGTTTGCTCGGTTGCCGTTGGAGGCTGCTAGCTGGTGAAAGGATGATCTGATAGTTGAAGAATGCTTTTGTCTGTAGGGGGCCTTGGGTAGTGTTGCATGGGGATGCTAGGGGAAAAAGAAGCACCGGGGCAAACAAAGGAGTCTAGAAATGTTTAGGCCTGCAGACTTTGAACTGCTTAAATCCTTCCAGGCTTACGTTGGTAACCCTTGTTCACTGAAGCCCAGCAGCATGTTTCTTGTTACTGTTGGATGTTTAAAGGGACACTCACTTCATGATAAAGTATTTGGCAAACCTTTCTATGTTTGTTAACAAGCAGGTGGCGCAGTGGTGTAAATTGCATCATCTGCACACAGTTATTACAACAGATAGGTCTTGTGGCTCTTCCCTTTCTCTAGAAGAATAAAGGATTTATCAAACACCTTCTTTCATGAAGATAATGATCCTTTAAAATGCTACACCTGTTAAAACTGGAATCTCCCCACCCTTCAAATAACCCTCCCCCACCCTTTAATAATGCAACATGGTCATAAACTAGATGCAGTTTAGAAATCTCTTTGAAGATGCCTTTATATTGCCCCATTATTTTCTTCTGCCCAGCGAAAGGGACTTCTGTGCATCACTTTCTTCCTTTGTACTTTTAAGATGGGAGCCAGCCATGATGGGTTCCACTGTGGAAGGCGAAGACCCTGTTGCTGTATTAGTGGAAATGCAGAGAACCGTCTTCCTGCATTTGTTCCACTGAAACCGGCTGATGTAAGCCAATGGGACATTAGTTGATCACATTTTTGTCACTTCCTTTGGTGTGGGGCATAGAGTACAGCCAAAGTAGGGAGACCCATGGGGATCCAGTCAGCTGCACTCCTATTATATAAGTGAGAAGTCGCACAACACCAGGTTATAGTCCAACAGTTTTATTTGAAATCACAAGCTTTCGGAGCGCTGCTCCTTCGTCAGGTGAAGTGAAGGAATACGAATCGGCAAAGCATATATAGACAGAGAACAATGCCTGTGCAGAGTACAATGTCAGACGACTACAGTTAATCTTTCTGACTGCCTTTTATCACTCCTATTATATAAGCACTGTTAAATTGTTTAAACAGCACCACTCCGTGTGTGATAGAGTGGGGGATTGTGCCTGTGATTCTCCACATGTCAAGTTCCTCAACCGCGCTGCAGAGCAGATTCAAGGGTCAGGTGTCTCCCATAGGGTGGGAAGCTATATTAGATACGTCACCTCAAGCTGCTCTCATGTACCCCCCCTAGTGTTTGGCATTAAAAGAGGCACTGGAGTTGATTGCCTGAGGTCAGAGAACTGTCAATACAATTAACCATATGAATGAATTCTGCAAATCTTATAAGGTTTATATTCCCGGTCAACCGAATGTACTGTACAATGTTAAACTGAACAAATTGCTTCGACCCAAAAAGAGACCTAGAGAATTATTGGAGCAGTGCCACGCATGACTGATCATACTGTAAGAATGTAAGAAAGCATCAGAATTATGATTGTATGAACCTTTAGGCGAAACAGTGCATTTATAAAGCAAACATTTCAAGACGTCAAATTTCCACCAAAAATGAAAAGATAAGGTATTCTTTCAGATTGAGTAATTCTTTCAATTAAAAGGGCAATGTTTTCATAAGGAGAGTGGGAAAATGTTTTTCTTTGGGAAGCGACACACAATAGTTTCATCACAGTGACATCACATGATTTGGTCAACTTATTTTTATAAGTAAGTTATCCGTTTAAGAAATAATCCTTAGTTCTGTACATATATCAGCTTATAAAGATTTTTGGGAATGCAAAGAAAATCATTGGGTAGATGCTGTGTGGGCATTCTGTATATAAAGTATGAACTGATATTTTGTAATAATATAAGGCCCAGTGCTAAACCTGTACTAATAGCCCGATCTGTCTTGGCAAATACTGTGTTATTTTCAGGGTATTTGACCAACTTAATCTGCACATTGACCAGAAGGGACAAACTCTCTTTCATGCTAAACTCTATTAATGATGTCTATCAAGCCAGTCTTTTATGAAAAAAATTAACCATATATTTTGCCATCCCCATCTCCAGATTATCCAGATGAAACTGTGCAAAGAAATGACGAAGGTTATACTAAGTTCTTTGTTTAACATGTACGAATCAGGGTTTGTTTTTTATTTGTTTATGGGATGTGGGCATTGCTGGCAAGGCCAGCATTTATTGCCCATCCCTAATTGCCCTTCAGGAGGTGGTGGTGAGCCACCTTCTTGAACCGCTGCAGTCCGTGTGGTAAAACTTGTAAGAATCAGGGTTAAACTAACTTGTAATAATTCAGCTGCAGGAAGTTCAATATTGCCCTGGTGTACGTACCTTAACATGTCATTTGTAGTAAATTAAGCAAAATGAATAGCGACCTGAGATTTTGCACGATACAGTGACCTAGTGGCATAGTGCATTGATGTACTTATCCATTGTGGCAGAAGGTGGTACATTTTGGGCTTGTGCCCATGATTTTCCATGCAGTGTGTTACTAATTTCTGGATGCCAAGGAAAGGGAGAAATTGACAGCAAGTTGAACAATGCCGCTGTTGTCTGCCTCCAGGAATCAGCTGTAGAGCAGGATTGTCGAGGGCTTTAAATGGGCAGCCCACCTTCCCAATGGTATGTGGCACATGGGCAAGCTAAGGTGAGCAAGAAAAAAAACCCTAACAAATGATGCATGCAATGCAAGACAAAATTCTTTCCCTTTAAATTAGATGCGGTATATATTTTGACATTTTAGGCATGATTTAGTTGGATGTCTATATAAAATCTTTGCAATTTATAAGTTTAAGTTGTTAAAATGCTTGGGATGGCGAGAAGCAGAATTCAAAATCTGAAGTGGCTTTGAACAGGGCACTTTTGTATTCATTGAAAGATACTCCGATTTGAAGCAAATTTCACAAATGTCACATCTGTTAGTGTAACAAAGGCTGTCATTTTCCGGGGTGTCAGTGGGCAGGATCGGTAGTGGATCAGGTGGGAAAGTGTATTTTTTTTGACAACGGGTCGGGAACGCGCTTTTCCAAATGTCGGGTCTGTCAGCGCTGAGCAGACCCGACAGGCAGCAGCGGGTGACCCAATTAAACTCATTATAATGTACTTAACAGACCCTTAATAGGCATTTTTAACTTAATTTTTAACTTTAACTTCATGGCCACGGGAACCACACTGTTCGGGGACCATGTCTGTCAACCTGAGGCGGGAGTTCAGTGGCCATTGCTCCAGCTGATTACTTGACAGCTTCAAATGTACAGTAAAAGCTCCCATCTGACAGATCTTCACTTTCCTCAGCCACAAGCTGTTTCTCAGTCCATTTCCAACACAGATTCTGCAGGCTTTCCACTTTCCACTCTCCATCCACTCTCACCTCATTGGAAGAACTCTCTCACCATTGACAGAATGCTTCTGTCATTTGTACTTCATCTGCCATCTATTCCATCAAAGTGCCCTTTATACTGTCTCACCTTGGTTCTCAGAATCCGACCACGATCAGCCCCAACACCAGCAGCACCAGGCACACCAGCAGCACCAAGAACAATAACAACCTTCTCCTCAATCATCTGATGCTGCACAGGACAGAGGGCATCAGCACCAGAGCACATTGCTGCCCGGGATGCCAGGGATGGCCTCATCATGGCCAGATTTACTTCACTTGATGCTGTACACCCATATGGCTGCCACATGATGCGCCAGGTTGGCACCACCCCACACCAACACCGTAACGCATCCCTACAATGTCCAAGCCATTCCTTTCACACTCACCACCATTGCGGGGGGTACCGTTATGTCTCACCATTCACTGCAACTCACTAAGCCACTTCCAAAGGTGCACATGGAAAGTGTTGAAAATAATGGTTTCAATGTTTGACAGCACATTAATAGAAACTTTACATGAACATTGGATAAAACACCCAAGTGGCTACCCTTGTGTGTTATGATTGGTGTGATTGCACTAGGATGAGGGTGAGTGTGAGTGGTGACTAGTGAGATGGGGAAGTGATAGCGTAGATAGAGAGGGATGGGTGGAGGTGCAAGGTAAGTTGGTGTGAGTAAGGATGTGCAGGAGCAGGGTAGGGAAGGCAGAGTGATGAGGATGTGATGAGAGGCACAGCAGGATGAGGCTGAGTGTGGTTTTGTACTAATGTTTTGTGATCTACTGAGATCAATGAAAGGTTTGCGCCACTGCACCCAAGTCCTCCTGACGACATCCCTGCTTGTGACCTCCTCTGCAATGTGCAACCAGGCTGTGTTGATCTCCTGGGCAGGTCTCTTCCGCCCACGGGAAGGGAAGTGGACCTCCCTGCGTGCTGTGACTCCCTCCATAAGCATATGGAGGGAGTCATGGGAGAACTTGCATGCAGCCGTGCACCTCTGTTCAGTGATTGTCAGTCTTTGCAGCACCTCAATGCTGTAGAACACTGACAGCACAAACGTCAAAAGTAAGGAGGCCATGGTCCCTTTAAGGAAACCGTCTGATGACGCGTCATTAATGACGCCACCAGACCCGCTTCCTCTAATTGGACTGGGAAACACACTGGGCGGGCTTAACAAGCCCTATCAATGTAAATTCATTTTCCAGAGCGGGATGGAGCCAGCAGCGGGGCCGCGACCCGACACCGACATCGCCTGCCCCGGACCTGCCGAGGTGAGCAAAATCCCGGCCAAAGTGTGAGCTCTATGGTTCTTTATACAAATAAGCATTGTCTCAGTCCATGGCCTCGCCCCTCCCTATCTCTGTAACCTCCTCCGGCCCTACAACCTTCCGAGATCTCTGCGCGCCTCCAAGTCTGGCCTCTTGCACAATTCCGATTTTCATCACTATGTCCATTGGCAGCCATGCCTTCAGCTGCCTAAGCCCTAGGCTCTGGAATTCCCTCCCTAAATCTCTCCGCCTCACTACCTCTCTCTCCTCCTTTAAGACACTCCTTAAAATCTACCTTTTTGACCAACCCTTTGGTCATCTGTTCTAATATTGGAGGGATATTTACTAACCCTAGCCCCTTTGGGGCTACCCCGATCAGGCATATTTCTCAGACGTTCACTTTCAACTAAAGTTTGAGGTAGCCGAATCCTAAAGACGCTTCATTGGGTCTAAGGGTCAGGCTATCTCTCCCTAAAGGAAAGGAACAACCCGAGAATGTTATCGTCCTCCAGATAGCGCTTTTAATAAGTTTAGCTAGACTGTAACGTCCCGGATATTATGAGGGTCCGGAGAACTCCTTCAGAATTATGTAACTCTTCCACCAAAGAGTGTACAGAGATTGAGTTTGCGAGTTATTGATACAGAAGACTTATGTGAGACAATTCTAAAAAATATATAGAGATTTATTAAAAGAACCGACATGCAATTTACAGTTGGTGAATCAGTCAATCGCAACGTTAACAGTTCTAAAAAGAGAAAAAAATACGATCTTATTATTAACAGAGAATCTTACTTTTAAATCTTAACTTTGCTAAAGTATTGCAGTTCTTAAAGTTTTCTATATAGGATATCGATCAATATCAAATACCTTTGATCCCCGAGGTACAAAGAGTTGTAGACCACAGAGCCACCTCTATAGCCGAGAATCGCTTTGCCCGATTAAAGCGACTCTGATATCTCATTTGAAACTTCAATATTTATACCCTTTTCCAGTTGTATTTCCTTTAAAGTTTCTGCTGATGCAAGTTAATTATCCCCATTCATCTTTCTGCCAACCTCTGCAATTCTTACTGCCACATCAGCTTGTAATATTCCAGAATCTTGTTGCATCTCCCAGGTGTTCTGAGTTTACCATATAAAACGGTGTGAAGGGTAGATGTCCCTTATTTTATGTCATCTTTACGAGGGCAGATGTTCCTTATCTTATGTGCCACCTTTACGAAGTTTAAATTAAAACACCTTATCCAGGGTGGACCAATGTTTTTGTTCCCAAAAGTCAGCTACTCGGAGCCATGCACCTTCTGTTGCAATAAGGTTATTTATTCAGGGTCAACAACTTGTCCTGTTTCAATAAGGCCAGAATTCTTTCATAAGATAGTGTATTTTTCTAAATAGGTTATATGGCTTATTCCTTCACAATATCTCCTTATGTGGCTCGGTGTCAAAATTTGTTTGATAATGTTCCTGTGAAGCGCCTTGGGAATTTTTCTACGTTAAAAGTGAAGAGCCAATATTTCCACTATCTCCAGGGCCCAGTACCTGTTATAAGGTTTTATTGAAAGTAAGTAGTACAACTGTCATGGTTGCAATGATGCCATTATAGGAGTTTCACTTTTATTCATATGGAGAAGGGGCAGAGCTGGCACTTCAGAATGATCACAGAATCACAGAATCCCCACAGTGCAGATAAAGGCCATTTCGGCCCATCGAGCCTGCCCCGACACATATCCCACCCTATCCCCGTAACCCCACGTATTTAATCCCCCTAACACTAAGGGTCAATTTATCATAGCCAAATCAACCTAACCCGCACATCTTTGGACTGTGGGAGGAAACCGGAGCACCCGGAGGAAACCCACGCAGACACTGGGAGAATGTGCACACTCCACACAGACAGTCACCTGAGGCCGGATTCGAACCCGGGTCCCTGGCGCTGTGAGGCAACAGTGCTAACCACTATGCCACCGTGATCTCCCAACCCTAGTCCATTGCTGGGAGACTGCAGAGACCAGTGGGAAGGAATGGAACTCTGAGGTCAGGGAGTAGCAGGAGTGCGGCTTGGAGCTATGGAGAGAGGCCGGGCAGGTTCTTGGCCAAGGGTTGAATGGCAAACTCTCATGGCAATTGTTTGCCACAAAATTATTTTTTTGGTTGAATGTGAAAAAACAATCGGAAAAGAACACTACAGATATTGTGCTGGCACTTGATGGGTCCCCGATTCTGAAATCGGACTGGTTGAAGAGACACTAGATTCTTCCATGTATTTCTGAAATAATCCGTTCCTATATTCTTCGACACAAAACCTTTTCATATCGGGTTTATAATGGTTTGTGATTTTCTGTAACTTTTTGTTGAGTCTGCTTGTAGAAGTGACAACCCCTCACATATTGTTCCACACATTTTTGAATCTCACGTTACAAATTAAATCAGTGGGGACAAGTTAAAATGTATGTTAAAAACCAAAAACTCTTCAATTCTCTGACATTTGGCTGGTTTTCTACATTGAAATAGTTTTCTCTTGTCTCACTTGGGCTCAGATCGCCAAAACATGTTTCACTTGAGATTTTAAACATCCATCTCTTTGGAGGGTTATGAGGCAGATTGAGACTCCTGTCTCAAAAGGTGAAGCTGGTGTCAAGGACAGGATTATTCTTTTAATTAAATTTCATTAATTGGCAGCATGCAGTTGGTGCACTGCATTGTGGGAAGGCACTTCAGTCATGGCAAAAGCTGAATGTGACATGACAGAAAAAACTGCCCTTCTATTTCTGAGATCTATCCATGCCGACTTTGTAAACAGAGTTTTATCTGGGGTACTTTTTTAAAATTGACATCAAGCAGTTCTGATGAAGTAACCATTAAAAATTCTTGCACTCCATCCATTTTGCGTGTTAAAATACTAGATTTCGGGCCAGCAAATGTTAATTTAGAAAGTTCAAACCTGATAAAAATGCTTCTGATTATATGCATTTCTATTCTTCACAGGCCAGTTTTTGGCTGGAGAGGGGCATCTCACAGTGTGCCCCATTAGTTAGACTTACAATTTTTGCGATGTTAATGGCACATCAGCCAGCAACTTGTGGCAATTCGCAATTCACACAGTTAACCCTTCCTCTCCAAATGTTTCTGGCCAATTTGCACATTAATAACGGCGTGCGCCGTTCAGACGCTGTTATTTTTTCAGCAAAACCTGGCCCTTTATTCTTGCAATGAATTACTACAAAATATGCTTTTTTTTCCCCCGACAGCCTGTTATTGGGAAGTCAGGTGTTCCTCAAGGACCTTCGGAGCAAAAGGTTGCCGTGGTTACTGTTGATGACTGTGACACTTCTGTTGCATTGCACTTCGGCAGTTTTATTGGGAACTATTCCTGTTCAGCTCAAGCAACTCAGTCTGGATCAAAAAAGTAAGTTTTTTTTAAATGAAAGAAATGAACTCATGAGAATTCTTCCTTTTGTTATCACAAGCTGTGACTTATTTTTTTCTTAAGTTACCATTTCTGCCCTAATGGCTCAGTGAGTAGCTGCGCTGTACAGGAAATTCCAGGTGTAATCAAATGCTACTTGCACTTATATAGCACCTTTAACATAGAAAAATTCCTGAAAGACTTCACAGAGGTGTAAGGAAATTGGATGCAGAGCCAAAGCAGGGAAGGTTAAGAGGGGTGACTAAAGAGGGTCTGAAAGGAGGAGAGGGAGGTGGAGAGGAAGAGGGATTTAGCAAGTGGGTTTTAGGTGGCTAAAGACACAGCGACCAATGGTGAGGCAAAAAAAAAGGACAGGAAGCCGTCCGCACAGAAACAAGCTTGACCAATCAGGAGGTCCAAAGTTCAATAGCAAAATACTGCGGATGCTGGAAAACTGAAATAGCAACAGAAAGCGCTGGAAAAACTCAGCAGGCCAGGCAACATCCGTGGAGAGAGAAACAGAGTTAACGTTTCAGGTCGAAGACCCTTCGTCAGAACTGGAAAAAAGCAGGACATGAAACAGATGAAAAAGCAAGTTTGGAGGCTGGGGGAGGGAATAAAAGAACAAAAGGGAAGGTCTGTGGGAAGTAAAGAGACATTAAGAGATACTCAAGACGAGATGGTAATAGGACAGGTTAAGAAACAAAAGATGGCTCTAGAAGTGTGAAATGTGCTGGCAGAATGAAAGACAGCTGCCATGTGGGAGAGAGAAAAAAAAGGGAAAAGGAGTCTTGGCAGATACCTGATCAAACACGAGAAGGGAAACTGAAAGCAATGAAGATGAACAAGGTTGAAGAGCCAAATGGAGATCCCGTCGAAGAGAAGAGCAGAACTTCTTCAAGGTGGGCATTCCTAGAAGAGAAGTGGCAGTGAACCAAACACTGATACAATGGCAAAATACTGCGGATGCTGGAAAACTGAAATAACAACAGAAAGCACTGGAAAAACTCAGCAGGCCAGGCAACATCCGTGGAGAGAGAAACAGAGTTAACGTTTCAGGTCGAAGACCCTTCGTCAGAACTGAAGTTCAAGTTAGCTCTGAGGAAGGGAGGGGAGAATAAAAAGAGGAAAAAAAACTGAAGCCTGGAATTTACAATCTGTGTTATTTTGATGCCAATGCTAACCACCATCAGCATTAAAATAACACATATGAGAAAATGCAGGCTCAAGTCTTCACCACTAAACGCTACCACTGTGCTCCAGACTACCCTTAAGCAATGCCGCGGGAGATCCACTATTGTACTACAGCATGGAAATTATCGACTGTACGGTTACATGTATTTTGGCATCCACCAGATGAGATAATCAGTAAATATGACTAACTACCAATTGTTTTTTTAATTCTATGTTCACCACAAAGTAAGGGAGATGCCACTAATATATCCTCCAGCCACACTGCTTCAGACTCATTGCATCATTCATAATTCCATTGCACAGACGACTGCATTTCAATCACAATTGAATTAGGTTTATTTCTAATCTCAACATGTTCTACTAAATTAACCCACCCACATTTATCTCGGGGGCAGGTATTTGGAGTACGTGTTTGTTTTGGCCATGTTCTGTTGGAGCCCACACCTAGTATAATTGTCTTTTTTCTCTTGGCGTGACTGTAGTAAAGAAATCTATTAAAAAGAGAATACTTGCACTTGTCCTGCAAGTATATATTTTTTCTGTTTGATTGTTTTTGGCCCCGTTGTCTTCTGCCCTTCCCAAAGGACTCTGCTGGCTGAGCTTCCAAATCAGTCAAGTGTGTGCGTTGGCTGTGATGGTCAGCAGGCAGTTTGATTGGAGAGAATTACAGCCAAACCCACTCACTGATATCCGCACATCCACACTCTCCAACATGGGCCATTGAACACCAGCTCTTAATTATCCGTCGCAATTTTCACTTGATAAAACTATGCGCTGTCAAGAGTACATAATGTTTCCTTTGTTAATTGCATTTCATCTCCTTCTTGCATAAAATCTGATAATGTTGCTTTATTTTCATTCATGTACCTTGAATGTTGATGTAAGAGCAAATTTTGGGAACTCGTCCCCCCCAAATTCCATTATGGCTATTAATGGAGGTTCCACTGTAATGAATTTTGATGGTATATGCTGCTTTACATTTGCAGTTTGCTTCTGACATTGCATGTGCTCTCCATGTTAACATGAGAACATAAATGGCCTGTAATACAAACACACAGGGTTTCTTTCTGAAATTTGGAAAGAAAATTTTCACCAACTAACATTTCAAAAGTGTCGCGCTATCCATTCGTTCACGTTTGTCTATCATTAGCCATGCTTTTTTATGCATGTATGGCATTGCTCACTTGTGATAATGTGTGAGTGATAAAACTCAATCTATGGATGAAGGATCTTGTGTCAGGAGAAGTAAAATAAAGACTGCTACCTTCTCTGGTTTTGTTTCTCAGATCCCTGGATTTGACAGGTCCTTTACTTCTTGGTGGAGTTCCAAACCTGCCTGAAGACTTTCCTCTTCAGAATCATGAATTCATGGGATGCATGAAAAACCTGTTTATCGATAACCAGCAAATTGATATGGCTGATTTCATAGCAAATAATGGCACAGTATCGGGTAAGTTAGAGAAACCAATTGGTGTTCCCAATGCACTGCTCCATGTACTGAGTTTACCATGAGGGGAAAGCAACAAATGGAGGTCAAGCACTTCCCCACAGTCAGAGAAGAAAAATATAAGGGGGTGGGGGAGGGGCATCTCTCTGTGGTAAACCCAGGAATAGTATTGGCAGAGCCCAGGACCAGAGTTCCTTCTCTGCTCCCGTATGACCGGGGAAATCCTAAAAGAGGGAAAAAGTATATTTAAAAACAGAAAATAATAATGTCTTAAAAAGAAAGCAAAATGCGAAAGTATACAAGTGTTCAGACAATTCCAATTATTTTAGTGGTTTACTTTAAAAAAAATATATAAATCATCCTGGGGAAGGAGAAATTATCAGCTTTCATTCTTGGTATGAAAGTGATTATCATTAGTCCTACCTTTGAAGGGCTAGTTTAATTCTCACTCCTGAAATGAAGGGACGGATGACTCTGTGTTATACAATATGTGTGTCTGTAAAATGAGATGTGCGCCATTTTTCCTTCTGTAGGGTGCTCTGCAAAGTGGAATTTCTGTGATTCAAACACATGCAAGAATGGAGGGACTTGTGTGAACCGGTGGGAGACCTTCAGTTGTGAGTGTCCCCTGGGCTTTGGAGGCAAGAACTGTGAGCAAGGTATGGATACAGATGGGCAACCTAATCAGTACATTTATTAAAATTATAATGTCAGCTGAAAAGTTACCCGAGCTCTTTATTTGATGGCAGTTCCCCCATTAACCAGCCTCTCTCCACACCAGTATGGGTTTGCTCTTGCTCCTTGCTGAGGGAATGGAAGGAGAACGGAATCATTCAGTTGAGATGTGGCAAGGGGAGTGGCGGAGACAGTTAAAGCTGGTTTGTGAGAAAAAGAAGGAAATCTGTTTTTGGCCATATTCAAAAGGAAAGTGTTAAAAAGGATTGAAAATACATTAAATGCTTCAACCGATTGCGTTAAAGTTCTCGGACATGAATGGGCTACAAACTTCCTCAACTTCCATGTAATAATGTGTTGTGAATGTAGTGTAATGGATTTTCAAAAGGAGTTTGTTAAGGTGCAGCTTTGTTGATAAAATTAAGGGACATGGTATTAAAAGGAATGTGGCAGCATGGGAGCAAGTTGGTTTAAGAACAGAAAACAGAGAGAAGTGGTTCATGAATATGTTTCGGACTGGAGACATGTAAGTAGTGGTGCCTCATAGTGGTTAATATATCTTTCCTGAGGTTCAGTGCTCAAAGCTAAATGCAGTACTCCAGATGGGTGAGAAGCAACTGAAGCATCACTTCCTTACTTTTGAATTCCAACCCCTTGAGATAAAGGCCAACAATCCATTAGGTAACATGGACCAAATGGCCTCCTTGTGTTCTGTAAAATTCTATGATTCTATCTAAGAATTTCATCATGTGATGTATGTTGTTATAAAATGCAAAATGTTTATTTCCCAAGTGCAGTGGTTTAATGAGGGTAGACTGTGGTTGATTAATCTCAATGGAAATAATACCTTTGCTGGCAAGGCAGGTTTCTGCCTTCTGTTTGCTTGTTTTAGTATTAATGAAAATTAACGTTCAATGTTGTGTGAATCACATGAAATGTATTTAAATTCCTCCTAACCCTCTGACAACCAGCTGCACTTGAACAAGTGCGGTTCTGGTTTATTCAGCAGGGCGAGAGTTAACATACAGGGAATTAAAAGTGTTGTAATCCATAACATAACGAACGACAGGTTTCCAAGAGTTCTAAAAGTTCACAAAAATATATTCATGTGCGTGCAACACAGCAGATGGGTGCACAGTGAATAGTGCTAAGCAGCACTCTAAAACCCTATCCAGGGATCCAGTTACAGTGCACCTGCCTCTTGCGTGATGGAGTTTGTCTTACTTTGAAAACAACCCTTCGAAAGAAAGAAAAATAAAACCTTGTTTTTTCAAGAGAAATGTTCAGAGTGGGTCTCTGGATTGTTTTAGCCCATACTTTTTGTTTCAGATGATGTCGTAAACACGGTACATTATTACCAATGAAGACCTCAGTTTCACCACCGCAGGCTTTGCACCCTTGTAAATGACATAGTTGTAATATTTTCTGTAAACCTGAATAATACATTGACAAAACTTTATATGGATACTTTCAGTACTGAGCAATCCACCTACTGGTTTTGAATTCTTTGAAAATAGAAGTGAAGACACTTTTGAAATAGTAGACTGGCGTAATGCCTGAAGTTCCTGAGCTTAAATGCAGAACATTTTAATTGCAATATTTAACTATGGGGCTTTTCAATCTCAGGATGTTATTTATCTTTTGCTGAGTTAGCTGACCTTGATTGCAGAGCAGTGATGGGGCACCTCAGTTGGCCTCAGTGGCCCAGGTTAAGGAACTGTTCCTGATATCTACCAACTGCTGGCCCTTCCTGGAAAGTGCGGCAAGTGTAGACATCAGGTGACGAGATTGGGCTTGATTGTGATGCTCCACATGATTGAATAACCTGCTAATTCTCACTGTGTATAAAAAAAAAAAGGGCAGGGAACCAAGGTATAATTCTAACCAGCTCCTTCAGAAGGGAAGGAGAGAAAATAAAGAGATAAATCCTTCATAGACAATAATGAATACCTACGAGTGATTCCAAAGCAGTAATCTAATTTGGTTCAAATAACATCATAAATCATGCAACCAAAACTTGATCATTTTTATAACTGTCATCAAACCTTAAAGTGAAATGACAGCCTTGAAATATATGGATGTATTATTTATAGTGTAAATTATTTAGCATCTATTACTGTAGATGGTGTGATCTGTGTCCTGGTGTGTGACAATGTGAAAGATGAATCTTGATGTCTATTCACCAGTAAAGGTACAAGTAACATGCTATCCATCGTAGACAGTTTTGTTACTAAAGGAGGTCCTGGACAAGTTCAAAGGGCTCAAAACGAATAAATCCCTTGGTGCAGACAGTATGGTCTATAAATTAGGCAGTGCAGCACCCGTTTTTTGGGTGCTAGCTGGCCTACTAAGTTCCCAATATGGAGGGCAGGAAGAGCATGGATATTTCCGTCTATAAGTGTGCCGCCCGCCATATTGAGAAAGGGAAAAAAATAGGCGTCCAGGGTTCACACCTGAAAGAAGTGTTAGGCTCTTCGCCTCTGCAAATAAGGGGGCCCAACACCTGTTTGAGGACCCCACTGTAAGATTGGTTTGCCCTGAGGCAGGCTGCCTTCAGTAAAACCAGATCTTGCACTACCGACAAGGTAAGTTTTTGAAATATACTTACCTGAATGTTGAGCCGGGAGGAGCAGGCGTGCTCCTAACCCCACTTTTAAAGAACGCAGGCCTTCGCCATTCGGCCCCCCCACCACCCCCGATCGCCAGCAGTCCCCTCCGGCATCCAAGCCACCTCGACTTCCAATCCCCCTTCCAATCCCCCCCTTGGCCTCCTATCCCCTCCACCTCCGATCTCCCTCCCTGGCCTCCGAGTATAAGTCTGAAGCCATCGTGCAGAAGCTTTATATTGTTTCTGGCCATGCTGCACCTGGAATACTGTGTTCAGTTCTGATCATTGAGGCACAATGGAAATGTCCAAGCTCTGAGGCACTGCAGAAAGGCCGTGCGGTCCCTAGTGTCGGAAGACGGAGTTATGTAGAAGATAGAAAAACTCTTCAGCCTTGAAAGGAAGCAGATGCAAGGGGACCTTCTGGAGATGTATAAAATGCTAAATGAAATAGAATAGGTTATTCCAGAACAAAATTTCAAGTCAAACTACAACTGCAGAACAAGGGATCTAAACGGTGGCAAGTTCAAGAGGATTTGGGCTGTAAACATTTTTTGATTAAACGTTTCAGTGAGAAAACCAGAGGCAGTAGGAATACATTCACTCTGAAGTGCCATTAAAAATTCTGTGGCCACTTAACATTTGATCACTGCTGTCTGTTGCAACCATTAACATAATGTACTGTGTATGACTAATTTGAACGGGCACGAACTAAAAGCTGTTGCTCGAGAAGTTTAGAAAGCCTGCATTCGGAAGCAGAGAATTCAGGCAGGAAAGATGGGGTGGGGAAGAGAGCAAGGGAAATGAAGGCAGGAGGGGCACAGCAAGAATTGCACGATGCCATGTACTGGAGCATCGCAGGTAGTTTGGGCTCAGCTCCAGCTCTGATGAATAGGATAACAGTTTATTTTCTCTTATGGTCACTAAGAGGCCAAAATTAAGTGAGTTTAAGTGATTTCAGCCCTGTTCCTCATAAGTATTCAAAACATCTGCACGACATGAAACTCTTTTGCCAATCTTTTTTGCAAGCAGAGCAGTACATGAAACTGAGATGTTGGTGAGTGAAAATATCAAACTGCTATCTAGCTGGTGATTTTCTGAGACTTAGGATGAAACACTTTTAGTTGGGGTAATGGAGGGGAGGCTAATAGAGTAATGGAGGAAGCATTTGACATTTGATAAACCTGATTTTAGAGTGCTTCTTACTGCCTAAGTGCCAAGAACAAAGACATGTTTAATTTCTCCGGTACTATCATTTTGATATGCAAATAATGGATTGGGGAATGAAACCTACCACACATGAAAATAGCTGGCTGCTGTATTTTTTGACGGCGTATATTAGAAATTTGCTTATCAGTGTTTGAGCTGGTTCTGAAATTGGTCGCGATGCAGCCATAGTAAATTGGTGGCAGTGTATGCCCAATTCAGGGATTATTCTCGTCCATACACAGATTCAATTGTATGCTAAGTGCATTCAGTGCAAGGTCAGGTTTCCCTATTAAGGCTCTGATCTTTCCCATTAGGAAGGCATTAGCGCCCCACATCAGCATCTAAAAACATTAGAAAGGAGCAAATAGAGAAAGAAAGAACCTGCATTCATGTAATGCCTTTCAAGACATCCCAAAGTGCTTGACAGCCAATGAATTACAGCTAATGAGGCCAAAGGAAAAAAAAAATCCATCTTTTTTGAGACATGCTTGCAGCTATTCAGAACCTCACCCAAGCTGACCACCCATCAAGTTTAAGCCTAGATGGTGAGTCCGAGCAGCTTATTTCACCTTGGGAAATATCACAGCCAAGTTTAATCCTCTGATTAACTGATGTCCATGTACTCCTACTTTCAGCTAACCTTTTTTTTGCTTCTCCCCTCCTCTCCAAGCCCAGGGGGGTGGTGAGGCTCATTTTAGTCCCCTCGGCAACCCAGACTGACTCAAATCAAGCCTTCCTGTTATATGTATGGCTCTGAACCACACCGAGTGGGTGCATGTACCCACTGATCCACTGGGGAGGGCGGTTATCTTTAACACCAGAGAGCGAGGCAGTGCAGCATTAATTATAAGGAAGTACAGTATATTGTTTAGCCAAAATACAATGCTAAAACTCCCGAATCATTCGGCTATCAGTCGTTACAGGCTCAGGTGAAGCTGTATTAACTGCGTGCCGAGCTTGCCAAATTCACTTTTGCAACAACTGGAGAAAGGAAAAATTTTCTGACGTTTAATGTTTCCTTCCCAGCAGCTGCTTCCGTTCCATTCTAATTTTACAAAGCTGTTGGGTCCGATCCCACAGGCTGACCCCGTTGCATGCTCGGGTCAAATGATTTGCCATTAATTGTGAAACAATAGCAGGCACTATGGAGATTCCCCGGAGACGGCCTCGTGTATGAGGAGTTAATGATTTACATCTGTGTTTGGGTTCTGTGCGTTGATATCGAGAAGCTTAGCTGTCCGATTTCCTCCGCTGCAGCTGTTTGCTTTTGGACGTGGTGCTGCTGGTGGAGAGGATAGCGTCGCATTCTGAACAGCTAATGCAGAATCTGCTCCAGCAGCACTTTCGTTCTTTAGACAAGAGGGCAGCCAGGTTAAAAAAATGTACCCGTGCCACTTATCCTGTGGGAAACGTCAAAGCAGGTGAAGTGTGGGTGCTTACTGTCAAGCCAATCGGAAATAAGAGAGTATATGAGAGAGAAAAATTCTATATTGAACATGGGTGCTGAAAAACAATAGTCATAGTAAAGGTTCATATGTGATGGTTGTGGCCAATCTCTGAAACGGGTGACTAACCCGCTCGGTTTCAACTGGCCACCCCCGCCCTGCTTCTGCCGGGCGGGTAGGGTTAAAATCGACTCCATTGATCGACATGGCATGAACTACATCAGAGAAAATTCTAAATGAAACAGGGCTTCTACGTTCAAGACATCAATTCCAAGAGGAGTGGAAGAAAGCTTGGCCATCCGATACGCTAGACAGGTAACAGGCGAACACCAGGTAACATACGTCAAAGCTAGACTTCAAAGAAAAAATCAGCCAGAAATCAGATGGGTGACAATGCTAAGTAGAAGAATTGGTTAAGGAAGAAGATAAGGCTCTCTTAATGATTTGGCAAGTTAATTCAGCGAGTAATTGAGCCATACAAACCAAAGAGAGCCCAGCTCTGATCCCAGTCTGTGCTGAGTTAGCTAACGTCTGCTGGGGAAAGTGGGGGAGCAGCAGTAGGGACACAGTCATGTGCTCAGAAAGTAGCTATTCCACTTAACATCTGGAAAGCATCAATGGAATTAAAAGTGTGGGTGATTTTTGTCAAACTAATCCGAAATGATTGTGTGAAATAACAGTAATAGGAAAGGTTGCACTAGATATCTGTACTAATTATAGATCAGGATGCCAGATCATTATTCAGAGTCTTCTACTTAGCATTGTCACCCATCTGATTTCTGGCTGATTTTTTCTTTGAAGTCCAGCTTTGACGTGTGTTACCTGGTGTTCGCCTGTTACCTGTCTAGCGTATCGGATGGCCAAGCTTTCTTCCACTCCTCTTGGAATTGATGTCTTGAACGTAGAAGCCCTGTTTCATTTAGAATTTTCTCTGATGTAGTTCATGCCATGTCGATCAATGGAGTCGATTTTAACCCTACCCGCCCGGCAGAAACAGGGCGGGTGGCCAGTTGAAACCGAGCGGGTTAGTCACCCGTTTGGAACTCGCTGGTCAAGGGGTGAGAATTACTTCCTACACTGCAAAAGCTCACCCCTCTGATGGGCCAACGTAGACAGTAATTGGCAGTGCCCATGGCGATGAACTGCCCTGCTTTACCAGCTAGGAAGAATGTAACTGAGTTTGCTTACTTAAAAAAAAAATCGTTATCAACAAAAATATTATTGTTCAACATATTAAACAAGACTTTGATCCATAAATTACAATCACGTTTCTGGTTTTTTAATTCTTTGTTGTATTGCCCTGTACAGGCAATTGTATACTACGAAATCAGTATGTAAATTTATTTTGGTTTAAAAGGGAAATTAATTTGCACACTCAGGATTATAAGCCCATAGACAGCTGTGAAGGATAGGGTTAAATTGAGCCAGCATAAATCCCCTTTGGATATGGATGAGCATATGGAACTTTCTGAATGGGCCATCCATTGGGGAATGGCTCACACCAAAAACAGTATAACAGAGCATTAGACAGAAACCGATTTATTCAAACCATATGGTGACGGATACTACAGTGTGAAAGATTGATTAAATCTGCACGGTTTGCATATATTCTGGGAAAGTTCAGAAGCATGGTCTTCTATTTTGCTTCAGGAAAACTTACAAAACAGGTACATATGCATGAGACAGAAGCAGAGGTGCTCCTCCCGGCCACACAAGGAAAGTCACGACCATTCCTGCCCCGGACTCTTGGGCCACTGTGGCTCAGTGGGTAGCACACTCGCCTCTCAGTCAGAAGGTTGTGGGTTCGAGTCCCACTCCAGAGGCCACAAAATCTAGGCTGACACTCCAGTGCAGTGCTGAAGGAGTGCTGCAGTGTCGGAGGTGCCGTCTTTCGGATGAGACCTTATAGCGAGGCCCCGTCTGCTCTCTCAGGTGGACGTAAAAGATCCCATGGCACTGTTTCGAAGAAGAGCAGGGGAGTTATCCCCGGTATCCTGGCCAATATTTATCCCTCAACCAACATAACAAAAACAGATTATCTGGTCATTATCACATTGTTGTTTGTCGGACCTTGCTGTGTACAAATTGGCTGCCGCGTTTCCCACATTACAACAGTGACTCCACTGGCTGTAAAGCGCTTTGAGACGTCCGGTGGTCGAGAAAGGCGCTATATAAATGCAAGTCTTTCTTTTCTTTCTTTTTTCCTCCCCATACTGGTGGAAATTGCCCAGGATGCCCCCCGACCATGCCAAGGCTCTAGTCAGCCTCCAAGCAAGGGGGCCAATCCAAGAATTCAAAAAAAAAATCTTCCTTTTTGGGAGTCCAAGCTACTTGTCAGGCCTGGACCCCAGTGGTGGGGTCCACATGCTCCCTTGTGGAAGTTGGTAAGCCATATTTCTCTTGGTGTACCGGCCTCGACTGAAACACCAGGATCCAACTGAGGTTCAGTAGTGGGAACTCGCTGCTTAGGGAATCTCTGCCCCTGACATGTTATTTACATTCTAAGGGAAAAATGGAAATTCGGCACCTTACAAGGCAACATGGAGACCATCAGAAACAATGGAGACCTAATGTAACTGGGTCTCCGCCATTTCCTTGCTGGTTTCACCAGTTTCCCAACAAAGTTCTAGTAGAACCCCCATGGAATTTTGGGGTTTATATATATATCAATCTAGCTAAACGTGTAAATTTAGATTTTTTGTTAAAGTACACACAATCATGCTACAGGAAACTTTCGTTTATCCGGCACCCAAATATCCGGAATTCTCGCTTAACCGGCAAAAATCATCCTCCGAAAACTCCTCTCAAATAACCGGCAATGTTGCCGAGCCACAGTCGAGTCTCCGCGAACGACGAGTGCTCCGAAAACTCCTCTCAAATAACCGGCAATGTTGCCGATCCCGAGTCCGAGTCCGCGAACGCCGATTTAGTCAGTAGGGGTACTTTTCAAAAGTGCCACTACTCGGCCACCTGGCGCTGTCGGAAGTCCGAAACACTGCAGTAGCAGGATTTGATTCTCCCGCGCTGCCTGGAGTCTCTTTGTTAAAGATAGCCTCGGTAGATATAACTCTCCGTTATCCGGTACTTTCGATAAACCGGCACCACGCCGGTCCCGTCGATGCCGGATAAACGAAAGTTTCCTGTAATAACATTCAACAATACATATGATGAATCCCAAGGTTGGCTAAGTGCTAAATAAAACAATCTGCTCCCAATTATATACTTTATACAACCTTATATCATAATGAGATACAAAAGTATCTATGTTCGATTGCTCTCTCTTGCTTGTTGCCTGTGTTTTAAGCTTTAAAACTGCAAGTTGGAGATAGATTGAGAACAGTTTTTATAGAAATTTGTGTAGAAATGAAGTTCTGCTCCATGAATAAGGATTCTGTCTGTTGTTCATTGTCCCTGCCCGTGATGTTTCTGGAATGGAATTTTATGATGGCTCTGAAGAGAAATTCGACATAAAATATTTGTTTTCAGACGGCCTCCAACCATCAGTTTTAAACCCTGTACTGTGGGACCAAATGAGTATTGAGAGACACCAACAAGCCTTTGTAACATTTAGCTCCCTCACCCACAAAGAAAATAAGCATCATGACTCGCACACACAGGAATATAGGAATTGTTAGACGAGAAACGACCAAGCTCCATCTATTTTGCCTTCCATCCTGGTAGGCGTATGATACAACAGTAATGAAGTTGTTGACTAATCCTAGCAATCAATCTCTTATTAATTAGTCTACAACAGACCCAGACATGAGGCGTGGAAACCCCCCAGTAATGGAAAGCTTTGGGTACCGTAGGCCAAAGTCACCTGTTCCTTCCAAGCATGCTGCACTTGCCATATGTCGTGTCTTAATACTTTTTAATAATGTTTTATTTTCAATAGGGCTTCTTTCAGGGAACTTTCTGTTACTGTAAACTTGTAATAACCTTACTGAGTGCATAAAGCAGAACCTAGTCTGCTAAGCACTCACTCTATGTTGCATCGTTTTCACTGAATCCAACATTACATCAAACATCAGCTTGTCAAATTGAAAGGGTAGCGCCATGCAATTAGACTGCTCTATTAGTTCCCCAGTGAGGGTGTTTGAAATGTAAGCTAACTTAATAAATGCTTATTATGGTGACAAAAAGAAGTCTTTCTTAATATATAAATGCAAATTGACATTCATTGGACAATCCAATTTAGGGGCTACCCTCACATGAAAGCCCAAAGCCCTACTGAGGTTTTTCTGGCAGATGATTGAATTCTGCGTGGGAGAGTTTCTTGTATTAGGGTCAAAGGTGAATGGGTGTTTGAATTATTCTTATAGTTTCAATTTTGGAGCTCAAAAGATTTATGTTCGTAAACTCAAAGCCAAAATTACGCAGTCCACAACACAAGCATCCCTAGAACCTCAGCAACACAGATCTAACTTCTACCATATTGCTAGACAGTCGAGATGCGCACTGTCCAGTAAATTGTCTGGGATTATATGAAGAAACCCCTTCACCACCAGTGGTTGAATTTCTTTCCTGACTTCTCCTCCTCTTCCCCTCCTTACCCCACACACACCTATAGAATCAAAACCATCTGAAATGACACAGGAACAAAGAGTACTGAAGCAAAAAGCCCACTTATCTGCATCGTGGCTTGCAGCAATATCAGGACATGGAAACTTGGGATGTGCACAGAGGGAATGTTGCATCTTTATACTTATGTAACCTTATTTTACTTTAAAAGGATGAGTGCATCAAAGTAAAGCGAACCAAATTTAAGTATATACAAATGAATCCAAAATAAATTCAATTCATTTTGGACCTTGAAGTCAGCACAAAGAAGTGTGAAGTAATGCATTTTGGAAGGAAGAATGAGGAGAGGCAATATAAACTAAATGATAACATTTTAAAGGGGGTGCAGGAACAGAGAGACTTGGGGGGGTTTGCGTACAGAAATCTTTGAAGGTGGCAGGACAAGTTGAGGAGGCGAACATTGTTTATGTGTCGAGTTATTATGGTCTGGACTGCACTGCCTGAAAGGGTGGTGGAATCAGATTCAGTAGTAACTTTCAAAAGGAAATTGGATAAATACTTGAAGGGGAGAAATTTGCAGGGCTATGGGGAAAGGGCAGGGCAGTGGGACTAATTGATAGCTCTTTCATAGAACTGGCACAGGCACGATGGGCGGAATGGCCTCCTTCTGTGCATAATGATCCTATGATTCAATGAAATATGTGCAGATCCTACATACACTGGTTTTCATTTGCTCTTGTTTTTGAAACTCGTATGCTGACCAAGGTGAGGGAAGTTAGTGCTGTGACTTGGAATGTCTTTTTATGTTTTTCATTCAGACTCAATGGGCTGGATTTTGAATGACCCGTGGAGTCGGGTTTGGAGGCGTGTGGGGGGTTAAAGTAGCAGATTTGGGGGTCCCGACCCCATCCCGACTCCATTCCGCCTCCACGCAATTTTGACAAAATGGGTCGCGGGGTTCCCGACTCCATCCCGCCTCCAAGAGGCGCGAGAGGCCATTAACGCTCTTAACTATCCCTAAATTGGCTCTGTAATGCCATTTTGAAGCGTTTTAGCTAGTTTAACCCTTTTCCGACATGAAGTACGCCTGATGTGAAACACGCCAGTGAAACCTGGCGGGAGCACAAGTGGATAGCTGACTATCAGCTGCAGGTCCACTATTACAAGGGAGATGTGATGAAGGTAGTAGTAGTATTAGGTCTGAAAGTCGCCTCTGATGCTGCTGCATTGAATGTCTTCAGAAACTGCCTGGCCTTTGCTGTGAGAGGACCTGGATGCAAAAAAAATTCTCTGTCTCTCTGTCTCTCCTACTGCAAAAGCCAGGCAGACTCTGAGACCAGGCAGTCAGTCTCTGACCTGCAATGATGACATCATCAGAGGCGACTTTCAGACTGAAACCACTAATTGGTTCATGGGTTCCCACATGCTGGAACCCAATTAAGTGAAAATCGCATCATTAATCTGGAGTCGGGGGGGCAACACGAAATGTGGGTAACACGACCCCAACCCCAAGACAAAATCCAGCCCAATGGGCGCGATTTGCCCATTGGAGACGGTTTTCCAAACCCGCCTCCACTGAGAGGTGGGAAAAATTTGCGATTTCCCCTAATTGGCCAGTTGATTTCAGAGGTGTGGGTTCCCCTGGGCCAATTAGTGTTTTGGGACTGAAACTCGCCTCTGCTGACATCACTTATCCAGCTTCATTTAAGGGCTGCTTGCTGCCTTGACTCATTCCACTGGTTTTTGGTCGATGCTGCACCACCTCCAAGCTGTTATCTCCTTGAAGAATGGCCAGCTCCAAGGCAAGGGCCTCCCCGAGGTTCTCGGATGAGGCGCTGGGTATGCTGGTTGAGGGGGTGAGAGCTAGCAGGGAGGTCCTCTTCCCCTCATCTGGCAGGAAGAGGCCTCCCAAAGAAACCAAGGCTGTGTGGGTCCAGCTGGCAAGGAATATAACCTCCAGATCTGTGTGCAGATTGGGTGATTGTTTCTGTTCATTGATGAAATGCCATCCCTGTGTGAATGTATTAAAATTAAGTGATGGCAATCTGTTGGCGTGATGGCATCTGTTATTTTGGCTTAGGCAGTTCCACATTGCAGGCTCCGTGACACTTGCGTGGTCAGGTTGGTGGTCAGAGTGAAAGGAGGCCAGAGAGTCATGTCCATTGTCTATAATGTGTTAAGAAGGAGCCAAGCACATGTGCCACAATGGGCAACCTATGCAAATCTGGCCAGGATGAGTGCATTCCGTGCACGACGTGCTTCCATGCGCTAACGCCTTCTGCCTTGTGCAGCATCAGGTGGGTGAGCAGGGGGTTGGTGCTCCTGCTGCTGTTGCTGCTGAGCTGCCTGGTTCTGCTGCTGCATTGGCTGCTCCTCATCCGAATCTGAGGTCCATGGTGTAAGGAAATAAATGGTATCAAATGCTGCTGGCAGATACCTCCGTTGGGGAAGCGCTCAGTCCAAGCGGGGAGAGGGTCTTCCAAAGTGGTCCCACAGTTAAGAGATAGAAGCTGCAGCACCTCCGACTTCGGTAGGCCTGCTAAAAGTGCTGAAAGACCTTTGGAACAAAAGTTCTGCCACCTGCAACTGCTCCCTGATGAAAGCTCCGTTTTAATGGTGGAGCTGCAGCTGTGAGGAGGCCACCCACTTGTCAACCCGCCAGGATTAGCTGGCGTGGTTTAGGAGGATGGTGCAACACACACAAAATGTGGTAAAATAACGAAGGCCTGTCAAAATAGGATTATAGAGGCCCTTAACTACTATTTAAGGGTCTTAACTACCTCTCCCGACTGATGGAGGCGGGACCGAATCGCACCCATTAAACCCGCCTCCAGCAAAATTGCGCGGAGGCGGGTTGGAGGCGGGTTCCGAAACCGCCTTCAGTTTTGCCAACTGTCCCGCCTCCTCGGGGCTGGGAAAATCGCCCCCAATGTTGGGTCACATAAGGAACATGTTGGATGCACGATGACCTTCGTTTGCTCCAGCTCAAATCAATGAAGCACCTTAATCCAAACTTTAGAAGGTCTCTCAAAATCATTAGAGTAACGTAATCCTTCCCTACACCAGGCAGCCTTGAAGTGTAATTTGGTGCTGAAAGTAGGGCAGTTTTGTATGGCAAACATTCATCCACACAGAAGTGCTCATTTTGCTAAGAATGGAGGCTTTCATGCCATTTGTTTTTGGTTATCATTTGTAAACAGTGAATGTAACAACCAGCCCCCCCACATAGAAACATAGAAGATAGGAGCAGGAGTAGGCCATTCGGCCCCTCGAGCCTGCTCCGCCATTCGATGAGATCATGGCTGATCATCCAAACTCAGTACCCTGTACCTGCCTTCTCCCCATATCCCTTGATACCTTTAGCTTTAAGAAATATATCTAACTCATTCTTGAATATATTTAATGACTTGGCCTCAACTACCTTCTGTGGTAGAGAATTCCACAGGTTCACCACTCTGGGTGAAGAAATTCTTCCTCATTTCTGTCCTAAATGGCTTACCCCTTATCCTTAGATTATGACCCCTGGTTCTGGACTCTCCGACCATCAGGAACATTCTGCCTGCATCTAGTTTGTCCAGACCTGTCAGAATTTTATACGTTTCGATGAGATCCCCTCTCATTCTTCTATACTCCAGCGAGTATAAGCCCAATCGACCCAATCTCTCCTCATATGTCATTCCTGCCATCCCAGGTATCAGCCTTGTGAATCTTCGCTGAACTCCCTCCATGGCAAGAACATCCTTCCTCAGATAAGGCGACCAAAACTGCACACAATACTCAAGGTGTGGTCTCACCAAGGCCTTGTACAACTGCAGCAGGACATCCCTGTTCCTATACTCAAACCCTTTCGCTATGAAGGCCAACTGCGTAAAAGGTCCAGGCTTAGAAATTCGGTAAAGCCTGAAAATGGGTGGGTGCCACCGCAGGCCAAGGTTAACGGGCGCCTGTAAAAAGAACGTTATTTTGGTGCTGCCTGCTGATTTAAATGAGCACGGGGCAGAACCTCCCGTGCAACACGCTCTTTCAGGTGGTAAAATCAGCACGAGGCCGAAGGTCGGGTCTAAAGTACCTGTGCGCCCTTCTCAGGAAATCGTGATTTATGAAAGGGAAGTGCAGTGTTTCCGGTTATGTTTCTCGTGTTTTGTAGGTTGACAGAGAGGGAGGGTATGCAAGATAAATCAAAGCCCAAAGATACACTAATCTGTCATATTTTAAAGAATGCAACCAATATTTCTGATTCTACTCCCTAGAATACAAATAAAAGCAACCTATTCTTTTACTACACATACATAGTGAATAAGCTTTGTTATGACGGAGGGTCTACGCACTGGCAACGGCTGCACGCATGGGTGTGCTTTGGAGAGGGCGATAAAAGGTGCGGCGACATCCAAAATTGCTCAGCGTGCGTCAATTCGGCGTTGCACGCCGATTGACGTCATGCTCCTGATCACTAAAATATTTGAGGCGAGCGCTGGCAACAGCAGCGCTGCCGACCTGCCCAATATGGCGGTCGGCGTGTTCCGCACCGGAAGTGGGTGGAAGCGAGGCGGCCGCCGTTTTTTCTTCGGAGCTGTCCTTAACGGCCGGCGCTAAAGGTTCCAATTTCTAGGCCACAGTTCTCTAATCCAATGGCTCAGTTAGTTAATACACTGATACTGGGCAATACAGATTGAGAATGACTGACTCGTGTTTCAGTGCATGTCTGTGCTTGAGTTAATTCCTGGCCAAGGGAAGCAAAAGCCAGCCAGGGTTCCTTCTCCTGGTAGTCATCCAGCAACCTCCCCTGGAACTGCATGTATGTGGACGTCAGGTCAGAGGAGAGGATAGTGTTTGGCTGCAATACCCTCCATGGTGGAATTGGCTGGCTACACTGCTACTGACACAAGAAAAGTGGCCAGTTGGACGAGGCTCAGCAAAAAGTCAACACTTTCAGGAGAAGGGGAAGTGAGAACCTAGGCTGAAAAAAGAGGAGGGGAATGCATTTCTTTACGTCTAGGTTGCTTGACATCATTCAGGTATCCTTTTTGACCGAGAAGTGAGCGGACAGACTAGACTAAGGGGTAGAAATTAGGTCGCGCCCCATTTGGGGCGCAAATATCGTCTGGACGCAAATATTAGCGCCTGGCGCTAATTATCGGCACTGACTGGAAACTTCACTTTTACCGCCCCGGGAGGTGAGTGGAGCGCTAAAGCAGGCGCTGCATACCTGTCTTAAGGCGCAAAGGCCGAGGAGCGAGGCGCTAACTCAGAGCGCTGGCGAAGCTCATGTAATGTCAGTCAGCAATGGAACACACACACAATGGCACGGGCCAGTTCTTAAAGGGGATGGTTAATCTTGCTTTCCATCCACATCCTGCTCATTGCAGCCTTGAATCTCGGCCTGGAGAGACTTGCACATCAAATGTGCTGGAAAGAACAATGGAGAGTACCAGGCAAAGAGCTCAGAGTGCAGCTCCCACAGTCTCTGCTAAATCGATACAAGGAATGGCAAATCAAAATGAACCTGCAAAGTGCTGCTCAGTACCCAAAGCTCCTTCACACAACGTTGAATCTCTCCAGAAGTCTCTCCCTCTCTCTCTCAGAATGCGTAGTTCAAAAATGCCACCAACAATAAAAGACAGGAAGAGGCCCCCTTTAAATAGCGCCCCCCCCAGCCCCACAGCGATTGATAGCGTTCCAGTCTTCTGGTCGTTGGATGCGCCAGGCGGTAAGGCAGGGGGCGCCACTCAATTTCCGCTCCGGGGCGCCACAAGGGCGTTGCACCATGGAATGACGTCACAATCTGCGCGCGCAGGTGGTCGCAGCGGTAAGTTTTAGCGCCGCCGCACAATGTCAAGTTAAGTTCCCGAGCGGCGCAAACATCGCTACGCCCAGGCGTTAGCGGCTTTGCGCCCCATTAGTGCCCTCTTAAGGCGCTAACGGGAGGCGCAACCAAGTGAATTTTTACCCCTAAATGTTCTTTGTGAGTGCCAACAGTGCTGTGGTTCAAGCAGGATGAATTGAAGGGTTGTCAGTTTTCTCCCTCCCCCTCTGTGATGGAATATCTCTTTTTTTTCCCCCATGGGACTTTCTATTCAGAAGCCTATGTAAGAACTAAAGAAACACATTGCACCTAATCACTAACTGATTTATCTCTTCTGTTCTTTTATTTATTCAACCTTGGTGCCCAGTACTGTGAACCTTCGGCCTTCACCTTGGTTTGTCAATTGAAAAAAAACAAGTAATGTGGGCAACTCTGATATTTGAGCTCACCAGTTTGAGCTAACAGACTTGTGTTAAGCTAATGTGAGTGAAGATAAGTTAATGCGTATTGACTGTCGGGCTTCTTACATTTATCCCAATTTCAAAGTACATCTTCTGAAAGGCAAGAAGAATTTGCAGCACATAGTGTTCTATACATGGAGGAACTCTTAAAAGTTTCAGATGGTTTATTTAGGTTGCTAGTTATTAATTGATAGTGCTATGAATTGTAATGTAGCTTTATGGTTTGGTTAATATTTCATGTAAACCTCCCATAAGAATATAGCGGTGAACTGATTTTTTTTTTTGTTTCAGTAATGGCTAGTCCCCAACGGTTCCTGGGTAACAGCCTCGTTTCATGGAGCAATCTTGTCAACACAATCACTTTGCCCTGGTACATTGGGTTGATGTTCCGTACACGGCAGGCAACTGGCATCTTTATCCGAGCAGAGGCTGGTCAGTTCTCAACAGTCAGCATTCAGGTTGGTAATTTCAGACATTGATACCTTTTTTAAAGCTTTACAAATTATTTGCGTGGAGATATATATATATCCTAATATCCTGGATGTCACTGAGTGTAACCTGGAAGAAACATCAAAGAACAGGGAATTAGGTGGGTTGATGGTACAATACTTCGGACCTTTTCAAAATGTCTTGACTTATCTTTTAATCACTAAAATCAACTATCAGGAAGAATGCTAGTGTTTTAAAAATGAAAACAAAGATTAAAGAATACAAATCCTTCAACAAACTATTTGTACATTGGACAGGCCATAATTTACTGTTTGCTTAACCCTTAGACTGCAGAAGGGCCTGGAAAAATGCTTTAGCAAAGTTTTCAAATCGCACTGTATTAGTGAAACAAGCATTTATATTACTCAATGTCAGGAGCAGTTTCACTTCTGTAATATTAACCCTAACCTACTGAAGTAAGCACCTACAACACAATTTTAATTCAAAGTAAGTTTTTTTTAAAGTAAACACTAATTTTGCTCAAAAATAACAACAGAAAACGCTGGAAAAACTCAGCAGGCCAGGCAGCATCCGTGGAGAGAGAAAGAGAGTTAACGTTTCAGGTCGATGACCTTTCGTCAGAACTAATTTTGCTCATCCGGTCATCTGTTTTTTCCCCATACTCTCTTTGTTACTATTTTCTCTGTTATATTTTTAACTTAAACTTCTCTTTCAGTATCAGGTTGGCTCAGTTGCACTCTCGAGTCAGAAGGTCATAGGCCGAAGCCCTACTCCAGGACTTGAGCACATAATCTCGGCTGGCACTTCGGGAGTGCGGCATTGTTAGAAGTGCCGTCCTTCAGATGAGATGTTAAATGGAGGCTTCGTCTTCATGATCAGTAAATAATCCCATAGCACCATTTGAAGAGATCCCAGTGTTCTGGTCAATATTTCTCCCTCAAACAACCCAACACTACAAACACCGATTATCTGGGCATTTAGTTTATTGCTGTTTGTGGGCAAATTGGCTGCTGTATTTAAAAAGAAATACTTGCATTTATATAGCGCCTTTCACGACCACCGGACGTCTCAAAATGCTTTACGGCCAATGAAATACTTTTGGAGTGCAGTCACTGTTGTACTTTTGGGAAATGCAGCAGCCAATATGCACACAGCAAGCTCCCACAAACAGCAATGTGATAATGACCAGATAAACTGTTTTTATTATGTTGATTGAGGGATTAATATTGGCCAGGACTCCAGGGATAACTCCCCTGCTCTTCTTCGAAATCGTGGCCATGGGATCTTTTACGTCCACCTGAGAGAGCAGACAGGGGCCTCGGTTTAACGTCTCATCCGAAAGACGGCACCTCCGACAGTGCAGCACTCCCTCAGCACTGCACTGGAGTGTCAACCTAGATTTTTGTGCTCAAGTCTCTGGAGTGGGACTTGAACCCACAACCTTCTGACTCAGAGGCGAGGCTGCGACCCACTGAGCCACAGCTGACGTTGTTTACCTACATGACAACAGTGATTACCATTCAAAAAGTATTGTATTGGCTGTGAAGTGCTCCGGGACAGCCTGAGGGCATGAAATGCACTATATAAGTGCATGGTCTTCTTTATGAGTCTAAACTATAATATATCTTTTTTTTAAGTCTAACTTTAAATCTTTTAGTTAATTGTTTTCCTCCATTTGGAAATGTAAGCAACTTTCAAAAATGGGTTTTCACTGGCTGATAATCAACCCAGTTGTTAGATCAATTTCAAACCCAAATTGAAAATGGTCATTTAGGTACATTATAGATGTGACCAAGACACTGTTCCACATGTAAAATCTCGTCAAACATGAAAGAGGATATAACAACGATGTAATTTTGTCATCAATCCCCAGAGCCTGACAAAATCCAGACAAGTAAACTCATGTTCGCCGCTGGGTGGATTAATAAGCATCCTTGGATTCACAGACCTATTTTCTTATCATCAATGTCTTCCAGTTTTGCATTAAGAGCTTTCTTCCATAATTGAGTACTATATATCTACCTATAAATAATTCAACATCTACCAGAAAATCTACAAAGTGCTCTGGCACTATCATTAGATAATAACTACTAAAATAATAGTAAAAGTTAAAATGCAGGTTGCGGAAATCAGTCACAAAGTCTTGGCATCATAAGAACATAAGACGTAGGAGCAGGAGTAGGTCATTTGGCCCCTCGAGCCTGCTGCGCCTTTCAATAAGATCGTGGCTGATCTGATCTTGGCCTCAACTCCACTTCCCTGCCTGCTCCCCATAACCCTTGACTCCCTTATCGTTTAAAAATCTGTCTATCTCCACCTTAAATATATTCAATGACCCAGCCTCCACAGCTCTCTGGGGAAGAGAATTCCAAAGATTCACGACCCTCTGAGAGAAGAAATTCCTCCTCATTTCTGATTTAAAAGGGTGCCCCCTTATTCTGAAGTTATGCCCCCTAGTTCTAGATTCCCCCACGAGGGAAAACATCCTCTCTGCATCTACCCTGTCAAGCCCCTTCAGAATCTTATATGTTTCAATAAGATCACCTCTCATTCTTCTAAACTCCAATGAGTATAGGACCAACCTGCTCAACTTTTCTTCATAAGATAACCCCTTCATCTCCGGAATCAACCTCGTGAACCTTCTCTGAACTTCCTCTAATGCAAGTATATCCTTCTTTAAATAAGGAGACCAAAACTGTACTCAGTACTCCAGGTGTGGTCTCACCAACGCCCTGTACAGTTGTAATAGGACTTCCCTACTTTTATATTCCATTCCCTTTGCAATAAAGGCCAACACTCCATTTGCCTTCCTAATTACTTGCTGTACCTGAATGCTAACTTTTTGTGATTCATGTACAAGGACCCCCAGATCCCTCTGTACCTCAGCATTTTGTAATCTCTCCCCATTTAAATAATAATTTGCTTTTTTATTTTTCTGACCAAAGTGGATAACCTCGCATTTTCCCACATTAAACTCCATCTGCCAGATTTTTGCCCACTCACTTAGCCTATCTATATCCCTCTGGAGATTCTTTGCGTCCTCCACACAATTTGCTTTCCCACCTATCTTTGTATCGTCAGCAAATTTGGCTACATTACACTCAGTCCCTTCATCCAAGTCATCTTCATCAGTGGTCACATTCTTGCCTATGAGTCAAAAGGTTGTGGGTTCAAACCCCATTCCAGGACTGGAGCACAAAATCAAGGCTAAGGCTGGCACTCCAGTGCAATACTGAGGGAGTTTTGAACGGTCTGATGTGCTGTGCTTCAGATGAGGCGTTAAACCAAAGTCCCATCTGCCCTCTCAGGTGGACGTAAAATACCCCATGGCACTATTCGAAGAAGAGCAGGGAAGTTTCCCCCCCCCCCCCCACCCTGGTGTCCTGGCCAACATTTATCTCTCAATTATCATCACCAAAACAGTTTAATTGGTCATTTATCTCATTTCTGTTTGTGGGACCTTTCTGTTTGCAAATTGGCTGCTACATTTCCCAACATTACAACAGAGACTACACTACAATCCTGGAACTCCCTCCCTAACAGCACTACGGGAGTACCTTCACCCATGGACTGCAGCGGTTCATGAAAGCGGCGCACCACCACCTTCTCGAGGGCAATTAGGGATGGGCAATAAATGCTGGCCTTGCCAGTGACGCTCAATTCCCAGGAACAAATAACAAAAAAAATTATTTCTTTCTTATGAATAACATCAGCATCTATTATATACTTTAGAAGGAACAACCCTAATACTAACAGTTATAGAACACAACAAAAATCCATTGCAGTAAATTATACTTTGCAGCATATAAAGATGACTATTGTAATGACACACATCGTGTACAGATGTGAAGCTGAATTATCCAATAGTCCTGTTTATAAAGTCATGGCAAGTTAATGTGCAAGATTGTAGACAAAAATGTTTGTGTAAATGTGAATTTGGTCAATGTAGGTGCTAGCCTATGATCTTATTACAGCTAGTAACACATTGATGCATTTTGAATTTAATCATTACTAAAACAAAAAGTTGACAAATGTATTGGTGCAATTGTATAAAGCTCCCAAATTGTTGATACAGTATTGGCAAAGCAGATATTTTTTTAAGTAGTTGTAAGGAAGAGGAAGGTTGGGCATTGCATTTAGAATTAAATAAGTGAACTCCACGAGGATGTATGTATGATCGTCACAACACCATTTACCATTTGCAGAATTGCATGTTTTTAAACATCTTTTGTCAGTGTCCACCTGTTTGTAAAGAGCTCTGAAATGTTGTTCTCTTCATAAGTAAGAACTGTATAATCATAGACATTATAGCACAGAAGGAGGCCATTCAGCCCATTGTGCATGTGTGGATGTTAGCTCTTCAATTGGAACCAAAGGGCGGAATCTTACCTAGAAGGCCGAGTTCGAGGCGGAACTGCTGGTTTTCGGGTTCCAGTCCCGCCCTCAGCGATGCCTGACGAGCTGACGTTATTTTGCCCAGATTGGCCTTGTTAAGCCCGCTCTGCGGGCTTGCCGGCCAATAAAGGGAAAGCCGGTGTCAGATGACGTCAGTTGATGATGCTTCATCTGCCGGTTTTCTTAAAGGCATATGCACCACACTTGTTTGACAGTGTTTGACAGCATTGAGGTGAGCCCTTGCATCCAGGCTCTCCAATTACTCTCTCCTTAGGATAAAACAGATGGCAGCTGCAGCTGAGATTGCAGAAGCCATCTGTCACTTCTCCCAATGAGATGAGGCTACACAAACACTTCACAGCTTGTGAAACATCTAAACACAATAAAAATTACATTCATAACTTTTCCTAATCTCTGTGTCCCATTGAATCCTTTAAACCACTTCTGCAGCTGTCATATATGCACAAAAATTACAGTACAACCACATCACGCCTCACTTACCCTGGCGGGGTTCCCCGACGTTGGGAAGCCTGCAGCAGACGGCTCAAAATGGGAAAAAGCCTCTTAACTGCCTGTTAACGTAGTTAAATGGCTGTAATCCTCTTCCCGCCTCTAGGAGTCGGGACCCTGCGCAAATCGGGGACCTGACTCCCGGGAAGATGGGTTGGGAGCAGGTTTGGGACCCGCTCCCATTTTGGGGGATTTTTCCTGGCAGTCCCGCCTCCTCAGGGCTGGTAAAATCCAGCCCATAGACTCTAATCCTATTTCACTACTTTTATTCTTCATTTGTGCTGTTGTTGCTGTTTATCATGTAATGGTTAAAAATGCTGATTGCAGCATTCTGAAATCATCTTTTCCATACATTTCAATAAAAAAAACTGGTAAAAGCTAAACAACAGCTTCAAAAAAAGTTGACAGTTCAAAAAGAGCCCTGAGACGTGAGGACAAGCATTAGACTGAAAGTGCAGTGGGACATGGGCTTGTCATAAGTTAAACAGCAGGAATACCCAACATTTGATCATTTTTATTGCAAGGGAGAAACAACTTGAAGTAAATAAAAGTAGTGTCTGGGGGCATGCTCCCTCCAAATCTTCATTTTTGACACTTTATTTTGCGCACTTTCTGCCATTTTGGAGCTTACTATAATTCTGCCTTTCAAGACCAAAGCAATTTCTTCTGGGAGAGTTATAGATGCTTGTATCCTCCTATTCAAAGCCATTGCAGGAACTTTGCTACAACTTTATAGGCTACAGTTCCTTTCATTGCGAACCTAATCCCAGATAATTTGTGAACTGAAATCTTTTACAATACGTAGCCACAACAATCACAATTGGTCACGATCATGTTCACAGGGCAAAACTCAATATCGCATTTGTTCCTGTAGACAGCCAGGGATTATTTGGATTGAGGATATATTGATTTAACTGTTTTAATTAATTTTTTATTTTTAAGTTGCTTCAGGAGGGATAAGGATGAGTTCGGATAAAGGATGACACCCAGAAATGAACCCGTCTTTCGATCTTTTAGATGCTGATCAACCCACTGAGCATTTTTTTTTTAAATCCAGTTTTAAATACTTGAAAACACCAGAGGCTAGAAATGACTGTTTGTGATGACGATTGATGCATGCTTATCATATTCATTTGGCACTCATCTGTCTGTTATTTTAATGGAGGCATTATAAGCCATCTAAAATAAACAGGTTAATCCCTAAATTAAAGTAATGGACAGGAGGAATGTCATGTGAATACATGGTTTATCCCTCTTTTATTGCCAACAGTAATTTCTGGCCATTATTAGTCCTTTGAGCCAGTCAAAAGGTTTATTTTCTTATACTGAATACAGTCAATGTTTTGGAAAAAAAATCAAGAAATTATGGTTGACAGGAACAGGCACAGGGAGCTGCATTTTGTGCTCTCGGGTGGACCTGACTGGGGTTTGCAGTCATTTATACTCTTCGTGATTATTAATGTCACTCCTCACACTTCCCCATGGATGTCGATCGCTCTAATAGGGATGGCGTGGGCGCTCTCCCCATTTACAGCACGGGGACCCCCACATAACTCTGTAATAAAATGAAAACTTTCTAAGCTAGAAAACATCACTAGGTGCTACAGTCACCCACAAACAGGGCAACAGTCTGCATCATGCATCACTGTAGTACACAGTAGCAAAACCCTATTTTTTTCCCCCCAATTAAGTGAAACTCCTCGCACTCAACCCCTCTCAGTTTATTTCTAAACACTGGCAGTAAACAAAGCCAGTAAATGCATCCACACCGAGGAACATCCTCCTCACCTTCTAAGAATGGCTGCAGCCAGTCTTGAAGGAAACCCACCTTTGCAATAGCTAGCAGGCTGACGCATGGGTTGAAACACTGGGGTAGATTTTAACTTTCGAAGGTGCGGAAAATGGAAGGTAGCCCAAAGTCAACGCAAAGAAATATCAGGCGGGGAACATAACAGGCAGCCGATCTGCTACTCCCTGCTTTCCGCCACCGCAAAAATCTAAATCAGCCGAATTGTTACTTGTGTCACTTCTTTGGGGACAAACACTGAATAAAAACACCTGTAAATGTGAATCTCAGAAACCATCAGCTCATCTTAAAACTACAACTGATCTGATCTGATAGGTTCCTACAGCTGCCAATCCTGCCTTAAAACTGATCTGATTAGTTGATACTGACAACCTCCAATTCCAGCGAAGAAACTGACATGTGGGTTGAAAATGTCAGTTAAAACACAGATAGCGGGCGTATATAATTTTGAGGGGGAAGAGCAAGCTGCTGATGAATAAACAGCATCTATTGGATTTTTAATTACATAGTTAGATGCAAACTCTGAAGAATGCGATGTATAAAATCTCGGGATGTGTTCAACACTTGAATATCCCATATTGCTCACCCAAATTGTACTACACAATATGATGACAACTGTGAGCATTGTCTTAGCAGAACGGTTCACAAAAAAATTAGGCACATAATCGAAGGAAGGATATACTCGCCTTGGAGGCAGTGCAATGCAGGTTCACTCGATTGATTCCTGGGATGAGAGGGCTGTCCTATGAGGAGAGATTGTGTAGAATGGGCCTATACTCTCTGGAGTTTAGAAGAATGAGAGGTGATCCCATTGAAACATACAAGATTCTGAAGGGGATTGACAGGGTAGATGCTGAGAGGTTGTTTCCCCTGGCTGGAGTGTCTAGAACTAGGGGGCATAGTCTCAGGATAAGGGGTAGGCCATTTAAGACCGAGATGAGGAGGAATTTCTTCACTCAGAGGGTTGTGAATCTTTGGAATTCTCTGCCCCAGACGGCTGTGAATGCTGAGTCTTTGAGAGTATATTCAAGGCTGAGATAGATAGATTTTTGGACTCTGGGGAAATCAAGGGATATGGAGATTGGGCGGGAAAGTGGAGTTGAGGTCAATGATCAGCCATGATCTTATTGAATGCCGGAGCAGGCTCGAAGGGCCATATGGCCTACTCCTGCTCTTATTTCTTATGTTCTTAAAAAGAAATATTAACTGTTATTTTAGTGGAACTAGGCCTGTCTAGAGTCCATTTGCTGATGATGTATTGCCAATTTTACTGCTTAAACGCATAGGCTATTAACAGTTTTATTCATCGTATAAAATACACACTTTCTAAAAAAAAAGTGCCAGGATTGCCACTTTGGGAGTTATAGCTGCCAATTCCTCTCTGACTCAACCTGAAGAACCTGACCCGGTTTCCCTAGTCTGTATGTGATCTATGGACAGAGGTAGTAGGCCATTCAGTTCAGATGTCCACATAAGTTAGCAGACCTGGACAAATTAAAGTTATGCCACATACCATACACTTGGGGCTGGATTTTCTCAATGGAGACGAGTTGGAGGAGGGACTGCTGCTTGTCGGGTCTATGTCCCGGCTCCATCATCTTCTGGCCAACCAGCGGGATTTTCCCCTGATTGACCTTGTTAAGCCCGCCCTGCGGGCTCAGCAGATCAATTAGGGGGAAGTCACTGACTGAGCACGTCGACGTCTGACGTGCTATCTGTCAAGACTTCTTGAAAGAAGAAATGTTAGCGTTTGACAGCTCTGTGAAGCTGTCAAACACTGACAATCTCTGTAGTTTGATGAGACCTTGTGTTCAGGACTCATCAAACCTTTCAACTTTGTAGATTTCAGATGACTGTTGGTTCGGAGGATCCAACAGCCATTCTGTGAAATTGACAAGGAAGATGTCAGGGTCTCCCGATCCAGGGTGGATGAAGGCTGTAGGCAGAAACCAAGGTAAGTGAACAATTTTTAACACTTAACACTCACCTTACATACTTACCACTCCACACTTGCACCCATCACTCACCTCTACATCTTACTTTCAGGTCCCTCCGACCGCCGCAGACCTCCGACTCGACTCCTCCAACCCTGCGGGGTTTTCCGAGGTTGGGAAGCCTTCACCTGAGAAGGTAAAATGGGACTAATCCTTTTTTCTGCCTGTTAACTACCTGTTAACAGGCAGTTAAAAGGATTTAATCTCTTTCCCGCCTCGAGGAGACGGGACCCGAAGCAGCACATCTTCCCGCCTCCTGGCAAAAGGGCATGGGGGCGGGTTTTAATCCGCCCCCACTTTCTGCCACTTTACCGGCAGTCCCGCCTCCATACCCGCCTCCTCGGGGCTGAGAAAATCCAGCCCTTGGTGTCAGCTGTGGCTCAGTCGGTAGCACTCTCGCCTCTGAGTCAGAAGATTGTGGGTTCAAGTCCCACTCCAGGGATCTGAGCATAAAATTTGGGTTAACACTCCAGTGCGGTACTGAGGGAGTGCTATATATATAGAAGTGCCGTCTATGGCACTATTTCGAAGAAGAGCAGGGGAGTTATCCATTGGTGTCCTGGTCAATATTTATCCCTCAATCAACATCACTAAAAACAGATTATCTGATCATTATCACTGCTGTTTGTGGGACATCACATTTCAAAAAGTGTAAAACCACTTTACTGGCTGTAAAGCGATTTGGGATGTCCTGAGGTCGTGAAAGGCGCTATAGAAATGCAAGTTTTTACTTCTAAATAAATATTCAACGGGGTGAGGAATAGACTAAGTTTTAAATAATAAAAATATAAATGGAATATGATGGCTCTATCATTGCCAAATGCAAGACATTTGGGGTTAATAATACGATGGCAGTCAGCTGACCCCAGGAGGTCCAGCACAGAGGCTTCAGATACTCAACGTGCCTCAATGTGGTAAAAGACTTTCATTTGAATTGGGCAACTGCCTCATAATCAGGCTTGATTCTCGATCAGAGCGGTGCTCCAGGCACACAGTGAGGCTGCCTTCAAATTTATATCGGAGTACAAATTTAGTACCTCTGCCCTTTGTCCCTCTTGAGACGGATGCTCCTTCCCCCCCCCCGCCCCCCACACCCCCAACCCGACGTGCCTGGTGCCCCCCCGCCCCCCACATTGTCCCACACCAGGAAAGTTCTGGCACACAACAGGTTTCCAGCTGCCCTCTACTGGCCGCTGATGCTCCATGTTGCAGCCCTGGCCCTCCTGGCACATTGAGAGAGCTTCAGCTGTACGTGAGCTCGGGTTATCGTGCTGTTTTATGTGCAGGCATGGAGAGCTTCAGACTCATGTTACATATGACCCTTAACTACCTGAAAGAGGAGACTTTCAGTCTGTCCTGGTTGACTTAAATCCTGGTCCTAAAACCTAGGGGATATGCTAGCATACATTATGAACACTGGGGCTGTGAGGAATAAATGGTATTAGAACTGCCTCTGATTTGTCCCGTTGCTCGTCCGACATCCAATATTGGATGAGCAGAAATTTCCTCCAATTAAATATTGGGAAGACTAAAGCCGCTGGGGGCTAAATTGGATAGCCCCCAAAGATGGGCGCGGGGATCGCGATGTGCTATTACCCCATGCCCGTTCAGTGTAAAGCAGGCAGCCTGCCAACTTCGTGCTGCCTGCTCCTTATAATGATTGCTGCGTGCAGCCAGTGGTAACCGCACTGTTCATTGGCTGCACACGTCAGCAGGGGGACCCAATATCGTTACTTGCTAGCATTACTTAAAGCTAAAATAAAAACAGTAAATGCTGGAAATATTTCAGCAGGCCAGGCAGCATCTGTGGAGAGAGAAACAGAGTTAACGTTTCAGGTCGATGACCCTTCGTCAGAACTACTTAAAGCTAGCCTGCACCTCTTAAAGGGGAGGTGCATTGAGGCTGCTGGAGGTGCTGAGATCATTTGGAATCGTGCTGTGCAACAATCAACAATGGCTGACCAGGGGAGAGAGCGTTCCGACGCCACGCTGGAGGTCTCAGTGGAGGAGGTGGAAAGGAAGAGAGATGTCCTGTATTCGAGGGGGGCAGAAGGCCCTCCAGACACATGATGAGAAGGCACTGGGAGTAGATAGCCGCGGAAGTAAATGTCAGGAGTTTAGCATCAAGAACCTGGATGCAGTGCCGCAAGAAGTTTAATGACCTCACATGAGTGATCAAGATCTGTGAATGCATCTTCAAATGCAATATCCACTAGCCTCAGCCACTGCTCAATTCACCACACACCCCCATCACTCACCTACCAACAATCTCTATCAATCAGGACTCATACCTAACATTCATATGCTTCACCTCACCCTCACACACTTAGCACTGTCACAAGCCTCACACCCACATCTCACAGCTTGCAAACACTGCCAGCTATTCAACCATGACAGCCACATCAACCAAACATCTTGCACGACACTCACTGACACACTTCCCTCTCTCTTGCAGGAGAAGGTGGCGCACAACCGGAGGCAGCAGGAACTAACCGGAGGGGGACAGGCACGCCTGCAGGTTCTAACCCCCATGGAGGAGTATGGAGGAGGTGCTGGCCATTATAAGGAGGGCCTTTGGTGAGGCTGTGGCCAGCGGCGGGGCTGAATCCATTAAAGATGACGGTATCCTCATACCTAATCCTCTTTCTCACATCCCACTTCCCCCTTATTCCACAATCTTTTCTGCCTTACAAGCTGCAGATGGTGTATGCATGCACTTCTTACTTTCCCCTCTCTACTCACCACAACCTTACCCTTGTGCCTTTTTCCTTTCAGATACCCAAGAACTACAACCTGCCCAGGCAGTGGAGGGAAGAGCAAGAACACAGTAATGATGAAGACACGCCGTCACTTATCTTAAAGCATAGCATAGAGGCGGGATCTACACGTGGTGAGACACTGGGCACAAGTGCGCTGCAGCCAGAGCAGGGGTCAAGGATAGTGCAGGTGCCAGGTCGCCAGAGGGTTCTGCTGCAGAGCACTCGGATGAGGACTTCGATGGACCAGGCTACAGAAGAAGGGTGATGGGTGTACACAACAAAATGCTTGGTGTATTGGGATGCCTGCCAGGAAGCCTGTGATGTCAAGGAGCATGGAGGAGTTTGGCACTAACTTGGCACAGGGCCTTGCACAGAGCTTGGAGCCCAGCCTTTCCAGCATGGAAATGGTGGCCAACTCCATCAACACACTTGTGGAACCAACCATGATGCAGCGTCTGATGGCTGATGCCTCAGCTTCCATTGCAGCACAAGCAGCTTCCATGTGCTGCTGTGGAAGCTCAGACTGCTGCCATCATGGCTGTGGATATCAGTGTTCAAAGGGGCTTCCAGGGTGTCACAGCAGTCCAGCAATCTGTCCTCCAACAGATTACTAGGATTGCCGAGGCGCCGCCCCGGGGGAGTGGCAGTGGCTCCATGGAGCATGAACCTGCTGTCGTCTCAGGAAGACAGCATTCGTTCTCCCACCCCTGCCACTCCGCCAATGCCCTGGCTTGTTGCCTGTCAACCAGCCAGCCCAGACTGCTGCCGCCTATGCCGAGATGGTGTAGTGTGAAGGCGAGCCTTCTAGGCCCAGAGCCTGCTTGAGGTCGTACTCCAAGGCCATCTGCAGTCTCCTCCACTGAAAGTCAGCAGCCTTACAACAGCCATGCTGCAGTCACTGGGCCTCGCCCTGCTCTGAGGTTGGAGTTGTGGCTGCAGCAGTTGGCAGATTTCAGTGATGACCTCCTTAGTGAAGCGCAGACATCTCAAACATTGGTTGTCGCTGAAGTTCAGGTAGGAGAATTGCTCCTCAAACACCCTGGGCGGATATGGCCTTCTGCTGGGAGCCCTTCCTCCTCTCCTCCTCCTCCTCCCTCTTGTTGCTGCTTGTCCTGCTCTACGAGGCCTCTGCTCATTCTCCCAGTCATGCTTGATTCCAAGAGGAAGGCCCACTAGTGCACCCATGTCTGGGAGCAACTGGTTTGTGCAGCATCCTTGAATTCAGCAAAAATTACTTCAGAACCTGCCGCACCACTCCCTTTAGACTTTTGAAATTTGAACAGCTTTAGAAAGTACTAAACACGTGTAGAATTGTAGCAACAGCTCGAAGAAATAAACCAGCAACTAACCTGTAAGTAGTTGATGATGCCTTTAAATAGCGGTGGTGGGGGGCGGTGGGAGGGGTCCTTCCTGCTGCTTAACGCGTGTTCAGCTGTTCGAGGTTAAAAGAAGACGTCGGCTGGAGTGTGGAGCTCCAAAATGGCAGTGCTGACGTCAAATCAGTGTTACACGCTGATCAACGTCATGATCTGCCTGCTCTGCATACTTCCGGCAGACGTTAAGTGCGTGCATGCTAACCCCTTTACCAAGATGGCATCCGCTCGGAGCGTGCTTCGCGTCAGTAGGGTACGTGCGCGCCATGGATGCCATTTTGGAACCCTAAGGGCATTCGTAGCGACCAAAGAATGGGCGCTTCTTTCACCCCCATTGTCTTCTGTCCCTGCCACAAACTCCGTTCCCTAGCGGGAATCCCTTTCGCTGGTCACTATTTGAGGCTGAATTAGACCATTCGCATCCTTGGTTGTCCTACTTGACCCTGAGCTGAGCTTCCGACCCTATATCTTCTCCATAACCAAGACCGCCCAGGTCCACCTCCATAACATCGCCCATCTCCACCCCTGCCTCAGCTGTTGTTGAAACCCTCATCCATGCCATTGTTACCTCTGGACTCAACAATTCCAACGGTCTCCTGGCCAACCTCTCACCTCGCACCCTCCGTAAACTTGAGCTCATCCAAAACTCTGCTGCCCGTATCTTAACTCGCACCAAGTCCTGTTCACCCATCGCACGTGTGCTTGCTGACCTACATTGGCTCTCGGTCTGGCAATGCCTCGATTTAAAAATTCTTACCCTTGTTTTCTAATCCCTCCGTGGCCTCGCCCTTCCAATTCTTGCCTCTTGCACATCCCCGATTTTCATCGCTCCACCATTAGCGGCCGTGCCTTCAGCTGCCTCGGCCCTAAGCTCTGGAATTACCTCCTTAAACCTCTCTGCCTCTCTATGACACTCCTTAGAAACTACCTCTTTCCTGTCCTAATATCTCCTTATGTGGCTCGGTGCCGAATGTTGTTCGATAACGCTGCTGTAAAGTGCCTTGGGATGTTTTACTTCGTTAAAGACACTATATAAATATAAGGTGGTGTTGTTATTTAGTGCAGGCTGCTTTTTTTTGTTTTGTTTTTATCCAATATGTTTAACAGTGATATCACTATCCTTTCAGCTCAATGAAGGAAATGTGATGTTAAGTGTGTATCGTTCGAGCAGCCGGGTCACAGCACTGACAATGGACCAAATAAAAGTGAATGATGGCGATTGGCACCACTTGCAATTAGAGCTTAAAAGTTCCAAAGATGGCAAGGAAACAAAATACACGGCTCTCATGTCTATAGACTACGGACATCACCAGGTAATGACTGTCAGTATGAAAAGGTATTTCAAACTTTTCAATTTACTATTTTTGGAGGGAAGAAGGAGGAAAATTTGAATTAGTTTGTAATAAAAGCTGTCTGTCATTATTTTGCTTGTAATTTGTAAATTGAGGAGTGCTCTAATGACTCAGTGAGTAAATGCACTCCATGATTATGGAACTGAGCTATACAGGCCAGGCAGGTTCCGTATTCAACTCCTGAGTTTACCAACATTCTCTGAGGGGACAGTGGTGCATTGTACCACAGCTGACTTTGATTAGGGGTGAAGCTGGATTTGCTTTGAGGTAGGAACATTAGCAAAATTCAAAGATAATCTTTGAAATTCAGGGAATATTGTGACCATTCTTCACTTCACATTCTATCCTTGCAACATATGAGCAAAGGGTAAGGAAGAATCTCATTTAAACAGCTCCTATCCTGCCAGTGCTTATTGGTCGATAATTACTGTGCAAGTTAAAAGCAGAGATTGTTTTTTATTGATTGCTATCTTATAACTCAGCAAGGTAGATACTTAAGTGACAGGTGACATGTCTTTTTAATTAAATGAAATATTGAGACTGATTTCCTGTCAGGAGTTGGTAAATGCAATAAATTATTAGAATACACGAACAGAGGTAAACATTTGAATAAAAACTTTAAATCATCAAAAATCTAGATACTCTGAATCTGGATATCAGCTTTTGCACTAGAAGTTACTGAGCAAAGAAAATGTCCAGAGGACTCCGTAAAGTTTATTGTCAGGAACCCAGGATGCATACCAGTAAATGAAGCACGAGAAGCTCAGAGCCATCATCCCTCCCTCCTACTAACACCGGGAGAATCAGACCCATGTCCCCATCACTACTACAATGCCATGTAAACAACGTGCACAAGCTAACAATTCATCATCAGAAACATCTCTAAACTTCAGCAGAAAAGAAACTGCTGCCTTTTGCTGCCGTTCCTAGGCCCTGCTGCTGACAGAATGGAAGTTTCTGAGTGACTGAAAACACCACCCTTTGTATGCAGAGGGATAGTTTGTGACTTTTTTTTTAAGTGATGATTTTTTGTGCTCATCAAAGGTGAGAGGTCAGTGCTGAGAAATAGAACATTTGTCCCGTCTCGGCATCCAGCGCGTAGAAATCAGGCACAGCATGAGTTAGAATTCAGCCTAGTCTCTACCAGCTTCAGAAGAGTATCTCTGTAACTTCAAAGTTCTTGAGTGTTTGTTTGTTTTTCCATTTTCCCATGCCAGCCATCCCTGTGGCACCTCTGTGACACCACAGTTTAGTGCACGGTCAGTCTTGTGTCCACTAGGAGCCAGTTTGAGTTAGCCCCCTGGATTATTACATAGTGTCCTAACAGCCATCAAACAGAGAGAACTTTTGCCACCTTTTATAACTTGTATCTTAATGCGAACTGATATGAATCAGGACAAGTTCATAATCATCTGGTGAGATTCAGTTGAGCAGCTCAGAGCACTTAGCATATTATGCTTCAGGTTTCATGAACTGCCTTTGTGTTTTAAGGTGAGCAAAACTACACATCTGATTTCATTGACAACTCAAAATAGGAGACCATGTATAGCTACGAACCAATATATTTGTTTTTATTTTTAAATTGTGAATCTTGTGATAAGTTGCCTGTTGAATTCTGATTCCATCCACTTCACAGACAATGGTGGAAATTGGTAATGAACTGCACGGGCTGAAGCTGAAAACAATCAGCGTGGGTGGAGTCTCGGGGAATGATGGCAGTGTTCTTCATGGGATTCGAGGATGTATACAGGTACAGCAAAGAGCAGGATGAGTGGTCACTGTACTGCTGGTATTATCGATGGTTTTCAGTGTCATAAGCTTGCAGGTATTGTTTCCTCAGATACCCTTGTGGATAAACTGATTTTTATGGTATTACATTGACATTCAGTATTAGAAATGTTCAGTGGGCTTCTCTCCCCATAATAGCTCGGGAGGTAACTGCACCATGTGGGGTAGTGCAGAGCCATAGAAACCAAGAAGATCTCGGATTCCATCCCTGGTCTGTGTTGAGTTCGCTGATATGAGCCAAGGTGGCAATTGACCAACAACTGGCCCCAGCATCCTTAGGTTTAGGTGGTTGAAAAATTAGCAAGGGTCTTGACCTTGGTGCTCTCCTGCAAATCTCTGCTGGAAGTGCACATGTGTCGATGTTTAGAAAAGGAAAACCAGGCTTCTTTATGTTGGCCCTTATGGTTGACTTAGCAGACTGACATTCACTATTCAGGCTCGGACATTATAAGGTAAATTCACAGCAGGGAGTCATGCACGAAGGAAGTGCGGGTCAGAGATTGGTCAACAGCACTGATTCTCCGCTGAGAGTGCGGGATCAGTGAATTTGCCCTCCAGGGTTGCTTGCCGTTCTCTGGTCATCGTCAGTGTTACTTGGCAGTTGTTTTATGTCAGGTGCACAGGTGTGCTTTGGTCTGGGACGTGCTGCTCTTGTCTTGTAAGTTGGAATACTGTGATTCCGTACCCTCTCAGAACTAAGTGAATCTCACCCAGTTGACATTTGGAGAGGTTGACTGTCTGTCTGTGAATCCTGGGAAATAAAACCAGGCCCTCTGGTTATGAGATCAATACTCCACTCCTTGTGCTCCCACACTGATGTAAAGAGCATCTCTTGATTCCGATAGAAATATGCGGCTATAAAGCTGGAGAGCTTCCTTTAACAGCTGGTTTCAGTTATCAAAATTACAGTTCACAGCTGCTACTGAAAGGAAACCCAACTGACATTTCAATTTGATTCCAAGTGTGGAAATTCAGGAAAAAAAAATCTAATCATAATGCGTCTGTGCAGAGAATGATGTTAAACAGATACAGATGCAAACAATTTAGTTGCTTCTGTAAACCACTGTAAAATTAACGATTCCCATCCTCAGGGGGTTCGCATTGGTGAGACGCCTTCCACGGCAGTAGCATTGAACACAAACCACGCCGAGAAGGTGAATGTGGAGAGAGGCTGCAGCATTCCTGATCCCTGTGACTCCAGTCCATGTCCTACAAACAGCTACTGCAGTGATGACTGGGATAGCTACTCCTGCAGCTGTGACCCAGGTAAAGATTTACACTACTTCAGTAATGGGGTCATCCAGGAGCTCAGCATTTTATAGCCTGCGTGATTCTCTTTAGGTCTTAAAACACTAAGGCGGGCTCATGGGATTCAATATAGTGATTTTCTAGGTTTCGCAGACCATCCACTATAATCTCTAGATTTGTTGCCCACATGTTCAATAGTTTTCATGGTGTCATTATGTTGTCACATTGCTATTCAGAATAATGTATAAAGTGGTGCAGGCTCACTCAAATTAGCCAGTATTGAATTTCAGTCAGTGACTGACTTTAGCTGAGCAATGATCTGTGGAAATCCTAGTGTACAGTGTAGTTGATAGATCCAATTTTGGAAGAGAAAATAAATAATATATGGGACATCAATAAGGGAAGTACGTAACATTCATGTTACATACTACTAGTATGTCTTTCTCCTTCCAATCTTCAAAGTAGCGAACAGAATGAACTGAACAAATAAAGGACTAACCAAATGTGATGAAATTTCTCCTCATCTCAGTCCTAAATGGCCGACCCCTTATTCTGAGACTGTGACCCCTAGTTCTAGACTCCCCAGCCAGGGGAAACATTCTCCCTGCATCTACCCTGTCAAGCCCCTTAAGAATGTTATATGTTTCAATGAGATCACCTCTCATTCTTCTAAACTAGGGAATATAGGTCTAGTCTACTCAATCTCTCCTCAAAGGACAATACCCCCATCCCAGGAATCAGTCTAGTGAACCTTCATTGCACTCCCTCTGAGGCAAGTATGTCTTTCCTTAGGTAAGGAGACCAAAACTGTACACAGTACTCCAGGTGTGGTCTCACCAAGGCCCTATATAACTGTAGTAAGACTTCATTACCCTTGTACTCCAATCCCTTTGTAATAAAGGCTAACATACCATTTGCTTTCCTAATTGCTTGCTGTACCTGCATGTTAACTTTCTGTGATTTGTGTACAAGGACACCCAGGTCCCTCTGAATGCCAACATTTCCCAGTCTCTCACCATTTAAAAAATATTCTGCTTTTCTATTATTCCTACCTAAAAGGGCACTAACGGGGCGCAAAGCAACTAGCGCCCGGGCGCGTCGATGTTTGCGCCGCTCGCAAAATTGACCAGACATTTTGCGGCGGCATTAAACACTACCACCATGATCTCCTGTGTCCGCAGATCGTGACGTCAGTCGAACGTGCAACGCCCCGGTAGCGCCCCGGACCAGATATTGAGTCGCGTCCCCTGCCTTTCTGCCTGCCACTAGCAACGATAGGTAGAGGGGAACGTTTTGCAGTAGGGAAGGGGATGGGGGAGCGCTACTTAAAGGCGGCCGCTTCCTGCCTTTTTTTGTCAGCAGAATTTTTGGCTTTAACGCTGTCCTAAGGGGTTTGGCCCTCAGCACCACTTTTGAGGTTCCTAAGCGCCGAGCTCTTTCCCTGGGCCTATCCAACTTCCAACACAATTGCTTTTGAGATCTCTCCAGGCCGAGATTCAAGGCTGCAATGAGCAAGGTGTGGCTGGCCAGCAAGATGGCCCCTCCCCTTTAAGAACTGGACAGCGCCAGTCTGTCTGTGTTCCATTGCTAACTGACATCACCTGAGCTTCGCCAGCGCTCTGAGGTAGCTCCTCGCTCCTCGACGTTAGCACCTTAAGACAGGTGTGTAGCGCCTGAGTTAGCGCTCAAATCACCTCCAGGGGCGATAGAGGCCATGTTTGCAGTCGGAGGCAATAATTAGCGCCGGGCGCTAAACTTTGCGCCCGGCCGATAATAGCGTCCCAAACGGGGTGATACCAAATTTCTCCCCCTATAACTTCACACTTCTCCACATTATATTCCATCTGCCATGTTCTTGCGCACTCACTTAACCTGTCTATATCCCTTTGCAGCCTCTTTGTGTCCCTTCTCATAGCTTACTTTCCCACCTAACTTTTATCAGAAGCAAACTTGGATGCATTGCACTCGGTCCCCTCATCTAAGTCATTGATAGAAGTGCCATAGGAAGCAGTTTGCATGATTTTCAAATAGCTAATGCCTTACAAACCTATTGGGATTCCTTAAGGGGATAACTAAACTAGTGGTTGAGGCTGATTTGGTACATGTCGTTTACTTGAATTTTCAAAACCAGTCAGCACAGTTCCTCATGAGACTAGTCAGGAAGATTAAGGCTCATGAAAGTTATCCCTCATGGTGTCTGCAACAGACTGATAACAGCTGTGATGTGGCATCTCAAACGCTGTACACAGTTACAGTGCAGTGACGAGTTGGATTAATGGAAGCAAAACATTAACTTTGAACTTCTAACTGTGGTTAAAATAAAACTATTTTTCATTGCTTGTCCCTGGCCTCTTATTATGTGGTTTCAAGGCAAGTGCACAAACTGTCTGCTCTAGATTGATGGCCCGTATTTTCCGATCGGAGGTCCCTACACTTCCGCTCCTGGGCCTCTCCTGGTGCGCGTGCACAGAGGCCCAGGTATCCCAGGGGCGCAGGCAGTTCACAAGCGTCCCTGGGATCACATGGGCCATGGGGAACCAATGGACGAAGGGAATACCCCTTCACATCCTTGCTCTCGAGGCAGTGCAAAAAAGGTTCACTCGGTTAATCCCGGGGATGAGGGGGTGGTCATATGAGGAGAGGTTGGGTAGATTGGGACTCTACTCATTGGAGTTCAGAAGAATGAGAGGCAATCTTATTGAAACATATAAGATTGTGAAGGGGTTGGATCGGGTGGATGCGGGGAGGATGTTCCCGATGACGGGTGAGACTAGAACTAGGGGACATAGTCTTAGAATAAGGGGCTGCTCTTTCAAAACTGAGATGAGGAGGAACTACTTCACTCAGAGGGTGGTAGGTCCATGGAATATGCTGCCACAAAAAGCTGTAGAAGCTACAACATTAATTAAATTTAAAACAGAAATAGACAGTTTCCTAGAAGTAAAGGGCATTAAGGGTTACGGGGAGCGGGCAGGAATTTGTACATGAGTCTAGGTTCGGATCGGTCATGGCCCTGTGGGTAGTGGAGCGGGCCCAGGGACCGTGTAGCCTGATTCTGCTCCTATTTTGTGTGTGCAATTCTGTTAGATGCAGGAGATGGTTCTGTGATGGATAGTAGATTGGCGGTTAGGATCAGATCAGCCATGATCTTATTGAATGGCGGAGCAGGCTCGAGGGGCCGATTGGCCTACTCCTGCTCCTATTTCTTATGTTCTTATGTTCACACTTCTGACAGGCCTCTCAGCGTAGACCTGTCAAAAGTATGAATGGGGATCACTCAAAAAAGACACTAAAACATTAAATAATTTTTTTTTTATCACGTTTTTAAAATGAGTTAAAATTACATTAAATTAAATATTTTAAACAAAAATTTAAAGTTTTTTACGGGGCTAAAAATAAACTTACCTTTTTTAAAAAGTATTTTAAAATTATAAATGAGTGAATTTTTTACTTTTTTAAACTCTTATGCTGGTAAAAGCAGGCCTTACGCCTTATGCCTGCTTTTACCAGGCGTAAGATTTTTAAAGGTTTTCAGCGGGCGGAGGTTGTGCAGAAAGCGGAACTCTCCACCCGCAGATGCCCTTCTCCCGGACAGGCGGATGATCTGTCAAGAGGATTCTTGACAGATCGGAAGTGCCGGTTTTCAGCCTGAAACCAGCACTTGCGAGGCCCCTACGGGTGTGTACACAGCTCGTACATACCCGTAGGGATCGGAAACATAGAAACATAGAAACATAGAATCTAGGAGCAGGAGTAGGCCATTCGGCCCGTCGAGCCTGCTCCACCATTCAATACGATCATGGCTGATCATCCAAATCCAGTACCCTGTCCCTGCTTTAATCCCCACAGTACACATATCCCACCCTACCCCCGTAACCCCACATATTTAATTCCCCCTAACATATCCCATCCTATCCCCATAACCCCACATATTTAATCCCCCCCTAACACTAAGGGTCAATTTATCATAGCCAAATCAACCTAACCTGCACATTTTTGGAAACTACGGGCAGATATTTCTATATACCTTCCTACATCACCCTTTAGAGTAAACTATTACCAGGCTTGTGGGAAAAGGTATAAAAGCAAAAAAGGAGATTGGTGAGATGCTGGAAGCAGCTAACAGGGCAATTTCCCCCTAGCCAGGCACCTGATCTATGCATAGAGCAGATTTAACCGAGCGTTTTAATTGTACACCTTGAATATAATTTTTTTTACAATAACAATGAGGTAAACTCTTGTGGAATTTCTGCTGACGAGTTAAATGCTTCATTTTGAGTATCCATTCCTCTGGTGCTCAGCACTGAAAATAGTCTCTACGGGTGAATATCTGCACCGCAAGCTGTATTACCATCGCTAGTACGTGGGTGGAAATAAATACCATTGAATGTCAACTAAAATCAGACATGTTTATTGCGTGACAAACCTCTCCCTTCTTTATTACCAGTCGAGCAATAGTATCATAGACTGGTACTAGACCAAAACTTTATATTTTAACCTTGTTTTTGCTACTGTGCATTATAATCTGTAGAAATGATACCAGAACTGCGAGGTTATACCTACCAGGAAAGAATGAACAGGCTAGGTCTCCTTTCTCTTGAAAAGGGAAGGCTGAGGGGTGACCTAATAGAGGTCTTCAAAATGATTGAAAGGTTTTGATACAGCAGACAGAGAGAGTGTTTCCACTTGTGGGGAAGAGCAAAACTAGGGGACATCAATAGAAGATAGTCAGCAAGAAATCAAATTGGGAATTCAGAAGAAACTTCATAACCCAGAGAGTGTTGAGAATGTGGAACTTACTTATCGCAGGGAGTGGTTGAGGTGAATAGTATAGATACATTTAAGGGGAAGCTAGATAAGCATATGAGGGAGAAGGGGATAGAGGGTTATGCTGATAGAAAGTTGGATGAGGAAGGATGGGAGGAGGCTCGAGAGGAGCATAAACGCCAGTATGGACTGGTTGGTTCGAATGGCCTGTTTTCCTGCTGTATATTCGATGTAATTCTGTGTAAAATGCAGCTTTTCTTTTTTTTAACCAAGCACAGCATTCATGGGGAATCTCCAATTGTTTCTAGGTTACTATGGTGAGGAATGTAAGGATGTCTGCTCCCTAAATCCTTGTGAGCATCTGTCTGTCTGTAGCCGCAAACCCAGTTCTTCACATGGCTACACTTGCGACTGCTCGGTGAACTACTTTGGACAGTACTGCGAGACCAAGTAAGTGGAGTCTGAGCTAAGTCGTTGTCATAGCTGGACTCTTTAAGGTCTAGGCGTTTGTTTAAAACGGTTTCTTTTTTCATTTGGTGAATTATACTAACCAATATTTTTAATTTATGGATTCTGCACTTTACTAACCAGGAGCCGCGAGTGATGATGGTGCGTACGATACACTATCGAAATGATATTGGGATTAATGTTCCCTGTAATGTTTTTTGGCCCAACCGGCCCCTTTAACGGGCTGCGTGGGCCATTCAAAATTCCGTGCATGCGCAGTTTTTCTATTTAAAAGTCGGCTCACCGGCTGCGCTTGACCCGGCCACGCAGCTTAAAGGGAACATAGACTGGGATGCTTTTAAAGTCTCCATTGTCATCAGAATTTTCAGAAACAATGACTAAAGGTCCTGAAATATTTTCCAGCAGACTGTTTAGTAAAAGATGGCAGTTTTCAGATCACTGATACTTTACCATAAATTAATTTCATTATATGTTTTATCCCCCATTTTTGTATTTTAGGCCCCTCTATGTCACACCCCAATATAAATCCATCCACTCAGTGACCCAAGAAAGGGAGCTGATCAACTGTTTCTGGCTCTTTGCCAGTGTTGGTCTCTACTTGGCTGATGTGTGAGGGAACCACTCCAGAGTCTGCCTTTCCCTGATGACCCAACTGAGATTGAAGACCCAGCTTAACATCGTAAACATAGTAACAGTTTCAGGCAGGAGAAGATCTTTGGACCATTTAGCCCACTTATCCACAGTACTCCCTTGGTGCAATTCTAATAATCTTGATTCCCAGGGGACTCATGGGGCTGGATTTTGATACTGGGGCGGGTTGGGGTCGTGTCATCCACTTTTCGTGTTATCCACCCGACTGCAATTGGATGTGGGAGATTGATGCAATTTTCACCTAATTGGGCAATTGAGTTCAGCATGTGGGAACCCATGAATCAATTAGTGTTTTCAGTCTGATAGTCACCTCTGATGATGTCATCATTGCTGCTGCATTGAAGGTCTTCAGAGACTGCCTGGCCTTTGCTGTGAGAGGACCTGGATGCAAAATGAGCAGCAGCCCTAAGTCTGCTCCCAGATATTTTTAAGAGCGAGAGAGAAGAGAGAGAGATAGAGATAGATAGATAGAGCCAGCCAAATGTGCTCCCGCCAGGTTTCACAATCGTGGTTCAGAACAGGCGTGCTTCACGTAGAACAAGGGTTAAAATCACAAAGGCCTTTCAAAATGGCATTATAGAGCCAATTTAGTGCTTGTTAAGGGCCTTAACAGCCTATCCCGTCTCTTAAAGGCGGGACGCAGGCGGGACCAGCAGACACGATTTCATTAAAATTGTGTGGAGGCGGGATGGAGGCGGACTTGTGCCCGCCCGCCAGTTTTCGCAAATTTAACCCCCCACACGCCTGCCAAACCCGCCTCCACAGGTCAATGAAAATCCAGCCCACGGATGTAGTACACATCTGAGCTATTCATGTAGTTACAAAGAAACTATCATTTTCCCCAGCCTCATTAGTGGGATTTTCTTCAAACAAATGTCGTTAATGGGATATCAGTATTGATTTTGTTTTTCAAATGATAACAGTCTGAATATTTGACTGTCCACCAATTTGCATTTGCCACATGTAGGATTGATCAGCCTTGTCCCAAAGGATGGTGGGGGCATCCTATCTGTGGACCCTGTAACTGTGATATAAGCAATGGGTTTGATGCCGACTGTAACAAGACCTCTGGAGAATGCAGGTGCAAGGTGAGGAATAAGATCTGAGCTGATAAAGCCTGAAGGCCAAACATTCAGAAAACAACTTCACATGAACAGTTGCTCCATACTGGATTTCCTCCATTACTTTTAGCACAAAGTTTGAGTTCAATAGTAATTATCTCAGTCAAAAGAATTATGTATTGGGTACAACTCAAACTTTTAAAACTTAAGAACATAAGAAATAGGAGCAGGAGTCGGTCATTCGGCCCCCCCGAGCCTGCTCCGCCATTCAATAAGATCATGGCTGATCTGATCTTGGCCTCAACTCCACTTTCCCGCCCACCACCCATAACCCTTGACTCCCCTGTAGCTCAAATATCTGTCTGTCTCCTCCTTGAATATATTCAATGACGCCACCTCCACAGCTCTCTGGGGTAGAGAATTCCAAAGATTCACGACCCTCTGAGAGAAGAAATTCCTCTAAAGTGGACTTTAGATCTCCTGTTGGGTCCCCAGACCAAATGCTTACCCAATATGAGATATGAGATCCATGATGGTGATGTGTATGACCCAAATTATGCAAATCAAATGGTGGCAGTTGGAGAAAGAAAGAAGAAAAAATTTGCACCGCTGGTTAGGCCACATGTAGACCAGGTTTTCCTGAATGCAGCATGCCTGGCACCCATGGCAACCCAATTTTGCACAGGGGGCCTGAAACAGGCGTTAGGCCCCTTATTTGCATATGCAAAGGCCAGCACCTCCGACAATACAGCTCTCTCTCAGCAATGCACTGGCGTGTCAGCCTAGATTATGTGCTCAGGTCCTATTGTGGAGTTTGAAAGCACGACCTTCTGACTGAGCCAAAGCTGTCACTTAAGATTACCATATTCTGAAGCCAAAGTAGTAAAGGTGAAACTGCTTTTTAATCTCTTGGAGCGATTCCACTGAATTGAGCAGTATTGGGATTTTGATTTGCTTGTCCGATCTTCACAAACCTGCACACCAGTATGATTTATACAGTAGATTTTTACTGTAGGTGTTTGATAATGTAGGGCCAAAGCTGTTTGCTCATTGCACTTTCACATATAGCACTTTACACATTGAGGAATACAAGACGGATCAAATTGAGCACAAAGGTTTGCAAATTGTGGGCTCAAACTGTTCACAAAAAAGAATCCCAATCTCGTCAGCCACCGGCTGGGAATAATGGTGTTTGAAGTTTAACATCTGAAATGTTATTTTGAATTTTATTATTTGGCTGTTGGATTTGCAGCACAGTATCAGGTGCTACCAGTCACTGTTCCCACATGGAATGGGTAGCAGAGGTGTCTGGATCAGCCCAAAATGGAGACATAATGCTACAGTCAAAATAAGACTAACTGAGATTGGAACACCTCCCAGAAATATGTTTGCCAACACTTAATTAAAATGAGAGGAACATCTGATATTTTTAAGTTCTAATGAAAAACTGTTCCAGCCGCTTCATTCCTTTTCATCTTCACGTTAGACCACCTAGTAGATCCTGAGAAAATGTCGTTAAACGTGCCACATCACCAGTAACACTAATTAGGTAGAACTTTGACAAAAGACTCAAGAAAATGTGCCTTCTTTTAAAATTAAAGTGCAATATTACCTTGAGGGTATGTACTATGAATGGTAAATTATTTACCTCTAGTTTATTCCAAATACTTTGCCATGTATTGTTTTTGAAACTATTGATTTTCCATATATTCCCACCTACAGGGTTGCTTTGTGGAACCCCATATGCCTTCCAGCAGCTCTGTTAGCAGTCTGGTGTGGTTAAATTCAAGATTTAGAGGATGCTTGTTTCTTCTTAGTGTCAATGTGACTGTAGACCAATCTTCCTAAGCTTATTTTTAAGAATGTCTGTTGAGTACATTTCCTCCAAAGTATAGCTGCTGAAATGTAGGATATATATATATATATGAGGCTGTGCAGTATGGTGGAGCATTATATTACAACAACAACTTGTATTTATAAAGCACCTTTAACGTAGTGAAACGTCCCAAGACGCTTCACAGGAGTGTTATCAAACAAAATTTGACACTGAACCGCATGAAGAGATATTAGGGCAGATTGGTCAAAGAGGTAGGTTTTAAGGAGCATCTTAAAGGAGGAAAGAGAGGCAGAGCGGTTTGGGGAGGGAATTCCACAGCTTAAGGGCTTTGGCAGCTGGAAGGCACCCGATGAGTGACCCACAGTCCCACAGGGTGGTATAATGTGGGTTGACACCCATAGTTTCCCACATTGCACGTTCCAGTCAGAAAGAGGGGATGAATGGAAGCTTCCCCAAATGCAGGAAGGCTAACTCAACAGTTGACTCATCAGGGGATACTTTGGTGTGTCTTGTAGAGAGCAACTCAAGAGTGGTATTAGCGGAGGCTTGGGAACTGGTTACCTGCCGCCACGCACAATGAATAATCTGTGCTCAAAATATCAAGAGGCGAAAAGGGAAAATACAGGAAGAAAATCTGTGTCTGTCTCTATTTTGCAGTTAGTTACACAGCTCTAAAGTAATAATATATCATTGTATTTAGGAAAACCACTACTGGCCTCCAGGAAGCAATGCCTGCTACCCATGTGACTGTTACTCAATTGGTTCACTTGCCCGCTCATGCGATATGGAGACAGGACAGTGCCAGTGTAAGCCTGGTGTGATCGGACGGCAGTGTGACCGCTGTGACAATCCTTTTGCAGAAGTCTTCATCAATGGTTGTGAAGGTGAGTTTATGTGGGATTGGATTTTAAGCCTAAATATTCAAATAGCTGTCTGAGTCTCCCGGTGGTATGGTGGATAAATCCACAGCCTGGTATAGTATTGAGCTATACAGACCAGGATAATCCTAGGTTTGATCCCTGGTCCACACCGAGTTAGCTGGGGCAGCAGTAATGACTTTGCAATTGGTTTCAGCATCACTTGCGCTTGGGGTAGAAAGAAATCAAGTAAGATTCCTACGTAGGATCGCAGTCAGCCAAACGTATGTGGATACTGAGTGAGCAAAGGATTGGGCAAAATAATACGAATAACTTCTGTTTGAAAACCTGCAGTAAGCAGTACTAATGAATGGGGAGAAATTATTCAAAAAATGGACGGAGCTCCATTATGTCAGATTGTACTCCATCCAATTTTACAGTCAGGTTTTGTGCCGATATCTGAAAGAGCAGCTAATTTGGTGTTAATCATTTTACAATTTGCCCCCAGTTATGTTATTTAGGTGTCCACACAATTTTCCCAGTGTTGATATTTCTTAGTCAGCAACCCATCCATATGTTAAATGCATTTTAAAGGGCTTTACAGTAAGATTTGCTGCAACGTTTTGCGCTGTTTCTGAACCTTTCTTCTTTGTTTCTTTCGTTGCCTTCCTGCGGGTGTTGGCCAGTTGCAAAAGGAAAGCTTTATTTTGAAATATAACATAGAACAAAAAGAAAAGTAGGTTGCGCTGAAGCTTGAAAGTTTACTTTAAAATGGTGCCAATGCACTTGGCAATAAAGCGAGCGTCTACAGCAGAGTTGGACCTGGTGCCTCCCTGGTGTCTTTTTTAATCATCTGTTAAAGTCATTATTGAACTTGGTGTGACTTGTGAAGATGATTCAGAAATGTTAGGATATGCAGTCTTATTGAATCCACATAACATATATTGAGATGAAATACTGGGCTGGATTTTACGAACCAGGTCGGGCGACGTCGGTGGCGGGTCCCGGCCCCACTGCTGGCTCCAACCCGCTGTGTAGAATTAATTTCCCTGATTGGGCTTGTTAAGCCCGCCCAGCGAGTTTCCCGGCCAATTGAAGGAAGCGGGTCTGATGACGTCATTTGATGACGCGTCATCAGCCGGTTTCCTTAAAGGGACCATGGCCAACTTTAATTTGACATTTGTGCTGTCAGTGTTCTGCAGCATTGAGGTGCTGCAAACACTGACAATCACTGCACAGAGGTGCACGGCTGCACCCAGGTTCTCCCATGACTCCCTCCATCTGCTTATGGGGTGAGTCACAGCACACAGGGAGGCCCTCTTCCTTTCCCATGGGCAGAGAACACTTCCCAGGAGATCAACACAGACTGGTTGCACATTGCAGAGGACGGCACAAGCAGGGATGTGGTCAGGAGGACCAGGGTGCAGTGGTGCAAATGTTTCAATGATCTCAGTAGATCACAAAATGTTAGTTCAAAGCCACACTCAACCTCATCCTGCTGTGCCTCTCAGCACATCCCCATCACTCTGCCATCCCTACCCTACTCCTGCACATCCTTACTCACACCAACTTACCTTGCACCTCTACCCATTCCTCGCTATCTATATTATCGCATCCCCATCTCACTAGCCATCCCTCACACTCACCCTCATCCTAGTGCAATCATACCAACTAACAACACACAAGGGTAGGCACTTGGGTGATTTATCCAATGTTCATGTAAAGTTTCTGTTAATGTGCTGTCAAACATTGAAACCTTTATTTTCCACACTTTGCATTCTTGGAAAGATTTGTGTGCACCTTTGGAAGTGGCTTAGTGAGTTGCAGTGAATGGTGAGACATACCGGTACCTCCCGCAATGGTGATGAGTGTGAAAGGAATGGCTTGGGCATTGTAGGGATGCTTTATGGTGTTGGTGTGGGGTGGTGCCAACCTGGTGCATCATGTGGCAGCCAGGGTGTGTAGCGTCAAGTTAAATAAATTTGGCCATGGTGAGGCCATCCCTGGCGTCCCAGGCACCAATGTGGTCGGGTGGTGATGACCTGTGTCCTGTGCAGCATCAGTTGATTGCGGAGAAGGTTGGTGGTGTTGTTGGTGCTGCTGGTGCCTGGTGATGCTGGTGTTCGGGCTGAGTATAAAGTGCACCGATGCTGATTGAATAGATGGCAGTTGAAGTAGAGATGATAGATGTGATCTGTCAATGGTAGGAGAGCTAATGAGGTCAGACTGGATGGAGACTTGTGTAAAGACTTGCAGCATTCGGAATCTGCAGTGGAAATACAGTTTAGAGAAGCTAGTGGCTAAGGGAACATTTCTCAATCAGCTGGGTGTTTTGACTTGACATTTGAAGCTGTCAACTCATCAACTGAAATAATGGCCATTGACCTCCCGCCTCAGCTTCACAGATGAGGTCGAGGCACAGCGGGAAACCTGGGCGACCTGTCAAATTCAAAGCTGGGAAAAAAGCATTGCTAAGTGGCTGTAACCAAGCCACTAATGATTTTAATTGCCTCCCCCGTCGCTGCCTGTCGGGTCTGCTCAGCACTGGCAGACCCGACATTTGGTAAAGATACATGGCAGCGGGTTGACAGCGGAATCCCGACCCACAGTCAAAAAAAACACTTTCCCACCCGACCCACCGCCGATCGTGCCCGCTGACCCCCCGGAAAATTCCCCCCACTGCCTTTTCAAGTATGTTCTTTGAACCACAACACAGTTGTGCATATTAAAGGTACGTCTTCAGCAGAAATGTTTAGACAATGATCAATGACTATGATTAAATATTAAATGTTTCGAAACAAAATTAGAGCAATGTATTAATGTAAAGTGTGATTGTTCGTTCAATATATTACTGGAACAAACTCAAAATCTTGGTCTATATTTGATTTGTATGCAGAAACACTGATGCAGGTTGATAGATGCCTAGAACCAGCAGTTTTTATGGGAATGGCTAATTAATGTGATGGGGAAGTAATTTATTTTTGGTTTCACTACAGCTTTAACTGTATCCTGCATTTTCATCTGTTTATTTTCCCTTCAGTGATTTATGACAGTTGCCCACGAGCCATGGAGGCAGAGATCTGGTGGCCTAGAACCAAGTTTGGACTCCCTGCTGCTGTGCCTTGTCCCAAAGGATCAATGGGTAATGTTGTTATTACACTTTCATAAGTCTTCAAAATAGTTCCTTGTTAATCACCCGGAACAGTTTCATCTGACTCAGTTATTGACACAGTGTAACGATGTAGGCTAATGTCACAGGAGGTGAGGAATGACTTTCATTTAAACCATTGGAAAAGCGCTGAGCTCCTAGGCTGTTTTTCTTTGTTTCCTGCAGCTGACTTTTTAAATATATGAAGTAAGAAAGATACCTTCTGTAAAATTAAGGAAAAACCTACAACCTAGCTCATTGAGGCTGGGACTTTAAGGATGTATCGCCAGGGGAATTTCCTCATGGCTTCTCCCGCCCCAGCGCCGTAACTTGGGCGGAAACCCTGTTGGCGCACGTGAAAAGGAGCTTTCGTCGAACACCTGCCAAAGTCATGGCGACGGAGCAGGAGAAACCCTGAGGAAATTTCCAATGTATATTTTTGGGAACAGGCCTGAATCTTGTATAGAATTGTTTTGATACCTCATGCTACACTAGCATTTTGTAAATGTCTGTGATTGTAAGTTCCTGCAAGTACAAGGTCAAGAACTTTTATCTGTCTAGTTATACCGGGCGTACATACAAAAGCAAGGAAGTGACGACGAATCAGTATCAGACATTGGTTAGGCCACTGTTGGGAGTACTGTGTGTAGTTTTGGTCACCCACGATAGAAAGGATATAGGAGCCATTGAAAATGCATAATGTAGATCCACTAGGATGGTGCCTCACAGCGCCAGAGACCCGGGTTCGAATCTGACCTCGGGTGACTGTCTGTGTGGAGTTTGCACATTCTCCCCGTGTCTGCGTGGGTTTCCTCCGGGTGCTCCGGTTTCCTCCCACAGTCCAAAAATGTGTGGGTTAGGTTGATTTGGCTATGATAGGGGGGATTAAATATGTGGGGTTATGGGGATAGGATGGGATATGTTAGGGGGAATTAAATACGTGGGGTTACGGGGGTAGGGTGGGATATGTGTACTGTGGGGATTAAAGTAGGGACAGGGTATTGGATTTGGATGATCAGCCATGATCGTATTGAATGGCGGAGCAGGCTCGACGGGCCGAATGGCCTACTCCTGCTCCTAGATTCTATGTTTCTATGTTTCTATGACAGGGTTGAGAGGATACATTTCTGACGAGAGACTTGAAAATCCAGGATTGTATTCACTGGAACAGAGAAAGTAAAGGTTAATAGAAGTATTTAAAATTTTGAAAAGATTTGAGAGGATCAATAGTGAAAGATTATTTTCACTAGTCAGTGAATTGGTAAGAAAGGGGCATAAAAGTATGATTAGTACTAGAAACAGAAAGGGGAAAATTAAAATAAATGCTTTCACACAAAATGTTATTAGAATATGGAATTCTTTGCCACAAATGAGTATTGAAGCCCGGGTGATCATGACAGATGAAAGGGAATTAGAAAAATTGTTAAAGAACAGAGAAATGGAACTAGAGCAGATCGCTTCAATCGGGGTACGAGTGGTGGCACATACAATATGGGTCAAATAGTCTACTTCATGATTCACGGTTCTAAATAAGCCTGTTTATTTTAATCTTTATTCAGAAATTGAGGGGATGTAGTAAATGAGACCTGCTTATCTTACATTGAGCTGGATAACTTGTTAAGCTGCTCAAGTCTCTTCCTCTATATTTGTGCATACTTGTGTGAATATTTTGGCAAAAGTTTGTATCTTATCTCAGTGCCTATTGGTCTCTCCAGGAAGAACCATCACTAAAATCCAAATGAGAATGTATTTGTCAATTGAACACTACGGGCTGGATTTTCATTGACCTGTGGAGGCGGGTTTGGAGGTGTGTGGGGGGTTAAAATTGCGAAAACTGGCGGGTGGGCACAAGCCCGCCTCCATCCTGCTGGTCCCGACTCCGTCCCGCCTCTAAGAGGCGGGATAGGCTGTTAAGGCCCTTAACAAGCACTAAATTGCCTCTATAATGCCATTTTGAAAGGCCTTTGTGATTTTAACCCTTTTTCTACGTGAAGCATGCTTGTTCTGAAGCACGATTGTGAAACCTGGCGGGAGCACGGCTGGCTGGATGGATGGATGGACATATCTGGGAGTGGTGGTGGATGGGAGACATATCTGGGAGTGGTGGTGCAAAAATATCTGGGAGCAGACTTAGGGCTGCTGCTGCTCATTTTGCATCCAGGTCCTCTCACAGCAAAGGCCAGGCAGTCTTTGCAGACCTTCAATGCAGCAGCAATGATGATAACATCAGAGGCGACTTTCAGACTGAAAACACTAATTGGTTCATGGGTTCCCACATGCTGGAACTCAATTGCCCAATTAGGTGAAAATCGCATCAATCTCCCACATCCAATTGCAGTCGGGTGGATAACACGAAAAGTGGATGACACGACCCCAGCCCGCCCCAGTATCAAAATCCAGCCCTACGTATCAATTTTCTTGCATTTTCTTTATGAACAGAACTCTCCTTCAAATGGAAATTTATGTGCCCATCTAAGCAGGTAGATAGAGCTTTGGCTTACCATCTCATCCGAAGGTGTTCAACAATGCAGCACTCCCTCAGTACTGCACTAAAATGTCAGCCTAGATGATCTGATCAAGTTTGCAGTGGGGCTTGAACCCCTGACCTTCTGACTAAGGCAAGAGTGCTGCCAACTGGGCCAAGTTGAGATGCCAGGGCTTGGGCATGTCAAGGCAGTCGGAGTCTGAACTCAATATATTTCAGACTTACCAATCTCACATTTGTTGTTGGTCCATTCCTTTTCATTGGCAGCTTCGGGTGTTATGTGTCCCATGACTTCTTGCTGTACTTTACTGAAATGGGGTGTAGAATCATCTAAAATAAAAACAGAAAATGCTGGAGATACTCAGCAGGTCAGGCAGCATCTGTGAAGAGAGAAACAGAGTTAACATTTCAGGTCGATGACCTTTCGTCAGAACTGGACGAAAGATCATCGACCTGAAACGTTAACTCTGTTTCTCTCTCTACAGATGCTGCCTGACCTGCTGAGTATCTCCAGCATTTTCTGTTTTTATTTCAGATTTCCAGCATCTGCAGTATTTTCTATCTTTTTGTAGTAGAATCATCTGAATTGGGCAAATAAAGTTGAAAAATACAAACCATGTCCAGCTAAGTTTGGGAAGAGCCACAAAGCTCATCTACTTATTCCAGACTCTGTCAAGTAGGTAAAATGCCATTGAAGTGATTTAGCTCTTGCACGTCGGGTATGTGCTTGAGCGATTGCACGCAATAGTTCTGGTGGCACCTGGCATATAACTCTCTCTGTGCGAAAGACTGTATTGGGCAGACACTGAGATACTGTGTCTTTTTGTTCTACAGGAACAGGAATCCGACACTGTGATGAACATAGGGGCTGGCTCCCTCCTGATCTCTTTAATTGCACCACCAATACCTTTGCAGAGCTGAAAAACTTTGTAAGTTTCAGTAGGAGAAATTGGCATAAAGGGTTGAGATGAACAAGAGGCTGAGGTTTTGCAGTTCCTTCTATTGGACATGAACTCTTGAATGGTTTTCTTGTTTCCATGTATGTGGTATAGTCCATTTCTTGATGTAGTGCTCTGCAGAATTTTCTCCTCCTCGTGAAGCAACAGAGCAGTTCCTGAAATGACAGTTACATCTGTGTGAAAAGCGTTAAACCTAGATAGCAGCCTAGTTCCATGCTCATGTACTGGTGCCCTGTGCCTTCAAATGATATGATATATGTCTGTAGCCGTAATATGCCAGGCAGTCATTTATCTTCTGTGTGAGGCACACAACGAGATTTTAAGATTATAACTGGTAATCTGGTCAAGTTACACAATTGCTTAACGTAGCTAGACTCAATGTCATATATGACAGCCTATAATTAATGCTTTGTCCCTGTTGAAGGGAAGAGGGAGAGAGAGAGAGAGTGAGACGTTCGGGTGATCAGATTAGAAACTTCAAATTCATAGTATTCCCAGAAGTCAAATATTTTAATCCATATCTTTGTTTCATTTTGATGTTTAAATTTCTTTCCAGTGATGAGGGCAGAATTCAATATTTTGGACTAGACTACAACTGCAGAATGCTTCGGAGTTCCTCTTTCTTTCCTCAGACAGCCGTAGTTAAAGCTGATGCGACAATCTCATCAAATAATGACTTTAGAAAGATTTCACTTTGGACCTCCCCCCCCCCCCCCCCCCCCTAACCTAAAAAGAAGTGGTCCCTGAATTTTGGTAACCTAAAAATATGTACTTTCCTGATTGTTGAGAGGTTTTGTCACTTTCTCAGGATGTGTCTTTTGCGCAGGCTGATAAATTGAAACGGAATGAAACGTTGCTGGATATGGGAAAATCCAAGAAAATTGCCCAAATGTTGCGGAACGCCACTCAGCACACGGATGAATATTTCGGCAGTGACGTAAAGATAGCGTACCATGTGACCGCAAAAATCTTAGAATTTGAGAACACGCAGCGGGGATTTGACTTGGCTGCAACCCAGGATGTCCAGTTCACAGAGGTAAAGGAGTTCAGAACACACACAGATTCCGAATGCAGCCCATAGCACCTGAAGCACTCAACACATCGGGTGCAGTCACTTCTCATTCTCAACTTCTGAGGTCTACTCAACGTCTTGTGTGCAGGGACACCTCATGGTGTGGGTCCCAAGTCATTTTAGTACATAAAGACTATGCAAATACACGACACAGGGCTTGCTAATGCCCCAATTTCTATGTAAATTAGGGGCAAGCATCATAGCATACTTGGGAGCATCTGGGTAGTGCTGCAGACACTCGGCTATGTGTAGCGGGTGTTTCAAGGGAGGCGTTTCAACAGATGGCATGTCTCCTCCACGGAATGCATTTTTCATTGCAGTTCCCCTGCCCCTTGGCCTCTAATACTCAACGAATGCAGTATACATTTTGTGTTAGCCATTTAAAAAAAAAAAAATCAGGCACTGCTTTAAGGGCAGCCATCAATTCTTGATGTCCTGGCCAATATTTATCCCTCAACCAACATAACAAAAACAGATTATCTGGTCATTATCACATTGCTGTTTGTGGGAGCTTGCTGTGCGCATATTGGCTGCCGCGTTTCCCAAAAGTACAACAGTGACTCCACTTCAAAAAATACTTCATTGGCTGTAAAGCGCTTTGAGGCGTCTGGTGGTCATGAAAGGCGCTATATAAATGCAAGTCTTTCTTTCAACAGATGCTGGCCCCTGATAACCCAAACCAATGCCTCAGTGCTCTCTAAGCATGTCATGTGCAAATATTTAAATTAGCTGATTATTGCTAATGGGCAGGGTCATCTTGAAGTTCCATAGTTATGGAGACTGGCAGTGCTCACAGTCTTCATTTTATACTTCAAATGATCAATTATCATAGGTTTATCGATTTATGTTTTTGCACATCGTGAAGAATTATGAAAGTATTTTTTTTGTCAGTCAGATGTATTTTTTTTAAATGAATGATATAATAACTTGGATAAATTAAACTTGAGACTCACTTATTTGCATTTGCTTTGAAAACTGCTTATGTATTTTCCAGGTGGTTTGATCACTGAAATCTTGTTTTATTGTATTTTGAGGGAATTATTGCTGTAAGTGTAATATTTAAAAATAAGGTGATGAAACAAAAATTTGCAGTCCCCATCAAATGATCAAACTGGATCTTCAATCAGTCTAGAGTTTTTGCCACCTCTACCCTAGCCAGAAGACCATTCCAAGTGTTAATCATTCTTTGCATGAATAGGTTCTTCCTGATCCTTTCACCAGTTTAGTTTGTTCCTCCGCTGGTTTCTAGAACACCCTGGTCAAGAGAAGCAGCGTGTATCCAGGCCTTCTCCAATGCTGCTGTGTCGTCGGGTACCAGAAAGCCTGGGATGATTCCTCCTCTGATTTTATTTATTTTTGTCCCTCCCAGCTGTGATAGGGAGCTCGCCCTGTGGGGACCTTTAGGGCTGGTAAATCTACGCCTAAATGGAGTTTCCGCCACACTCAAGTAACACTGGCAGAGCCGGAGCAGCTCTGAGTAATTTCCCGGGCTATGTGTCTCACTGCTCTGCATTGCAGCATAATAGCAAAGCAGTCTAGTGCACTACCACTCACCTACACCAACCAGGGTCTTAACAGAATATTTGATTCTATTCAATTTGCTAAATGGAGGAAGGCCTTTTAGCATTGAAAGGCAACCACCCAGTGTTGAATTTTGATTGATTATCTTTGGCAATCAAGAAATTTATGCAGAACTTCCATCAGGTGATTCAGTAGATGGATGGAGCCCACAATGGAGTTGATCGGATGTGGTCTGTGGATGGACTCAATGACCTCTTGCATGAACTTAATGAACTAATAAATTTCCCATTTTGTTTTGCTACATTTTCAGAACCTTATTAAAGTTGGAAGTGCTATTCTTGATGTAAGTAACAAAAAGCACTGGGACATGATCCAGCAAACAGACGGAGGGACTGCCCACCTGCTCAGACACTATGAGGATTATGCAAATGCTCTGGCACAAAACATGAGAAAAACCTACCTCAGCCCCTTCACCATCGTCACGCCCAATATCGGTGAGCACCACAGAAGCTGGAGCATCGGCAGGCTTGGGCCAGTAACATGTAGTGCCTTCTCGAATATATTCATTGTAAAACTTTTATTCTGCGTGATCTTCAAACTGTATGAGATTGACTGTGCATCCTTTCATCGGCTTTAGTGTTAGTTACACCAATGGCACTGTTCCCCTAATAGGGGCTCCTCAGCATGCTGGTATGTTTAACCCTTCAAGTACTGAATTCCAAAAATTCTTGCTTTTTAGAGCTCGAATTCGAAAGTCGTTGGAAGCTAAATCCCTGGGGCCAGAAATTCGTCTCGGGCGGTGGTGCAAAGTGGGCGGTAACAGATCGGCCGCCCATTATACGCAGCGTCTGATATTCAGTTCCGTTGCAGTCAATGGAACTGAATATCAGGCACTGCGTAGAACGGGCAGCCGATCTGTTACCGCCCACTTTGCGCCAGCGCATCAGACGAATTTCTAGGCCCTGGACTTTCTGCCTAGACATTGAAGTTCGAGCAGCACAACACTTCCACACTGTATTTTCATTTCAAATTTAACTGAATCTTTAGTTCACTCGTCCAGAATTGAGATTATGGTCATTGTACTTCTGAACTTTGAGTCTGCCGTTGTCCAGTTTCACCAAGATTTCAGCAACTTGAAATAAATGAAAATTAATGGGAACATGGGACTGAACCTTTATGTGGAGCCCACAAAGACAAGAAGCTGAGGCACCTGTGTCCCAAATAGGCAGTAGATGTTGTAACTTGCTTACATTTTGATTTATTTTGATGCACAAATTTCACCATCATTCTCACAGTGAATTTTTTTTGTTAAATATTTGAGCATTAATGGCATAGTTGAAATAAAGAAAGGAAAACTGCAGCTTTTGTGATGTGCAAGTAAGATTCAAATTAGAGTCTCAACTAGAAGATCCTGAGGACAAGTTTCAGCAATCTAAGAGTCCATTACATTGCAACTTTAGCATTGGTTCAAAGAAATGTTAGCTTTGTATTGATGATAAACTTGTGCTTTATAAATGGAGTTAAGGTTGTCCTGAATCTAGAGTGAAGTGGGGTGAGATTCATTCTTCAGGAAATCTCACTCTGCTTCTCTCCAATGTTAGGTTGAACCCTGACTCCAGATGCAGACTGTAATTATACTGCAGAGGAGTCCCAATCATAGGGAGTGCTGGCCGAAATAGGACGACAACATCGTAGCCCTAGTTCTCCGAATGCGCTGCCTGCAAACATAGAAACATAGAAACATAGAATCTAGGAGCAGGAGTAGGCCATTCGGCCCGTCGAGCCTGCTCCGCCATTCAATACGATCATGGCTGATCATCCAAATCCAGTACCCTGTCCCTGCTTTAATCCCCACAGTACACATATCCCACCCTACCCCCGTAACCCCACGTATTTAATTCCCCCTAACATATCCCATCCTATCCCCATAACCCCACATATTTAATCCCCCCTAACACTAAGGGTCAATTTATCATAGCCAAATCAACCTAACCCACACATTTTTGGACTGGACTGTGGAATTACCCCTTGCAACTGCCGTGTCTGTGAGAATTGAAACTGCTTGACACCAATACTAAACTGTAGTGTAAAGACCTTTAACCAATTCGTAGAAATGAAGGGGTTTGGGTTGGGTTTGGGTTGACGGAAGTTCACCTAAGAACAGCATTAATGGCATTTGGACAGAGAGATCTTGATATGCTTCTGATCTGGGAACAGTGTGAAACTAGGAAGCTAATATTGAGAATAAAGATAATGGGCTAGATTGTAAGGAGTGTGATGGAATACTCTCCACTTGCCTGGATGAGTGCAGCTCCAACAACACTCAAGAAGCTCGACATCATTCAGGACAAAGCAGCCCACTTGATTGGCACCCCATCCACCACCTTAAACATTCACTCCTTCCACCACTGGCGCACCGTGGCTGCAGTGTGTACCATCTACAAGATGCACTGCAGCAACTCGCCAAGGCTTCTTCGACAGCACCTCCCAAACCCGCGACCTCTACCACCTAGAAGGACAAGGGCAACAGGTGCATCACCATTACCTCCAAGTTCCCCTCCAAGTCACACACCATCCTGACTTGGAAATATATCGCCGATCCTTCATTGTCGCTGGATCAAAATCCTGGAACTCCCTCCCTAACAGCACTATGGAAGTACCTTCACCACATGGACTGCAGCGGTTCAAGAAGGCGGCTCACCACCACCTTCACAAGGGCAATTAGGAATCAGCAATAAATGCTGGCCTTGCCAGTGACGCCCACATCCTAGGAACGAATAAAAAAAATAATTATTGTGTGGCTGACTGGTGGAGCGCGCTGGCCGACTGCGCGATCACACCGATGGGAGGTCCGGTCCATTATGAGGGCCGAGTCTTATTACCATACCCCGGCGATCTGCGGACGCAAAACAGTCGCCCCCCCGCGCAGCTCGCCGCCTCTGGGTTGGCACAATATCAGGCAGCCCATCGGCGTAAACATGGCGGTAAGCCATTTTCGGGCCACTACTGCCCTGTTTACGCCGGGCAGCCCAAATGAAAACCTAACCCAATGTGTGGGCATAAGGCTTTAGAGCTCCCATTGTGCTCAGCTTTTACTTTTGGGACAGATGGTATCTGATCACCAAAGACTAACTGAAGTAATTTTTTCCAGTTATTTCAGTAGATCGCCTTCACAAAATGAATTTCTCTGGAGTGAAACTTCCGCGGTACGACTTTATCCGAGGAGAGAAACCTGAAGACTTGGAAACTATCGCAATCCTTCCAGAATCCATCTTCACACCTGCCGATATTAAAGGTAAGAACACTTCCTTTTAAGAGATATAACAATAAATATAGTTAATTTGTAAAGCATAGCACAGTGTGATTCCACCTCTTCTGCCATCCATCTGTTCCCGCTCCACACTGGGAAAGGTGACTAATTTTATCGGTAATGTTTTTAAATATGAACCTTGCATTTCACCGTTAAAATTATTCACTGTGTTTTAAACAAACTGCAAAAGGATTCCCTTCTCCCCCCCCCCCCCCCCGCCCCCCCAATCAAACACTAAACTCCTGCTAAAACAGGCAAACTCAGAATCACATCTTTATCAAGTAATATAGCATCTCATTTGCCTACATAATAACAGGGACTGCACCTCAGAAGTAATTAATTGGCTGTAAAGCATTTTGTGGTGTCCTGAGGAGGACATAAAAAGTGCTACATAATTATAAATTGTTTCTTTCCAAGAAAAAAATTGATCATATTTTCACCAGACTATGGGGTAAAAATTGAGTCGCGCCCCATTTGGGGCGCTAACCTCGCCGGGGCGCGACTTTTAGCGCCCCGAAAAAATTAGCGGCCCCGCGCCGGAACTTCAGTGGTTGCGCCCCAAGAGGGAAGCGGGGCGCAACTGGAAGCACCCCGCATCCCTCTTGGGGCGCTGCGAGTGAATATCCTGGCGCTACGTGCCGCAGCGCCACGCGCTGCGGCACGTCGCGCCGCGGTATTGCAGGCCTTCCTCCCCTTCTTAAAGGGGAGGGGCCTTGCGCAGCGCGAACCGGGGCCCAGCTGGGCCCCCAGGGATCGGGAGTGCCGGCAAAAGAGCCCGGCACTCAAGAGAAGTGCCGGGCTCTTGGAGCGCAGCCGGCACTTCACGGTGGGGGGGCTTCACGGGGGCCGGGGACAGCAACGGGGGCAGGTGCTGGCAGGCGGCCAGCAACAAAAATGGCCGCCTGCCACCTCCCCTTTAAATATCGCCGCCCCGGCCGCACGTACGCCCCCCTGAACCCGTCGGACATAGCGTCTGGCGGTAAATCAGGGGGCGCGACTGAAGATCACGGCCGGGGCGCGAGCGGGGCGCTGCGCACGGCGATGACGTCATCGCCGGCGGCGCAGCGCCACAGGGCGCTACCGGCTGCCGCCGCCGCTAACCTCCCACTAAATTTTTCGGGAGGCGTGGGCGGCGCTGCGCCCGGGCGTTAGCTGCTTTACGCCCCATTAGCGCCCTCTTAAGGCGCTAACGGGAGGCGCAAGCAGCTGAATTTTTCCCCCCATGACTTTAGATAGACCTAATGGGAGTGATTTTTTGGGGGCTTCTCTTGCTCCACTGCTATTTACCGTTACGCGTTAAGCAGGACTTCCGCCGAGGTTATGGCAGCGGAGTAGGAAAAGGCCCGAGGAAATTCATCTCACAATGACTTTCTTTTGTCCACCGCAAAACTAATAATTGCAGGGTGGTAGTTGCTTTTTTCTGTTGGCCTGTAGCATCTAACCATGATGACGGTTTCTCTGTCCATACAATGTTGCTGGTGTTTCCGTGGTGCTGTAGTCAAATGTTTTCATCCGTGTTACACACTATTTTAGCAGCTAATCAATAAGCAATAAACAAGGAAGTGAAGCACACGCCATGATCTAAAAACACTTGCGCACTCTCCTTTTTGTTTTACCATTTTACCAACAAGAGCGCAAAAATGTTAAAGTACACATGCATGCTCTTGTCTGGCTACGAGCATTGAGATGACACGCCCAATAATGGTGTCTATTACTCATTTTACTAATCAGAAATGCAATTAGCCACATCTGGATTCCCATGTACTGGTGTAAAGTCATTGTAGCTCAATGGAGGACTGCAGTTAAAAAGAAAAGTACAAAGCAACACTCTTTGGGGGAAAAATTGGGTCGCGCCCCCTTTGGGGCGCTAACTTCGCCAGCGCCCCGAAAAGATTAGCGCCCCACAGCCAAAATTCACCAGTAGCGCCCCAAGAGGGAGGCGGGGCGCTACTGGAAGCGCCCTGCCTCCCTCTTGGGGCGCTGCAAGTGAATATCGCGGCGCTACATGCCGCAGCGCCACGCTCTGCGGCACGTCGCGCCGCGGTACTGCAGGCCTTCCTCCCCTTATTAAAGGGGAGGGGCCGAGCGCAGCGCGATCCGGGGCCCAGCTGGGCCACCAGGGATCAGAGTGCCGGCAAAGCAACTGAATTTTTAGGCCTTTGTTCCCATCAGTTAGTGACGAGGAACTGAAATGAGGTAAACCTGCATTATTAATGCAGCCTACTCTCGAAACACAACTTGCTCCTCTCTGATGTGCGTTAAATGGAGTGGACGGTACGTCCCCTTTCTGACCCACAAAAAGGGGCACTGTCTTCAATAAAATCTGTTTAATTGAGTGCCAATATCAACTTTTGGCACCAATTAACAAGGCAAATTGGAAAACCTGGCAGTCAAGAGTTCAGATGATATGGTTCAGCCAGCATTATTTCTTGCAGTTTTTGGTCAGTACTAGCAGTTTTAAGGAAACTTTGTTTTATTCAGTTTCTTTACCAGAAAACCCCAAAGTCCCAGCCTCCTCATCTGAAGAGGGAAGCACACCGCTGCACAGAAAAAAGCGACACCCTGATTCAAACGAGCAGGACGCCATTGCCAGCATAATCATCTATTGGACACTGGGAGAGCTTTTACCAGAGCAGTACGACCCTGACAAAAGAAGTCTCAGGTAAACCCTAAGGAGGAAAACGTAAATGTGTCGCAGACCTGCCCAGCCCTCAATCCACAAATTAGTAAAAGCATAGTACAGGAAACGTTTGTTTATCCGGCACCCAAATATCCGGAATTCTCGCTTAACCGGCAAAACTCATCCTCCGAAAACTCCTCTCAAATAACCGGCAATGTTGCCGAGTCGCAATCGAGTCTCCGCGAACGCCGAGTACTCCGAAAACTCCTCTCAAATAACCGCCAATGTTGCCGATCCCGAGTCCGAGTCCGCGAACGCCGATTTAGTCAGTAGGAGTAGTTTTCAAAAGTGCCACTACTCGGCCTCCTGGCGCTGTCGGAAGTATACTGCACATTTCTTGATTTATTTATTTTTCTTTGTTAAAAATAGCCTCGGTAGATATAACTCTCCGTTATCCGGTACTTTCGATAAACCGGCACCACGCCGGTCCCGTCGGTGCCGGTTAATAAAGAGTTTCCTGTAACAAAGATGGAAATAAAATGAGTTTGTTAATTAAGGTTCTGCACTGTAAATATGTGATTTATGTCTCTCTCAGGGTTCCTAAGCGACCTGTCATTAACAGCCCCATAGTTAGTATTGCTGTCCATGACAACGATGAGTTACTGCAACATCAGCTGGAAAAACCGATCAGAGTGCAGTACAGGCTTTTTGAAACTGAAGAGCGATCCAAGCCAATTTGTGTCTTCTGGAACCACTCCATCCCGTAAGACCTTTCACTCATTATTTCTAGACCTTGAATGTCTTGGGGGAAAGACTGTATAATGTCTTAATAAGCCTGCAACGCAGCATATATGGATGATGAGGTAGTTCAATAAGGGCCCTGATATCTGGTAACAACACTAGTGGTCAGCCTGGTCTTGTGTCAGAATGATTGATCTTTCTTAACACTGCAGGCAGATTGATTTTCTTTTAAACCTTGTGTCAAGGTAACCCTCTAATTTCCCAGCTCCATTCTTGTATCACAAAGAAAACAGCGAGTCTCTGTGAAGTATTTCAGTCTAATTAAATAAATCTTTTCTCTCTCGCTTTGATTTAAAGAAAAAAATATTCATTTCTACCAGGGGTCAGAATCAAAGCTGGAATTTTCCATTTTAAGCCCCCAGAATGATGCATTCTTGCATAGTCCAGTGATCTGTGAACTGAAACGCACATAGACAAAATGGAAAGGGGCCAGCCTGACCCAAACAGTTGCCCAATGGGCAGTTAGAACTTTATATTAGTGTAGAAAGCTGCCAGACAATCGCCAGTCTGAATCTATTTGTATAGCACTTAGCATTTGTTGACAATCAGTTTAAACCTTTATTCACTCCCTCCTTTCCCTGAAGACAGTAGCTGCTACTGGGTAGCTCTGTGGGCTCCGGCAACTCTTTGGTAGCTCTTCCAAATTACCATTCCTTCATAGGTGTGCCAAGAGACTATTTGCCTATGGTTGGTAGCACAACTATGCCTGAAATGGACCTCAATAGATGTCAGGAGTGGAACTGTGGCCGATTTATCCCCTGTTACAGCCCAGAGAGTTTAAGACCTATTGGGGGAGAAATTGAGTCACGCCCCTTTTGGGGCGCTAACTTCGCCGGGGCACTACTTTAAGCGCCCCAGAAAAATTAGCACCCCTGCGGCCAAAATTGAGTGGTAGCGCCCCAAGAGGGAAGCGGGGCGCTACTGGAAGCGCCCCACTTCCCTCTTGGGGCACTGCGAGGGCACGTCGCGCCGCGGTATTGCAGGCCTTCCTCCCCTTCTTAAAGGGGAGGGGCCTTGCGCAGCGCGACCCCGGGGCCCAGCTGGGTCACCGGGGATCGGAGTGCCGGCAAAAGAGCCCGGCACTCAAGAGAAGTGCCGGGCTCATGGAGCGCAGCCAGCACTCCACGGGGGGGTGGGTCAGGAGGCCAGGGACGGGAGCGGAAGCAGGTGCTGGCAGGCGGCCAGCAACAAAAATGGCCGCCCGGCACCTCGCCTTTAAATAGCAAAGGTCGCGGTCGGGGCGCGAGTGGGGCGCTGCGCATGGCGATGACATCATCGCCGGCAGCGCAGCACCGCAGGGCGCTAACGGTTAGCGCCGCCGCTAACCTCCCACTGAATTTCACGGGAGGCGATGGCAGCGCCGCTCCTGGCGTTAGTTGATTTGCGCCCCGTTAGCGCCCTCTTAGGGTGCTAACGGGAGGCGCAAAGCAACCGAATTTTTGCCCCATTGTGTGTTCAGCTGAGTTCAAGTAACTCAGCACAGATGAGGGACTGAACCAAGGAATGTCCTGATTTGTATGGCTTTCGTGTGCCTTATTTCCAATCCGATATATTAATATCTGAGTGGTGTTTATTTGTACATATTATATGTTAATATAGTGCATTGGAAATATAAATGGAAGGTACTAAAATATTTTTTAAAACATTGCACATGTGAACATGTTTTTTTCCTCTCTTCCAATATCCCCTCCAATTTTCTCTTTTTCCTTTTACCTTCCTGCTCTTAAAGGCAGACTTATGCTAATATGCAGTTCCACAGAAATTAATAGCCCTCCAGTATCTCACTGAAGTGACCATTCATCATATGTCAGCCCAGATAATGAATGGCGACAAGCTAGTTTATCATGGGGGGAGATCTCTGTTGAGCCTGATTCCACTGTCATCTGAAACCCACACAGGGGCCCCTGGATAGCAATCAGGAGGTACCTGCATTAATAAAAGAGAACTGCTCCGTGTTTCTCTTCTGAGGTGGCTTATTGGCCAATAGTAGTTGCATGACTGAGTATTGCTTTTGACCAGTGCAATTTTTTTAAGTGCTGCAGATTTGGCCATGTAAACAATGTGACTGAAAAATCTCATGTCATTGGCCCATGGTGACTGCTTCTCATTTCATTAATCCATGGTAACTACATGACTATCACAAAGATTTATACTACAGTGACAAAATAACATCACGGAACAGTTTCAACTGATTTTCATGGGGTACAAAAAATTACTTCAAATTATGTTACCAGGTTCATAAATAGAATAGAAATTGAGCAGGGAGGGTTCAACATTTTCTTCCTATTTATTCTGAAATAAAATATGTATGTAATACAGACAGGTGAACAATGGAATAACAGGAAATACTATTTTATATATATATATAGTGTACATCTCGAGCTAATTATGAATTGCTTTACAAGTGCTGTCTTGAACTTGATGAAGTTTAGAAATACATTGTGCGACCCTTGCGTTTAATAATTTATTTTTAAATGCCTCTTTTCTCATTCTCCGGTCCGTACTGGTGCAGTGTTGGTGGAACTGGAGGCTGGTCATCCAAAGGATGTGAATTAGTCTTCAGGAATGAGACCCACATCAGCTGCCAGTGTAATCATATGACCAGCTTTGCTGTTCTCATGGACATTTCCAGACGAGAGGTAAATCACAGTCTCTTTGGAGAAAAGGATCACTTTTTTTTTAACTTCTGATTGCGGTACAGGTTTTTCTCATATTGAGCAGGTTCAATAAGTAAGTAGTCCGAGGTATGCAACATATTTGCAATGTAACACATTCCATTATATTATTGTTAACATAGCTTTCTGGTTCCCATAAGAAGATTGTATGCTGCTTTATATAACATTAACATTTAAATTAAAGTTTATTGTACTCTACCTCCTGGTACTTTTTTTGTTCGATTTGCTTTGTGGAGCTGGTCCTTCCTTTCTCCCAGTCAGACTCCATAGTCAGCCTATCGTGCCTGTGACTGCCCCATTGAGAATCTGAAGTGGGTGAATGTGTACAACTCCAGCTGCCTCAGCCCACTCACTTTGAAATCGTGGCTCTGAAATGGTAGGATTTTGTTTCCTTGAGAAACTGCAGTGAAGTGCCAAAGCCAATAGTTCAGGCACCCCTAAGGTTAAAAATAGTAAAAGGGAAGACCAGATTAATAAGGAAGTGATTAAGTGGCATTAAGCTTGAGTTTTAAAAGCCCGAAGCGTATAAGAGGAAGGAAAGACTGAGGAAAGAACTAAAGAATTTACATTTATATAGCGCCTTTCACAACCTCACAGCTAATGAAGCACTTTTGAAGTGTAGTTATTGTTGTAATGAAGGGAAATGCGGCTGCCAATTTGCAAGCTCCCACCAGCATCTGCTTTAGTGATGTAGGTTGAGGGACAAGCGTGAGCCAGGAGAACTGCTCTGCACTTCTTCGAAAAATGCCACAAGATCATTTACGTCCACCCGAGAGGGCAGACGGGGCCTCGGTTTAACATCTCATCCAAAAGACAGCACCTCTGAAAGTGCTGCAGCCCCCCGACGCCAGTGCTGCGCTAGAGTGTCAGCCTAGATTATATGCTCAAGTCTCTGGAGTGGGGCTTGAACCCACAACCTTCGGATTCAACGGCAAGAATGTTACCACTGAGCCAAGGCAAGGAGTTCCACGAGTTTGCGGTCCTCCAAAAGAATGATTTAGAGTAGATGTGCTGAACCAGACAGGCCAGGATTTAGAAGTTTAAAAAGCCCGCAGATTGTGGGATTGCTACACTGTTGGCTTTTTGTGACATCTGATTTTTTTTAATTGATAGATTTTTGGTGGTAAAATTCTGTTGGCAGAAATTCTGATGAACAACATCATCTGTGACTGATGATGGTTTTACGATTATGAATATCTGTTGAGTGAAGTTTATATCCCACTCCTGGACTGACCAGAACTTCATTTAAGTTTTGGCACTTGTGAGTTATCAGATCATGGGATATAAAATGTATTGCAGGGGTCTTCAGAATGCTTACATATATGGGTGGGTGATGAATTCAAAGTACTTTTTGTGGGGTAATGCATAACAATTACCTTAAGTAGCACCCAGTATGACATGTGATTACAAGAGCATGAACAGTGTTGTAAAATCTCCTGAAGGGCAGGGGTTACAAATCGCCTAACTTTATAAATAACTAATAGGACACCAGGAGCAGCGAGTGTGGTGTATATAACTATTGTATGACTGCACTGCACTTAAAATCCTGTTTCTGCAATTCTCCCCTCAGAATGGTGAAATTCTACCTCTGAAGTTGGTCACATACTCCACAGTGGCTGTCTCACTGGGTGCTTTGCTGCTGTCCTTCTTGATCCTCCTATTTCTGAGGTCTCTTCGCTCAAACCAGCACAGCATCAATAAGAACATGGTAGTGGCCCTCTTCTTCTCTGAGCTCATCTTCCTTCTTGGCATCAACCAAGCAGATAATCCAGTAAGTGGCATATAATAGGAGACAGTCTTGTGTCTGGTAGGGGTCATTTGAACAATCTCAGGTTCACCTCCTTACATCAGTGAATGACATTGAATGAAGTCAGTGGCTTTTTATAATGTAAATTAATGTGGATAAACCAGCAATCTTTGCACCGCTTCACACTATACGGTGTAACAGCTTGACAGTAGATGCATTATCATATGGTCATAACAGAGATATATTCAGGATAGTCCTCACAGACAGGACGGCTGTTTGCATATTGCATATGTCAAGTCAGACCATGCCAGTGTGACCGGCTTGATTCAATGCATACGCAGCGATGTGTTCTCTCTCAGACCTGCCCATTGGTGTTAGGTCTGACTGCACATGTGTAGGAGCTATCACTGCTCACTGACCTGGTAAAATGAGAGTGTAGTTAGCCTATGCATTAAAAAAAAAAAATTCTTGAGATGTGGGCAAGACTGTATAATTGCCCATCCCTAGTGGCTCTGAGGAAGTGCTTCTATCGACCGTCTTCTATGCTACACCTGACCTGAATTTAATCACAATAATAAAGCATGTGTAAGTGATGTTTGATGAAATACAATGTTTGGTACATTTTAAGGGGAGGAAAGGAATGGGGCTTAGCATTTAGTGTTAACAATAACTGCAGTCTTTTGAATTGCGGTTTTGTGGTCTAAATGCTGAAATATGTTTAAACTAAGCAATGGAGACCTCTGGTGGTATGGCCATTGAACTACAGTAATAGAATATTACAGAATTGGGGAAAAGCCACTGATCAGAACTTCTGCTGAAATTTTCTTACAATCTTTTCACATTCTACTCATTTTCAGTCATTCTCATGCATAAAGGCAATAACTTAGATTACTTTTTTCATATACCAACATATGAAAAGAAAGGCAGGGAAAGAGGATCAGGCCCATCAAGCCTGGCCCATCCAGTCAACAAAAACCTGTGGGAAATTCCTGTCCGACTCCAGAAGGCAAACAAGCTCCAAGAGACTGTGGTGACCCACGACTCATCACAGTCAGAACTATCTACCACCCTATCCCCTGCAACTGGAAATCTCTTCTCTTAAAATTTTTTGCCAAGTTCCCTTTAAAAGGACTGTAGTTACTCCATACTCACCACATTGTCTTGCCAGTTTATTGCAGAGGGCAGTGACTCTCTTTGAAAAGAAATACTTCCTGGCATCTAACTTAATTCTCTCAATGGATCTTTTCGGCACATCTGCTAGTCCTGCCATCCCCATCCGTTTCAAATAACCTATTTAACTGGCCTTAGTCCAATCCATTAATCTTTTAAAGCCTCAATCTTATCCCCATTCAGCCTGTATCTTTTTAAAGTAAATAACTCTTGGAGCTTATATTCATACTGAGAACACTGGACAAGTCAACAACAAGAAAAGGCCATTGGGGCCAGCAAAGCACATCCCTCCTGAACTCTAATTCTCTCGGCCTAGCATCCAACTGTATTTGGAAGTCCTCTTAAAAGATGCTGGTCTACAGTTGGTCATGTTCTTCTTTCCAGACGGAAAGTTGTTCGTGCCACATGGAGCTTCTTTCTAAAGTTCAGGTGGTAATTGTTTTCTTTTCTTTCTTTGAGACATGTCCCCATAGACATGATGACCTCCTGGCACCTCAACTAAAAAGCTCTTTTTCCATATCTCAGCCTTGACAGTGAGTGTAGGTGGGCTATTTGACCCTGTCCTCACCTAATGTCAGTACCTGTACTTCCAGCAGGAGTTACTGGATGACATTTTAGATGTTTTTTCACCTCCCTGATGGACATTGAGGGCAATTGTAGCATCCCCAATGTAATTGCTGAGATCAGCTTAGTACACATGAATGAATGTACTTGGGACCTTCCTAACCTGTACAACTCAGCTTTTCACCATTTACCCACAAGCTGATACACAGGTATATATTAACCTGTTGTCCTGTTGGACATTGAACATTTTGAGACTCTTGTTTCAAAGACTCCGTACTAGGAGTCTTTCTAATAACTCCTCCTGAATCATTCCATTGATAATTTTTGTTTAGTTTAATTCAGTATTAATAAACTATCTTGGCTCACTGAACTATCCAGATTAATATGTGACTAACAAAGTTTTTTGAAAAGTAACTCTGAAAGACCCGGCTAGCTCAGTCGATAGAGCATGAGACTCTTAGGGCGGAATCTTACCTTTGAGGTGGGACTGCTGGTTTTCGGGTTCCAGTCCCGTTCCCAGAGACGTCTGACGAACAGACGCTATTTTGCCCAGATTGGCCTTGTTAAGCCCGCCCTGCGGGCTTGCCGGCCAATTAAGGGAAAGCTGGTGTCAGATGACGTCAGTTGATGACGCTTCATCTGCCGGTTTTCTTAAAGGCATATGCACCACACTTGTTTGACAAATGATTTGACAGTGTTTGACAGCATTGAGGTGCTGTCAAACACTGACAACCACTGTCCAAAGGTGAGCCCTTGCATCCAGGCTCTCCAATTACTCTCTCCTTAGGATAAAACAGATGGCAGCTGCAGCTGAGATTGCAGAAGCTTCTCCCGAAGAGATGAGGCTACACAAACACTTCACAGCTTGTCACCTGCAGAAACATCTAACCACATTAAAAATTACTTTCACAACATGTCCTTACCTCTGATACTAACCAGTGTCCCATTGCATCCTTCACACCACTTCTGCAGCTGTCATCTAAACACCAACATAACAACAGACCCACAGCACGCCTCAATTACCCTGGCGGGGTTCCCCGACATCAGGAAGCCCGCAGCAGCAGTCGAAAAATGGGAAAAAGCCTCTTAATTGCCTGTTAATACCTGTTAACAGGCAGTTAAGTGGCTATAATCCTCTTCCCACCACTAGGAGTCGGGTCCTTGCGCAAATTGGGGACCCGGCTCCCGGGGAGGTGGGTTGGGAGCGGGTTTGGGACCCGCTCCCATCTTTTGGGATTTTCCCAGCAGTGCTGCCTCCATACCCGCCTCCTCAGGGCTGGTAAAATCGAGCCCTTAATCTCAGGGTCGCAGGCTCGGGCCCCATGTTGTAGGGTTTGTGTTTAACTTCTTCACCCAAAGAGTGTTAGAATGTGGAGCTTGCTACCACATGGAGTAGTTGAGGCAAAGAGCATATTTGCATTTAAGGAGAAGCTAGCTAAGTAGATGAGGGAGAAAGGTTATGCTTATAGGGTTAGATGGAGTAGGGGTGGGAGGAGGCTTGTTGGAGCATAAACACTGGCATAGAACAGTTGGGCCAAATGGCCTGTTTCTGTGCTGTAGACTCGATGTAAGCTCCAGTGCACAGACCTGCACTCACTTGTACTTATACACAATAACCAATATACAGCTGATGCATTGCATTTGTCCTTTGTGTTGTCATCCACAGTTTGTCTGCACGGTGATTGCCATTCTGCTCCATTTCTTCTATATGTGCACCTTTGCCTGGATGTTCTTGGAAGGGCTGCACATTTACCGCATGTTAACAGAGGTCCGTGACATCAACTATGGCCCCATGAGGTTCTACTACATGGTTGGCTGGGGTGTTCCCGCCTTCATCACAGGTATTTGTTCTTTGCAGTATATTGGAAATGATGAATCGGTTCTCTTTTTTTGAGCTCGATAAGCTGCACCTACAATATAGACACCCACTTGTGCTCATCTTCAGAAGTAATGCAAAAATCCTAAACATTTGTGACTAAGAAGAAGTCAGTTGAATGTACGATTCTTCTTGTATTGCACAAAATGTCCACCGTGTGCTTTGACATATGTTGTATGTTCCCACCAGTTTCAGATGCAGGATGCAAAATGAGCCAATCAGTCTGCAGAAAAGAATTCACAGTGATCTTCATATCACTTTCATTTGCTATAAGTGTCACATGTTCAGTACGTTTATTTTGCTTGATCAATTTTAGTATTTCCTGAGCCGCCATAATGGTGAAATGGGCGCTTTAAAATGGACTTGCTGTTATCTTTTCAGTTTGAAAGTGAAGCCCATGAAGCTGATTAAGAACATAAGAAATAGGAGCAGGAGCAGGCCATTCGGCCCCTCGAGCCTGCTCCGCCATTTAATGAGATCATGGCTGATCCGATTTTAGCCTCAACTCCACTTTCCTGCCTGTTCCCCATAACCCTTGACTCCCCTGTTGCTCAAAAATCTGTCTATCTCAGCCTTGAATATATTCAATGACTCAGCCTCCACAGCTCTCTGGAGTAAAGAATTCCAAAGATTCACGACCCTCTGAGAGAAGAAATTCCCCCTCATCTCCGTCTTCAATGGGCGACCCCTTATTCTGAGACTATGCCCTCTAGTTCTAGATTCCCCCACAAGGGGAAACATCCTCTCAGCATCTACCCTGTCCAATCCCTTCAGAATCTTATATGTTTCAATAAGATCACCTCTCATTCTTCTAAACTCCATTGATTGGCTCGCATACCCAAACTCTTCCCAATGATCAAATCAACGTGCGGCCAAAGAAAGCCTGAATTTATTTCAACTCTATTCTTCATCCATTTCAATATACTTTCAGTGCCTCTGTCTCTTGAGGTACCACCATGCTGTGTGTCATACTCTGAGAAATGGGGCCTGTAGACAACTGCTCCCAGGTTTCTGCCAAACAGCTGATTTGCTGCAGGGTTGCACATGAGAGCGGTTGGCCTTTCGGTTTTGACTCCACTGAAGGAGATGGAGAAATCAGTGTGTAGAAGCATGAACTGCAAAATCTGCTGTATTGACCCAGATGGCATGCGACAATTTTTACACTACTGAGTAAAGTTTGAAGACCAGTAAGTTGTATTCCCAAGTTTGCAAGTCAAAAGTTCCCTGTGGCGATATGGTCCATACACTGGATTTTATGGTAGTGTAGCACATTGAAACACCTACACGATATCCCACCCTGCCACCAGTCCAGTTACATTCTGAAGTGATCGAATAGCAAGGGTTTGTGTGTATTTCCCTGCCACTTTGCAGTGCCAACCTGTGTTACCCAATAACTACAATAATGGCATAGTAGAATCTCATTATGTGGTTCTAACTTTTTTTTTTTTAATTCCCCCTAAATCACCATTAATGATAGAGGCCTAGAAATTCCCGAATTCCTGTCCTATTTGCAGAAGTGTGATTGGGCAAAGAAGCAAGTCCTGTCTCCAAAAGTGGCATCATAGCAGAGGAGGGACAGGTGCAAGAGGTGCCCACCTCTGGTATTGGAATTTGTCAGGAACGGATGGAAACGTGGAGGAAATGGGTTCCATCGCAAATTGCTCTCCGCTCCACTCCCCCTCCCCCACCATCCCCAACTGAACCGAAAAGTGCACCACAGTATACTTCTTTAAGGTTTTAACTGTTTTCTTCTAAACATGTTTTTTTTTGGGTTGTGACATTTTTTTGCAGGGCTGGCTGTCGGCCTTGATCCCGAGGGCTACGGTAATCCTGATTTCTGCTGGCTGTCCATCTATGACACTTTGATATGGAGCTTTGCCGGGCCTATAACTGCAGCGGTTTCTGTAAGTTTGCAAATTTGTTTACTTAAACAACTAGATCTGCTACAAAAGAAACCATTCATGGTATATGGGGCTGCCAACCTTTTGCCTGTGGACAATGAATGTCACCTCAATAGATTTTAAAACACCTCACCAGACATTAACACGACAGTTACCAAGATTTTCAGTGAGATTTTAGAAATAGTCTTTGCAGCTGATGTAAAAACAGTAGCAGTAATGTTAATGGGTTATCATTGCATATAATCCGAGAATTGTACAGGACGGAAACAGGCCACTTGTTCCGTCAGTCAGCAGTAACGGTTTTCTCCACATAAGCCATCTAGACTAATCACACTTTCCTGCTCACTCTTCATACCTTTTAATATTCCTCCTTTTCAAGCATCTTCATTTTAAAAGAATTTATAGAATCGTAGAATGTTGCAGCACGTAGACAGAATACTGGTGTAAGTGGTTCTTTCCACACTTGAATGCTACCAATTCCCTTTTATCAGGTAAGACCAAACATGTGAGCCACAGGCCTCATTTTGTTTTAAGCTGCTTCTGTGTTGTGCAAGGCCCACCAAGTCCCGTTCACCCAACACCCCTGTGCTCGCTGACCGATTTGGCTCCCGGTCCGGCAATGCCTCGATTTTAAAACTCTCATCCTTCTTTTCAAATCCCTCCATAGCCTCACCCCCCCACTATCTCTGTAACCTCCTCCAGCCCTGCAACAATCCGAGATCTCTGTGCTTCTCCAATTCTGGCCTTTTGCGCATCTCCAATTTTCGTTGCTCCACCATTGCCGGCTGTGCCTTCAGCTGCCTAGGCCCTAAGCTCTGGAATTCCCTCCCTGAAACCTCTCCACCTCTCTCTCCTCCTTTAAGACGCTCCTTAAAACCTACCTCTTTGACCAAGCTTTTGGCCACCTGTCCGAACATCTCCTTATGTGGCTCGGTGTCAAATTTTGTTTGAGAATCGCTCCTGTGAAGTGCCTTGGGACATTTTACTATATTAAAGGCGCTATATAAATACAAGTTGTTGTTGTTAGTGATGCTGGCTTCTGACACAGGGTTCTTGCCCAGCCAGCTGCAACCCAAAAGTAAATGTGCTGGGTTTCTCTAAGACAGTCTTTACTGGGTCTTCCCAGCCACTCACTCTAACAAGTCCCAGCAATATAACTTTTGGATTATAGCTGGTTCGCACAGATCTTGCAAAATATAAAAGCAGCTTTAATCAGGTGTGGGTCGACCTCTAGAATATGTAAAGATGTAAAAATGCTTTTATCACATCCTGCTTTTACTGTGTCTTTAATTTTTAATGGTTTCTGAACCATGGATTACTGTTTGAGAGATATCGGAAATGGCTTATAAGGCACCAGTTACAGAAGTATTTGGAGAACGAGACTAGAACAAGGAAAAAAGTCAAAAGATAGAAAAATGATGCTTCACCACTTTCCAGATGGCATCTTTCAGGTGACAAAGCGAGAGCAATGAAGCATTGGAGTTTTCTATTTTTTATACATTTTTTATTGCTTGTTTTTCAAATGCTTATCTCACTGGTGGCCTATAAGCAATTTCTGATGTCTCATTTGATCACTGTAATTTTGTCAGTCATACATAGAATCATAGAATCGTTACAGCACAGTAGGGAACCATTCGGCCCGTCAAGCCCGTGCCGATATTACCAAGCCGTTTCTCTCCTGGAATAAACTGCACATCTCACTACTCATTCTGAATCATGGCTGATCTGATTACTCCACATTCCCGCCTACCCCTGATAACCTTTCACCCCCTTGCTTATCAAGAATCTATCGACCTCTGCCTTAAAAAATATTCAAAGGCTCTGCTTCCACCGTCCTCTGAGGAAGAGAGTTCCAAAGACTCACGACCCTCTGAGAAAAAATTTCTCCTCATCTCTGTCTTAAATGGGCAACTCCTTATTTTTAAACAGTGACCCCTAGTTCCAGATTCTCCCACAACAGGAAACATCCTCTCCACATCCACCCTGTCAAATATGTACCTTAGCATAAAGGTTCTCCCCTCGGAGTAGCTGTCTTGGTACTTATTCATGCACAGTGGAGAGTAAAGCAGTAGCTATTCATTCAGGTATGTCTTCATTCACTGGCTAGTATGCGTTCACTTAGGACTTAATAATTACCAGTTTCAATGTTACGTGTTAAATGTGCATCTGAAAGAAGTTAGAAACTGGCAAAGGATAAACTGCAGCTGCTCAGAGGTTGCCTTTACATTGTGAACATTGTGTTTTCTGCCTTGCAGATGAATGTTTTCCTGTGTATTCTGTCTGCCAAAGCTTCCTGCAGACCGAGACATCAAGGCTTTGAGAAGAAGGGGACTGTGTAAGTGCTCTTTAGGTTACATTAGCAAAATACTGCGGATGCTAGAAATCTGAAATAAGGAAGGGTCACAGACCTGAAACGTTAACTCTGGTTTTCTCTCTCCACGGATGCTGCCTGACCTGCTGAGTGTTTCCAGCATTTTCTGTTGTTATCTCTTAGATTGCATCTTTGTCAATGCAATAATGGACTCACATTTTTTTTAAATTTGATTTTTATTGTAACTAATCTTAAATAATCAGGACAGAAGCAAAAAATTCCAAGTGGTAAAAGACAAAAGTCATTGTTCTAACTGGGAAGTTGTGCTAAAATGGAATGTGCAAAAAAAATGACTGCTACGCTACACCAGCATGTATGACCTTATTTCGAACTCTCAAATAGTTAATTTAACCCATGAAGTGTCAAGTGGCATTTTATGCTTTTTAAAATGTACATATGGTTGTACTTTCTTTCAGAGGGAGGCAAAAATGCAGCCCTCAAAATGTACATTGGTGCTGGGCCAAAGGAGGTGCCGGTGCCACCAGCTCGGATTTGCTGCACTGACCTGGGGGTGAAAGTCAACATCAGTTTGACGCAAAATGGGCAGCAGTGGCTCGGCCACCCAACGGTTTTCCTTTCCGTTGGAGTCAGTGGAAAGAAAAATCGGACAGGGTGAATAACGGGCAGTCGATTCGCTGCTGCCCATTTTGTGCCCCCCGCTGAAATAGAATTTCACCCCCTCTGAGTCCTTCCCCACAGTCGGGTACCTCATCCACACTAGTGCAGATCAGAAAATCTGTCCATTGAAATCAGTAGACATAAAATCATGGGTCACACACTTGCAATTTTTTTGCTACATGGTGGCAATGGGCAAAGACTCAGAAAATCTACCGGAACAGATCTCTCTCATTCCATTTTTAAATACAGGAAACTCTTTATTAACCGGCACCCAAATATCCGGAAATCTCTCTTAACCGGCAAAATTCTTGAGTAGGTAACCGGGGTTTTCCTTCATCTCTCCTTTAAAATTAACTTTAAAAAAACCCCCGAGGCGTTTGCCTTGTATCGGAGCGTGTAGATTGGGAGGGGAATGTGCAGCCCGGGTAGGCAGCGGACACGACAGATGGTCAGCTGGCGGTCCCCGGGGAGACGGAGCTCCGAATGCAGGCGCATGTCAATGTGTACGGGGCTCTCGTACGTTGGGAGATATAACTCTCCGTTATCCGGACTTTTTGATTAACCGGCACCACGCCGGTCCCGTCGGTGCCGGTTAATAAAGAGTTTCCGTAAGTGTGCAGAAAAAGCTCCCGATGCCTCTGATTTACCACAAAGGTGTGAAATAAGAGATTGTGATAATGTTCAAAACCTGTTCAAAACCACAGTAGGAGAGAAACCATCTAACGCTGCGGTGTGTTCTGGTGTCCTTGTTGGGCAGACCAGTAAATAGCAGTGTACGGTTCTCTCTCTCACATTTTCTTCTTTGTTGCCACTGCCTCTGAAGTTAACAGCTGTTTATTTTCATTATGTGAAAAAGTTTTTAAAGTATTTTTGATGCCTTTTACAGGAATGTGATAGGAAGACTGAAAAACAATACAATCACCCGGATTTCTGTGTGGGGGGGGGGGGTGGGTTCTAAAAATTGCCGTTTTCACCATTGCTCCACGGTTTCCACCGATCTTGCACCAAAGTTGCAGCGGAAGAGCAGAACCTCCAGAAATTCTCCCCAAATGTGTTTTACCCGTATAATCATATACCACTTGCATATTATTGTATATGTTATAAATTATTGAGATACTGCATTTGTTACAGAGAATAACATTTATAAGGCAAATGCAAAGTTGGTGTCTCACGTCAACAGAATGATTATAACTTTTGTCGCATGTTTTAATAGATCTGGATTGCGTACTGCATTTGTGGTGCTGCTGCTTGTCAGTACCACATGGCTCTTGGCCTTGCTGGCTGTGAACAGTGACACCATTATTTTCCACTACCTCTTCGCTGGTTTTAATTGTCTCCAGGTAACGTTTTCCTTCATTCACCCGTTACCCAGGTCTGTAGTAATCAGTCTTGGAATCCAGATTATGTTTTATTTTCCTCTTACATCAGATATTTTCTCTATTTCGCCTCTTAACCTGCCCAAGTCAGTCTCCTCGCTATTCTTACCCAACCATACCTGTTGGCAAGCGGACTTAGTTTGGTAAGAAACAATGTGTAGGGAGCTGGATTCAAGCAAATTAGAAATTGGAAGTTCACACGGCATATCTTAATATTTGAACTTAGGGGCCAGTTATTATTGCAATCGGGGTTGGCAAAGATCCATTTGTATCTTTCAATTATATATACCGTGCATAATAAACATTATTGAGCCAGACAGATTAGCTCCAAGCCATTTCCACACAGGCAAAGTACCAGGCAATCACTTTTTTTTTACACGTCCTCCTAGTGCTGCACTTTCCTATTTTGTTCATGGTATTTTTTATGATATACACTTTTAGTAGTATTTTTAAAATTATACTTGTATTCGTTAACTATTGTTGGTTTGATTCATTTTTTCTAGCTGCTATTATTGCATCTATGTATTTTAATTTTTAAAAATCCCACTATAGTTGCTATTCAAGTCTCTTATGTCCAGAAGTATATTTGTGTTTCACAGGGCCATGTTACTGAGTGAGGAGCCATGCTGAAAGTGTCATTTAGTGTACTTCAAATTTGGAGCAATCATAAACAGCACTAATTCATTTTTCACTCATGAAAATGGGTTTTACAGAAGTTAAAGCAGTAAAATATTTATGTTTCCAGTGTTAATAAGGAAACTTCTGAAGGGCGAAAGGTAGTAATCTGACAGAGGTGACTGAGCTCACTAAAAAGGGCTACAATGTTTCTATTGCCTGAGACCAGACTGATAGTTTGTACTAATACCGTTCTTGCTTGTAGGGTCCATTTATCTTCATCTTCCGCTGTATCCTCAACAAGGAAGTAAGAAAAGCCTTTAAGTATGCCTTCAGTAAGAAGCACACGGATGATACTGTGGTCACAACAAAATCTACACTGGCATCAGTTAGTAGCTCCTTTTTCTTTCCCGATTTGTTCTTTGTGTAGTTACTCCCTGCTACCAGCTGAAATATTAGTCCAATGAAACCCTGGTCTAATAACATCTTATTTTCCCACGAAAAAATGTTCTTCCCAGAATCGTATTCTTATAACAGAATTTCCACTTAATGTAGATAATGAAAGATGGGATTGTGTTAAAAGGCTGTAACACACTTGATGGGTTCTAGTGACCCCAAGTTGCGAGAGTGACATTTGAATAGTTTGTGTAGTCGTTGATACCGAGAGGGTACTGAAGCCACTAACATACTTCCATCCATTTTTCATATTTTAAATATATTAAAGCACTTAACACATTTTTCATCTTGAGATTTCTGTTGAAATTTATATCCTGTTTAATCATGTATTTTTCTGTTACCGTTGCCATTTAGCATCAAGGAGATGGTTCTTGGAAAATAATATGACCTTCTCTCAGGCATTCTCACCTTTTCTGAAAATGATAAACTTTTAGACACTAATGGACACTGCTGGGATATTGACTATTCTATATATAAAAGGCTATGCTTTGGATAGTGTTTTTAAAAAAAAAAACACTTAATTTGAATAAAGATTAATTACATTTTATTTAACAGTTAAATGCTCAATGGTTACAGTATCAAAGTGTGTTACAATGCACTGTTCTAGTATGACAGATTCTTATGTGGAAATAACCTGGCAAGAATAAATCTTAAAAAAACATGACTGGAGATGAAAGTATATTGTGATGGAGCACACACTGAATAGAGGTGTGAACAAGTGAATAGTAATGTGTTGTTAACAATCTGAGTGTAAATATCTGGAGTATACAACAACTGCGCTCGTTGGATTTGAAGAGTTGGTCTAAATGGTATTTTCTTGTAACAGAACAAAGACTTGGTAGTGGGAAAGACTTGAGGACTTTTTGATACGTTTCTCCATAAATGAGATGCTCTTCTCAGTGGCTGTGTGAAACAGTTGATTTAAAAAGAAATTAAATGATCCTTACGCCTCATTACTTCATGCCTTTTGTTTCAAGCAGTCGTTGTGTAATAACACGTACATTGATGGTCGTGCGTATCGCTCAGCCTTTGGAGATTCAACTGGGTCAGTGAGCAGTGCATCGAGGTCAGGCAAAAGCCACAACAGCTACATCGCATTTGTTCTCAGGTAATATGGCGGGGGGGGCGTGGGGCAGCACTCTGATTCATTCAGTCCACTGATGCTACAGTGATTTGAAGGACTGTTCTGAGTTGACGTTTTGCTTTCATTTCTAAAATGAGTGCCCAGTCACGTCTGAATTTCCAGTGGAAAACAAAATGAATTGTGTCTATGCACATGTAAATATAGTTTTGAAATCCTGTGCCTCGGACGTAGTTTGTCTGCAAGGACGGATGGTAACCGAGGCCTCACCTCAAATATGGTGTCAGACAATATTGTAAAACCAAGATGAGGGCAATATTATGTTTTGGGCTGGACTCCACTCCAACAACAACAACAACTTGCATTTATATAACGCCTTTAACATAGTAAAACGTCCCAAGGCACTTCACAGGAGCGTTATCAGACAAAATTTGACACCGAGCCACATAAGGAGATATTAGGGCAGATGGAGCTTCTTAAAGGAGGAAATATTGGTGGAGAGGTTTAGGGAGGGAATTCCAGAGCTTAGGACCGAGGTAGCTGAAAGCATGGCCGCCAATGGTGGAGTGATGAAAATCGAGGATGCGCAACAGACCAGAATTGGAGGAGTGCAGATATCTCGGCGGGTTGTGAGGCTCAACCGGGAGCCAATGTAGTTCAACAAGCACAGGGGTGTGACGGCTGAACGGCACTTGGTGTGAGTTAGGACACAGGCAGCAGAGTTTAGGATGAGTTTAAGTTTATAGAGGGTGAAAGATGGGAGGCCGAACAGGAGTGTCTTGAAATAGTTAAGTCTAGAGGTAACAAAGGCATGGATGAGGGTTTCAGCAGCAGATGAGCTGAGGCAAGGGTGGAGTTGGGTGATGTTACAGAGGTGGAAGTAGACGTTCTTGGTGATGGAGTGGATATGTGGTTGGAAGCTCATCTCGGGGTCAAGTACAACACCAAGTTTGCAAACAGTCTGGTTCAACCTCAGACAGTTGCCAGGGAGAGGGCTGGAGTTGGTGGCTAGGGAACGGAGTTTGTGGCAGGGACCGAAGACAATGGCTTCAGTCTTCCCAATATTTAGTTGGAGGGAATTTCTGCTCATCCAGTACTGGATGTCGATAAGCAATGTGACAAATTAGAGGCAGTGGAGGGGTCGAGAGAGGTGGTGGTGAGATAGAGCTGGGTGTCGTCAGCATACATGTGGAACCTGGCGTGTTTTCGGATGATTTCGCCAAAGGGCAGCATGTAGATGAGAAATAGGAGGGAGCCAAGGATAGATCCCTGGGGGACTCCAGAGGTAACTATGCGGGAGTGGGAAGAGAAGCCATTGCAGGTGATTTCATGGTTACGATTGAATAGATAAGAGTGGAACCAGGCGAGGGCAGTACGACCCAGCTGGATGACGGTGGAGAGGCGTTGGAGGAGGATGGTGTGCTCAACCGTGTCAAAGGCTGCAGACGGGTGAAGGACAAGGAGGGATAGTTTACCACAGTTACAGTCACATCGGTTGTCATTTGTAACTTTGGTAAGGCCATTTCAGTACCGTGGCAGGGGCAGAAACCTGATCGGATGGATTCAAACATGGTGTTCCGGGAAAGATGGGCACGGATTTGGGAGGTGACAGCACATTCAAGGACTTTGGAGAGGAAAGAGAGGTTGGAGATGGGGCGGTAGTTTGCAAGGACACAGGGCCAAGGGTGGGTTTTTTAAGGAGAGGGGTGATGATGGCAGATTGCCATCAAAATAATATTCTTTTGGAGGGAAGTGATATCCATTCAACAGCTAATAAAATAACAATAGTCAGTCCCATGTTGCTCTCACAGGCCACGCTACTTCCTTACTCCTGAGTAAATATCGAAGTAAAGTTTGTTATACAAACATGCCATTCCTGTAGGGATGAATGGAGGCTATGTTCAATTCTGCAGCCTTGCCCATTTTTCATGATAGGATTTTTGGCCCTAAATGTATGTGCCTGTAGTAACATCACTGGCTATACTGTTGCTGACAAGTAATTCTCTTTTCTTTAGGGAAGAAGCTGCCTTGAATAACAGTACCTCGAGTCAAGCCCACGTTGCACTCACTGACCATGCCACTTCCTTATTCCATGAGATTAAGGCAAACCCAGATGGTAAGAAGGCTTATTGGTGATACTGTGCGTCCTTCACTGGACAATATGAGTGCATTATCTTAGATCCTAAATCCAAAGCTTCAGAAGATGTGCAAGTCCAAATTTAGTCATTTAATAACTGTTTTGCAGCCAAATTTAATGAATGTGGAATCAAAGCATTAAACCACTTAAAACCCAATTATAGTAAATATTGAGTAAGCTTATTAATGACAGCTTACTCTATTATAGTACTCTATTATAGCACGGCCAGTCTTTAGGAAATGGTCAGTTATACTTTGAACTGCAATAAAATAGTTCCCCTTTGGCATTAGAAATGAGAGCATATTTTTTTCAAAATCTCTGATAATGTTGGGGACACTAAATAACATGTGTATTATTTGCATCGGTTAGCACTAAGAATTGTGCTGTGGTACCTCAACACTGATTGCACTGTAAATTCTGACTGTAATTTGCCTTGCTAACCTGATGAAGAGCACTATTTGAGGAAGCAAGAGAGATCAACATCCTTCCTGTTTCTGGGTGGTGAACCAGGGATAGAAATGCTTAAGTGCTCTTTATTGACTGAGAAAAGGCCTTGATGGAATCTCTGGCTTGCATTTCACCATTAGTAGCAGTGGGAAGGATGTAAATTTCCATACACTGAATAACAGCTGCTTGAGAGGAAATTAGTGGATATGTAATTCAGGTGGGTTCCATTCAGGATATTCTCCGTCAACATATCTAAAGCGATATAGTGCTTCCTCATAGGGAGGAAATATATTTTATAATCTTTTCAAACAGGCAAAGAGTTTTCCATTGTTTTGCTACTTCTGTACTTAACAGGATGTTCAGAGGTTGAATATACTTATGCTTGGAAGGTTAATATTGTTGCACTTAAGCCTATTGTTGGATAAATGTATTCTACTAAATTCTCCCATAATCTTTAATGTTATTAATGGAGATGCCCATTTACTGAGCAATGTACCTGAGTCAACTATTCTTTATGTGGCTGATTAGAGATTGTTTGTGAGCAGACATTATGTTATACATAACTGATACATCAGAAAGTTGAATAGCAATGATATGTTACATGAGAATTGGTGGAATGTATAAAATACTCTTCATTCATGCTATCAGTGAAATGGAACTTCATATCAGTAGATGTTTAACATAAAATCTCTGCTTTCAAGCTGCCTCCAACCAGTAGCAAAGACTGATTGAGACACAGAATTGTCCATTCATAACATTTAAGAGACGGTGATAATTCTGTAGTACACCCTTCCCATTAAACATGATCTTTGAATTTGCTCCAGAATGAATGACAATCAATACATTGTTTATTCCTTCTTTACAGAACACGATTCAGACTCAGACAGTGATCTGTCTCTGGAAGATGACCAAAGTGGATCTTATGCCTCCACTCATTCTTCAGATAGTGAAGAAGATGAGGAGTATCACGGAGAGCCAGGTTGGGAGAATATTATATCCCCAAATAATGAAAAACATCCTAACCACAGTACTCCGAAAGGTAACTATGAAGCCGCTCAGATTTCCTTATTCCATCCATGCTGGAACAGTGAAACAGTTCATGATACCAGATATCAGTCACTGGATCCAGTTTCTGATTAGTCCAGTGAACTTGAGTAGAGTCAGGTATCAGCAATTAAAATCCTATGAGTATTGTCGTATCTGTGCCATTTTGTAATTTTTTTAAATTTTAACTACTTGTGTTAACTCTACAGCAATCAAGTTATTAAAAAATGTAAACATTGAATGCTTGCAAATTAGATACAAGACTAACTTTATCTCAGAGCTTGTGTAGTTTCTCACCTTAAGACTAGTCACACTTTGATATATTTTTCATATATACCTTAAATTTATTGATGAGGGTTTTGTTACATTTTTGGGGGTTTTGTAGCAGCAATAATTGTTAGTAGGCCCTTGTATATATAGATTGTGACCTCTCAATCACTCTAATAATGCCAATAGTTCTCCAGTCTATCAACGGACCACTTTTGATGATGTAAACTGAAGCATGTAACTGGGTTTCACATTGCTAACATCGATCCCCATCTCGTGTTCAAGTTTGATTGAAAAAATAATGAAAATGCCAATTAAGTTGCAAAGCTCAACTACCCCAACAATGTAATCAATTTAAACATTTGGAAATGTTCTGTGAAGTACTCAGAACTTAAAAAGTAATGCAAAACCTTCTGGCGACTGCCCACTGTGTATTTAGATTCATGCCCAAATGTGTGGGGGGGGGGAAGTTGTAGTCTTTGTCATTCATTTGTTTTTTAAAAACAAATTTCAATGGATTTTTCTAGTGGACAACATATCTGCTCATGTGAAACCTTATTGGCCAGGAGAGTTTATGACAACAGCAAGTGAAAGTGAAGGCCACGGCGGGTCAGAGAATCTGAAAGTCGAAACCGTGGCCAACATCGAGCTTCACCGAGAAAAGCTCAACCATGTGGATGAAAGGCCAAAGGAGAATGGAGACAGTCTGTACAAAGAAAATGCATTGGCATTATTGCCGAACCCTAATGCACAGCCTCAGAAAGGTAACTGGCGATTGAAATTACTTAATTTGTGCAAAAGTTCTTTGCATAATTTGGTTATTTGGCATTTTTTCCAATAAAAAGAATGTTGGCTTTGTTTACGGAGACATCGGCTCGGATTTTGCGGTCAGCAGCGAAGGAACAGCGCTCGGCGTTCACGACGTGACCGCTGCCCACAGAGTTTTTTGCGGACTTTTGAGTGGAGACTTGCTGTCATCGGGCATCTGATCCCGCGTGGCACCCTCGACAGGGGTTCTGTGGCATGTGTAAGCAGAGCAAGCAACAGTGCAGCTCTTCAACCAATCAGATTGAAGAATCCTCACTGAGACACACAAGCCTAGAAATTCGTGTTCGCCACGAAAGTTGCCGGTGTCACCGGCAACTGGAGTTAACGGTCACTGAAAATGGCCACAACGCTAAGGAGAATAAATTCGTCTGGGGGGGGCTGCAGTTTGGAGGCACGGCGCTAACCTTCCGTGCAACGCCCTCGTGCTGGCGTTAGTGGGGACCTCCGAGGCGAAGTTCCTGTCTTGAAGTTGCGTTTGAGCTTCGAACAGCCTCTGGGAATGAGGCTGTGGCGCTCGCAAGGAATTGTGGGCGATTAAAAGGGCTATGAATTAAAGGGGCAATGCACTTAGAATTAATACAATTAGATTTTTGGACTCTAGGGGAATCAAGGGATACGGGGATCGGGCAGGAAAGTGGAGTTGAGATTGAAGAACTGCCATGATCTTATTGAATGGTGGAGCAGGCTGAAAGAGCCATATGGCCTACTCCTGCTCCTAATTCTTATGTTCTTGTGTTCTTATATGAATATTTGCATTAATTAATGCCCAGAAAATAAAATACTGCTTTCAATAAGTTATGAAAGAGTTCATCTACCTTTGAAACTTACAGGAATTCTGAAAAATAAAGGGTTACCCCTCTTCTCGGAGAAGAACAGCATCAATCGAATTCATAATGAACTTTCCAATCATAAAACTGCCACTGTCTCCTCACGAGCATCTTCAGTGGGATCCAGTGAAGGAAGTCGGTCAGGAGGTGTAACAAAACTGCGGCAAACAACAGGGGAGCAGATGAATGGAGTAATGCCCATACCCATGAGCATTAAAACCGGCACAGTGGATGAAGATTCATCAGGCTCCGAGTGAGTATTTCTTCCATATGTTCCACAATGTTAGCTAACAAAAACATGGCACAGAAGGCAAATTGACCAAATTCCTGGTGTAGAAAATTGTTACTGTAGAGATTTGCGTATCTCTGGTAAACAGGATCGAGTGCAAACCAATATGGTGGGTATATTGTGTTTAATCGGAATTTAGGACGGAATATAACACTAGTAATACAGCAAAACCATACGACCATGGCAAGTAGCTGGTACCGGACCCGATCGGACAGTCGGCTGGCGTGCATGAACAACTCTTCTTATTCATTCTCCTTCTTGTCTCACATGTCTTTCTCTCTCTTTCTCTGAACTACCCAAGCGTGTTAGACTAGGGTCCGCATGAGTCCACTCTCTGAAGAGTGTTAGACCACCGTTTCCACTCTTGGGAGCCCCTCGCTAAGAGTTCTTTAGCTCTTCCTTTTATTCTCTTTTTAGGGGTGGGCCTGAGGTAGAATAATGGACAAGACCATTTAACCTATAGAGGTTCCTCTTAAAACAAGGTGCCCAATGGCATGTCAAGTTCTTTGTCTAAACTTACCGATGAAGACCCTCCCATAAGGGGCCTTCACAACCATTACACATGCTTTCTGTACTTGACCAATCATAGCCTTACAGCATGTTGAGGACTGTCTTCCCTTATCTCATCCGGCCCTCTCCTTCCAAAGCAATAGTCTCTTATCTCATCCTGTCTTGTTCCCCCTGGTACAGCCAGTGCGTGTACCAGGCACAGCTTTGGGCCATTAAATCAGAGGCCCAAGCCAGAGCTGTCTTACTCAACCAGCCGCCATCCAAACTATCTCCCCTGAATCTAACAGACTATTCCATCCTGAGATGGTACCTTAACTCACATAAATTCCTTCTATTCTATGTCCTTTATACTAATTAACTTTTAATCATCTTCACGAGCAGTTCTGTTAAACAAACTCCAAATTCTACCGTAGCATTATAATATGGTTATTAGTAATAATGGAAGAAACATAGGTTGGGCCTTCATTGGCCAAATTAAAGCTACATTAACAAAGTCAAAACCCTAACTTACAAACAACAGATAACTAGCCTGGCAGGGCAAGGCCATGCTATGGGCCACTGTGTGGAATGTTATGCCTCATCTAATATAACTAACTGAAGATATTTTGTCTCAATGTCTAATACAAGCCTCAAGGAAAACAAAACTTACACAGTTCCAGTAAAACACAACTTATACATTCACTCCTTACTTGTCTTGAGCACTAATACAATCATTTAAACACAGTATTATTCACATTACAGTTTCATTCGCATAACCATATATATTTTTAGGCATCCCTAATTTCTAACATTATGCATTGCTATAGCATGTGAGGCCTGTAGTAGTGTAAAAGAAATGACTTTAATTTGTATAGTTTCTACAGGTGCTGGGATCTAGTTTGTTGCTATCCAGTTGTTTTATCAATATTTCTGGCAGAAAGGAGCCCAATTGTATGAAATATTTATAAAACCAAGGACAATTATGTCAGCAACTTACTTTGCAAGCAAATACTGGTCCTAAAATTACTCTTGAGATACTGTGCTGTTTTAGCAGAGGCCCGTTTAAAATAAATGAGTTGAATGCCTCTGTCAAAATAGCAGAGCCAGGAATTTCAGTCCAAAATATTAAACGTTCATAAACTATTACTCCATGCTGTAATTTCAGGGCCAATTTTTGGAATTTATTTTCTTTTTATACTTCTGACCGAGAATCATCTTCTGACCTAGTGTAATTCAGCTTATTATTCAACCGTTTCATGTAAATATTATTTATACAAATAATATATTGTAGTAATGGTGCAGGTCACAAGTGGGAAGATTGCAAAGGGATGAAAATGTGATTATCTCACTTTGGCAATGAAAGCTCTTCAGCGACACTTTGCACTAGATGCCCATTGGTGTGAAATGATGTGTTTGATGTCACAATATTTGGCAAGTCATGACAATGCAGTTAACATCCTATTGCAGTTAATTTTGCGTGTATTGCGCCACACAGAAGTTAAGATTATTGTGCACAGAAAATAGCTGCAGAAACCATGGGGTAGATGGCCAACTTGCCACCAGAGCATTGAACTGGCATTGCGAATCGGCCACCTATTATAGAAACCATCTGACTTTCATTTCCTTCGAGATCAATGGGAAGTGGAACTGGGCGGTTTCTATATCGGCGGCCAATCTACTACACCAGTATTACGCCTGGGCAACAAATTGAAAATCTACCCACTACTTTCCTAATGCTTTCTTAGAGGTGTTTTGTTCAAATACATATATGCTTATACGTGTGTGTGTGTGTGTGTGTGTGTGTGTGTGTATATATGGAGAGAGTGACCCGTTAACTTCTGCAGGAAAAATATCCAATTGTGTCATTTGGTATTGGGGATTGTTGGTGGATTGCTGAAGGATGGTTCACATCTGTAAAATATATATAACAATCAGTCCTGCCACCTTATGATCAAACCTATTGATCAATACTTCATAACATAACACGCACCACATGCCCTTCTATTATGGACTCTTCTGCATTACAGATAACATGTCTCTAAAAGGATTATGTTGCTATTCTTCTAGTTGTATTACAATAATTTAAGGTACAACTTTTTATCGGGTCATTCTTGGTTGCGATGCTCCATAGTCAAATAGCTCGCTGGCACGTGCTGTCTATGGTCACACGTGAAGAATGGCCAATTGGGGGAGGTATCAGAGGGTTGCCAGAAAGGAGTACGGAAAATGTTAACACTGGGGGTGGAAGAACGTAATAAGCGGATTGTTATCATTTCACCAGACAAAGGAAAAATACAAAGGTGTAACATTTCTAACTCATAGGTAGATTGATAACTAACACATTCCAAATGGAATTTGTTCACCATCAAATACAGTACTTTCCTTAATAAGTTTCCTCCATGAGGACGAAATTAACAAGCTTCATCGTCATGGAGATGTGAAACAGACTCCCAATTAATAGTTAATGGATCTCCATTTGCAGCAGAATGAGAGAGGGTCAACTCAAAATTCACCACTGCACATACTTCACTCCGATCAAACTTAGTAACTTCCTAGCAGATGAATGCTGGTAGAACTGCAACCAGGACACGCACATTTGGCCCTGCCCAGGCTACCAGTCCTTCCATAAGGAGCTGTGCGAGGCCACAGGAACTATGCATACTCGGCCTTCAGCCAGCTGGGCACAGAACCCCTGCCACTCATCTGCTTGCACGGATCTTGCTCCTGGCAGCAAGAATATGCATTGCCCTGCTGTGGCGCAACCCAGCACCAGAAGAAACTTGTTCAAATGACTTGTGGGACATTTGCCAGTCAGAGCAAGTCAAGCAGACTGTGCAAGGAACTGGAAAAACGCCAGGAATAATGCATCCCCTACTGGAGACCCTCAGCTGCCTTAACCTATTTGTTACATATCACCTATTACCCAACTCCCCCCTCCCCCAATTAGGAATAACTCTGGCACTGTCCAAATGTTTAGAACTGTATAACTATATACAACCCTCATTCTATGCATCTACCTATAGTGAAGTCATTATTATAGTACGTACTCTATCATCAAAGATATGGATCAAACCATATTCATGAGAAAACAAGGAAACTTCTTGTACAAAACACTTAATAAGAATTTGTTTTTTAACTTTAACAAAAAGGACTTTAATAAATGTGGTCAGGAATGGGATTGAGGGTTGAAGAATAAGCAGAAATAGTGATGTCAAATGCTGTGTGAAATATGGTGGTTCTTGAACTACTTAGAAAGTCCGTGTTGAATAGAAGGTGCAAGGCTAGGTAAGTATTTTGGGATTGGCCTGATTTATCTTTAAGGAGCAGGGGAAAATTTGGCATAATCTATCCTCAGTAGAGTCCTTGATAGAGCAGAACATGTAGGGTCTCTCAAAGAAACAGCTAAATGTTCTGAATGGATTTTTCTCATTCAAAGCCGTATGTATTTATTACACTATATATATTTTTTTAAAGCGTTGTTTTCACCCTTGAATTTGACAAATTCTTAAATTTGTTCTGTAAAATTATAAATTAAAATTAATATCTATACATCTTTGTATTTATGAATTACAAACTAATTTCTATCCCTTTTCTCTCCTCATCAAACTTGCAGATTTCTATTTTTTAATTTTCTCCATTGAAACATTTACAGTTAATTTGAAACAGTATCTCACTGTCAGCCATATACTTCCAACTATGAAATGCACAGTAGATTTCCATCACACTATTTTCAGCATATAATCATGGTCATGCATTTTTTTTTCCTTTTGTCCTTTTTCACACTCAGTAGCAGTGACGAGACCTCGATATGACTTCTCATGTCAACATAGGACACGGTGGATTGCTAAAGCTGCGACGATGTCACTTTGCTTCTGTCAGACAGCACAGGTGACTTGCTGTGCCTTGTCCCAAGGTACAAAGGTGCACATAAGCGAACTCTCTAACGTGGAAAGAGGAAAGAAACTGCTGTCGTGTGGAAAGTGTGTCTGGAAGGTGTGACTACTTCTTGTTATCAGTGCCAAATCATGTTGAGACGCTACTCTGTTTGCGCATAGTGCTATGGACAAAGTGGGTGCCTGGAGACCAGATTACAAAATAATCAAAACGCACCCAGCCATACTTTGGAGCAGTCAGGATAGGGCACAGAACAACTAAAATTCAAAGAAGCAAATTAGAGCTTTGGAATTTCATGTTCTCAAACAATGTGCAAAAGAATGGACGACTTAAAGCTTCAGGGAATTTATTGTAACTACTGTTTATATAAGGTCTGTTAGTGATTATAGCCCTGTGTCGAAACTCCCCAAGACAATCTCGATCACAAGCTTATTTGACTCCTTTGATTGTGTCAGTTTTAGGTTATGAGAGACATGCATTACAGGAATAATATCAATCACCTCACAGAAGATTTAGCTATGGCCATTTTTCTGTTTAATGCTACAGTTTTTTGATGTGCAAAATAAAGCATTTAATTACTTTGAAATTAAGTGAATTTTTTGCTGCACAAAGATTTTTGTTTGATCAGTCAAATGTTCAAAACAGTAGTAATGGATCAAGAAGTGTGTATTTTTTTACTGAAACACCATTATTATTTCGGTACTATTTAGGAATTGATGTACGGAGGAGTAAAAACACTGTACTTGACCTGCTTTATTTGGCAACGATAAACCTTTTTCATAATCCAAATATCCAAGCCATTAACTGGACTTTCATTTTTTAAATCTAGATATTCGCATCTAAACCATCCAGTTTGGTAATATTTTTTAATGGGTGCGCACTAAAAGAAGCAATGCATGCTGTTGAGTTTGTCTTTGGGAAGCTACATTGTCACAGGTTAAGCATCTGGCAGGGCCCCTTTAAACAGCTCGCTACATGAACTGAGCTGTATGCTGCAACTGTACAAATACAAGCCGGTAAACTGTAACCACATTCACCACATGTGGGGAAAAAAATTGCCTTTAGCCACATGGCCTTCAAGCTCCAGGAATAGTGGAGTTGTCCTCAGACCAATGCCTATTTTTTTTTTTTACAAGACAGTTGTTTGTAGATATTTTGATATCATTTGTAAGTTGTCTTGAGAGAAAATGTGTGCTGTACATGCTTTTCTTTTTAAAGTTGGTTAACATAGTCCTAAAAGAAAAGTGAGTAGGAAATCCAGGATGTTTTATTTAAAGAATGCTGCTCATTTTTTTTCTGTTAATATGATGTTTGTCCATATTGTATAGAACCAATGTTTTGACTGAAAGCAAAGGCTTCCACTATTTTAACTGAAGAAAATTTGGTGATGATTTTTCCATTGTCGTCTTCACTACAAAAGACCAGAAAATTGAATGCTTTCTAACAGTGAATTGTACAGTGAATTTCTTAATGTACATATTGTAGGTTTTTAAATAAATGTAGTTGAAACAGATATAGTAACCTGAAATTGACAGTGGTATGGCAGATTATTTTGCCCAGAATATGTTCTTTTCTGATTAGGAACTTGTTAATAATGATCTAGTACAATTTCTGATCCACTTAAAATTGTTGCTTCATTCAAATTTGGTATATTTTACAAATACGTTCTTTATCATTGTTCTAGAACAAAGAGCATTGCAATATTAGATGTACAATTCAAGATTATATTAACATTCATTGATGTTAAGCGATCACGTCTTTGCTGTTTTCATGCAGCTTTAAATGGGAGCTAAATATGAGCACTTCTGCCTCTTAATTTAGTAGTATCATGCACCTGATCGCCACTGAGAAATGAAATGGGGATAATGGAATCTGGGCAGCACTCTTAGGAACATGGGAAAGTATAGGACAAGTAAAGACTTCCCAGTCCATCTGGCCTGTCCCAAAAACTAATTCCTTCATAGAAAGGTACAGGATCGGAAAAGACTTTATTTACAGTGTTCTCGAAATTGTGCAGTGCAATAATGTACGAATGCTCAACATTCTTTGTGACATTCCATTGTCCTCTATTCCAAGTGGGAGTAAACCATTTATTGTAAGCAGATTAACAACTGCACTAAAATAGTGATCAAAACATATTAAGCAATTGTATACTATTATCACGGCGTAATTTCAAGTTTAATATCTTTTTGGAAGTGGTTCTATATAAAATATCCGCAGCTAAGTTGCCTTTTACTAGAAAAAGTTGAAAAACAAAATGCACCCAAAGAAAGACCAAGAGACACGAGCAAATGTGCAGATGGTTTTATGACATTGGGTATATGAGACAATGTAGCAGAACACTATTTCCATTGAAATTTAATCTATATCAACAACCAATTCTGCTTTCAGTAATAATGGGAATGTATATTTCGCCCAGTTTTGAAATCTGATGGATGGGACCAAAGGTTATGTTAGTGAGTCTAAAGCTGATTCCCAGTTTGGAAAAATTACCCAATAAAAGAAATACAAATTGAACTCATATTTATTACAGAAATCCACAGTTGTGCCATTTTGAGCACATGTGCGAAGAAATTTAGAATTTCCACATGGCTGCAGAATTTGTAAATTATACTAGGGTACCGTGAAAAATTCAGCAACCACAGATTATTCTATGAAGTGTTTGGATGGTAATTTATCAATTTTGTACCACCTTTGAAAAGTGTCTAAGGCATCTGATAAACTAGAGGAAAGCAAAATGGAGGTAAGTCAAAGTTTTCTTGCGTTTTAATTCCTTGCAGTAAATCCTGATGCTGCCATTTGATTTAAAGCTGCAGCTAACACTGGTGGTTAATCTTCAGCCCTACACACAGGAACAAGGCATAGTTCTTAATACGTTGGCTTCAGGAAAAGGTTGTTTGTCTTTTCCCACACTTGCTCCTTGACTTCAACCATGAAAGAAAAATTATGAAATAATTAGCTCTATAGACGCCCTTACTGACATGTTTTGAAAGCCGAGCTCAAATATTGTTACAGGATTGCAATTTGGGACCAGATTTTTTGCATTCTCCCCCCACTGTTTTACTAAATATTGTGCTGATTATACTCAATTGCTCACTTGAACCTAGAATGGCACTATTGAATTAACCACAAGTTATATAATCAAAACAGCCAGATTCCACTATTAAACTGAAACAAAGTAAGAAATAATGTATTGCAATGCAACTCTGAATAAAGATGGTCAGACTCTTCTATGAGTTCAAATTAAGGAAACAAAAATCTTTTACCGATTACAGAATAACTTCAATTAATTTCTAAATACAAAGGTAAGGTTTCCTGAAGCAAGTTATCCTCAACTTGTGTAAATGACTGCATTTAAAGATGTGTGCTAATTCTTCTTTGCTCTACTGCTAGTGACCGTTTAGTACATAATTTGTTTGAGGCAATCCCATGAATGAAGATTTTTGTCTCGGACTTGACCAACTGAGGTAAGTCTGATTATAGCACAATGCCAAAAGGTCAATATTCACTTCACCCATGGAGAATATGATCCATTCCAAATTGTTCCGATGGAAGAGGGATAATCAAATTCCACCCCTCCCCCAAGGTATAGTTTAAGGATGTGTATCAGCAGTTGTTTTATAAAGAGTCTTTAAAGTTTCCTTTATGGAAAAATTATTGTTGAGATAATATCTTGTGTTTAGACAGTGATGTATTTATTGTGTTCTGTGTTTATAAATAAATAAAAAGAACTTGGCAAAAGATTTTTGTTATCAAGATAAAGCCCATTTAAAATGTAGATTCTCTGAAAGCCGCAGGCTTCGCTGCTAAGCAGTTTTAACTCAGGAATATTTGTAAACTATTGGGAACTTGATGCAGGTAAATTGCTGGAATTTTATCGTGTATAATTTTGCAATATGTAGTTATTGTAAAAACAAAAGGAAAAAAATTCTGACATTTATTCTGTAACGGTAAAATACAGATTACTCTGGTTTGAAGTTATTTTTTTCCCTTCCAGGAAATGTATCACAAGTTAGAGTGGAATTGTATCTCTGCCAGTTATTTGCAAGTGTTAAAATTAGTTCCAAATATGTAACAGAATTTACTGTCGAAATAATGGTGAGGCTAATAGCGCTCGCCATTATTTATGTGCAAATGGTGCAGCAACTTCATGAGGGGCAGATGTGCGGTTAAATGTGGATATCCAAACGTTGCTGTCCGAGATGCGCCGCTCCTCGGTTAGCTTCGCGAGAACGGTATCTCGCTGTCTGGCTCACCATTGAAAGGCATTGAATGGTGTGAAGTTGCTGTATTTGCTCGGCAGATACGAACTAACCTCGCCACAGAAAGCGAAGTCTTGTTCATTTCAGTCCCATTTAACAATGTTACAAGTGTTAATTACTGCCAAACAACCTCTCTAGCACTGAAAATTAACTATTACAAATGTGGAGTCTCATTCCTTCAGGTTTTAATTTTTGTTGGAGATTTTAAAAATGTAAAATTAAAAAAAAACTTTGCTGCCTCTTTTTCTCTCAATTGAATCTTTCTTTCTCTCTCTTTATTTCTTTCTGTACCTGATGTGGTATTGAATTCACCCACTCTAATTGACGCTTCCTTCTTAGTCCTTGCGTTGGTAATGTCACAATCCTTCAATCTGATTGGTTGAGGAGATGCACAGTTGCTTGCCCTGTTCACTCAAGTCCCAGATGCCGTTTCCCTCGCTGCCCAGTTATCAGCTCACACTTTCAGCAACTTGCAGTGCAAAATATCATCACGGTAAACGGGCAAGGGCAAGTCTATTCGTTGCCCGAATAAACATGTTGGCAACTCAGATTTATGACTTCTGTAGTCACTTTTTCATGTTTGTACAGCTGATGTGTGTGGAAATTAATTGGACTATTTCTTGGTATCTCAGCTGAATTTCTTTTCCAACTGCTTAAGCAGTTGTTAGATGTATATTTTAACTCTCCTAAAATAAAAGTTGGGAACTATGATATTAGGTTAATTTTTTTCATCATGTCACAAAATGTTAAAATAGAAATGTAATTTTCAACAGAAATTCCGCATTTATCAATGTGTAGCAGACAGTGAAAGAACACTGGAATTCAGTATAATAAATAAGATTTTGTACTCAAATTTTCAATGTTTGTTCCTATTTGGAGATTTTAAGAGATATTTGATATACTGAATAATTAGAGTAGAAAGTACTGGATTATTTTTCTTTCAGTGCTAGTTTACACCTTTCACACATCATCTAGAACAAGAGTTGGGCTTTCACTTGATTCTTGTGTTGAATTACTCAGAGTGGTGAGTGAGGGCAAGATACAATTAGCTGATGTTCGTACTCCACTATCTGTCTTCTGCTCTTCCTTTTCTCTGTGGTCTTTATCTCCAGCATGATGTGGAGATGCCGGTGTTGGACTGGGGTGGACAAAAGTGAAAGTCGCACAACACCAGGTTATAGTCCAACAGCTTTATTTGACATACAAGCTTTCGGAGCGCTGCTCCTTCGTCGGGTGAAGTCACTTCACCTGACGAAGGAGCAGCGCTCCGAAAGCTTGTGATTTCAAATAAAGCTGTTGGACTATAACCTGGTGTTGTGCGACTTCTCACTTTTATCTCCATCAGACCAGACTATGGCCTCGAAATCAATGGCGCCGTGCCTGTTTTTACAGGCGTCTTAAGCTTCCAATATGGCGGGCAGGAAGCGCGCGCTCATTATGTGCCTGAAGTGTGCCACCTGTCATATTGGTATAGCCAAATAAATGGGCGTCCAGAGCCTGCACCTGTAGCAAGTGTTAGGCCCTTGAGGGTTGCCCTGAATACCACAACTAGTCATCCATGCAGCTAGATCTGAATTTCTGTCTTCCCTTGAATTGAAATTCACAACTACTCTCATAGGAGGAAGATCCTATTTCAGCCACTAAACTCATATTTTGAAGTTTAGATTTTCAATAAAATTACAAACATGGACAATACGTGTTCTAGTTAATTTGTTTGAGCTAATCAGTATATAAAGAAAGCATTGATAAGACGTGGTACAAAAATTAACATACCCACAAGGAGGGTAGAAAGCACAGGGATAAATGGATGTCTTTTGATTGGTAGGATATGGGTAATAGTGTGTCCAGGGATCTGTGCTAGGGCCTCTTATTTTGTACTTGCATAAATAATTCAGACATAGGTACAAGGTGAATGATGTGAAGTTTGCTGATGAAACCAAATTAAGAGCATGGCAAACAGTGAGGAAGAATGCATGAGTTTGCAAGAGGATATGGCCACGAGAGTGTGTAAGCTGATGGCAGGTGCGATTCAATGCAGAGAAATGTGAAGTAAAACATTTTGAGGATAATAACATATTACAGCCATGGGAAGGGTACAGTGAAGATTTGCCAGAATTACACCAGGAATAGTTAGGAAGAAAGGCTTGAAAAATTGGGGCTTTTTCACTCGAACAGAGAAGGTTAAATTATGGTTGCCAAGTCAGTTACCAAGGAAACAGACTCAGGATTGTCGCTAGAAGAACAAAGGAGGAAACTACTTTTCTCACAAATCATTAGAACAAGAAATGCTTCATCAAAGTGGTTAGCAAGGCGGGAAAACATCCCACATATAAAAGGCAAATGGCAAATTTAAGAGGCAGGGAAATGGGATTCAAGTAGATGACTTTAGTTAAAGAGCTCACAGTGGCCTCCTTCTGTGCTGGAATTTGAGTTAATTAAAGCCAGCAATCATTGAGGTGCAAATGTGACACAAAAATGTGTATGTGTGACAAAGTACAATGAACACAACCATACCAGTCACCACAAACCTTAATCTATAAATATAAAAACAACTGCACTGAAATTGCTCTATCCATAAATTACTTCTATGATCAAGTGCAAGCACCTAATTAACTTAAGTAGCGTTCACCATCTCTATCCCTCCTCGCAAATTTTATCCCTACCTCTTCTGAAGGGACTGACTCTTCCATGGAAAGTGCTGTCACCCAGTGTGATACCGCACCATACAGACCAAAAACTCCCACATTCCATCTCTGCTCTATGTTAGGTGAACTGTTCATGGTCGGGTCAGGCCGGGTGGGGTTACCGACAGCTGCCTCCTCTTCCCTCCCAGCCAGACCATAATCAGCTCCCTCTGCACGAGCAGAGATTGAATGTGAGATTTTTTGGGGGGGGTCTCTATGGCTTAGTATCACACTTGTAAGATTGAGTATTTAACGTATAAACAGGTCACACTTATAAGAAATGTAAAGTAACTAGAAATCATAAAATAGTCAAGTTAGAATCTAACTAGAATGCAGATGGGTATGGCTAAGTAAGCACATGCAACAAGTTGCTTACATTGCAGTATGTTTAAGGCCTTGGGCAGTTAACATAAGGGGACATTGAGTAGGTTATGACATTAGGCAGTTACCTTAAGAGGCAGAGGGGCAGAAGAATGTGAAAAACAACTCCAGGTAAGGAAAGACATACGTGACAAAGACAAAGAATTCGAGTTTAAACGCTTGGTTTTATAGAAAGCAGGATGGAAGACCATCTGAGGTTTATAATCTCTATCCAAAGTGGGAAGCGGGTAATATTGTTTACTACTTTGTAATGCTATTGCTTATACATGTTTGTGTGTTAAGACTTGGTTGAATTTAATAAAAGATTATTTGCAACCAATTGGTGTCAAGTCTAAATTAATGTTACACACTGGGTGACACATAACACTTTTAACCTAATTAAATAGTAATTACAACCAACATCACCAAAGCAGATGATCTGGTTATTTCTCTCATTGCTTTATGTGGAACCTTGCTATGTGCAATTTTCCCTACATTACAACAGTGACTACACGTTGGCTGTGAAGCACTTTAGGACTGCCTGAGGCCATGAAAGGCGCCATATAAATGCAAGTTCTTTCTTACTGGCAGCCCTAGAGCATCAATTGACCATTCTTAATGTATGAACCTAGACCAAAATATCAGCAGGATATACAAAGTGTTCATGTGATGTGATAGAGCATTACAAAGTTTCTGCCTCATGTTCACAAGCACTTTCCAACAGGAGTCATTAAATAGTTACCAGGAACAGAGAAACTAGCTGATTTTCCTCGTCATAGGTAGCAAAACAACACTGCCCTACCCACCTGACCATGATCAGGTCACTTAACATACACTGTAGTATTATTTGGTCGGTATCGCATTGGGTGACACATGGCACTTCGACTTTATTAAATAGTAGTTACAAAATGAGAGAGAGAACGACAACTATTTGCTATAAAATGCATTTACTGAAACTTTTCTTTAAAAAAACAAATTTGTTGTGAATAAAAGATGCTAGTACACAATGAAATACAATTTGTGTTGCTTAAAAATATATATAAGAAAATAGAAGCAAAAAGTTTAACGAGAACCGTATCCAAACTATACAAGGACCATTCTCACATTTATGTTTTTGCATCATACAGATGTAGATCTTAATTTTTTCAGAATATAGCAAGATTCACATTCTTAATTTTTTTTAATGTGCTCATGAGATAACTAAGCCACTTAATTTGGGCAGTAAGAGTCAACCACATAGGCCAGACCAAGTGGGGGTAGCAGGTTCCCTTTCTGAAGAACATCAGTGAACCAGTTGAGTTTTAATCGAGCAGCTTTCATGGTCAGTTTTTCTGGCACTAGCCCACAAATTTCAAAATTTACTGAATTCAATTTTCAACTTGCTGTGATGGGATTTGCTAGTCCAGTACCTTAACCACTATATTACCATACCTGGCAATATTATTTAATTGTACAGGAAACTTTCGTTTATCCGGCACCGACGGGACCGGCGTGGTGCCGGTTGATCGAAAGTGCCGGATTACAGAGAGGTATACTTACCAAGGTACGAGAGCCCCGTACACGGCCACAGGCTGAACAATTGGGACCCGGAGAGGGAAGGTAAACGAGACTCCGGCTTTTTCCTCCGTGGCGGCGACAGGTCGGAGTCGGAAGAACGTTGACCCCCCTTTCGTGGGGGCGAAAGGTCAGAATCGGGGTCTTGTCTGGATAATAAAACTTACCTGATTTTTGCCGGTTAAGCGAGAATTCCGGATATTAGGGTGCCGGATAAACGAAAGTTTCCTGTACTTTGTAAAATGTACATTTTATGAACTATTTCAAAAACTTAAAAGATAATTTGTGGTAAATCAAAGATGGATAATATTGCATTGTACTACTAAAAGTTACATTTCTGGCACCAGTCATTTTTATGTTAATTATTGAACATTAATAACAAGATTTCTGCATCTCTTGTAAATACTCAAGTGAAATATATATTGGATGGAGGAGGTTAAGAGGTAGAAACCCATATGTGCACTATAGTCTCAGACTTTACAAATACATTTCCTATGGCCTTTAAAACTTACACATTAGAAAATTGCACTATCCAAACAATCAAGGCTAATATTACTTCTCTTGGCTTGATCTAAAGGGGGAGAAATTCCCCTCGAGGGCCATTTGGGGCGCTAAGTCAAAAATGTTTGAAAAGTTAGCGCCAGGCGCCAACCTTTTCAAACATTTGAGAAATTCCCATTTTTTGCTCCAAGAGGGAAGTGGAGCGGTAAATCAAGCGGAGTGCCGGTCTGACCGATCGCTGCACTCAGCCCGAGTCCAGTGCTCAGAAATGATTTTTTTTAAATCGCTGATTTTTTTCACATTGGCCAGGCCACCGCGCCTTTAAATGGTGCCCCGCGAGCGGCCGGCCTCACTTTTCGCGACCCCTGCAGCAGTCAGTAACATCACCCGGCGCTGCTGCGGGGCGCGAGGGGGAATTTTTCTGACGTTATGATTTTTGGGCGCAGAAGATCGGGGCAATACCCGGTAGCGCTGCCGCTAACCTCCTGCGGAATTTCGCGGGAAGCGTGGTTATCACCTCGGGGTGTGGGGCGAAAAGCTGTTTGCGCCCCCAAAGTATATAACACATTGAGTATCTTACTTTTAGGTAGACTAGAGAGAATTTTGGAAATTAGTCCCATAATCACTTGAAATTTCATGTATTTTAAATTTACCACCCCTGTAAACTGATATCGAGTATTCTCAGTGCTTTCCAGGTACAATTCTCCTCCTTTATGAGGGAGACCACAACAGTTCAAAATAAAGTTTTGATGAATTCTTATGTACACAGGTTTGTTTAGAACTGCAAGAAAAAACATCATCTCCTCAGCTTTGGTATTCATTGAACCTCTAAAAATCGATCATCTGAAAAAGAAAGCAATACTTATATTTAGAAACTACACAGAGACAAAGATAACAACATAGGATTATATTTAAAGGGGTAATATCCTGTTTCACCAAGTGTGAAAACCACAATGCTGCATGTACCTAAAACATTCAATAAATAAGTGGCAGTAATACAAAACAAGCTTTGCTAACATTTTTCAGTCTAGTCTGCAGAATGTTTCTTTATCAGAATTATTTAGTATATATTGTATGAAGCAGAAAAATTCCTTCTGATACAACAGTTACATACTTTTAAGATGAACATTACAATCAGCTTCAATACCTTTTACTTTGCACCATTCCTACTATGCTTAGGGTGCATGACGCATAGCACGTGAAAAGAACAAACAACACATCCAATATGAAGGTTTATAAATTAAGAGGTGGTAGTTAGCTTAAAGCAGTCATTGAATCTCTTTTTTAATTTATTCACGGGATGTGGGAATCGCTGGCAAGGCCAGCATTTATTGCCCATCCCTAATTGCCCTCGAGAAGGTGGTGGTGAGCCACCACCTTAAACTGCTGCAGTCCATGTGATGAAGGGACTCCCACAGTGGTATTCAGGCAGGAGCTCCACGATTTTGACCCAGCGACAATGAAGTAACAGTGATATATTTCCAAGTCAGGATGGTGTGAGACTTGGAGGTGATGGTGTTCCCATGCGCCTGCTGCCCTTGTCCTTCTAAATGGTAGAGGTCACGGGTTTGGAGGGGTTATCGAAGAAATACTTCCTTCACTTAATTTTCCTGTTTAAAATGTCACCTTAACTATTTTATCGCGTTTCATCCAATGTATGTCATTTCAATATGGAGAAGATTAAAAAGAAATAGTCTTAGTAACTTCCCAAGACTAATTCTGTTAGAGAGCTAAATTTGTAGCATATATTCTCTTAACTATAGGTCCTGCCATGGGCAGTTCAGACTATACCAGATCAAGGAATAGGTCATGTTTTACATTTAACATTCCACTTGTAATGTGTTTTATATTTCTTTCTATTACTAATAGCTCGGAACCAATTACTTGGATATATCCAAGCACTCCACCCACACCAGTATAAAGAGCAGTTTCTGCTCTTGCGGGAAAGGGCTGGATATATTGTTGAGTTTATTTTAATTTATAAATCTTGTCCATGCAATGGTATCACAGCTTATTTCTAAAATGTGTATGAAAATTCATTTGTAAAATGATACAATCCAAAAGAACAAACTTGTATTTAAATAGCACCTTTCGTGTCCCACACAGCTTCACAGTCAATGAAATACTTTTCGATTGTAGTAACTGCTGTAATGTAAGGAAATTAGACAGCCAATTTGCACAGAACAAGACCCACAAACAGCCCCCCCCAGTACTGCATTGAAGCATCAGCTTAAATGAGTAGATCTCAAACTGGGGTCCGTGGCGATCTTCCGGGGGGTCCGCGAAAAAACCCCAATCTGTGATGGAGAGTGAACTGGTGCAGAGCGGCCAGGCGCTGCTGAACAGGGTGGTAAATGCGGCTGTGTGCTGCAGGAAGACGAGGAGAAGGAGGGAGGGAAAAAGACTCTTGCTGCTGTGGATTTTTGCCCGTCTCGGCTGGTGACTGTCCAGATTTGACGCTTTCACCGCTGCACTCTTCTTTGTAGACCTCTTTCTGTGAAGTCATGTTCGCACCGGAGTCTCGGTCATCCAGTTCCACTGAGCCTGGCACCATCTGCAAGTGGGTGACCGACTATCAGTCCTCACTGTTGCTGCTGTGAGGTACACAAATAGGATGAGGGAAACCCAGCACTTCTGAGAAGGACCCAGGGCAAGAATTCATTTACTCAAGTGCTCAGAGGTCCAGACAAGCCAAGGCAGGACATTGACACCGCCGCAAAGTTTATTGGTGCTGGAGCTGCCACAGTAGGAGGGGCTGGTTCCGGTGCTTTTAGTGGAACAGTTTTTAGTAGCCTTATTTATGGCAATGCCACAAATCCTTCTCTGAAGGAGTTGTTCTCCTCTGCGATACTTGGATTTGCCCTGGCGGAAGCTATGGGACTCTTCTGTTTAATGGTCGCTTTCCTGATTTAGTTTGCTATGTAAAATTTGCTGAACAGAATAGCCTAATCAAGTACAAATGTCATTGATGTTTCACTGGATCTCACAAATATTTATGTTGGTGTCACGGAAATGTACATTTCCTAAGTCTGTTGTATTAGGATTTATTGGAACATTTGACAAGAAAAATAAAGAGTACGGGCCAGCAGTGGCTGGAATGCCACCAACAGCAACGGGAGTCGGAGGCGGGAAAGCGCAGGGCCAGCTTTTCAGAGGGGAACCGACCGTCTGTAAACAAAGATCCCATCCCGACTACCAGCAGCGCCGGGCGACAGCCAGGAAGAACAGGCCCCGTAAGTCGGACATACGTTACATTAGATCTGTCTGTCCACGGTCAAGGATCAAATCTGACATCATAATCTGGGAAGCACTTGAATACATTGAATAACCAATGCATTTGTAAATTTTTAAAAAAGCTTTAAAATCACTATCATTTTATACATACATACATACTTGAGGGATTCCCATTTTGTAAATGTCACCATAGCTATATTAGAGTCATAGATTTATACAGCACAGAAAGAGGCCCTTCGGCCCATCGTGTCTGCGCCGGCCATCAAGCCCTGTCTATTCTAATCCCATTTTCCAGCACTTGGTCCGTAGCCTTGTATGCTACGGCGTTTCAAGTGCTCATCTAAATGCTTCTTGAATGTTGTGAGGGTTCCTGCCTCTACCACCCTTTCAGGCAGTGAGTTCCAGATTCCAACCACCCTCTGGGTGAAAAAGTTTTTCCTCAAATCCCCTCTAAACCTCCTGCCCCCTACCTTGAAACTATGCCCCTTGGTTATTGACCCCTCTACTAAGGGGAAAAGTTCCTTTCTATCTACCCTATCTATGCCCCTCATAATTTTGTACACCTCAATCAGGTCCCCCCTCAGCCTTCTCTGCTCTGAGGAAAACAACCCCAGCCTGTCCAGTCTCTCTTCATAGCTGAAGCACTCCAGCCCAGGTAACATCCTGGTGAATCTCCTCTGCACCCTCTCCAATGCAATCACATCCTTCCTATAGTGTGGCGACCAGAACTGCACACAGTATTCCAGCTGTGGCCTAACTAGCGTTTTGTACAGCTCCATCATAACCTCCCTGCCCTTGCCTTCATTAGCCGAGGCATAGAATATAAGTATCCCATATGCCTTTTTAACCACCTTATCTACCTGTCCTGCTGCCTTCAGGGATCTATGTACATGCACACCAAGGTCCCTCTGATCCTTTGTCCTTCCTAGGATCCTACCATTCATTGTGTATTCTCTTGCCTTGTTAGTCCTCCCAAATGCATCACCTCACACTTTTCTGGGTTAAATTCCATTTGCCACTGTTCGGCCCATCTGACCAACCCGTCTATATCGTCCTGTAGCCTGAGGCTTCCCTCCTCGCTATTTATCACTCCACCAATTTTCGTGTCATCTGCAAACTTACTGATCATACCTCCTACATTCATATCTAAATCATTAATGTACACTACAAACAGCAAAGGACCCAGCACCGATCCCTGTGGTACACCACTGGACACAGGCTTCCAGTCACAAAAACAACCTTCAACCATCACCCTCTGCCTCCTGCCACTAAGCCAATTTTGGATCCAATGTGCCAAATTGCCCTGGATCCCATGGGTTCTTGACTAGTCTCCCATGCGGGACTTTGTCAAAAGCCTTACTGAAGTCCATGTAGACTACATCAACTGCACTACCCTCATCCACACACCTAGTCACCCCCTCGAAAAATTCAATCAAATTGGTTAGACATGATCTCCCCCTGACAAAGCTATGCTGACTATATTTGATTAATCCTTGGCTCTCCAAGTGGAGACTAATTCTGTCCCTCAGAATTTTTTCCAATAATTTCCCTACCACTGATGTTAGGCTCACTGGCCTGTAATTCCCTGGTTTATCCCTACTACCCTTCTTGAATAATGGTACTATGTTAGCTGTCCTCCAGTCCTCTGGCACCTCCCCTGTGGCCAGAGAGGTTCTGAAAATTTGTGTCAGAGCCCCTGCAATCTCCTCCCTTGCCTCACACAGCAGCCTGGGATATATCTCGTCTGGGCCTGGGGATTTATCCACTTTTAAGCCCGCTAACACCGCTAGTACCTCCTCCCTCTCAATAATAATTTGTTCAAGTATATCACAATCCCCCTGCCTGATTTCTATGCCTACATCGTCCTTCTCCATAGTGAACACAGATGCAAAATATTTATTTAAAACCTCACCCACATCTTCCGGTTCTACACACAGATTGCCACTTTGGTCCCTAATGGGCCCCACTCTTTCCCTGGTTATCCTCTTGCCCTTAATATACTTATAAAACACCTTGGGATTTTCCTTTATTTTGCCCGCCAGTGTTTTTTTCATGCCCTCTTCACTCTCCTAATTTCTTTTTTTTTTTAAGTACCCCCCTGCACTTTCTATACTCCTCTAGGGCTGCCACTGTTTTTAGTCCTTTGTATCTGCCAAAAGCCTCCCTTTTTTTCCTAATCCATTCTTGTATATCCCTTGACATCCAGGGTTCCCTGGGCTTGTTGGTCCCACCCTTGACCTTTACAGGAACATGTTGGCGTTGTACTCTCTCTATTTCCTTTCTGAAAGACTCCCACTGCTCTGATGTGGATTTTCCTACAAGTAGCTTATCCCAATCCACTTTGGCCAGATCCTACCTTATCATATTAAAATCGGCCTTCCCCCAATTTAGAACCTTTGGGCTGGATTTTGATACTGGGGCGGGTTGGGGTTGTGTTATCCACCCGACTGCAATTGGATGTGGGAGATTGATGCAATTTTCACCTAATTGGGCAATTGAGTTCCAGCATGTGGGAACCCATGAACCAATTAGTGTTTTCAGTCTGAAAGTCGCCTCTGATGATGTCATCATTGCTGCTGCATTGACGGTCAGAGAGTGCTTGGCCTTTGCTGTGAGAGGACCTGGATGCAAAATGAGCAGCAACTCTAAGTCTGCAGAGAGAGAGAGAGAGATAGTTTTTGTTTGCTCCACCACTCCCAGATGCCAGCCAGCCACTCACTCACTGATAGTCAGCGCAGCCACTGATAGTCAGCTATCCAAATGTGCTCCCGCCAGGTTTCACAATCCTGTTTCAGAACAGGCGTGTTTCACGTAGAACATGGGTTAAAATCACAAAGGCCTTTCAAAATGGCATTATAGAGCCAATTTAGTGCGTGTTAAGGGCCTTAACAGCCTATCCCGTCTCTTAAAGGCGGGACCAGTAGACACGATTTCATCAAAATTGCATGGAGGCGGACTTGTGCCCGCCCGCCAGTTTTCGCAATTTTAACCCCCCACATGCCTCCAAAACGTCTCCACGGGTCAATGAAAATCCAGCCCTAACTTTCCGGTCCATCTTTGTCCTTTTCCATGACTACCTTCAATCTCACCGAATTATGGTCACGGTCACCAAAATGCTCTCCTACTGACACTTCTACCACTTGCCCGGCTACATTCCTTAGAATTCGGTCCAGTACCGCCTCCTCTCTTGTAGGACTTTCTACATGCTGGCTCAAAAAGCTCTCCTGGATGCACTTTAAGAATTCCGCACCCTCTAAGCCTTTCACACTCTGAGTATCCCAGTTAATATTGGGGAAGTTGAAATCCCCTACTATTATTACCCTATTATTTCTACACTTCTGAGATTTGCCTACATATCTGTTCCTCTATCTCCCCCTGACTGTTTGGGGGCCTATAGTACACTCCCAGCAAAGTGCTTGCCCCCTTTTTGTTTTTAAGTTCTACCCATATGGCCTCATTAGAGGAACCTGCTAATCTATCATCCCTCCTTACAGCAGTAATTGACTCCTTGATTAATATTGCGACACCCCCTCCTTTTACACACCCCTCTGTCTCGCCTGAAGATTCTATACCCCGGAATATTGAGCTGCCAGTCCTGCCCCTCCCTCAACCATGTCTCTGTGATAGCAACAATATCATACTCCCATGTGTTCATCAACACCTTCAATTCATCTGCCTTACTCGCAAGACTCCTTGCATTAAAATAAATGCCATCCAGCCTTGCCATACTCCCTTGTGCCGTTACATATTTGCTCTGCCTTCCAGGCTGACTTGTTTTTTCCTCTATTTGGCTGTGCATTACCCCCTACTATAGCTCCACTCCATATCCCATCCCTCTGCCAAGTTAGTTCAACCCCCCCCACCGTACTAGCAAACCTCCCCGCAAGGATGTTGGTCCCGTTCCGGTTCAGGTGCAACCCGTCCGACTTGTACAGGTCCCACCTTCCCCAGAAGCAGACCCAGTGATCCAGGAAACTAAAGCCCTCCCTCCTGCACCAACTCTTTAGCCACGCATTCATCTGCTCGATCCTCCCATTCCTGTACTCACTAGCACGTGGCACTGGGAGTAATCCAGAGATTACAACCTTTGAGGTCCTGCTTTTTAATCTGCTACCTAGCTCCCTAAATTCTTGTTGCAGGACCTCATCCCTCTTTCTACCTATGTCGTTGGTACCAATGTGAACCACGACCTCTGGCTGTTTGCCCTCCCACTTCAGAATGCCCTGCAGCCGTTCAGTGACATCCTTGACCCTGGCACCAGGGAGGCAACATACCATCCTGGAGTCACATCTGCGGCCACAGAAACGTCTATCTGTTCCCCTTACGATAGAATCCCCTATCACTAGTGCTCTTCCACTCTTTTTCCTCCCCTCCTGTGCAGCTGAGCCACTCGTAGTGCCACTCATATTGCAATTCATTGTCAGAAGATCCTGGCACAGTATCAATACAAGGGGGCAATAATAATTTAGATGGGGTGTCTGTGATTCCTAATCCATTTGAAAAGGGGTCCTTCAGCCAAAAAGTTTGAGAACCCACTGGCTTAGGTTATGTGCTCAAGTCTCTGGAGTAGGGCGTGAACCCATGATTTTCTGACTCGGAGATGAGAGTGCTACCAGTGAGCCTAGGCTGACCCCAAGCCATTCAGTACATTACTATGCAGATACAGTTAGGACCCACCATCTGGACATGAAGGATGATTCCAAAAATTATGCAATATCCATACATGCAAGTGGCAAGTTGGAGCTAAACAATGTAATCATAGTGCAGAAAAACAAGACAAAAAATGTGATGGGATACAATAATTTTATTGCAAACAGAAAATGTCAATGGCAAGTGAAATAAGTTTGTATTGTGAATAAAGTTCAATAAAATTAGTGCAACTTAAAATACATCAAAATGGGGATCTGGCTGCAAATCTAGCCCAGAATGGTGGAATGAAAGTCTCCCCAGCACTCTGACTCTAGTTCCTGGTGGGTTTGGGCCTATCAAGCAAAACTATCCCTAATTTTCAGAAAGGCCACAGAAAGACTGTAGAAAATGGAAGAAAACAGTGTCCCACTGTGTAATGGGGGTTGGAAATGAGACATGTTATTTTGATCGGAGACAGAGGTTTACTCTGCACCTGACTGGGGCTATATCTGACAAGGAAGTGCTTAATGCAGCAACTGAGCCTCTGAAATGAGAGGTACTCAATCTTTCACCTTAACCAGAAAGATATTTTAAAATAAAATTGCTGAACATCTATTTGATTTTCCAGTATATAACTAATAGAACTGTAACCAAGTCAAAATGTCTCTTCCCCACGCCTTCATTTACTTAATCAGCGTTGGGAATATCTTCTTCAATCTTCCAACATTTCCCTCATGACAATGCCCTAACATTTCCCTCCAGATAGCTTTTAATTTAATGCATGAAAGACAAAATGGAGAAATCCCAACATAGTATTGACTAACATTTAGATTTTCAGAACTGTATGCATCACATCAACTGGAGATCAAGTGTTACACGAATAGTGATGTGCAATATTCTAAAAACAATGTAGTCCTGTCTCTACACACCCCATACAAACTTATCCGAAATATGTAGAGATCTCTCTAGCTCTGGATGTCCTGACACTTGACCATACGTTCCTCACATGAATTTTATTGGTTGGACACCCATCTTCACTGATTGGAGCTTCCTCAGGTGCTATAATCTCCTCCTGTTCAATCAAAGGCATCTTATTGTGTTCACCTTGAGAGCGTGGAAAACTGGTGATACAAGGTAAAAATTGACTGCTGAAATTACAAAAAAAAAGTACCCGATTAAAATGCATACAACTGTTCTTGTCCATAAAGGACTTGGGGATTATTGAAATTCGGTTTATAATAGAGCATTATATGAAATAAAGATTTGATAAAACAAGTTGTCACTCACCAGATTTACTGGAGTCGGAGCAAGCATCAGATCGTTATTGCACAATGTGGAATATCACGGTTTCTTTTCTTGCTTTAGCCACATTGGTTATCTTGCTCTTTTACAAAAAGAATTTTGATCCAGTGACTTGTCACAGTTCACTTGCGGTGCCCAACTGTATGTGCACTTGATGTTTTGTTTATTTCTAAAACACTTACTGATAGAAGTAAACAGAACTTGAAGCCAACATGTAGCTGTTCTGGAGAATCTGGGTTTCTATCATTTGTCCTGATTCAGTGTGCTTTTCCCGGTTTGCCTGTGCAGTGGATGAACAGTCATTTACATAGGTCAGGTGACACATTTACAATTGATGGCAGTGACTAGGAATAATTCTAACTGGCAATCTGATTGAAGGTCTTATTTTTCTGCTAGCAGATTTTATTGGGGTGTGGTAGATGACATCAGACTCTTGATTGTTTTTTCCCTCCTCATACTGTACTGATTTAACCAGTGTGAATAATTATGGATCTTTTACATGCACTGAGCAACTACTGTAATACCTCTTCTATAAATTAAACAAAAAACTTTTCTGAAAATAAATTCTCCTACATTTTGTTTCACACACTGGGTATCTATTCAAACCAAGATGCCCAACTCGTGTCTGTAATGCTAAACCTTAAATTAAAGATCCTGGAAAAGAATTACTAAATAGTAAAAGTTAATGAGCAGGACTGATTAAGCCAGAATAAAACTATTAGAACTTGGAACTCAATTTACATTTTCATAAAGTAGAGCGTAGTGGCATAGTGGTTAGCACTGGTGCCTCACAGCGCCAGGGACCCGGGTTCGAATCTGGCCTCGGGTGACTGTCTGTGTGGAGTTTGCACATTCTCCGCGTGGGTTTCCTCCGGGTGCTCCGGTTTCCTCCCACAGTCCAAAAATGTGCGGGTTAGGTTGATTTGGCTATGATAAATTGACCCTTAGTGTTAGGGGGGGGATTAAATGTGTGGGGTTACGGGGATAGGATAGGAAGGGATATGTTAGGGGGAATTAAATACGTGGGGTTACGGGGATAGGGTGGGATATGTGTCGGTGCAGGCTCGATGGGGATTCTGTGTGAGGAGCAGGGACAGGGTACTGGATTTGGATGATCAGCCATGATGGTATTGAATGGTGGAGCAGGCTCAACGGGCCGAATGGCCTACTCCTGCTCCTAGGTTTCTATGTAATGTTACTCACAGGTAGCAGTGATCTACCAGGAGTATGGTTGTGATATTTAGCTTTTTACCTGGCTGTCACTTTTAGGCCAATGCTCAAGTACTCCCTGTGGAAATCCAGGTAATTGTCGAGGCTTGCTAATTTTTCAGTAAATGTCAGGCTCCTGGATAAAATGGCTACCTCTGATTATTTTGTACCTGCAACAAGAGTATGATGATACATGCTAGACACATGCGGTTCATACTTTTTATTAAGTTTAAAACTTGGATTTTCTACATTGGAAAAAAAAATGGCAGATGATAAGGATAAGTGCTCTAGCAAATTTATACAGGAACGAATCTCAATAAAGTGTGTACATTACCAAAAATAAAGCAATTAGCATTCATTTCACAATAGCACAGATACGATCAGTAATTCACTATTTGGAACATCACGGCAACCTTGCATCCTCAATAAACTGGAGCCACAACATAGTGCGCACCTCCTTTCCTTTTTTAATTCCCAATTGGGGAACTGCTAATCTGATCCTACTGTTTAAATATAACAAACATGGCCTGCAGTACTTCAAGAAGAAGCTATTCCCTCTCGTACGCAATGCTGTCTTGAAATTCATAGGAAACCAATGAAAACATTTTGCTTCTTTACAACTGAACTACGAGATAAAGAATTGTGCGGTCAACAGAAGCAGTTGTTTTGAATGGGTCAACAGAAGCAGTTGTTTTGAATGGGTCAACAGAAGCAGTTGTTTTGAATGAGTCAACTGAAGTAATAGATTGCATGCAGCATAAGGCACAAATTTACAAATTCATCTGCCCAATAGCATATCACTGAACAGTTAAGTAGTCAGCTTGGCTCAGTTGGTTGCACTTTCACCTCTTGTCAAAAGGTTGTAGGTTCAAATCCCACTCGAGTATTTGCCTACAAAGTCTAAGTGGACAGAACTGAGGCCATCCTTCAGACGAGACATTAAACTGAGGCCCTAGCCACCTTTTAGGTAGATGTTAAGGTTCCCATAGAACTATTGACAGAAGAGTATGGTCAATATTCATCTCTCAAACACCACCAGAACAGATTAACTAGTCGTTTTGTTCATTACTTTCTGTGGTACCTTGCCGTGTGCAAATTGGCTTCCATGTGTGCATACAGAATAGCAGACTTCAATTTATGCAAAGCAAAGCACTTTCAGATGTTTCTCAGACAAAAGAGGCATAAAATTAACAGTACATTATTGACAAAGATATGAGGAAACACTTACCTATTTACAACATTACTGGAAGTCACTTTCTTGGGCTGAGGCCTATTTTGGATTGCTGAAGCAGTTACACTTGAATTCAGAGGCTTAGTTGAAGTAACTAAAAGAAATAGAAAAGCAATCTACAATAAGATGTGGCAAAATGACTGCCTCATGTACAGCAGAAGTACAGTCACAGCAACTACAGGATTTTCCCCTCTCTTCCCCCATATTGAGGTCACTGATGCTCATTACCCCATATTGAGGTCACTGATGCTCATTACCCAACAGGATGTACGCTGTTTTAGAGCATTAAATTTTTAATACACCCCTTTCACCCAAACGTTCATCCAGAAATTGAGAAAATGCATTACAACGGCAGCTGGCAATATATCGTGAAGCAAAATTCTCAAAACACTGTGCTACTAGATAAGCTTGCCCAATTCAATGTCTAAAATTGTTTTGTGGGAAAAATTGTAGAAATGTTTCCAAACCTTTACTTGTGGCTTTGAGTTGTTTTTCTGATCCCTTCCGTTTAAGCACTTCTGAATTGACTCTTTCGTTTTTGATCCCAGCGCGAATAGATGAGACAGATCCAGGTCTCAAATGATTTCCAGGAGGAATTAGCTTGCTTGGTGGTTGTACTCGACTGCTGACCTCGGTGCTAGCAGCTCTGCCAGCACTTGGAAGTAGTTTAATGCTTGTGTCAGTGGAGAGTTTAAAAGAGATTGATGGACTCGGCATCTTGCTCTCGGATATCATTGGCGCTTTTCCTTTACTTTGTTTGCCGTGCAAGACAGTACTCCTTCCAGAATCTCCAGAGGGATTTACTGGGGGGTTTAGTGATGCACCTGTTACAAAAATATAAACCCATGACATTTTTCTCCCGCCTCCATTTGCCTGGGTGCAAGTCAGGCGGCGTACATTTACAATTTAATTCAGTTTGAAAGCCTTTTGTTACCACACAACAGACCTGCTACTGCAAAGCCAAGACGACCAGAGACAGCAAAAGGAACTGATACACAGACACAACAACTTAATGGCAATAATGAATGAAGCTACACCAATATGACTGAGTAGTGTAAACTGCTTCATGGGTGTGCTTGAAAGCTAAAATGCGGATATGAATATCAACTATTACTTAAGTGAGAAGTCGCACAACACCAGGTTATAGTCCAACAGTTTTATTTGAAATCACAAGCTTTCGGAGCGCTGCTCCGTCGTCAGGTGAAGTGAAGAAATACAAATCGGCACAGCATATATAGACAGAGAACAATGCCTGTGCAGAGTACAATGTCAGACGACTACAGTTAATCTTTCTGACTGCCTTTTATCACACCTCGGCAGAGAGACAATCTGGTCAGTCAGGAAGACATTATATCAAAGACATAGCAAAATACAACTAAGACAATGAGGTGGGTCACAGGGGGTCTAATGTGTCAGATGCTGCAGTCTGTATGGAAAACCATAAACTTTAAACTTTTTACTTTTTTTTTAACTGGAAATCACATCTGTGAACAAGCCAACGACGACTCGAGTCTGGATGACTTTACGTCAGGTGGGGTTACATGTAGCGTGACATGAACCCAAGATCCCGGTTGAGGCCGTCCTCATGGGTGCGGAACTTGGCTATCAGTTTCTGCTCGATTACTATTACTTAGGCAAAGTATCATAGGGTTAATCAATTTTTCTGTACGTATAATGTAAAGTACTAAAATTGCTTCATGGGTACCTACCTCTGGTTTGCTTTCGGTTCCCCGTTGAGGACGAGGGTGAAAGCTGTGAATCCTTTTTAGAAAGATACTGGTAGGGCTTGGATGGAGCTAATGAATGCATGTTTCCTTTCCTGTTAAAACCAGATGGAAACTTCAAACCAGATGGTCTGGGAAGCACTGACTGTTACAAAAATAAGAAGGAAAATTAATGTAAGTATTTTTGTATGAATACAGAGGAGAGAAAAGAGAAAATGCCTTGTTTTCCAGCAGTGAATTGATATTGTGGTAAAACAAGTAACAAGACAGCAGTGACGAGTAGTATTAGAACAAATGTTTAGTAAGTAGTAGCCAGTTTGCTGTTATGGGAAATGAATGAATTAAAGTGCAAACCATTTTTCCCACTGCAAGACACAGCGCGATTTAGGTGAAAAATTTGACAATAGTAGTGGTTATTATTTTAGCAATTCTACTGCATAAATAGTATTTCTATATCTGTCTAATTATAAGCTATTGTACCGCTCAAAACTAAGAGAGTGAAATATAGCACCTTCTTAACAGCAGCTTGCTTGCTTTCTGTAGATAGGTTACCTTCCTTTGTTCGTATTGGTTTGTTAGAGCTTATTCGTTCAGACTCACTGGTCAACTCTATTCTGCAGTTGGTGGTTTCAGCTCCATCATTAGGATGCGCTTGCCCAGTGTTACTGATTGGACTGTTTTCATTTATAACCTGAAGATCCACAGAAGGAAGAAGAGCTTTATTTGGACTGTCCAACACAAAAAATGTATCTCTCCTTGGACTGCGAGGGCTTTTTTTACATGTTCTTTCATCCTGCAAAAGTCTGACTTTGGCTTTGGATTCTTTTCGGTCACCGCCACTTCGGCCCTCTCTCCCCTGTCTTTTGGCATTTTCCTTTTCCTTCAAAGCACATTTCTCAAATTGATTTGCCAGCCGGTTTGCTTCCTTCACTATTTCTACCAGCTTTTCTGCACTTAGGGGGCTCCACTTCAGCACACTTTCATTGGCTTTCTGCTGGTTTCCATTATTACTGTTCACATCGATTCCCATAGCAACACACCTCTCAGAGTGTCTGACTGGGCCAATGAAGGCTTCTTCAGCATCATTTTCAAGCAACGATTCTTGGCTGTGGAAGCAGAAAAATTTGACTGAATACAGGTTAAACCATATCAGCCCGACAAATTATCTGGTCAAGAACTGCAGAGTCCTCATCCCCACAAAAAAAAAATGCTAAATACCCTACGAACCTTTAAGGGGAAAAATACATTAGAGAGAAGGAGTGCATATACAAGTACTAACGGAATAAAAAGAAAAAATTGCAAGTGCTAGAAATCTAAAACAAAAACAAAAGATACTGGAAAGACACAGCAAGTTAGGCAGCGTCTGAAAGGAGAAAAGACATGTTAATGGTTCAGGTGTGCAGTGAGAAAGGAAAGGCACCTGAAACACTAACCTTTTTACATTAGCAGACTGACCTGCTGTGTACTGGTTACAAATATTAACCACTTTTTCTCTGCACATTTGATCACACTGTGTCCTTTAAGGTGGCCTACAATTGGCCTCAGTGCGCAAGCCAGGAATGGAAAAAAAAAATAAGAGTCCCATTCCTGATCGGCATCCGGTGACCCTTGCTGCCTCGATATACACGTGATGACTAGCCACTTTTTTCAGGGGACTGGTGCTGTTGAACTGCATCACAATACAAGTCAGTTCATGAAACGAAGGAAAAGTAGGAGAGAGAGAGAGAGAAAAATATAAGCAGTCCTCCCATGGCATTGCTGAGTCAGATGAGTACGATGGGGAAAAGTGCGACACTTACAGAAAATGCAAGCTATAGGCAAGACTTGCAACTCCAAAATTTTAAAAAATTGACCCAACAGGAATTTTCATGTGCATGTATGCTCTGCTGATTTTCAATTAGAAAGGAAAGTACAGTGTCACCTGCCCATTACATAGTGAGTAAATGTGTCACTTTCCCACTGAAAATAAATTACACACAGAAATATACAGGTAGAGTACAGCAGACCTACAAAACTTACCTGTGGTTCCTAGCCAGTAGTTTTTGTTTATTCACAATTTTGCCATGACATACAGGGACAGAGAAAAATATTGCAGTATTTTCACAACGGATGTGGCTTGGGCACCACAATGCTTGGTTCAGATGCTGGCAATTTGCACTTGGTCCCAAAACTTACTCTACTACTAACAGGCAAAACTCCCAAAATGATCACACACTAGATGATGTTTGAAAACAAGGAACAATTCCTTGCCTCTTTAACAAGGTTACACTTACTTGACAAAGCCCCCCTTACCTTTCTGCTGGAAAACCAGTTCCAAAATCAAATGTTTCTTCAGTTATAAAGTTAACATCTGGCAGGGGAAAAAAAAGTTAATTTTTTTTAAGTTACAAAAATTACCCACAATAACTTAAACAGACACTGGAGTTTCAGAATTTACACGACAGTCTACACATTTCAAGAAGTAATTCATTGCGTGAAGCATTTTGATATTTCATTGTGAAAAAGCACTAAACAACTGTTAGTACACGAGAACGAGTGTTTGCATTTATATATCCTTGACATTCTTAGGATGTCACAAAGCAGTTTGCAACCAAGGTTTAAAGTGCAGTCGCTGCTATGTAGGCAATCTATACACCCGAATTGTACACAGCAAGGTTCCGCAAACAGCAAATGAATAAATTGAGCAGATAATCAGTTATTGGTGGTGAGAGTTGAAGGGAGGAATGTTGGCACCTGGAGAATTCCGGTTTTTTTCCCAGTAATGTCATGGGATCTTTTCTGTCTACTTGAGTAGGCAGACAGGTCTTAAGTTTAGTGTCTCATCAAAAGACAGCACCTTTGACAATTCAGCACTCCCTTAATACTGCACTGAAGTGGTGGCCCTAGATTATGTACTTAAAATCGGTAGTGGGACTTCACTCCACAATCTTCTGCCTCAGAGAGGAGAGTGCAGCCAATTAAGCTAAATTCACACTCAACATAGGAAGTTGCAGATAACTGAGTTTTATAAAATTTATTTGTGGGATATGGACGTCGCTGGCAAGGCCAGTATTTATTGCCCATTCCTAGTTGCCCTTTGGAAGGTGGGGGTGGGGCTGCCTTCTTGAACCGCTACAGTCCATGTGGTGACGATATTCCCACAACACTGTCAGACAGGGAATCCATAGAATCTTGAGTGCACTTTGAATGATTCCATGGAGAGCATCAGGGTTAAAATTGCTTAAATAACCTCAAGACTACAGAAACTCCAGAGTCCTTCAATTCACTATTGCTGCACGCACAGCTGTTTATCTGTTGTCACCTGATATTCTTAAACCCACCAAAGAATGTAAATGGAGCCGATTATCAGGAGCTAAGACTTGCTGCTTTAATTCCATGATAATTCATTAGTATCATCAGCACACCAGACTTTCAAATAAGTTGGAGGTGCAAAGAACTAAACACATGGCAGTTTGCATTGACCGTGTTCCCATATTACCATAATTTCTGCCATCACATAGAAAAAAATATTGATGGTAGTGTATTAAATGGCCAGACATCTACCTAACCCACCATTATTTACTTCCACAACATGGCAAATCCAAACAAGACAAACTGCTGTAGATTGGAACCCAAGGTCTCGAGTGCTCCAGTCAAATAATTCCTAAAGGATGCTATGTATGAACTTAGAACCTTAGGGTGACTCTCCTGTGGGCTCTGGAGCACCCACACTGTCCACTTTTATAAAGTTAGTAAACTAAATGAGGTATCAAACAGAATAGAAGTTATAAAATTAACTATACATAGCAACTGAGACATTTAGTCAAGTTTACGCCCTCATATTTCTCCCAAGTTATACAAAACAACCACCACAATTCACACAGCACCTTTAAACGTAGAAAAACATCCTACGGCATAATATTACAAAAGTGGACGGTGAGGCAAAGAAGGGGAGATTAGGAGGGGTGACAAAAAACTTGGTCAAAGGGGAGGGCTTTAAGGAGGGCCAAAAAGGAAGAGAGGGGTGTGGAGAGGCAGAGCAGTTTAGGGAGGGTATTCAAGAGGGTGGGGCTTAGACTGCTGCCAATGGTGGTGCAAAAGGGATGGGAGGGGGTGCACAAAAGACCAGAGTCAGAAGAACAGAGAGTTTGCGGGCCATCGTTGAGCTGGAAGAGGTGACATAGATAGGTTGAGGTGATGCCACGAAGGGCTTTAAACACAAGGATGAACATTTTAAATTTGAGGTGTTTGGGGTGCGACCAAGAGCCAATGTATGTCAGCATGGACAGGGTTGATGGGCGGGTGGGAATTGGTGCGTGATAGGATACAGTCTTGGATGAGCTGAAGTTTATGTAGGGTGGAGGATGGGAGGCCAGCCAGGAGAGCACTGGAATAGTCAAATCAACGAGGTGACAAAGGCATTGATGAGGGTTTCAGTAGCAGACAGGCGAGGCACAAACGGAGGCGACAATGTGAAGGAGGTGGAAAAAAGTGGCCTTTGTAACAAACAGTATATGGAATGGGAAACCCAGCTCAGAATTGAATAGGATGCTGTGATTGCAAACAGTCTGGCTCAGCCCGATACAATAAACATGCATCAAATGTTGCAGTTACCGTCATCAGTTGGCAGATTCATTCTTGTCTTCAAACAGGGAGTTTCCAGTTAGCTCAATAAATGCTTTATCTGATAAAGAAATATATTAAGTTAATGCAAGTAAAACAGCCTCTACTGATTGACTTAAAGAAAGCTTTTGAGCCGTTTATTCCATAAATCACTGTAATACTAGTGTTTTCATGGATTTGTTTTCTAAAAAGATCTCGTGAAACATTAAGTATTTTGCAGAAGTAAAAACCAATATATATTTTTATTTCATTCTATTTGGTTCATTTTTTGGTACCCCTCTCTGTCCCCTATTTCAAATCCAAGGTTGGAAGCCGTGCGCTCACCAAATCTACTGCAGTCATACTACCGCTTCTGCATCTAAAGTGGCAATGTAACTCTAGTCAGACTCCACAGCACCGCAGTGGCAGCTTCACACCATAAATAACATTTTCAAGCCACAGTATAGCTGATTTCTCAGAGTTCAGGTGTATAGCAAGAATTAATGTATCATGACATCAAGATTAAAAGCGATTTAATGGATGTTCAGCATGATCTTAAGTTTTCATTATCACTTCAAAAACACGCCTTTGATTCATTCACGCGTGAACACAAGATCCATAATAAGCACAAGTTTAGGGACTGAGAACAACAGAAAATGCTGGAAACACTCAGCAGGTCAGGCAGCATCGAGGAGAGAGAAACAGAGTCAACATTTCGAGTCGGGGACCCTTCGTCAGAACTGGAAAAGGAGGTAATGGGACAAGTTAAGAAACAAAAGATGACTCTAGATGAGGTGTGAATGATGATGGCAGCAACATTAACAGTTACCATGTGAGAAAACAAGTGAAAAAAAAAATTAGGCTGTAAAGTGCCTAATAGAAAGATGAGGTGCTGTTCCGCGAGCTTACCTCTACTTTTACCTTGCACCATCATCCCTTTTGTCAGTCAATCTCTCCTGCCTTCCATCCTATTACAGAGCTTCCCTTTGTTATTCCTCCCCTTCTCCCAGCCCCTGCTTAAAAATCTCTCTTCTCTAATCTTTTCCAGTTCTGACGAAGGGTCCCTGACTCGAAACGTTAACTCTGTTTCTCTCTCCTCGATGCTGCCTGACCTGCTGAGTGTTCGCAGCATTTTATGTTGTTATTTCAGATTTCCAGCATCCGCAGTATTTTGCTATTGTTTTAGGGACTGAGAAATGGCTTTCAGAATCATTGAAAATTTTAAATGCGAGAGACAGTATAACTTGGGTCAAAGCAACCCTTGCACATTCAGACAAACTGGTCTAACGTCACAATATGCAAAATGCACAATCAATTCACCCCAACACTATCGAGGATCAGAAATTCAGACTCGCCAGGTGTCAAAGACTGGCACAGTTCTAAGCAGCAGCCTCTCTTTTAGTGGCATAGTTCAAAAGGAATCTTTAGAATGATGTCAAGTAGGACAATTACTACATTCAGTCACCGATCAAATGCTACGCCAATACTAAATGTCAGGCGATCAGAAGGGGCTTCATTATCTCCTGGATAACGATGTGGTGCCCGGTCCACGTGTGCCACGATTGCAGTCGAGGTCTTTCAGTGTGGATTTACATTGCAGAAGTTTTCTAGATAGCCCATTTCAAACCATAAAAAAAGGAAAATACTGCAGATGCTGGAAATCTGAAATAATAGAAACAGCAGGCCAGGCAACATCAGTGGAGAGGGAAACATAGGATTATAATGTTTCAGGTCGATGACCTTACATCAGAGTTCAACCCTGTTTCTCCACAGAAAGCTGCTGAGTGTTTCCAGCATTTTTTTTGTTTCCATTTCAAGTCATGATATCCGGTGCTGTTAAGAGGAGGAAGGGAGGGAGGGGATGAGCAGAGCCACGCAACCAGGGTCTGTAGATAACCGCTCTCTGGATGTGGAGATGCCGGTGTTGGACTGGGGTGGGCAAATGTGAGAAGTCGCACAACACCAGGTTATAGTCCAACAGCTTTATTTGAAATCACAAGCTTTCGGAGCAGCTCTTCACTTCACCTGACGAAGGAGCAGCGCTCGAAAGCTTGTGATTTCAAATAAAGCTGTTGGACTATAGTAACCTGGTGTTGTGCGACTTCTCACATTCGCTCTCTGGAGAGACAGCGAGCCGCCCAGTTGTACACAGGAGCACAGCTGCCTCTCTGCGGCTTCAGGGGCAGCTACAATGTGCCACTATCCTGTCGGTGCAGAGCAATTTTAGATGCATCGCAACACAAACAGCGGCGGCATAACTCATGAAGCTACCGAGTACTGCGAAGTTCTGGCCAAGGGCCTCCCACGGAAGGCTAACCGCTCTTCCCTTCACAGATGACCAGCAGCAACTGGCTTGACAATTTCACAGTAAAGTCCCCAGATACAAGACACCAGTTTAAACTCACAGCATGCGGTGTAACTCCAGACTAGTCCAAAGACCCTGGCCGGCTTCTTTAGATGCTCTATACTTCAAAAGCAGATATTTTCCTACCGTCTTAAATCTTTTGCTTTATTTTCTTTTGCCTCCGATCATGCCCACAGGAAAGGGGGCGGGGCCATGTTCAAACTGGTCGCACATGACTAGAAAGTGCTCCTCGGATTGGTTGTAATGTCCAACAGTAACAAACTTTTAGTTTCTTTTTTAAAGTCTAACACATCAGGAGTTCTCAACCTTTTTGCTTCTGGGGCCCCCCCTCCCGTGTTATAAAATTCCACGGACCCCTGTAACACAAAACAAGTATTTTTTTCCTGCATAAAAGTTATTTATACAATTAAATGTATTTATTATTTTTGTTCTACTTACTATGAAACATTACACCTTACATAATGAGGAATTATTACATAACCTGAGAACATGTTAATTTCTGCACTTCCAGCATGTAATAAACACGCACCAACTAGGGATGGGCATAAATGCCAGCCTTGCCCACACCCCCAAAATCAAAATATGTATTTAAAAATATGCCAACCGTCACCCGAGTGGTGAGTGAAGCATGATTCCCCCAACCTCCTCAAATGGGCGAACATATCATCAGATATCCCACATGGGTGAGTAAAGCATCAGATGGATGAAAGAAAAAAAGACTTGCATTTATATAGCGCCTTTCACAATCAACAGACGCCTCAAAGCGCTTTACAGCCAATGAAGTACTTTTTACATTGTAATGTAGGAAATGTGGCAGCCAATTTTGCACACAGCAAGCTCCCACAAACAGAAATGTGATAATGGCCAGATAATCTGTTTTAGTTGATTGAGGATAAATATTGGCTAAGACTCCCCCGCTCTGCTTCAAAATAGTGCCATGGGATCTTTTACGTCCACCTGAGAAAGCAGACGCTCAGTTTAACATCTCATCCAAAAGACAGGACCTCCAACAGTGCAGCACTCCCTCAGTACTGCGCTGGGAGTGTCAGCCTAGATTTATGTGCTCAACTCTCTGGAGTGGGACTTGAACCCACAACCTTCTGACTCAACCAACTGAGCCACAGCTGAGCAAAGGATCAGATACCCCAACACCTACTGAAGAAAATGAAGAGGTTAACTGCCAACATCACCTCCTCTTCCCCCAGAGGGGAACTGGGACTTACCTGGCAGTCGGGGCCTCGCTGCCTCCAAGCGAGCTGCTGGGATTGTCTCCAGGTGAGCTGCTGGGATTGTCTCCAGGTGAGTTGCTGGCACTGTCTCCAGGTGAGCTGCTGGCACTGTCTCCAGGTGAGCTGCTGGGATTGTCTCCAGGCAAGCTGCTGGCACTGTCTCCAGGCGAGCTGCTGGGATTGTCTCCAGGCGAGCTGCTGGGATTGTCTCCAGGTGAGTTGCTGGGATTGTCTCCAGGCGAGCTGCTGGGATTGTCTCCAGGTGAGTTGCTGGCACTGTCTCCAGGCGAGCTGCTGGGACTGTCTCCAGGCGAGTTACTGGCACTGTCTCCAGGTGAGCTGCTGGCACTGTCTCCAGGTGAGCTGCTGGGACTGTCTCCAGGTGAGCTGCTGGCACTGTCTCCAGGTGAGCTGCTGGGATTGTCTCCAGGTGAGTTGCTGGCACTGTCTCCAGGTGAGTTGCAGGCACTGTCTCCAGGTGAGTTGCTGGCACTGTCTCCAGGTGAGTTACTGGCACCGTCTCCAGTTGAGCTGCTGGCACCGTCTCCAGGTGAGCTGCTGGCACCGTCTCCAGGCGAGTTGCTGGCACTGTCTCCAGGTGAGTTGCTGGCACTGTCTCCAGGTGAGCTGCTGGCACTGTCTCCAGGCGAGTTGCTAGGGACAATGCCCGCGCGCCGCTTTGTCTCCCGGCACCTCCGCGCGCGGCCTTGTAACGGCTCGCCTTTTTCAAACCTCGCGCTGCCCGCTGACGGCTTCCAATCACCGTCCGCTTTCCAGTGACCTCACTCAGCCGCATGCGCACCGTGGGGGCTGTGCCGATTTGAGAAAATGGGGCGCCGCCATATTTGGTTAGGGCAACAACAACAACAAAAAAACACACAATTTGCTGGACATTGGCAAAACCGCCGGGAAATCATGACATAAAGGATAAGTACAAATGGGATGGAATTGGGATGACGTAAAAAAAATAGAGCAATCATTTCAAAAATAAGAGTATGTTGCGAAATTCAATGTCCCCCCCCCGTCAGGCTGCAGGTGGTGAGTAGGCCTCTGTGGCGGGGCGGGACGGGGGGAGTATTTGCGGTGACACCGAGGCCTGTGGGTGAGAGGCGGCCGCCGGGTGGAGCTGGGAGTCGGACTGGGTTCACTCACTCACTCTCTCTGGTGCAGCGGGAGCCCCGAGCGAGCGAGCACAAAGCACCCCGAGAATGTCGGGGATTCCTCCGGACGCCTGGCAACCCCAGACTGTGACACTGGAAACGACGTAAGCCCGGGAGGGGGGAATGTGGTGGACTGGGAGCTGCTGTGCTGAGCGAGGGAGCTTGTTCCAAACCCCCCTTAGGCCACTTTTTAATCTTGTGAAATGTGGATTTATAGACAATGCACAGTTTTGGGTGACTGCAGAATTGTTTTTAGTTTTTTTTAATGTTCCTCTTGCTTCATCAGCCCCCCTCAGATCACTTTTTGTCTTGTGAAATGTGATTATTTTTTTTGCAGAGTTTTGGGTGAAATGTGATTTTTTTGCAGAGTTTTGGGTGACTGCAGAATTGTTTTTTAGTATTTTTTTAATGCTCCTCTCTTGTTTCATCAGCCCCCCTCAGATCACTTTTTGTCTTGTGAAATGTGATTTTTTTTTTTGCAGAGTTTTGGGTGACTACAGAATTGTTTTTTTAATGTTGTAAGCATAGCTTCTTCCTCTTGCTGCAGCCCCCCCCCCCCCCACACCAGATCATTTTGTCTTGTGAAATGTGATTTATAAGATAATGCACAGCTTTGGGTGACTGCAGAATTTTAATGTTGCAGGGCAGAGCTCGCCAATCTCACTTGTTTGCAGGGAACTTTTTTTAAAAAAAAAAACCCTCTTTAGGCCAGAATCTTTGATTGATGTGCTCCATTTCTTAATGTTGAGCCCAACAACTAAAACATTTGGGGAGGGAGATAAAGCACAACGTTTCCACTTGCTGCTTGTAGTTATTTAGTTAGCAACAAAAGACTTTAGAGCCAAAAGGAGTGTTTTTTATGCATCCACTTTCATTTATTTGCAAATTTCAGTCATACAAACTCTTCCAGGTCACAGCCATCAGTCAGGGAACTTCCTGTTCTTGACTCAATACAAAGTTACATCGATATGAATGCAATGCTGGTGATAACATGAAAAGTGGCCAACACAATGCAGTACTCTCCCAATGATGGGCATTGACACTAATTTCCAAGTGTTGTTTGTCTCGTGTTGCACCTCGTACATTTTGATTCAAGGAGAGAGATACTTAACTGTATTGTAAAGGAATTTCTGTTAAATATAAAGTTTTTATGTAGTGGATTTCTTTTCACAAGAAAGTGGATTGATCTTGCATAAATCAGTTTCTTTGGTTGTTTATGATCATGTGAGACAAAAGTCTCTGAATTCAGTTGGAATTAGATTAATAAGCTGTTCTTGTAGCTGCTTGTTTAAACAACTCTCTTTAAAATTTTAAAACAGTATGGGAAACATATTACTGGAGTTATATTGGAAGCATGCACCGAAAACCTGCAGAAACTTCGCTGAGCTGGCTCGGAGGGGTTATTACAATGGTACAAAGTTCCATAGAGTCATCAGTGGTTTTGTGATTCAAGGAGGAGATCCAACGGGAACAGGTGAGAACGGAGAAATCTAGAAGGGTGTGCAAGGATTTAGTTTTGGAGACTTTTTGTGCTCAGCAGAAGCAAGAGGCATTTGTGTGGGGAATGAAGCATGATTTCCCATTTCAAGTTTGATGCTTCGGTTTCTCGCACCAGCAATTCTTTGTGGCTTATCTGAGGGAGATTCCCAATTGGTGCCAGACTGGGATTGCTTTGTGCTCTGCACCCTGCCCAATAGGAGCTGGGTGGAAACTGCCCAGTGCCATTTCGGATGGGATTTTTTAAATCGCAACGATCGATGCTGGATTCAACCCAGGTGAATGGGCAGTGTTGCAGATCGTTTTTTTTTGCACATTTTCTCTTTGTCATTATACCACGTTCCCCAAGAGCGAGCCGAGTTGCTCCTCTTACCCCATTCCCTATTTAGCACAAGCATTGCAGATTAATTTGAGCCGTGTTCTCACTGACCTGAAAGATGAAAGTATCTCAGCCCCTATCACATTTATATTTTATTTTTTCATCCACTCTTTTGTTTGCCCCCTCCCCTCCTCCTCCTCCTCTTTTTTCCTCCTAGAAGCTGGCAGCTGTCCTTCATTCTGCCAGTGCATTTCACACTTTTAGCCCCAACCTGTCACATTAACACCTCCTCTTGCCTTGATTATCTCTTAATGTCTCTCAGTGTCTCTTAATCTCTCCTTTTGTTCTTTCATCCCCTCCCCCTTTTCCCAGCTTTATCCTTGCTTTAAATCTATTTCATTTCCTGCTTTTTCCAGTTCTGACGAAAGGTCTTTGACCTGAAACGTTAACTCTGTTTCTCTCTCCACTGATGCTGCCTGGCCTGCTGAGTTTTTCCAGCGTTTTCTGTTGTTATTTCGGATTTCCAGCATCCGCAGTATTTTGCTATCGTAAAGTATTTACATGCTGGGCTCACTCTGTAAAGGCTACACTAATCAAGTTTATTGCACTTAAATAATTACTGAAGCAAAGATACTAGGCAATACTGGGCAGTACAATACATGTATACAATTTTAAAAAGAGATCTAGAAATAAAACCTTTTCAAACTTTTTTTCTGATAACACGGACAGCCCAGTTAAACACTTTGTTATGCTTTTGGACAAATTGCCTCAAAAAACATTAAATAACAGAAAACTGGATCTCACTGTGCATTTGTTATTGAACAGAAAACTTACTAGTAACCAGTATTATCCCAATAACGTGCTTATTTTTGTTCCAGGCTGTGCACTAACCTATTGTGCTACCCAGCCTCCCGCTCAACGCCTAAAAAATTGCTTGTTCTGGTTTGCTGAGCGGTCAGTCTTAATTGGTGTTGCTGACAGTAGAATTGCCAACGTTGTGTTTCTACCATAAATAACTGGTAATTAACCTGGGTACGAGTGGCACTCTTGCTATCCTGTCAATGAGTTGAGCCAGTGGTTACTGCGCGTTCCCATCTGTTTGGAGCCTGATGCTGTTTAATAACACGTGAAGGCCAGTAACAATTCTGATGGTCTCGCTGTTGATCTGAGGAAGACTGAACCAATCCTTTGAGGTTTGCTGGAGCAAATCAAATAAAAATCCCGTTTTTTTTAAGGTCTGTGGAAGGATGACGGTGAAATTGGAATTAACAATACAATTGTTTACGGAAAATGGAGAGAAAAAATAAATGCATTGATATCATTTTTAAGCACAGTATGTAAACTTTTCCATTTCAGGATGGCTGAGGATAAATCAAAGTTGTACTTGCATGCTGTGTGGAAATCGGTAGTTATTCAAATTCCATTTATACATTCATCTGAGAAATACAGTTTTAAGTATCCTGTAGAATCTCTCTTAAAACAACCATGTTCCATTTTGATTTTGGCAGCTCATTACAGAAGGACATTATTAGGTGCTCCTCCTACCATAGAATGACACAGCACAGAAGGAGGCCATTCAGGCCCATTGTGCCTGTGCTGGCTCTTTGAAAGAGCGATCCAATTCGTCCCACTCCCCTACTCTTTCCCTATAGCAGTGCACATTTTTCCCCATCAAGTATTTATGCAATCCCCAATTATCTAATATTTGTAACCTGTTTTAAATTGTGATATTTATATTTGTGCTGCAGTTAAGAGATTGTGATTTATTGTTTTGATGTGCTAACTTCTTAAGAAACTGAAATGTATCTGACTGTCCTAAAATGTTTCAAATAACTACAAACTGTTACTGCTTGCATATACAGGTAGAGGAGGGTCATCGATTTATGGAAAGCAGTTTGAAGATGAATTGCACAAAGATTTAAAATTCACAGGTAAAGCCCCTGCACGCTTTGAGCTTTGAAGAAAGATTTTGCTTTTGTTTAGAAAATCTTACAGTAAGAGAAATAATGCTAACATTTTCTGACTGACTTGTATAAATACCCAGTGTAAAGTTGACATTATATATATCAAACATTTTGTGTTATGTTCGATCCATGGTTTGGAGGAAAGAATAATAGGGGTTTCATGATGTTTTAAGATTTCTCTCTGTTAGTGTTACCCTAAATGGCACAATGGTGTCTGCGAACCTGTTTCTTTATATTGCCGTTTCTCCCCCCCCCCCCCCCCCCACCAAATTTTTTTTAGAACTTACTGTATTGCGAGTAAAAGCAGAAAAAAGACAAAATGAGCATTTAGATGGAAGAATGTTCTGTGAAACCTTACTTGCAATAAATTCTGCTGCTTGTTAATTTGTATCCATTTAACTTCAACTATGCTCTGTTTACCACGACTTAATGGGTCAATTTTATCCGTTTAGAATCACTCTTAATAATATCATGATGTTAACTAATATATGAGAGCAGTGCAACTTTAGATATTGTTATAAAGCTAAATAGAGTGTAAATAGCGACTACCTAACAGTAATTAACCTACTTTTAATTAATGCATAATTGAACAATGTGAATTTAGTGCCTATTATTTGGAATTACACAATATTTCATGTTGAGAAATGTTCATATGCAGTATGGCTACCGTTTTTAGCTTTTACATTTTAGAAGCACTCAATATCATGCTATTGTGCCTGTATGAATTTTGGACAATAAGCTTGGATTGATCTCTTTTATATCTTGGAAAAGGTTACTAGGACATTCTGACTTTTCCATATCTGACCTCTCAAATTCAAAAGGAAGCCGTCAGTCAAATACAAACCAAACCAATCACAAAATCTGTATATATTTGAAAACTGCATTAGATTTCCTCGAGAGCCTTTTACCAAGGAGACAACAGCAGATCTTTACACAATGAGTTTTAACGTGATAGCTACCAAAATATTGGCCCGGATTTAGCGGTCAGCAGCGAACAAACAGCGCCAGCCATTCATTACACTTACACTTGCCCACAGACTTTCTACGGGCTTTTTCACTGGAACTTGTGGTGATTAGGAAGTGCAAGATAGAATATTTAATTCAATGCAAATCATTTACAGAAAGCAAAATAAAGAGAGCGAAAGAAAGATGGGATTAAAAGAGAGAGATAAAGAAAAAGTAAAAAAAAATTGTTTTTAAAAAAAAAAAGTCTCCAACAATAATTAAAATCTGAGGGAATGAGACTCCACGCTTGTAAGAGTTAATTTTCAGTGCCAGTGTGGTTTTTTGGCAGTAATTAAGACTTATTGCGGCGTTAAAATTTTACTTGCACTGGAACGGATAAGCCCTAACTTTTCCTGGCGAGTTTAATGGGTATCTATCACATAAGTACCGCAGCTTGACGCCGTTCTATGTATTTCAATGCCGAGTCTCTGGTCGAGATACCGGTATAGCGCAGCTTCTTCCAGAGGAATAGCTCAACTCAAACAGCAACTTCCTGAATTCCGCATTTAACTGCGCATGTGCGGTCGTCTGATGTTGCTGCCCGATTTACTCTTTAATAACGGTGATTGCTGATAGCCTCAGTTATTTTTACCGCAAAATCTGAGTCATTACTAAATGAAAATATACGGGTGTAGAATTTCCCATTGTAACTTCGGCAGATTGGCAGAAACTCTGGAAAAACAACGGAAATGGCCATTTATGCCATTTCTCCGAAGTTTCCACCAAAGTCACAATTGGATATCTGGCCTTGCCAGCGACGCCCACATCCCATAAACGAATAAAAAAATATTGGAAGAGCCATGCGAAAATTCGAACCCACTTTTTTTTTCCACACTGCTATCTCAATACAATTGTTTCTTTATTAGAGTTGTGAAATAAGTTACAAAGAAAGACTGTTAAAGTGAAGTGGGTTCAAGAAGCAATTGGATGCATTTCTTGATAGATTGAAGGATATGGGAAAGCTTTTCAGTGGGTAAATCTATCGAGGAGGGACAAGCTTGTTGGCCCAATAGCCCTTCCTTGCTCTTGAAAACTCTTTTGTGTTGTTCTGATAATTTTAATAGTTATTAATAGAAAAAAAAATTCTCATCTTTGATACAAAATGCAGCAATGTTTGGTGCATTTGACAGCAGAGAAGGTAAACATTTAGTACTCAGCTGGGATTTGTCCATAATGAATCTCAGTAACTAACGGCAGAATTTTCCGGGGGGTCAGCGGACAGGATCAGTGGTGGGTCGCGTGGAAAATGTGATTTTTTTGACAGCTGTCAACCTGCCGCAACGCGCCTTTCCCAATTGCGCGTGTGTGATCGCCAATCGGACCCGCAGAGGCAGGCGGCCCAATTAAACCAATTATTAGGTTGTTGACAGATCCTTAATAATGCTTTTAACCTAACCTTTTAACTTTAACTGCTCGCCCGCGGTGTCCACGCTGCTTGGGGACCACGTCTGTGAACCTGAGGTGGGAGTTGAATGGCCATTGAATCAGCTGATTAGTTGACAGCTTGAAATGTGCTATAAAAGCTCCCACCTCACAGCTGTTCACTTTCCAAGCGCAGAAGCTGTTGCTTACTCCATTTGGACCACAGATTGAGCTTTATACAGGCTGCAAGTGTTTGGAGCAAACTCTCTATCCAGTGTCACCTCATTGGAACAACCACTCTCGCCATTGACAGATTGCTTCTGACATCTCAACTTCACCTGCCATCTATTCCATCAGCATGGGTACCATTTATACTGTTTCACCTTGATCCTCAGAATCTGACCACGATCAGCCCCAACACCAGCAGCATCAACAACACCACCAACCTTCTCTGCAATCACCTGGTTGCACAGGACAGAAGGCATCAGCACCCGACCACATTGCTGCCTGGGAGGCTAGGGATGGCCTCACCATGGCCAGATTTACTTCACTTGACGCTGTACACCTTGGCTGCCACATGATGTGTCAGGTTGGCACCGCCCCACATCAGCACCATAAAGCATCCCTACAATGTCCAAGCCATTCCTTTCACACTCATTACCATGGCGGGGTGGGGGGGGAGGTACCATTACGTCTCACCATTCACTGCAACTCACTGTGCCACTTCCAAAGATGCACACAAATCTGTCCAAGAACAGAAAGTGTTGAAAATAAAGGTTTCAATGTTTGCCAACACATTAACAGAAACTTTATATGAACATTGGATAAAATACCCAAGTGGCTACCCTGGTGTGTTGTTAGTTGGCTTGATTGCACTAGGATGAGTGTGAGGGGTGGTTAGTGAGATGGGGAAGTGATAATGCAGATAGAGAGAGGGGGATGGGTGGAGTGCAAGGTAAGTGGGTGTGAGTAAGGATGTGCAGGAGTAGGGTAGGGAAGGCAGAGTGATGGGGATGTGATGAGAGGCACAGCAGGATGAAGGGGAGTGTGGCTTTGTACTAATGTTTCGTGATCTAATGAGATCATTGAAAGGTTTGCGCCACTGCACCCAGGTCCTCCTGATGACATCCCTGCTTGTGATCTCCTCTGCAATGTGCAACTAGGCTGTGTTGATCTCCTGGGGAGGTCTCTTCTACCCATTGGAAGGGAAGCGGACCTCCCTGCATGCTGTATCTCCCTCCATAAGCATATGGAGGGAGTCATGGGAGAACTTGGGTGCACAGCCCTGCACCTCTGTGCAGTGATTGTCAGTGTTTGCAGCACTTCAATACTGTAGAATACTGACCGCACAAACGTCAAAAGAAAGTTGGCCATGGTCCTTTAAGGAAACCAGCAAATGACATCACCAGACCCGCTTCCTCTAATTGGCCCAGGAAACGCGCTGGGCGGGCTTAACAAGCCCTATCAACATAAATTCATTTTGGGCAGCGGGATGGAGCCAGCAGTGGGGCTGCGACCCGACATCACCCACACCGGACCCGCCAGGGTGAGCAAAATCCCGGCCTCGGTGTCTGCTAAGGAACATTAATAATGTTGGTGTCATTTGCTAGGATTATTGATGATTCAGAAAACTGCAGCTCCATAACATTGGGCCATTCTGCTTGTATATTTTTTAAATACTAATTATTCCGTTACTGGTTAGAACAGCAATAATTATATGATTAGGTAATGCCATAATTACTACCTCTAGTGCCAGTAGTATCATGTAGGACCAGATTCTGACAATTAAGATAGCCAGTATTTTGGTGTGCATTGATCAGACTTGGTCTCGTTTTACTTTTGAGTGAACAGTGCTAAACCACTTTTTCTTTCAAATGGAATAGCTGTCATCTGCAAACTTAATGCAAATTCACAAGTAATGAAAACAAATGTTTCTATTTAATAATAAAAGATTTATCATGCATAACCATAAACTAAAAATCAACCATCTACACAACAAAACTGCGATCATAACCAATTTTACTATATCTGCCTTTTCTTTTCATAGGTGCAGGGATCCTTGCCATGGCAAATGCAGGCCCAGATACGAATGGCAGCCAGTTCTTTGTAACTTTGGGACCCACACCACTGCTGGATGGCAAACACACAATCTTTGGCCGTGTTTGCCAAGGGTTGTCAGTAGCTAAACGCATTGAAATAGTGGAGACCAATCGTGAAGACCGACCTACAGATGATGTAATAATTCTGAAAGCTGCTGTGAATGGAGTGAATTAAGGCTATAATCCTGTAATTATGGTATTCATGTAATGATTCGGAATAAGTCCTGGGTAGTGGTGTTTTGTTTTTAAATAACCTTCCTGTCTACAAATTTTGTGAATTTGTAATGGTGGTATCATTTGTAAACCAGTGCCGCAGCACGCAACTTCACCATGACGTTTAAATTCATTTCCTTGCCTTTGGTAACCGCCCCGAGCTATTTCTTAATTGCGCCTGGTGGTACGTGTCCGCCTACAACTCGTAAATAATACGTGAAAATGTCAAATTAAGCAGAAGTTTCATAATACAATTTGTGTAATATTTATTACAAAGGAATCATTTTTAATGGTTTTTATATAAACAAAATACAGCCATAAACTGACACGGGGCGGAGATACAGAATCCTGAGAGCAGCACGATTCAGTCTTACCATAGTGGACTTAAAGCCTGACACAAAACCAAATACATCATCTTACCACAAGCACTGGGGCCCTTCAACCTTTTTGCTGGAAGAACATATTGGAGAATGAGAGTGGAAGACCATTTAGTTTCTTTAACTGATATTGAAATATACTGCTATGCCTATCCTGTTCCAATATATGTGTCTTTTTCAAGAGATTGTGCATATTTTGTTTTCATTGCACTTGGCAACTGAGTGAGGGAAGGGAGGTTCTGCTTCAGTCACATCTTTAGTTTCCTAATTTGAATAAATTGTTCTCATACTGTTTAAATGTAGGGACGTAATGGTGACTGGTGTAGAAAATAAAATTCATTTTACGTTGGTGCAGTAGGGGTTGTTCTGAGGCTTAAGATATATTCTGGTGGCAGAGTACAGGGAGCTTTACTTTGCAACTGCTGTCTACTATACTTGACTTTATCATGCTGATGCTAAAAATGAAAACAAATAGCAGATTTTGATAATGCCAAAAAATTAAATTTGGGAGGAAGAGGAAAAAAAGCAAAACCACTGACGTCTGCAGTTACAACCATTTGCTAATTAGATTGCGGGAGTTTCCTTTTGGCGCTTAATCTGCCAGTCTAATTCTTCCCAGCCTTTTCCTACCTCATCTGAGTGCTCAAGCCTTTCTGCTGACAAGCGCTGTCCTAACTTTTCTAGCTTGGCCTTAGCACCAGGCTTCCCTACTCTTCTGGATGCAACACCTGTGCTCTACTGGACAGTTGTCGAAGCAGGGAGCTTGGGTGACTTTTCCTCTCTCTCGAGCATCAGCACCCTTACTGCTAGCCTGGGCGACAGCAGCTAACTCAGCATAGACTGGAAATTGGACACAAGATGCATAGCTCGGGTACACAGTGCCTTACCAATTGACCATTGTGGGAGTTCATTTAAACAAACACCAAGATTAGACAACAACACACCGTATCGGAGTGAAATCTTACCTTCTACTCACTGAATTTTTTTGCTAGATTATAGGAGACATTTAGTTCCTACAGTTCTTTTTCAACAAATGCATATGCTGATACTTTAACGAGTAACAACTAACAACTAAACATACTTCTACGATAGCAAAATACTGGAAATCCGAAATAACAACAGAAAACGCTGGAAAAACTCAGCAGGCCAGGCAGCATCCGTGGAGAGAGAAACAGTTAACGTTTCAGGTCGAAGACCTTTCATCAGAACTGGAAATAGCAGGAAATGAAATAGATTTAAAGCAAGGATAAAGCTGGGAAAAGGGGGAGGGGATGAAAGAGATTAAGAGACATTAAGAGATGATCAAGGCAAGAGGTGGTGTTAATGTGACAGGTTGAGGCTAAAAGAAATGTGAAATGCACTGGCAGAATGAAGGACTTCTGACGAAAGGTCTTCGACCTGAAACGTTAACTCTGTTTCTCTCTCCATGGATGCTGCCTCGCCTGCTGAGTTTTTCCAGCATTTTCTGTTATAACTAAACATACTTGATGTTTACAAGCTAACAAAATCCACTGTTTGCTACCACAGTAGTATAATTGAAAAAGGGGAACTTTTTTTTTTCTTCCCCAGAGCTAGAACAAATTGAGCTGTGTGGTTCTTCGGCCTAGACTTTCCGATTGTGAACGCTTCCTTGCCGGATGGGACTTCTGCCCAGCACAGAGATGCCCCCCACCCCCCCCCCCCCTGAGCCCAGATGACTTTCTGGTCTTGGGCTCAATTGCATGCTGAAGGCAGGCACTCCATCCTTCGCTGGTGCGTTGTGCTAAACTGAGGCTGGGACCTGCTACAACAGGCTTTGGAGGAAGAACGCAGCCTCCAAGCTGCCTGAAAAAGTTAAAGAAAAAAATTCCCCCAAATTCTGGCTGCTGTTCCTGGGGTACAGCAGTGCTCTGAACGCAATTGCTCAGGCCTCCAGTGAGTAAACCTCTTGAGGCTCCCTTTGTCAACTTTTAAATGTTGGATGTCAAGGCAGAACCCATGGCCCCTGGCGTTTAACATTAAAATAGGGTAAGTGGCGGGAACTACAGTGGATGCTGTGCTTCCCTCATTGTAATCTGATTAGCATACTGGAAGGAACCAGAAAGCCTAGAACTTTATGTTTAAGCCCAAAAAGCATTCACATTACTCTTTGAAAGCATATAGTGCACCTGTTTCTTTTTGAATTCAATGAATAAGACTGGCTGGAATGATCTTAAATGTAGTGTCCGTAATAACTACAGAATCTGTATCAGTTTGATTTTGTACTAATTGTACATCCTGTTTACCTCCGTATGCAAATATTTTCAATGATGAGTCAACCAAGAAACCCAAAGTAACAACAGAAAACGCTGGAAAAACTCAGCAGGCCAGGCAACATCCGTGGAGAGAGAAACAGAGTTAACGTTTCAGGTCGAAGATCTTTCGTCAGAACTGGAAAAAAGCAGGAAATTAAATAGATTTAAAGCTGGGTAAAGGGGGACGGGATGAAAGAACAATAGGAGAGATTAAGAGACATTAAGAGATAATCAAGGCAAGAGGAGGTGTTGATGTAACAGGTTGAGGCTAAATGAAGTGTGAAATGCACTGGTAGAATGAAGGACAGCTGTCAGCTTCTGGGAGGAAAAAACCCCCCAAAGGTTGCTTCTGCTCATCTAGTCACTGCACTCCTCATGAATAGTCCCTTTTTCTATTTGTGGCTTCATTTGTACATCATTTTTTAATCAATTTACCAATACTGAACATCACTCATTCCTCATCAATCTCATTCCTCATCTCTAAGTCCTGTAGGATGATATACCTCTTAGCAGATCTTTCCTCACACAGTTTGGTATGACAGGAAGATCTACGTTCTAAATGTCTTCGGCAAGGTTGTTATGTCCAGTGAGATTTCTGGAGTGAACTCGGTTTGAAATTTGTTCTGTCTTTGTTACTTGAACCTACATACATCTTGATAAAGCTGAATTCCTACGATTTACCACCACTTCTGCAACAAAACAATGAATGGCCATTGCTCCTGCGTGAAAATGTTTATCCAGCACTCTTGCTGCATAAAATTGAGTTCCAACAAGTCATGTTTATTTATGCAGTTGAACTCAGCTGCATACTTAATAATTGCTGATCTAATTCTTGTACCAATTTGCAATTTGGAAACTTAATAGCTGGGTGTACAGTCATTACTTTGAAATAGCATGGTGCACATGATTATTTCTGCCTCCAGCCCATTCCCTTCCATGGGTGGGGAAGATGCAAGGCCAGTCACAGGAGGAAGAGATGGGAGTGCAGCAATAATTAATATTTTTGCCAACCCGCTGAGTCGGAAACTGCACGGAATAAATGATAACTTTTTTGGCGCTGGCAGCTATAAAGATGTTGAATTTGAAGGAGAATCTGACATTTTCGTACGAAAGAGCAAGGCATACACTTCAGGACAAGTCTGCTGTTCTACCATCTGCACAATGTCCAGCCAATGTAATGTTCCCTTTGAGGCTTTACAGTTTCTATTATCCATACAACCGTAGATGTTTACAGCACAGAAGGCGGCCATTCAGCCTATCAGGCCTGTGCTGGCTCTTTGCTAGCAGTACAAACTGAATCCCACTGCCCTGTTCTCCCCATAGCCTTGTATTTTCCTCTGCTTTAAATATTTAATTTTCTCTTAAAAGGTTCAATGGTCTCTGCCACAAGCATTTCCTGTGGCAAAGCATTCCAAGCTCCAACAACCTGCGCAAAGACATTTCTCCGAATCTTTCTCCTCACTCCCGTAGTAACAAATTTAAATTGATAACCCCTCTTAACTGATTCTAGAACCAGGGAAAACAGACTTCTTATTTATTCTTACAAAACTTTTCCTCCAATCTCTCCTCATAACCCATCATTATCCTGGTGAATCTACATTATATGGTCTCTGTGGCTCTAATATCCTTTCTACTTTAACTGGCCTAGCCAATTTGTGTTAATTTATCTTTACTTTTGCTCTATATACCCCTATTTATACAACCCAATATGTTGTTGGCCTTTTTATGGCTTTATCTGCACTCACACATTCAGGGAATTGTGCACTTTCAACCCCTAGAGTAATGACCAGCCTCAGACAATTGCAATAAGAAATAGGAGCAGGAGTAGGCCACACAACCCCTCGAGCCTGCTCCGCCATTCAATAAGATCATGGCTGATCTTTGACTTCAACTCCACTTTCCCACCCGATCCCCATATCCCTTGAGTCCAAAAATCTATCGATCTCAGCCTTGAACATACTCAATGACTGAGCATCCACAGCCCCCTGGGGTACAGAATTCCAAACATTCACAACCCTCTGAAGAAATTTCACCTTGTCTCAGTCCTAAATGGCCGACCCCTTATCCTGAGACTATGCCCCCGAGTTCTAGACTCTCCAGCCAGGGGAAACAGCCTCTCCGCATTTACCCTGTCAAGCCCTCTCAGAATCTTGTATGTTTCAATGAGATCACCTCACATTCTTTTAAACTCGAGAGTATAGTCCTATTCTACTGAATCTCTCCTCATAGGACAACTTTCTCATCCCAGGAATCAATCTAGTGAATCTTGGTTGCACCCACTCTAAGGCAAGTATATCCTTCCTTAGGTACGGAAACCAAAACTGTACACAGTACTCCAGGCGTTTCCTACAGTACAACAGTGACTACACTTCAAAAAGTACTTCATTGGCTGTAAAGTGCTTTAGGATGTCCGGTGGTCATGAAAGGCATTATATAAATGCAAGTCTTTTAGGTGTGATCTCACCAAAGCCCTCTACAATTGCAGCTCTTGTACTCCAACCCCTTTGCAATAAAGGCCAACATACAATTTGCCTTCCTAACTGCTTGCTGTACCCGCATGTCAACTTTCTCTGTTTTGTGTACACCCTAATCCCTCTGAACACCAACATTTAATAGTTTCTCATCATTTAAAAAAATTCTGTTTTTCTATTCTTCCTACCAGGTACATGCATCCTACATAAACATTCCTAGCAATAGGACTGCCATTAAATGACATGTAACTACCAGGGAGAATAAAATGGTATAGTGCTTTAGTTAGGTGAGTGAGTTGGAGTCGAGGTATTTTTTAACTCACCTGTGGAATAACTGGAGAGGGAGTTGAAGTAATTTGGCCCTGAAATTCCTCTGGCGTTCTACTGATCTCCCACCGTGACTCCGGAGGGAGACCGGCAGAACCCCCAGGAAAACAGGGGAGACCCAGTTGCGCCAGGACTCTGGTGTTTCTGGGAACTTCCCAGTTCCATTGTAAGTGGCAGAACCTACGTCCACTCTGTACAAGACAAACGATGGGAATGGGACAGAGTCAGGTGCAGAGATTCCCTGCGTTGGGAGTTCCCGCTCCTTAGGCACATTGAGGATCCACATCGGTGAAGACTGGCACTCCGATTGAGGTGAGGAAGACTGGTCTCTACAAGGGCAGATGTGGGCCTCACCAGTGGGGTCAAAGCCAGGGAAGCTGCATGGACCCCCTGAAGAACCCTGAAGGTACTTCATGGTAAAAAAAAATAAGCAGGATTAATCCCCTTGCTCAAGGCACAAGGGGAACGTGGCCAAGGGGGTTTTGCAAGCCTCCCCCAGTGGTGGGCGGTGGCTGGAATTTCTGGTCACATGGGGTATATGGGCCCTAGTGATACACCTGTAGTGGCACTTGCACCTGCCTGCCACATGCTAATGAGGTGCCCGCCCACTGGCACTGCAAACTCTGGTTCCAATATCACACCACTCAATGCATTTATCCATTTGGCCTCCAAGGAGTAAATAACCACCTTAAAAGTTTGACTATCTTTCTCTATTTTTGAAAACTCTCTGACTAATCTTAACATTATTTTCTTGAATCCTTTCTTATCTGGCCACATATCAAACACTGATGTGATAGAACTGGAATTTACTGTCTGGAGTCATTTTTCCAGTGTGGCAGTAATGTAATATATTTCCTCAAAGCAGGAAATAACTTTCTAGATATATTATGGGAGCTCTGCTTTCATTTTCCACACATTGTTTTCTTCACTTGTTTCCAGTTCCTTGTTTCCCATGTTAACCATTTTGTGTGAGGCAGCCTTAATTTAGCTGGAGTATGACATTGGCTTTGGTGGGGAAGCGGGGAGGGGGAGGGTGAATCAGCCAGAGTACCTGTTATCCAATGATGCCATCTGAAAAATGTGTGTGGAATTTGGGCGAGGATAGGATTGCGATTAGTTAGCTGTGATGCTTGACAGGCCCATTAGATGTACGTGTTGGGAATGAAAGTCATTTTTTTTTTGGAGTTGTATCTGTTCACTTGAAAAACGCTAATAAGTGTTGGGCCCAAAAGTCCATTGTGCCTGTGATCCTGGCACATTACTCAGGGATTGCGCCTGCCTAGAACCCCCGCCACTGTCCTCAACAGATTTTCTGGGAACAGTAGGAGGTTCCCTAGCTCATGTCCCGATAGCAGGTGCCTGCGTTATTGGAATGCCTGCCATTGCCTTGGCACTGGAAGGTCTGGTCTGGCCTGGCCTGGGGGGAGGGAGTTGTTGGGTCTCCCCCAAGAAAGAAAAAAAATAGCTGCGCCCATGCTTCCCTTTGAAAACAAACAAAATTATTTAAAAATAATCTTTAGGGTTTCTTGCTCAGATTGAGGCCAGGAACCTGACCCCCCCCCCCCACCACACCCCAGGTGGGCCACACTCCCGCCCCTGGTTTGTGAGGTATGCTTGGTAAAACCAGACGTACTTTCAACTATACCTGGGTCCTGTTGAAGGCCGAGGGAGCTGGAAATCCCAATGTAGGGAGTTCCCGTCCTTGGCCCCATCCCCTTCTATGTGGATGACCTTGCTTGGAGTGGAGGAAGGCTCCGGCTCCAACAAACCATCATGGAATCCCCAATCAAAAGCAAAATACTGCGGATCCTGGAAATATGAAATAAAAGCAGAAAATGCTTGAAATACTCAGCAAGTCAGGCAGCCTCTGTGGAGAGAGGAACAGATTTAACATTTCAGGTCATTGACCTTTTGTCAGAACTGGCAAAAGCTGGAGATGTAACTGGTTTTAAGCAAGTACAGAGGCAGGGAAAGGTGGGAGGGGAGGAAAGAACAAAAGGGAAGGTCTGTGATAGGGTGGAAGGCAGGAGGGATTGAATGACAAAAGGGATGATGGTGTGAGCAAAAGGGAGAGGTAACGGGACAAATAAAGAAACACAAGATGGGTGGAGAGAAGCTTTAAACGGCAATATTATCAGCACCTGCTGTCCGAAAAAATGGGGGCGGTGGTTATGATCCAAAATTGTTGAACTCAATGTTGAGTCCGGGAGGCTGTAAAGTGCCTAATCGAAAGATGAGGTGCTGTTCCTCGAGCTTCCGTTGAGCTTCATTGGAACAGTATAGGAGGCTGAGGACAGAGATGTGGGAGTGGGACGGAGAATTAAAATGACAAGCGACTGGAAGCTCAGGGTCACACTTGTGGATTGAACTAAATGGAATCTACAATGCAAGGCTGGGACCCGGTGTATCTGGGTCCTGGCCTAGTTTCTGGCCATTCTGCAAAACTTGCGCTTATGTTATGGCAGGTGTGTGCCAGAATGACTGCAAATTTTCAGGGTCTTTGTTTTTGACTCCAAATTGAGGTAGCAAGGATTGTGAAGGACTGCAGGAGAACATAGATAGACTAGCAGGATAGTTAAATAGCTAGCAGCTACAATTCCGTGCAGAAAAATATGAAGTTACACATTTTAGAAGTTAGAATAGGGAGAGGAAATACAGAAAAAATGGTAAATTTTAGTGGAATAGAGGGACCTTAGTCTGCAGATAACCAGGTCATTAAAGTTGGCAACACGAGTAGATAAGGTAATAAAAAAGGCAAACAGAATCTTTGGTTTTATACTTAGGCAAAAAAACAAAAGCAAGAGGGTAATGTTGAACTTGTACAAGATCTTAAGTAGGTTGCAGTTGGAGTACTGTGAACGGTTTTGGACACCCACTTTAGGAAAGCTATAAGGGCAACAGAAAAAGTGCAGCATAGTATTACTAGGATATATCAGGGATAAGGAATTACAGTTATCAAGAGAGACTTGAGAAGATTAAAGGGTGATCTGATAGAAGTCTTCAAGATTATGAAGGGTTATGATCGGCTGAAAGATTGTTTCCACTGGTCAGTGTGATGGCACAAGTTTAAGATAATCACAGAATGAGGTTAGAAAAAAGTATCTTTGCACAAAGGTTGGTTAGAATGTGGAATTCTCTGCTACAAGTTGTTGAATCAAAGTCAATAAATTCTTTAAAATGGTAAGGTGCTTGAAAATGAAAAATATTAACAGTACCTCATCTTTCGTTTAGGCACCCTACAGCCCTCTGGACTCAACATCGAGTTCAACAATTTTAGATCATAACCCCGGCCCCTATCATATTTATATTTTATTTTTTCATCCACCCTTTTGTTTGGCCCCCCCCTTTTTTTTCCTCCCAGAAGCTGGCAGCTGTCCGTCATTCTGCCAGTGCATTTCACACTTCTTTTAGCCTCCACCTGTCACATTAACACCTCCTCTTGCCTTGATCATCTCTTAATGTCTCTCAATGTCTCTTAATCTCTCCTTTTGTTCTTTCATCCCCTCCCCCTTTTCCCAGCTTTATCCTTGCTTTAAATCTGTTTCATTTCCTGCCTTTTTCCAGTTCTGACGAAAGGTCTTCAACCTGAAACGTTAACTCTGTTTCTCTCTCCACGGATGCTGCCTGGCCTGCTGAGTTTTTCCAGCGTTTTCTGTTGTTATTTCAGATTTCCAGCATCCGCAGTATTTTGCTATCGTATAATATTAAAAGGATATTGGGGTGAGCAGGAGCATGGGATTAGACTAGGTGGTTTATGTGGAGAAGAATACTTGATGGCCAAATGGCTTGTTTCTATGTTGTAACATTCTGTGATTCTATGAAATGTCCACTTAATGTTCTGTTGTTTGCTCAAATAAAAAAATAACACAAAGCATGCTTGGAAATGCAGTTTATCACCACTCATACAGAATCTCATTCAAATACTCTTGATCTTTCTGGGTTCATTTTCATTCCCAGAATTTCTTCTCCCGCTCCATTCATTTTGCCCCCATCCCCTCTGAGGTGTAAAGCACCATGAATACTAACAACATCGCCCTTTCCTTTTGACTGAGCTAATGAATACAGCGGCAAACAATTTGCACACAATCAATCACATCCCACCAACAGCAAAGGCCGATGACCTTTCATCAGATGAGTTCTGACGAAAGGTCATCGACCTGAAACGTTGACTCTGTTTCTCTCTCCACAGATGCTGCCTGACCTGCCAAGTATTTCCAGCATTTTTGTTTTTATTTCAGATTTCCAGCATCCGCAGTATTTTGCTTTTGTATAAAAATAGTTAGGTGTGTTAATCTTCAAAACTAAGGCGTAATTTTCCAATTTTGCGCTCCCAGTGGGAGTACATATTGGAAATTTAGGTGCAGACTGCAGATAACCATTGATTTAAACATAATGAGGTATTGAATTTCACAAACATTATGTTGTGTGATAATAGTATAGAAACAATTATTGCTTGAAGCATAGACTGTCATCCCATAATATAATATTGTGATCCATTTAAATTAAATGGGTTAGTGCCTCTGATAAAATAGGGAAATTTCCAAAGAGGTCATTAAATATTTGTACACCAGTATAATTTCAAGGCCGAGGCTTTTTATTAAGCTCATTTGTTCACTTAGAGAATGAAAGGGAACATTGAAAAATATTTAGGAACTGAGGGGAAATATAAAATACGAATATAAAATGAAGATACATTTAAAATAATAGCTATTCACCTGGGGTAGATACAATTATTGGATTAGTCAGAAATATCTAGCAACAGGTAGGAAATCTGAAAATTTGCCTGCAAACAAAATATTCCCTTCACTCACCTTTCTGCTTTGCAAAGTTTCCTTGCATTCAGACCATATCACCACTGGAGGGCAGTATGCATCTATATAATATGGCATTGACTGATACTTAGATTTAAAAGTTACCAATATTGTAATTACTTGAAATTAATGCAGCACTGAGATATTTGGTAATTGGCACTGGAAGTGGAGACAGAATTAAATATCTAATTTTCTTTTACAGTTTTTATTTTTCCTCGTTTGAATATCTTCTATCCTTTACCAGACATTATTCTGCTTTTATAAATGCACAATTTATGTTTCCCAATGGCCTAGAAGATAAAGGCACCACCTGGTATAGCACAATGCTGTCCAGACCAAAGGACCCAGATTCCGTTCTCAGTCTGTGCCTAGTCCAATCTCTGAGGGCATCAGTTAGGGCACTAAATTGACCTCAACACTTCATGGCTGGGGGGTTGGTGGAAGGAATTAACGAGAGTTTCTACTCTGAGTTGCTAGTGTTGTCTTAAAACAGTGTTCTGTTTGTTCACTTGAGTAATAACAAATTCAGTCTTCTGGATATAATCATTTTATTCTTGAACTACAGCATAAAAAGCAATTTTCAAGCAGCGTATAGTCACAGATAGGACACGCGAACCTAGGCATGGATTTTTTCGTGCTGCTTGAACAAATGAAAAAGCTTATATTTATACACTGTTTTCTTATCAAACTGGAAAATGCATTGCCTAATATGGTAGTATCTGGCTACTGCATAGCCCAGAGACACAAGTCTACATTTTCTTCAACATACATCAACAACGTTAGATGCACTTAAAAACACCGTGGCCTTGCTGTGGTAAGCATAACCCCTCTAGTCTCTAGACATTCTTATCATAACATAACATTTCTAATCTAAACATTCTATTATGAAAATATCCAAGGCTGGTTGGTTGCGAACACCAGCTGTTGCTAAGTGAAATCTGTATCTCTCCCTCTCTCTCCCTAATGGTACCAACCACATTTTTCCCTATATCGAATGAACTAAACATGAACACCTTTCAGAAGCTGAATTAACCAAGTTCCATATGCCAACAGCTAGTCAGTGACTCCTGCTAAAAAATGCATGTGTGAATGTTATCTGAAAACAGGACTGGGCTCAGCTATGATACCTTCCATAGTTGAATAGACTTCTGACACTCTGGTGTAGATTACCAATCAGGCCTCCGACTGGGCATTATTCGCACTTATTTCATCCTTACCTCCAAGAGCATATTGGACCTGCAGTTGCGAGCTAGCTGGATGGGAGGGGTCAAAGGCTTCCAATACTTTTAATGTATATTTCATTCAGCCTTTGAAAACGCTGATGAGTAACAAAAATGGCTGGCAAAACATAGTGGATAGTATAAGAAATATGGAGGCAGGTCGGGCTGGATTTTGAATGACCCATGGAGTCGGGTTTGGAGGCGGGGGGTTAAATTTGCGGGGTCGGGGTTTCCGACCCCATCCCGACTCCATCCCGCCTCCACGCAATTTTGACAAAATCAGTCGCGGGGTTCCCGACTCCGTCCCGCCTCCAAGAGGCGGGAGAGGCCATTAAAGCCCTTAACAAGCTCTAAATTGGCTCTGTAATGCCATTTTGAAACGTTTTAGCTAGTTTAACCCTTTTCTGACGTGAAGTATGCCTGGTGTGAAACACTCCAGTGAAACCTGGCGGGAGCACAAGTGGACAGCTGACTATCAGCTGCAGGTCCACTATTACAATGGAGATGTGATGAAGGTAGTAGTAGTAATAGGTCTGAAAGTCGCTGCTGCTGCATTGAATGTGTTCAGAGACTGCCTGGCCTTTGCTGTGAGAGGACTTGGATGCAAAAAAAATTCTCTCTCTCTCTCTCTTTTTGTACTCTCTCTCTCTCTCTCTCTCTCTCTCTCTCTCTCTCTCTCCCTCTCTCTCTCCCCCCCCCAATATTTTGCATCCAGGTCCACTCACATCAAAAGCAAGCCAGGCAGGTCCTCTCTCAGCAACAGTCTCTGAGACTAGGCAGTCAGCAATGATGACATCATCAGAGGCGACTTTCAGACTGAAACCACTAATTGGTTCATGGGTTCCCACATGCTGGAACTCAATTGCCCAATTAAGTGAAAATTGCATCAATCTCCCACATTAATCTGGAGTCGGGGGGGAAACATGAAATGCGGATTACATGACCCCAACCCGACCCCAAGACAAAATCCAGCCCTTGCAAGTGTTTGACCAAGGGATGGAGTGGCGCAGCATTCAAACCCTCTGTTTGATATTTGGCAAAGGTGGTACGCTTGTCACTATCTCCCATTGTGTCACTACTTCCCCTGGGGCTTCCCATTGGGGCTACACTCATGTCACTGCCTCCTGTGGGTAACCCATTGTGGCAATTTTGTGAACATTCTAAAATTAAATGAGTGTCAAAGTCTCCTGAGCAACTAAGTGGTGTCAGGCAACAACAACAAAAACAGGTTGAAAAATAGCCTCAAAATACCGCATTAAATCTGGTTACAGTCCTTCTAAATACTGCCCCAAGCAACCTTGGATGTTCATTTTATAGAGGTGGCTTTACGACTGAGTGCTGCAAACTCTGGAAAAAATGTGCGGAGATTAGAATCGCATTTAAATGTTGAAATGGGAAATTGGCAAGCACTTCAGCACCACTTAAAACTTTGGCCAGAAAGTTAAGCGGGCTGCTAAATGGGCTGAGCAATTCCCCTTCCTATTTTGTGCCCATTTATCAGGCCAAACTGATCAGAAATACCCTTCATGCTCTTGACTCAAACATGAAAAGAATTGGTGCGTTCAGGGGTGAAAATTGAGGTACAATGCATTTTTCTTAGCTGAATCTATTAGCACAATATTGATTTCAATGCCTAAGCTGTATTCATTGATTTTCTTAGGGAAGGGGGAGATTTACACAAGCCCACTAAGGCTGGTTTTGTACTAACGAGTATAGAAACTTACAGTACTAAGCTGCCAGCATAGGTGTGCATTGCAACAGAGACTTCTGCAATGTATTGTTTTTAACATATCAAAGGCAGGGATAATAAAAGATAAAATCACATCATCACATAACTGATGACTTAATTCTACAAACCTGGCTTGCAAGATACTTTATTATTGATTTTTCGTTTGTCTACCTCAGAGTATTTGACACTTCAAATAACCTGTTTAAATTTTACCATTTAGACTACAGCCAAAACTTGCAAAATAGTCTCCACAGTATAGCTGCATTTTTGATTTTCTGATGTAACTAATATGAAAATCAATAAGGCGATTTACTTGAAGGGTTATTGAAGTCAACTCAAAGTTGGTTTAGTTGCAAACCAGTTTTTCTGCAAAATGCAATTGAAAACCTGCTTCACAGGTTGCATACATACACCAGATTGAATAAATTTTTATTTTCTAATGTTGCATTGTGTCAAATTATTTGACATATCAAATGATTCAAGCAGACGATACAGCAATACGTGCATACCTGGGGAGGATGTAAATATCCAATCATTCTTTGTACAGGTCTTGTTGCGATATATAGTGAATCCTTCATCTTTCACTATCAGTCCAGATTGTATTGTCCTTTGTATGTAATGTTCTGCATTGATTAACAACTATTTGTAATATTGTCTTAAATAATTTCACATTCAGCAGCTGTGAGTTTACAACCTTTGTCCTGCTGACTGACCAAATTAATTTCCTTGTCGCTCCAGGATGGAGCAGGAGTCCCTACTACAATGGAGCCCCTACCCACTCCCGATCACGGAGATCCCCACGAGATGGGCCAGCAACCGATCTCTGTAACATCACCCACCTCCAGCCCTACCTTATTCCCATTGCCGCTGAAACCCTCATCCATGCTTTCATCAGCTCCTGGCTCAACATCTCCTCACTGTCTCCCAAGTTCTACTGGATATAATTTCTGACTTGTTCAAAAAGCCTTTGTCTGCACCTTATCCTTTATTAAGTCCCATTATCCTCAAAACTTGAAAATCTTTGCCCTCATTTACTGATCCCTTCATGACCTTACCCCACCCTACCTCTGCAATCTCCTCTAGTCCTAAGTCCCAGCTCACAACCTCTGTTCTTCAGACTGGCGTACTGCATATTGTTCCCCTCTACTTCCCTGTCAGTAGTGGAGCCTGCAGCCACCAAGCTTCTGCACTCTTTCTAAGCCCCTCTTGCTTGCTGTATCTCCCCACATATCTCCTTTTACTTCAAGTGTTCAAGACAGCTAACCTGCTGAAGTTTATTTTGCTCCAGGCATTATATTCTTCAGTGAATTTTTATTCCCATTTTCTCCTCTCTTTTCCAACGATGCAGAATCTTGTCATGCATGGTTTTACTCAGAAAAGGCAGTCCTCAGGAACCACTCCCAAGTGGCCTTTCTTCATTGAGAGACTAGACAGTGAGTGTTGGCAGGTTATTCGACTGTGAAGGGCATTGCATTTGAGAGTATTTTTATCCAGCACCTACACATAGTCACCTTCCAGCAGGAGTCACGAAATAGTGATCAGCAATGGGATTGCTGGCTGATTTCCTCTCCTAGCTCTCGGGGTGCTGCGGGCCAAATCGAAGCTCCCAAACTGCTGTCCAGACTCAGATCAATGAACTCAGCAGAAACTTGACAGGAACCTGGGATCTTTTGGTCAGTGTGGCTCAGTACTAGACCAGGCCTTACAGTTATCCACCAGGATAATGGGGGAGAACATTTGAAAAGGTTTTGTTGTAAAAATGAATTATCTTTCAAGGAGCAGCCCAGTGATGCCATCAGTTGGTGTACACCTTGATCTGATAAAATATGCGTTCCTATTTTCTGTTCCCCACAAAACGAGTCTCTTATATCATCCATTTTTTGGGGGGGGTGGGGTTGGGGAGGGTGGAAAGCACCAAAGCAAAGTGCTTGTTACTTAGAGGAAGGGAGGGTCAATCCACACAGCTTTCTTGCACCTACCAGAGACCAGCTCATGAAAGACATTGACTGCAACCTGGTCTGGGCTGCTATTGCCAATCTTCTGAATCAGGAAATAGTATCCAGATCAATAATTCAACAATAACAACAACAATTTGCATTTATATCACAAGTATAAATCTATCTCGGACCTAAGAACATCAGAAATAGGAGCAGGAGTAGGCCATTTGGCCCTTTGAGCCTGCTCCGCCATTCAATAAGATCATGTCTGATCTTCTACCTCATCTCCACTTTGCTGCACTATCCCCATATCCCTTAATTCCCTTAATATTCAAAAATCTATCGATCTCTGTCTTGAATATACTTAACGACTGAGCCTCCACAGCCATCTGGGGTAGAGAATTCCAAAGATTCACCATCCTCATCTCAGTCCTAAATGGCTGACCCCTTATTCTGAGACTGTGACCCCTGTTTCTAGACTCCCCAGCCAGGGGAAACATCCTCCCTGCATCTACCCTGTCAAGCCCTGTAAGAATTTTGTATGTTTCAATGAGATCACCTCTCATTCTTCTAAACTCTAATGAATATAATCCTAGTCCAATCAATCTCTCCTCATAGGACAATCCCCCCATCCCAGGAAACAGTCTGGCGAACCTTCGTTGCACTCTCTCTATGGCAAGTATATCCTTCCTTAAGTAAGGAGACCAAAACTGTACACAATACTCCAGGTGTGGTCTCACTAGGGCCCTATATAATTGCAGTAAGACGTCTTTACTCTTATACTCAAATCCTGTTGTAATAAAGGCCAACATGCCATTTGCTTTCCTAATTGCTTGCTGCACCTGCATGTTAACTTTCAGTGATTTGTGTACAAGGACAGCCAGGTCCCTCTGAACACCAACATTTCCCAATCTCTCACCATTTAAAAAACTCTGCTTTTCTATTTTTCCTACCAAAGTGCATAACTTCACATTTCTCCACATTATATTCCATTTACCATGTTCTTGCCCACTCACTTAGCCTGTCTATATCCCTTTCAAGCCTCCTTGCATCCTCCTCACAACTTACATTCCCACCCAGCTTTGTATCATCAGCAAACTTAGATATATTACATTTGGTCCCATCATCCAAATCATTGATGTAGATTGTGAATAGCTGAGGCCCAAGCACTGATCCTTGCGGTATCCCACTAGTTACAGCCTGCCAACCTGAAAATAACCCATTTATTCCTACTCTCTGTTTTCTGTCCGTTAACCGATCCTCAATCCATGCTAGTATTTTACCCCCAATCCCATGAGCCCTCATTTTATTTAATAACCTCTTGTGTGGCACCTGATCGAATGCCTTCTGAAAATCCAAATACACCAAATCCACTGGTTCCCCCTTATCTATTATGCTAGTTACAACCTCAAAAAACTCTAACAGATTTGTCAAACACGATTTCCCTTTCATAAATCCATGTTGACTCTGCCTAATCCTATTATTATTTTCTAAGTGCCCTGTTACCACGTCCTTAATAATAGATTCTAGCATTTTCCCTACTACTGATGTCAGGCTAACTGGTCTGTAGTTCCCCGTTTTCTCTCTCCCTCCTTTCTTAAATAGTGGGGTTACATTTTCTACCTTCCAATCTGCGGGAACCGTTCCAGAATCTATGGAATTTTGGAAAATGACAACCAATGCATCCACTATTTCTATAGCCACCTCTTTCAAAACCCTAGGATGTAGGCCATCAGGTCCAGGGGATTTATCGGCTTTCAGTCCCATTAATTTCTCCAGTACTACTTTTTTACTAATACTAATTTCTTTCAGTTCCTCATTCTCGCTAGACCCTTGGTTCTCCACTATTTCCAGGAAGTTTTTGCGTCTTCTTCCGTGAAGACCGACACCAAGGCCAGAAGTTTGCCGATCCTCCGAGTGTGGGATTGGAAGCGGGACCGCTGTCAAAATGGCAAAGATTGACAGCGGGTAGGAAACCCGCTGTCAACCCACCTCCAATCAATCTTCCCAAGTGTCGCGTCCCCGATTTGCGCATGGACCCGACACCTAGTGGTGGGAAGAGGATTATAGCCACTTACCTGCCTGTTAACAGGAGCTTGATACTTGTTAACAGGCTCTTTTTCAATTTTGCCGCTTCTGCCTCGGGTTCCCCGACGTCCGGACACCACGCCAGGTAACTGTGGCATGTTGTGAGTCTGCTGCAATGTTTCTGCAGCTGCAGAAGTGGTGTGAAGGTTCCAATGGTGCACTGGTGAGTTTCAGAGGTAAGAAAATGTTGGGAAAATCATTTTTAATGCATTTACACTTTTCTGTAGGTAACAAGTTTTGAATTGGCTGTCTAGTCCCACCTCATTGGGAGAACCTCTCTCACCAGTGTCAGATCGCTTCTATAACCTCACCTGTAGCTGCCATCTGTTCTAGTCTATGGACGGAGTCACTGGAGAGCCTGAGTGCAAGAGCTCACCTGTGTACAGAGATTGTCAGTGTTTGCAGCACCTCAATGCTGTCAAACACTGAGAAATGAGCTGTCAAAGAAAAATTGTGCGTGGCCCCTTTAAGAAAACTGGCAGATGACGCGTCATCAAATGACGTCATTTGACTGGCTTCCTCTTAATTGGCCAGCCAGCCTGCAGGGCAGGCTTATTAACAAGGCCAATTGACGTAAAATCACGTCCGTGGGTTGGATGCAGTTGGGGGCGGGACTGGAACCCGGAAACCAGCTGACCTGCTCCCAAGCCGCATCCATTTACAAAATCGCGGCCAAAGTATTTGTTTAATTTCTCTGCCATTTCCTTATTCCCCATTATAATTTCTCCTTTCTCAGCCTGTAAGGGACCTACATTTACTTTCGCTAATCTTTTCCTTTTTACATACTGTAGGGTGCTTTTGCATGCCCCGTGTTTCTATGACTCTCCCTTGAGTTGACCCGAGCATTAATAACTCCCCAGTTTGGGTTGTTTCCCTTGGACGGCAGGAGCTTTTGCCAATAGTCCCTGCCTAGCCTGTTGATTAGCGGGTAATCCCACAGAGAGAGAAAGACCAAGGCCAGATAGGTCTTCTCCTATGTCCGATGCGCAGCGTCCCCAGTGGGATTACTGTGTAACCTGACCGTGACCGGATGCCACCCGGTTGGTCTTCCAAATTATACCACGAACCACAAGCCCCACAACCCCCAAGTTCAGACCCAAGGAGTTACTATGCATAGATTATAATTGACTCAGACAAAACGAAACGGTTCAGGTTGGTCAAAGATCGATTCCTTTTATTACACTCACAAAATGACAACCCCTACTCCTCTCGCTTACGGCATAACGAGTAGGTGACCGTGGCCACTAGCTTATAACCTTAGACTAAAATACCCACCCTGTCAGTTACGCCGAACCAACCCCTTCCCAGAATCTAAGCCTAGATAATGGAAAAACCCTCCTAACTAAACCCCTCTCCCGGTTTGGTCAGAAACCACACTTGGAAGCCTCCTCACACACACACACGTGTTAGCCTGCGTCTTGGACACTTGCAGTTCCTCAGCAACCAAACACGCAGGTGGTCCTGGGGATTTCTAGAGGTGTATGCTGGATATAATTACCAGCCCTTGTCATTGATTCATGCGGTCCCGGGTCCGTTCGACTCCAGAGACAAAACCATGCCTAACAGAGGCATGCGATGAGGCCTAGAGAGTTACGTTCAGGCGGTACGGCGAGGCACTCACTTCGGGCGTTCCTGGAGAGTTGACGGACGCGTAGCTACGCGGAGAACCCCATTCCAGATGGTAGAGAAAAGCAAGCCCTGAATCCCCAAAGTTCAGCATATTTATACCCCGTATAATACACAAAACTGGCGGGGCGATTCCTGGTTACCATGGTCGCAGAGACGCTAGTTGGTCTTCCTGGCGACGTCTCTGTCCTGGATTGGTCATCTTGATGAAAACAATGATAGGCCATTACTGTAGATGAGCAGTTCTCAAGTGCTAACTGTTTGTTAAGTTCTTGACTGCTCCTTCATTGAAAGAGTCCAGAGGTGTTACTTTTGGTCTGCAAACCTCATTGTCCATCCAGACATCCCGGCTCCATGGACAAAAGGTGTTTTTCCACAAATCACACAAGTTCAAATATGAAAAGGCTCCTGCCTTTCATGACGTCAGCATTGAGACTGGTCCCATGGCAACCCAAAAGACAGACAGTTCCTGCTATCTTCATAGAAACCAAAAGTCAGCCCTTTTTAAAGTCAAAAAAGTCCAAACTCCATTTTGAAACACAGCCCAAGTGCGTCTCCATTTTAAAAGGATACATATCCATTTTAAAAGTCCAAAAATCCTTCAGGTACATGCACCCACTGATGTTGGCACCGGCCAAATCCTACAATACCGTTAGAAGCTTTTACAGTCTGTTTTTATGTCTCTCGCTAGTTTACTCTCATTCTATTTTCCCTTTCTTTATCAATTTCTTGGTCCTCCTTTGCTGAATTCTAAAATCCTCTCAATCCTCAGGCTTACTACTCTTTTTGGCAACATTATAAGCCTCTTCCTTTGATCTAATACTATCTTTAACTTCTCTTGTTAGCCACGGTTAGATCACTTTTCCTGTAGGGTTTTTGTGCCTTAAAGGAATGTATATTTGTTATAAATTATGTATTAATTCTTTAAATGCTAGCCATTGCTTCTCTACTGTCATACTTTTAATGTAGTTTCCCAATTTACCTTAGACAACTCGCCCCTCATACCTACATAGTTTGCTTTGTTCAGATTTACGACCCTAGTTTCGGATTTAACTAAATCACTTTCAAACTCAAAATAAATTCTATCATATTATGGTCACTCTTCCCTACAAGGTTATTTATTAACCCTTTCTCATTGCACAATACTAGATCTAAAATAGCCTGTTCCCTAGTTGGTTCCTCAACATACTGATCTAGAAAACTATCTTGCATACATTCCATGAATTCGTCCTCCACACTATTACTGCAAATTTGGTTTGCCCAGTCTATATGTAGATTAAAGTCCCCCATGATCACTGTATTACCCTTGTTACATGCGCCTCTAATTTCCTGATTTATACTCTGCCCTACACTACAACTACTGTTTGGGGGCCTATAAACAACTCCCACCAATGTTTTCTGCCACTTGCTGTTTCTTAGCTCCACCCAAACTGATTCTACTTCTTGATTTTCAGAGCTAAGATCCTTTCTCTCTACTGTCTTTATCCCATCCTTTATTATCAGGGCTACCCCTCCTACTTTTCCATTTTGTCTATCTCTTCTAAAAGTTAAGTATCCTGGAATATTTAGTTCCCAACCTTGGCCACTTTGCAACCACGTCTCCGTTATGGCTATTAGATCAAACCTGTTAATTTCTATCTGCGCTATTAATTCATCTATTTTGTTGCGAATGCTTCGTGCATTCAGATATAGTGCCTTTAGCTTTGACTTATTTCTATTTTTCCCTGATGTCACCTTAGTCACTGATGCCTTATTACCTTTGTTGCTCTCTCTGTCCCTTCCTGACCCACTCTAATTATTTTTACCCAAAACTCTACTCTGCTCCAGAGCCTTGACATTTCTCTCGCTGCTTTTAAATTTACTCTTTCCTGAATCCTCCCACCCCCCCTTCATTAGTTTAAAGCCCTGTCTACTGCCCTAGTTATTCGGTTAACCAGGACACTGGTCCCAGTGGAGCCTGTCCCAACAGAACAGCTCCCTATTACCCCAGTACTGCTGCCAGTGCCCCATGAACTGAAACCCCTTCCTCCCACACCACTCTTTGAGCCACGCCTTTAAACCTCTAATCTGTTTGTCCCTATGCCAATTTTTTGCGTGGCTCAGGTAACAATCCAGAGATTATTACCTTTGAGGTTCTGCTTTTTAATTTGGATCCTAGCTCCTCAAACTCCCTCAGCAGAACTTCATTCCTAGTTCTACCTATGTCGTTGGTTCCTGCGTGGACCATGACAACTGAATCCTCCCCCTCCCACTCCAAGTTCTTCTCCAGCCGCGAGGAGATGTCTTTAACCCTGGCAGGCAACACAACCTTCGGAACTCTCGGTTGCGGCTGCAGAGAACAGTATCTATTCCCCTGACTATACTGTCCCCTACCACAACTACATTCCCTTTCACTCCCCCCACTTGAATGGCCTCCTGCACCATGGTGCCATGGTCAGCTTGCTCATCCATCCTGCAGGCTTTTCCCTCATCCACACAGGCAGCAAGCTGTTGGACAAGGGCAAAAGCTGAGGCTCCTCCAGCACTGCACCTATGGCCCCCTTACCTGCCTGAGTTGCAGTCACACCCTCCTGTCCCTGACCACTAATCAGACCTGTACCACTACCTAACCTAAGGGGTGTGACTGCCTCCTGAATCAAAGTGTCCAGGTAACTCTCCCTATCCTTGATGCCCCGCAATGTCTGCACTCAGACACCAGCTCAAAAACTCTGAGCTGAAGTTCCTCAAGATGCAGTCACTTACTGCAAACGTGGTTGTCCGGGATCACAATGCTCTCCACAAACTCCCACATGCTGCAGTTGTGGCACATCACCTGCACTGCCATCCCTATGCGACCTTGTTTTATTTAATTAAATTGAATTAAATTTGTAATTAGGTAACTTAGCTTACAGTGTAGTTTCTTGACTACTTACTTGATCTAGATTAAGTTAAGGGTACTGAAGTTAAATATCTACCTGTAACACAAAGCACTACAAGTAGTGTAGGCAAAAAGCAGCAACTTCTTCCCCCTCTTCTCTGAATTCCCACTCCTTCCAAATTCCCAAATAAAACACTCTGTTCAAGTCCACTCCGTTTAATCCCGCTCTGTGCAGACCTTCCCCATTGTTCTCCGCCCCCCCGCAACCCCCCACCCCCACATTCCCCTACACTCCCTCTTTCCCCCTGGCTTTGTACTTTCATCTCTAACATCTTCCAGTTCTGACGAAAGTTCATCGACCTGAAATGTTGACGCTATTTCTCTCTCCACAGATGCTGCCTGACCTGCTGAGTATTTCCAGCATTTTCTGTTTTTTGGTTCCGATTTCCAGCATCTGCAGTATTTTGCTTTTGTTCAATTTATACAACAACAACAACAACAACCTGTATTTATATAGTGCCTTTAATGTAGTAAAATGTCCCAAGGTGCTTCACAGGAGTATTAAAAGACAAGAAAAAAAATTTGACACTGAGCCACATATTAGGGCAGGTGACCAAAAGCTTGGTCAAAGAGGTAGGTTTTAAGGAGCGTCTTAAAGGTAGCGAGGCGGAAAGGTTTGGGAAGGGACTTCCAGAGCTTAGGACCTAGGCAACAGAAGGCACGGCCACTAATGGTTGAGCGATTATAATCAGGGATGCAGAGGAGATTACAGAGATAGGGAGGGGCGAGGCCATGGAGGGATTTGAAAACAAGGATGAGAATTTTGAATCGAGGCGTTGCTTAACCGGGAGCCAATGTAGGTCAGCGAGCACAGGGGTGATGGGTGAACGGGACTTGGTGCGAGTTAGGACACGGGCAGCCGAGTTTTGGATGACCTCAAGTTTACGTAGGGTAGAATGTGGGAGGCCAGCCAGGATTGGGTTGGAATAGTCAAGTCTAGAGGTAACAAAGGCATGGATGAGGGTTTCAGCAGCGGATGAGCTGAGGCAAGGGCGGAGACGGGCGATGTTACAGAGGTGGAAATAGGCGGTCTTAGTTATGCTGTGGATATGTGGTCAGAAGGCCATTTCAGGGTCAAATACGACACCAAGGTTGCGAACAGTGTGGTTCAGCCTCAGACAGATGTTAGGGAGAGGGATGGAGTCAGTGGCTAGGGAACGGAGTTTATGGCGGGGACCGAAAACAATGGCTTCGGTCTTCCCAATATTTAATTGGAGAAAATTTCTGATCATCCAGAACTGGATGTCGGACAAGTAGTCAGACAATTTAGAGACCGTGGAGGCATACAGCATAGTAAAACGTCCCAAGTCACTTTGCAGGAGTGTAATCAGACAAAAAAATTCCACAGTGCTGTTTTTCAGTGTCTTTACAATTAGCAACAGCCCCTTAACAGCAGCAATCTTTGATGTTGACAAGTGAAATTAACTGAATAGGACAATTCTGCCAATATTCATTTACAGGCAGTCACTGAAAACAAGTGCTGATTCGCAGTATCAGACAGTGTTGAATAAGAATTTAAATTTAACAGAGATGTAACCATAGCACTTCCTTTCATTACCACAGTCCCATAGCAGACAAACTTACAACTGACGTTTACCTCTGATTTCCAAACCATCTCACACTCACGGTATCAATGTCCCATCTCTCGAAGACCAGTAAGGGACATAAAAGAACTGAGTTTGAACACTATCAATCGACTTGCATAAGGCTGCAACACAAAACTACCCATACATTGGCAGTACAATTGGCAGAGTCACTGGGGGCAATTTTCATCTTCACTGCTCGGGTGGTAAACTGACAGAGCGGATTGCCCACTCCTTTAAAACCCGCCCAATTTTCATTGCCATTGAGTTCAATGGTAATGAAAATTAGATGGGTTCTATGACGGGTGGGCAATCCGCTCCACCAGTGGTGAAGATGAAAATTGCCCCCACTCAGAGGCCAAGGCTATCTGCTGTGGGGAATAAAAGTGTCTCCCCTATGTGTAATGGGGTGCTTTTCTGCAGTTAAAGCAGTCCGGAAGCTTTACTCTGCGTCTAAGCTATCCTCAATAGGCACAGAAAGTGGAACAAAATTTACACAAAGCCAATCTAATAAAGTAACATGACATCTGCAATAAAAATTGTTTTGCCCCATATTAAACGTTTCATAAGGTCTATATGATGTAGCTTGAATTTCTGTTATTAGCGCAGCTTGCTTTTCTTTCACAAGTAGAAGGTTATCATTACAATATTTATTGACATTCCTGTTTCTAAATAATTTCTAGCCTATTTTGACCTTTCAGTCAAATATCTAATAACTCCAGTGCTAAAATGTGCAAGCCTTTGGTGCAAAACAAGAGAAATTTATGCCTGACAGAAGGAGCAGTGGGCGGACAGCTGAAATGCAGTACGTTCAAAGAAAATAATATAAAAGAGAACCGTCTGAGGAAATAGAGTTTACATGCTTTAAGATGCTCAGAGCCTTAGAGAGCCCCTGACCTACTTATTGCTTTTTCACTTGTGCTCTTTTAAACCAACCACTGATTCTGTTCTGGGTATATTTGTACTTTCTTTTCGCTTTAGAGGCACTCATATGTTTTGCTATTAACCTTTCTACTAACATAAGAGGAGTCATTCAGGTTTACATTCCAATCTTCCATCTTTGTGCAATCAGTAAAATGTTGCACTTGAATGAAACAGATACAAATTGAATCTACGATGGTGTCTAGATAAATGGAAACCAATTCAGTCGTGGAATTCTAATGAGATAAAAGGAAAATAAAACAAAATTACAAATGCTGAAAATCTGAAATAAAACTCTAAAATGGTGGAGGTGCAAACAGCAGGCCAAGCAATATCTAAAAGGGAAATAAAAGTTAATGGCCTAGAAATTCGTCTGCACGGCACCCATTTTTCGGATGCTAAACAGTCTCCTAAGCCTCCAATGTAGCGGGCAGGAATCGCATGCTTATTATGAGCCAGCGGTACCCCGCCCACCATATTGGTACAGCAAAAAAAATTGCCGTCCAGGGCCCACGCCTGAAACAGGCTTTAGGCCCTTGTCGTATTCAAATAAGAGGCCTAACACCTCCCGACCCCACATTGAAACCACATGGGCTGCTGCTGGCCTCCGCTCCCCCAATCATTGCCGTTACCCTCCCGATCCTGACCTCCACCCTCCCCAATTGCCACCAACTGCTACCCACCCTTCCCGATCCCAATCACAGTAACCGGTCCCGCGACCCTCCTAATTGTCCCCCTTCCCGGACACTCCCTTTCCTGATCGCCCGTCCTTCCGATCCCCTTTAAGCACTTACCTGAGGGCCACTGCTGGTGTCGTAGTGGTCCGATCTTCGAGTCCTCTTCTCTGGCGAGCTGCTCGAGGAGACCCGTTAGGTGTCCACAGCTCACCGGCTCAATGATAACGAGTCCCTAGGCCCAATATTGCATGGGTCCTGGGCCTATTCATATTTCTGTTTTGGTTGTTGACGGACCTGCTCGGCATTTCCAGCATTATTTGTTTTTATTTCATAGAATTCTAATGTACCATTTCTATTCAGCGACACTGCTTGCATTTATATAGTGCCTTCAACAGAAAAACATCCCAAGGTGCTTGACAGAGGCCGAGGCAAAGAAGAAGAGATGAGGAGGGGGTGACCAAAATCTTCATCAAAGAGGTGGGATTTAAGGAGAAGAAGGAATTGGAGAGGCAAAGGGGTTTAGCGAAGAAATTTCAAAGAATACAAATACGTATTCAAACATAGAAATTTTTAACGAATTAGTTATGCAATTGTTAGAATTCATCTATAATAACAGAATAAATGTACTGCATAGTAAATAACCGTGTAACAACCATGTAATTTTCTCATCATATGTTTGTGTATTGTATTATGTATCAAGGGAGTAGATCAGCAATGTTTGCCGTATCGAGCAGATTGTGTCCTGTCGACAGTGGGAAATCTTTGTGAGAAGTCTAGATTAGGATAGATCTCCAGTTCTAAAGGGAAGTCATCAATACCTTACCACTAGGGCTGCTAATTATTGCAGCAAGTGATTTGTTCTTACACTGATCCTGGAAACGGATTAGAATATATTTCACTTATTAGTAAACAGTTTGCGATGTTACTCTTCGTCCAAGGTCAGGATTGCAAAATATAGTGCAGCTTTCAATTCTGTAATGCGAGGCTGTCCTCTTAACTTCAGCTAACTGAGTTTGATAAAAATCAAGAAAGCAAGTGGAAGCTCAGTTATAGAAAACATTGACCTAAGCACAACCTTTTGAGGAATTACATAGTTTCAGGTCCAGGATTAGACTTTCAATTCCTCAACCTATGCTCTAACTGATCAGTCGAGGTTCTATAATTGACCTGTGTTCATGTGTGGACTTTGGGTGAGGCAGGATAAGGCACAGGTGATGATGCCTTCGCTGGTCGTATAGGCAACCAACACTGTAATCACAGAGTAAATTTAAACAGACGCTGATTTACCAATCAATTTTTAAAACTGTTTAAAAATCAGGCTACCACTGATCGGCAGTATTAAATCTCTTTTGTCCTTTATTATGGTGCTCATTGATTACAATGTCGTGGCTGTAAATTGACGTTGTTTACAGAAGGAATCTTAAATTTGTAGCCGAGTACCCGAACACTACCAGTTACTATTAGAACTCTCACAGCAATATTTCAGTTTAATAATCTCCAAGCACGCTAATATTTGTACATTGCTATTCTTTACCTTTGCTTCACCTCAGAACCATACACATTTAGTTATTTCAAATGGGTTTGTTCTTCTCCTTTTTACTATTGGCATTTCTTCTTTTCTTTTCTTGGACCTGGCAACTGAAAGGAGAATGTTAATGACTGGAGTCATTCTGACACTTGGAGAAGGAACAGCTAGCTACTTAAAGAGAATTTCTCTTTTTCTAATTGCTCCAGTCAATGTACACAATATTATAAAATAATCAGGGATCAAATGGGGTGTGTGACTGACACAGTGCATTTACAAAACACACTCATTTCAACACCGACTGCGTGGGGATGAGCTCACAATGTTTTAGTCCCTGTGGTATCTGCCCGCAGGACAGACCTGCCCTAAATTCAGTGCTGATCGATACCAATCTGGCAACCTTACTCTGAGAGGCCATGGGGGTTGACAATGTGTTGACAGAATGATGAAATGGGGTAAGGAAGTAAAGAGAATAACAAATATGTTTAACAATAATATGGCGGGTAATTGCCCCGTGTGACAGCTTGAGACCAACGGCAGTTTACAGCTTTGGAATGATGCACAACAAGTTATTTCTGCTATCTGCTCTAAAGTCTTAAACTATCTCAACAAAACAGTGATAGATTTCTATCACATCTGGTTGATACTGGTGATTCACTGGAAAGCTTGTAAAATAATTTTAAAAAGTGGGTTTTAAAAGCTGCAGTTTTTTTTCTGCAACACAAATTGGCCATATAGATATTGTCCTTGGCAACTATTTCTTCCCTTCCTGGCCCCCACAAGGATCAGTGCTGGGATCCACTGTTGTTCACAATTTATATTAACAATTTAGACTTTGGAATCAAAAACATAATTTCTAAATTTGCAGATGACACCAAATTGGTGGGGGGTGGAGGGATAGAGGGGCAGGGGATGGGGGGGGGAGATAGTCAATACTGAGGAGGACTGCAACAAATTACAAGAAGACATTAATAAACTGGAAGAATGGGCATATAATTATCTAATGAAATTCAACACAGGTAAATGTGAGGTATTACATTTTGGTAAGAAAAATAAGGAGGTCACATATTACTTGGTAATATGTATCTAAGTGGGGTAGAAGAGCAAAGGGATCTCGGAGTACAAATACACAAATCACAAAGTAGCGACACAGGTTAGCAAGGCCATAAAAAAAAACCCAAGCACTAGGGTTTATTTCTAGAGGGATAGAATTGAAAAGTAGAGAAGTTATGCTAAACTTGGTTAGCCCACACTTGGAGTACTGTGTCAAATTCTGGTCGCCATCTTATAAAAAGGATGTGGAGGCACTGGAGAGGGTGCAAAAAAGATTTACAAGGATGATACCTGAAATGCGAGGGTATACCTATCAGGAAAGGATGAACAGGCTGGGTCTCTTTTCTCTTGAAAAGAAAAGGCTGAGGGGTGACCTAATAGAGGTTTTTTAAATTATGAAAGGTTTTGATAGAGTGGATACAGAGAGAGTGTTTCCACTTGTGGGGATGAGCAATATAAGATAGTCACCAAGAAATCCAATAGGAAATTCAGAAGGAACTTCTTTACCCAGAGAGTGGTGAGAATGTGGAACCACAGGGAGTGGTTGAAGCAAATAGTACAGATACATTTAAGGAGAGGCTAGACAAGCATATGAGGGAGAAGGGAATAGAGGGTTATGCTGATAGATTTAGATGAGGAAAGACGGGAGGAGGCTCGAATGGAGCATAAATGCCGGCATGGACTGGCTGGGCCAAATGGCCTGTTTCTGTGTTGTATATCCGATGTAATCTATGCTAACTGATGTTGTAAATGGTTCCCTCTCCTCAGGTACTGTCCCTCTCCCGTTCAAAACCACTGCCATTACCCCCTCCTCAAAAAACACCAATGACTTGCCTTTGCAAACTATCACCCGATCTTCAATGTCCCCTTTCCTCGCCAATATCCTGGAACGTTTAGTCACCTCCCAAATCTGTGCCCATCTTTGCTGCAACTCCATGTTTGACTCTCTCCTACAACAGCACTGAAACAGCCCTAATCCATGTCACAAATTATATCCTCTGCGATTGTGACCATGGAGCACTCTCCTTCATTGTCCTCTCTGCAACCATAGACAGGGTTGGCCATACCTTCCTCCTGTAAAGCCTTTCCTCATTGTCTAGCTCAGTGAGACTGCTCTCGCTTGGTTCAATATCTATCTGATCATAGCCAAAGCATCTCCAGCAATGGCTTCTCTCCCCGCCCCGGAGCATTACCTCTGGAGTCTTTTAAGAATCTATCCTTGGCCTCTTCCTTATTCCCATCTACATACTGTGCTTTACGTACATCATCCTCAGACATATGGTCAGCTTCCACATGTACGCTGACAACACACAGCTTTACCTCTCTGCCAGCTCCCTCCGTCCCTTCACTGCCTCTGTGTTGTCAGACTGCTTGTCCGATACTCAGTCTTGGATGAGACACAATTTCCTCCAGTTAAACATTGGGAAGACTGAAGCCAGTATGTTAGGTCCCCACCACAAGCGCCATACTCTCGCATTGATTCCATGCTTCTCCCTGCCTACTGTCTCATCCTGAATCAGACTGTTTGCAATCTCAGTATCCTATTCAATCCTGAGCTGAGCTTTTGACCCCATGTACTCTCCACCACAAAGACCGTCTACTTCCACCTCCATAACAACGCTCGCCTCTGTCTCTGTCTCAGCCCATCTGCTGTTGAAACACTCAACCATGCCTTTGTCATCACCAGGCTTGACTATTCCAATGCTCCCCTGGCAGGCTTCCAATTTTCCACAATTCACAAACCAGCTTATCCAAAACTCTGCTGCCCGTATCCGATCCTGCTCCCCCATCACCCCTATCCGTGCTGACTTACATTGGATCGCGGTTCCCTAACATCTCCGATTTAAAATTCACATTCTTGTATTTAAATCCTAGTCTTGCTTCTCCATATCTCTGTAACCTCAGTCTTGCCTACATTCCCCTGATCGTTTGTGCATCAACCCGCCCTCCCCCCGCCCCCCCAGCCCCAACATTGGCAGCCATGACTTCAACTGTAAAGGCCCCCTGGTCTGGAATTCCCTCCCTAAATCCTCTGCTTCTCCACCGCCCTCGCCTCCTTTAAGGCCTTCCTTAAAACAGACCCATTTTGGTCATACCTCCTAATATCTCCTTCTTTGTCTCAGTGTCCATTTATGTCTGATTACGCCTCCGTTAAATGCCTTGGGATGTTTTTCTATGTTAAAGGCACTATATAAATGAGAATTATTGTTATTATTTATCAGAAGTGCAAGAGGATAATATAAAGCTTTCCTGTCTTTTCAGTGGGAGAAACTATATATACAGCAGCAACTATATGTGGCCTTTTTGTGAGCATGCCTGCCAACCCCCTTCCCCAATAACAGACATAATGTTGAGGTAAAATAACGTCCCTTGCATCATGTTGGTGCCGCACATTGAGCTGCACGATACTGTCACTGGATGCAAAAATGGGAAAGCTGTTCCCTTTCCCAGCAATGTAATAGCAAATAAAAAGTGCTGACCAAACTCCTTGACTTTTCTGAGGAAATGACAAATGACATCTCAAGTGGTCTGTGGAAAACCGCATGACATGATGTACCTAAACATTCAGAAAATCTTTGACAATGTTCTGAATGAAAGACTGCTGCCTAAGCATAAAATACTGGGAACTGAAGATAAAATCTGGTAATGGAGCATGAAATTGGATGATGGAAAGGAAGCAGTATATACACACGCACACACACGAACATACATCATATGGCAAGAGAGGTATATAGCAACATTGAAGTATCAAAGTCCAGATCGGTGATCCAGTGGGTAGCTTTGGAAGCTGTGTGGTGTCAGCCTGAGATGCCGTCAGCAAACAATCACAGCAGTCACTGATTTACAATGTTGTCCATAGTTTGCAACTGGCGTCCACAGTCACATTATGAATGGTCTCTCATCTGCCACGTGGTGTTCTGAAATGACTCAATATGAACGATTGTTTCTGTGGTAGGTTAAAGCCTGGGAGTTCTTTTGTGGGGTCGGCAATCAGGTGTTTACTTGGGACATTAGCTTTGTCCCAGAATTCTTTACCATAAACCTCAGGATTAAACTAGGACATTTTAAGAACTTTAGCTTGATCCCAAAAACATTTGCGCATTTTCAGGCATGTCTTCGGTAGATTCTGGAGGTCCTCATGAATTGGTAAGTTCATATTGGCCATAGTTCGACTCTACCCATGAGTTGTATGTCTGTCTCTTTCGATTTTAGGATGGCGTGTATTTGCCACAGTGGGCAACTATCGAACTTTGATCACCTCCAATGATCTCCTTGCAATCCTCCCCACTTCCATCCCCCAAGACATCCAGATTGCTGCAGCTCATTTTCTCCTCGGCACTAAGGTTCGCATCCCCATCACCTCTGTCCTCGCCAATGTCTACTGGCTTCCTGTGCCAAGAGAGTTTCTTAAATTATCACCATCATATTTAGCTCTGTCCACAGACTCACCCCTCCCTACTTCCATGATTTACTTCAGTCCTATGTTCGTGCGCGCACCCTCCACTCCTCTGACACTGACCTACTTCTTGTTCCCTCTCCCTCCTTCAACCACTATGCCCCATCCCTGTCAAAGTCCCTTCCTCAACATTTCTGCCTTACCGCCTTCCTCACTACCTTCAAAAACTGTGCTTTTGCTCCTTTATAATCTCACTCCTCTTTCTCCCTCCTGCTTGCCTTCACCATCCACCACCCTGTAAAGTACTCAGAGATGACTCCCTACACAAGGTGAGCATTATAGAAATGTACATTATTGCTTATGCACCAATGTACTCCTTCCACAGGAACCACATAATCAGAATGTACAATAGTTTCAAATATATATATATCTATGTTAGCTCTTGAAAATACAGCAAAGAGTTTAAGAAAACCCACAGAAATTGATTTTCTTTAGAGAGTTGACAAAACTAGGTAAAACTGCTGATGCACACTGAACAAGTAAAATTAACTCCCTTAACTGCATATATTAATTACCATTTGATTCAAGCATGTCAAATAATGCATTTCTTAAAACTGCATTATTTATCAGGCTGGAAAATATATATTCACTGACTGCCTTGACAATTTCTTAGCACCTTGTTTTAATCCTCATCTTAATAATTGTGATAATGGTTTTATATTATGACCTGAGTTCAAATACGGCTTGCCAAGTCATAGGGCTGAGGATCTTTACATCACTTCATACAGTTTGTTCTTGTGATAGTATCATTTTCAGAATGAGGTTATGTTTACAGTTTTATAAATAATCACACCAACCAATTCATCAAATTTCATCATACCCTGCATGAGCCACTATCTTACTTTGTCAAGAAACCAACACATTTCCTTTATCTCATGTTAACTCTTCTCTAGTCTATACTGGGTTAGCTTCTCTCTGCTAGGACAGTGACGTGCCCACAACACTCGGAGTCCCCAGGCTAGGAAGGGGAACAAATCAGTCATGGTCCCTGTTCTTTAGCTTTTCACACCATCGATTAAAACATTTTGTAATAATGTTAGCCGAGAAAGGTTGACGATGACTGCAAAGAAAGAAATCACTTTATATAGCATCTCTCGCATCATCTGGAGGACCCAACGTTCTTCAGAGCCGATTCATTACCATTGAAGTATAATCACTGTTGCTTTGTGGGTAAATACGACAGCCAATTTGCAGACAGCACGGTCAATTTTTAACTATGTTGAATTTTGAACTTGTATTCTTTATGACTAGAGATAGCATGTGAGGGGTTAAACTCCCGCAGTCACACAGGGTATTTTTTTTTTAAAAGGAAAAAGCCATTAGTTCAGAGACCAAACCGGCTGGCTGTGGAAGGTAAAATTGTTACGGCAAACACATTGGCCTCAAGTTTCCACGGGGTTGGGCTGGACTCCCACCATAACTCTGTCAGCAGACCGGTGACACCCACTGGAAAAGGACAGGGACCTGGTTACGCTGGGATTGTGGCCTGCAGATTTTTGGGGCTAATAGGAAGTCTGAGGTGCTTATTCAATTATATGGTGGCAGATTTCACATGGCATAGTAAGCATCATACACCATTGTCAAAAATAGACTGCATTTATGATTGATAAAATAATCACAGCCTTTTTTTTAGGTATAACTTCAAAGGGGCTTGGATTGTACTTCTGTTGGAAGCCTTTTGTAACAATAAGTCAAACTCCTGGGCATCTCCTTTTCAGCCAGCAGCAATGCTCCATATTTTACATTTTGCCAGAATAGTGAACAGTGTGATTCACTGTTTTGTATCTTTTACTGTTCATTTACTAGTTTTATTTAAATACAACCACCTGTGATTTAGAGCCCGAGTCTCGGTCTGATAAGAGTGTATATTTAATCCACCTTTCAAAGAGAGGAGAATCACGAGACACATTCCAATAGTTATCTCGCCATCCTTTACCTAAATATTGGGTAGAAAAAGGTACACTCTGGAACATAGGAGACATGCGTGCTCACATGATTGGCCAGTGATGCTGAATGTCATTAAATATGAAGAGTAAAATCCTAAAAATGACAGTCCCACAAACAACAATGAGGTAACTGCCTTCATTTTGGTGATGTTGATTGAATGGTGAATGTTGACAAGAATTCCCTGTTTTTCTTCAAAATTATTCCATGGGATCTGTAAATGTCCATCTCAACAGGTAAACAGGTCCTTGGTTTGACGTCGCATCTGAAAGATGGCACCCCCCCAACAATACAGCATTCCCTCAGTAGTACAATGAACTATCAGCGTAGATTATGCGCTCAAATCTTGTAGCGGGGGTTTAATCCATAACCCTCTGACACAGGAAGCAACAGTGCTACCACTGAGCTAAGTTCGCACTGTCTATACATTGGTAAAGTAATAATGACCATTCCAACAAAATGCTGCTTGTACTGAAAGTTTAGCTTTGGATGATTGTTTTCTGCTTAGTATTCCAATCATTTATATCCCTATCTGTTTATGTAAAGGAGTACTTCAGCATTGTCTTGCTGTTCTGTTAACATCCTGGCACTTGGGATGGGTTTTTAGATGGTTAAGAAACAACAATAGTAGGCATTTAAAACTTTACAAGCAACCTCAGCTTCAAATGCCAGTGTGCCATGGGCATGGTGGTGGTATCATCATGCTGTTGTCCCACTAATATCGATTCTTTCAGATCGATGCTAGATATTTCGTCCTAAAACAATAAATAAGGCAAGATTACAAAACGTTCTATGGGTATAATTTGTTGAAAGTGTAAATAAGAAGGAGAGATTATTATGCATGCACTTTGAGCCTGTTGCAATCTAACTAAGATGTACTTCACTCTGTGGGTGGACAATTCTTAAATCAAACATAGATGTTATTAATCTCATATTTTAGGTCAAAGTACATAATGAGGAACATTACAATTTTGTAGGTAATGAAGAAATCAAATTTTGCCAGGCTTAATGAGTGCTATTAGTCACCAGAGCTAATGCATTTTCATGATTCAGTCTGACACTCCTGGTTCATTTATTTCTTCAAGTAACATAGGTGAGAGAACATTAGTACAGGGCTGTTTTTCTTTCAAAGACACAAAAATAAATATGCACGCTGCTTTGTGCTTCCCCTCCACCCAACATCAATACTTGGACAAGTACGTGCTGCTTCCTTTCTTTCTGCGAATTTTTATCTATGTCCGCACTTTACCTTGTCTGTCTACTGCTGCAAGCTGTATCATTTTAAAAGCGGGGCAAGTTTTGAGTGGCGTGCCTCAGGGAGCAGAGCTTGGACCTAATTTAGATTTAGAAAGCCAATGTAAGTTGGCCAATTTTGTAAGCAACACCAAACTTGGGTTGGGGGGCAATTGAATTTGATGAGGCAGCCAAGGATCTCCAGAAAGAGCAAGATAAAATCTGTAAATGTTCCACTGGAAAATGCTCCCTATTCAATTGGCTTTCTCTTTGGTAACAAATCTAAATTAATATTGAATTGGTTAATGCTTTATTGAAGTCAGTCCTTCACCCATTTTTACAAATTATGTTTATCTATAACCTGGCTACTTAGAATTTACTTGAATGTTTTTCAACCTCTATGTGGTTCTGTAAGATACATGGATTTTTGATCGTCTCTGAACACTGTAAATCAAAGTATACTTCTGCGAGTCAAATTCCTGTTTTGTGATGGACATATCATCACAGAGAAGAACAAGCTCTAACTTGATCTTTGCATAAATATTTCTTTATAATATGAATCATGACTTTGTAGATCAGGAGGCATATGAATTTGGGGAGAGGTAAACTATTGCAAGATTCTTACAGATCAATTTTGGCCCAGTTAATTGGTGTTCCTACATTAATATATAAATATCATATTAAATTAATTAACATTTTAGGATATCTACCTTTTTCTTCAGTTTGCCATTTCTTGTTTAATACAGAGGAGTTATAACACAGAAACCGGCCATTCGACCCAACCAGTCTGTGTTGGCCTTTACCTTCCACACAAGCAACGAGTTCTAATCACATTTACCACCCTATTCCCATTATCCCTTCAACACCTTTTCCTTCATCCACCTATCCAATCTCATTTTGAATGTTGACGATAATTTCTGCCTCACAATACACTGTGTAAAGAGGTCTCGCCTGCTCCCTGCTCTAAATCTCTTACATTTAATCTTGTAACGATGGCCACTTGTTCTTGACCCCTTAGCTACTGGAAACAGTCTTCTTCTATGTACTTTGTTCCATCCTTTCATAATTTTAAACAGTTCTATCATATAGCCCCATAATCTGGGTTGTTCTATAGAAAGCAAACATAATTTTTCAGGTCTTTCTTCATAATTGTATTTTCTCATACCGTGCAAAATCCTAGTGAATCTGTATTGTACCCCCTCTAATGCCGTAATATCCTTTCTATACTATGGAGCCCAATACTGCAAGCAGTACTCTAACTGAGGCCTTAATGTTATATAAGCTCATTGGCTTTTATATTCTATACCTCTTGAGATGATTTTCCATGAGCTTTTTTTTTTACAGCCTTAATAAGCTGAGAGGCTGACTTTAATGTCCTGTGAGCCTGTACTCGCAAATCCCTCTTCCACAACACCGAGCCTACTTTAATTCAAAGTATAATTACTGTTGTAATTTCTTAATGCATCTCAAAATGCATCACCTCACACTTACTGATACTGAATTCCATGTGCCATTTTATAGCCGATTTAACCATCTTATCACGAGCCCTTTGCAACTTCCTTTGGTTTTCTAAAGAATGAACTTTACCTCCTACTTTGGTATCATCTGCAAATTTTGATACCACTCCCTCTGGACCTATGTCCAAATCATTGATAAAGACAGTGAACAGAAGTGGCACCAGAACTGAAGCCTGTGGGATACCACTACCCACTTCCAATCACTTTGAATCGCATATCCGCAGCATAACTAAGACTGCCTATTTCCACCTCCGTAACATCACCCGTCTCCGCCCTTGCCTCAGCTCATCCGCTGCTAAAACCCGCATCCATGCCTTTGTTACCTCTAGACTTGACTCTTCCAACGCACTCCTGGCTGGCCTCCCACATTCTACCCTACGTAAACTTGAGGTCATCCAAAACTTGGCTGCCCGTGTCCTAACTCGTACCAAGTCCCGTTCACCCATCACCCCTGTGCTCGCTGACCTACATTGGCTCCCGGTTAAGCAACGCCTCGATTTCAAAATTCTCATCCTTGTTTTCAAATTCCTCCAGGGCCTCGCCCCTCCCTATCTCTGTAATCTCCTCCAGCCCCCCCCCCGCCAAGATATCTGCGCTCCTCAAATTCTGCCCTCTTGAGCATCCCTGATTATAATCGCTCAATCATTGGTGGCCGTGCCTTCTGTTGCTCTAAGCTCTGGAATTCCCTGCCTAAACCTCTCCGCCTCTCTACCTCTTTCCTCCTTTAAGACGCTTCTTAAAACCTACCTCTTTGACCAAGCTTTTGGTCACCTGCCCTAATTTCTCCTTATGTGGCTTGGTGTCAAATATCTTGTCTTAAAATTAGCGCCCAGGCGATGTTAGCGTCCCAAAATGGTCGATACCGAATTTTTCCCCCAAAGTATCTTGCCTGATTAAGTATGACAAACAGCTCACTGCTTTGTAGCTGTATGATGTTAACAGAATGCCAGTGGCAGCAGTCATTTTTAGATTATCACTAGAGGCAGCCCCAATACTGGGGGCAATGCTGCAATTGAAATGAAGTGCCTCCAGTGACATGGAGAGACCCTAGTCCAGGAGTGGTTTCTCCCTGCGCCACTGGTGACAAAGGGCTGTCAGCGGCAGACATACACAGCCTCCGCAGATCACCAGTTTGTTCTAACTGAAGGCAGGCTCCTGCTCAGCTTTTACATTGCTACCCTATAGGAACTTTCCTCTGACATTAGTGATGCTTTTATGTTGTGCTATTTTAGTGCCAATCATAAGAGGCTGTTATCCATGAGCCAGCTCTGTCGTTTACACTCCTAAATCTGGCACCCTTATCCTGGAGGCGGACTCTTAGACCTACAGAACAGACCAGGCTGGTACTTTTCCTCTTCCTAGCCTGGAGTCCTGAGGCCAATTGTAGTACCCTACTGTTGATTTACTGTGACCAGCTAACAGCACAGACTCTAAACTGAAGTTGGCACCTTTCTGGTTTGTATGCCTTGGTACCAAAGCAGGCAGTACATTTACTGAAAAGGCCATCAGGGAGCCATAGATCCCTGTTTCAAAGTAAGTGTCTGTGAAAGGTGATATGATTCTGCCATTACCCTAAAGCAGAGTATCAGGCTACTGTCACTAGCAGCAGTCCTGGCTACTGCTAGTGAGAATATCATGTCTGGTTTCTGTGTAAATATTCAATCAAACAATACATCAAAGTGGTATTTCCATTGAAAACATCTTACAAAGGTAGTTTTCCATCATAAGCATGGAAGGATAAATTATGTTTGCAGCTGTTTGATACCATTCTATAATTTTTTGAATACATTTGGGCATCTGTTCAGTACAAATTACATTGAATTATTCACATTTGCAAGCAGTCCATATTAAAATAAGGAGGCAGTATTTTCCATAAAATAAAATGGACAACAGAATCATTCTTTTCAAAGTGTAGTTGGCAGCCAGAGTTGTGTTTGGATTTTCTGATTTGCTAATCATTGCTCAGTGATTGTTTTATTTGGAAGGACCGAGTAATGATTAGGAAGGTTCATTCTAGTTCGCAGAGGGCGCAGGTCATAAGACACAGCACAAATTCAGCAATTTTACTCAAAGGGTCTGTCAGAAAATGCTGGCAATATAAAGCAGGCCCACACAAGTATCTAAAAAAAAGTAAGAAGTCGCACAACACCAGGTTATAGTCCAACAGTTTTATTTGAAATCACAAGCTTTCGGAGCTGCTGCTCCTTCGTCAGGTGACAAAGGAGCAGAGCTCCGAAAGCTTGTGATTTAAAATAAAACTGTTGGACTATAACCTGGTGTTGTGCGACTTCTCACTTTTGTCCACCCCAGTCCAACACCGCATCATAAAAAAAAGTACATTTTGGTCACAGAACGTGCATCAGTTCTGACAAAAGGTCTGACCCTTCTTTTCTCTTTTCCAATTCTGATGGAACTTTTTAGTACTTTTTTAAATCTTTCGAGTTGCAGCATTTGCAATGTTTTATTTCTATCTAAAGATCACTTATAGATGATGGAAAAATTCATACTAGTCTATGCCTGGAGATCACTGATTTATTCTGAGCGGGCTCTTGAGTTTGGCTACCCATTGATGGTCAATGTGGATGAGAGATATTACCCAATGCTGTAGCTCTGCTGGGATACACTTGTTGCATTGAATGATATCACCCACAGTGATAGATAACTCATGGGGAGCCAGACATAACTGCCAATAGTCTTCTTTCAACTTGTGCAATTGATTTGTGCAGAAATACTGTATGGTTACTTGTAGTGCAAGATCCTTCTACGTAGCCAGAGTGATGGTTTGGGTATAGAATGTCGAGCTATAAAATTAATGAAAGCCTCAGTTCTTTCTAAAAAATGAAATGCAGTAGTATTCAGGTCTGGGTGTTATGACAACGTAGTTAGCAAGACCATTAGACCCGGGACAATAATGAACGATGTTATAAGACTGGTCTTTTAATGTTGGATCTTAGAAGAAGTTTTAGATGGTGACTTGGAGAATATGGGAATCATGAGAAGAATGAGAGGAGATCTAATTGAAACTTATAAAATTCTAACAGGGCTAGACAGACTGGATGCAGGAAGGATGTTCCCGATGGTGGGTGAGTCCAGAACAAGAGGTCACAGTCTAAAGATAAGGGGTAAGCCATTTAGGACAGAGATGAGGAGGAATTTCTTCACCCAGAGAGTGGTGAACCTGTGGAATTCTCTACCACAGAAGGCAGTTGAGGCCAAGTCAGTAAATATATTCAAGAAGGAGTTAGATATATTTCTTAAGGCTAAAGGTATCAAGGGATATGGGGAGAAGGCAGGGACAGGGTACTGAATTTGGATGATCAGCCATGATCGCATTGAATGGCGGAGCAGGCTCGAGGGGCCGAATGGCCTACTCCTGCTCCTATCTTCTATGTTTCTATGTTTCTAAAGGCTTATGATCTGTAAGCATCATAAATTGTTAACATTGACATGTGAGTGGAATTATTGCACAGCCCATTTATTACCAATGGTTCACACTCAATCTGGCTGTAGCTTTGCTAGTGGTATAGATGATGGGTCTAGTTGTGATAAGATCATATTATTGAATCAAGATGGCTCCTAAGTTCACCGGCCTGGCACCAACATAGATCTCCATTGGCTTATTTTATCAAAATAATCCATCACTGCACAACTAGATAATAATTGCTTGAATCAGAAATAGGGAGTGATCATGTTTGTCTTCCTACTTGAAGATGCTACCTTTAGTTGTTAGTTCTTGCAATGCCTCTGTAATTGTAGCCAAATTGTGAATAAAATAGGAACAGTAATTAGCCTTGCCTAGATGAATGTTTAATGCATTATTTAACACTATGGTGAAGTAAGTTGTGTTGCCCTTTTTGGGGTCTGGTGACATTCCCTGCTTTGTGAAGACTAGGCAAAATAGGTTAGGTGTTCTTTAAGAAATTTACACTTGCATGTGAATGTAAAGCCATTTTCTTGTTGCCTGTGAAGAAAGCTGCAAACTTGTTCATCGTGATCTGCTTAGGTTGGGTGCATGTATCAGAATATCATCGCTTATATTCGAGATGTTTAGAATTCCTTCAATAACTTGTTGAATGCAACATTGAAATAGCTCTGTGGCTGAAAGTATACTGAAAGTTTGCCTTTTGCATTGCTTGAGACCAAACATCTGGTGTAAATATTGTAATATATTGACTCTCATTGATCTCTGGTGGCTGATACCCAGTATGCAGGTCTAGCTTTGAGAAAATTGATGATTTGTTTACCTCTGTTATAATTCCAATCGGGTTGACGTATTATGTTCACACTTAATTGCTTTGTTTGCTGCCCCTATATTGACACAAAAAAATGTATTGTTCGAATTCTTGGGCTTGAGGGATTACTAGAAGTGACACTCAGGGTGTCAGACTATCTGTGGCTTCAATTATACCTCTAACTCTTTTAACTTTACTTCAACTTTCTTCTGTAGAGGAAATGGTATTGTGTGACAATGGTGAGCAACAGAAATAGCTGACCTGTCAATATGTAGTTTGACCTGCCCTTCAGCTTGCTCAAGCTGTTGAATACTTGAGAGACTCCTCCATTGTTGGTATATTGATGCTACACACTGTCGAAAGGAGACTAATGAGTTGTAGTGCTTGAACGGGGCTTTTTTTGAACAGTGTCAGCTGTGGCTCAGTTGGTAGCACCCTCACCTCTGAGTCAGAATGATTGTTGGTTCAAGTCCCACTCCAGAGACTTGAGCACAAAAGTCTAGGTCTGACACTCCAGGGCAGTACTGTGGGAGGATTGCACTGTCGGAGGTGCCGTCTTTTGGATGAGACGTAAAACTGAGGTCCCATCTACTCTCCCAGGTGGACATAAAAGATCCCATGGCACTATTTCGAAGAAGAGCAGGGAGTTAACCCTGTGTCCTGGCCAATATTAATCCCTCAATTACATAGATACATAGATACATAGAAGATAGGAGCAGGAGTAGGCCATCCGGCCCTTCGAGCCTGCTCCGCCATTTAATGAGATCATGGCTGATCCTCCAATTCAGTATCCCGTCCCCGCCTTCTCTCCGTAACCCTTAACCCCTTTTGCCTGTAGAAATATATCTAATTCCCTCTTAAATATATTTAATGAGCTGGCGTACACTGCCCTCTGTGGCAATGAGTTCCACAGGTTCACCACCCTCTGAGTGAAGAAATTCCCCCTCATTTCTGTCCTAAATGGTTTAGCCCTTATCCTTAAATTATGTCCTCTAGTTCTGTTCTCACCCGCCAAGGGAAACATTCCTTCTGCATCTAGTCTGTCTAGACCTGTCAGAATTTTATACACTTCTATGAGGTCCCCTCTCAATCTTCTAAACTCCAATGTGTACATCCCTAAACTACATAGTCTCTCCTCATAGGTCAATCCCGCCATTCCTGGTATCAGCCTGGTGAATCGCCGCTGCACCCCCTCCATGGCAAGAACATCTTTCCTCAGATGAGGCGACCAAAACTGTACACAGTACTCGAGGTGTGGTCTCACCAGTGCCCTGTACAGCTGCAGCAAGGTATCCCTGTTCCTGTATTCCAACCCTTTTGCTATGAAGGCCAGCATACCGTTTGCCTTCTTGATCGCCTGTTGCACCTGCATGCTCGCCTTCAGTGACTGGTGTACAAGAACACCCAGGTCTCTCTGTACTTCCCCCTCTCCCAATTTATTGCCATTTAAATAATAATTTGCCCTCCCGTTCCTGCACCCAAGGTGGATAACTTCGCACTTGTCCACATTATAGTGCATCTGCCATTTATCCGCCCAATCACCCAGTCTGTCCAAATCGCTCTGGAGCTTCCTGGTCTCCTCCTCTGAGCCCACCCCCCCCTCCTAGTTTAGTGTCGTCTGCAAATTTGGAAATGCTGCATCCGACTCCCTGATCCAGGTCATTAATGTAAATTGTGAACAGCTGGGGACCCAGGACAGATCCCTGTGGTACCCCACTTGTTACTGCCTGCCATTCAGAAAATGAGCCATTTATTCCAACTCTCTGTTTTCTGTCTGACAGCCAGTTCTCTATCCACGTCAATACTTTCCCCTTTATCCCATGAGCTTCAATTTTCCCTGCTAATCTTTTATGTGGGACCTTATCGAAGGCCTTTTGGAAGTCCAGGTACACCACATCTACTGGCTCTCCCCCATCTATTTTACCAGTTACTCCCTCAAAAAATTCCAATAGATTAGTCAAGCACGATTTACCCTTTGTAAATCCATGTTGACTCTGTCCTATCCTGTCCCCATTTGCTAAGTGCTCCGCTATTTCATCCTTAATGATGGACTCCAGCATTTTGCCCACAACTGATGTAAGGCTTACAGGTCTGTAATTACCTGCTTTTTCCCTACCCCCCTTTTTGAATAGTGGGGTAACGTTAGCTACCCTCCAATCCATGGGCACTGTTCCCGAGTCTAATGAATTCTGAAAAATCATACTTAGTGCATCCGCTATCTCTAGGGCCACCTCCTTCAGCACCCTAGGATGCATGTTATCAGGCCCTGGGGATTTGTCCGCCTTCAATCCCTTTAGCTTCCTTAACACCATATCCTTAGAGATATTGACTTGCGTCATTTCCTCCTTTGCAAATGTCCCTATTTTTCCCGATATCCCAGGGAGGTTTTTTGTGTCTTCCTTCGTAAAGACTGACCCAAAGTATGCATTTAGTTGGTCTGCCATTTCTTTATTTCCCGTTATATATTCCCCCGTATCTGACTGCAATGGGCCAACTTTGGTTTTCACCAGTCTTTTCCTCTTGATATACTTATAAAAGCTTTTGGAGTTAGTTTTTATATTTTCCGCCAGCTTGCTTTCGTAAGCTATTTTGCCCCTCTTGATTAAGCCCTTTGTCCTCCTTTGCTCTATCTTAAACTGTTCCCAATCTTCCGCTCTGGCGCTTTTTTTGGCTATTTTATACGCCCTATATTTGGATTTTATGCTGTCTCTAATTTCCCCTGTTATCCACGGTTGAGTCACCTTTTTAGATTTCCTTTTATGCCAGATTGGTATAAACAATTTTTGCAATTTTGTCATTCTATCTTTAAATGCTTGCCATTGTTTATCTACCTCCAGTCCTCCCAGGAACGTTGTCCAATCAGACCTACTCAGTTCCTGTCTAATGGCATCATAATTCCCCTTGTTTAAATTCAGGACCTTAGTATCTGAGTCAATTTCTTCGCTCTCCATTTCGAGTGAGAAATCGATCATGTTATGATCGCTCTGACCCAAGGGTCCCCGTACAACAAGATTACTAATTAGTCCCTTCTCATTGCACAGTACCCAGTCCAATATAGCCTGTTCCCGAGTTGGTTCCTCGACATATTGATCCAGATAACCATCCCTTAAACACTCAAGGAATTCCTCCTCCTCATTATTTTTACTGATTAGGCTATTCCAATCTATATGTAAGTTAAAGTCACCTATGATGACAGCTGTGCTCTTATTGCACGCTTCTCTAATTTCCCTCGTGATGCCCTCCCCAACCTCTATTTTACTATTTGGAGGCCTATATACCACTCCTATTAATGTTTTTCGCCCCTCGCTATTTCTTAGCTCCACCCATATAGATTCTGTATTAACTGAGTTAATATCCTTCCTTTCAATTGCATTTATCCCTTCTTTTACCAGCAATGCTACCCCTCCTCCCTAACATCACTAAAACAGATTATCTGGTCATTATCACACTGCTGTTTGTGGGAGCTTGCTGTGAGCAAATTGGCTGCCTCGTTGCCTACAATACAACATGACTACACTTCAAAAAGTACTTCATTGGCTGTAAAAGTACTTCATTGGGACGTCCAGTGGTCGTGAAAAGTGCTATATAAATGCATGTCCTTCTTTATTCCCTTCACAACAAGACGGGTTTCTTGCCAGATTTAAGATGAGCAAAAAAGTTATGAAGCACTTGAATAGTTTTTTTTTACCAAATACAAATAACTTGATCTGTGTATAGTGGAACTTCCCTTGAGAATCAGAACCAGCAACATTGGGCTAATAATTGGATTCATCTTTCCATGGATACCCTGAATCAACAATGACTAGGATTGGTATGTCTTTAAAATATGCTATTGGCATTTGCTCATTGCTGATCACCGAATTGATGGCATGTTGTTCTGATGTAACAAATAAATGTCTTATCATCCCCAGAGCTGCACAAAGCAGGTTCTGTTTCAGGAACTAGCTGCACATTGTGCTGTTTTGACTGCCTATATTTTCCTGGATATGTACCTGGACCACTAATTTTCATCAGATGTTTATGTGGAGGTCTATGGTTGGATGACTAACAGCACCGGGAGAAGTGATTTTATTTCCCTCATGCATGATGTTCTTTGCCCTTTATGGGTCAATCACCAGTATGGGGATAATTTCTACTACAAGTTTATCCAAGGTTTACTCTTTCTTCAGGGATTGGCAGTGCAACATTTTAGATGATCTGTGCTTGTACAATCTGTGCTTTGATTTCACCACTTACAGTGAAATTACATTTTGTTGCTTGCCAATGTAAGCGTGTGCAAAAAGGATCTATAGATTCATTCTTATGTTATTCAGCCTATTGAAATCTGACTGATTCTTATCTTGTATTTTTCTTGAGAGTGAAATGATCAGCAAGAACTTTCCCAGCCCAATCATGGTCTGCATTATTCCCAGTATTAGACAATGTGTCAAATATATCTTGCAAATGTTCTCTCTCATGGTGCAAAAGCAAAACTCTCTTTTGCATAATATTGGGAATAGTAAAACCTGTTGTGGCACATTCAAACTTTTTCAACATTTCTCTCACCTTCAAGGGACTGATGTGTAGGTTGCTGTGTAGATTGAATGAGAGCAAATAAGGCAAAGCTGATGCCATATTACTAGCAGAACTGTATTGTTACTCAGATGGATATAGATACATAGGATACACCAGATCTATGGTTATTGATGCATTCCAGATGTACACGGGCCAAAAGCTAAGCAGACAATGAGTAATCTACAGGATTTAATTAGTCATATTTGTACCTCCTGAGCTCATCTTTAATTCCTCCTAAATTATGTATGAAACTTTTAATAATATTCTTGAACCATCTTAGTGGCTAGAATGTCACATTTGTCTTTATAAACACTATTTGGGCGCGATTTTGCCAACCCTGGGGAGGCGGGTTTGGAGGCGGGACTGCCGGGAAAATGGCAGAGTCTGGGGGCGGGTACCCATCCCGCCCCCAACCCGCCTCCGTGCCATCTTCCCAGGAGGCGGGCAGCCGACCCGCGCCGGGTCCCGTCTCCTGGAGGCGGGAAGGGGATTACAGCCACTTAACTGCCTGTTAACAGGTAGTTAACAGGCAGTTAAGAGGATTATCCCCATTTTTCCACCAGAGGCGCGGGCCTCCCGATGTCGGGAAACCCCGCCAGGGTCACCGAGGTGAGCAGTGAGTCTGCGGGGGTCGGAGGGGTCCAAAAGTGCGCTGTTTTTGACAGATGAATTGTCATCGTTTCACAACTCTGTTAAGCTGTCAAACACTGACATTCTCTGTAGTTTGATGAGTTCTTCAATTCAAGACTCATCAAACCTCTTTCTTTAGCAGAAATTAGATGGTTGTTGCATTGGAGAATGCAGCAGCCATCTGTCATCTCTGCCGCAGAGATGCGAGACTCTCCGCATCCCCAATGATTGAAGCCTGCAGGAAGAAACAAAGGTAAGTAAACATTTTCTATCACTTTCCACTCACCTCACATACTCACCGCTCCACACTTGCACCCATCACTTACCTTCACAGCGCACTTTTGCACCCCACCGACCCCCGCAGACCCACTGCTCGCCTCGGTGACCCTGGCGGGGTTCGAAGCCTTCGGGAAGCTCACACCTGTGTGGGTAAAATGGAAATAATCCTCTTATCTGCCTGTTAACTATGTTAAGTGGCTGTAATCCCCTTCCCGCCTCCAGGAGATGGGACCCGGCGCGGGTCGGCTACCCGCCTCCTGGGAGTATGGCACGGAGACGGGTTGGGGGCGGAATGGGCACCCGCCCCCAGATGTTGCCATTTTCCCGGCAGTCCCGCCTCCAAACCCGCCTCCCCAGGGCTGGCAAGATCGCGCCCTATGTTTCTTAATGCAGGCTTCAAAAGTTGGGGATGCGGAGAGTCTCACATCACACCGGCAGAGATGACAGATAGCTGCTGCATTCTCCGATGCAACAGCCATCTAATTTCTGCTCACAAAAGAGGTTTGGTGAGTCTTGAATACAAGGACTCATCAAACAACGTAGAATGTCAGTGTTTGACAGCTTCACAGAGCTGTCAAACGATGACAATTCATCTGTCAAAAATTTTTGACAGATGAAACGTCATACGCTGACGATCTCTGTAACCGGCTTCCCCTTAATTGGCCTGCTAAGCCCGCTGGGCGGGCTCAACAAGGTCAATCAAGGGAAAATAGCGTGGGTTGGCCACAAGTCGATGGAGGCGGGACTAAAACCCGACAAGCAGCAGTCCCGCTTCCAACACGCCCCCATTGGCAAAATCACCCCCATAGAATCATAGAATGGTTACAGCACAGAAGGAGGCCATTCGGCCTGTCAAGCACGTGCCGGCTCTCTGCAACAGCACTTCAGCTAGTCCCACTCCCCCATCCTTTCCCCGTAGCCCTGCAATTTGTTTTCCTTCAGATACTTATCCAATTCCCTTTTGAAAGCCAGGATTGGATCTGCCTCCACCACCCTTTCAGGCAGTGCATCCAAATCCTAACCACTCGCTGCGTAAAAAAGTTTTTCCTCATGTCGCTTTTGGTTCTTCTGCAAATCACCTTAAATCTGTGTCCTCTGATTCTCGACCCTTCCGCCAATGGGAACAGTTTCTCTCTATCTACTCTGTCTAGACCCCTCATGATTTTGAATACCTCTATCAAATCTCCTCTCAACCTTCTCTTCTCTAAGGAGAACAACCCCAGCTTCTCCAGTCTATCTACGTAACTGAAGTCCCTCATCCCTGGAATAATTCTCGTAAATCTTTTCTGCACCCTCTCTAAGTTCTTCACATCCTTCCTAAAATGCGGCGCCCAGAATTGGACACAATACTCCAGTTGCGGCCGAACCAGTGTTTTATAAAAGTTCATCATAACTTCCTTGCTTTTGCACTCTATGCCTCTATTTATGAAGCCCAGTATCCCGTATGCTTTTTTAACCACTTTCTCAACTTGCCCTGCCACCTTCAACGAATTGTGCACATATACCCCTAGGTCTCTCTGTTTATTCACCCCCTTTAGGATTGTACCCTTTAGTTTATATTGCCTCTCCTCGTTCTTCCTACCAAATTGTATCACTTCACACTGTTCTGTGTTAAATTTTATCTGCCACGTGTCCGCCCATTTCACCAGCCTGTCGATGTCTTCTTGAAGTCTATCACTATCCTCCTCACTGTTCACTATACTTCCAAGTTATGTGTCATCTGCAAATTTTGAAATTGTGCCCTGTACTCCCAAGTCCAAGTCATTAATATATATCAAGAAAAGCAGTGGTCCTAGTACTGACCCCTGGGTAACATCACTTTGTACCTTTCTCCAGTCCATAAAACTAGAATTAACCACTACTCTCTGTTTCCTGTCACTTAGCCAATTTCGTATCCATGCTGCCACTGTTCCTTCTATTCCATGGGCTTCAACTTTGCTGGCAAGCCCATTATGTGGCACTTTATCAAATGCCTTTTGGAAATCCACATACACGATGTCAACCGCATTGCCTTCATCAACCCTCTCTGTTACCTTATCAAAAAACTTGATCAAGTTAGTTAAACACAATTTGCCTTTAACAAATCTGTGCTAGCTTTCCTTAATTAATCCACACTTGTCCAAGTGACTGTTAATTTTGTCCCTGATTATCGTTTCTAAAAGTTTCCCCACTACTGAGGTTAAAATGACTGGCCTGTAGTTGCTGGGTTTATCCTTACTCCCTTTTTGGAACAAGTATGTAACATTTGCAATTCTCCAGTCCTCTGGCACCACCCCCGTATCTAAGGAGGATTGGAAGATTATGGCCAGTACCTCCGCGATTTCCTCCTTAACCTTCCTCAGCATCCTAGGATGCATCCCATCCAGTCCTGATGACTTATCAGCTTTAAGTACAGACAGCCTTTCTAGTACCTCCTCTTTATCAATTTTTATCTCATCCAGTATCTCCACTACCTCCTCTTTCACTATGACTTTGGCAGCATCTTCTTCCTTGGTGAAGACAAATGCAAAGCACTCATTTAATACCTCAGCCATGCCCTCTGCCTCCATGCATAGGTCTCCTTTGTGGTCCCTAATCAGCCCCACCCCTCCTCTTACTACACGTTTATTATTTCTATGCCGAAAGAAGACTTTTAAATTCCCTTTTATGTTAGCTGCCAATCTATTCTCATACTCTCTCTTTGCCCCTCTTATTTTCTTTTTCACTTCCCCTCTGAACTTTCTATATTCAGTCTGATTCTCATTTGTATTCTCAACCTGACATCTGTCATATGCGCTTTTTTTCTACTTCATCTTACTCTCTACCTCTTTCGTCATCCAGCGAGCTCTGGCTTTTGTTGCCCTACCTTTCCCCCTCATGGGAATGTACCTCAACTGTACCCGAACCATCTCCTCTTTAAAGGCAGCCCATTGTTCGATTACAGTTTGCCTGCCATTCTTTGATTCCAGTTTACCCGGGCCAGATCCATTCTCAGTCCACTGAAATTTGCCTTCCTCCAATTAAGTATTTTTACTCTAGATTGCTCCCTGTCCTTTTTCATAGCTAATCCAAATCTTTACTTGCAGGAATAGCCTTTAGGGATAATTATCCAACTTTGCCCTTCCACCTGGGAGCCTCGCCCACTGGAGCCACATATCAGAAATTCAGTTGTGCGTTGCACAAGATTTCTCAACCTGTTTTACTCTCTGAATATGCAGCACCAGATTATTGAAGTCAATGCTACCTTCTCAGGCAGCTGTCATGATGCCTTAATTTTAAGGCAGTCCATGGTCCCGCCAGCATTTCACCCAGATAGGCAAACCTCTGGGAGGTTCCTGGGTATTTAAAACTGTGCTCTGGAGCCACATGATACGTCTGCATTATCCCAATATACCAGCTGAACATAGGTATAATGAGGTGCATGCATCCACCAGAGTAATCATCGAGTACACTACTGGCACATTGAAGCAGTATTTTTGGTGCTTGGATAGATCTGAGAGCCATTTCAATATAGCCCGGTTAAACTTTCAAAGGTAATGGTAATGCTCTGCAGGCTGCACAACTTTGCCTTGCATGTCATGAAGGACCCAGAAAAGGAAGACACCATGCAGAAGCAAGGGGACCAGCATGAACAGCAGGAGGAGCCTAAAGAGGCTGCATATCCAGCTGTGAAAGCCATTTGACAAGATCTCTTATAGGAGACCATGTCCCAACATTAAGCATTGCCCATTGTATTAACAGCCCTGTTTATATTTTCCTCATGCACACCACTAAATCAGATTTTTCTGATCTGGCCCGGGTAAATTGGAATCAAAGAATAGCAGGCAAAACTGTAATCGAACAATGGGCTGCCTTTAAAGAGGAGATGGTTCGGGTACAGTCGAGGTACATTCCCACGAAGGGGAAAGGTAGGGCAACAAAAGACAGAGCTCCCTGGATGATGAAAGAGATAGAGAGTAAGATGAAGCAGAAAAAGAGCACGTGTGACAGATGTCAGGTTGAGAATACAAATGAGAATCAGACTGAATATAGAAAGTTCAGAGGGGAAGTGAAAAAGAAAATAAGAGGGGCAAAGAGAGAGTGTGAGAATAGATTGGCAGCTAACATAAAAGGCAATTCAAAAGTCTTCTATAGGCGTAGTCTTAACTCTCTCACTGAACTCCTAAAACTACTTACTGAAACATAAAAGTAAAAGGAAAGATGAGAGAAATTAACCAAAGAGTAAAAGTGTGAAAGAGAGACAGAAGACTCATTAACTTACTAAAATTATATTACTTTGAATCCATCTTGTAGTCAGCCATTCTTTAATCGTGCAGCAAAGAATCAGCTTTTCAATCTAGACTGAACTGATTAGACACAGTTCTTAGGCATGACTAAACGGATGTAGCAAATGAGAAAGAAAAGTAATGTCAAAAACAAAAACAGAAACTGCAACAAATACATAGCAATTCAGGGAGCAAATATAAAGATAAAAAAATGAGTTAATGATTTGGGTGTGTACCCTTTTTCAGGTGAAGCTCTGTTAACTTCTCCTTTCTCTTTACAGATACAGACTGGCCTGCTGTGTATTTCCAGCATTTTCTGCTTTTATTTTAAAGCAACTAGCAGTTACTTGATGGTAAATATGTCCAATAAAAAGTTATAGGGCCGAAAATTGATCCCGGGACGCGAGAGTACGCACTGCGTACTCTCGCGTATTCCCACTCCAATTGCCGGTTTTCTGCATGCCCTGCGCATGCGCTGAAAACCGGCAATTGCTCTTCTGAAAAGGGGGCGGGGCCTGGGTGCATCGCGTGCGCGCTACAGGCTGCGCGCACGCTGTGCACTTCATGCTTTGGACGCGCAGGTAAGTAGGGAAGATTTTGGAAATGTAAAAAGGAGGAGTAAGACCCGCTTTTAAGAAGGTAAGTAGTGAATTAAGTATTTTTTTGAATTTTTTTTTACAGGTATATCTTTTTTATAGACTTTAAAGACAGGTAAGTTTATTTTTATAACTTTTTAAAAGATTTTAAATTTTTTCAAAAATTTAATTTTTTATTTAAAATGGTTAATTTAATTAACTATACTTATTTTATTAATGTGATGGGTTTTTTTTTAAATTTAATTGAGGTTTAGCTGTTATTTTGGGGGGGTGTAAGATTCATAGATTTCACAGCCATGCTGTGAGACTTATGAATGGAAGATGGTGTGCTGCCATTGGCTCTAACTGAGTCACGTGATCCCACAGCTCGCACGAATTCACTACGCCGGTGGGATACGCAAGCACTGCCCAGCTGATGTCTGGAACATCAAGTTCGTGCGAGCTGGATCAGAAAAAGCATAAGCGAGGTGAGACATCGCGGGGAAGGCTTACCCCCGCGGGAACAGAGCGAGATCAATTTCTGGGCCAATATGTCCAATTATGGAGCTCACTCGAAGCCCTGAGCAATGAGATCCTCCTCTACCTGTCTTCCTGATGCACAAGTTTCCACCGATTTCCCTTTAACAAGGATTTAACAGTCTTTACCAAACTTTTTTCTTGAAGCGGGATCTAGCTTTTATAAACAGGCAAGATTATCGGGTAAAATCACCAATCCCACACTCCCAGGAGAGAGCTAAGCTCAAACAAAAGGCAGGTCGGAGAGTCAGCACTACGGTGTTATAGCCCTGTTTCTGACCTTTGAGCACAGCTCCCTGCTGGGAACTCAGGATTGGTGAATTTACTCTTCTGAGTAGTGGAAAAATGGTAGAAAAATCCATTAAACCTAACACACTGAAGAAAATACATAGAGAAATATTCCCTTAGTCATCATGAATGCTGTGCGTATGCTTTTGTTTAATTGTATAGATTGAGATTCATTATTTTGTAATCACTTTTGTAAGGACGACATAAACATACTCTTTATATTCTTGTGAAAACTACATCAATTATAACAGCCCTCTATCCTACTGGCTTAGGTATTAATACCTGGTGCCAGTCTATTAAAGCACCTATTTAATTGATCTCTCAGCGTAGTCACTCTCATTCCCAAGTAGTCAAATTGATGGCTGTCTGAAGAATTTGAATATTGAAGCCTGTTTAGATGCAAATTGCTTTTGCTAACTAAAATATATGTTAAACTGGCAGAGCGCTTAACTAATTAGCCATTAACTCGAATGTTCTTTTGGGTTTTGTGAGTCTTTCTGTTCAATTATACATGGGCATTGTCGGGTTGCTTTATGGTGTTGGTGTGGGGTGGTGCCAACCTGGCGCATCATGTGGCAGCCAGGGTGTACAGCATCAAGTGAAGTAAATCTGGCCAGTACTTGAAATCTTTTGAATTCTAATTTTTGAACAAGAGGTAGAGAGAGATCATCTCTTAATAGTGAACTGAGAATTGTATGAACAGAATGATTGACTTGTTTTATTTGGGAGAATTGTGAATAGCGACAGCTCTATTGCATCAAATTGGGCCCTTACGTAAAAAGAAAAAGCTCTATTAAGAAAACAGCAACAGTGACAACATGAAATAAAAATAAAGAGCTGCATTAGTCACGTGGAACAGATCAAATGCCTTGAACAGACAGAGCCCATTGTCAAAGAAAATAGAACAAACACATTAAAAAAGTACATTTCAGATGTAAAGTTAATCGAGCTCAAACAATAGCTTCAGTGATTGGAGTTTAAAGAGACAGTACCTTTTCGTGGATCTGTATACCCTTGAATTTAACACGGTCTACATTTGAAACAGGGAAAGCAATGTAGCAGCCTCAGTACCCACTGATAAGGCAGTGGTCCAGAAACATCATTCAGGCTTATCAACATCTCAGATGGGCATATCTACATTGATCGACTCTGAGTGCTTTGTATTACAAGATATGAAGTATTTTGTCTGCATGGGATGATGCACAAATTTATAAATTTAAGTGAGTGACTGACCCAATAGAAGCTGTCGACATTTGTGCACTTAAATGGGATGTGCTTTAAACCAGCGTGCATTTAACCAGAAAATGAAACATTTAGATAATGGCAAAACATTGGGATTCTGAAAATTGGGATTCTGAAAATTATGTATTTAACAGGTATGTGCATTCAGCTGTTTGGCAGTTAAGTGGTCTTCATTGTGTCCACATATTAAGGTGAATGATCTATACTTCTATCTATTACTTTATTATTTTAAACTTATACTATGTATGAACTCTGTAATAATTATACCTCCACATGATTTTAACAACAGTGTGCAGCAACAGTAATCACAACCTAAAAATATTAAACAAATTTATTACGATAGCAAAATACTGCGGATGCTGGAAATCCGAAATAACAACAGAAAACGCTGAAAAAACTCAGCAGGCCAGGCAGCATCCGTGGAGAGAAAAACAGAGTTAACGTTTCAGGTCGAAGACCTTTCGTCAGAACTGGAAAAAAGCAGGAAATGAAATAGATTTAAAGCAATTTTATTTTTTCATCCACCCTTTAGTTTGGCCCCCCCTTTTTTTTTTCCTCCCAGAAGCTGACAGCTGTCCTTCATTCTGCCAGTACATTTCACACTTCTTTTAGCCTCAACCTGTCACATTAACACCTCCTCTTGCCTTGATCATCTCTTAATGTCTCTCAATGTCTCTTAATCTCTCCTTTTGTTCTTTCATCCCCTCCCCCCTTTTCCCAGCTTTATCCTTGCTTTAAATCTATTTCATTTCCTGCTTTTTTCCAGTTCTGACGAAAGGTCTTCGACCTGAAACGTTAACTCTGTTTCTCTCTCCACGGATGCTGCCTGGCCTGCTGAGTTTTTCCAGCGTTTTCTGTTGTTAAACAAATTTATTACTTGGCTAAGTATACTGGACTTTATTTTGTAATTTTCCCCTCACCTCTTCTGAAGGCACTCATTCATTCTGGGGTACCCGGCCATATGTGACAGGCTCAAATAACTATTCCTCACGTGCCAGCCAAGATAGTAAGTGTCAGTTAGCTATTTGCTTGTTTTTGGGGGAGGAATCATTCCCAAGTCTCATAATGTCCTCACCCAACATACACACATAAGCACTTAACAGCTAGAGTTGCTAGATAATGATCAGAAGTAGGAATCTTGGATGATTTACTCCCCCATTCCTTAACCAGTGATGCGAGACCAAAATAACACACAGTCCAGCACCAACCAAACCAGATGACTAGGATGATGGCACATAGATCTTTACTGTAACTTGTAATGAGTCTGAGCAGCTAATGCATCCAACCCAGCCCAAACAGATAACTGTTACAGGAGCAACCATTAGTTGACAGGGCTGTATATGGCCAAAATAACCTACAAGCTACTACCCATTAAACTACTGCTCAAACAGTCCAAAGGTGAGATATATGTCAATGGATCCTCTCAACTTCTGGTGGTGTGTGGCGTCATTCAGTTTCTTTTAGAGTCCAGATGCATCACCAACATATTTTAATTAATGACACAAAGCAATATGATGTTGCTTAGCTGAAAATGCCATCAGTCTTATCCAGATGATCTGCAATGTCACTAACAGCTGTAGACTTTAAGGGGGAAAAACTGGGTCGCGCCCCCTTTGGGGTGCTAACTTCGCCGGGGCGCTTCTTTTAGTGCCTCTGAAAAAATTAGCGCCCCCACGCCCGAAATTCACCGTAGTGCCCCAAGAGGGAGGCGGGGCGCTACTGGAAGCGCCCCGCCTCCCTCTTGGGGCGTTGCGAGTGAATATCACGGCGCTATGTGCCGCGGTACTGCAGGCCTACCTCCCCTTCTTAAAGGGGAGGGGCCTAGCGCAGCGCGACCCGGGCCCAGCTGGGCCACCAGGGATCGGAGTGCCGGCAAAAGAGCCCGGCACTCAAGAGAAGTGCCGGGCTCATGGAGCGCAGCCGACACTCTGCGGGGGGGGGGGGGGGGGGGGGGGCGGGGGGCGGGGGTGGGGCTGCAGAGGAGGCCGGGGACGGCAACGGGGTCAGGTGCTGGCAGGCAGCCAGCAACAAAAATGGCCGACCGGCACCTCCCCCTTAATTTGCGACGCCCCAACCGCAGCTAGGCCCCCCCTGACCCCGTCAGACATAATGTCCGGCGGTATGTCAGGGGGCGCTACCGAAGATCGCGGCCGGGGCGCGAGCGGGGCGCTGCGCACGGCGATGACGCCATCACCGGCAGCGCAGCGCCACAGGGCGCTAACGGTTACCGCTGCCGCTAACCTCCCGCTGAATTTCGTGGGGGGCATTGGCGGTGCCCCGCCCAGGCGCTTGTTGCTTTGTGCCCCGTTAGCGCCCTCTTAGGGTGTTAACGGGAGGCGCAAAGCAACTGAATTTTTAGGCCTAAATCTTAAAGAAATATCCTACTGTTTTCCATGACATTGATAAACTGAAGATTGATCAAGATGAGCTGCACATAGATTAAATAGTGAACCTGACTGTGCAGGCCCGCTGATGCATCACTTTTCACTTGCACAAATTGGTTGAAAAAGAACTGGTAGATCCAAAAGTAATTGAGGAAGTAGAAAGCCCAACACCCTGGGTCTCACTTAATTGTTGTACTGAAGCTGAAGCAATCTGGCAAGATCAGACTTTGTGTTAAAACATGTCTGTCCATCCAATCAATCAAACTTGAGAGGCACTGCACTCTTACAATGAATAATACAATTGCAAATCTAAACGGCATAAAAGTCTTCTCCAAGCTGGACTGTTCAAAATGGAGCTGCATTGAGAGTTTAGGTACGTGACTACATTCACAACCCATGTTGGACTCCAGAGATACAAATACCTACATTTTGGCATTTATTCTGCTTCTATGAGAGAATATAGACATCTATCAGTTGTCTTGTCTTTGATTTTCTAATGCAGCATTTTTTTGTTTGGAACTTCTCCCAATCCCCAAATGAAATAGGAACCCAGTTTTGTGGGGATAATGTGGGGCAAGATCCAATTTCCTACGACTCTTTAGTCCAGCATGTTATCTGTCAATTTACTGCAGCAACAGGCTCTATAAAGCAGATTGGATTTGTGTTATACTATTTTAGCGATTCAATGACTGTGTGAGTACTATTAATATCTTACAATACAAATTGGGGGAAATGTATCTTTAACTGCCTCTTCGATAAATCTGAAAGTACCTGTTAGCAGATCACATCTGTCACTGACCTTCATCCTGCTTAAATTGAGCTTTTATTTGCTGGTGAATTGACGTTAGTTTTTGGAGTAAAAACAGAAAATGTTGGAAATACTTAGCAGGTCAGGCAGCATCTGTGGAGAGAGAAACAGAGTTAACGTTTCAGGTCGATGACCCTTCGTCAGAACTGGAAAAAGCAGGAGATGTAACAGATTTTAAGCAAGTGTTGGGGCAGGGAAAGGGGGGAGGGGAGGAAAGAACAAAAGCGAAGGTCTGTGATCGGATGGAAGGCAGGAGAGATTAAGAGACATTAAGAGAGATTAAGAGATGGTGCAAGGCAAAAGGAGATGGTAATGGGACAAGTTAAGAAACAAAAGATGGCTCTAGATGAAGTGTAAACGGCACTGGCAGAATGAAGGACAGCTGCCATGTGGGAGAGAGAAAAAAATAAATAAAATAAATGGAAAAAAAAAAGTTTTTGGCATGTTCAGTTCAATAGATAGAGATAGAGATTATTCAGCCTGAAACCTACATTCTTGTTATCTTCTTACATTCCAGCATGTGTGGCATATCCATGACAGGTCCATTGAGGAAAATCAGTCAGGTCAGTGGAAGAGAAATTCCTAACCAGATAGTGTGGTTTGTCTGATAGACATGTTTGTCAATGAAGAATCGGTATCTAAGAAGCTGCACTGTAACTGTCTATATTTGCAAGATACCAGGCATCATCAACATTGTCTTATATGTGAATTTTAGAACCTTGCCTTGTGTCCCAAGGATGACAAACCCTGTGTCCACAGCTATATTAAAGGCTTTTCAGAACCATATTAGCAGCAATTTGATTTAAAAATAATAAAGAATTTATAGGATTGTATTCCCCTTTTAAAAGTTAAATTCATAAGACATGAAAAAGGCTTCAAATATTTTACAGACTTTAAAAAAATATCCTTTTGGATTCTTTTCCTTTTAGTTGCTTATTCTTCCATATTTTAAGGCCCCACAAACATTGTCAGAGGGAATGTCCCATCTTTGGCTGTTAAGACTATTTGAACTGTAAATATAATAAGTATTTTTTGAGAGCAAGTTACTGCTCATTTGGGAATGTACAGTCTAGTTCCCCATTTTACTTCTCTGAAAGTTCCCCGAGGCTATGTGGCTTTCTTCCCCTGAACATGCAGTGGGCAGATTGTCCATTGCCCTATTTAGGAAGCAGACCTTAGTATCCTAGAAGAGACATTGGCCGGAGTTTTGCCGGCGCTGAGAGGACGGGATCAGAGGCGGGTCAGCTGAAAAATCTGAAATGATTGATAGCAGGCCGGGAACCCGCTGTCAACCCACCTCCACGCTAGTCTCCCAGGTGTCGGGTCTGTCATTGCTGAACAGACCTGACACCAAGCGGCGGGGAAGGCAATTTATATCATTAGCTGGATTGTTAAGAGGAAATTAAGTCTTAGTTTAAGCTTACCTTTAGATTTTAAGAGTTCGCCAATGGATTCCGTACTGCTCGGGGATCACATCAGGGAAGGAGCTCGGGTGTTGTGTCAGCAGGTGATGATTTACTAACTTGACAGCTGCTGGTCTATAAAAGCACCCATTCCATAAGTCTTCACTTTCCAAGGTTAGAAGCTGTTATTGCATTTGGAAGACAGATTGAGCTTTATGCAGGTTGCAAGTGTTTGGAGCAAACTCTGTACCCAGTGTCACCTCATTGGAACAACCTCTCTCACCATTGACAGATCGCTTCTGTCATCTCAACCTCACCTGCCATCTATTCCATCAGCATCAGGGCCCTTGAAACTATCTCACCTTGGTCCTCAGAATCCCACCACGATCAGCCCCGACACCAGCATCACCAGGCACACCAGCAGCACCAACATCAACACCAACCTTCTCCACGATCACCGGATGCTGCTCAGGACAGAAGGCATCAGCACCCAACCACATTACTGCCCGGGATGCCAGGGATGGCCTCACCCTTGTCAGATTTACTTCACATGATGCTGCACACCCCGGCTGCCACATCATGCGCCAGGTAGGCACCACCCCACACCAACACCATAAAGCATCCCGACAATGTCCAAGCCATTCCTATCACACTCATCACCATTGCGGGGTGGGGATACCATTATGTCTCACCATTCACTGCAACTCACTAAGCCACTTCCAAAGGTGCACATAAATCTGTCCAAGAACGCAAAGATTTCAAAATAAAGGTTTCAATGTTTGATAGCACATTAACAGAAACTTCACATGAACATTGGCTAAACACCCAAGTGCCTACCCTTATGTGCTGTTAGTTGGTATGATTGGACTAGGATGAGGGTGAGTGTGAGGGGTGGCTAGTGAGATGGGGATGTGATAATGTAGATAGAGAGGGATGAGTGCAGGTGCAAGGTAAGTTGATGTGAGTAAGGATGTGCAGGAGTAGGGTAGGGAAGGCAGAATGATGGGGATGTAATGAGTGGCACAGCAGGATGAGGTTGAGTGTGGCTTGGCAGTAACATTTTGTGATCCACTGAGATCATTGAAAGGTTTGTGCCACTGCAACCTGGTCCTCCTGACCACATCCCTGCTTGTGCCCTCCTGTGCAATGTTCAACCAGGCTGCGTTGGTCTCATGGAGAGGTCCTTCCGCCCATTGGAAGAGCAGAGAACCTCCCTGCATGCTGTGACTCCCTCCATAAGCATATGGAGGGAGTCATGGGAGAGCCTGGGTCCAGTACTTGCCAGTGTTTGCAGCACTTCAAAATAAATTTGGACATGGCCCCTTTAAGGAAACCGGCCGGTGACGCGTCATCAAATGACGTCAGCAGACCCGCTTCTTTTTAATTGGCTGGAAACCTCGCTGGGCGGGCATAACAAGCCCAATCATCGTAAAATTACTTCAACAGAGCGGGCTGGAGCCAGCAGCTGGGTCGCACCCCGCCACCGACACTGGCCGCCCCAGACCCGCCGAGGTAGGCGAAATCACAGCCATTCTTTCTCATTTTCTCTTCCCCATTGGTCTACACTCAAGGTGCTTCCCTGTGCAGCTTGGCTGTAATTAGGAACTGAGCAGAGCAATGGCTCAAACCTGTATATTTCAATTCAGGAGCAGCTTGGGCCTTTGTGCTTCCTCTATGCGGCCCTGTGCATTGGTGCTGCAACATACAGCGCCATCTAGACATCTAATTTTGAAACTCTCGGTTTCTCTTTATAACAGATCTGACTAGTTAGTGCGCAAGGCCAGCTGTTGCTTCACTACTGAACAATTGGGCAATAAGTTACATACCTGCACTTACTATAGAAAAAAGAAAACAACTTAGTAAAGTTGAAATAATTACATAAAATGTATATTTCTATATAAGTTATTATACTCATTTGTGGATAATTGAATAAATTATTTAACATTGTATTTGTCGTGTACAAAAATGCATAATGTACATATATCATCAGTATTACTTCAATAGCCAATAGAAAATAACTCACATCATTTCATAATACCTGCATTATTTCGTAAGCTGAAAACTATATATTGTACACACATATTTTATGCACATTACACAATGCAAAAATAAAATGTGCAATTCAGTGCTATAATATTTAGCTAACACTATTATATCTGTTCCTACTTGTGAATTGTGGATGACACTGCTTTAAGGTACTGGCTATATATAGTATAAGATATTTCCATTGCATGCACATATGAACATCTATTATGCAATACCATACACTACAAAATCACAAGATATTTCTTGGGATTCCTCTGTGGGTCATTCTGACAGCAAATACTTTTTCAGTTGTTAAGACAACAATTTCTATGTCTGCACCTTGAAATGTCAACTGCCTGAAATTATGCCTTCAGGATATGTGCATAGAAATACTTAACATTTTCATTTGAATTTTCTTTCTCCACTGTGTTGGTCATTTAAAAAAAATGGATTAACAAGTCTGCTAAAGTGGTGGAGAAAGGAATTTAAGATAAACGTTTTAAGTTTTGTATCCTCCAGCATAATTTCAGTGCTAAGATCAATAAAAAAAACATGATAAAAGGGCAGAATTTATGCAAATTTGGAAATCAAGGGTGCGCTGCCCATAATTATCCACCAATTATTGATGGAGAATCAAGGGCAACACACTCTGAGCTTTTCCAATTTATGTGGCCAACAGTCAAGGCTCTGGTAGTGTGAATTCGGATTCCACATTGTAATGCAGAATACAACTCAGTCATTGGTCCGGATTTTCCGATCGGAGGCTTCCTGCGTGCGGATGCCTCCGATCGGAAAAAATCTACGCACTTACCTGCTGGCTCCGTTGGTCCCGAGACTTCCGCTCCTGGGCCTCTCCTGGTCCGCGCGCGCAGAGGTCCAGGTATCCCAGGGGCGCAGGCAGTTCACAAGCGTCCCTGGGATCACGTGGGCCATGGGGAACCAATCAAAGAAGGAATCCCCCTTCACACTTTTGACAGGTCTCTACGCACAGATCTGTCAAAAGTATGAATGGGGATCACTTAAAAAACAGTTAAACATTAAATAATTTTTTTTAAAAAGCACGTATTTAAAATGAGTTAAAATTACATTAAAATAAATATTTTAAACAGAAATTAAATTTTTTGAAAAAAATAATTAAAGTTTTTTACAGGGGCTAAAAATAGTCTTACTTTTTTTTATATTTTTAAATTATAAATGAGTGGAAAAAAAATATTTTTTATTTTTTTTAGCTCTTATGCTGGTAAGAGCAGACCTTACGCTGCTTTTACCAGGCGTAAGATTTTTAAAGGTTTTCAGCGGGCGGAGGTTGTGCAGAAAGCGGAACGCTCCGTCCGCGGAGGCCCTTCTCCCGGGCAGGCGGAGATCTGTCAAGAGGATTTAGTGCATGCACTTTACATGTCTGAAACCGGCACTTGCGAGGCCCCTACGGGTGCGTACACACCTCGTACGCACCCGTGGGGGTCGGAATATCCGGCCCAATATATACTAATGCCTACCAAAAATAATTTCCATACAGTGATTAACTGTAACACAATGTTAAAACCACCGTTAATCTGCAATTCTGTGCACTTTTCAACATGCTTTTATTTTTCACTCAGCTCACCAGGCACAATTGTTGTGTTCTCTGCTTCTTATGCATCCCTTCCTGATGGTTCTAGTTCTAGTTCAGATTGCCAACGGTTAAATCATTACCAGCAAGTCCTTCCCCTGGGGAAGCTGACAGAAAATAATTTTCATCCTCTATTGTTCAACCAGACGTAGACACCAAACAGATCCTGAAGTCCTGCCTGTGATTTCATCGGAAAGAATATCAAATCCCAAAAGTGGAAGTATCGGTATCAAATACGGGGGAGTGGGTGGGATTATACATTAACCTCACTTTACACCTCTTTGGTACAAATACAGGTTAAAAAAATTGGCCTCTCACTCTTCCTTTGTTTTTCACTGGGAGAATGCATTTAGTTATGTCTTATTTCTTACCCTAAAACATTAACATATCTTTGAAATTTCGTAGCACTCATCATCTATCTTGGTAATTGAAGCCATTACTAGTATTTTGGGATGAGCAATGGGATGGCTTGCTCTTTCAGAAACATAGAAACATAGAAAAATAGGAGCAGGAGTAGGCCATTCGGCCCTTCGAGCCTGCTCCGCCATTCAATATGATCATGGCTGATCCTCTATCTCAATACCATATTCCCGCTCTTTCCCCATATACCTTGATGCCTTTTGTGTCTAGAAATCTATCTAACTCCTTCTTAAATATATTCAGTGACTTGGCCTCCACAGCCTTCTGTGGACCTGATGGCTTACATCCTAGGGTCTTGAGGGAAGTGGCAGTAGGAATTGTGGATGCTTTGGTAATAATTTTCCAAAACTCCCTGAACTCAGCAAAGGTCCCGGCAGATTGGAAAACTGCGAATGTAACACCCTTATTTAAAAAGGGTTGTAGGCAGAAGGCTGGAAATTATAGACCAGTTAGCCTAACATCTGTGGTGGGTAAAATTTTGGAGTCTATTATTAAGGAGACAGTAACGGAACATTTAGATAAACATAATTTAATAGGACAAAGTCAGCATGGCTTTATGAAGGGGAAGTCATGTCTGACAAATTTGCTCGAGTTCTTTGAGGACATAACGTACAGGGTAGATAAAGGGGAACCAGTGGATGTAGTGTATTTAGACTTCCAGAAGGCATTCGACAAGGTGCCACATAAAAGATTATTACTCAAGATAAAAAATCACTGGATTGGGGGTAATATTCTGGCATGGGTGGAGGATTGGTTATCTAACAGGAAGCAGAGAGTTGGGATAAATGGTTCATTCTCGGACTGGCAACCAGTAGCCAGTGGTGTTCCGCAGGGGTTGGTGCTGGGTCCCCAACTCTTTACAATCTATATTAATGATTTGGAGGAGGGGACCGAGTGTAACATATCAAAGTTTGCAGATGATACAAAGATGGGAGGGAAAGTAGAGAGTGAGGAGGACATAAAAAACCTACAAGGGGATATAGACAGGCTGGGTGAGTGGGCAGAGATTTGGCAGATGCAATACAATATTGGAAAATGTGAGGTTATGCACTTTGGCAGGAAAAATCAGAGAGCAAGTTATTATCTTAATGGCGAGAAACTGGAAAGTATTGCAGTACAAAGGGATCTGGGGGTCTTGGTGCAAGAAAATCAAAAAGTTAGTATGCAGGTGCAGCAGGTGATCAAGAAAGCCAATGGAATGTTGGCTTTTATTGCTAGGGGGATAGAATATAAAAACAGGGAGGTATTGCTGCAGTTGTATAGGGTATTGGTGAGACCGCACCTGGAGTACTGCATACAGTTTTGGTGTCCATACTTAAGAAAAGACATACTTGCTCTCGAGGCAGTACAAAGAAGGTTCACTCGGTTAATTCCGGGGATGAGGGGGTGGACATACGAGGAGAGGTTGAGTAGATTGGGACTCTACTCATTGGAGTTCAGAAGAATGAGAGGCGATCTTATTGAAACATATAAGATTGTGAAGGGGCTTGATCGGGTGGACGCGGTGAGGATGTTCCCAATGATGGGTGAAACTAGAACTAGGGGACATAATCTTAGAATAAGGGGCTGCTCTTTCAAAACTGAGATGAGGAGAAACTTTTTCACTCAGAGGGTAGTGGGTCTGTGGAATTTGCTACCCCAGGAAGCTGTGGAAGCGACTTCATTAAATAAATTTAAAACAGAAATAGACCGTTTCCTAGAAGTAAAGGGAATTAGGGGTTACGGGGAGCGGGCTGGAAATTGGACATGAGTTTGAGTTCGGATCGGTCAAGGCCCTGTGGGTGGCGGAGCGGGCCCAGGGGCCGAGTGGCCTGGTCCTGCTCCTACTTCTTGTGTTCTTTAGAGTTGAGGTTGGATCAGATCAGCCATGATCTCATTGAATGGCGGAGCAGGCTCGAGGGGCCGATTGGTCTACTCCTGCTCCTATTTCTTATGTTCTTATGTTCTTATGTAGAGAATTCCACAGGTTCACCACCCTCTGAGTGAAGAAATTTCTCCTCATCTCAGTCTTAAATGTCCTACCCCGTATCCTGAGACTGTGACCCCTCGTTCTAGACCCCCCAGCCAGGGGAAACATCCTCCCTGCATCCAGTCTGTCTAGCCCTCTCAGAATTTTATACGTTTCAATGAGATCCCCTCTCATTCTTCTAAACTCTAGTGAATACAGGCCTAGTCGGCCCAATCTCTCCTCATACCTCTCCTCTCCTCCTGCCATCCCAGGAATCAGTCTGGTGAACCTTTGCTGCACTCCCTCTATGGCAAGTATATCCTTTCTTAGGTAACATAAGAAATAGGAGCAGGAGTAGGCCAATCGGCCCCTCGAGCCTGCTCCGCCATTCAATAAGATCATGGCTGATCTGATCCTAACCGCCAATCTACTATCTATCACAAAACCATCTCCTGCATCTAACAGAATTGCACACACGAAATAGGAGCAGAATCAGGCTACACGGTCCCTGGGCCCGCTCCACTACCCACAGGGCCATGACCGATCCGAACCTAGACTCATGTCCAAATTCCTGCCCGCTCCCCGTAACCCTTAATGCCCTTTACTTCTAGGAAACTGTCTATTTCTGTTTTAAATTTATTTAATGATGTAGCTTCTACAGCTTTTTGTGGCAGCACATTCCATGGACCTACCACCCTCTGAGTGAAGTAGTTCCTCCTCATCTCAGTTTTGAAAGAGCAGCCCCTTATTCTAAGACTATGTCCCCTAGTTCTAGTCTCACCCGTGTAAGGGTTTTCTCTGAACCTGTGAGATTCGTGTGGCTCTGTGCAGCCTGGATGCTAGTGCGTGTTTAGGCCTTATTGCCTGTTCTGGTCTCCAGCCAGTCTGGGAGCACTAGACACCTGTGAGTGGTTCGACCCACTCGCCCTTACGGTTCTGACACTGGACTTAGATGCGAGAGCAGTAATAGAGAGAAAACTCAGGTAGACCCGGTTGAATGGTACGAAATGGAAAATCTTTATTGCATATTATTCAAGATTATGAAATACATGTCATAAGCACAGATTAATGACAGTACAATCTTACACGCAGTTATGTAACTAATTTCAGGGAAACGAGGAACGAACGACACATCGTAAATGGGGGCACACATTACAATTATCCTTAAAACTTAAACCCTCCCCTATCAATACCTGCTCTAAACTAGATTTGTAGGATCGAGACTCATGCTCACCACTCGTGATAACTCGGAGAATTCCGAAAACTCTGATCGGGTGTTTTTCACCGCAGCACCTGATCACCCACGTGTTGGTCAGGGGTATCTGTACCCCACTTGTTTACTCGTTTCTGCTCCGGCTAGCAGGCTGGACCGTCTGCTGTCATGAAGATCTGTGTTGTCCTCGGAGTTCCGACTCTACTCAAAAAAGAGTCTTCCTGTGCCCTCGCACTGATGCGATAAAATTCGAAGAATAGTCTTCCTGGCTGTTCTGTAAAATTCAAAGATGGTCTTCCTGGGCAAGGAAAGTGTCTATTCGACCTACAGGCGCGGTCGGAACTTACTGACCGTGGCGATACGTATGGTCTTCTTCTCTTCTCATCTCATCTCATCTCATCTCATCTCATCTCATCTCGGGCCTTCGGTTCCAACACCGTTTACCAACTTCTCGGGATGGTGCGCCCGTTTCAAGGCTTCACAGCCCAGTTCCACACAGATCTTCGCGGCAAGCCACGAGGCCGATCCGGGCGGATCGTAAAGTTCAACAGTCTTTTAAAAGAGACACGAGGCAAGCAGGAACAAGACGGCGAGTCAAGAGCAGCCACGAGGATAAACGCCAGCAGGATAAGAGTCAAACGAATAAGAGAAAGATGGACGGTTGGAGCTTGCAGTTATAGTGCAAAACTCTTCCTTTTCCCGCCCAACCTTAATGTCTTTTCTTTTGTTAGGGTTTGGCGCTCAAATTTCTTGTATAGGGTGATCTCCGTTTTAATGGGTTTCGGGGATACTCGTAACTGTCTGAGTACCTGTTAATATTTTTCCCATTGTTTAATCGGTCGGTGTTCTCCCTGGAGGGGTTTTGGGGCTCCCAAATGTTTTCTGTAACTACCCGCTAACGGCTCTCTCATCGTAGAGTTGTTGGGATTTTGCATATTAATGTCTTTGGATGGGTCCTTGATTACTCGGTACAATAGCCCTTATTCGCACCTGGGAGACCGATTTCAGTATTTATGTGTATACTGCAAACCCATGATGTCTCGTGTATTATCTTAAATGTGCTTAGTCTTGATCGATCTTGCACAAATGTTTATTGGAACGCCATCTTGTCTGCCTGTTGAAAAATCTAGAATGTTCTGCCACGAGGCGTGGCGGCCATTTTACAAGCTGCTTGTGTCCACTTTGAAAACCTGACAGCATTCTGCTGAAATAAAGCTGTTTGAACGAAACTATGTGTTTTCTCCTTATTTATAAAATCGCGATATATTGCGAATTCTACACCCGTCATCGGGAACATCCTCCCCGCATCCACCCGATCCAACCCCTTCACAATCTTATATGTTTCAATAAGATCGCCTCTCATTCTTCTGAACTCCAATGAGTAGAGTCCCAATCTACCCAACCTCTCCTCATATGACCACCCCCTCATCCCCGGGATTAACCGAGTGAACCTTTTTTGCACTGCCTCGAGAGCAAGGATGTCTTTCCTTAAGTAAGGAGACCAAAACTGCACACAGTACTCCAGGTGTGGTCTCACCAAGGCCCTGTATAACTGTAGTAAGACATCCTTGCTCCTGTACTCAAATCCTCTTGCAATGAAGGCCAACATACCATTTGCCTTCCTAACTGCTTGCTGCACCTGCATGTTTGCTTTCAGTGACTGGTATACAAGGACACCCAGGTCCCTCTGTACATCAACATTTCCCAATCTATTACCATTTAAATAATACTCTGCCTTTCTGTTTTTCCTACCGAAGTGGATAACTTCACATTTATCCACGTTATACTGCATCTGCCATGTATTTGCCCACTCACTCAACTTGTCTAAATCGCCTTGAAGCCTCTTTGCATCCTCCTCACAACTCACAATCCCACCTAGTTTCATGTCGTCAGCAAACTTGGAAATATTACATTTGGTTCCCTCATCCAAATCATTGATTGCAGAACAATAGCTTTCACGTCACCTTCTGAACCCTGCTGATTTTGAATTAAAGTTGCTTCGGTCACTTTGGGTTTAATCTACAAATGACATAATTATTAAAGACTGTAACAGTTGGCAATACTTATTAATGTTTTTAACTACTGGACTGCCTTCTGATCAGTTCTCGGCTTACTAAAAAAGTCAAATGGTATGATGATTGATCAGTGGAATAAGCATTGTGCCAAGCCTTGTATTATAATTGAATCACAAGCTTTGTGCACTTGTTGACAACATAACCTTTCATTCCACTGACTGGTAAATAACACTTTGATAGATATGCTTTGGATTTTTGGCTACTTTGAGAAAAATAACCTTAAAGGTAGATTTTCCTGAATAAGAAAGTAATTTTTTTGTCAAACTCCTGCTGCTCTCATTGTACTCCAGATCATCCTTCCACCCACAGGTTCCTTTCTTTCTTACCATCTATTCCCTACCCGTGTCACATAATTAAAATGAAATTAATTTATTAAAATACCAACATATCCACAGATTTATTTTTAAATACGAACTTATCGTAGAATCAGAATCATACAACACAGAAGGAGGCCATTCGGCCCATCGTGCCTGTGCCGCTCTCTGAAAGAGCCACCAATTAGTCCCGCTCCCCTGCTCTTTCCCCATAGTCCTGCAAATCAGCTAGCTGGTACGGCTGATGTAGTAATGACCGAAGTATTAGGAAATGGTGGGTAATGGTAGGTACGGGGATTTTCCATTGTAGTTTGAATGAAGCAGCCCCACTGAAATCAGCAATGGCATACTTGAATGCTCAGCCCTGATTACAGCTCTGGATCTAAGCTTAAGAACAGTAATTAGTTGAGAGGTGTGCTCAGTTTGTCTTGGAAAAAGCAATTACATTTTCCATGAAATAAATGGGATTTCAGAACTGATTCAGTTCAATTCATTTTAGCCAGGAGCTGTTATTGTGAATAGTATAAAGACTTTGAGAAAGGTAAGCACTGTTGTGTGAGCCTGCATTCTCTACAGTAGGTATTAGTTTGATAAAGATCAGAGACTCCCCTGATTACAATGCAGCCCAGCAGCTCTGACAGATAATTGAACTGAATATGTGTGATTAGCAAGAAACTTTTTACTATAAGCAGCATATTCCAGTTAACTTTGCTGGAGTAATAACAATGGTTTTATACCAGCTGAATACTTACATTTGGGAAATACTGGTAAAAAAAACAGTCTAAAACTATAAATTCTTTGTTTCTTTGCACAACGTCCATGAGACACACCTCTTCTCCCTTGACCCCATTACCATTAAACCACTGACCAGCCAGCTTCCCTTCCTGGCCCCCATGCGAACTGATATTGTAGATGGTTCCTACGCCTCAGATACTTCTCCCCCACTTTCAAAACTGCTGTCATTAACCATCTCCACAAAAATCCACTGTTAAGCACTCTGTCCTTGCAAACTACCGCCCCATCTCCAATTTCTGTTTCCTCTCCAATGTCCTCGAACGTGTTGTTGCCTCCCAAATCCGTGCCCATCTTTCCTGCAACTCTGTTTGAATCTTTCCAATCTGGCTTCTGTCCCTGCCATAACATCGACATGGCCCTAACCATAGTCGCAAATGACGTCCTCTGCAACTGTGACCATCGTGCATTATGCTTCTCCATCCTCTCTGCAGCTTTTAACATGGTCGACCACAGCACCTCCTCCAACTCCTCTCCTCCATTGTCCAGCTGAATGGGACTGTCCTCGCTTGGTTCCACACTTACTTATCCGATTGTAGCCAGAGCATCTCCAGCAATGGCTCCTTTTCCCGCCCCTGCACTGTTACCTCTGGAATACCCCAAGGATCTATCCTGGGTCCCTCTTCTTCATCTGTAGGCTACCCTTTGGCAAAATCATCGCAGACTTGGGGTCAGCATCCACATGTACGCTGCTAACCCTCCACCACTTCTCTTAATCCCTTCATGCCTCTGTGTTTCAGACTGCTTCTCTGACATCTAGGCCGCGAGTTCCCCAACCTTGGTGGGCCCGGTGCGGCCGGGTCGGTGGCGGGGTGCAACCCCGCTGCTGGCTCCAGCCCGCTGTCCAAAGGGATCTTACATTGATTGGCGTTTCCCGGCCAATTGAAGGAAGCAGGTCTGATGATGTCACTTGATGACGCGTCAACAGCCAGTTTCCTTAAAGGGACCGTGCGCAAATTGATTTTGACAGTTGTGCTGTCAGTGTTCTACAGTAGTGAGGTGCTACAAACACTGACAAGCACTGCACAGAGGTGCACAGCTGCACCCAGGCTCTCCCATGACTCTCTCCATATGCTTATGGATAGGGTCACAGCACGCAGGGAGGTTCTCTTCCCTTCCAATGGGCGGAAGAGACCTCCCCATGAGATCAACGCAGCCTGGTTGCACACTGGACAGGCGGACACAAGCAGAGATGTCGTTAGGAGAACCAGGCTGCAGTGGCGCAAACCTTTCAATGATCTCAGTAGATCACGAAATGTTACTGCAAAGCCACACTCAACCTCATCCAGCTGTGCCACTCATCACATCCCCATCACTCTGCCTTCCCTACCCTACTCCTGCACATCCTTACTTGCACCAACTTACCTTGCACCTCCATCCATCTCTCTCTATCTACATTATCACTTCCCCATCTCAGTCATCCCTCACACTCACCCTCATCCTAGTCCAATCATACCAACTAACAACACACAAGGGGAGGCACTTGGATGTTTTAGCCAATGTTCATGTGCTGTCAAACATTCAAATCTTTATTTTCAACACTTTGCATTCTTAGACAGATTTGTGTGCACCTTTGGAAGTGTCTTAGTGAGTTGCAGTGAATGGTGAGACATAACGGTAACCCCCATAATGGTGATGAGTGTGAAAGGAATGGCTTGGGCATTGTATGGATGCTTTATGGTGTTGGTGTGGGGTGGTGCCAACCTGGTGCATCAAGTGGCAGCCAGGGTGTACAGCATCAAGTGAAGTAAATGTGGCCACGGTGAGGCCATCCCTGGCGTCCTGGGCAGCAATGTGGTCGGGTGCTGATGCCCTCTGTCCTGTGCAGCATCAGTTGATTGCGGAGAGGGTTCGTGTTGTTGTTGGTGCTGTTGGCGTGCCTGGTGTTGTTGGTGTTGGGGCTCATCGTGGTGGAATTCTGACGACCAAGGTGAGATAGTTTCAAGGGCACCGATGCTGATGGAATAGATGGCAGGTGAGGTTGAGATGACAGAAGCGATCTGTCAATGGTGAGAGAGGTTGTTCCAATGAGGTGACACTGGGTACAGAGTTTGTTCCAAACACTTGCAAGCTGCATAAAGCTCAATCTGTCTTCCAAATGCAGTAAGTAACAGCTTCTAGCCTTGGAAAGTGAACAGCTACGAAATGGGACCGTTTATAGAACATTTGCAGCTGTCAAGTTAAGAAATATTCTCATGCTGACACAACCTCCGACCTGCTTACCTGACATGATCTCCGAGCAGCGGGGAAGCCGTGGGCAAACTCTTAAATTCTAAAGGTGAGCTTAAAATAATTTTTAAGTGCCTGTTAACAAGCCCTGAATCATCTAAATTGCCTCCCCCTCCGCTTGGTGTCAGGTCTGTTCAGCGATGACAGACCTTACATCTGGGAAACTAGTGTGGCGGCGGGTTGACAGCGGGTTCCCACCCAACCCGCCACCTAACACGCCCACTGACCCCCTGAAAATTTCCCCCCCAGTCTTTGATGAGCCACATTCCCTCCAGCTAAACATTGGTAAGATTGAAGCCATCATCTTTGGCCCCCTCTACAGACTTTGTAGCGTTACCACCGATTCCATTCCCCTCCATGGTCCTCTCAGGTTGAACCAGACCGTTCGCTACCTTAGTGTCCTATCGACCCCGACTTCAGCTTCTGATCATACATCCTCTGCATCACAAAGACTGCCCATTTCCCCCTCTGTAACACTGCCAGCCTTCACTTAGCTCAGCCAATCTGCTGCCAGAACCATCAATCATGCCTCTGTCACCTCCAGACTCGTCCATTCCAATGTAAACCTCTGCTGACCTAAATCTTTGCTGCCTGTATGGTATCCTGCACCAAATCCCGTTCACCCAGCACCCCTGTCCTTGCGACCTACTTTGGTTCAACACTGCTTAAATGCTTCAAATTTGAAATTCTTGTATTCGAGTTTGAATCCTTTCACGGTATCGTCCTCCCTATCTCGATAACCTGTTACTGCCCTACAACCCCCTCTGTTCCTCTGACTCTGGCCTTCTGCTTCCTTCACCTAACCATTTGGTGGCCGTGCCTTCAGTCATATCCCTTTCCTCCTTTAAGGACCCTTTAAAACCGACCTATTGGACCAAGCTTTTGGTTACCCGCCCAACCCGCACCAGCACCACCCCCTCAATATCGCCTTCTTTGGCTCAGAATACGATTTTGATTACGTCTCTGTGCAGACAGTTCTCCTGCATTAAAGGTGCTGTACAAATGAAAATTGTTGTTACACAAAATTAGCTCCAGATTTGTCTGAATTTGTATATAATTCTAATCTCGCTTCTCCTTTTGGTTGCGGAGATGTCCCCATTCAGACTGGAGGGCAGATTCTTCAACTAAAATGTGGAAACAAACATGGCTCCTACTGTCCCGCACAGTGAATTTACACAGCTTATCGAGATTGTCCTGGTAAGCAACATTTAAGAACAAAAGAGAACCTTTTTCTTTCAAAACCGATTTTTATCATGCAGGAATTGTGCTTGCACAAGTGAATACTTTCCCTGCTATTTCAGTCAATACAGAAGCAGTATTGCAGGCAAGTTGTATTACAGTCACTGCACAGCAAGTTGGCAACAGAATGCATGATTTTGAGCATGAGACTCATCACTGTAGTCTCTGCTGCCCGGGTGCCCATTCTGCCCACGCGTTTGCCTTCATCTGACACCAAAAGCGGAGGTGGCTTTTGGACAATTTGCAGTTTGTGAATTTGACAGAATTAGTATGTAAAAAGTCTATGGATTCATACCTAAATTTGCTTAAATCTGGGGGGGTTTTTTTGCACACTGAAGGAGACATGAGCTTTCGTGCTCATCTCTTAATCACCTCTCAGTCATGTACCTCCAGGGCTATATTGTTTTTATCTGTGCAGGTGCAGTTATGCAATGCTGCATCACCAGACACCCTGTGGCTGAAAATATCAGATCTACAGAATACTTCATTCATATTTTCCTCAATTATTAAACAGTTTCAGATTGGCAACTGTTTAGACTACAAGTGCTCTGAACTGGCCCTGTGATGAAAGAAACTGCAGAGGTGAGCTTATTAATTCTGAGCACAGAATTCAGCAAGTTTAGAATGATAATTAGAGGTCAGATACATTGAGCTATGACCACTGATTGGCAGTGTAAACAGGGTACCATATGCACCCATATTTAAGACACATAATTATTATCACTGTTCAGGTCAGAAACTGTGGAAGGGATGGGGCAGGGGATCATTTTATATGTAACGCATTCTGATAGATGCTGTTCTGACTGGTAAACAACGTCTCACAGATGACCAGGTTATGGTTACAATGTACTTCAAATGTGCTCTTGGACCCCATAGTCAGGCACAACCTGACCCGGCTCCAGTCTCGGGCAGATGCCGACTCAATGCGGCACTGCTGTCAGCCAGAAATACTGACAGATCTGCTGCAGGACCAGCTGGAGTGACACCACACGATCTTTTGGCGGAAGCTTGTCCTTTTGGAATACAGAGAGCCTCTTTCAGCAGGACAAACGCTTGCCAGCAAGATTAGCTGGCACTGGAGTGCCTGATTATGGATTTGATACAGCAGCATTTCAGTGCGTGTTTGGGGTTGGTCAGGTCGGATTCTGACTGAGAGCTATAAGAGCAATCACTATCAATTGGCAACACGGTGGCATAGTGGTTAGCACTGGTGCCTCACAGCGCCAGGGACCCGGGTTCGAATCTGGCCTCGGGTGACTGTCTGTGTGGAGTTTGCACATTCTCCCCGTGTCTGCGTGGGTTTCCTCCGGGTGCTCTGGTTTCCTCCCACAGTCCAAAAATGTGCGGGTTAGGTTGATTTGGCTATGATAAATTGACCCTTAGTGTTAGGGGGGGATTAAATATGTGTGGTTACGGGGATAGGATAGGAAGGGATATGTTAGGGGAAATTAAATACGTGGGGTTACGGGGATAGGGTGGGATATGTGTCGGTGCAGGCTCGATGGGGATTCTGTGTGAGAAAGCAGGGACAGGGTACTGGATTTGGATGATCAGCCATGATCGTATTGAATGGTGGAGCAGGCTCGACGGGCCGAATGGCCTACTCCTGCTCCTAGTTTCTATGTTTCTATCAATTGCAGTAAAAGGGCACGTATTGGATGCAGGTCATAGGTTTTTCTCCCCTGCCGTTATTTTTTGACTGAAGAATGTGGGGGAGAGGAGGCAGATTAATTTATTTGTGAAATAACAACAGAAAACGCTGGAAAAACTCAGCAGGTCAGGCAGCATCCGTGGAGAGAGAAACAGAGTTAACGTTTCAGGTCGAAGACCTTTCGTCAGAACTGGAAAAAAGCAGGAAATGAAATAGATTTAAAGCAAGGATAAAGCTGGGAAAAGGGGGAGGGGATGAAAGAACAAAAGGAGAGATTAAGAGACATTGAGAGACATTAAGAGATGATCAAGGCAAGAGGAGGTGTTGATGTAACAGGTTGAGGCTAAATGAAGTGTGAAATGCACTGGCAGAATGAAGGACAGCTGCCAGCTTCTGGGAGGAAAAAAAAGCGGTGGGGGGGGAGCCAAACAAAAGGGTGGATGAAAAAATAAAATATAAATGTGATAGGGGCCGAGGTTATGATCTAAAATTGTTGAACTCGATGTTGAGTCCAGAGGGCTGTAGGGTGCCTAAACGAAAGATGAGGTGCTGTTCCTCGAGCTTACGCTGCGCTTCCGTGGAACAGTGTAATAGGCCGAGGACAGTGAGGTCAGAGTGGGAGTGGAGCGGAGAATTAATTTGTGGGTGGCCTTATACATTGATTTATATGGTAGGCCTCCATCTGACCCAAGATATGTACCAAAATGTCCATACTTGTATGGAATGTATTGTGCATGAAAGCAATTGTGTGATTTGCAATAGTTCAGTGACTGTAACAGACCCGGGTTCCTTGGTGCTCACAATCCTTCTTCATGCTGCATTTGGAACTTTTCCATCAGGGCTGTAATGGTCAGTTACTGACACAGGAAATGAGATTTAAAAAAATTAAAACACAGATCCACAGCGTATATATAACCATGCCAATCATCCCAATGTACCCTTCCACAAGTACTGTGCAATAAGACTGCACAGCAACTTAAATCTATATATTATTGAAAGACTTACATATGCACAGATTTCCATTTTTGTGACACTTTCATGTCAACATTTGCAATTGTAACTGCCTATATAAAGATTTACACTGGCAAATTCCAATGTAAACATTTACCCGTCACACTCTAGTTGCAGGCCTCCAACCAGTTATGGCATTGTGGTAACGTCCCATTTCTGCCTCTCAGCTGCCCCGCTCTTTGTCCTCCTCAGCCTATGCTCCCATTTCTTCACTCACTCCCAAGTCTTTGACCCGAGATATCTATATATCCTTATCTCTCTATATATATCCATATGGTTATATATATATATCTATATCCATACATGTCTATATTCATCTCTCTCTCTTTCTCTTACATACCCATCTCACATACACATATATCTATATATATCTTAGTCCATACTTAAGAAAAGACATACTTGCTCTCGAGTCAGTACAAAGAAGGTTCACTCAGTTAATCCCGGGGATGAGGGGATGGACATATGAGGAGAAGTTGGGTAGATTGAGACTCTACTCATTGGAGTTCAGAAGAATGAGAGGCGATCTTATTGAAACATATAAGATTGTGAAGGGGTTGGATCGGGTGGATGCGGGGAGGATGTTCCCGATGATGGGTGAAACTAGAACTAGGGGGCATAGTCTTAGAATAAGGGGCTGCTCTTTCAAAACTGAGATGAGGAGGAACTACTTCACTCAGAGGGTGGTAGGTCCATGGAATATGCTGCCCCAAAAAGCTGTAGAAGCTACATCATTACATAAATTTAAAACAGAAATAGACAGTTTCCTAGAAGTAAAGGGAATTAAGGGTTACGGGCAGCGGGCAGGAATTTGGACATGAGTCTAGGTTCGAATCGGTCATGGCCCTGTGGGTAGCGTAGCGGGCCCAGGGACCGTGTAGCCTGATTCTGCTCCTATTTCGTGTGTCCAATTCTGTTAGGTTCAGGAGATGGTTCTGTGATAGTAGATTGGCGGTTAGGATCAGATCAGTCATGATCTTATTGAATAGTGGAGCGGGCTCGAGGGGCCAATTGGCCTACTCCTGCTCCTATTTCTTATGTTCTTATGTTCCATTAAGGGTACAAAAATCACAGAATATCACCTTTTCTTCCCACTATTTATTTTCTCCCGTGCTGTTCTCCTCAAGCTTCACTCCTCCCTCTTACTCCCCACTTCATTACTTTTTGGTCATCAAGAAGATAAAAACACAGCACAGGACAGAAGAACACATCAGGGATCACCGAAAACCCCAAAAAATGACCAACTACAGACGAAATCAACTCATCACACGTACAAAGAATTTATTGCCAAGAATTATATTGAGGTCAAGCGACGAAACAACCCACCAGGAAATCAAACATAATTTGAGGGAAAAATAAATCAGCAGTTCACTGTGACCAACACATCACTCTCGACATAAATCAGATGTGCCTACACAGTCCCAAACAACTTGAATGAAAGAAAAACACTCAAAGATATCAGCAGCACAGACACAGATATACATCAACCATAAAATATATGATTCAACATACAAACATCGTCCCCACTAGAATCACAAGCGCAAAATAAATCCGGACCAATACACAGAACCCCACCATCATGAGATACAAACCTCACAATTGAAAACAGTATGTCCGCTTCAGAGAGAAAGCCAGACAAGCTAAAATAAAGTCACATAGAAATCATAAGGAGATCTTTTCCCGGGTCTGTGCCAGGGGCACCAGTTTTGCCTGGGCACAGACAATCGTGTTGGTCGGAGCATAAAGGAACCTATCTGATTTTTCCTCCATTCGTTTAAATGGAAGGAAAATCATCTGCCTGTCAAGGAAAATCACTCCTATAATCACAGAACAAGACATACAAAATCCAGCATGACCAACCTCACAAGAGAGCTACTGGTATGAAATAATTATCTCAGTACAGGAAACTTTCTTTTAACCGGCAGCTAAATATCCGGAAATCTCTCTTAACCGGCAAAATTCAGGAGTAGGTTCAGGTAAGTTTTACTATACAGTATATTAGTGGCCGTGTGGCTTTGCTCGCCTCAGAATACTGATTTGTCCCGTTTTGGGGGTACAGTGATCAGAATGGCAACCCCCCTCCTCTTAGAGTGTTTCTATCATTTATATTTGATGGAATATTTGAATTTCAATGGGTCTCCACGGAAAAGACAAGACCCCGATTCTGACCTTTCGCCCCCACGAAAGGGGGGTCAACGTTCTTCCGACTCGGACCTGTCGCTGCCACGGAGGAAGAAGCCGGAGTCTCGCGATTCGGAACACCGGCTCGGGGAGCTCAGACCCATCGCCCCCTCGGCAGAGGCTGCCCTCCCGTAAGCCGGCTCTCTCAGGATATAGGTAGGCGCATGTCAGTGTGTACGGGGCTCTCGTACGTTGGGAGATATAACTCTCCGTTATCCGGACTTTTTGATTAACCGGCACCACGCCGGTCCCGTCGGTGCCGGTTAATAAAGAGTTTCCTGTATATTACTTGTACTCAGTCGTCCCATGGTAACTTGGTAATGAACCCTATACAATGCTGCAAACTACTTTAGGTAATCCATGTTTGTCACTCTCAAGAGGCGAATGTTGCCACTTCTTCCAGGGGTAGCAGTGCCACCAGTGGCAAATATAAACAGCTGCTGTCTCGGGAGTTGGGCAAGCTGAGTGGACAATCCACTTACGCAGGCCAGCAATATAGTTTTCACATTACTGGCCTGCATGAACCTTTGGCAACCAGAAATGAAAGACCCAGCCCAGGCTCTCAAAACAATTGTGCATATGTATTTTGTTTCTACGTTGCTATTAGTGCTGTGGAATGTATCCTGTATTGTAAGATGGGCAGACTCCACCAGTGTAGGACTGCTCCCTGAAACTTACATTTTTGGAGTTTTGTAAAGAAGTCATCCCGACTTAGAACCATAGCAATTTACAGCAAAGGGGGAGGCCATTCAGCTCATCCTGTCTATAGTACTATCGAAGGCACCTCTGCTGAGGTTGGCCAGAGGCAAATTGTTGGTGCAGAATAGAGAGAGCTTCACACTGCTGTGCCGTGAGAGTGCTTGATGTTATCATGTTAGATGCTCAGAACGGAAAAAGGTGTCATGTTTCAGCCCCAATGTCCCGCACCTGAGGAGCACAACGTTTTACAAAGAAAAGTTAAAAGAAAAGAAGAATCTGGGACAGCATTACTGCAAAAACAAAGTAGTCACGTGAATTGACCAGTTGGGCTGAATGGCCTGTTTCTGTGCTGTAAATTCTATGTGATTGTGAAAGGATGGCGAGTAGTATATGTATTATAGCTCCAAAATGCCATGGATTTGCGTCAGTGCATCTAGAGCTGTACCCTCCAATTCTCGACAGAGCTGAATCTGCCAGAAGTCCATGTGTCAGCTCATTGGCATATCCACTGGGGAGGTTTCCTGCTCTTGCTGTGGGAGATGCCAATGTCGGGACACAAAGCCAGTGCAAGGTTAGTCGCTGCACACCTACACAGTTGTTGTGGCATGCTTGTAAAACAGAACACAAAGACGAAGAGGAAGATGATCATAATGATGATGAGGAGGAGGAGAGATGGAATTTCCACTTCATTGGCTATGAGGATGCCAAAGGTGGAGGAGGATGACGAAGAGGGAGAGGAAGGCACTGGTCAAGCCCATCCATGAGTTTTGGACCAAATTCCTTTCCTGTGTTCTTCCGTCAAAACCCCGCTGATCTCACCCTCTCTTTCACTCCTATACACTATTTCTGATAATTTCACTTGGGGAGGAGGGGGGGGACGGGAATTAGATAGTTTTAGTAAGGATGTAGCACTGGGTGATCATAGATCAAGAGGAAGCCAGAGGAGTGGAGAGTGGGTGAGGATGTACCACTGGCCCAGCATAGGCTGAGGAGAAGGTTACCTGTGGCTTTGGACTTGTGGCACTCACAAAGTCAAGGGTGTTCTTCATGGGTCTGAATATAAGTGTGCTCCAGGAAAATCACACATACGTGTAGACTCAGAAATCAGTCTCTGAGGATGTGCAGCAAATGATAACTGTGACTCGAGAGGCTGCAGCCAAAGTCAGGGAAGTCTTTTCTTTGTTGCAGCCATAAGAAGTGGCCAGGGGCCAGTCGGTGCATCCTTCTTCATGGAAGCACAGACTGCTTTAGGTGGCAGTTGGAGACAGAATGGACAGTTCCCTGCATAACAGTATCTAGACCCTGGTGGCCAGGATGCAGGCTTTTTCTCTCTCCGTGCTTTCAGAATCTGATAGCTGGCATTAGACTAACCAGCCCATTGATAAGTGGGGACACAGATCCAGAGCCCAGTGGAATGGAAACAGCTGCAACAGACCTGCCTAAGGCTGCCATCTCTCAGGACTGCAGCACATGCCAAGCCTCTGGCCTGCCTGCTCAGGAGAGCACCATGCCAGTTGCATGTAGGAGGTGACACCAGGCTGCCTGTGCACAAGCTCCAGACAAGCAGCCATGAGCAATCTGGCGTGAGAAGAGGGCTAACCTCAGTGCGATGAAACTTTTGTAGCACAGGAACAGCCAACCACGTCCCATGATACTAGCCCTCAGATGGTATCAAGGAGAAGCACTAGAATTGGAGAAAGAAAGGCACGTGTAGCCACTCTGAGTAAGTACGGTGTCATGAAGCATAGGTGGGCTTTTGTTCGCTTTGGAGTCTGTTGTATCGAGATCCCCTGTGGCTGCCTGAATGATCCTGCATCATAAAAGTCAAGTGTAGTCGTCACCGACCATGGCTGTAGATCCTCACGCAGTAGGTGGCAAAGCTCCCCATTGCCTCTTTGGTAATATGCATTCTTCTAATGCACATCTCCTCACTAAGGTCTTCATAGCACCTTTATTGTCCAAATGTTCTTTGGGGGGTGAGATAATAAGTGGTGTGGCACATCCTTCTTAAATGCTGCCTCACTCTCCTTTCCTTCATCGTCTCCTGCTATTTCCTCAATGATAATTGCATATAATGGTATGCCCATAGATAATGCCATACTTGGTCCTGAGTAACCCTATCAGTGGGTGGGGGTGGGTTCAAAATCTCCCAGTGATCTCACATACCTACAGGCAGTCAAAAGAAAGTCCCAGGCAGTCTAGGCTGAAGGCAAATAAAAAGAGGAAATAAGTGCCCCAAAAACTCATTCCCAGATGCAGTAATCGCAACTCAAACTTTCAGCAAACTTTAGGCTGAAGAACCCTTCACTGTCATCTGTCTCAGCTGATCCAGACAGCAGCTGCACATTATATTTCTTATTTTAAACTGATCCCGAGTGCATTGCGAGCGTAAAACCAGGAAATTCGGGACTGCAGTACCACTGGCCCTCCCTGAGTCAAATCTTGCTGGAGTTTGGCATCTCAGGGTGTATGGCATTAGTTAGACTTTTTTCCTGCACCCTTCAAGTCAAATATAATTTGCGGGATAACTTGCTAGAAGTGCGAGCTGATAATGGCGTGGTGAGGCCAACAGGGTATTGGGACCTTAGTGAACAATGGCACCAACAGTGAATCTCCTTAACTAATGAGATTTAAGGTTTGAGAAAGAAACAGAAGAATGACGGAGATGGAGGGTAAATTAGAGTCAAATCAGGTATAGAAAGAGAAATAAAGAGAGGGAAAGGAAGATTGGATTAATTAATTGGAAGATTGGCCTTCGTAGCGAGAGGGTTTGAGTACAGGAACAAGGATGTCTTGCTGCAGTTGTACAGGGCCTTGGTGAGACCACATCTTGAGTATTGTGTGCAGTTTTGGTCGCCTTATCTGAGGAAGGAGGTTCTTGCCATGGAAGGAATTCAGCGACTGTCCAGGGCCCCAAACACCCCTTCCAGGTGAAACAGCGATTTACTTGTACTTCCTGCAATTTAGTATACTGTATTCGCTGCTCACGATGTGGACTCCTCTACATTGGGGAGACCAAACGCAGATTGGGTGACCGCTTTGCGGAACACCTCCGTTCAGTCCGTAAGGGGGACCCCGAGCTCCCGGTGGCCTGTCACTTTAATTCACCGCTTCACTCCCACTCAGACCTCACCGTCCTCGGCCTATTACACTGTTCCACGGAAGCTCAGCGTAAGCTCGAGGAACAGCACCTCATCTTTCGTTTAGGCATGCTACAGCCCTCTGGACTCAATATCGAGTTCAACAATTTTAGATCATAACCTCAGCTCCAATCACATTTATATTTTATTTTATCCACCCTTTTATTTGTCCCCCCCCACCTTTTTTTTTTCCTCCTAGAAGCTGGCAGCTGTCCTTCATTCTGCCAGTGGATTTCACACTTCATTCAGCCTTAATCTGTCACATTAACACCACCTCTAGCCTTGCATATCTCTTAATGTCTCTTAATGTCTCTTCATCTCCCCCTTTGTTCCTTTATCCCCTCCCCCTTTTCCCAGCTTTACCCTGGCCTTAAATCTATTTGATTTCCGGCTCTTCCCAGTTCTGATGAAAGGTCATCGACCTGAAACGTTAACTCTCTTTCTCTCTCCACGGATGCTGCCTGGCCTGCTGAGTTTTTCCAGCGTTTTCTGTTGTTATTTCAGCAAAGATTCACCAGGCTGATACCTGGGATGGCAGGAATGATGTATGAGGAGAGATTGGGTCAATTGGGCTTATACTCACTGGAGTTTAGAAGAATGAGAGGGGATCTCATTGAAACTTATAAAATTCTGAAAGGACTGGACAGACTAGATGCAGGAAGGATGTTCCCGATGGTCAGGGAGTCCAGAACCAGGGGTCACAGTCTAAGGATAAGGGGTAAGCCATTTAGGACAGAAATGAGGAGGAATTCCTTCACCCAGAGAATGGTGAACCTGTTGAATTCTCTACCACAGAAGGCAGTAGAGGCCAATTCATTAAATATATTCAAGAAGGAGTTGGATATATTTCTTAAGGCTAAAGGGATCAAGGGATATGGGGAGAAAGCAGGAACAGGGTTCTGAATTTGGATGATCAGCCATGATCGCATTGAATGGCGGAGCAGGCTAGAGGGGCCGAATGGCCTACTCCTGCTCCTATCTTCTATGATTCTATGTTTCTATGTAAGAGAGAGAGAAAAAGAGAAAGGAAAAGTAAGACTTTTTTTAATGTCAAATTTAAATTTTTTAAATCGCTTAGAAGAATTTGATACAGGAATCAGATTGAATAGTTTAAATTGTTCCCTTTCTGGGCTAGAGTGATTGATTGGCATTGCATTAACAATTATCATGTAGTTAAAAGGGGACTTAGGCTGTTAATTATGAGCTCTAACTTTCTGTGGCGAGTTTAATTGGCAATTAATGTGCAAATCCAGCAACGGGGCTAAGGGCGAGATGCCGTTTGTGCGAAGCAAATGTCGGAGCGGCGTAAACCAACCAGCAAGTTCTGGAGATTCACAACTCACGACGTATCTCACCTTTCCCCGAACTTGCTGGCTGATTTGCACATTAATAACGGCATGCGTTATTACACGCCATTATTTTTCCCGGAAGATTTGGCCCCTGATAATGTATGCTAATTAGATGGGTGGGAAGTTGGTGCATGGATCATGGGAAGGGCGAAGAAAATGTGGAAATTCAGTGGATCGTTTTTGGAGTGGAAAACTGTCAGAATCTGAACAGTCTCAATTTGCTGGCCATAACGAATACGTACCCTGATTTTGCACTAAAGATACACCGAAAATGGTGTGGAATTTTGGGTCTACACTTCTTCAGTCTATCATTAAGGTGTCTGCTGTGCACTTTGTTCTAATCGAATCATGATTAGAAATAAATTAAGACCTTGCGGCGAAAAATAAATTGCACAGGGAAGACAGATGAAAAACATTATGCAAATCTACGGAAAAGTGTCGCTATGCGCATTAATATTTTTCCTATATGATTACTAATAGAATTCTTTTGAATAGTTGCCAATTGCTAGCTGTGAGAATGCTGTTTGGTAATTTCCTTTCCTTTGTAGTCCAACAGGCAATTTAAATATCTACTCAACCAGATTATTTATCTGTGTGAAAATTAGGGCATTGCACTATAAAATGATTCAATGTTTAGAGCGTAACATTATTTTCAAATTTTAAATAACAATGTGGTCACGGCTGAGTGCAGCAAGGCACATTGGCTAGCGGGAACTGAAGCTAGATAAATGCTGTATTTATTTAGGGCGATGAAGAACTAATGGCACGCAGTGTGCACTGCAAGACTTGAAACCACTGGTGAAAAGTTTCGCCAAAGCTTAACGTGAAGGAATTTCACAAGACTAACGAAAAAATGAGTCTCTCCAGCTCAAAATCACTGATTGATGTTCTCACGACGGTATTGGTCATGTTACATCGCAGTCACGCAACCGTTCGATTTTCCACCTGAAATTCCACCCTTCATGTTTCGGATCCACCCAGGATTACAGATATCTCCAAGATATTCAGCGTTCCTCGAACTACTGCTCTCGCCGCATCCTGAAATCCATGAACACTCGCCACATGAACACTCTCAACCTCTCTCTTCAGCAGCACCGACACACTCTATCTTAAAGCTGTCCTGGTCCACAGTTCCATTTCATCCTTCGACTCATCCGACGCTTCAACAAAAAACTTTTTTCATTCTTTCAGATGTCAAGGATCGCAAGCTTCAACAACTCTTGGACACCAACACCCCTCTGGAACCTTCCTCCCCTTCACTCTCCTCTGACCCCATCCCTTCTTCAATCTCACCCCCTGTCGTACTTTCACTATCCCCTCTGTTCCTCCCCTCTCTGACCCCGAATGATCAGTCCTTCGCAAAGACCTGAGCTTCATCCTCTTACGCCCCCATCTCAATGAATTTCGAGCTCGGCAGAACACCGAGCTCTTTTTCCATCACCTTTGTCTCCGTGCCCACTTCTTTGGTCAGGAGTCTTCCCCCCACACTTTCTCCCACTTTCAGAATTCTCGGTCTACCTGGACCCCTCCCTCTGGCCTCTTACCCTCTCTAGATCTTTTCATTGCTAACTGCCGGCGTGACATCAGCCATCTCCAGTTCACTCACTCACTTCAACCTACCTCCCTCTGAACTTGCAGCACTCCGTTCTCTCCAATCCAACCCTAACATTGTCATTAAACCTGCTGACAAGGGTGGTGTTGTTGTTGTTTGGTGAACCGACCTCTACTGTGCGGAGTCTGACACCTCCTCCTACCTCCCCCTGGACCATGATCCCACTACCGAACATTAAGCAATCGTTTCCAAGACTGTCACTGACCTCATCTCCTCTGGAGATCTTCCCTCCATGGCCGCCAACCTCATAGTCCCTCAAACCCGCACAACCCGCTTCTACCTCCTTCCCAAGATCCACAAACAGGACTGCCCTGGTAGACCCATTGTTTCAGCCTGTTCTTGCCCCACAGAACTGATTTCTTCCTATCTCAACTCTATTTATTCTCCCCTTGTCCAGTCTCTTCCCACCTACATTCGCGACTCTTCCAACGCCCTCCGCCACTTTAACAGTTTCCAGTTTCCTGGCCCCAACAGTCTCCTTTTCACTATCGTCCAATCCCTCTACACCTCCATCCCCCACCAGGACGGCCTGAGGGCGCTCCGCTTCTTCCTTGAACAGAGGCCCAACCAGTCCCCATCCACCACCACCCTCCTCTGCCTGGCTGAACTTGTTCTCACATTGAACAACTTCTCCTTTGACTCCACTCACTTCCTCCAAATTAAAGGTGTTGTTATGGAAACTCGCATGGGCCCTAGCTATGCCTGCCTTTTCATGGGAGATGTGGAACATTCTTTGTTCCAGTCCTACTCAGGTCCCCTCCCTCACCTCTTTTTCCGGTACATTGATGACTGTATCGGTGTCGTTTCCTGCTCTCGCCCTGAACTAGAGAATTTCATTCACTTTGCTTCCAATTTCCACCCTTCTCTCACCTTCACATGGTTCATCTCCGACTCGTCCCTTCCCTTCCTCTACTTCTCTGTCTCCATTTCTGGGGATAGGTTATCGACTAACATCCACTATAAGCCCACTGACTCCCACAGCTACCTGGACTACACTTCCTCCCACCCGGTTTCCTGTAAGGACTCTATTCCATTCTCCCAGTTTCTCTGTCTCCGTCGCATCTGTCCTGACGATGCCACCTTCCATACTAGTGCTTCCGGTATGTCTTCCTTCCTGCTCAACTGAGGATTCCCCTCTACCATGGTTGACATTGCCCTCGACCATGTCCAATCCATTTCCCGCACTTCTGCTCTCACCCCTTCCCCTCCCTCTCAGAATCTCGATCGGGTTCCCCTTGTCCTCACCTTTCACCCCACCAGCCTCCGCATTCAACAGATCATCCTGCGCCATTTCCGCCATCTCCAGCGTGATCCCACCACCAAACACATCTTCCCCTCACCACCCATTTCAGCATTCTGAAGGGACCGCTCCCTCCGCGACGCCCTGGTCCACTCCTCTATCACCCCCTACACCCCTTCCCTTTTGTCCGGCACCTTCACGTGCAAGTGCAGGAGATGCAACCCATGCCCTTTTACCTCCTCCCTTCCCAACATCCAAGGCCCCAAACACTCCTTCCAGGTGAAACAGCGATTTACTTGTACTTCTTGCGACTTAGTATACTGTATTCGCTGCTCACGATGCGGTCTCCTCTACATTGGGGAGACCAAACGCAGATTGGGTGACCGCTTTGCGGAACACCTCCGTTCAGTCCGCAAGTATGACCCCGAGCTTCCGGTCGCCTGTCACTTTAATTCTCCGCTCCACTCCCACTCTGACCTCTCCATCCTCGGCCTCTTACATTGTTCCAACGAAGCTCAACGTAAGCTCGAGGAACAGCACCTCATCTTTCTATTAGGCACTTTACAGCCTTCTGGACTTAACATCGAGTTCAACAATTTCAGACTATAAATTGGCCCATGTATTTCTTTATATTTTTTTCTCTTGTTTTCTCACATGGTAGCTGTTAATGTTGCTGCCATCATCATTCACACCTCATCTAGAGCCATCTTTTGTTTTTTAACTTGTCTCATTACCTTTCCTTTTGCCTTGCACCATAATCCCTTTTGTCAGTCAATCTCTCCTGCCTTCCATCCTATCACAGAGCTTCCCTTTGTTCCTTCCTCCCCTCCTCCCTGCCCCTGCTTAAAAATTTCTCTTCCCTAACCTTTTCCAGTTCTGACGAAGTGTTTGACCCGAAACATTGACTCTGTTTCTCTCTCCTTGATGCTGCCTGACCTGTTGAGTGTTTCCAGCATTTTCTGTTGTTATTTCAGATTTCCAGCATCCGCAGTATTTTGCTATTGTATCTATTTGTCTCTCTCATTAGTTGTAACTGTACAAGTCTGCACTGCTGGCTGGGAGCCTGCTGTAAGTGCCTTTCAGAAATTTAGGTGTGCACTGCCCATTAATATTAATGTTCACAAAAGCATGGGCAGCATGTACCCAAATTTCTCATAGGTACTGCCAGCAGCTGAAACTCCCTGTCAACAGCACACGCTCTTAATATGGTTCCTTTGACACGTTCTCTGCTCAAAAGATTAATAACCAATGCACTCCGTACTTTTTAGTCTCTGCACTGATGACCTGTAGCAGGCCCTGATGTTACACCTTAATTCTAAATTACTTCCAGCATTGTCACTAGCCTTTATTATAATGTCATTATTCCAGCACATTATCGATTCACATTTTATTTTGTTTGCCACTTGATCTGTTACCAACAACTTTCCAGATGGTATCAATCTCAACAACTTTCTTTGTGACTCCTGAACAACGTGCCCTCAGTATCTCATCATAAACAGCCACCACGTCACTTTTCTTGTCCTAGTTTAAGGCCTTCTCATTAGTCATTCTTCTTGTCTAAGAATGTTGACTGAGTGGCGCAAGAAATCCTTCCAAAAGAAACTGTAATTGAATAGTGCCTCACATATAACATAGAAACATAGAAACATAGAAGATAGGAGCAGGAGTAGGCCATTCGGCCCCTCGAGCCTGCTCCGCCATTCAATGAGATCATGGCTGATCATCCAAACTCAGTACCCTGTCCCTGCCTTCTCCCCATATCCCTTGATACCTTTAGCTTTAAGAAATATATCTAACTCATTCTTGAATATATTTAATGACTTGGCCTCAACTACCTTCTGTGGTAGAGAATTCCACAGGTTCACCACTCTCTGGGTGAAGAAATTCTTCCTCATTTCTGTCCGAAATGGCTTACCCCTTATCCTTAGATTATGACCCCTGGTTCTGGACTCTCCGACCATCGGGAACATTCTTCCTGCATCTAGTTTGACCAGACCTGTCAGAATTTTATATGTTTCGATGAGATCCCCTCTCATTCTTCTATACTCCAGCGAGTATAAGCCCAATCGACCCAATCTCTCCTCATATGTCATTCCTGCCATCCCAGGTATCAGCCTTGTGAATCTTCGCTGAACTCCTTCCATGGCAAGAACATCCTTCCTCAGATAAGGTGACCAAAACTGCACACAGTACTCAAGGTGTGGTCTCATCAAGGCCCTGTACAACTGCAGCAGGACATTCCTGTTCCTATACTCAAACCCTTTCGCTATGAAGGCCAACATACCATTCGCCTTCTTCACCGCCTGCTGCACCTCCATGCTTACCTTCAGCGACTGGTGCACAAGGACACCCAGGTCTCGTTGCACTTCCCCTTCTCCCAATCTATTGCCATTCAGATAATAATCTGCCTTTCTGTTTTTGACACCAAAGTTGATAGCCTCGCATTTATCCACGTTATATTGCATCTGCCACGCTTCTGCCCACTCACCCAACCTGTCCAAATCATCCTGGAGTTTCTCAGTATCCTCCTCGCAGCACACACGCCCACCCAGCTTTGTGTCACCTGCAAACTTGGAGATATTACATTTAGTTCCATTATCTAGATCATTAATGTATATTGTGAATAGCTGGGGTCCAAGGACCGAACCCTACGATACCCCACTAGTCACTGCCTGCCACTCGGAAAAAGGCCCATTAATTCCTACTCTCTGCTTTCTGTCCGCCAACCAGTTCTCTATCCAAGTCAATACCTTGCCCCCAATCCCATGTGCCTTAACTTTACACGCTAATCTCTTATGCGGGACCTTATCGAAAGCCTTTTGAAAGTCCAAATACACCACAACTATTGGTTCTCCCTTATCTATTTTCCCAGTTACATCCTCAAAAAATTCCAGTAGATTAGTCAAGCACGATTTACCTTTTGTAAATCCATGTTGACTTTGTCCGATCCTGTCACTGTTTTTCAAGTGCTCAGCTATTACATCCTTTATAATGGACTCTAGCATTTTCCCCTGACAAACACAAATAAAATACTATTATGTAGCTGCATGATTTATGGAAAAATGTGTGAAGTTAACTTGAATCTGTATAACGTGCTGTTGACTTGAACTGAATGGCATTTTATATTTCACCTGAGGAAGGAGCAATCGATAGCTCCGAAAGCTTGTGATTTCAAATAAAACTGTTGGACTATAACCTGGTGTTGTGCGACCTCTCAATTTTATATATAAGCATTTGTATCAGTGAAAATAGTAGTCATTGTCACAGTGTCTGTAAACAAAATGGGTTTGTTACCCATGTTAATGCCCCTTCTGTATAAAAACATAAGAACATAAGAAATAGGAGCAGGATTAGGCTATTTGGCCCTTTGAGCCTGCTCCGCCATTCAATATGATCATGGCTGATCATCTACCTCATCTCCACTTTCCTGCACTATCCCCATATCCCTTGATTCCCTTAATATTCAAAAATCTAACGATCTCTATCTTGAATATACTCAATGACTGAGCCTCCACAGCCATCTGGGGTAGAGAATTCCAAAGATTCACTACCCTCTGAGTGAAGAAATTTCTCCTCATCTCAGTCCTAAATAGCCAAACCCTTATTCTGAGACAGCGACCCCTGGTTCTAGACTCCCCAGCCAGGGGAAACATCCTCCCTGCATCTACCCTGTCAAGCTCTGTAAGAATTTTGTATGTTTCAATGAGATCAGCTCGCATTCTTCTAATCTCTAGAGAATATAGGCCTAGTCTACTCAATCTCTCCTCATAGGACAATCCCCCCAATCCCAGGAACCAGTCTGGTGAACCTTCGTTGCTCTCCCTCGATGGCAAATATATCCTTCCTTAGGTAAGGAGACCAAAACTGTACACACTACTCCAGGTGTGGGTCTCACTAGGACCCTATGGGCTGGATTTTGATACTGGGGCGTGTTGGGTCGTGTCATCCGCATTTCGTGTTATCCACCCGATTGCAATTTTCACCTAATTGGGCAATTGAGTTCCAGCATGTGAGAACCCATGAACCAATTAGTGGTTTCAGTCTGAACGTCGCCTCTGATGATGTCATCATTGCTGCTGCATTGCAGGTCAGAGACTGCCTGGCCTTTGCTGTGAGAGGACCTGGATGCAAATGAGCAGCATCAGAGAGAGAGAGAGAGAGAGAGAGAATGAATTTTTTTTGCATCCAGGTCCTCTCACAGCAAAGGCCAGGCAAAGACATTCAATGCAGCAGCATCAGAGGCGACTTTCAGACCTAATACTACTACTACCTTCATCACATCTCCGTTGTAATAGTGGACCTGCAGCTGATAGTCAGCTATCCACTTGTGCTCCCGCCAGGTTTCACTGGCGTGTTTCACATCAGGCGTGCTTCACGTCAGAAAAGGGTTAAACTAGCTAAAACGTTTCAAAATGGCATTACAGAGCCAATTTAGGGCTTGTTAAGGGCTTTAATGGCCTCTCCTGCCTCTTGGAGGTGGGACGGAGTCGGGAACCCCGCGACCGATTTTATCAAAATTGCGTGGAGGCAGAATGGAGGCGGGATCAGGTCCGCTCGCCACTTTTCGCAATTTTAACCCCCCACACGCCTCCAAACCCGCCTCTACGGCCCTATGAAAATCCAGCCCTATATATCTCTCCGACAGTTTTTAATGACCAATTCTTCTGTCTCAAATGATCTGTGCAAACATTCCAGAAACAGAATATGATAGTTCTCATGGAAAACTTAGGGTGAATATTCATCCAAAGTTATTAAGGACTGGTTAGTGATGCAAAGAAATGAAATTACTGTCCGAGTAGTGGAGCGGGCCCAGGGACCGTGTAGCCTGATTCTGCTCCTATTTCGTGTGTGCAATTTTGTTAGATGCAGGAGATGGTTCTGTGATAGTAGATAGTAGATTGGCGGTTAGGATCAGATCAGCCATGATCTTATTGAATGGCGGAGCAGGCTCGAGGGGCCGATTGGCCTACTCCTGCTCCTATTTCTTATGTTCTTATGTAATATCTGCAGGGAGGCAGAGAATTATATCAAGTTGTACCCTTACAAGCTCTTTTATTCTTGAGTATCATATCATGCTATACTTTTGGGTATTAACAAATATCATAATGTAGAATATTTAATCAATGCATGTAGCATGATTCGCCATGTATTGTACTTTGTGAATTCAGGATTACCATTGAGTGTGTCCCTTCTGCTCTATCCAAACCTAGAGAAAGGATGATATTGAACACTGAGAACTGACACATACTGTAACCTGCCTGCTAACCCCCATTACAGTCATCACATTTGTACATTCAACTCAGGATCACACACGTTGACACCGTCATAGTTCAGTTGTCAACGGAAGTCAAATGTTATTTCTACAAAGGCTTTGACCAAATTACAAGGGAGAGGTTGCCATATTTATATGCAGAGGACAGCATGTCTGGAGTTCGAAGTTAAGCTAAAAATATGAAAAGCAAATTGAAAGGTTCATGCTGCGGCAGACATAGCATGTGGTGAATTACAAATTGGTCAGGGCATCTGACGAGGTGAAATGGAAACAGGGCTTTTGGAGTAGGTTGAGAATGTGCTCACAAGAATATGGGTTGAGAAATCAGTGTTGCAACCCTCTAGCTGAGCGGCGCTCCCATGAGCATGCCTCTCTGCTGAAAATTACACTGCTTTGATCTTTATTTGAACATGTATTCATTATAGTTTATACAAAATGTTTCCAGTTATTCTACAGTGGAATGGATTGAATCAGTTGATTAGTTTTGAGGAGGTATATTAAAACTTGCTGATGAAGATTTCTAGCGTTTAGAAATGTGAACTAAGCAGTTCTCCCACGCCTCTGAAAGTTAATTTGTTCAAAAAGTACTTATCAATGCACAGTACATATTATTTCATTTTGCACAGCTTCCTTTTTTTGCTCCATTATCCACTAGCCAGCTGTCTCCCTGTGTTATGACCTTATCCTACTTGTGTGAATCCAGCCCAGGTCGAAATCACTTCACATGCCTAGAAAGGGAATTATAATCAAGGTGATGTGTAAATGCGAGAGACATTTTTAACGTTTTAAATATTCATGACAAATTTGGCTACGAATGAGGTTTTCTTACAAAGAGGTTAACTTTCCCTTGCTCGCTTCGCAGTGGTTTTGGCTGCCAGCTCGCTTACCCCATCTACACTCCTTCCATCTACAATACTCATTCACAGACTGATTTTTAATCATCTATTCTGTCACACACACCTTATCTCCAGTCACTTGCTCACCCGTGCAGTAACAGCCTTGGCCTTCTGTTTCCTCGTAGGGATTTACTTTGTCATTCCTGAGTTAACGAGACCAATTTCATTTTTTTCTTCCTGTGCAATATTTTTTCTAAATCAACGAGGCCTTCCACAAGAAGAAGCTTTTTGAAAAACCTATGATTTAGATCCATTTAGTACTTCTGAGTTATATTGAAATGGAGCGTTTGCAGAATCTCATTAAAATTGTCAACTTTTCTTTTATTTGTTCCTGGGATGTGGGAGTCGCTGGCAAGGCCAGCATTTATTGCCCATCCCTAGTTGCACTCGAGAAGGTGGTGGATGAGCCGCCTCCTCGAACCGCTGTAGTCCGTGTGGTGAAGGTACTCCCACAGTGCTGTTAGGGAGGGAGTTCCAGGATTTTGACCCAGCGACGATGAAGGATCGGCGATATACTTCCAAGTCAGGATGGTGTGTGACCTGGAGGGGAACTTGGAAGTGATGGTGTTCCCATGCGCCTGCTGCCCTTGTCCTTCTAGGTGGTGGAGGTCACGGGTTTGGGAGGTGCTGCCGAAGAAGCCTTGGCGAGTTGCTGCAGTGCATCTTGTAGATGGTATACACTGCAGCCACGGTAAGGCGGTGGTGGAGGGAGTGAATGTTTAAGGTGGTGGATGGGAGCCAATCAAGCGGGCTGCTTTGTCTTGGATGGTGTCGAGCTTACTTCTGTCGACAATCCAGCATCGTACTCATTCATCAAAACCGAAAATGTTGAAAATGCATTCGCTGTTATTGTTCAGTGCTGACCAGACCTGTGATTTTACATGTTGAGCATGTTATTTGAAGCACTCAGTAAGGTGTCTGTGGGAAAAACACGAGGAGCGTTGGAGTCAGGATTTGGCAACCTGGCATGGGGAAACATGGAGAATAGCAAGGTACTAATAGGTCATAAAAACACAAAGTGCTGGAAACACTCAGCATCTGTGGAGAGATGTCATCGACCTGAACCGTTAACTCTGTTTCTCTCTCCACAGATGCTGCCTGCCCCGCTGTTTCCAGCATTTTCTATTTTTATTTCTGATTTCCAGATCCAGAGAAGTTTACTTTGACGCTAATAGGTTAGCCGTGAGTACAGTTCCTAAGCTTGGTGGCAGAGAAGTTGTGCGTTCTCACCTATTTCTGTTGCAGCTGGGTGGGAGGCTCGAACAGGGTCTCGCGAAATTCAGAGGTTGTGCTGCATTGAAGTCAGTCTTTCATGGGGGAGGGGTGCTGAGCTTCTGGGTGTCCCCGTTTTATTTATTTTTTGGAGGTGAGGGAACCTACTTTTGTTTGAACTTGCTTGGCTTACAATGCCTTGCTTCCTGTTCATGCTCCAAGTTCTGCAGAGAGTCGGTACCTGGTCCAGGCTGCTAGCTGGGCCATGGCGTGGTGGCACCATAACTCTCTACTTTTGATTTTTCTGTGAACTATTGCAGGAATATATATGCCAGTGCGAACCCTGTGATTTGTACGAGATTGAACGTGCAGCAACAGACGTATAATTAAAGAGCTAATCAGAATAAAACTCCTTGAGCCACTTATGAAGCCATTAAATGATGAACTTAATGAAGAGAAATCAGCAAACCTTTGAAATGCTGCTGTGCTGGGTGCATGCCTCTAATGTGATTCATTCAACAATAGGTGTGGCAAGGCCAATATGCCTAAAAGACTCAATTGAGCTGCATATTGGCAGGTTTTTTGCCAATAAGATTTTGCAAGCTGTGTTTAATTTTTTTTTTTGCAGAATGTTCCTTGCATTTGATAAGATCCATCAACAACCACAACTTGCATTTATATAGCGCTTTTAACGTCGTAAAACATCCCAAGGCGCTTCACAGGAGCGTTATCAATCAAAATTTGACACTGAGCCACATAAGGAGGTAGGAGGGCAGATGATGTAGGTGTTAGGGAGTGTCTTAAAGGAGGAAAGAGAGGTAGAGAGGCAGAGAGGTTTAGGGAGGGAATCCCAGAGCTTAGGGCCTAGGCAACAGGAGGCATGGCCACCAATGGTGGAGGGATTAAAATCAGGGATGCACAAAAGGCAAGAATTGGCAGAGCGCAGAGATCTCGGGGAGGTTGTGGGGTTGGAGGAGATTACAGAGATGGGGAAGGGTGAGGGCATGGAGGGATTTGAAAACAAGGATGAGAATTTTAAAATCAAGGCGTTGCTTAACCGGGAGCCAATGTAGGTCAGCGAGCACAGGGGGGATATGTGAGTGGGACTTGGTGCGAGTTAGGACATGGGCAGCAGAGTTTTGGATGACCTCAAGTTTATGGAGGGTAGGAGTGCATTGGAGCAGTCAAGTCTAGATGTAACAAAGGCATGGATTAGTGTTTTAGTAGCAGATAAGCTGAGGCAAGGGTGGAGACGGGCGATGTTACAGAGGTGGAAATAGGCAGTCTTAGTGATGGAATGGATATGAGGTAGGAAGCTCACCTCAGGATCAAATATAACACCAAGGTTGCAAACAGTCTGGTTCAGCCTCAGACAGTTGCCAGCGAGAGGTTTCGAGTCGGTGGCAATGGAACGGAGTTTGTGGCGGAGACCAAAGACGATGGCTTCAGTCTTCCCAATATTTAGTTAGAGGAAAGTTTTGCTTATCCACGACAGGGTGTTGGACTAGCAATCTGATAGTTTAGAGACAGTGGAGAGGTCGAGAGACGTGAAGGTGAGGTAGATCAGGGTATCATCAGCATATGTGTGGAAACTGACGCTGTGTTGTCGGATGATGTCACCGAGGAGCAGCATGTAGATGAGAAATAGGAGGGGGCCAAGGATAGATCCTTGGGAGACACCAGAGGTAACAGTGCGGGAGCAGGAAGAGAAGCCATTGCAGGTGATTCTCTGGCTATGACTGGATAGATAAGAATGGAATCATGCGAGTGCAGTCCCACCCAACTGGACGACGGTGGAGAGGTGTTGGAGAAGGATGGAGTGGTCAACCATGTCAAAGGCTGCAGACAGGCCAAGAAGGACGAGGAGGGATAGTTTACCTTTGTCACAGTCAATTAGGATGTCATTTGTGACTTTGGTAAGAGCCGTTTTGGTACTGTGGTAGGGATGGAAACCTGATTGGAGGGATTCAAACGTGGAGTTGCCAGGAAAGATGGGCACAGATTTGGAAGGCGACAACATGTTCAAGGACTTTGGAGAGGAAAGGGAGGTTGAAGATGGGGTGGTAGTTTGCAAGGACGGAGTGGTCAAGGGTTGTTTTTTGAGGAGAGGAGTGATGACGGCAGATTTGAGGGAGAGGGGGACTGTACCTGAGGAGAGAACTGTTAACAATATCTGCTAACATGGGAGCCAGGAAGGGAAGTTGGGTGGTCAGCAGTTTGGTGGGAATAGGGTTGAGAGAGCATGAAGTGGGTCTCATCGACAAGATGATCTCTGAGAGGGCATGAGGGGAGATAGGAGAGAAACTAGAGAAATATGCAAATTCAGGGTTAGGGCAGGGGGGAACCTTAGAGGAAGTTAGGCCCAATGGGCTAAGGGAAGGGAGGGAAGCAGCAGAGGCAGCTGAATGTATGGTCTTGATCTTTGTAACAAAAAAGTACATGAGCTCCTCACACTTATTGTTGGAGATGAGAGAGGAGGAGGCAGGGGAGGGTGGTTTGAGAAGATGGTTTGTGGTGGGGAAGAGAAGCTGGGTGTTATCTTTGCCTTCCTGGATGATCTTAGAATCGTGGGCAGTTTTAGGGATGGAGAACAGGACCTGATAATGCTTTATGTGATCCAGCCAGATCTGGTGATGGATGGTTCAACCAGTTGTCCGCCAATGACGTTCAAATCTACGTCCCTTTGACTTAAGGGAGCGGAGATGAGGGGTTTACCAGGGGGAACGACTAGGGTGAGAGAGTGTGATGGTTTTAATGGAGACAAGGGCATCGAAGGTGGTGGAGAGGGTATGATTTAGCAAATCAGTAGCCGCAGAAATGTCATGAAGAATTGTAGGCCAAAACCTAGATAGTTGGGAATTTGAAAGTGTCGTGGTAAAAGACTTGAGGGAGTGTTTTTTCCAGGGGTGGACATGGAAAGAAGTGGGGTTGGAAGGGGGAAGGGGATTATGGGCAGCGAGCAATATAAGGAAATGATCAGAGATTGCCTTATCAGCGATAGTTACGGTGGGAGTAGCGAGGCCACGTGAGATGTCAAGTTTGAGGGGGTGGCCGTGTATATGGGTAGGAGAGTTTATACGGAGGGAGAGATTTAGGGAGGAAAGGAGGGAAGTGAACTCAGAGGAGAGAGAGCAAGAAGAGTTGAGATGGAAGTTGAAATCACCCAGGATGAGAAGGCGCTCGGTGCAGAGAGAAAGGGAGGAAAGCAGAGAAGATATCTCAGTTAGAAACTTGGGGTGAAAAATTCAGTTGGTTGCGCCTCCCGATAGCGCCTTAAGAGGGCGCTAATGGGGCGCAAATCATCTAGCGCCCAGGCGCGGCGATGTTTGAGCCGCTCGCGAAATTAAATAGACACTTTGCGGTGGCGCTAAACACTACCGCCACGATCTCCTACACCAGCAGATCGTGACGTCAGTCGAGTGCGCAACGCCCCGGTATCGCCCCGGAGCGGATATTGAGTGGCGCCCCCTGCCTTACCGCCTGACGCTAGCAACAACATGTTGAGGGGAGCGTTTTGCAGTCATGAAGGGACTGGGGGAGCGCTATTTAAAGGTGACCGCTTCCTGCCTTTTATTGTTGGTGCCATTTTTGAAACATGCATTCTGAGAGAGAGGGAGAGAGTCATCTGGAGAGATTCAACGCTGTGTGAAGGCGTTTTGGGTACTGAGCAGCACTTTGCAGGTTCATTTTGATTTGCCATTCCTTGTATCGATTTAGAAGAGATTGTGGGGGCTGCACTCTGAGCTCTTTCCCTGGTACTCTCCATTGTTCTTTCCAGCAGATTTGATGTGCAGGTCTCTCCAGGCCGAGATTCAAGGCTGCAATGAGCAGGATGTGGATGGAAAGCAAGATCAACCATCCCCTTTAAGAACTGGTCCATGCCATTGTGTCTGTGTTCCATTGCTGACTGACATCACATGAGCTTCGCCAGCGCTCTGAGGTAGCGCCTCGCTCCTCGGCCTTTGCGCCTTAAGACAGGTGTGAAGCGCCTGATTTAGCGCTCCAATCACCTCCAGGGGCGATAAAAGTCAAGTTTGCAGTCGGTGGCGATAACTAGCGCCAGGCGCTAATCTTTGCGCCCGGCCGATAATTGCGCCCCAAATGGGGCGATACTGAATTTCTCCCCCTTGGTGTGATACTTGGGTGGGAAATAGAAATGATGGGCTCGGGTCCGGAGCGGCAGCCAAAATGCGCACGTGAATGGACACTGGGAAACTAAGCTACATAGACGTGGTTACATACTAGTTCGAGATAGCTATGCTTTGAAAAGCACAGGGAGTAGAGAGGAGACAACACGTGAGTAAAGCTACAAAAAAAATCATATCATTTGATATCAGAAGCTGGGTTAACTTACTACAATTTTATGCTTGCTAGGACTGACTTCTTGCCTTTTTGCCAAGTGTTTATTTCCTTGGGGTTATACCATTATCTGTCATACTTTGTACACGGTCACTTCTAATGCACCACAACCGTTATCTGTTAAACACCAATCAATTTGAGCGTTGATATCTTTTCAAACAAACGCTGTATAGTAGAGATTTTCAACAAAATAAATGGTTTATTGATTTGTTCAGGTTATGAAGCACAAACAATCTCTAGGTTACTGAACAATGGAAGATTCTATTTACAGTCGAGAAAAAGTGGAAAGGAACAGAGTGGATTCCTGGATTCTCAGATTACCCTCTGATTTCTGCTTTATGACGGTTTCCGAAGCCTTTTTCGATAGAGCAGATACAGAGAAACTATTTCCTCTGGTGGAGGGTATACAGAACAAGGGCATATAATCTTAAAATTAGAGCCAGGAGCACTTAGGAGTGAAATCAGTCAGCACTTTTTCACACCAAGGGTAGTGGAAATCTGGAACTCTCTCCCCAAAAGGCTGTGGCTGGTGGGCCAATTGACATTTTCAACAGAGATCGATATATTCCTGTTAGGTAAGGGTATCAAGGGATATGGAGCAAAGGTGGGTAAAAATACAGATCAGCTATGGTCCAATGGAATAGTGGAACAGGCTCGAGGGATTGAATGGGCTTGTTCCTATCTTCCTATGAGATTGATGTGAGAAGTCGCACAACACCAGGTTAGTCCAACAGTTTTATTTGAAATCACAAGCTTTCGGAGCGCTGCTCCTTCGTCAGGTGAAGTGACTTCACCTGACGAAGGAGCAGCGCTCCGAAAGCTTGTGATTTCAAATAAAACTGTTGGACTATAACCTGGTGTTGTGCGACTTCTCACATTTGTCCACTCCAGTCCAACACCGGCATCTCCACATCATATGAGATTGAGTGAAACTGCCTTTGAATTTCTGTCTTTCACTCTGCTGACTCCGATTACAGGTGAGTGGCAGAATCATTCTATTGACAAAAAGCTGAGGCTTTCTGTCTCCCAGTCCCCTCTTACCACATTAATAATAAACACCGGAGGTTGGATTTATCCACAGCTTGTCTGAAATATGACTTTTGTTTGGCACTAGAAGTCAGTGAAATTATGCAGTTTGACTTGCAACACAGCATAAACCAGGCATATGTCAGGGTAGGTTTCATGCCTGTCCAGGTTCAAATAAATTAGATGGCACACCGGTAGGAACTGCCAGTTAACTCACGATCGACTTCCACTTCCCCCTAGTCAGCAACTACACCTCTGTACAGCTCTCAGTCTACTCTTGTAGCTCCACTGTTTACATTTTTAGAAGTGTTTTTTAATTATCTGTGCATGTACATCTACATCAATTGAATTTGGGTTTTTTTCTTGCAGAACTACTGTGCAACATAAAAGGGGACAACATCACTCAATCAACTGGAGTGGATTCATTTTCTAAATCTAGACTGCGGCACTGGATATTTAGCATAAATTCGCGCATGCCACCAGATTTTCTCAGATTGATTCATGAGTAAAATTGGGAGCAGATGCTAAAGTCCCTGCTTCTTTTTCTCACGACAACGCAAAATCATCGAGCAGAAACTGATAGCCAAGTTCCGCACTCATGAGGACGGCCTCAATAGGGATATCGGGTTCATGTCACGCTACAGAACGTGACTTGACATCGTTGTCTGTCTTTCCAGTTTTAAAAAAAACAAACACAAAAACAACACAAAAACAAACACAAATGGAGAGGATATGCAGACAGCAGGTTGTGACACGTTGGACCCCCTGGGACACATCTCATTGTCTTGGCTGTGCTCTTGGTGTGTCTTTGATGTAAGGAAAGATTGTATCTCTGCATTTTCTCTGCGTTTATATTCTGTGAATTTTTGTAGATTCACTCATAGTAACTTTACCTGAAGAAGGGGCGATCGATAGCTCCGAAAGCTTGTAATTTTAAATAAATCTGTTGGACTATAACCTGGTGTTGTGCGACTTCTCATTTTTGTCCACCCCAGTCCAACGCCGGCATCTCCGCATCTTTTTCTTTTGGTATGTAATGCTTGTTTTGTTCTGGGGCCTCTGATTGATGGGTACATCAGAAACTGCTCAGTAGATGAGCCTTTCTTTAGCATTTTAATCTTCAGATCTGATAGCTCAGTTAAGCCATTTGCTCATTTCAAATCAAAATTTTCTTTTATCCCATTTTAAACTGTCTCTCATTTTCTATGATTGTCTGTGAGACAATCTCCTCTCAACTACTTGGAGAATACCTTAACCTTTTTTGTATTTGAATTTTCTGATTTTTCTCTTTCAGCAATTCTTTACCTCCAGGACATTACTGCTCTGACAGTGATGTGATAAATGCAACAACTGATAATCAGCGATTTGCTGTGTCTCTTTACTGTCATAACTACCACTGTTTGAGGGGAGAAGTGTAAAATAAGTGGGACTGGGTGTGTCACCGCTGGGACTTTGATTGAGTCCAGTAAAGTTTTAATATGTTGGAACAGAGGTCCCATGCTTCATCTCCTTTTCATGACCAAGTTCAGCTGGAGTGCTGAATAATATCAAAGCTGTTTGCTGGGACACCAAAAGAGGGTCTTGGCCAGGGACAATATTTGAAGCTGTTGGTCCTTGCCCCAAAGTCATGGCGGATGAATAGAAGATATAAAGGTTTAAAAACTCAAAAATGCAACAGAAAAGTTGAAATATAGGGCCTGAAATTCGCCACCTTAGCGCCGGCTGTTAAGGCCAGTTTCATGGAAAAAATGGTGTCCACCTTGCTTCCGCCCACCGCGACGGATGCCGTATTGGTGAGGGCAAAAAAAAAGGCGTTGTTTACCTTCATCTGAAGCAGGCATTAGGCCATTAACATATTCAAATAAGGGGCCTAACACCTGCTTCTGCTACCTCTTACAAATTTGGCTTGCGTCGAAGGCAGTCAGCGCCAGGAATGTTTACTCCCGGGAAAACAAATGCTAAACAGCACCGAATAAAAAAAAAAAGTAAGTACTTACCATTATCATCTCCGACCACACTCCCAACCTCGACCTCCAGGCCCTGTCCGATCTCCCCCCTACGCTGGCCCCAACCTCCCCCCGAAGCCGGCCCCGACCTCCAGGCCATCCCCCAGAGTCCTTGCTGGGCGCTCAGCCATTCAGCGCTGGGCTGAACACCACAATAATGATAATCAGCAGGCAGCGCCAAAATAACGGCGCTGCCTGCGATCTGTTTACGGGCACGAGCAGATCTCGCCCCGCGGTGGCACCACCTGTTTGTCGGGCCTGATCGAATTTCTAGGCCCGAGAATATTAGTTAAAAATAATGTGAAGATAAAATAGTAACATTAGAGAATAGGAGAATAAAAAGATAGAGCTAACAGAAGAAAATGTTTAACATTTAAGATATATTATTTAAAACTTTTACAAATGTTTTACATACTTTATTTTAATAAAATGATATACATTATTTAAACTACTACAGTATGAGTAACATTATTTACGTTTCAGCATCAGAGTACATAAGTTGAAATCTAAAATAACGACAGAAAACGCTGGCAACACTCAGCAGGTCAGGCAGCATCGTGGAGAGAGAAACAGAGTCAACGTTTCGGGTCGATGACCCTTCGTCAGAACTGGAAAAGGTTAGAGAAGTAACAGATTTATAAGCAAGTGTGGGGCAGGGACAGGTAGGAGGGGAGGAAAGAACAAAGGGAAGGTCTGTGATAAGTTCAAATCTAACAACCTGAGCAGTCTGAACCTGAAATACCCTGTAGCTGCTAATGAGCTGGAGATTAATGCATTTCAACGAACCTGCAGCCAGAGTGCTCGGCATTTGTCAGTTATCCAGCACTCAAGCCCAAAGCAGGTCTCAAAATATGTTTTACCTTTAATAACTTCTGAAATCACATTATTGAAATTAATAAAGGATACTTTTTAAATCACTGAAGCTATTTTAATAAGACTCATTAATCACATTATTGGATTAGCGCTGATCCGATTTTGCTGCATGAAGTTTTTCCTAGTATTCACAATACACAAAACAAAATCAACCAGACTTTTATGAAAATATAAGACACAAAGAAAATTCAATTATCTGTTAAATCTTTGCTTAGCTACCTTATGGGTTTCCAAAATCTGCATATTTGTGTTACATAACTTTAACAGAAATTAATTCTATATTTGCCATGATGTAGCAGTGTTAATTAAATTATAATGTGGTTGTATTAGAGTACTGAACATTGATTAAGTGATTTTAATCTGTTAAAGGTCCCCTATTTCAACATTACACATCTTGTGTGTTTCATTAATCTTTATCTGTCATTATCTGTGATGTAGCTACAAAGTTTCCACAATGGGGTCATTGTGGTAATGCAGGTTTTATGATCCTCATCAATGTAATTGGTGCTTCCTGATTAATCTAATAACACTTAACGTTACAAAGTAGAATTAAAAAAAATGTGTGGTGCGGCACAATATTTACTCACATTATATATAAACTAAAAATACAGGCTGGGGAAGATATAACTATAGCATAGGAAAAGGCAACCTAGATTTCCAATCAAGCGATTCACAGAACTGGGTGATGTGTGCTCTTGCTGATAAAGTGAGATATTTGGCCTTCCAAGACAAATGGACGTGTTCTGTTAAAGTGATAATGGTTGTGTGGACATGTTCATCTCCTCACCCCTGGCCTCCTGCGATTGGGGCGCTGCCTTATGGAAGGAGTCACAGCACGCAGGGAGGTTCTCTTCCCTTCCAATGGGCGGAAGAGACCTCCCCAGGATATCAACGCAGCCAGGTTGCACATTGCACAGGAGGACACAAGCAGGGATGTGGTCAGGAGGACCAGGCTGCAGTGGCGCAAACCTTTCAATGATCTCAGTAAATCACGAAACGTTACTGCAAAGCCACACTCAACCTCATCCTCCTGTGCCTCTCATCACATCCCCTTCACTCTGCCTTCCCTACTCTACTCCTGCACATCCTTACTCACACCAACTTACCTGGCACCTCCACCCATCCCTCTCTATCTACATTATCACTTCCCCATCTCACTAGCCATCCGTCCCACTCCCCCTCATCCTAGTCCAATCATACCAACTAACAACACACAAGGGTAGGCACTTGGATGTTTTAGCCAATGTTCATGTGAAGTTTCTGTTAATGTGCTGTCAAACATTGAAACCTTTATTTTGAACACTTTGCGTTCTTGGACAGATCTGTGTGCACCTTTGGAAGTGGCTTAGTGAGTTGCAGTGAATGGTGAGACATAACGGTACCCCCTGCAATGATGATGAGTATGAAAGGAATGGCTTGGGCATTGTAGGGATGCTTTATGGTGTTGGTTTGGGATGTTGCCATCCTGGCGCATCATGTGGCAGCCAGGGTGTACAGTGTCAAGTGAAGTAAATCTGGCTATGGTGAGGCCATCCCTGGTCTCCCGGGCAGCAATGTGGTCGGGTGCTGATGCCCTCTGTCCTGTGCAGCATCAGTCGATTGCGGAGAAGGTTGGTGTGGTTGTTGGTGCTGCTGGTGTGCCTGGTGCTGCTAGTGTTGGGGCTGATTGTGGTGGGATTCTGAGGACCAAAGTGAGATAGTTTCAAGGGCACTGATGCTGATGTAATAGATGACAGGTGAACTTGAGATGACAGAAGCGATCTGTCAATGGTGAGAGAGGTTGTTCCAATGAGGTGACACTGGATAGAGAGTTTACTCCAAACACTTGCAACCTGCATAAAGCTCAATCTGTCTTCCAGATGCAGTAAGTAACAGCTTCTGAGATTGGAAAGTGAACAGCTGTGAGATGGGAGCTTTTATAGCACATTTGCAGCTGTCAAGTAATGAGATGATTCCATGGTCATACAACTCCCGACCTGCTTACCTGACGTAATCCCCGAGCAGCGTAGACACCATGAACAACCTGGTAAACTCTGAAGGTGAGCTCAAAATAGTTCTTAATGGTCTGTTAACAAGGTCATAATGACGTGAATTGCCTCCCCCACCGCTGCGTGTCGGGTCTGCTCAGCGTTGACAGACCCGACATTTGTGAAAGGCACATGGCGGTGGGTTCCCGACCCGCTGTCAAAAAAAAACATTTCCCCACCCGACCCACCACCGATCACGCCCGCTGACCCCCGCAAAATTCCCCTCCTTGAATTATTGACCACCTTCATCCACAACAAGCAGAATAATGGCAAGATTGCTATAGGGTCCAGTATCAATTGGACTTTCTTCACATTAGCAAAATTCTCCTGCAGCTCCTTCATTGTCTTTTTCATTTTCAACACAATATTGGCACTCTGTTTCACACACAACAGTCAGTGGGCCTTGGTTGTGGTGTGACCTGATGACTGGAAGAGATGCTGGTGAGTGAGCACTTCTGCCATGAGAAGATAGTGTCACAGCATAATCACTAAAAGGCGCTTTCCTCTTGAGAGGACCTGCCATAGTATCTTCAGATCTTCTGCTCTGCACAGCTAGTTTAGTGGCCTCAGCTGGTTTTATTTCAATTGCTAGAGCTGTCAATAGGTGCTGAATTGTGGTGGTTGATTTCAGATATATATATATTAGTTCTCAGCTGTAGTTCCATGCTCCTCCCAGAAGGTACACCTTATGATGTGATAGCACAGGGCTGAAAGTCTGAACACCTGAACACTGTCACATTTTTCTACCCAATAACATTTGTTTACTACTGGCAATAAAAGCATAGGAAATAGGCTGGTATCATCTGAAAAATCATTGTAACCTTACTAAATTTCTTCCACTGTGAATGCCTTGTTAACCACTGTACAGATGGGGAAAACTAATTGGAGGTTTCGAAGGACTCAGCAGCTGGCACATGCTTAACTATAAACTGAAAGGACCGACTGAAACTAGAAAATAGTTATTAGTGACAGAAAATGGCAATTCCATGACTATGAGAATTTCAGAAAATGACAATTCAATTAAGCAGCCTGTTTTACAGTGCCAATTCAGAGTCCAGTAAAATATAGATTGCTTATTTGACTTAAAAAAATAACTTTTAATAAGTTGTATTTATAAACGGTGACATTTACTTATGACTTATTCATGTGTGAAGGATTGGCTATCTCATTATTTCTTTTTATGGAATCAGCACGAGCGTGGGTGTAACTGTTCCTTCAATATTCCCAACGAAACCTGCATAAAGTGCATTCATTCTGAAAAAGCAGTTTGGCTTTGCCAGAAACAAAGAAAAAAATCTTGTCCCTAATTATAAATGAGGGTGAATTTGTCCTTTTTAAAATCCAAGTACAGCATGTTATACCTACTGTCAGAATGTAGGAGATTTCCATTACTGTCATCATCATTATTAAAAATCAGTCCACCAGCATCTTTAATATTGCTCAGTTATCACAGCTGGCAAGGCCTAAACTGTGCGTTTTCTGCCTACAAATAAGAAAATGCAAGACACCTGGGGGGCTGGCATCCTATTCAACTCGAAATCTGCGCTATTTTTAGTAACCTGGTTAATACGTGATCAGGTCAATGGTCTTACAACTTAATTAAAACAGCACACAGAGAAATGTCAAACTCCAGAGCTTTAACTTCCTTCGAGGAAGTAGAGCTGTAAACCCTTATATTATTGTTACAGTGCTAACAGCAGCAAATTAGTCGAGCTAGTGCACAAGTGAAATGATATTAAATACCTGTCACACTCTATGGACTGGCACTCCAGGTTTCTTCCTTGCATGGACGTGCAAGCCTGCACATGTCCAGTGGTGCTTGGAGTTTCAGACAAACCCAGTGGCTTGCTTCACCTGAATGTAAGTACATTCAACTCACTGGTAACAGGTTAACCACAGTTCATTCACCTTGTGGCTGACCCGGCTGCTCTACTGGGGCCAGTACAATGTGAATACATCGCCAGACCCCGATATATGGAGGGCCCGAAGAAAAGTGCAACAAGGGTACCTGATTCCACAACAGCCATCACATTTCATTTGAATAATTCACTTAAGGATGAAATAATATTTACTTCTTGGGGTATTCGTTAAACAAAACAGCCCTGTTGAAGGAAAGGACAGTTAGAATTACATTTTTGTTATCCATTCTTGGGATATGGATGTTACTAGCAATCGCCAGCATTTATTGCCCATCCCTAGTTGCCCTTGAGAAGATGGTGGTGAGCTTTCTTCTTGAACCACTGCAGTCCATGTGGTGAGGGTAGGGAATTGCAGCATTTTGGCCTAGCGACGATGAAGGAACAGCGATATACGTCCAAGTCAGGATGGTGTGTTACTGGTTAATATTGATATTAACATTAAAAGAGCTAACATTGAGATTAATTTTTTTCAAACTCAACAAATCAGTTCAAACGAGAACGTTAGGAATAAGAAATGGGGAAACGTTGCTGCCAGAAAAATTTCAAAGGAAAGAAAAAAACTTTGAAGAAGAGGAGATTGGGAATGGTAGCAAGGGATTGAAATAAGAGTTGACAAATTAAAGTAATGAAATGATGATGACAGGATGAGTGGGAAAGGTTTATCGAAAAATTGTGAAGAGCAGTAAAGAGAGTGAGAGGCAGACATGAAACATAAGCAAGGGATTAGGAGAAGGAGGCCTAGAATTCTAAGTTTGAGCAAGGAAGAAAAAGCAAAACTGTGCACGCAGATTTAAAAAGGGGTGATTACAAAAGCAGCTAAGAGAATTTGAATAACATTAGTATATTTACATAACAACTGTAAAACCATTTAATTGTTATAACTAACTTTTCAGTATTAAACAATGTAATTTTAAACAGTGTAATTGAATTGTAAATGTGTTCTGTTTGAGGGTAAAATTATCCTTACAATATAATGTGATGTGTGTTAATTGGTAGTAACTGATAATAGTGTATTACAGTGGAAAATACTGAACTAATATCTAGGGAAAAATATAATTCGAACTGGTGCCAAACCTTTCAAGTTGGTTAATTAGTTCATACCTTTTAATTACCGGCAAACTTCACTGCTACCCCAACTCAGGTGTTGCGTTTGCTTTTAGGAAACTGATCCGAAATTGGCAAGGTAACGTTTAGGTTAGTAGAAAAGCTTTTTTTTAAAGCCTTTCTTTCATGACTATGGCAGACAGCATTTAATGTGGAGAAGTGCGATGTCATCCACTTTGGATCTGAAAAAGACAAATTGTAATATTTTCTTAATGGTGAGAGGCTATGAGCTGTGCAGGAGCAAAGTCTATGCACACAAATCAATAAAACCTACTGGATAGGTACAACAAGCAATCTGAAGGCTAATGGAATGCTGGTATTTATCTCAAGCAGGTTGGAATACTAAAGCAAGGAAGTGATGCTTCAGTTGTGCAGAGCCTTGGTCAGAACCCATCTGGAGAACTGCGTTCAGTTTTGGGCACCGAACCTCAGGAAGGATATATTGGCCTTGGAAGGGGTCCAGCGCAGATTTACCAGAATGATACCAGGGCTGAAAGGATTAACTTATGAGGCATAAACTGGAGTTCAGAAGGTTGAGGGGTGATCTAAGCGAGGTGTTTAAAATGATGAAGGGATTCAATAGGGTAGGTACAGAGAAACTATTTCTCCTGGTGGAGGAATCCAGAACAAAGGGGTCATAATCTTAAAATTGAAGCTTTCAGTCTCTCCCATTCTCAATGTATGGCCCTGAACATGAAAGTGACACATCTTCTGACAGCTTGACTACTATGTCAGAACACAATGGTGGGAGAAAACGATCTAATTATGCAAATTCACCGATAAACTCATCATAAATAGGTCCTGACTTCTGATTTTTGCTTGACATCTCATTTTGGATCTTTTAAGATGTATTGGCTTTCCACTGGGGAAAAATAACTTTGAGGATTACTTTGTGGCTCTGGGAATAAAAATGGGAAAGCAGTAAAACTAGAGCTGGAGAATGGGATGCTACCTGCCAAGGAATTCAGGAGCAAGAGAGTGTTCTGAAGTTAGCTATACGAATATTAAAGTGAACGAGCAGAGGTTTGCTGCACTGAACAGGAACTGTACAGCAGTGACTACCCCATTATTTACCAAGATTACTGCTTGATTAATGGCACAGTGACATTTAAGTCACTGGTAATTATTATACTTTAAAATCACATTACTGATAAAATGTCTTCTTGTCAAGGGCAAGAAATCTAAATGGAAGGACCACATGCATTCGCACCAAACCCCTTGCAGCTGCCGTTAACCCCCGAGGTAAATTAATGAGCAAACACAACAACATAAATATCTTCTTTTAACTGACAAAGGAACTTTCTTGTAGGGTTCAGTACTTAATATTCAGTGCTTGGTCAACTATCAAAACTGAATTCATTCCTTCTTGTATAATGTATTTTATGCTTTAAAAAATGGTTCAGCAATAAAACTTTATTATGGATCACCAGGTTCTTTGGTATTAACACTTTACCCTTCTCATGTTAGGTCACATCGAAAGCTACAAAGGCTGATACTAAGAACACTCACAATCGTTTAGCCCTTAAGTAATTTCTATTGACTTCACTGGAGAGTAAAATCGGACAGAGTGTAAAACAGGCGTCCCACCCAAACCCACCAGGGTTAGGTTACAATTACACAACAGAGCGTGTTTGTACTGATAATTGTCTTTCATCGATAGTTTGTTTTTCATTCACAGGATATGGGCATCACTGGCAAGGCCAGCATTTATTGCTCATTCCTAATTGCCGTTGAGAAGGTGGTGAGCCGCCTTCTTAAACCGTTGCAGTCCGTGTGATGAAAGTCTTTTTTTCGTAGAACTGAGTGGCTTGCTAGGCCAGTTCAGAGGGTAGCTAAGAGTCAACCAAATTGCTGTGGGTCTGCTGTCACATATAGGCCAGACCGGGTAAGGACAGCAGATTTCCTTCCCTAAAGGACATTAGTGAACCAGATAGGTTTTTATGACAATCTGATAATTTCATGGTCACTGACATGAATCTTGTCATTCATGCGGAAATGACTTATGAAGTAATACTGGGCGGCCTGCTGGTGGCGCTGTCCAGGGAGAGCATAAATACTCGGGCATGGGCCCAGCTTGCTCAGGACATTCCTTAACAGGAACCAGTGAAGGACACAACTAGATCTCCATGTTGAAAAACAGTTGATTAAAGCTTTGTTTAACGCTTAGACCAAGTGCCGAGTAGTTTTCTTACATCAGTCACCATTACTGATACTAGCTTCTTATTTCAGAGTTATTTAATGCACCCACATGGCTTTGCGGGCACCGCATAACAATCCTGAGATCTTCCGTAACCGCAAAGTCCACCACTCACTTAAGATGCAGTTGGTGTGCGACCACAGACAGCGAATCCTCAATGTCAATGCCCGCTATTCTGGCAGCAGCCACGATGCCTTCATCCTGCGCCAGAGCGGTGTGTCAGCACTCTTCCAGCCACCATGCCAAGCTCGCGGCTGGCTGGTCAGAGACAAGAGCTATCCGCTCTTCAGCTGGCTCATGACTCCCCTCCGCAACCCCAACATGCCTGCCCAGCACTCATATAATGACAGCCATGCTGCCACCAGGAACATCATCGAGCAGACCATCGGCCTGCAGAAGAAATGGTTCCGCTGCCTTGACAGCTCGGGAGGAGCCCTCCAGTACTCGGCTGAGTGGGTGTCCCATTTCGTGGTGGTCTGCTGCATGCTCCACAACTTGACCATCATGAGGGTCCAGCCCTTGCCACCAGGGATTGCGGGACCACCTCAGGAGGAGGAAGAGGGAGAGGAGGAGGACGAGGAGGAGGAGGAGCAGGAATGAGGGAGGACACAGCCACTCAATCAGCCTTCCGGAAGGGCGGTCCATGATCGCCTCTTCATACTGCGGTTCAAATGAATTAAACCCCAGATCCCTATTGCTCACCACATCCCCATCATTCTATCCCTGATGCAGGCCATATCACAGCGCAAAGCTGAAATGAGGCACACCACAAAAGAATCCAACTGAATTAATAAATTTATCAAAAATCAGTGAACACATATTTACAACAAAAATATTAACTATTCACCCTTGTGCAATCCCTTAGTGCCTCTCGTTACTGTAACTTTGCCTACTCTAGTGCTCCTACAAAGTGTTGGCCCAGTGGCTGCAGCAGGGCTGGTGGAAGGCTGCTAAGTGTCCGTGTGGGAGACTGCAGTTGGCCTTGCAGGACGCCTCGACCAGCTCTGGGCCTGGAAGGTCCGGCTGTAGACTGCAACACCTTCTTCTTCTCTTCTTAGGCAGTCTCTCGGAACTGAGGATGACTTGCTTCCACTCTAAAAATGAGTTCTCAGGTGACTGATGATTCCAATGCGGGACATAGAATCATAGAAGATAGGAGCAGGAGTAGGCCATTCGGCCCCTCTAGCCTGCTCCGCCATTCAATGCGATCATGGCTGATCATCCAAATTCAGTACCCTGTCCCTGCTTTCTCCCCATATCCCTTGATCCCTTTAGCCTTAAGAAATATATCCAACTCTTTCTTGAATTTATTTAATGAATTGGCCTCTACTGCCTTCTGCGGCAGAGAATTCCACAGGTTCACCACTCTCTGGGTGAAGAAATTCCTCCTCATTTCTGTCCTAAATGGCTTACCCCTTATCCTTAGACTGTGACCCCTGGTTCTGGACTCACCGACCATCAGGAACATCCTTCCTGCATCTAGTTTGTCCTGTCCTGTCAGAATTTTATAAGTTTCATTGAGATCCCCTCTCATTCTTCTAAACTCCAGCGAGTATAAGCCCAATTGACCCAATCTCTCTTCATACATCATTCCTGCCATCCCAGGTATCAGCCTTGTGAATCTTCACTGAACTCCCTCCATGGCAAGAACATCCTTCCTTAGATAAGGTGACCAAAACTGCACACAGTACTCAAGGTGTAGTCTCACCAAGGCCCTGTACAACTGCAGCAAGACATCCTTGTTCCTGTACTCAAACCCTTTCGCTATGAAGGCCAACATACCATTCGCCTTCTTAACCGCCTGCTGCACCTGCATGCTTACCTTCAGCGACTGGTGCACAAGGACACCCAGGTCTCGTTGCACTTCCCCTTCTCCCAATCTATTGCCATTCAGATAATAATCTGCCTTTCTGTTTTTGACACCAAAGTGGATAACCTCGCATTTATCCACGTTATATTGCATCTGCCACGCTTCTGCCCAATCACCCAACCTGTCCAAATCATCCTGGAGTTTCTTGGCAACCTCCTCGCAGCACACACGCCCACCCAGTTTTGTGTCGTCTGCAAACTTGGAGATATTACATCTAGTTCCCTTGTCTAGATCATTAATATATATTGTGAATTGCTGGGGTCCAAGGACCGATCCCTGCGGTACCCCACTAGTCACTGCCTGCCACTCGGAAAAAGACCTGTTTATTCCAACTCTTTGCTTTCTGTCCGCCAACCAGTTCTCTATCCAAGTCAATACCTTGCCCCCAATCCCATGTGCCTTAACTTTACACGCTAATCTCTTATGTGGGATAATCTCTTATCAAAAGCCTTTTGGAAGTCCAAATACACCACATCCACTGGTTCTCCCTTATCTATTTTACCAGTTACATCCTCAAAAAATTCCAGTAGATTAGTCAAGCATGATTTACCTTTTGTAAATCCATGTTGACTTTGTCCGATCCTGTCACTGTTTTTCAAGTGCTCAGCTATTACATCTTTTACAATGGACTCTAGCATTTTCCCCACTACCGATGTCAGGCTTACCAGTACTGTAATTACTGTAATTCCCCATTTTCTCTCTACCACCCTTTTTTAATAGTAGGGTAACATTAGCTACCCTCCAATCCATGGGTACTGTTCCAGATTCCATCGAATGTTGGAAGATGATCAGCAATGCATTTACTATTTCTGGGGCCACTTCCTTAAGTAACCTAGGATGTAGATTATCAGGCCCTGGGGATTTATTGGCCTTCAATCCCTTCAATTTCCCTAACACCATTTCCCTACAAATACTGATTTCTTTCAGTTCCTCCCTTTCATCAGACCATATGTTCCCCAACATCTCTGGGAGGTTATTTGTGTCCTCCTTTGTGAAGACAGAACCAAAATATGTATTTAATTGGTATGCCATTTCTTTGTTCCCCATTATAAGTTCCCCTGATTCTGACTGCAAGGGACCTATGCTTGATTTCATTAATCTTTTTCTCTTCACATATCTATAAAAGCTTATACAGTCAGTTTTTATGTTCCCTGCAAGCTTACTCTCGTATTCTATTTTCCCCTTCTTAATTAATCCCTTTGTCCTCCTTTGTTGAATCTTAAACTGCTCCCAATCCTCTGGGTTACTGCTTTTTCTGGCCAATTTATATGCCCTCTCCTTGGATCTTATGCTATCCCTAATTTCCCTTGTTAGCTACGGTTGAGTCACCCTTTTTGTTTTATTCTTATGCCAAACTGGGATGAACAAATTCTGTAGTTTGTCCATGCGGTCTTTGAATGTTTGCCATTGCCTATCCACCATCAACCCTTTGAGTGACATTCCCCAATCAATCCTACCCAACTCGCACCTCATACCATCGTAGTTTCCTTTATTTAAATTCAGGACCCTAGTCTCTGAGTCAACTACTTCACTCTCCATCCTAATGAAGAATTCTATCATATTATGATCGCTCCGACCCAAGGGGCCTCGCACAACAAGATTGCTAATTAATCCTTTCTCATTGCATAATACCCAGTCTAAGATGGCCTGATCTCTGGTTGGTTCCTCGACATATTGGTCCAGGAAACCATCCCGTAAACACTCCAGGAATTCCTCCTCCATAGTATTGTTACTAATTTGGTTAGCCCAATCTATATGTAGATTAAAGTCACCCATGATGACTGCTGTGCCCTTATTGTACGCTTCTCTAATTTCCCTTTTAATGCCATCCCCAACCTCTGCATTACTGTTTGGAGGTCTATATATCACTCCCACTAACGTTTTCTGCCCCTTGTTATTTCTTAGTTCAACCCATACAGATTCCACATCATCAGAGCTAATATCCTTCCTTTCAATTGTGTTAATCCCCTCTTTAACCAGCAATGCTACCCCAGCTCCCTTTCCTTGTTGCCTATCTTTCCTGAATATTGAGTACCCCTGGATGTTGAGTTCCCAGCCTTGGCCACCCTGGAGCCATGTTTCGGTAATCCCAATCAAATCATATTCGTTTACCTCTATTTGCGCAGCTAATTCATCCACCTTGTTCTGAATGCTCCTTGCATTAAGACACAAAGCCTTCAGGCTTGTTTTTTTAACGCTCTCAGACCTATATGAATTATTATTTACTGTGGCCATGTTTGATTTAAACCGTTGTTTTCTCTGACTGCCACTTTTGTTTTTCTCCTTCCTATCTTTTGCTTTTATCCTTGTTTCCCTTTCCTCTGTCTCCCTGCTCAGGTTCCCAACCCCCTGCCATTTTAGTTTAATTCCTCCCCCGGAGCACTAGCAAACACTCCCCCTAGGACATCGGTCCCGGCCCTGCCCAGGTGTAGACCGTCCGGTTTGTACTGGTCCCACCTCCCCCAGAACCGGTTCCAATGCCCCAGGAATTTGAATCCCTCCCCCTTGCACCATTCCTCTAGCCACGTATTCATTTGAAATATCCTTCTATTTCTACTCTGACTAGCACTTGGTACTGGTGGAAATCCTGAGATTACTACCTTTGAGGTCCTATTTTTTAATTTACCTCCTAACTCCCTATATTCTGCTTTTAGGACCTCATCCCGTTTTTTTATCTATATCGTTGGTACCTATATGCACCACGACAACTGGCTGTTCCCCCTCCCCTTCCAAAATGCTCTGTAGCCGCTCTGAGACATCGTTGACCCTTGTACCAGGGAGGCAACATACCATCCTGGAGTCTCGTTTGCGGCCGCAGAAACGCCTATCTATTCCCCTTACAATAGAATCCTCTATCACGATAGCTCTCCCACTCTTTTTCCTCCCATCCTGTGCAGCAGAACCACCTACGGTGCTAGGAAGTTGGCTGCTGCTGTCTTCCCCTGATAAGCCATCTCCCTCAACAATAGCCAAAGCGGTATGTCTGTTTGAGAGGGGGGTGGCCACAGGGGACCCCTGCACTACCTGCCTGCGCCTATTACTCTGCCTGGTGGTCAACCATTCCCTTCCTGCCTGTACACCCTTTACCTGCGATGTGACCAACTCCCTAAACATGCTATCCACGATGTCCTCAGCATCGCGAATGCTCCAGTATGCATCTATCCGCAGCTCCAGCGCCGCAATGCGGTCTGTCAGTAGCTGCAGCTGGATACTCCTCCCACACACATGGTTGTCAGGGACACAGGAAGTGTCCCTGATTTCCCACATAGTGCAGGAAGAGCATGTCACAGCACCGAGCTGTCCTGCCATGACTTACCCTTTAATTAATTAATTAATTAAAATTAAATTAAAATTAAATGGATCCCACCAATTACACTGGAATTAAGTGATATACTCAAGGGCGCTTGCTTAATAGTAGTCCCCGCTACACAAAGTGACCGTAGAAACCACAAAATTTAAGTTTAGAAAAATTGTGAAAGAAAACACTCACCAACCAATCACTTACCTGGTTTTTGGTGACGTCACACTACGAATACTTTTTGCTTCCCTCTCCCGGAACCTGGATTTGTAAGCCGCCTCGGGGCTCACCTTAAGTACCGCCGCTCGCTGCCTCTGTTCCCTCGCAGGTCCGCCGCCTCTGCCGCCTCGCCGCCCTACAGTCTCTGTCACAGGTGGGGCAGACGGTGGTTGAAGGGGCGGGTGGGTGGGGTGCTTGGGTTGATGTGCGCCCCTTTCTGTTTGCGCTTGGCTTCCGCTTGCTCCCGGCGAAGAGACTCGAGGTGTTCGGCACCTTCCTGGATGCTTCTCCTCCACTTAGTGTGGTCTTGGGCCAGGGATTCCCAGGTGTCAGTGGGGATGTTGCACCTTTTCAAGGAGGCTTTGAGGGTGTCCTTGAAGCGTTTCCTCTGCCCACCTGGGGCTCTCTTGCCATGTCAGAGCTCCGAGTAGAGCACTTGTTTTGGGAGTCTCGTATCGGGCATGTGGACGATGTGGCCCATCCATCGGAGCTGATCGAGCATGGTCAAAGCTTCGATGCTGGGGATGTTGGCCTGAGCGAGAACACTGATGTTGGTGCGCCTATCCTGCCAATGGATTTGCAGGATCTTGCAGAGGCAGCGTTGTTGGTACCTCTCCAGTGCTTTGAGGTGCCTGCTGTACATGGTCCATGTCTCTGAAGCTTACAGGAGGGCGGACTACTGCTCTGTAGACCATGAGCTTGGTGCTGGGTTTGAGGTCCTGGTCTTCAAACACTCTCTTCCTCAGGTGACCGAAGGCTGCACTGGCACACTGAAGGCAGTGTTGGACTTTGTCATCGATGTCTGCCCTTGTTGACAGTAGGCTCCCAAGGTATGGAAAGTGGTCCACGTTGTCCAAGGCCTCGTCATGGATTTTGATAATCAGGGAGCAGTACTGTGTGGCTGGGGCAGGTTGGTAGAGGACCTTTGTCTTATGGATCTTTAGTGTAAGGCCTATGCTCTCGTACGCTTCGGTGAAGGTGTTGATGATGGTTTGGAGTTCGGCCTCAGAGTGTGCGCAGACGCAAGCGTCATCTGCATACTGTAATTCGATGAGAGAGGATGGGACAACCTTGGATCTGGACTGGAGGCGACGGAGATTGAACAGTTTCCCGTTTGTTCTGTAGATTAGCTCCACTCCAGCGGGGAGCTTACTGAGGGTGAGATGGATCATTGCAGCCAGGAAGATCAAGAAGAGCGTTGGTGCGATGACACAGCCTTGCTTGACCCCAGTCCGTACATGAATTGAGTCTGTGGTAGATCAATTGGTCAGGATAACGGCTTGCATGTCATCGTGAAGCAGGCGGAGGATGGTGACAAACTTTTGAGGGCAGCCGTTTTTGAGGAGGACACTCCATAATCCCTCATGGTTGACGGTGTCGAAGGCCTTTGTGAGGTCAAAGAAGGCCATGCACAGTGGTTGGTGCTGTTCCCTGCATTTCTCTTGTAGTTGACGCGCAGTGAAGATCATGTCCATTGTGCCCCTTAGTGGGCGGAATCCGCATTGCAACTCTGGGAGAAGCTCTTCAGCCACTGGGAGAAGGCGATTGAGGAGGATTCTTGCAATGATTTTCCCTGTGGCAGACAACAGGGAGACTCCTCTGTAATTACCACAATCAGACTTGTCAGCTTTCTTGAAGATAGTCACGATTACGGCATCTCTGAGATCCCCTGGCATGCTCTCCTCCTTCCATCTCTTACTGCAACACCTCACTCCACAGCGAACACCAATACTTGATCGCTGAATCTGCGGGTTCTCTCCCTGGAGCGTGGATCTGCCATGAGTACAGCTGCTTCAGTCCACCGGCTCCTGAGCATGAATTTTGCGTGCAGTCTGAAGCATTAGCGCCTGGCGCTAATTCTCCAACTTTTCTAATTATACCACCCATTCCTGGGCTATAATGAATTGTTTCTCTTCTTCCCCTGTCCATAAGAAGGATAGTCACTATTTGTTCATCAGACAACTAATGAGGGTAAGTTTAGTGGATAAAAAGCATTGAGCCCTTTCTGAACAGCATGGTGAGAAACACAACTCACCATAAAATCTACAAGTGCATTGCCACCATCCTCTAGACCAGCATGCACCATACCCCAATTTCTGGTGGAGGTGGGAAGCTTCAACAGGAATTGCTTGCCTCGTTTCAACCCAATCAAAGGAAGCACTGAACCCTGGATGTACGAGCACCTACTCATGTACCCCATTTTCAGTCAATGTCTTCCAGAAGAAGGCATCCGAAACCTGAGAATTCCATATCAGCCATTTGCTGGACATCTGCCTTCAGCATGGTGGAAGGACACGTGCAGGGTAGCTTGTGCTGTTCCAGCCACATTGATGTTGTAGATGTACATGTTCGATGCTAGTGCCTAGGCTTACCCATCATCAGATCCTCATGCAAGGGGCTTTGGCAAAGAGATTTTCCCACCATGAGGATGATTCCCCTTCAGAGTTGCTGAACAGTTAATCGCTGTACATCTTTCTTGTGACTGTTTTTGCCATAAACCCATCTCACAGTCTGATCCTGTGTCATGGGCCAAAAGAAGCCCTTCTATTACATGCCTAAGCGCTCTGGATCATGAAGAAGCATTATTTGGATACACATCTTAAAGACTGCAAGCTTACCTTGTCTTGGAGCGCGCTGTTCATAATGAAGAGAGAGCCAACTGATCGACTGCCAACCAGTTTGGAATTAATTATAACTAACAACCTTTCCTGGGTCAATAACTGAACCATTGAAGTGATGATATATTTTGTGAGCAAAACAACAGCTTTTACTAATACACTGTGCCCAATACCAATCTGCCACCTGCTAATGGTGTCAGCACCCGCATCTCCTCGCTCGCATTTGATTCTCTGAGGAACTTCTCTTGTGCTGTGCACTCAGATTTCTCAAACACATGGCTGTTTAATCTTGCATATCCAGCCCATGCAATATGTACTGGAAAAGTACATTAACATTGGCCTAGAAATTCCGTTCCCTACGGGTGTGTATGCGCTGTGTACTCACCCTTAGGGCCAATGGAAGTGCCGGTTTTGCGCATGCACTGCGCATGCGCTGGAAACCGGAACTTCCGTTCTCTGCAGAAAGGGCTTCACAGGTCAAACGCCTGCGCCGGATAGGCAGCGCGTACGGCAGAAACTTCCGTTTTTTTCACAGTTGCTTCAGTCCAGGTAAGTCGGGAACAGCTGCGCCTAGAAAAGCTTTTACCAGGCTAATAGTTTAAGAAAGTAAAAAAAAAATTTTTTTCCACTGATTTATCATTTTAAAATACTTTAAAGAAAGGGAAGTTTATTTTTAGCCCCATTAAAAACTTTAATTATTTTTTTCAAAAATTTTAATTTTTGTTTAAAATAGTTAATTTATGTAATTTATAGTCATTTTAAAAATGTGATTTTAAAAAAAAATTATTTGAAGTTTTACTTATGTTTTGGGGCTGATCTCTATTCATAGATTTGACAGGTCTTCCTGTCAAATGTATGAAGGGAGATTCCCTTCTCTGATTGGCTCCCCATGGCCCACGTGATCCCAGGGACGCTGCGAACCGCCTGCGCCTCTGGGATACGTGGGCCCTGCGCACCGGCAGTTTGGAGAGGCCCAGCAACGGAATTCTGCGCCTCCTGGGAGCCCTCCGGTCCAGGCGCAGATTTTTCCAAATCGCAGCCCTCTGCCCGCGGGAGGCCTGCGAACGGAATTTCTGGGCCAATGAATATTTTTTTCATTGTTTCATCCATTTTCTATATACTGGAAATCTAAAAAAAAACATAATTTCTGACCTATTGTTCAATTTAGCAACATGCATACACACACTTGCCAGCTTTAGTTGTACTGTATGAAGCTATCAGAGAGAAGTCATTTGGAATACTCTTACAGCTACATTCACCATCTGCAGCATCATGATTAGCATTTTTTGCTGTATTGATGCTGCGCTCTCCTGCTAAAATTTTACTGCATAGCACAGTTGGTGCCTGGGATCATCCACCAATTATATATGACATTCAAATCCTATAAAAATGTATGTAAATGACACGCATAACACTATAAATTGGTGAATTTGTCGGCCTGCTGTCAAGCTGCAACACTTTAATGTGTGAGGAATCTGAGACAGACAGAGAAAAGGAAGAATTCAATGACAGGGCGCTAGGCATACTCTTTGAAGAGCACTTTATTAGAGAATGCGAAGCTACCCTGTTCTAAAATATCAAACCAATACAACTAAGAGAGAAACAATCGTTAACACATTGTGGCGTGAGGGGAGGGGCACCGCTGTCGACACATCTCTGCAGACCTTTTTAGAAGAGAACATTCAACAACAACTGGTATTTATATAGTTTCTTTAACGCAGAAAAGCCTCCCCCCCCACTCCCCCCCACTTCGCCAAGCTACTTCACAGAGGTATGAGGAAAACACACCAAGCCAAAGGAGAGATTAGGAGGAGTGTCCAAAAAATTGGTGGGTTTTAAGGAGGCTTTTGAAGGAGGGGAGGGAGGTGCAGAGGCTGAGGGGTTTAGAAAGGGAATGCCAGATGGTGGGGGCATGACCACCAATGATGGGGTGAAGGGAGAGGTAGGGTGCCCAAGCAGCTGGAAGAACAGATAGCTTGGGAGGGGTGTGGGACTGGAGGAGGTTACTGAGATGCCGAGGAGGCGGGGGTGGGGGGGAGGGGGTGCGTTGTGGAGTGGAATGTAAAGCCATGCATGGACTTAAACACAAGGATAACACCACATTCAAGCAGGTGGCCACATGGGTTTGAGAGGTTTAAATATATAAGTAAAAGGTTGGAAAGTTTGGCAATTGTAAACATTTGTGGTTGTTTATTTTTAATGTGTGAGAAAGTCAGTAGCAGCATTTGCCTCCAAAAGGGTGAAAAGTTGACTGTTGGTCATGCTTCAAAAGGACTGTCGTTGCCATTGTTCTTTTTAACTAGAAGTAAAGTGTTAAACCAACTAAAATTCCAGACACAATGCAGGTGCTTTTCAATTTGGCCGCCTGGGCAGTAACCTGGCAGAGTGGATCACCTGCCCTTTATGGAACCCACCCAATCTTCTTTCCATTGATTGTAATGGAACGAAAAGCAGGCAGGTTCTACGGGTGGCCGATCTTCCACGCCATCATAATTCAGGCAAGCTGCGGGCACCAATGAGGCACCTCAATGTAGATTGACGGTTGAGGCCTAACCAATTTTGATCGATGCCGAGGCCCACGGATAAGTCCAGGATTGTGGGAGGCAATCTGGAGGACGGTGAGGGCGGGCCCCACAGTTGTTTAGTGGAGCTCGGAGCAATACTCCTGCTCCTTTTGACTCCACAAAAAAGACCTTTCAGGAAGTTTTGGGGCCTTTCTTCGAGCGCCCTCCAGCAGTCCCTTTAAGGACCGCTGGTTAGGCAGCTCAAGACCCAGAAATACTCGTTGGAGCTTGCCAATACTGAAATGAGGCTTGTGCTTATTTCAGGAAAGGCCCTGACCAGTTTAGCAGTGGCCCGAATGCCCATGCAGATCGGGCGCAAGCCTCAGACACAGCACATCTTAGTGCAGCTTCTAAGTTTTTGCCCAGCAGTTGCGAGCGGTACTTTGACTTCATCAGGGTGATTGCTGAGAATGTTGACTCGCCCAACAAGATGCGCCAGACCCGCCCTTGTTCTACAGAGTCTGGTTGGATGCTGCTTGCCCTTTGCCATGACATGCCCTGTTGGAGCTGCTCCTTATTGGTTGGGTGGTTATTCCGATTGATTGAGCTGACCATCACATCACCATCCCTCTCCATACAATGTTGCTGGTGTTTCCATGGTGCTGAAGTCCAGCGTTTTTACCTGGGTTACACATCACTTTAACAGATAACTAATAAGAAGTAAGCAAGGAAGTAAAGCACACACAATGATCAATAAACACTTTCACACTCTGCTATTTGTCTTACCGTTTTACCAACAACATACAAAAAGATTGAAGTACACATGCATACACCATGCCAATATGAGTATTGGGATCACATGTCCAACGCTGGTGTCTAATTACTAAGTTTTTATTTACTAATCAAAAATGTAATTAGCCATATGTGGTTAAGCATTGGACGACACTACCTGAGAGCAATAGTTCACCAGGGGGCATCACAGTGGAAGGCTAACTAAAAGTGAAAATGCTTGATCCTTATTTGATAAGGACTGTCACTGCAAAGCAGACACAGAATAGGATTCACATGCAGTGCAATAGTGACTTAGAAAATGCGATCAACTGACAAAGTGCAGCTGACACCTTCACTAGAGCTGAGATGGTACAATTCACTTTACATTTCACTCCAGATCTTCTGAAATTTGCATGAGTCATTGAGCGTTCACTTACTAAATCAAAGAAAAATGGAATCGCAGATCAGCTTGTAAAACATGCTGAGCCGGAATTTCCTCGGGGCCTCTGCTGCTCCGCTGCCATAACATCGGAGGGGGTTTGGCGGAAAGCCTGTTGGCACGTGTTAAGTGGGGTTTCTGCTAAAGCCATGGCAGCGGAGCGGGAGAGGCCGCGAGGAAATTAATGGTGGCTATCTCCCAATTATTTTTGGAGCGGAGCTTTTTGCGTTCTCTGTGTCTGCCGGTCCACAACCTTTCAGTCTCTTTGAATTGAATAATGGCATGTGTGTTAAGTTTTTTAATGCACTGTATCATTGCACAGATAATCACAATGGGATGAATTTTATATAGGATTACATAGGATATAAGACACAGAAACAGGCCATTTGGCCCAACCAGTCCATGCCGGCGTTTATGCTCCACTCGAGCCTCCTCCCGTCTTTCCTCATCTAACTCTATCAGCATAACCCTCTATTCCCTTCTTCCTCATATGCTTGTCTAGCCTCCCCTTAAATGCATCTATACTATTCGCTTCAACCACTCCCCGTGGTAGCGAGTTCCACATTCTCACCACTCTCTGGGTAAAGAAGTTTCTTCTGAATTCCCCATTGGATTTCTTGGTGACTATCTTATATTGATGGCCTCTAGTTATGCTCTTTCCCACAAGTGGAAACATTCTCTCTGTATCCATTCTATCAAAACCTTCCATAATTTTAAAGACCTCTATTAGGTCACCCCTCAGCCTTCTTTTTTCAAGAGAAAAGAGACCCAGCCTGTTCATCCTTTCCTAATAGGTATACCCTTGCATTTCTGCTATCATCCTTGTAAATCTTCTCTGCACCCTTTCCAGTGCCTCTATATCCTTTTTATAATATGGCGACCAGAACTGTACGCAGTACTCTAAGTGTGGTCTAACCAAGGTTCGATACAGGTTTAGCATAACTTCCCTACTTTTCAATTCTATCCCAATTTCCTCAGGCTTTTCCCACTCCGTCGCCGTAACTTCAGGGAAGTTCAGCAGAAACCCCGCTTGCGCATGTGACCAGGGTTCACGCCGAACTTCCATTGAAGTAACGGCCACAGAATGGGAAAAGCCTTGAGAAAATTCACCCTCAGTGGGTCAAGTGGTTTAAATAGCAATGCAGTTGATTGTATACTGGTGGCTCTAAAGTATACAATAGCGTTTTAGTTATTTTAAATATACCACCAAACCCAATTTGCATTGGTAATAAAAGCAACATTAAACAATGGTGCACAGTGCAATATACACAGCATATGAAACACTCATACCAGCATAAAAAGAAAAAGAAAGTATTGTTTTACTCCTTTATGTCCTCTTACCTGAATCGTTCGCTACTTTAGATGGTCGGCTTGTATGTGGGAGTAACAGCTCATAGTATAATGATGAAAGAGGACAGCATGGAGAAAGAATCAGCTTAAAGGAACTGAACGTTTTGTTTGTGTATTAACTATATCCCGGTGACAAAATAGAACTGAGCAAACATCTTCCACATAAATAATATTGATAGAAAATGATTTCAAATATGTAAGAAAGCAGACAAATTCTGTATGGGCTAAAATATCTTGGAGTAACATCTGTAGTCATGTCACAACTACCTAATGGATTGACTTACATTTGAGCAGCTCAATGATTATCCTGTTATGATCATGGTATTTCTTTGCTTTCTGCAATCACCTTTTACGAACAAATTGAACCTTCTGATGAATTCAATTCTATTTTCATTGCAGTTTGACACCCTTCTGCTTAGTTTGACTTGTTTTTGAAAACATGCATCAATCATTTCTCTGTGTCAGCCCTGACACAGTATAGATCAACACAGATCACACAGCTCTGAATTACAAGAACAATCAATTAATTCCATTGATTCAGCAAGATGGACTGATTTGCTGTCATTTATCCTCAACCAGCCAATGTTTTAGTGCCATTTGCAGGTGGTGGGTTATGTTGTCTGTGCCCCTCTGTTTGTTTTCCTATATATTTTAAATCAGTCATGCATTTTTAAGATGGTAATTATGTTAGTATGCAGATTATGAATACAGAAATGTAAAATCTTTCTGATATTTAATTGCAAAGATATGGATTATTTTATCAAGGTAATTAGCAATGTCAAGAGTGCGTTTTATTTTGTAGTGTTGTCCCAAAACGAGTAATGTGTAAACAGTTCTCTGAGTCTTTGACAATTGCCTGGATTTCACGGTCAAATGCGAAGGAACGGTGCTTGCCATTCACTATGCTTACAGCTGCCACACAGTTGCATAGGATTACATAGGATATACAGCACGGAAACAGGCCATTCGGCCCAACCAGTCCATGCCGGCGTTTATGCTCCACTCGAGCCTCTTCCAGTCTTTCCTCGTCTAACTCTATTAGCATAACCCTCTAATCCCTCTCCCTTATATGCTTATCTAGTTGCCCCTTAAATGCATCTATACCATTCGCTTCAACCACTCCCTGTGGTAGCGAGTTCCACATTCTCACCACCCTCTGGGTAAAAAAGTTTTTTCTGAATTCCCTATTGGATTTCTTGGTGACTATCTTATATTGATGGCCTCTAGTTTTGCTCTTCTCCACAAGTGGAAACACTCTCTCTGTGTCCACTCTATTAAAACCTTTCAAAATTTTAAAGACCTCTATTAGGTCACCCCACAGCCTTCTCTTTTCAAGAGAAAAGAGACCCAGCCTGTTCATCCTTTCCTGATAGGTGTACCCTCGCATTTCTGGTATCATCCTTGTAAATCTTTATTGCGCTGTCTCCAGTACCTTGATATCCTTTTTATAATATGGCAACCAGAACTGTACGCATACTCTAAATGTGGTCTAACCAAGGTTCGATACAGGTTTAGCATAACTTCTCTACTTTTCAATTCTATCCCACTAGAAATAAACCCTAGTACTTGGTTTGCTTTTTTATGGCTTTATTAAACTGCGTCGCTACTTTAGTGATTTGCGTATTTTTACTCCGAGATCCCTTTGCTCTTCTACCTCATTTAGATTTTTATTTTCCAATTAATATGTGACCTCCCTATTTTTCTTACCAAAATGTAATAGTTCACATTTATCTGTGTTTAAATTCATTTGCCAATTATATGCTCATTCTGCAAGTTTATTAATGTCTTCTTGTAATTTGTTGCAGTCCTCCTTAGTATTGACTATCCCCCCAATGAACAGCACTGATCCTTGTGGAACACCACTTTCTAGCTTCTGCCACTCTGAATAGCTACCCTTTACCCCTACTCTCTGCATTCTGTCTTTCAGCCAGCTAGCTATCCATTCTGCTACATGTCCCCTGACTCCGCATTCTCTGACCTTATTCATTCGTCTATTATGTGGCACCTTATCGAAGGCCTTTAAAAATCTAGATAAATTACATCTACTACATTACCCTTGTCTACTCTCTCTGTTACCTCTTCAAAAGATTGAATGAGGTTGGTCAAGCAAGACTTTCCCTTTTGAAATCCATGCTTGATGCTCTTCTATTTTCTGCTTTAATAGGGATTCCATTATTTTTCCTACCACCGATGTTAAGCTGACTGGTCTATAGTTCCCTGGGCATGTTCTATCTCCTTTCTTAAATATAGTTATTATGTTAGCTATCCGCCAGTCCTCTGGCACTACACGTTTTTCTAATGAATTATTACATCTGCTATCTCTTCCCTAGATTTTTAAAAAATGCATGGATGTAATCTGTCTGGACTAGGGGTTTTATCCTCCTTGAGTTTGATTAGTTTATTTAATATTTTTTCTCTTTATTTTAAATGTGGTTATTTCATTTCTAATCTCATCTTCTGATGTCATGTCCAACTGATCTGTCTCCCTGGTAAATACTGAAGCAAAGTAATTATTTAACATTTCTGTCATTTCTATTTCGCTGCCTGTGATTTTATCCTGTCCATCCCTTAGTGGCCCTATTTCTATCCCGACTTTCCTTTTTTATTTATGTGCTTTTGAGTGGGAACTTGGTATCATCTGGCGTCTGATCCAATGCAGTGTCCTCTACAAGGGATCTGTGGCGTGTGTGAGTAGGACAAGCAACTGTGTGGCCCTTCAACCAATCAGATTGAAGAATCCTCACTGAGACATAAACCAGGAAGTATTAATTAGAATATTTAATTTATTGTGAAATCATGTACAGAAAGCAAAAAAAAAGGAAAGACGGGATTAAGAGAGATATATAAAAGAGACAGAAAGAAAAAGAAAAAAATAATAATTTAAAAAAAATCTCCAACAATAATTACATTCTCAAGGAATGAGACTCCACACTTGTAAAATTAAATTTTCAGGTCCAGAGAGATTGCTTGGCAGTAATTAAGACTTATCACATTGTTAAAAATTCACTTACACTTGAATGCACCAGCCCTAACTTTTTCTGGCGTGTTTAGTGGGTAACTAGTGGGTATGTATAGCAGCTTCACGCTGTTGCATGTATTTCAATGCCGCGTCTATCAGCGAGGTACTGGTGTAGCGCAGCTTGCGGAGGAGCAGGACAAATCGGACAGCAACTTCCGGATTTCCGTGTTTTACTGCGCATGTGTGGACTCTGGAGGTTGCTGTTCGATTTACTCCATAATAACGGTGAGCGTAGTTGGTCTCACAGTTATTATTACTGCAAAATCCAGGCCAATGACTTTCCTTTGCTATGTTGCACATCACGATAAGGTTGTAAGTTTCATGGATTATAAATAACACTTCATAGAATCATAGAATCATAGAAATTTACAGCACAGAAGGAGGCCATTCCGCCTATCTTGTCTGTGCCGACCAACAAAGAACTATCCAGCCTAATCCCACTTTCCAGCACTTGGTCTGTATCCTTGAAGGTTACGGCACTTCAAGTGCATATCCAAGTACTTTTTAAATGTGATGTGGGTTTCTGCCTCTACCAGTGAGTTCCAGACCCCCACCACCCTCTGGGTGAAAGAAAATCTCCTCAAATCCCCTCTAAGCCTCCTACCAATTACTTTAAATCTGTGCCCCCGGTTATCGACTCCTGTGCTAAAGGAAATAGGTCCTTCCTATCCACTCTATCTAGGCCCCTCATAATTTTATAAACCTCAATTAGGTCCCCCCTCAGCCTCCTCCATTCCAATGAAAACAACCCCAGCTTATCCAATCTTTCCTCATAGCTAAAATTCCCCAGCCCAGGCAACATCCTCGTAAATCTCCTCTGCACCCTCTCTAGTGCAATCACATCCTTCCTGTAATGTGGTGACCAGAACTACACGCAGTATTCTAGCTGCGGCCTAACTAGTATTTTATACGGTTCACGCATAACCTCCCTGCTCTTATATTCTATGCCTTGGCTAATAAAGGCAAGCATCCCGTATGCCTTCTTAACCACCTTATCTACCTGTCCTGCTACCTTCAGGGATCTGTGGACATGCACTTCAAGGTCCCTCTGATCCTCTGCACTTCTCAGTGTCCTACCATTTATTGTGTATTCCCTTGCCTTGTTAGCCCTCCCCAAATGCATTACCTCACACTTCTCCGGATTGAATTCCATTTGCCACTGTTCTGCCCACCTGACCAGTCCATTGATATCTTCCTGCAGTCTACAGCTTTCTTCTTCATTATCAACCACACAGCCAATTTTTGTATCATCTGCAAACTTCTAGAAATAGCTGAGAATATGTAGTAATTGGTGGATATATTGAATGGAACCCCAGTCGAGTAGCTATCTGCATCAATGCTAATTGCTAATTGCCAGCAGTGTATTCTGAGACTGTGGTGGTAAGAAGAAAAGGCAGGAGTAGAGAAGAACTAAAGTGGCAGCTCATTTAATGGTACATCACCTCCCAGCAGCTGATCTCCACAGGTTTTTGGAGGTGTTTATTTTAAAACTCTTTTTACTCTAGATAGTTTTGGCTTCCATGTTTCAGACTACTCTTGTAGATAAGTCTTAGCTCCCTATATCTTATAGAGTGCATATTCTCTTGTCCAGGTATTGAGGTATATTCATTGCGTACCCAAGGATTGAAATGAGAAAGCTTTTCAGCTTATTTCAGCTGCTGGTTTTATCATGTAATCCTCCTTGTCTTTGGCAGATGGCAGAGTAACACTAAACTAGGCTTTGACTTAGGCATTAATTCCCAAACAAATTTATTAAACAGTAAAAGAACAAGTGAATAGCCATAACAAAACTTATTTTTACAGTCAGCGGGTCCCAAGATCCACTAACAGGGCTGCCCTGGTCGACCCATTGTTTCAGCCTGTTCTTGCCCCACAGAACTGATTTCTTCCTATCTCAACTCTATTTTTTCTCCCCTTGACCAGTCTCTTCCCACCTACATTCGCAACTTTTCCAACGCCCTCCGCCACTTTAACAGTTTCCAGTTTCCTGTCCCCAACTGTCTCCTTTTCACTATGGATGTCCAATCCCTCTACACCTCCGTCCCCCACCAGGATGGCCTGAGGGTGCTCCGCTTCTTTCTTGAACAGAGGTCCAACCAGTCCCCATCCACCATCACCCTCCTCCGCCTGGCTGAACTTGTTCTCACATTGAACAACTTCTCCTTTGACTCCACTCACTTCCTCCAAATTAAAGGTGTTGCTATGGGAACCCACATGGGCCCTAGCTATGCCTGCCTTTTCATGGGATAGGTGGAACATTCTTTGTTCCAGTCCTACTCAGGTCCCCTCCTTCACCTCTTTTTCCAGTACATTGATGACTGTATTGGTGCCGTTTCCTGCTCTTGCCCGGAACTAGAAAATTTCATTCACTTTGCTTCCAATTTCTACCCTTCCCTCACCTTCACATGGTCATTCTCTGACTTTTCCCTTTACTTCCTCGACTTCTCTGTCTCCATTTCGGGGGATAGGCTATTGACAAACATCCACTATAAGTCCACTGACTCCCACAGCTACCTGGACTATACTTCCTCCCACCTCGCTTTCTGTAAGGACTCTATTCCATTCTCCCAGTTTCTCCGTCTCCGCCGCATCTGTTCTGACAATGCCACCTTCCATACTAGTGCTTCCGGTATGTCTTCCTTTTTCCTCAACCGAGGATTCCCCTCTTCCGTGGTTGACACGGCCCTCGACCGTGTCCGTTCCATTTCCTGCACTTCTGCTCTCACCCCTTCCCTCCCTCCCAGAACCATGATAGGGTTCCCCTTGTCCTCACCTTTCACCCCACCAGCCTCCACATTCAACGGATCATCCTCCACCATTTCCGCCACCTCCAGCGTGATCCCACCACCAAACACATCTTCCCCTCACCACCCCTTTCAGCATTCAGAAAGGACCGCTCCCTCCGCGATACCCTGGTCCTCTCCTCTATCACCCCCAACACCCCCTTCCTCTTCCCACGGCACCTTCCCGTGCAAGCGCAGGAGATGCAACACCTGCCCTTTTACCTCCTCCCTTCCCACTGTCCAGGGCCTCAAACACTCCTTCCAGGTGAAACAGCGATTTACTTGTAATTCTTGTAATTTAGTATACTGAATTTGCTGCTCACGATGCGGTCTCCCCTACACTGGGGAGACCAAACGCAGATTGGGTGACCGCTTTGCGGAACACCTCCTTTCAGTCCGTAAGCATGACCTTGTGCTTCCGGTCGCCTGTCACTTTAATTCTCCGCTCCACTCCCAGTCTGATCTCTTCATCCTCGGCCTCTTCCACTGTTCCAACGATGCTCAACATAAGCTCAAGGAACAGCACCTCATCTTTCGATTAGGCACTTTACAGCCTTCTGGATTCAACATCGAGTTCAACAATTTCAGACCATAACCTCGGCTCCTATGTTTTCTTTCTTCTCTCACATGGCAGCTGTTGATGATTCTGCCATTGCCATTTACAGCACACCTAGACTCATCTTTTGTTTCTTAACTTGTCCCATTACCATCTCCTTTTGCTTTGCACCAGCAGCTCTTTTGTCATTTAATCTCTCCTGCCTTCCACCCTATCATAGACCTTCTCTTTTGTTCTTTCTTCCTCTCCTCCCTTTCCCTGCCCCTACACTTGCTTAAAAACCTGTTCCATCTCCAACTTTTTCCAGTTCTGACGAAGGGTCCCAGACCTGAAACGTTGACTCTGTTTCTCTCTCTACAGATGCTGCCTGACCTGCTGAGCGTTTCCAGCATCTTCTGTTGTTGTTTCAGATTTCCAGCATCCACAGTATTTTGCTATTGTATTTTTACAGTAGTTGTTAAAGTTGGCAAGGGCTGTACTAAATTATGATAGAAGTAACGTTCCTGCACAGTGGTTCATTTTCTTTCTCCTTTGTGGGGCCGAAGACTGTGGGGGGCATTTTCCGGGGGATCAGCGGGTGACGGGTCGGGTGGGAAAGTGTGTTTTTTTGACAGCGTGTCGGGAACCCGCTGTCAACCCGCTGCAACGCACCTTTCCCAATGTCGGGTCTGTCAGTGCTGAGCAGACCCGACAGGCAGCAGCGGGTGACCCAATTAAACTCATTATTGCCTTGTTGACAGGTCATTAACAGGCTTTTTTAACTTACCTTTTCACTTTAACTTCATGGCCACGGGAACCAAGCTGTTCGGGGACCATGGCGGTCAACCTGAGGCGGGAGTTCAGTGGCCATTGCTCCAGCTGATTCCTTGACTGCTTCAAATGTACAGTAAAAGCTCCCATCTGACAGATCATCACTTTCCTCAGCCACAAGCTGTTTCTCAGTCTTTTTCCAGCGCAGATTCTGTAGGCTTTCTACTTTCCACTCTCCATTCAGTATCACCTTTTTGGAGGAACCTCTCTCATCATCGACAGAATGCTCCTGTCATTTGTACTTCACCTACCATCTATTCCATCAACATGGGTGCCCTTTATACTCTCTCACCTCTGTCCTCAGAATCCGACCAAAATCAGCCCCAACACCAGCAGCACCAGGTACACCAGCAGCACCAGCAACAACACCAACCTTCTCCACAATCACCTGATGCTGCACTGGACAGAGGGCATCAGCACCCGAGCACATTGCTGACCAGAAGGCCAGGGATGGCCTCACCATGGCCTGATTTACTTCACTTGATACTGTACACCCTGGCTGCCACATGATGCGCCAGGTTGGCACCACTCCACACCAACATCATAAAGCATCCCTACAATGCCCAAGCCATTCCTTTCACACTCATCACCATTGCGGGGGGTACCGTTATGTCTCACCATTCACTGCAACTCACTAAGCCACTTCCAAAGGTGCACACAAATCTGTCCAAGAATGCAAAGTTTTGAAAGTAAAGGTTTCAATGTTTGACAGCACATTAACAGAAACTTTACATGAACATTGGATAAAAGACCCAAATGGCTACCCTTGTGTGTTGTTAGTTGGTTTGATTGTGCTATGATGAGGGTGAGGGTGAGGGGTGGCTAGTGAGATGGGGATGTGATAATGTAGATAGAGAGAGAGAGAGGGATGAGTGGAGGTGCAGGGTAGGTTGGTGTGAGTAAGGATGTGCAGTGCTAGGGTAGGGAAGGCAGAGTGATGGGGATGTGATGAGAGGCACAGCAGGATGAAGGTGAGAGTGGCTTTGTACTAACGTTTTGTGATCTAATGAGATCATAGAAAGGTTTGCGCCACTGCAGCCTGGTCCTCCTGCTGACATCCCTGCTTGTGCCCTCCTGTGCAATGTGCAACCAGGCTGTCTTGGTCTCCTGGGTCGGTTTCTTCTGCCCATGGGAAGGGAAGAGGACCTCCCTGCGTGCTCTGACTCCCTTCATTTGGAGGGAGTCATGGGAGAACCTGGGTGCAGTCGTGCACCTTTGTGCAGTCATTGTCAGTGTTTGCAACACCTCAATGCTGCAGAACACTGACAGCACAAATGTCAAAATAAAGTTGGCCATGTTCCCTTTAAGGAAACCGGCTGATGACGCATCATGAAATGACGTCACCAGACCAGCTTTCTCTAATTGGGCTGGGAAACGTGCTAGGCGGGCTTAACAAGCCCTATCAACGGAAAGTCATTTCACAGAGTGGGATGGAGCCAGCAGCGGGGTTGGGACCCGCCACCGACGTCGCCCGCCATGGCCCGCCGAGGGAAGTAAAATTGCGGCCAATGGCTTTGGTCTTACCAATGTTTAGCTGGAGGAAATTGTGGCTCATTCGAGACTGGATGTCGGACAACATGCAGGCAGTGGAGGGGTTGAGAGGGCTGGTTGAAAGTTAGAGCTGGATGTTGTCAGCGTACATGTGGAACCTGGCCCCATGTCTGTAGATGATGTTGCCAAGGGGCAGCATGTAGATGAAGAAGAGGAGAGGGCCAAGGATAGATCTTGGAGGAAGTTCGGAGGTAACGGTGTGGGGGGGGCGGGGGGGTGGGGGGGCGGGGAGGGGAGAGAGGGAAGATAATCCATTGCTGGCTACGATCAAATAGGCAATAGTGGAACCAAGCAAGGTTGGTTTCACTCAGCTGGATAACAGAGGAGAGGATGGTGTGGCAACCTTGTCAAAGGCTGGTGGAGGAGGATGAGGAGGGATATTGCACCACGAGCACAGTCCCAACAGAATCAACTGGGATGGGTTGATTAAAGGTTTTACTGGGGACATGCATCAAAGGTGGGGGTGAGGGAGTGATTGAGCAAATTGACAGCTGCAAAAGTATCAGTCATTTCAGAGTTTGAAAGTGCAGTTGCAGATGACTTGGGGGAGAGTTTTTTTTCCAAAGATAGATGCAGAAGGAAGTGGGATTGGAAGGGGGTAGGAGGATATGGGTAGTAAAGGATACAAGGAAGTGGTTGAGATGGCCTTGTCAGTGATCGAGACCATGGGAGTAGAGAGGCAGCAGGACATGGCAAGGTTGAGAGAATGGCTTTGAATGTGCCTAGGAGTTTATATAGAGGGAGGGGTTTCGAGATGACAGGAGGGCAGTGAATTCAAACGAGAGAAGGCAAGGGGGGCTGAGATGGAGATTAAAGTTACCATGTTTGAGAATTCGCTCAGTGCAGAGCCTGTGGGACATTATTACCCACTTCCAGCCACAGAAAAACTGCCCTTAACTCCTACTTTCTCTGTTCCCCCTTCCAACTAATTTTTAATCCAGTTTGATATCCAATTTCTCCAGTAATCTCCCTTGTCAAAGGTCTTGTTAAAGTCCATGTACATGACATTCATTGCATTTCCTCATTTACCATGTCAGTTACCTTCTCAAAGAATTCTATGAGGTTTGTCAAGCATGATTGTCCTATTGGAAATCTGTGTTGGCTATTTCTATTTTTTCTTTGTCTAGATACTTGGTAATTTCAACCTTAATTGAAGACTCTGAAATTTTTCACACAGATGATTAACTAACTGGCTTGTAATTATCTGGATTAGCTTCCTTTCCCTTTTTGAAAACGGGTACTACATTGCCCACTCTCCAGCCCTCCGACACTTATCCACACTCAATGGAGCACTGAAATATAATTGGTTTGGAATCTCCTGGAGATTTCCGCTATTGTGTGGTTCAGAGGTAGCACTCGCACCTTCTGAGTCAGAAGGCTGTGGGTTCAAGACCCGCTCCAGAGACTTGAGCACAAAAATCTGGCTGACACTCCAGTGCAGTGCTGAGGCAGTGGTGCCCTGTTGGAGGGTTGGCTTTCGGCCTCCCCTCTCAGCTGGACGCAAAAGATCCCATGGCACTATTGGAAAGAAGAGCAGGGAAGATCTCCCAAGTGTCTTGGCCAATATTTATCCCTCAACCAACATCACATATCTGGTCGTTATCACATCACTATTTCTGGGAACTTGCTGTGTCACAGGGCCCCAGTTATGGCGCAAATGTCCCAGAAAATTATGGCCTCAGTAACTTCAAACATTACTTACGGCGCTCCCTAAATTCCTGAGACTTATGCACCCCTCTGCCGTTTTCCTTGCTAAACGCAGCTCATTATCATAGCCCCGCCCCTATTAAAATCAATGGCGTGATCGAGTTTGCAAAGCCAACTGAGATCGCCACTTAGACCGTGGCAGAATGGCGCTGGTGGGCTGAATACACAGGAATCGTAACCGGAATGTATTTAAAACGAGGCAACGTCACTTCTAAGCATTACTAGTAATCTGAATTCTAAATTTTCTTGATCAAAGTAGAGCCTACATTTTTGAAGGTTTAATGTAATGCGAATGTTATTTGTACTGATTTCTTCCACTGCTCAATACTGTAATTGAAAAAAGTAGGATATTTCTTGCAACACTGAAAAATTGCCTCTTGGGGCTGACGGTTTTCTGCATCGGTTCTGAAATTGTTAGCTGATATCAATCATGGATGAAGTACAGCACTCTCCTTAAAATCCGGAGCTCCCAGCCATAGCCTCGGGATACAATGGGAGAGTGACAGAACTGTTATCTCCCTAATAATCTTTGCTCTTCTGTCAATATTTATTCCTGTTTGTATCTTTCAGTGAGTTGCTGCCGGATATAACTAAAAAAATATATAAATAAAATTAGGTTGAAATACCCACAGAAGTCAACAAGCAAAATTCTTAACTATCCATCGGCCGCACCGATCCACCGCCATGCTCACTGCGGCATATTCAAATTATTTTTCTATCAAATTGTGTCATCCTTCGCCACTGGAGGGATCAGGGAGCATAACAGCTTTACGGCCTCCGTCTCCAATATTGTGCATTGCAGCGATTCCGGGCCATCATTTCTAGGGCCTCTGCGATTTCCTCCCTCGCCTCGTCTCCCTCTGGATCCTAGGATGTATCACGTTGGGCACTGCTGCCTTGTCTTCCTTCTGCTTAACTATCTAAACTTTTCCTTTAATTCATCCTAATATCTCACATCTCGCTCTCAACCACTTCAGGATTCACCTCCTCTCCAATATCCTGCTGTTTAGTAAAGACAGCTGCAAAGTAAATACATCTGCCATTTTTTTCATCATCATCATCTAAAAATTGACAATCCTCTCCTCAGGTGTCTCGTCTCACTTTTAACATTTCTCTTTTTACGGATGTGCTTGCAAAATATTGTACTGTCTTATTTGATTTTTTTTGTTGCAATTCTTTCCTCATTCCCCCCTTAGATTTTCTTATCCCGTTTGTAAGGGGTTTTGCCGTGGCTCTGTGCTTAGCCTGGGTGCTAGTGCGGGGTTAGGCCTTGTTGCCTATTCTGGTCTCCAGCCAGCCTGGTGACACTAGACACCTGTGAGTGGTTCGACCCACTCGCCCTTACGGTTCTGACACTGGACTTAGGTGCGAGAGCAATAATGCAGAGAAAACTCAGGTAGACTCGGTTGAATAGTGCGAAATGGAAAATCTTTATTGCATATTGTTCAAGATTACGAAATACATGTCATAAGCACAGATTAATGACAGTACAAACTTACACACATTTATGCAACTAGGTTTAGGGAAACGAGGAGCGCACGACACATCGTAAAAGGGGACACACATTATAATTATCCTTAAAACAAAAACCCTCCCCTATCAATACCTGTCCTAATCTAGATTTGTAGGATCGAGACTCATGCTCACCACTCGTGATAACTCAGAGAATTCCGAAACGCTGCTCGGCAACACCTGACTATTCACGTGTTGATCAGGGGTCCCTGTACCCCTCTTGTTTACTCGCTTTGCTCCGGCTAGCAGGCTGGACCGTCTGCTGTCATGAAGATCTGTGTTGACCTCGGAGTTCTGATACTACTTAAAGAAGAGTCTTCCTGTGCTCGACACCAGTTAGCCGGTAAAATTCAAAGAAGAGTCTTTCTGGACCGACACCAGTTGTGGAGTAGCCGATAGAATTCGAAGAAGTGGTTAATCGATTTTCGGGCGCGGTCGGGGTTTACTGACCGCGGCGACACGTGTAGTCGTCTTCTTCTCTTCTCATCTCATCTCATCTCATCTCCTCTCGGGCCTTCGGTTCCAACACCGTTTATCGACTTCTCGGGATGGTGCGCTCGATTCCTGGCCTTCGCAGACCAGTTCTCCACAGATCTTCGCGGCAAGCCACGAGGTTGACTCCCGGAAAATCAGCGGATCAGAGAATGAGAGTCCAGAGCTCCAGTCGGTGGTAAAGAATAAGAGCACGATGAACAGCCAGAGGATAAGAGAAAGATGGACGTTTGGACACTACAGTTTATAGTACTGTAATTCCTTATCTCCCGCCCAATCTTAATGTCCATCTTTTGTCATGATTTGGCGCTCAAACTTCTTGTATGGGGTGGTACTTGTCGTTAATGGGTCTCGGTGATACTTGTAACTGTCTGAGTACCCGTTAATATTTCTCCCATTGTGGAACCGGCTAGTAGTCTCCCTGGAGGGGTTTTGGGGGCTTCCAAATGCTTGCTGTGAGTACCCGTGAACGGCTCTCTCATCGTAGAGCCATGGGGAATTTGTATATCAATGTCTTTGGATGGGTCCTTGATTGCCCAGTACAATAGCCCTGGAAAACCGATTCCAGTATTTATGTTTAAAATGCAAACCCCTCGCGTTTTGTCATTATCTCCAATGTGCTGAGTCCTGTCCGATCTTGCTGAAATGTTTATTGAAACGCCATCTTGTCTGCCTACTGAAAGTCTAGAACCTTCTGCCACGAGGCGTGGTGGCCATTATACAGGCTGCTTGTGTCCCTTTTGAAACATGACAGCATTTTGCTGAAATAAAGCTGTTTATACGAAACTTTATGTCTCCTTCTCATTATTATAAAATCGCGATAATTTTGCGAATTCTACACGTTCTTCACCTCTTGTTATTTTCTCATATTTTACTTTAGTTTTATTCTTATAGTCCTCATTCGCCCTCTTCCTCAAGTTTATTCAGTTTCTGAGCTCTTTATTTATCCATGGCATCCTACAACTACGAGTATTTTCCTTCTTTTTAATGGGATTTTTCTGTACCGTTGCAATCTTTTTTTTATAAAATACATGCCACTGTGGCCCTACAGTCTTGTGTACCAATTTCTCCTTGACCTGGTTGTAAAACAAAGGTCAGTCCTCCAGGTGCCTTGTATTGAAGGAATCAAAAATTGTTACCTCAATGTTACAATAAAATGTTACAACATCTAATTAACCGACTGTCAGCCTACACGTCACCGGATCAATAAACACATCAAACACTAAAGCACTCCACAAAGCAAAGCTCCCTAATTCAATAGAAGTGGCTTTTTTTATTATGTGAGTTTCCCTTTGTAGGTTCATAAAGGCACGGATACCTGGTCTGTACTGAGTCCCTGGCGTTTATTGGTTAAAAGCACTGGTTTGTGCAGATTCCCACATTGTTTTAGTGGGTGAAGGTACTGATCCTGGGCATGATCTGTTCTGTCCCTGATAGTTCACTGAAAGAGTGTATAATGATGAACATCCCTCCCCTCCCCTCTTTCCCTGCCCCACACTTGCTTAAATATCTGTTACTTCTCCAACTTATTCCAGTTCTGACGTAGGGTCACTGACCTGAAACGTTGACTCTGTTTCTCTCTCCACGGATGCTGCCTGACCTGCTGAGTGTTTCCAGCATTTTCTGCTGTTGTTTCAGATTTCCAGCATCTGCAGTATTTTGCTCTTTCATTATAAAGTTGTTCTATTCATTAATTAAAAGTGCAATTTAATCAATGTAACCAATTATTTTAAATTACAATGTCCGTAGGTGGTAGGGCCAAGCAATACTGGTCCATAGGGGCTGATAATGCAGACCCTGTACATGCCAGCACTGAACTTAGCTAACTTTGTATTACAATGTGAGGTCAGGGTTACATTTTTGGGTCTCCCTACTCTCGGTTTTCTCGACTTTTGGATCTTAGATTACTCTTATATGCAAGTCTCAACTCCCAGTCGGGTTGATTTTGACCTTTGGGTGACTGACTGGCGGAGTGCAGTGGTTGGCTGCCTGTCCCGGCGGTGAAGAGGCTCCCGCGATGTTGAGGAGGACTCAAGGTAGACTACACGGGCGAGGAGGTGGGGTCCGCGATCACGGAGGATGGAGGTCCCGGGACGACAGCGGCCCGGATTATTTTTGTGAACCCCAGAGGAGCACGAATATAATTTGCCACTTAGCTTTTGCGGGCCTGTTCGGATCCAGCGCCCGTGGAACTGGTCTGAGTTTGTACGATGCAGGCTCCAACCAAGAATGACAATCGGGGTCCTATTTGCATCATAGGATTCTGATTTCCACATTGAAAGGGGCCTATTGCTTGAAATAGGCAGGTGCTACTGACCCCATTTTGAGGTCGTTACCACCCTGTTAGCCTCAGGTGAAGGCAGTGAAAATCGCCCCCAGTGACTTTAAGTATCTACATTCACCTTGATATGCAAATAAACTTCCAGTCATGTACCCTTGATAGCAAATAGAAAGGGTCATCGACCTGAAACGTTTTAACTCTGTTTCTCTCTCCACAGATGCTGCCTGACCTGCTGAGCATTTCCAGCATTTTCTGTTTTTATTTCAGATTTCCAGCATCCGCAGTATTTTGCTTTTGTTTTAGAAAAGAACTTTCTGTTCATCACTGTAGTTACTGGAATTATCCTGTGCCCCAACAGGATCTTACGCCCATCTATAAAAAGTGGTCGAGCATCACAACATCCGATCTTGTTTCAGACTCTGATTGTCAATCAAATTGACTTAATGCTGGATAAACAAGCAAATAAACAGATTAACATATTAACGGTAAACACCAAGGAAGAACAGAAATAGCTGCAAATATACAAGCCACTGGCAGCAAATCACTCCCATTAAACCCAAAGTACCCTACGTATGGGAAGCAGCTTTCCCATGCACTGCCCATTTCATACGTGAAGATTTGGAGCAATCTTCAGATACTCCAAGTGAATTATGGATCAATTCTGCAATTTACATAGGATTCATGCCTGTAGTGAGCCTAGCACATAGTGAGTGTGTAGGCTCTGAACATCACAGGTTCTTCAGGACCATTTTATTATGCTCCCTGCTCACTGGACAGGCCTCAGCTCCCAATGCAGAGTAGTGCTGTGGATGCTGAAGCTCGCATTAGCAGAACAAAATTTAACTGTGAATGATCCCATTACTCATGACCAGTCCGCTCTTACACAACCACTCCATCCACAGATTAATTCAAAAGGCACAATTATTAATGCTTAAATAGATAAGAACTGGGCATATGTTTTGCTACATTAAACAACATGCTTTATTCACATGGTGCAATTTATGCTTTCAGTTTCTTTTATCAGACTCCCACTGCACTTCAATCAGTTTGCTGTAGCAGGAATCCAGCTGATGAAATCTGAACTCTAAAAATACCCGTCGTACAACAATAGTCGCAATATGAATTCTGACGGTATGCCAGTGAAAATGCAAAAAATAATTGTTTTCATACTTCGCTGCTTCTGTGATATAAATTGTTATCTTTATCCACTCTGACCTTTTGCTACAACTTCCCTTAGCAACATCATCCTCGTTGGTTCAAGCACTTGAATTGATGGAGTGCAACAAAGAAGAACATCGAGCCAGAATTGTTTATTTGAAGGTCTGACATATTTTGTGTCCCTTTTACTGAGAGTGTGAGGGATTAAATATGGATCAAGGATAAGACACCACTATGTGGAGAAATTATTTACTTTAAGTACAGAATGAACCATAGGGAACATACACTTTTCAGGTTCTACGAAACAGTGATTAAACACAAAGTGAAAGGGAGTTGAAAAATTATTTCTGAGGAATATATGACAATGATCACAATAAAGCAACATAGATTACCCACAACAACTTGCATTTACGTCAGGCATTTAAAGTAAAAAGAACATCCCAAGATACTTCACAATGGAAATAGGGGAACAAACACTGAACCCTGGAAGGAGAAATGGGGGAAATAACAACAGAAAACGCTGGAAAAACTCAGCAGGCCAGGCAGCATCCATGGAGAGAGAAACAGAGTTAACGTTTCAGGTCGAAGACCTTTCGTCAGAACTGGAAAAAAGCAGGAAATGAAATAGATTTAAAGCAAGGATAAAGCTGGGAAAAGGGGGAGGGGATGAAAGAACAAAAGGAGAGATTAAGAGACATTGAGAGACATTAAGAGATGATCAAGGCAAGAGGAGGTGTTAATGTGACAGGTTGAGGCTAAATGAAGTGTGAAATGCACTGGCAGAATGAAGGACAGCTGCCAGCTTCTGGGAGGAAAAGCAAAAAAAAAAGGGGGGGTGCAAACAAAAGGGTGAATGAAAAAATAAAATATAAATGTGATAGGGGCCGAGGTTATGATCTAAAATTGTTGAACTCGATATTGAGTCCAGAGGGCTGTAGGGAGAAATGGGGGGTTTGACTGAAAGCTTGATTGAAATGGTGCGCTTCGAGTAGGTTTCTAAAGGTGGAGAGGCAAAAGGTTAATCTGGTTAAACTTTTAGAATGACATAAGGTCCCGGATTTTGCGGTCAGCGGCGAAGGAATGGCGCTCGTCGCTGACCTAAAAAAAAAGCTGCCCACAAAGTTTTAGTGGGCTCTAGAGCGCAGACTTTCTCCATTCCAATGTCACTTTGAATTTGGTGCCTTCTACAGGGGAGCTGCGCCATCCGACAACAGGGCAGGCAGCAGACAGGCTGATCAGCATTCTCACAGGCGGCAAAGCAGGAAGTAAAAAGCAGGGAATATAAATTACATTTAAATCATCGTACCCAAATTGAAATAAAAATCGGGACATACACATGGGGTTCAGGGGGAAATGTAAATATCATAACACAAACTTTAAAAATAAATACAGTTTTATTTTTTTAAATCTGCAATTTTTAAATGTTCTTCTGAGGGAATGAGACGCCACAATTGTAAAATTCGTTTTTCAGGGCCAGAGAGGTTGTTCAGCAGTAATTATGACTTAGTACGCCATTAGAAACTCAGTTACGCTTGATTGAACAAGGCTTAACTTTTTCATTGGTCCTTACTGTGAGAATAGTGCTTAATTAGTTGAAGTTCACGACAAATCAGTGATTTCTATTTTGATTCCATCTGCGAAAACTGCAACACGCATCCTATGGAAGAGCAACTTCCAGATTTCTGTGTTTAACTGCGCATGTGCGGACGCCAAAAGTGTAAGAATAAAAATATGGGCCAGAAATTCGGCTCTCCAGCTTCCTGCGGGTGCAAGCATCACGCGCGTACTTACATACCGCACCTGCCGTTGTGCTTTGGGCCCACGAGGAATTCGGGTCCTGGGCCTCCTGCAGCTGCCGGCGTGCAGTGCTTGCGTATCCCAGGGGCGCAGTCAGTTCGAAGCGTCCCCTGTGATCACATGGGCCATGGAGAGCCAATCGTAGCAGGGAATTTTCATTCATAGATTTGACAGGAAGACCTGTCAAATCTATGAATAGAGATCGGTCCCAAAACCACACTAAAACTTCAAATAAATTTTTAAAAACCATCACATTTTTAAAATAACTATAAATTACATAAATTAACTACTTTAAACAAAAATTTAAATTTTTGAAAAAATTAATTAAACTTTTTAACGGTGCTAAAAATAAACTTACCTTTCTTTAAAGTATGTAAAAAAGATAAACCTGTTGAAAAAATGTTTAAATTGTACTTAATTAACCACTTACCTTGTTAAAAACAGGCCTTGCACCTCCTTTTTAAATGTGCAGCTTCTCCATACTTACCCTCACGGAGAAACCTGAAAAAAAAACAAAGTTCGCTGCGTGCACGCTGCCTCTCCCGCGCACGCGTTCGACTTCTGAACCCCTTCCTTCAGGAGAACGGAAGTTCCGGTTTCCAGCGCATGCACAGTGCATGCGTGAAACCGACACTTCAGGTGGCCTTACGGGTGAGTACACAGCGCGTACTCACCCGTGGAGAGCCGAATTTCTGGCCCTATATGTTTTGTATGTGTGATGGACTCAAGACAATGAATATATGATGTATGTAATGAAGATGAATTTGATGTGTATGGACCTATCTCCCTGGGAGCAGAGCTCAAGGCAACGGCGCGAAACTTAACAAAGGAAACCTGCATAACAGGATAACCCCCACAGAGACAGCATCGAAACTCACCATCGAAACTCAAGAGCCATTAAAAGGTGTCAACAAACAATTAACTTAATCAAGAAATGGCACCAGCCCCTGCAGACAGACACATGCTCAAAGGAAAGCCAATCAAGAACTGCCATGAAACTAAGACCCAATCCTGGGGTCTTAGCAATTTAGACTAGAGACAATGGACTGAAAAAGATATAAAATAAGGAACCCAAAGGCTCTCTCTCTCTCTCTGGATGACCACGCGGAAAAGCAGGAAGCCCTCCCTCTACAGACCAGACCAAGAAGCAAGGAAAAAGGCCGCGTGCATTGCTTGACTCAGGGAAGTACAAGTCTGTTTAAATCTAACCCATTACCTTACCTGTTGTAATCGAGTAGAGTCCTTAGGATACCAGTAGGCTATTGTTTTGTTGTGCATGAGTGTGTGTGTTCAATAAACTTATTCCAAATTGTTTCAAAAGAATTGGTCTTGCTGTCAATTTAATGCCAGTCGAAATAAAAAGCTTACAGATGTCCATCTTGCATGTATCTACAGCAGAGTGTGTCAAAACCAGTTGCTAATTTCAACATCGCTAAGACACTAATTATTAAGGCAAATTCTTTAACTTACACATTCAAACTAATATAAAGCATAGCGGCCATTTACTTACTTTAGGACATTAGTTTGGACAGACTGCCTGTTCTTGTTAGTGGTGTCCTTCTCCTTGTTGAGTAGATGCTTGTGGTAGCATTGACTTCACCTAATCCCACTAATTTATCGATCTGTACAAAACAGTACACCAGCTGTAGTAAGGAGCTCTATACCTGTATATGCTCACCCCATATCATCACAGACATTGCCCAGGTTGAGAGATCTCATAGAAGCAAGAGCTGAACAAATAACACTTTCACTTCAGAATTACCCTTGGATTATATATTATGCAAATTGAATTCACATTTATTCAGAACATTGTTAGAAAACTCTTGGAGGACACAAACAATAGATCTAATTAAAAGCATCACAATAATTATTTCCGCAAACAAGCAGTACTTGCTGTTTGAAAAACGCATTTTATTTTAAACACGAGGGTCCTGAAGTTATACATTGGGACACTAATGTATGAAATTGATTTTAAATAGAGAAAAGATTCTGTTAAAATAGTGGAGAGAGGAATTTCAGTTTCCTGTCGGGCGGGTCAAGTTAAAATGATTCCCATGATCCTAATACATAAACCTAGAAATTCGACCACACAGCACCCGTTTATCGGGCTCTAAACAGCCTCCTAAGTCTCCAATATGGCGGGCAGGAAGTGCAGGCTCATTATGAGCTGGAAGTGCGCAGACCGCCATATTGGTAATGGCCAAACAATTGGTATGCAATTGGTGTTTGTTATTGCATGAGGCCAAACTAATAGACTTTGGTCTAGAAATTTGTTAGCCCCCAAAAACAGGCGCGGGGATCGCGATGCACGATCAACCCGCGCCCGTTCAGAGGAATGCAGGCAGCACACAAACTTCGTGCTGCCTGCTCATTTCCATGATTGCGGCATTCAGCCCAGCATTGAGCGCGTTGCTGTGTGGCTGAATGCTAAGCAGGGGGCCCAAGTTCGTGCGAGGCTAGCACCACTTGAAGCTAGCCTGCACTACTTAAAGGCAGTCTGCATCTTTTAAAGGGGAAGTCACAACAGGGGAGAGAGCATGTGCCAAGGTTCTCCGATGCAGCACTGGAGGCCTTGGTGCAGGAGGTCAACTTGAGGAGAGAGGTGCGGTTTCCACTTGGGACCAGGAGGCCCTACAGGCAACAGTGCTAAGTCCGAAGGGAGCAGATAGCCGCTGTGGTGAATGCCAGCAGTTTAGCCCCAAGGACGTGGACTCAGTGCAGGAAGAAATTTAATGACCTCACACGAGTGGTTAAGGTCAGTGAATTCATCTTCCATATCCATATCCCATCATCTGTACCACTAGCCTCACACACTGCTCAATGCACCACACCCCCATCACTCACCTACCAGCAATCTCTACCAAACACAACTCATACCTCACATTCATAGCTTCACCTCACCCTTACACACTTACCACTGCTGCAAGCCTCACAACCACATCTTATAGCTATTCAAGCATGATAGGCATCTCACCCAAACACATTGCTCCACATTCACTGACACACTTCCGGCACCAGCAGGACCTAAATGGCAGGGGACAGGCACAGCTGGATAACCTTGTCGCCCAGTAGCCACCCTCTGATTTGTCATAATGGCTCAAAGACTGAGGGAACAGTGGACTGGCACAGGATAAAAGCATCATGACTGCTACCAGGATATCGGGTATTCACCATCATGATGTGTGCAGTCAATGGCGCCCTGCACCATGGGGATGCCCACTATCCTGGCATAGCCACGTGCACACTCTGTCTGCTTCTCTCTGGTCAGAGAGAAGCCATTGAAGCCCCCTCTCCTGGCATAAAGTGCGCCTGTCATCTCCCTTATGCAGCAGTGGATGCGAACTAGGAGATGTTACAGATGTCGCCTGCTCCAGCCTGGAACGATCCCGGGTGAGGAAAGGGCCGCTATCACCTTCACAGCCACTGGCGGCGCTGTCCTTGCCATGGTGTAATGCTGCAAGTCTAGTTGCAGATGTGGCAGAGTTCTGTGAGCACCTCCTTCATAAAGGCCTCACCCCCTGCTCCTGGCTCAGATTGAGGTAAGAGAATTGCTCTCGGAAGACTCTAGGTGGGTAAGGCTTCCTGCTGAGAGCCCTTCTCCCCCTCCTCCTCTTGCTGCGAGCAGCTTGTCCTCTTCTTCGCTGCCTCTCCTCCATCTCCCTGTCATGCTGCAGGCCAAGGGGGATGTCAACCAGAGCATGACTGTGAGCAAATGGTCTGACCAGAACCCTTGAAGTCAGAACCAAGGCCTTCTCCACTTGCAGCACCACTACCTGTCACCTCACCAACTTTAAATAACTCTAGAAAGCTCCAAATACTTCCACAAACTTACACAAAGCCAGTAGAAATTAATCAGCAACTAACCTAACAGTGGTTGCTGATCCCATTAAATATCTCAGGTAGGGAGCAACGGTCCCATTAAGCTGCACAGCCGCACAGCTGTCTGGAGGTCCCGCGCGGGCCGGTCACTGGCTTTTCAATGCGAGATTTCACGCATGCACGAAATGTTGAATGGGCCGTGCAGCCCATTAAAGGGACCATGCACCCAAAAGAAATTAGGGGGGACATTGGTAGGGGGCCCTTGCTCCTTGTGCAAGGTTAACGTTAGCTTCAGCTTTGAGGATGAAAATGGCAGCGCTGGCGTCAAATCAGTGTTGTACACTGATTGACGTCACGCTCTGTGCACTCTGCATTCTTCCGGCGTACGTTCATAACGCCCGACCTACCGCCCTCACCAAGATGGCATCCAGCGTGGCACAGACCAGAAGTGCGCGCGCCGCACGGACCCCATTTTCGTGACAAAACGGCACCCATTGCGCCGAAAAAATCGGGCGCTACGGAGCTGAATTTTTCGCCCTTTGAGTTTATTAATCCGTTAGATTATTCACGTTTGTTATTTAACAACAAAATCAGGAGGGGAGGATAAAGGAAGAAAACTGGAGGAGAAAATCGTTCCCCAGAAAGAACCCTAATTCTAGGATTTAGTTAGTAATATATGCACCATTCATATAGAATGCTACAAGAACAAGTATGCTGGTTTGTCCAATGAATAGGCCTGTTGTTTATAATCTGCGACACATTTAACCACAGCATATCTAATTTTCTGGACCTTTTGCTTGCGCAAGTTGCACAATGCTAATGAGGCAGTAAATTGGCTGCACAAATTCAGTGTAATTTAAAATTATAAAAAGCAACACTATCCTTTAGGTCAGTAAGACAGAATTAGTTGCACGAAAGGAAAATTGCAGAACAATCCTAAATCTAGCCTAATGCTGACTTAGAGACAACTTATTTAAATCATTATTTAGATGTATGCCAGTGAAATGATTAAAGGGGCACTGTCATCAAGAATCCCTTATGTGGAAATCAAACATCCCTGAAGATGGTCATGAGGCCTTCCTGGAAGAGCAGTGAGAGTGAAACTAGGAAAGCAGACATTCACTTCTATTTCAATTTTAGCTTTTTTTTTACATTTCTAGAACATGGAGCCTGTTTATACTTGCACAGAAAGGTTGCATTTGTTGTGAAGCAATGAAAAACATAGGAACAGGAGTATGCCATTCAGCCCCTCGAGTCTGTTCTACCATTCCTGATGAAACCCCTGATCCAGATTGCATCCATGCATTTTAAAATAATCTAGGGAAGAGATAGCAGAGGCATTACTACGCAAATTTAATAATTCGTTAGAAAAAGGTGTAGTGTCAGAGGATTGGCGGATAGCTAACGTAATACCGATATTTAAGAAGGGGGATAGAACATGTCCAGGGAATTATAGACCAGTCAGCTTAACATCAGTGGTAGGAAAAATAATGGAATCCCTACTAAAGGAGAAAATAGAAGAACATCTAGAAACCAAAAATATAATAATGAAACGTCAGCTTGACCAACCTTATTGAATTTTGTGAAGAGGTAACAGAGAGAGTAGACAATGGTAATGCAGTAGATGTAATTTATCTAGATTTTCAAAAGGCCTTCGATAAGGTACCCCATAATAGACTGATGAACAAGGTCAGAGAATGCAGAGTCAGGGGACAAGTAGCAGAATGGATTGCTGGCTGGCTTCAGCACAGAAAGCAGAGAGTAGGAGTAAAGGGTAGATATTCATAGTGGCAGAAGGTGGGTAGGGGTGTTCCACAAGGATCAGTGCTGGGACCACTGCTGTTCACAATTTACATTAACGATTTAGACTTTGGAATCAGCAATTTCTAAATTTGCGGATGACACTAAATTGGGGCGGGGGGGATAGTCAATACAGAGGAGGACTGCAACAAATTACAGGAGGACATTAATAAACTTGCATAATGGGCATATAGTTGGCAAATGAAGTTCAACACAGATAAATGTGAGGTATTACATTTTGGTAAGAAGAATAGGGAGGTCACTTATCATTTGTGTGTGCGAGTCTCGGTGGGGTAGAGGAACAAAGGGATCATAAGAACATAGAACATAAGACGTAGGAGCAGGAGTAGGTCATTTGGCCCCTCGAGCCTGCTCCACCATTCAATAAGATCATGGCTGATCTGATCTTGGCCTCAACTACACTTCCCTGCCCGCTCCCCATAACCCTTGACTCCCTTATCATTCAAAAATCTGTCTATCTCCACCTTAAATATATTCAATGACCCAGCCTCCACAGCTCTCTGGGGAAGAGAATTCCAAAGATTCACAACCCTCAGAGAAGAAATTCCTCCTCATTTCAGTTCTAAAAGGGTGCCCCCTTATTCTGAAATTATGCCCCTAGTTCTAGATTCCCCCAAGAGGGGAAACATCCTCTACCCTGTCAAGCCCCTTCAGAATCTTATATGTTTCAATAAGATCCCCTCTCATTCTTCTAAACTCCAATGAGTATAGGCCCAACCTGCTCAACCTTTCTTCATAAGAAATCCCCTTCATCTCCGGAATCAACCTCGTGAACCTTCTCTGAACTGCCTCAATGCAAGTATATCCTTCCTTAAATAAGGAGACCAAAACTGTACGCAGTACTCCAGGTGTGGTCTCACCAACGCCCTGTACAGTTGTAACAGGACTTCCCTACTTTTATACTCCATTCCCTTTGCAATAAAGGCCAACCCTCCATTTGCCTTCCTAATTACTTGCTGTACCTGCACACTAACTTTTTGTAATTCATGTACAAGGACCCCCAGATCTCTCTATACCTTAGCATTTTTAATCTCTCCCTATTTAAATAATAATTAGCTTTTTTATTTTTCCTACCAAAGTGGATAACCATGCATTTTCCTACATTAAACTCCATCTGCCAGATATTTTCCCATTCACTTAACCTATCTATATCCCTTTGGAGATTCTTTGTGTCCTCCACACAATTTGCTTTCCCACCTATCTTTGTATCATCAGCAAATTTGGCTACATTACACTCAGTCCCTTCATCCAAGTCATTAATATAGATTGTAAATAGTGGAGGCCCCAACACCGATCCCTGTGGCACCCCACTAGTTACAGTTTGCCAACCTGAAAATGACCCATTTATCCCGATTCTCTGTTTTCTGTTAGTTAGCCAATCCTCTGTCCATTCTAATATATTACCCCCAACCCTGTGAGCTCTTATCTTGTGTAGTAACCTTTTATGTGGCACCTTATCGAATGCCTTCTGGAAATCCAAATACACAACATCTACTGGTTCCCCTTTATCCACCCTGCTCGTTACATCCTTAAAGAACTCCAGCAAATTGGCAAACATGATTTCTCTTTCATAAAACCATGCTGACTCTGCTTGACTATATTATGATTTTCTAAATGTCCTGCTATCACTTCCTTAATGATGGACTCCAGCATTTTCCCAATGACAGATGTTAGGCTAACTCGTCGATAGTTGCCTGCTTTCTGTCTCCCTCCTTTCTTAAATAGGGGCGTTACATTTGCGGTTTTCCAGTCCGCTGGGACCTCTCCAGAATCCAGGGAATTTTGGTAGATTACAACCAATGCATCCACTATCTCTGCAGCCACCTCTTTTAAGACTCTAGGATGCAGGCCATCGGGTCCAGGGGACTTGTCCACCTTTAGTCCCATTAGTTTGCCCAGTACTTTCTCTCTACTGATAGTGATTGTTTTAAGTTCCCCCCCCCCCACCAATAGCCCCTTGATTATCCATTATTGGGATGCTTTTAGTGTCTTCTACCGTGAAGACCGATACAAAATATTTGTTCAAAGTCTCCGCCATTTCCCTGTTTCCCATTATTAATTCCCCAGACTCATCCTCTAGGGGACCAACGTTTACTTTAGCTACTCTCTTCCTTTTTATATACCTGTAGAAGCTCTTACTGTCTGTTTTTATATTTCTTGCTAACTTACTCTCCTAAGCTATCTTCTCTCTCTTTATCATTTTTTTAGTCGTCCTTTGCTGCTTTTTAAAAATTTCCCAATCCTCTGGCCTTTCACTATTCTTCGCAACATTGTATGCTTTTGTTTTCAATTTGATACCATCCTTTACTTCCTTAGTTAGCCACGGATGGTTCATCCTTCTCTTAGAGTCTTTCTTTCTCACTGGAATATATCTTTGCTGAAAGTTATGAAATATCTCCTTAAATGTTTGCCACTGCTTTTCTACAGTCTTACCCTGTAATATATTTTCCCAGTCCACTTTAACCAAGTCTGCCTTCATACATTTGTAATTACCTTTGTTTAAGTTCAGGACACTAGTTTGAGACTTAGCTTTCTCACCCTCAAACTGAATTTGAAATTCTACCATGCTATGATCACTCTTCCCAAGAGGATCCTTCACTTCGAGATCATTAATTAATCCAGCCTCGTTACACATTACCAGATCTAAAATAGTCTTCTCCCTGGTTGGTTCCACAATATATTGTTCCAAGAAACCATCCCGTATACATTCTAAGAACTCTTCCTCAAGTCTACCTTTGCCAATTTGCTTTGTCCAATCAATATGAAGATTAAAATCTCCCATGATTATAGCCGTACCTTTCTTACAAGCCTCTATTATTTCTTGATTTATTCTCTGTCCTACAGTGTGGCTACTGTTTGGGGGCCTGTAGACCACTCCCACCAGTGACTTTTTACCTTTATTATTTCTTATCTCCACCCAAACTGATTCTACGTCTTGATCTTCTAGGCCAATATCATTTCTCATTACTGCACTGATCTCATCCCTTATTAACAGAGCTACACCACCTCCTTTTCCTTTCTGCCTATCCTTATGAAATGGCAAATACCCCTGAATATTCAGTTCCCAGCCTTGGTCACCTTGCAACCACGTCTCTGTAATGGCTATCAGATCATACCCATTTATTTCTATTTTTGCTGTCAACTCATCTATCTTGTTATGAATGCTGCGTGTGTTCAGATATAGAGCTTTTAATTTTGTCTTTTTACCATTTTTCCCTACTCTGACCCCTCTTTCTGATGCACTCTTATGTGTATATGCTCTGTCCCTTCTTGTCACACTCTGGTTATCATTACCCCTATCGCTACCCTGCACTTTTGCCTTCTCATTTTTCTTTGACTTTTTAAATTTCCGCTCAGCATATCCCTCCCCCCACTATTTAGTTTAAAGCACTATCTACAGCCCTAGTTATTCGAACACTGGTCCCAGCCTGGTTCAAATGAAGCCCGTCCCGACGGAACAGCTCACTCTTATCCCAGTACTGGTGCCAGTGCCCCAAGAATCGAAACCTATTTCTCCCACACCAATCCTTGAGCCACTCATTCATCTCTCTGATCTTATTTACCCTATGCCAATTTGCACGTGGCTCAGGTATTAATCCAGAGGTTATTACCTTTGTGGTTCTGCTTTTTAATTTAACCCCTAGCTGCTCATACTTCCTCAGCAGAACCACTTTCTTTGTCCTACCTATGTCGTTGGTACCTACATGGACCATGACAACTGGATCTTTCCCCTCCCACTCGAAGTTCCTCTCCAGCCCAGAGGAGATGTCCTTTACCCTGGCACCGGGCAGGCAACTCAGCCTTCGGGACTCACGCTCTCGGCTGCAGAGAACAGTATCTATCCCCCTAACTATACTGTCCCCTATCACTACCACATTTCTTTTTGCTCCCTCCACTTGAATAGCTCCCTGTACCACGGTGCTGTGGTCAGTTTGCTCATCCTCACTGCAGTCCCTGCTCTCGCCCACACAGAGAGTAAGAACCTCGTAACTGTAGGACAAGAGCAAAGGCTGAGGCTCCTTCACCACTACCTCCTGGTTCCCCATACCTGCCTCGCTCGTAGTCACACCCACCTGTGCCTGACCACGGACCAAATGTGAATTAATTAATCTAAGGGGTGTGACTGCCTCCTGGAACACAGCGTCCAGGTAACTCTCCCCCTCCCTGATGTGTCGCAGTGTTTGAAGCTCGGACTCCAGCTCATCAACACGGAGCTGAAGTTCCTCGAACAACCAACACTTACTGCAAATGTGGTCGCCGTGGACCTCAATGGTGTCCACCAGCTCCCACATGTTGCAGCAGTAACACATCGCCTGCCCTGCCATCTCTAATGTATTTAATTAATTAAGTGTTTAAGTTTTGAACGTTTAGTTTTTAATCCCGGCTCTTAATTTAAACCAATGCCCAAGAAAAGAGAGAAATACTGAGCAACCAATCACTTCCCTGCTTTCCTGTGACATCAATCCTTGTTTTTGTTGTCAGGTCCACTGCCTCTGCTCTCGGGCCTTCCTCTGCCGTGCTGTTTATTTGCTCCGCCTCCGCTCTCGCTCAGATCAGCTGCCTCTGCCTTTTCCCTGTGATGTCACCTTTTATTTTTCTCCGAATTTCTCCAGTTGGGGAGTTTCACAGAGCCAAACTCCCGCTGGTTCTCTGTCCCCGCTCATGCAGATTTTTAACTCCTGCTCTCCTGGAGGCTGACAAAGATAGAAAAAGAAGAAAGGAGCACCTCCCTCCCCTCCCCTCCTCACCGTTGCAGATCCAGACCAGTTAATTAATTAACTAGCCCCACCCACTCTCCAGCACAGAGCTTGCTTTGCCCTGCCCAAGCCTGGAAGAAACTAAACTTAAAAACAGTAAATTTAAGTTAAATGCTAATTGCGAGCACACAAGGCTAGATTTTATTTTTAAAAAATTAACCCTTAAGATTCACTCCCTTACTCACCAAACTCGCACGTTTACATTCTGTTAGAACATAAGAACATAAGAAATAGGAGCAGGAATAGGCCACTTGGCCCCTTGAGCCTGCTCCGCCATTCAATAAGATCATGGCTGATCTTGGGCTCAAAGCTACTTCCCTGCCCGCTCCCCATAACCCTTCACTCCCTTAGCTTGCAAAAATCTGTCTATCTCCACCTTAAATGTATTTAATGACCCAGCCTCCACAGCTCTCTGGGGCAGAGAATTCCACAGATTTACGACCCTCTGAGAGAAGAAATGCTCCTCATCTCAGTTCTAAAAGGGCGACCCTTTATTCTGAAACTGTGCCCCTGAGTTCTAGATTTCCCCACGAGGGGAAAAATCCTCTCTGGTTCTACCTTGTCGAGCCCCCTCAGTATCTTATATGTTTCGATAAGATCACCTCTCATTCTTCTAAATTCCAATGAGTATAGGCCCAGCCTGCTCAACCTTTCCTCATAAGTCAACCCCCTCATCTCTGGAATTAACCTAGTGAATTGTCTCTGAACTGCCTCCAATGCAAGTATATCCTTCCTTAAATAAGGAGACCAAAACTGTACGCAGTACTTAAGGTGTGGTCTCACCAATACCATGTACAGTTGTAGCAGGACTTCCCTGCTTTTATACTCCAACCCCCTTGAAATAAAGGCCAACATTCCATTTGCCTTTTTGATTACTTGCTTTACCTGCATGCTAACTTTTTGTGTTTCATGCACAGGGACCCCCAGGTCCCTCTGAACTGTAGCATTTTGTAATCTCTCTCCATTTAAATAATAATTTGCTTTTTTATTTTTCCTGCGAAAGTGGATAACCTCGCACTTTCCCACATTATACTCCATCTGCCAAATGTTTGCCCACTCACTTAACCTGTCTATATCCTTTTGCAGGTTCTTTGAGTCCTCTGCACAACTTGCTTTCCCACCCATCTTTGTATCATCCGCAAACTTGGCTACATTACACTCAGTTCCTTCATCCAAGTCATTAATGTAGTTTGTAAATAGTTGAGGCCCCAACACTGATCCCTATGGCACCCTACTAGTTATCATTTGCCAACCGGAAAATGACCCATTTATCCCGACTCTCTGCTTTCTGTTAGTTAGCTAATTCTCTATCCATGCTAATATATTACCCCCAATTCTGTGAGCTCTTATCTTATGCAGTAACCTTTTATGTGGCACCTTATCGAATGCCTTCTGGAAATCCAAATACACCACATCCACTGGCTCACCTTTGTCCACCCTGCTCGTTACATCCTCAAAGAACTTCAGCAAATTGGCAAACATGATTTCTCTTTCATAAAACCATGCTGACTCTGCTTGACTATATTATGATTTATGTAATCTCTCCTCATAATTTAACCCTTGGAGCCCTGGTAATATTCTGGTGAATCTGCGCTGTACTCCTTCTAAGGCCAATATATCCTTTTTAAGGTGCGGTACCCAGAACTATACACAGCACTCCATATGCGGTCTATCCAGGGCTTTGTATAGCTGTAGTAAAACTTCCTCCCCTTTATATTCTAGTCTTCTTGAAATAAAAGCGAACATTCCATTAGCCTTTTTGATTATTTTTGTACCTGACTACAATGTTCCCTACGGTGCGCACCTCTCTACCTGTCCACACTACTTACTATGTCACCTATCTTTGTGTCAGCAGCAAAATTGGATATATGGCTCTCTATTGTGTTAGCTAAGTCATTAACAAGTCATTAGTGAATAGCTGAGGCCCCAGCACAGATCTCCTTGTAGGACACCACTAGTCACTTCCTTCCAATTCGAGTACATATCCATTATCCCTACTCTCTGTCTTCTATCGTCTAACCAATCTCCTAACCAGGTCAATAATTTGCCTTCAATTCCATGGGCTTTAATGTTAGCTAACAGTCTCTTATGTGAAACCTTACTGAATGCCTACTGGATGTCCATATAAACTACATCCATAGACATCCCTCTATCTACTACTTTAATTACTTTCTCAAAAATTCAATTAGGTTCGTTAGACATGACCTACACTTTACAAATCCATGTTGGCTCTCTCTAATCAACTCAAATTTCTTGAAGTGCTCAGTCACTTTGTCCTTAATTATAGATTCCACTAGCTTCCCTGCAACAGATGTTAGACTAACAGGTCTATAACTTTCTGACTTCTCTCTCTCACCTTTCTTAAATAATGGAGTTATATTTGCAATTTTCCAATCTAAGGGGGCAATTCCTGAATTGAGGGAGTTTTGGAAGATTATGGCTAAAGCATTTGCAATTTCCTCACCTACTTCCTTTAAAATCCTGGGGTGGAAACCATCAGGTCCTGGGGATTTGTCAGTCTTTATTGCGATTATACAGTTTTCTTGCTTACTTTAACTTTAGTGAGTTCCAGTCCTTGATTCATTATTAATTTCCATGGAATGTCATGTATATTATTCTCTTCCTCTACTGTGAAGACTGACACAAAGTAATTATTCAACAAGTCTGCCATTTCCTTATTGTCATTTGCAATATTACCCGCATCTGTTTTTAAAGGGCCCACATAACCATTGACTACCCTCTTTTTTAATAGAGTTGCAAAAACATTTGTGTTAATCTTGATATCCCTCGCAAGTTTCTTTTCTTATTTCCTATTGCAGCTCTTACTATCTTTTTGTCTTACTTTGCAGAACTTAATGGCCCAGAAATTGATCTCGCTCTGTTCCCGCGGGGGTAAGGCTTTCCCGCGATCTCTCACCTCGCTTGTGCTTTTTCAGATCCAGCTCGCACGAACTTCATGTTCTAGAGATCAGCTGGGCAGTGCTTGCGTATCCCAGCGGCGTAGTGAATTCGTGCGAGCTGTGGGATCACGTGACTCAGTTAGAGCCAATGGCAGCACACCATCTTCCATTCATAAGTTTCACAGCACCCTGTGAAATCTATGAATCTTACACCCCCCCAAAATAACAGCTAAACCTCAATTAAATTAAAAAAAAACATCACATTAATAAAATAAGTATAGTTAATTAAATTAACCATTTTAAATAAAAAATTAAATTTTTGAAAAAATTTAAAATATTTTAAAAAGTTATAAAAATAAACTTACCTGTCTTTAAAGTCTCTAAAAAAGATATACCTGTAAAAAAAAATTCAAAAAAATACTTAATTCACTACTTACCTTCTTAAAAGCGGGTCTTACTCCTCCTTTTTACATTTCCAAAATCTTCCCTACTTACCTGCGCGTCCAAAGCATGAAGTGCACAGCGTGCGCGCAGCCTGTAGCGCGCACGCGATGCACCCAGGACCCGCCCCCTTTTCAGAAGAGCAATTGCCGGTTTTCAGCGCATGCGCAGGGCATGCAGAAAACCGGCAATTGGAGTGGGAATACGCGAGAGTACGCAGTGCGTACTCTCGCGTCCCGGGATCAATTTTCGGCCCTATATCTCTCCCAGTCCTCTGGATCTACATTATTCTTTGCATTTTTGTATGCTCTTTTAGTTTTATGTTATGTCTCACCTATTTTGTTGACCATAGCTGTTTTATTTGGTAGGTAGAGCTCTTACCCTTAAGGGTATATACTGGTCCTGGATTAAGCTAAATTATTTTTTGAACACCTCCCACTGTTCACCTGTAGTTTTACCTGATAACAGTTTTGACCGGTTTGCTGTTGTCAGTCTCTGTCTCATCCTGTTGAAGTTAGCCGTATCAAAATCTAGAATCTTAATAACTGTGTTAAGTTTCTCCTTTTCAAAGCTAACATTGAATTCAATCATATTATGAGTACTGTTAGATAAATGTTCCCTTACTGTTAGATTATTAACTAAGTCTGGCTCATTACTAAATCTAGCATGGCCTGCCCTCTTGTTAGTTCTAGAACAGTGCTGTGATAAACCCTCATCAGAAAAGATACACTTCCAGAAGTAACATGGAGGAAGTGTTAATAAGAACATAAGAACCTAAGAATTAGGAGCAGGAGTCGGCCATACGGCCCATCAAGCCTACTCAATAAGATCATGGCTGATCTTCGACCTCAACTCCACTTTCCCGCCCGATCCCCATATCCCTTGATTCCTCCAGAGTCCAAAAATCTATCCATCTCAGCCTTGAATATACTCAACGGCTGAGCATCCACAGCTCTTTAGGACAGAAAATTCCAAAGATTCACAACCCTCAGTGAAGAAATTCCTCCTCATCTAGGTCTTAAAAGGCTGACCCCTTATCCTGAGACTATGACCCCTAGTTCTAGACTCTCCAGCCAGGGGAACAATCTCTCAGCATCTATCCTGTCAATCCCCCTCATAATCTTATATGTTTCAATGAGATCACCTCTCATTCTTCTAAACTCCAGAGAGTATAGGCCCATTCTACTCAATCTCTCCTCATAGGATGGGGAAATAACGCAATTAAAGAAGCTTTGAGAAAGACTAACAAGAAGAAGATTAAAACATGAATGTCTGGTCCAGTCAGAGCCCCATTGTTGAAGCTGTGATAAATTGATCACAAATGTACACGCGGAAAAAGAACAGATAATTAAAGCCGGGACCAGCAGAATTCTATTACAGCAACTGGGATGTATATATGTCCACCAATCCAGTCCGAGAGCAGCCAAACTCCAGACTCTCTGAAGGAGAGACATCCAAACATCAGGCCTAGCTTGAGAGGAGCAGGCCACCAAACAAAGAAGAGGAACGAAGACTTCACTTCTGATCAAACCAGTGCTATCATTAGACTTCCTGTTTATTAACTTGTGAAGCGAATGCACCTATCAGTCTGTAACTCAATGAGAATTACATATAAAGAAAAAAACAAACATTTCTGCCTCTCTCTGTTCTCAGGATCCCGTTTTTAAACTTTTATGGATGGCTGCTCTATATTAGTTAATATTAGTTAGCTAACAGATTTTCACAACAAGTTGAAGACTGTGATAGAGCAATGAAAAGGGAGTTTGACCATATTATCTAACCCATGCTGTATCTGACCTGGCAGAGTTTTATGTAGATCCTCCAACTCCCGCCCACTTCCTTCGCCCCACCATTGGCAGCCTTTGCTTCCACCATCTAGGCCCTAAGCTCTGGAATTCCCTCCCAAAACCTCTCCACCTCTCTCTCCTCCCTTGCGACACTCCTTAAAAACCATCTCTTTGAACAAGCTTTTGGTCGCCTGTCCTAATGTCTCCTTCTTTGACTCTGTGTCAATTTTTGTCTGATTACGATCCTGTGAAGGCCTTGGGACGTTTTACGATGTTAAAGGCGCTGTATAAATGCAAGTTATTGTAAAATGAATGGGAAACCATTTCATTCCCTGCACTGATGCCCCTCACCTTGATCAGCACAAATATGACAATAACATAAAATTAATGTGATAGTGCAACTAGATTTGGTTTTCAAATTAATCAGGCAGGAATATCCCATTTCCAAAAGTTGGGTGATATTCTGTGTTTTTTTACTGCCAAGATAAACCAACACTACAGCAAACTACATGGGCCATTGAAAAGCGAGTGTGTGCTTCACTCTACCTGATTTCTTGCATTCGCTGATTTCCTGTATTCGATCCAATAGCCCCAGGCAGAGGAGCAGGAAATTCTGTCCCATTATCACCTGTGGAACAAAGTTTTGCAATGTGCTTTTGAGCCCTGTTAGTGAAGTTTATGATTAATTGGCGTCACTGCATACTAATAAGCCAGGGTTTATAATTCTGATTTTTAGTGTTTTCACCGCAATTCTTGCACCATGACATCTTGCAATATTGATGTCCCTTTTATAATCCTTTTATATTTACTATTGCATACGTGCACATGGTTCAAAAGGTTAATTAGTTCCTTCAAGTAAAATAAAGTAGCAGTCACTGAATTCTCATGATTATTATTCACATCCAGCACAGCACAGTACTGTGGAAGCATTTCTGCCTGGTCTGACCCAATAAGTTCAGACAGCATTAAATATTGGCTTCTAATGATGAAAAACTAGCTTGCGGGTTCCAACAGAAACTTTACACTGAATTATTGATTGGTATAAACTAAGAATATTAAGCCCATAATAATTACGCCACACATCATATGCCGACAATGGACAGTCATAGTTTTGCGTTTTTGTGTATGGAAACAGACACAAGTGCACCAGTGAGAATCACGTCACATTTATTCATGGGCTTGTTCATGTGGAAAATGAATGTAATCACAATCTAATCTGCACCTTTCACAGCCTGAACTGTGTAATTCCTTTCTTTTTCCTATGGTTGGCCTCTTGGGAGGGGGGAGGGAATGAAATTGCTCCCAGCAGTATTTGTAACAAAAGCATTAGCATGCTAATAGCATACTTTAAAATCTTTGTTAGCCCATTTACCTTAAGTGATATAATGAATGCAATAAAATAGCACACAGAGGAACCGAATACATGGTACACAGAAAAAAACTACTTTAAAAAATAAAACAAACAGGGAAATGGTTTCTCTTTTTGCAGTCACACACAGCCAGTCACACACACTTATGCATTGGATACAAGCAGGTTGATATGGACCAATTAATTGGTTGAGTACTACATTGATCACCCATGATGGATTACACCTATTGTGAGTAATCTCAGAGAGAACATTATTAGTATAATCCATAATTTTGTGTTTTACACGGCAGAAATAGTGTTGCATTTGCATGCTCACTGGCATTTGTTTTATTTTTGAAGGGCATACATGTCTGACTCTAAGTTTGTGTTTACTAAATAAATATGGGCCCGTAATTTCCGAGCGGAGGCCTCCGATCTGGAAAAAATCTATGCCCTTACCTGAGGGCTCCCGAGGTCCGGACTCTTCCGATCCTGGGCCTCTCCACCACGAAATGCGCAGGGCCCACGTATCCCAGGGGCGCAGGCAGTTCACAAGCGTCCCTGGGATCACGTGGGCCATGGGGAACCAATGAGAGAAGGGAATCCCCCTTCATACTTTTGACAGGTCAAATATATGACTGGAGATCACTGAAAAAACACATCAAAACATTGAATAATTTTTTTTTAAAATCACGTTTTTAAAATGAGTTAAAATGACATTAAATTAAATATTTAGGGGGCTAAAAATAAACTTACCTTTTTTAAAAGTATTTTTACATTATAAATGAGTGAAATTAAAAAAAAACTTTTAAAAACTCTTATGCTGGTAAAAGCAGGCCTTACACCTGCTTTTACCAGGCGTAAGATTTCTAAGGGATTTCAGCGGGCGGAGGTTCTGCAGAAAGCGGAACTCTCCCCCCGCAGAGGCCCTTCTCCAGGGCAGGCGTCCGGTCTGTCAAGATCGTAGGGATCGGAAAATACAGGCCATGAATTGGCCAAGTTACAAAATTTCAATTGCTACTTTGATAACCCCAGCCATGTAAAATGTAGGGATTCTCTGAAAAATGTTCATAATTCATGGAAAAGACAGGAAATCTAAGAAATAAGGAAAGATTAGGTAGATCAAAAGTGAAATATGAAGGAATTATTATTAAGATGCTTCTATAAATGATGCCTCTACATTAGGAAATCCTGTGTGACAAACAATGTGAATAGTTCCAAATATTTTCCAGCAACAGAAACTGATGTTACTGTTCTTCAGAATGACTCGACGAGGTATATGCAAGAGAGGATGTTTTCCCTCGCGGGGAAATCTAGAACTCGGGGGCATAGTTTCAGAATAAAGGGTCGCCCTTTTAGAACTGAAATGAGGAGGAATTTCTTCTCTCAGAGGGGCGTAAATCTGTGGAATTCTCTGCCCCAGAGAGCCGTGGAGGCTGGGTCATTAAATACATTTAAGGTGGAGATAGACAGATTTTTGCAAGATAAGGGAGTGAAGGGTTATGGAGAGCGGGCAGGGAAGGGGTTTGAGCCCAATATCAGCCATGATCTTATTGAATGGCGGAACAGGCTCGAGGGGCCCAAGTGGCCTATTCCTGCTCCTATTTCTTATGTTCTTATATAGCTGTGACTGATTGCTTTTCTCATACAGATTACACATCAGAGGAGTGTTATATTCTGCACATTGTTTAACATCTAGTGCATCCCTTGTGTAGACTGAAGAGTAAATGTAACTGTGTCAGGTGTGGCTCAGTTTGTAGCACACTCGCCTCTGAGTCAGAAGGTTGATGGGTTCAAGTCCCACTCCAGGGACTTGAGCACGTAAATCTAGACTGACACTCCAGTGCAGTGCTGAGGGAGCGCTGCACTGTCGGAGGTGCCGTCTTTCAGATGAGCTATTAAACCGAGGCCTCGTCTCCTCTCTCAGGTGGACGTAAAAAATCCCGTGGCACTATTTCGAAGAAGAGCAGGGGAGTTATCCCCGGTGTCCTGGCCAATATTTATCCCTCAATCAACAGAACAAAAACTGATTATCTGGTCATTATCACATTGCTGTTTGTGGGAGCTTGCTGTGCGCAAATTGGCTGCCGCGTTTCCCACATTACAACAGTGACTACATTCCAAAAGTACTTCATTGGCTGTAAAGCGCTTTGAGATGTCCGGTGGTCATGAAAGGCGCTATATAAGTGCAAATCCTTCTTTAACTTTAGTTACAAATAAATGCATTCAACAAACATCAAAGCTAAAATTAAACCATGCAGAACGTGATGTTTCCTAAATTGTCAGCATTATAGAATGCCAAGCAACTAACTAAAATGACTATAAAATCAGTCAATTTGACAGGTGAGCAGTGCATAACAAGGGGGCATAAATATAAGATAGCTACTAACAGAGCAAATAAAGAATTCAGGAGTAATTTCTTTGCACAGAGAGTGGGGAGAATGTGGAAATCGCTGCCACATAGCGAGGTTGAAAGCGATAGCGTTGACACATTTAAAGGCATGCTTGATGCTTACATGAGAGAGAAGGGAATAGAGAGATCCAGGGTCAGGATGGGAAGAGGTAATTAGAGTGGAAGGAGGCTCATGTGGAGTATAAACACCAGTTGGGCTGAATGGCCTGCTTCTGTGCTGTCGATTCTATCTAATTCTATATAATTCATAATTTGGTGAGTTAAATAGTTTTCAGAATGCAGACAGAAAGTCTTGCCCAGTGGTTGCATGGCAAAAAGTCTTTAGCTCTTTTTGTGTTCGAAGCAACCATTAGGGTCAATCTTCTGAGACATCGGGCTGGATTTTCATTGACCCGTGGAGGAGGGTTTGGAGGCGTGTGGGGGGTTAAAATTGCGAAAACTGGCGGGCGGGCACAAGTCCGCCTCCATGCAATTTTCATTAAATCGTGTCTGCTGGTCCCGACTCCATCCCGCCTCTAAGAGGCGGGATAGGCTGTTAAGGCCCTTAACAAGCACTAAATTGCCTCTATAATGCCATTTTGAAAGGCCTTTGCGATTTTAACCCTTTTTCTACATGAAGCACGCCTGTTGTGAACCACGAATGTGAAACCTGGCGGGAGCACATTTGGATATGGATAGTTGAGGCTGGCTGGCTATGGGGATGCATATATGGATGGCTATGTGGATGGATGTATATATGGATGGATGGAGAGGAGACATATCTGGGAGTGGTGGTGTAAAAATATCTGGAAGCTGAATTCGGACTGCTGCTGCTCATTTTGCAGGTCCTCTCACAGCAAAGGCCAGGCAGTCTTTGAAGACCTTCAATGCAGCAGCAATGATGACATCATCAAAGGCGACTTTCAGACTGAAAACACTAATTGGTTCATGGGTTCCCACATGCTGGAACTCAATTGCCCAATTAGGTGAAAATTGCATCAATCTCCCACATCCAATTGCAGTCGGGTGGATAATATGAAAAGTGGATGACACGACCCCAACCCGCCCCAGTATCAAAATCCAGCCCATCTGATTTTACATCTGAACACAGGAAAAGACTTACTGGTCCATCTAGCGTGTCCCATATAGTTGTGATGATCTATGCTTCACGATACAGACATGATACAGATACAGATGGTCGCTTGCCATTTTAATTCTCCGCCCCACTCCCACTCTGACTTCTCTGTCTTAGGCCTCCTACACTGTTCTAATGAAGCTCAATGGAAGCGTGAGGAACAGCACCTCATCTTTTGATTAAGCTCTTTACAGCCTTCCGGACTCAACATTGAGTTCAACAATTTCAGATCATAACTACCATGTTTTTGGACAGCAGGTGCTGGTAATGATTCTGCTGTTGCCATTTACAGCTCCTCCAGACCCATCCTTTGTTTCTTTTCTTGTCTCATTACCACCCCCTTTTGCCTTGCACCATCATCCCTTTTGTCATTTAATCACTCCTGCCTTCCACCCTATCACAGACCTTCCCTTTTGTTCTTTCCTTCCCTCCCTCCTTTCCCTGCCTTTGTATTTGCTAAAAACCTGTTACATCTCTAACTTTTTCCAGTTCTGACGAAAGGTCATCGACCTGAAATGTTAACTCTGTTTCTCTCTCTACAGATGCTGCCTGACCTGCTGAGTATTTCCAGCTTTTTTCTGTTTTTATTATAGACACTCCCTACCCACCCGGAGCATTGTAATCTCCTGTGAGAGACGCCAATTAGGAGAAAAATATATTGAAAATTCCATTCAGATCCTTTTAGGCAATTAAAACGAGTCCAGGAGATCACATTGACCCTGATTTATATTACAGGGTACCTACGTCTTGTACATGGTGATCTGTCCCCCAGACAGAAATAGGTCCATCTCTCTCTTGAAGGAATACATCAAATCAACACTCACCAATGAGCTGGCAACCTATCCCATAGGTCCATATTCTCTTGTCAGTTTCCTCCAGTTGTACTGAATATAGAAATTATTCAAAAACATCATACCTGTGTGAGAATCTATGAATGAAGTATATGTAAAGCAGATGGAACTCAGCAGGAATTTCAACAGATTTCTATAATAATCAGCAATAAACAAAAAATGAGCAACATTCAGAGATTACTGTAAACAAATTGGAATATTGAGATCCCTCTGCATTATTATAATTGGGTGCTTAGGAAAAGTTTAAATTAATTAAAATTATTAAAATGGCAAAGATAACTATCAGAGTAAGATACATGGAAGGGATGTCCATCAGAAGTACACAATGCCAATTAACCATTTTTAAAAAAAAGGTAGAGAGTAGCCAGTGGCTCAGTTGGGCGCACCCTCGCCTCTGAGTCAGAATGGCTGTGGGTTCATGTCCCACTCCAGAGACTTGAGCACAAGAATCTAGGCTGACACTCCAGTGCAGTACTGAGGGAGTGCTGCACTGTCGGAGGTGCCGTCTTTCAGATGAGACGTTAAACTGAGGCCCCGTCTACTCTCTCAGGTGAACGTAAAAGATCCCATGGCACTATTTCAAAGAAGAGCAGGGGAGTTATCCTGGCCAATATTTATGCCTCAATCAACATCACTAAAACAGATTATCTAGTCATTTTCACATTGCTGTTTGTGGGAGCTTGCTGTGCACAAATTACAACAGTGACTGCACTTCAAAAAGTACTTCATTGGCTGTAAAGCGCTTTGGGACGTCCGGTGGTCATGAAAGGTGCTGCAAGTCTTTCTCTAACTGGTTAGGAATGGGATTGATCAAGGTTAATAAAATAATGAAGGGACTAGATTGTGTTTATGCGGACCAATTATTTTAACTGGATAGCTTAAGGAGGACCAGGGGTCACGCTTTCAAGTTCTGTAAGCGCAGAATTAGGTTGAATGTTAGGCAGTTCTTCTTTTCCCAGAGATTAGTGGACCTATGGAACAGGATGCCAGCTCTTGCATTGAAACACTGAATGGCTCTATTTCTTCAAGAGAACATAGGAACATAAGAAATAAGAGCTGGAGGAGGCCATTTGGCCCTTCGAGCCTGCTCTGCCATTCGTCAAGATCATGGCTGATCTTCTACTTCAACTCCACCTTCCCGCACTATCCCCATATCCCTTAATTCCCTTCGATCCCAAAAATTTATCGACCTCTGTCTTGAATGTATTCAATGACTGAGCATCCAAAGCTCTCTGGGGTAGAGAATTCCAAAGATTTACAAACCTTTGAGTAAAGAAATTTCTCCCCATCTCAGTCCTAAATTGCCTACCCCTTATTCTGTGACTGTGACCTCGTGTTCTAGATTCCCCAGCCAGGGGAAACATCCTCCCAGCATTAACCCTGTCAATCCCCTTAAGAATGTTATATGTTTCAATTAGATCACCTCTCATTCTTCTAAACTCTAAGGAATATAAAAGAAAGACTTGCATTTATATAGTGCCTTTCACAACAACCGGATGTCCCAAAGCGCTTAACAGCCAATGAAGTAATTTTTTTTTTGAAGCGTGGTCACTGTTGTAATGTAGGAAACGCGGCAGCCAATTTGCGCTCAGCAAGCTCCCACAAACTGCAATGTGATAATGACCAGATAATCTGTTTTTGTCATGTTAATTGAGGGATAGATATTGGCCTGGACACTGAGGATAACTCCCCTGCTCTTCTTCAAAACAGTGCCATGGGATCTTTTACGTCCACCTGAGAGAGAGCAGACGGGACCTCGGTTTAACGTCTCATTAGTCTACTCAATTTCTCCTCATAGGGAAATCCCCTCATCCCAGGAACCAGTCTAATGAACCTTCACTGCACTCCCTCTAAGGCAAGTATGTCTTTCTTAGGTAAGGAGACCAGAACAGTACACAATACTCCAGGTGTGGCCTCACCAATGTCCTGTATAATTGTAGTAAGACTTCTTTACGCTTATACTTGAATCCCTTTGTAACAAAAGCTAACATATCATTTACTTTCCTAATTGCTTGCTGTACCTGCATGTTAACTTTCTGTGATTCATGTACAAGGACACCCTCTGAATGCAAACATTTCCCAGTCTCTCACCATTCAAAAAATATTCTGCTTTTTTGTTTTTCCTACCAAGTGGATAACTTCACACTTCCCCACATTATATTCCATTTTCCATGTTCTTGCCCACTCAGTCAACCTGTCTCTATCTCTCTGCAGCCTCTTTGCATCCTCCTCACAGCTTACTTTCCCACCTAACTTTGTACCATCAGCAAAATTGGATACGTTACACTCAGTCCCTTCAACTAAGTCATTAATATAGATTGTAAATAGCTGAGGCCCAAGCACTGATCCTTGCCTTACCCTGCTAGTTACAGCCTGCCAACCTGAAAAAGTCACGTTTATTCCTACTCTCTGTTTTATTCCTACTCTCTGTTTTATTCCTACTCTCTGTTTTCTGTCCATTAACCAATCCTCAATCCATGCTAATATATTACCCCCAATACCATGAGTCCTAATTTTGTGTAATAACCTCTTGTGTGGCACCTTATTGAATGCTTTTTGAAAATCCAAATACACTACATCCACTGGTTCCCCCTTATCCATCCTACTAGTTATAGCTTCAAAAAATTCTAACAGATTTGTCAAACACGATTTCCCTTTCATAAAACCATGTTGACTCTGCCTAATCATATTATGATTTTCTAAGTGCCCTGTTACCATGTCCCTAATAATAGATTCTAGCATTTTGCCTATGACTGATGTCAGGCTAATTGGCCGATAGTTGCCCGTTTTCCTCTTCCTCCTTTATTAAATAGCGGGGTTATGTTTGCTACCTTCCAATCCTTGGGGACTGTTCTAGAATCTAGGAAATTCTGGAAGATTAATACCAGTACATCCACTATCTCTGCAGCTACCTCTTTTAAAACCCTAGGACGCAGGTCATAAGGTCCAGGGGGTTTGTCGCCACTTAGTCCTATTAATTTCTCCAGTACTATGTCTTTACTTATATTGATTTCTTTGAGTTCCTCATTCTCTCTAGACCCTTGGTTCCCCATTATTTCCGGAATGTTTTTTGTGTCCTCTCCTGTGAAGACAGATACAAAGGGCTGATATTTCCAATGTCGGCGGGTCCGGGACAAGTGACGTCGGTGGCGTTTGGGGACCTCGCATCTGTCTCGATCCCGGCCTCCAACAAAATATTCCGATGATTGAGATTGTTAAGCCCGCCCAGCGAGGTTCCCGGCCAGTTAATAGGAAGCGGGTCTGATGACTTCATTTGATGAGGAGTCATCAGCCGGTTTCCTTAAAGGGGCCATGTCCAAATTGATTTTGACAGTTGTGCTGTCAGTGTTTCGCAGCACTGAGGTGCAGCAAACACTGACGAGCACGGCACAAAGGTGCACGGCTGCACCCAGGCTCTCCCATTACTCCCTCCATCTGCTTATGGAGGGAGTCACAGCACGCAGGGAGGGCAGAAGACACCTCCCCAGGAGACCAATGCAGCCTGGTTGCACATTGCACAGGAGGACACAAGCAGGGATCTCGTCAGGAGGACCAGGCTGCAGTGACGCAAACCTTTCAATGATCACAGTAGATCACGAAATGTTACTGCAAAGCCACACTCCGCCTCATCCTGCTGTGCCACTCATCACATCCCCATCACTCTGCCTTCCCTACCCTACTCCTGCACATCCTTACTCACACCAACTTACCTTGCACCTCACCCATCCCTCTCTATCTACATTATCACTTCCCCATCTCACTAGCCACCCCTCACACTCACCCTCATCCTAGTGCAATCATACCAACTAACAACACACAAGGATAGGCACTTAGGTGGTTTAGCCAATGTTCATGTAAAGTTTCTGGTAATGTGCTGTCAAACATTGAAATCTTTATTTTCAGCACTTTGTATTCTTGGGCAGATTTGTGTGCACCTTTGAAAGTGTCTTAGTGAGTTGCAGTGAATGGTGAGACATAATGTCCCCCCCACCCCACCCCCACCCCCAATGGTGATGAGTGTGAAAGGAATTGCTTGGACATTGTAAGGATTTTTTATGGTGTTGGCGTGGGGTGGTGCCAACCTGGTGCATCATGCGGCAGCCAGGGTGTACAGTGTTAAATTAAGCTAATCTGGACATGGTGAGTCCATCGCTGGCATCCCGGGCAGCAATATGCACGGGTGATGATGCCCTGTGTCCAGTGCAGCAGCAGTTGATTGCGGAGAAGGTTGGTGTGGATGTTGGTGCTGCTGGTGCGCCTGGTCGTTTTGGGATTCTGAGGACCAAGGTGAGATTTTTTCAAGGGCACCGATGCTGATGGAATAGATGGCAGGTGAGGTTGAGATGACAGAAGTAATCTGTTAATGTTGAGATAGGTTGTTCCAAGGAGGTGACAGTGGATAGAGAGATTACTGCAAACACTTCAAAAGTGCATAAAGCTCAAAAGTGGGTTCCAAACACTGAAGGCTGAAGCTTCTGAGATTGGATACTGACCAGCTGTCACCTATTGAAAGAAATGGAGAGTTGTTCAGAACCCGACATACTTACCTGACGTGAGCCCCAAGCGACGGGAACCTAGTGGAAAACTTGGCAAAATGCTTTGGAACTGGGAAAATGGGGATTTAATGACTTTAAACACCCTCCTAACAAGCACAATTGAATGACCCGCCGCTCAGTGCCGTGTCTGCAAAGCGCAGGCAGAACCGGCACTTGGGAAACTGACAAGGAGGCGGGTTCAGAGCGGGACACCGGCCCACTGTCAATCTTTTTGATTTTGACAGCGGACCCGCCTCCAAACCTGGCCTCTGAGTGCCGGCAAAATTCAGCCCAAAGTATTTGTTTACTGTCTCTGCCATTTCCTTATTACCCATTATAATTTCTCCTGTGTCTGCCTCTAATAGGCCCACATTTACTTTCACTAATCTCTTCCTATTTACATACCTGTAGAAACGTTAACAATCTGTTTTTATGACTCTTGCTAATTTACTCTCATATTCTTTTTGCTCTTTCCTTGTCAATTTCTTCATACTCCTTTGCTGAATTCTAAAATCCTCCCAATCCTCAGACTTACTACTCTTTTTGGCAACATTATAAGCCTCTTCCTTTGATCTAATACTTTGGGCCGAAAATTGATCCCGGGACGCGAGAGTACGCACTGCGTACTCTCGCGTATTCCCACTCCAATTGCCGGTTTTCTGCATGCCCTGCGCATGCGCTGAAAACCGGCAATTGCTCTTCTGAAAAGGGGGCGGGTCCTGGGTGCATCGCGTGCGCGCTACAGGCTGCGCGCACACTGTGCACTTCATGCTTTGGACGTGCAGGTAAGTACTGAAGATTTTGGAAATGTAAAAAGGAGGAGTAAGACCCGCTTTTAAGAAGGTAAGTAGTGAATTAAGTATTTTTTTGATTTTTTTTTTACAGGTATATCTTTTTTAGAGACTTTAAAGACAGGTAAGTTTATTTTTATAACTTTTTAAAAGATTTTAAATTTTTTCAAAAATTTAATTTTTTATTTAAAATGGTTAATTTAATTAACTATACTTATTTTATTAATGTGATGGTTTTTTTTTAAAATTTAATTGAGGTTTAGCTGTTATTTTGGCGGGGTGTAAGATTCATAGATTTCACAGGGTGCTGTGAAACTTATGAATGGAAGATGGTGTGCTGCCATTGGCTCTAACTGAGTCACGTGATCCCACAGCTCGCACGAATTCACTACGCCGCTGGGATACGCAAGCACTGCCCAGCTGATCTCTAGAACATGAAGTTCGTGCGAGCTGGATCTGAAAAAGCACAAGCGAGGTGAGAGATCGCGGGAAAGCCTTACCCCCGCGGGAACAGAGCGAGATCAATTTCTGGGCCTATATTTAACTTCTCTTGTTAGCCACGGTTGGACCACTTTTCCTGTGGGGTTTTTGTGCCTTAAAGGAATGAATATTTGTTGTAAATTATGTATTAATTCTTTAAATGCTAGCCATTGCTTATCTACCATCATACCTTTTAATGCAGTTTCCCAACCTACCTTAGACAACTCGCCCCTCATACCTACGTAGTTTGTTTTGTTCAGATTTAAGACCCTAGTTTCGGATTTAACTAAATCACTTTCAAACTCAATATAACATTTTTTTATCATATTATGGTATGAGAAAGAGCTGGACCTGTTTCTGGCTGGGGCAGCGATGACCTTGTACAAGAGATAAGTACCCTGTAATATAAATCAAGGTCAACGTGATCTCGTACAGTTTTGGTCTCCTTATTTAAGGAAGGATATACTTGCATTGGAGGCAGTTCAGAGATGATTCACGAGGTTGATTCCGGAGATGAAAGGGTTGTCTTATGAAGAAAGGTTGAGCAGGTTGGGCCTATACTCATTGGAGTTCAGAAGAATGTGAGGGGATCTTATTGAAACATATAAGATTCTGAAGGGGCTTGACCGGGTAGATGCAGAGAGGGTGTTTCCCCTCGTGGGGGAATCGAGAACTAGGGGGCATAATTTCAGAATAAGGGGGCACCCTTTTAAAACGGAAATGAGGAGGAATTTCTTCTCTCAGAGGGTCGTGAATCTTTGGAATTCTCTTCCCCAGAGAGCTGTGGAGGCTGGGTCATTGAATATATTTAAGGTGGAGATAGACAGATTTTTGAACGGTAAGGGATTCGAGGGTTATGGGGAGCGGGCAGGGAAGTGGAGTTGAGGCCAAGATCAGATCAGCCATGATCTTATTGAATGGTGGAGCAGGCTCGGGGGGCCAAATGACCTACTCCTGCTCCTACGTCTTATGTTGTTATGTATGTTGTTATGTATCTGCTGGACTAGTTTTGATCACCTGAAGAAGTCAGAGAGGAATTTACCCAATTTTGTTTGTTTCGTTTTCATCTCTCCCAGGAGATTACGTGGCTCCGGGTGGGTATGGAGTGCCTGTATCATGATGCATAGATTATGACAACTATATGGGACAGGCTAGGTAGACCCACAACCTACTGACTCAGAGGTGAGAGTGCTACCAATGAACCACGGATGACACCTAATAGCACAGCTGACTTTACAGCTGAGAGCTGAATGCAAAATATACACCACGGTTCATAAATAAAATAAATTAGCAAATGTCTTGTATTGCACATGGTTCTCTGCACTAAATAATGCGTGAAGTATCAGTTTGTTTGTGAATGTGATAATTATATTAAGTTGTGTATGCAACACATTTTAGTTTCAGAGCTAATATGCTGCAGACTATATATACTGAGAAATCAATGCACACAAACTGCTGGCTATCACACTGTAAATGTGACAACCACTGTTGAAGTATTATAGGGCTAGAAATTCGTTATAGCCGAGGAATGGGCGGTGTTTAGACTAAAAATGGTGAATTAGCGCCAGGTGAACATCATCTAGACTGCACACAAAATTTGTCCTCACTCCTCACTAAAATGATTGGAGCCATAAATCTAGTCTAAAAACCCAAGCTCATTGGCGTTACACTGAAAAGATGGACTAATATTGGGTGTAGTCTAAACGCAAGTAATGATTGCCACAGGCTTTTTTCACTGCTTAAAGGGGAGGGCCGTTGATGCTGCAGCATCTCATTCTCAGCATTGTTGGGTGTGCAGCTGCCTCAACAACCATAAGAAGAAGGACAAGGAGAAGGAGCACTTATTTACAAATCCTGATGGCAGATCGCCACCCCAGGGAGAGAGCCCAGAGGTTTTCCGATGAAGCTTTGGAGACATTGGTTTTAGCGGTGGAGAGAAGGCGGCCGGTCCTATACCCACCAACTGGCAGGAGGCCCTCGCCACAAGTCTGCCGTACTATGTGGAGGGAGGTGGCACACCACATCACGGACAGCACTGTGCTTCCCAGGACCCACATCCAGTGCATGAATAACTTTAACAAACTCACACGGGTGGGCAGGGTGAGTGAAGGCTTCAACAAATGCTACATATACCACCATCTGCACCACAAGCTTCACATACTGCTCAATGCACCGTGCCCCCAGCACTCACCCACCAACAATCTCTACCTACCAACACTCACACCCACATCTCACACTTTGCACACAATGACAGCTATTCAACTAAGGTAGTCACAAGGGTCATTAGTTATTAGAATGCATGTGATATGTGCGATATGTTTGTGCATAAATGTATTAATAGAGTTTGGAATATTTTGTGGCCTCTCTCATTTCACCTTTGCGTCCAGGAGGACGCTGTGATATGGCACGACACAGGGATGGTATGATGGGGATGTGGTGAGCAACAGGGATCTGGGATTTCATTCATTCAAATCAGAGCCTGATGAGCCGGTCACGGACTGCCCATCCGGAAGCCTGATTGTCCGGCTGCCTCCTCCCTCCCTCCTGTTCCTCGTCTTCTTCCTCCTCGTCTTCTTCCTCCTCGTCTTCTTCCTCCTCCCTCTGTGCATATGTTCCCGTCTTCCTCATTGCTCCGCTCCATCCGTCGTAGGTCTGGTGGGCGAGGTGGACTGCCAGTACAGCCCCCCATGAGTTTAGCAAGTGTTGTAGGTTGAATCTTTCAAGAATAAATTTTGCACTTTTTTACCTGCCACAACATTCTTGATACCAAAGAACCTTCACATCACTAAATAAAACTGTTGCAGTGTCAGGAACTAACACACAGGCACTGAAACTTCACTAACCTGTCAGGTGCGAGTGATTGGAGCTGATCCCTTTAAATAACATCCCTGGAGCCGGCTTCCTGATGCTGCACGCCAGTTCTTCCTGTCATTGTTAACTCCAGGCGGTGAGGTAAGTGGCGAGAAGCAATTTGGCAGATCGGGCGTTCAGTGAGTGTTGCACACTCACTGATGTCACAATCTCCCTGGCGTTGAAGTCCCTGGCGATCGCTGTTACCGGCAGTGCTACGGGGGGTCCTGATTTGTCATGCGGCACTGGATTTGACAGGAGCTGTCATTACAGCTCTCAAAGCCGCATTAGCGCCATCTACTGGCGATAACGGGCGGTGCTAAGGGGACAAACATTTCCCCCAATGTCTCTAAACCAATATTCAGACTACACCAATGTGCTCCATACACAAATTCAATATACTTCATATGCAAGTGATGGCACCTCATCCTTCAACTAATATATGTACGTTCGCAAAGTCGATACAGGGAGCAGCCTGCAGTGATCTAGACATTCTCTATGCTACAGGAAAAAGATAGCTCTTTGATCTCATTCAAGGTTCCTGAACATGCGTAATATCTTAGCATAGACGTGTAACCTGAATCACCCAACAGGGACAATAGCTCAGTGACACGACCCCTCCTCCTGTCCTAATGCACTCAGTTATTTTTCCAATGATACTATTGAAGAACATTGCAGGAGCTCCCTTTCCCCGCTCTCCCTCAATTTTTAAATTGACTAAATAAAATTAATCCAGGGACTTACCTAATATTGATCCACTCAGTTACCAAGTGATGCCAGACTTGTTTGAGGAGAACTGGTCATTATGCAGTTGGTTGTTATTGAGATTCCTGTAAAGTAGGGACATTGTACAGAATCTCATGCAGACTTGTGTATAGTGCAAACTGTTCCTATTATCTGGTTGTTGATCCTCATTTTAGTGTGGCACAAAGTATTTTCATTCCATCCAATTGCAAGTTTAATGAAGGTTAGTTGTTTGATTGGATAGTTTTGTTTTCATTAGATTATTAATGAAATTTGAAAGTTTACTTTAATATCATGATATGTTTATGTCTATAGGCCAGAGCTTATATGAACTTATTGCATTTCAAAGTGGCGGGTATGGTCTTTAGTCCTATGAAGCCTTTCTCAAAGTTTTTTCTTAAAAAAATTAATCAATGATAAGAAAGGTTTGTGTACTTTCAAACTGCAAAAAAAAACATGCTTCATGTGTGCTGGTGAGTGCGCCAGTGTCCTTTTGTGGCTGGGACACCATGGTTCATGACCATACGGATGTGGTGTTCTTCATGTTTCTAATCAAACTCAGATACGTAAAGAATAAGTGGAATTTAATTCCCTCATTGATATGCTACTTCCAGCTCATGCTGCTCCTTGCCAGTCTGCTACTGCCCCTCTGCTATCTGGAGGAGGCAGTTCATCTACAAACTGGTGGCATATGGGATCAAGGGATCAAGGGATATGGGGAGAAAGCAGGGACAGGGTACTGAATTTGGATGATCAGCCATGATCGCATTGAATGGCGGAGCAGGCTAGAGGGGCCGAATGGCCTACTCCTGCTCCTATCTTCTATGATTCTATGATTCTATATTTTCTTGAAGGTACATGAATGCTGCCTACATAAGCCTCTATGGCTTCTTTCTTACTCAGGTGTCTTAGTCGACAATATTTAAAGTAGATGGCCTACATGGGTGTGCCACCTATAGTCATAAAAATATGGTTCATCAGTGTGAAATTTGATGCAGTAGTTAGCTTGTAATAATTGAAAATAGTTCCATGGAAGAGTGACGCACTGCTCAAGAGAACACAACCACTGTGTAATCAGGGCATATGACTCAAGATGGTATGCAGGGAAGAAAATAGGGAGGTAATGTTCTCAAAATAATATTACAATCAAGCAAGAAAATAGCAGCACTCCCATTTTGATCCTTCACTGAAGAAGAATCATAACTTGAGAAAATTGGACAGGGCTTATGTGAACTTGATGTTCTTGGTGTGCATAACTACTCTAAGAGCTCTTGTGGGGCAAGGAAGAGCAGTACAGCAGATAATGAAAGTAGGGTTATTAACTTCAAGCCTCCAGTAAATACATGGAGACAGAGATGAAACAATTGTAAGAAACGCAGAGAGAGAAAAAATGAGTTTTTCCTGATGACAGAATTGCTGACTAACGCAAGTTCTTATCAAACACACGTTGACTGTATAATCACTGGTGCAGATCAAACGTCACTGCATCATGCTATCTCATGTAAGTTATCTCTGCGTTAATTAGAATTTACACAATGCATGATAGATTAGCAGAACGTTAAGATGACCAAATGGTCATTTTATTTAGACAAAGCAAAAAGGTTCGGATTAGATGGTCCGCCCGCCCTTTGACCATTGGTGTGCAGTAAATGTAGCTCTGTGCATGTAATAGATTTCTAGAACCAGAAAGCTGCGAACATTGTGATTCTGCGCCTTGTGACTTTGTATTAAACAATTTTTTACTTGACAAAATGCTACGGTGCCGCTGTAATTTCTCAGTTGGAAAAGAAAATATTTTAAAGGACATTTTTCTCACTAACTGGCTGGTCTCATATGTTTGTGATACCTTCTAAACCTATAAAAGACATTGCTTTTTGAAGCAATTTCAAAGTCTCCCTATCACAATCTTTCTGGAACCGAATGTACCTTTTTAAATTTAAAAATGTATGCTTGCATGTCTGAGTATGAGTACTTAGCATTTGTGTACACGAGTGTGTCTGAGTGTCTTCGAATAAAATTTTTGTTTCCAACATTAATCCTCCAGAAGACAATAATACGAATAAACTTGAAGGGCTATGCAGATGCTTGCACTGTTGCTTCAAAAAAAAAGACTCTTCCTTCAAACCCAGTCTCCAGAATGCATGCCTTTCCCACATTATGGAGTGAGAAGATAATAGGGCTCCCAAAGTCAGGGACCAAGAGTAGCTCACTGGTAAGAGACATATTTGCTAATTATTTCACTTTTTTAACCTCTTTCATTATTGTCATTCCTTTTAGGTTTACTAATATCACTGTACAGTATTACCGAGCTGGGAAAGGGAGGTAGGAGAGCCATTACTAGGCTTCTGTCTATAACAAACTATCTAAGACATATAGGCCTAGAAATTTGGCTCCGTCGCGCCCGATTTTTCAGCACTACGGATGCTGTTTTGTGTCTAAAATTGCGTCCAAGGAGTGCGCGCACACTCCTGGTGTGGGCCGCGCGGATACTATTTTGGTGAGGTCATTTGTGTCGGCACAGTAAGCGTGCGCCGGAACTATGCAGAGTACGCAGATTGTGGCCTCAATTGACTTGGCGCCACACTGCCATTTTCAACCTCAACACTGGATCTCATGCCCTCTCTTAACCTCCCACAGCTGAACATGCGTTCATAAGAATTAGGAACGGCAGCAGGGTCGACCCCCCCACCAGCAATATTTAATGGGATCATCACCTGCTTTCAGGTTAGTTGCTGATTGATTTCTACTGGCTCTTGGTGAGTTTGTAGAGGTGTTTCTTGGTTTGGTGTCTTATTTGACGTTGCTGAAGTCTCAAGGGAGTGGTGTGGCAGATCACTTCAAGGCTTCTGCTCAGACCAATTACTCTCAGACATGGTTGCTGTAGTTTGTATCTCCCTTGGCCTGCAGCATGATCAGGAGAATGAGCAGTGGTGACACAAAGGGGGTCAAGCTGCTTGAAGAGGGAGGAGGAGGAAGGGAAGAAGAGCTCTCAGCAGGAGGCCATATCCACCCAGGGTCTACACGGAGCAATTCTCCTACCTCAACCTCAGCGAGGAACAGTGCATGTGACGTCTCTGCTTCACTAAGGAGGTGCTCACTGAAATCTGTCAGGCAGACCTGCAGCCTCAGAGCAGGGCGAGGTTGGCACTGCCAGTGGCTGTGAAGGTGAGCGTGGCCGTGAATTTTTATGCATCGGGTTCCTTCCAGGCTGCAGCAGGCGACATTTGCAATATCCCACAGTTCATCATTCACCGTTGCATAAGGGAGGTCACTGAGGCTCTGCCTGCAAAGAAAGGTGAATACATTTCATTCTCTCTTGCCAGAGAGAAGCAGGTGGAGCGAGCACGCGACTTCGCCAGGCTAGCAGGCTTCCCCATGGTGCAAGGTGCCATTGACTGCACGCACGTTGCTTTGCGGGCGCTGCATGTGAACTCAGAGTTGTACCACAACCGGAAGGGGTGCCACTCCTTCAATGACCAGCTGGTGTGCGACCACACTCAGAGACTCATGCAAGTCAATGCTCGGTATCCTGGCAGCAGCCATGATGCCTCCATTTTGCGGACGTCGCCGCACCAACTGCATTTGAGCCACCACAACAAACCAAAGCATGGCTACTGGGTGACAAGGGCTAACCGCTGGCCATCTGGCTCATGACTCCGGTGTGCAAAACCACGCACACATATAACAATGCTGCCACATGGAATGTGATCGAGCAGACCATTGGCTTGTTAAAACAATACTTCGCTGCCTGGATTGCTCTGGAGGAGCCCTGCAATATTCACCAGAGCACGTCTCAAGATTCATCATGGTCTGCTACATGCGCCACAACCTCATAATAATGAGGGCACAGCCCTTGCCACCAGACATACGTCGACCAGCTGAGGAGGAGGAGGAAGAGGATGAGGAGGCAGAGGAGGAGGCAACCAGCACAGCCCTTTTCTACCCGTGATCGACTCATCCGACTGCGGTACCAGTGAACGCAACCCCAATTCCCCATTCACCAACAGTCCCACACCTTACCTTCCCTCTCTTACTGACCCTCACAGCGTTCTCTTGGCCACAATGCTACAATAAAAGCCACCACAAAACAAGCATTCTGAACCAGATTTATAAATCAAAATGTTCCAATATTTCGTCAACTAATCACCCTTGTGCATTCCTTAGTGCCTGTCTTCTGTGTGCCTTTGCCTGTCCGAGTGCTCTTAAGCAGTGCCAATCCAGTGGCTGCAGCATGGCTGGTGGAAGGCAGCTGACTTTCAGTGAGGGAGACTGCAGATGGCTATGCAGGATGACCTCGAGCAGCTCTGGGCCTATTAAGCCGAGCTTCGGACTGCACCACCTCGGCATGGGCGGCAGCAGTCTAGGCTGGCTAGCTGCCAGGCAGCAGCGAGAGCACTGGCGGAGTGGCAGTGGTGAGAGGACGAATGCTGTCATCCTGAGAGAAGACAGCAGGTTTGTACTCCACGGAGCCACTGCCACTCCCCCATGGGGGCGGCACCTCAGCAATCCTAATAATCTGTTGGAGGACAGATTGCTGGACTGCTGTGACACCCTGCAAACCCCTTTCAACATTGGTTACTGCAGCCATGATGGCAGCAAGCTATGCTTGCATGACTTCAGTCTGAGCTTCCACTGCAGCACTCAGAGGTTGGGTGGCTTCTGCTTGTGCTGCAATGGAAGCTGAGACATCGGCCATCAGATGCCGCCTCATGGTTGGGTCCACAAGTGCGCTAATGGAGTTGCCCATCACTTCCATGCTGGAAAGAATGGGCTCCAAGCTCTGTGCAAAGCCGTGTGCAATGTTGGTGCCGGACTCCTCCATGCTCCTTGACATTGCACTTAGGCTTTCTGGCAGGCTTGCCAATGCACCAAGCATTTCATTGTGCATACTCATCAGCCTTCTTCTGTAGGCCGCCCCATCAAAGTCCTCATCTGAATCCTGTGCCACAGAAATCGTGTGCGACATTGCTCTTGTCACTTGTGCTAACCTTTCCCCCTGCCCTGGCTGCAGCCCACTCGTGCCCGTTGGCTCACCACATGCATATCCCACATCCATGCTACCCTCTAAATTGTCAGTATCTGGCGTCTGCGAGTGTGAGATCGAGTGATGATGTTTCTTCTTCTTCAGTGTTTCTCTTCCATCACTGCCTGCCCAGGTTGGGGTTCTTGGGTGTCTAAAAGGAGAAAGGCACAAGGGTAGGGTTGTGATGAAGGGAGGGGAGGAGAAGCAAGAGGTGCATGCTTACTCCATGTGCAGCTTGTAAATCAGAAGAGATTGTTGGATGATGGGGAAGTGGGATGTGAGAAGGAGGATTAGGTATGAGCAAACCGTCATCGTCAATGGTTTCAGCCCCTGCCACTGGCCACAGCCTCAGTCACTGCCGCTCCAATAAAACCAAGCACCGTCTCCTCCATCGGGTTTAGGAGATCCAGGTGCTCCTGTCCCCCACCGGTTAGCTGCTGCGGACTGTGGTTGTGCGCCACCTTCTCCTGCAAGAGAGAGGGTAGTGTGTCACTGAGTGTGGTGCAATGTGTTTGGTTGATATGGCTGTCATGGTTGAATAGCTGGCAGCGTGTGCAAGCTGTGAGATTTGGGTATGAGGCTTGCAGCAGTGATAAGTGCGTGAGGGTGAGGTGGAGCATTTGAATGTGAAGTATGAGTTGTGATTGATAGAGATTGTTGGTAGGTGGGTGGTGGGGTTGGGGGGGTGATGCATTGAGCAGTGCATGAGGCTAGTGGTGCAAAAGGTGGGATATGTCATTTGAAGATGCATTCATTGTCCTTGACTGCTCGTGTGAGGTCATGGATCTTCTTTTAGCTCTGCATCCAGGTCCTCGGGGTAACACTGCTGGTATGGACTGCCATGGCTATCTGCTCCCACGGCCTCCTGCGGAGGCAGGATATCTCTCCTCCTGTCCACCTCCTGCACTAAGGCCACCAGTACTGCGTTGGAGAACCTTGTAGCCTACTCTCTCCCATGTTGTGCCATTCCTGTTTCTTTACCATGTCAAGCTCACTTCTGGAATGACTTCCAGTACCTGCACTCGTCAAACTGCACCTTCCCTTTAAGAGGGGCAGGCTGACTTTAAGAAGTGCAGGCTAGCTTTAATTTGTGCTAGCCTCGCACGAACTTGAGGCCCCCTGCTGAGCGTGCAGCGTGTTCAGCGCTGGGCTGCATGCTGCAATCATGTAAGTTACCAGGCTTGCGTGCTGCCTGCATCGGAACGAACGGGCGCGGGTTGATCGCGCATCGTGATCCCCGCGCCCATTTTCAGGGGCAATCGAATTTTTATCCCATAGAGACTTGCCATTTGACCAAGATAACGAAGGGCGCCTAGGAAGTAGAAAGCATGATGAGTATTTGCCTTCAGGAGAGGAGGGGAGCAAATTGCGGAAGAAATCATATTCTTGGTTCAAATTCAGACATGGATACAAAAGCAAAATACTGCGGATGGATATCCTTTCATAATTACTAATGGAACTTCTCAAGCATGGAGGGACAGTAGCTCAGAAATATATACTTTTCATTTAAAGAGAGCACTGATTCAGGCTGAGAAGTGCAGCAGATTGACTCTGGAGCATAACTAATCTTGTGGAGGAGGATAAATAATAAGATCAAAGGCAAAAACTTAGAAGCAAAGACTTTTGGTTCAACTCTAAACAGAAGAGCATTTTTCTTCATTAACTTTTCTGTTCTTAAAAAAATGATTGGTCAATCTCATTAGGAAGGGAAAGCTTTAGTTTATTGGGAAGAGACTGCTTCAGACAGGTTATTGGTTTCAATTCAGATACTTTCCTGATATGAATGAACCTAGAAGGCAAGATTTGTAATCCCTACATTAGGATATTTCTTGGCTCCATTATTTTTGTGGCGGCAAGGAGAGGCAAATAACAACCAGGCTTCAAAGACAATAACGTTTGGTTGAAATCCAGCTGTTGGATCTTTTTTCCTTTTGAATATTTGTTAGAAGGCAATAGTCCTAATCAATCTGTAAAATAGACAGGAATGGCAACCCTGTGGGAAAAGGTTTACTTTCAGACCTAAATATTTGCTGGTTTAAGTTATTATTTTATTATTAAAGAAATAGAAAACCCTATTGATTCCAAAATGGATTAACAACCCACGTCATAATTCTCACTTCCTTACATGTTACTAAAAAATGAATTGTTGTTATCCCTATGGATTTCAAGCTAAAGATACCTATCCCGAGAAACATCTGAGCTTAAAGTTCTTTCATCTTATTCTACATGTTCGTAAACTTAGTTCTATATTTATGGAGCTGTGGGTCCACTATATCTAACTGTTCTTTGATGCAGGCACTTTTTAAGTGTTGGTATCATTATTTTGCTGGATTTCATTGACTTCATGTCCTGTTGAAGAACATTGTTTCTATGATAAATCTTTGGCTATTCAGTCTAAGCTATATTGTCCAAGACTGTGTTTTTCTCCCAAGTATTTAATTTTACTTTGCAAAAAGACATGGCTTGTGTACACACATATTTTATAAAGTCATTGTGCAGTTTGTTACATGGTACTTACAGAGGGATACAATGGTACAGTGGGATAGTTGGTATGTTGTGCATATAGGAACATAGAAACAGGAGTGGGCCATTCAGCCCCTCGGGCCTGTTCCGCCATTCAGTGAGATCATGGCTGATCTGCGACCTAACTCCATATACCCGCCTTTGGCCCATATCCCTTAATACCTTTGGTTAACAGAAAGCTATCAATCTCCAATTTAAAATTAACAATTGATCTAGCATCAATTGCCGTTTGCAGAAGAGAGTTCCAAACTTCTACCACCCTTTGTGTGTAGAAGTGTTTCCTAATTTCACTCCTGAAAGGTCTGGCTCTAATTTTTAGATTATCCCCCCCCTAGTTCTAGAATCCCCAACCAGTGGAAATAGTTTCTGTCTATCTACCCTATCTGTTCCCCTTAATATCTTGAAAACTTCGATCAGCTCACCCTGCTGGGAGAAGCGCACTGTTTACGGGTCAGGGTAATTTGCTGATGGTCCCTTGGGATTTGGCTGTTTGAAGGAGGAATCAGCAGTCTTCCAAATGTGGTGCTGAGCCTTGTAAGGTTTGGGCATTTTCTTATAGTGGAGTGGGGGGGGCGCGGGGGCGCGGTTGTTAGTTTGTGACTTCACTCTATACTTGCACTGCCCTCCGAGTTTGCTATAATCTGCAAACATGACCATTTTGCATTGAGTTTCTGATATAAATTAGAAGCAGTAATGGTCCTAGTACTGAGTGCGGTGGTACAGAATTAGTCCCAATCATCATGTTATTCCATAATAGATAATAAATTCCAAATACAATTGATGGTTCATATGAGTGAAAATAAAAAGTGGATTGCACGTGTGTGAAGATACTAACACATCCCTTAACAAAATGTACATTGTATTATTTCAACTTCCATAAAGACCGGTGACCCAACCAAACCCTTCAGAGATGATTTACTGTTTTAACAGTCAAGTTTTTGTAAAATGAGTATTTTAATATTTTTAAGGCAATCTTGCACAATACAAACTGCTTCACATCCAACATATCACACAATATTGTAGTACAGTGTTTGGTTTAAAAAGTTGCCATGCAGAGAGAGAGAGAAAGAAAAAATAAATGAATACCACCCATGCTTTTGGATATACAATAACCCTCATTATAAATGACTGCAAGTTTTGTGAACAAAGTTGTTGGGCACAAAATCACATGACCTGAAAAAACTTGCTGTCATTTTGGCACTGGCATGCAAGCTGTCAATAAATACTGACAGCACGACAGAATTGTACAATAGGTCACAGTAACAGCTTTAGTCATTTCTAACCCATTAAGATTTCACAGCCACACTGACTACTGTGGTAAAACTGAGAGAAAATGCCCCAAAGAAACACCAGCTCTGTACCTGTGCGATTGAGTAAATAGCACAGGATGCTCATCCAAACACTGTTAAGAAGCTTTTGAAAGTCTTCAAAATGTTTAAATTGGGATTATAACATTTTGGTCAATGGGATCTTTTACTTTCCTTTTACCAAGGTAACTTAAGCAGACATGTGAGTCTAAAGGATTTACAATAGCTTGTGATGGCTATAGTCACACAAGATAGGTGCACAGGTCTGGAATCAGAACATTTATGCAATGCCTATAGTCATCATTATTTTATTTTAGGCAGGTCCATTGACAAAATGCACAGTACAACTTTACATCAATACTGATATACAGATTTTAAAGAAAGAAAGGCTTGCATTTATATGGGGCCTTTCACGACCTCAGGATGTCCCAAAGCACTTTACAGCCAATGAAGTACTTTTGAAGTTTAGTCACTGTTGTAATGTAGGAAAGCATTTTGGGAAGCATTAACCCTTCGAGGACTTGAAAAAATTACAACCAAACTAAAATGGGGACATTTGTTCCAAGCACATGGGGTATTCTACAAATGCCGTGTGTGGTTCTATACATTCCTTAATATTCAGCATTAAGAAATGCAAGCTGCTTATCTAAATGTTACATAATGTACAATGTTTATGGTTAGGAAACTGCAATGAAAATCTAGTCCTCGAAGGTACACATTACGCTATTTTCAATATGTGCAAATTATTACTTTAAATGTACTCTGACGGGCTAAGGAGCTGGATAATTCCAGTCCAGTCAATTTTTATTTGTTTTGGCAAAATTAAACAAAAGAATGAACTGATTAAATGCATGACTGTTTTTTTTTAAAGTAGCACTGTTTTGGAAGATACATTGAAAAAAATCTGAAAAAGACAAAGTACCCAATCTCCATTCAATGATGTAAATTTCACTGACTATATTTTTTAAGTGTGTTAATTTCACCATCATGATTTTATTGCAGCTGTTGTCATAGGATCTTACAGCACAGAAGGAAGCTACTTAGCCCATCGTGCCTGTGCTGGAAGCAAAGAGATATTGCTTTGTTAGCTTATTCAAACTGTACTTCAATTTTGCTTTAAATAAATACGCCCTTTTGAAAACCATAAAATCTCTGCCGAAAATGGATAATACTAACATATTCCTACATGCCCCAAATCAGGATTACTATCGCAGCATTTTAGTGCTGTAAAGTATCAGAGGACAACAGAGAGAAAAAGTGATTCTATTTGAAGTACATATATGACAAAGTCCATCAAGGTCAAATGAAAACAGTTCTCAGGTAAATTTGTTTGGCTGGAACACAGTAAAGTAGAATCACATTATAACAAACGCTGTTGTAATAAATCATTTTGCTGCTCCTTGCTGACGCTCCATAAAACACATAATAAGAGTTCAAACCTGGGCAACACTCCTCAGGAAGGATATATTGACTTTGGCGCAGATTCACCAGAATGATTCCGGGGTTGAGAGGGTTAAATCATGAGGAGAGATTGAATAAACTTGTCTTGTACTCCCTTGAGCATAGGCGATTGAGTGGTGATCTGATCGAGGTGTTATAGGAACTTACAGCACAGGAGGAGGCCATTTGACCCGTCGTGCTTGTGCTGGCTCTTTGGTAGAGCAGTTGTGCTTAGTCCCACACCCCCGCTTTTTGTCCATAATCCTGTAAATTCCTCATCCCCAAATACCTAGCCAACTCCCTTTTAAAATTATTTATGCAATCAGCTTCCACCACCTTTTTAGATAGAGCGTTCCAGAACCTGACAACTCTCTGAGTGAAAACATTTCTCCTCATCTTCCCTCTAGATCTTTTGCCAATGATTTTAAATCTGTGACCTTTGGTTACTGACCCGCTCGCCAGAGAGAATAGTTTTTCTCTATCTATTCTATTAAAACCTCTCATCATCTTGAAAACCTCTATTAGGTCGCCTCTTAACCTTCTCTGTTCCAAGGAGAACAGTCCTAACTTCTCCAACCTCTCCTTATACCTGAAGTCCCTCACCCCTGGTAACATCTTGGTAAACCTCCTCTGTACACTTTTAAATGCCTTTACATCTTTCTTGTTTAAAATGTTAAAAGAATTTGACAGGGCAGATATGGAGGAACTGTTTCCTCGGGTGGGGGAAATCAAGAACAAGGGGACACAATCTTAAAATTAGAGCTCGGCCAGTCAGGAACAAAATCAGGAAGCACTTTTCCACAAAAAATGTTGGTAGAAATTTGGAACTCTCTTCCTCCAAAAGGTTGTGGATGCTAGGACAATTGGAGCCTTCAAGACGGAGATGGATAGATTTTATTATCAAGGGATATGAAGCAAAGTGAAGAAAATGGAGTTGAGGTGCAGATCAGCCATGCTCTAATTCAATGGCAGAACAAGCCCAAGGGCTGAATGGTCTGATCCTGTTCCTAAGTTTCCCATGAATATTTTGTTGATGCCCCATGAGTTTACGTGGAGATCAATAAACTTTTCTTAAAATATTAAAAAGATATATATCATTAATTGTCATCAAATATGTTGTGGCCCATTCACGTCATACCAGTCAAATACTAATGACTACTTTTATTCTTACTCATTGTTATTCAGCTGCAATATAATACCAGATGTATAATATAAAATGAATAAAATGTCACTGGATAGTAATGATAAATCTGCAATAATTGTAGAACGAAGTTGTAAAGCATCTCTAAATGTGATTTTGCATTACACTTAGAAACTGGGACACTTCAAGACAAGCAGATGGCAAGAAACACAGGCGCTTTCACAAAATGAATGCAATTTTGACCTTAAAACTCAACTCACAAGATCGGTCAAATTGTAAACAAATTAGATACCTGGGAGCAAGTACAAGGCAGTGATCGGACTGTGAGCTTTATGTGATGTCATGAGTGGTTTATAGCTGTGAACTGAACCAGCTTCAAAATCACTCACATCTATCCACTATTTCATTCATACAAAAGCAAAATACTGCGGATGCTGGAAATCTGAAATAAAAACTGAAAATGCTGGAAATACTCAGCAGGTCGGGCAGCAACTGTGGCGAGAGAAACAGAGTTAACGTTTCGGGTCGACGACCTTTCAAACGTTAACTCTGTCTCTCTCTCTCTCCACAGATGCTGCCTGACCTGCTGAGTATTTCCAGCATTTTTAGTTTTAATTCCACTATTTCATTGTTGAGTACATGGGGATGATTTCATTCAATTCTGTGTTCATTTTGCCTATAGGAAGTGTCATGGTGGATAATGATGTGTGCTCCGTGTTGGTGATGTGTGGTAGCAGCCACATTGAAGGATTAACATTTAATAACACAATCACTGGGTAAGTTGATAAAATGTTCATTAAGAGTTGATTATGAGGAAATATTATCAGTATAAAAGGCAAGAAGGGTGCCACCCAAAATGTTAACCAACAGATCTGCTGTGTATTTCCAGGATTTTCTGTTTCTATTTAAGATTTCCAAAATTCGCCATCTTTTTTCTGAATAATATGATCAGTATTATCTTATACGAAAGTAACAGACATCAGGGAGAGAATTACAGGTTGTAATCCCCTCCAGTGTCAGAACTCTAATGGTGGTCGTAATCACTGTGTATATTTCTTGAGTTGCTAATGTGAATAAAAAGGATGATGCAAGAATAAAATAGAGAAACTTATTTTATACCGCCATCAACTTTTTCATTTATACTAATAACCAGAGGAAAATACTCCTCCACATAATTGGAATCCCATAAATAAGGCCTGGCGTTCAGTCTCAGGCTATCCATTATTTGATAGGGAATTGTTCTCAGTAGATGAGAAAGGTTCGCTAATGTAATTCTTCAGCTCCATGCATTTATTTAATTAACCGTTTAGTAATTGTTAATGAAAAATATCTGATTGGTGTGAAGGATGAATCACAATGTAAACTGAGAAAAAAGACATAGGATTGTAATTAACTCCAACTTATAACACTTCCTGCTTTAATTGTTTATTCCACTAGACAGAGTTGACTTTAGGCCTTAATTATAATTTAATATTGCATTACAGAGTAAAGTGTGTGTATGTGTGTATTCCAACCCTTGAGTTGAAAATGAAGTTTCATTCCATTATATTTTTAGAAATTTCTGGTTATTGTCAATTTAGTACTGTTTTCCCCCACTTCAGCTCATTTTTGTTCTCAAGAAATGTGACTGGCAAAACAAACCTTTACTGGCAAGATCTTTTACGATCGGTTGAATGAAACTTTGGAGCGCTTTAGGAAAGTATTCATTTTGGATTCATACTTCAGAACTCCTCCTTTCCCCTTATTGAATAAAAATGAAATGTTCTTGTAGTGCACAAATACCTTGCTTGCTATTTGCTTAATTTTGGAAAGTCATACTGACTTTAATTGGGATATTGGATTTGACCTAACTGATCAATTCGTTGGATCAATCTCGGTTTAAGTGTGCTCTGTGTTCATAGACTAACCAAAATGTGCCAATTTTTTTGACAGATAATTTCACCTTTCATTCATATGATTTAAACAATGAACGGGAAGGGGAAGAAAGAGAGATCATACAGAGCTCAGAAAAAAAATCATCATAACTAAAGTGGGAACTAATGAATGAGTGGATTAAGTGGTAAAAGAATCATGTATTGTGCCCTGATCAATAAGAACATTTTTGCGATTACTGCACAAGTACTTGGTAAGAAAGTGCAGTGCCCCCAGATCACTTTGAATTGTTGGGATGCTGATTTCCAAAAGGTCAGACCTGGACTTCCAACCATTGTTAAATGCTTAGCATTCAAGTCAGCATTCTGAGTAAGAGAGGTTCCAGAATAGGTTTCAGCCACTGCAATGTAGGTGTAAGCTATAAGCTATACCCCTTATGTAAAAGAACGTCTGTTAGGGACAGGGGAGCACAGAATTCACCTTTCATCAGAATATAAAAATGCAGCAATAAGAAAAGGTTATTAACTCAGTCTAATCAGCCTATTCCAGAAACCAGTCTGACTATTTTCATCCCTTTTGAGATGTGACTCCATCTGAATATTGGACTAGAAAGCTAGAACAATTTTTATAAAGCATTGTAGGAAGAGAAATATTTAGTAGCTGAAGGAAAACTAGTTAAATACAGATAGATAAAAGACTCGAAACCAGGCAGGGGACAACATGGTCATTTTACCTCCGGGATACATGTAATCTAGTCCGGCTTGCTAAGATGAAGCCTACCTTTCTCTAATAGCCGTCTAGACCCTTGCCTAAATTATATACATTTCGAGATTGTGAAATGCTCTGGAAAACTACTTTTTTGCTAGTCTGGGCCAACGTTACAGACTTAGATATGAAATGTAATCCAAGCAGGCCAATACTGGCTTTTTTCACGAATTCTCTCCATTAGAAAAAAAACTAATATTTTCATTTATATCTAAAAAGTTTGATAATCATTCTGATCTAAACATTTTGGTGCAGATCTTCCACTCTCCCTTCACAATGTATTGGTGGAACTGGGGTGGGTAGGGGCAGTAAATGGGATTGGAATCGTATGATCCATTGCAATGATGAATGCCAGGAACGCCTGTCTATCCCTGGCATCAAGTGTTACTATGGTATCGGCAATACTACGAGGGCTGCTATAGCAAATCTGCGCACCAACTACTCATGGACTCCGCGGTGGAGGCCGGGAAATACATCAAAAATATTTTAATAATTCTGAGGCCATTAGATCAGCTGGGATCAGGAGTGCATCTGTGTGGTGGCCAGCAGACCCGCGACACCGAATATGTGCCCCAATTTTGGGAAAGTGGACGATCTGGGCCTTTATCTGCTGTAAAATCATTACATATTATTGTATGCACATCGAAGATGAAATTCTTCTTGGGCAGTAGCACACAACAAGTGAATCAGCAGCGACTTTTACACGCCAAGTCATTGGACGGGTGTAAAGTGGCTGCCGATTTGCTATTGCCTATTTTGCACGACTATCCATGACCAATTTCACCCGCATTATACACTGCAATTGTTGAAAGTGTGATTTATATTGCAGCAGATGTCATGGCAATAAGAAATAATGCTTCAGTGGGAGACTTAAGTAGTCAATGGTTGGAGTTTAGGTTTGACCTTTAGAAACCATCATCCCCTGTAATTCAAAAGTGACCTTCGGGCTCTTTAATTTCCTACTTGGTACCCATGCAGTAATGTCAGTGTAGTCGAAAGAACAGGGCACTGCTATAAGCAGAGCCACAAGACAACGTAATAGGGAACCATAAAAAGCAAAAACAGAACTTCTTCACTTCCCTACTCCAAATCTGGAAAACCTGAAAAATTGCAGATTAATGAAAATGTCAGTGTGGAAAGCACGTACAGCAAAATATCTGACATGACTTGTGGACAGGGCAGCGCTGTTTGACGATTTATTTTAATGCTTTTTACCAGTTTTCCCAGTGGCTCAAAGGTTATCAGCAACACTGCAATCATTTTCATGGTAACGCAAATTGCTCTGCCTTAATGAAAAGTTAGAATTTTGAAAGCAAAATTTCCACCCTGGGAGTCAAATTCACCGTTGCAAAATATCATTTGTGGAAACAAAACTCATATCACACAAAGCTCTTCCAAGCGCCATCAACTTATCAGTTCTCAAACATCGAGGCACAACAACATTTCACATTTGACCTTGCCTTTCATGTCAGCAGTTATAAAAGCCCTAAAAAAAACTTGCGGCTTTTTTTTCCCTTTGATAATACAATCTGCATAATAAGTGTTAACAAAGAGTGACAGTTAACGCAAAATCTTATCACTGAATTGACTCATTCAGTTAATTGCTCAGATTCGGAAATTGGATGACACACATAGATTACGCAAGAGTTCAAACCTTTGAACAGAACTATTTGGCCTTGACTGCAAATACCTTTGACAACTTCTCAACAGAAGCGCTCATGCAGAGAGCTGAGAGCTACTGATGAGATGAGAACATAATTAGATGAACGTTTATATTTTAGTGCATTATTACACATGCTAAAATGAGACTGTTCATTCATACTGATGTGAAAACAGTTTCAGCCATGGGGTGTTTAAAGCAAATAACTTATTGTCACTAACATCGTTTTCCACAATTATGCTTAAGAATAGAAAGCAAAGGATTTATGTATTAATATTTAATAGAAGTTTGTGTCCAAATCAATAATATTGCCCAAGAGATGTAATTAATTGCAGATTGGGAACAGAGACCTTTCAGTTCTGCAGGTAAAGCACATTTGTTTCAATGTTTATTCTTGAAAATTGAATTGGCGACTTCTGAGTGCTTCCGTGCATCTTGGAGTAAAAATTCTATATGGGCTGAGAGTGCATATTGTGAAATTGTGCATCAATTTATTCATAACCATTTATTAGAGGGGATCTTTACTCTGGTAGATGGAGCAGCTGCCAGCAGGGAATGATTGGGCAGCCCTCGGCCATGATAAGTGGCAGGGAAGGGTTTCAGGAGGGTCTTGCAGGAAGGAAGTGGGGAGTCTAAGACAGGGGAAGGTTGCGACTATTCTTGTGGGGCCAGGAGGAGCGCTCCTGCTCCTCCTGGCCCCACAAGGGGCGTTTTCTGACACATGGAGGGCCTCTCCGTCCTTTCTACCAGCTGCTGACCTGCTTCAGCCTGGCGGGAAAGCCGTGGTGGCTTCCTTGCTCAGACCCAACGTTCACTGTAAGCTGCACTTTGTTCTGCGTGGCCTGTTTCTTTTAATGCGCGGTCCCTTTAAATTTCCGCGTTTGCGGGGAGTTTACAATGTAAAAGCCGGCGAGAGTGGCCTGCGCGGGACCTTTCAGATTACTGCGCGGCAACGCGTGCGCACAGCTTAGAGGGAACATTGCTCAGGCCCCAATTAAAATGCCTACCGACGTGATAGGATGCATCAATTCATGAGGCTCCTGCCTGCTTTAGTTGGGCGCATCATCCACCTACAGATCCCTGCAGGTTAATAGCAGAGATGACGGGAAAGGGTCGAGTTCTGAGCGGGTATGTAACCTGCTCATTTTTATCTGCGCACCTGCCTGATTTCCATCGGGCCGTAAGGGTTAAAATCGAACCCAAAGTTACGACTTGCAAACTGGTTCTGAGTCTTTGAAATGTGTTTCAGCAGCAGAATCAGGATCCAACTACGAGAATTATGCTGATCCTAGCTCCCTGTAGTAGGTAGGCGGAGAAGCGATTGATCGAATGTGTCATTCATGCAGGTCTCGTCCTGTTGGGAGACTTGATAATGGAGGCTCTCTAGACCTGAATACCATCTTTCAGGGCAAAGATCTACTCAGCAATTTTTTTTTTAATGCAACAGACTTCAGACAAGCAGTACTTTACATTGAATGTACTTCCTCGTCCAAGGTGCCATTCCTCATCAAGAGTTTTGCTGTAACCTTTTGCACTGTGAGAAAACTGGCTATCGTCTGCATTAATAAGGATCAGAACTCGCAGTGTCTTTGTACAGTACGAGCAGTGTTGAGTTACATTAGGCAGATCCCCCGTTGTTATCTAAAGCAACTAATTCTGGAAATAAGGGGAAACCGGTTTTTTTGGCACTTCAATAGACTAGCAATTCTGTTGCCCTACGAAGATTGCACATGACAAGTACCACAGCTGAAACTATTATCATTTATGTACCTTCGATAAGTCAGATTGTCAAATTGATTCAAAAATGATAACAGCATTATGTAGCCACCATTATTGTTTGTGGGCCTGTGGGAAAGGAACAGAAATGTTATATGTAAAATGTTATAAAGTGTCAAAAATGTAAAGGCTTGATTAGGAGATACAAAAAAGACAGGCCACAGAACTGATACACATACATCTCAAACTAACAAGACAGTATTCAGGATAAAATATGAATTTACATGTAATTACAAACCCTCACTGTTTAAAGATAGTTTCAAAACAAGCTGCACATTAGTGTAATTATGTTGCAGTATTTCTTGTGCAGTAATTGTGTATCTAAGTCTGCATACAAAATGTTTGTTACAATCTAATCATTGATTGTCACTGTATTATAGAAGGATATTATTTTATTTTTACAGGATTAGGACTGGACTGGATGGCAGAAATCAAGGTATTGAGCTGAATCGCCTTGGTTTAGAACCCATCATTAAAATAAAATGTTTGATTGAGTACAATCCGGCCTTGGGCATAGTCAGAGTTGAACAAAGTTGTATCAAGCACAATGAGAAATTTAAATATTTTGGGCTGAACTTTCAACTTCTGTGGGGGGTGTAAAACGGGCAGTAGCAGATCAGCCGTCTGTTATACTCCCCTCCTGATTTTCCTTGAAGTCAATGAAAGGAAAACCAGGCTGAGTGTATAATAGGTGGCCAATTCGCTACCGCCTGCTTTACACCCCGTAGGGAAGTTGAAAGCTCCGCCATTTGTATCAAGTGGAAAGGATTCCTTTCACACCCAACGATCATCAAGTATATCATTCTTCATAATTATCACCTTCAGTTTCACGTCTATGATATTTGTATGGTTTGGCTGAACTCAGGCCTCTGAATTTACATGGAGTAGTATATAACCCTCTTAAAATTGAACTTATTTGGCCTAAAGGAACTCCCAAACTAATCACAAAACCTACAAAAAAACACACCAGTGGATGCAGCAAACAATGAAACATGACAAATTCCTATTGATTTTCCAAACAATTGCCTAAAAGAGTTTCTGCATTATATAAACCATTTAGATTGTAGAAAGAATCAATTTGTAAACTTCAAGAGACAAAACAGACAATTTTCAAACGGTACCTATGTCATCAAAATATTCAGTAAGTAAACCACTTGCAAGTCCTCAATTTGTTCTGCATTTTCTACTCACTATATTCCACATCCTTTAGCTGGCTTCACTCCTTGGGTGGACTGATAACCATTCCCTCTGCTGAAACTTCAACACAAGATGTCACAACTTTTTCCAGTCTTTCTTGCAACTTTCTTTGTTATTCTGTCTTCTTCAAAGAATATAGATATGGTCCCTTTATTTTGGTCAACCTCAATCACTCAACAATATTGTATTTGTCGAACAAATCTTACAATTGAGTACATAAAACATCTCAAGATGTTCTGCTTTCTTGGCATCTGACTACAGCAGATGAATCGTCGACACATTAAACACCACAAGCCACTCCTGGCAAGTCTAGGTATCCCAGAAATGGTCTCTGTCAGATCTGTGTGTGAACACCAAGGCCTGTAGGTGTATATGGTGGTGGGGCAGGGTTGGGCTTGATGCTTCGAGTTTTCATGTAGGATATAAACTGATCTGGGATCTCAGCTAGAACGTCCTTAGCCAGTCGAGCCATGCTGAGCACATGATTTCCTGTGCGGTCAATGTAATCACGAAATGGCACAAACTGCAAGGAAATAATATTAAACGGCACGTTATTTTGTGGAGAAGAAAGATTATTTGCAATCAAACTTTCGCCAACTTAAACAACATTTTTCTCAACAGGTAATGAGGGCAGTAGTGAAATTACCAAAATGATGGAAATAATATATAAAACACAAAAAAAATACATATCATGTAAATCTTTGAATAGTCTCACTGCTGCTTTGAAATGAACTAATGCTCATTATAATGGAACAACATTCTTTGTTTTATCTCTCAATGCTTTATTGCATGTATAGTCACACAATCCCAAAGTACCAGAATATTTCTTGATCATTTCTTGATAGTCCAAACTACATAGTGCCTGGTATAGGTCATGATTTTTCTGTTATAGTATCTCAAAAGACTATGGGGGTAATTTTCAACTTCACCATCTGGCTGGTAACCTGGCAGAGCAGATCACCCGCCCATTGTAGAACCCACCTGATTTTCATCCACACATATTGCTTACATTGGGATGAAAAGTGGATGGTTCTACAACAGGTGGGCAATCTGCTCCGCCAGGTTACTGCCCAGACGGTGAAGTCGAAAATGACATAAATTATCTGCTCGATAGGTTACTGTACTCGGAATCTGTTCTGTGCATAACGAAATGCCAATTTAAACTTATTCCTTCCTGTCTAACATTTGACCGAGTCATTGCCAGGTCGCACATACCCTTTTTTTCTTATTGTTTTATTTTTACTGCAGTTCTTTCTTTTGTCATGCTCATATTCTGTTTAAATGTCCTGTAAAACTTATCCAAGCCAGTTTAAGAGGGAGCGTTCCTTTTGTTTGATCAGAATTGGACACCTGGATATGTTGGGCCAGAATTTGCTGAAAAAATAATAGCGCGTGAATGACGCACTCTGTTATTAATGTGCAAATTGGCCAGCAACTTGTGGCGAGGAAGAGATGCCCCCTAAATTGCGAATTGCCACAAGTTGCTGGGTGATTTGTGCCGCTCTGCCTTTAGCTCCTCGAAAATGGCATCTTGCCCTTAACCTCCCCGTGGGTTTCATGAATTTGCTGCATTTTCTCATTAATTGCCCATTGTACTTGCCACAGAAAGTTAAGTCTAGTATCTGTACCCTTTTAATGAAGTGATAATTGTTAATGACTGCAAATCAACTTCTCTGGCCCAGAAAGTGAACAATTAAAAGTGTGGAGTCTCACTCCTTCAGGTTGTTGTTGTCGATTTTAAAATATCAAATTTTAAGTTAAAAAGTTTTTTTTTATCTTACTTTTCTTTTCTGCCTCTTTTTCTCTCTCTCTCTCAATCCAATCTTTAATTCACTTTCTGTACCTGATTTGACATTGAATTCACCCTCCTTCTCAATCCTCCCTGTTGTCATTTCTCAATCCCTAAATCAGATTGGTTAAGGAGATACACTGTTGGTCTCGTCGTTCACCAAGGCTCCAGATGCCCTGTTATCAGCTCTTACAGGGCAAAAACATTTTGTGCAGGAAAAAGACTAACTAACTGGGCACGCTACAGCAAATTCCGGCCCAATATGCTTTTTGTGCCCTTTGAAGGCATTTTTTTATTTATTCATTTTTATGGGATGTGGGCATCGCTGGCAAAGCCAGCATTTATTGCCCCTCTCTAATTGCCCTTGAGAAGGTGGTGGTGAGCCGCCTTCTTGAACAGCTGCAGTCCATGTGGTGATGGTACTCCCACAGTGCTGTTAGGTAGGGAGTTCCAGGATTTTGACCCAGCGACGATGAAGGATCGGCGATATACTTCTAAGTCAGGATGATGTGTGACTTGGAGGGGAACTTGGAGGTGGTGATGTTCCCATGCGTCTGCTGCCTTTGTCCTTCTAGGTGGAAGAGGTCGCGGGTTTGGGAGGTGCTGCCGAAGAAGCCTTGGTGAGTTGCTGCAGTGCATCTTGTAGATGGTAAATACTGACGCCACGGTACACCGGTGGTGGAGGGAGTGGATGTTTAAGGTGGTAGAGGGGGTGCTAATCAAGCGGGCTGCTTTGTCCTGGATGGTGTCGAGCTTCTTGAGTTTTGTTGGAGCTGCACTCATCCAGGCAAGTGGAGAGTGTTCCATCACACTCCTTACTTGTGCCTTGTAGATGGTAGAAAGGCTTTGGGGAGTCAGGTGGTGAGAAACTCGCCGCAGAATACCTAGCCTCTGACCTGCTCTTGTTGCCACAGTATTTATGTGGCTGGTCCAGTTAAGTTCCTCGTCAATGGTGACCCCCAGGATGTTGATAGTGTGGGATTTGGAGTTGGTAATACCATTGAATGTCAAGGGGTGGTGTTTAGACTCTCGCTTGTTGGAGATAGTCATTGCCTGGCACTTCTGTGGCACAAATGTTACCTGCCACTTATCAGCCCAAGCCTGAACGTCGTCCAGGTCTTGTTACATGCGGGCATGGACTGCTTCATTATCTGAGGAGTTGTGAATGGCACTGAACACTGTGAACATCCCCATTTCTGACCTTATGTTGGAGGGAAGGTCATTGATGAAGCAGCTGAAGATGGTTGGGCCTAGGACACTGCCCTGAGGAACTCCTGCAGTGATGTCCTGGGGCTGTGATGATTGACCTTCAATCATCACAACCATCTTCCTTTGTACTAGGTATGACTCCAGCCAGTGGAGAGCTTTCCCCCCGATTCCCATTGACTACAGTTTTACTAGGGCTCCTTCATGCCACACTCGGTCAAATGCTGCCTTGATGTCAAGGGCAGTCACTCTCACCTCACCTCACCTCTGGAATTCAGCTCCTTTGTCCATGTTTGGACCAAGGCTGTAACGAGGTCGGCAGCCAAGTGGTCTTGGTGGAACCCAAACTGAGCATCAGTGAGCAGGTTATTGGTGAGTAAGTGCTGCTTGATAGCACTGTCGATGTCATCTTCCATCACTTTGCTAATGATTGAGAGTAGACTGATGGGACGGTAATTGGCCGGATTGGATTTGTCCTGCTTTCTGTGGACAGGACACACCTGGGCAGTTTTCCACATTGTCGGATAGATGCCAGTGTTGTAGCTGTACTGGAACAGCTTGGCTAGAGGCGCGGCTAGTTCTGGAGCACAAGTCTTCAGCACGATAGCCGGGATGCTGTCAGGGCCCATAGCCTTTGCTGTATCCAGTGCGCTCAGCCGTTTCTTGATATCACGTGGAGTGAATCGAATTGACTGAAGACTGGCTTTTGTGATGGTGGGGACCGCAGGAGGAGGCCGATATGGATCATCCACTCGGCACTTCTGGCTGAAGATGGTTGCAAATGCTTCAGCCTTGTCTTTTGCACTCACGTGCTGGGCTCCACCATCATTGAGGATGGGGATATTCATGGAGCTTCCTCCTCCCATTAGTTGTTTAGTGGTCCACCACCATTCACGACTGGATGTGGCAGGACTGCAGAGCTTTGATCTGATCCGTTGATTGTGGGATCGCATAGCCCTGTCTATAGCATGCTGCTTCTGCTTTTTAGCATGCATGTAGTCCTGTGTTGCAGCTTTTTCAGTTTGGCGCCTCATTTTTAGGTGCGCCTGGTGCTGCTCCTGGCATGCTCTTCTACACTCCTTATTGAACCAAGGTTGGTCCCCTGGCTTGGTGGTAATGGTAGAGTGAGGGATATGCTGGGCCATGAGGTTACAGATTGTGGTGGAATACAATTCTGCTGCTGCTGATGGCCCACAGCGCCTCATGGATGCCCAGTTTTGAGCTGCTAGATCTGTTCTGAATCTATCCCATTTAGCACGGTGGTAGTGCCACACAACATGATATAGAGTGTCCTCAGTGTGAAGACAGGACTTCGTCTCCACAATGACTGTGCGGTGGTCACTGCTACCAATGCTGTCATGGACAGACGCATCTGCGACAGGTAGATTGGTGAGGACGAGGTCAAGTAGGTTTTTCCCTCATGCTGGTTCTCTCACCACCTGTCGCAGACCCAGGCTGGCAGCTATGTCCTTCAGGACTCGGCCAGCTCGGTCAGTAGAAACATAGAAACATAGAGTCTAGGAGCAGGAGTAGGCCATTCGGCCCGTCGAGCCTGCTCCACCATTCAATACGATCATGGCTGATCATCCAAGTCCAGTACCCTGTCCCTGCTTTAATCCCACAGTACACATATCCCACCCTACCCCCGTAACCCCACGTATTTAATTCCCCCTAACATATCCCATCCTATCCCCATAACCCCACATATTTAATCCCCCCCTAACACTAAGGGTCAATTTATCATAGCCAAATCAACCTAACCCGCACATTTTTGGACTGTGGGAGGAAACCGGAGCATCCGGAGGAAACCCACGCAGACACGGGGAGAATGTGCAAACTCCACACAGACAGTCACCCGAGGTCAGATTCGAACCCGGGTCCCTGGCGCTGTGAGGCACCAGTGCTAACCACTATGCCACCGTGGTGCTACCGAGCCACTCTTGGTGATGGACATTGAAGTTCCCCACCCAGAGTACATTCTGCGCCCTTGCTACTCTTAGTACTTCTTCCAAGTGGTGTTCAACATGGCAGAGTACTGATTCATCAGCTGAGAGAGGGCGGTAGATGGTAATCAGCAGGAGGTTTCCTTGCCCGTGCTTGACCTGAAGCCATGAGACTTCATGGGGTCTGGAGTCAATGTTGAGAACTCCCAGGGCCACTCCTTCCCGACTGTATACCACTGTACCACCACCCCTGGTGGGTCTGTCCTGCTGTTGGGACAGGACATACCCAGGGATGGTGATGGAGGAGTTTGGGACATTTGCTGAAAGGTATGATTCTGTGAGTATGACTATGACAGGTTGTTGCTTGACCAGTCTGTGGGACAGCTCTCCCAATTTTGGCACAAGTCCCCAGATGTGGGAGAGCATTGCTACCACTAGGACATTGGAGCCAGCATATTGAACACACACAAGCTGCACTTTGACCCTGGCATCTGCAGGCAGCTTTGTAATCTTAATGGTGAGGAACATACCACCTTAGTCCACTGTGCAATACTCACGTACACTCTGCTGCTTCTGTGTCCACACACATACCTGCACAATATCTCTCTCCGCAAGTTTCCCTCGTGAAGATACTCTGATGTCATCTCCATCCAATTCCACCATTGCTACAATGACAAATTGTGCAGCAAATATAAGTTGCAGAAGCAAAGTTATATGCATATCACATGATCCCCTGTGGCCCACAATGTGGTATGGTTCAGGAGCATGAGCTGCGTTGGCTGAATACTTAATTTCACCTGTCAGTAAGCAAGCAGGAAATGCTGCGGAGATTGATTTGACGAGAATTAGATTTGCAGTAATTCCTTTGTGTATGGCTAGTAAATATCTCATAGATCAATTATTGATGTCAGAATAGAATATTATCTTATTGTAAATGTCATGTAAAACATGGGCATTTTTTAATATACAGCAGATTTGGCTCGAACATTTAACACCTTATTCACTAAAAATGTCATTGGGCCAGAAATTCGGGTCTCCAGGGGTGAGCACGCACTGTGTACTCACCCATAGACCCAACGAAAGTGCCGGTTTCGCGCATGCGCTGGAAACCGGAACTTCCGTTCCCCTGAAGGAAGGGGTTCAGAGGTCGAACGCGTGCGCCGGAGAGGCAGCGCGTAGACCTCGAACTTCATTTTTTTTTCAGGTTTCTCCGTGAGGGTAAGTACGGAGAAGCTGCGCGGGGAAAAAGGAGGCGCAAGGACTGCTTTTAACAAGGTAAGTGGTGAATTAAGTACAATTTAAACATTTTTTCAACAGGTTTATCTTTTTTACATACTTTAAAGAAAGGTAGGTTTATTTTTAGCACCGTTAAAAAGTGTAATTAATTTTTTCAAAAATTTAAATTTTTGTTTAATGTAGTTAATTTATGTAATTCATAGTTATTTTAAAAATGTGATTAAAAAAAAATGTATTTGAAGTTTTAGTGAGGTTTTGGGGCCGATCTCTATTCATAGATTTGACAGGTCTTCCTGTCAAATCTATGAATGAAGATTCCCTGCTCCGATTGGCTCTCCATGGCCCACGTGATCCCAGGGGACGCTTCGAACTAACTGCGCCCCTGGGATACACAAGCACTGCGCGCCGGCAGCTGGAGGAGGCCCAGGAGCCGAATTCCACGCGGGCCCGAAGCACAACGGCAGGCGCGGTATGTAAGTACGCGCGCGATCCTTGCACCCGCGGGAAGCCGGAGAGCTGAATTTCTGGCCCAATTATTTTAACATGGCCAAATAATGCAGTATGTTAGAGCAGTAGGCACTGTTCCATCGCATAAAACAACATGGGTTCTTCCCTCGATTGCTCATTTGGTGAGTTCCCTAATTGAACCACTGTCATCAGTGGTGACAGGTTGATAGGGGGTGGGGAGGGGACATTGTCGGGAGAAATCAGAGCGTGAGTCAATCTATCCAGTGTCATGAGCCTTTTAGTGACTGGTTTGGAGCATTTTGGCAGATGAACAAGCTATCTCTCTCCTTCATACATGGTTCAGTGCATGGCTAGACTAGACCGATAGAAATGGCAGAGAATACAGAAATGAGGCACATTTATTAGTCAACATAGAACTTGATGCTCTAAATCCTGGCTGTCACATGATGCGCCAGGTTGGCACCAACCCACACCAACACCATAAAGCATCTCTTTATCTCTCTTTTTGTTCTTTCTGTTGTTCTCAATGTCCCTTTATCTCTCCTTTTGTTCTTTCATCCCCTCCCCCTTTTCCCAGCTTTATCCTTGCCTTAAATCTATTTCATTTCCTGCTATTTCCAGTTCTGACAAAAGGTCTTCGACCTGAAACGTTAACTCTGTTTCTCTCTCCATGGATGCTGCCTGGCCTGCTGAGTTTTTCCAACGTTTTCTGTTGTTATTTCAGATTTCCAGCATCCGCAGTATTTTGCTATCGTATAGAACTTTAATGCCTTATTCTTTTGAGTTGGTGGTGAGCTAAACTATAATTAGGAGTGAAATTTTGCTCATTATTAAATACAAATTTATGTTCCATTTAAAACAGGTACAGAAGTAAATATATTGGAATTAAAAAATAATTTGGTTTAAGGCACAATTTTTATCTCGAGTCTCCCGCCCATCTTTCCGCTACTGAAATAAGTGACGCATTCTGGATCATAGTTCCATGGACACTGGCAGGACTCTGGTATCTTGCCCTAGTGACTATTCTTTATGTGTGTGCCTGTACAATACCGATCACAATTTATTTTCCGGCAAGAGCAGTTTTGTTTTACTTTAAGGTTTGAGGCTTTGATTGGGTGCTGGAATAAAATACTGAAACATTGGCCGTGATTTCCCCTACCTCGGCGGGTCCGTGGCAGGTGGCATCAATGGTGGGTCCCGACCCCACTGCCAGCTCCTGCCCGCTGTGTAGAATGAATTTACGTTGATTGGGCTTGTTAAGCCCGCCCAGCGCGTTTGCCGGCCAATTGAAGGAAGTGGGTCTATTAACGTCATTTGATGACGCATCATCAGCCGGTTTCCATAAAGGGACCATGCACAATTTTATTTTGGCAGCTGTGCTGTCAGTGTTCTACAGCATTGAGGTGCTGCAAACACTGACACGCACGGCACAAGGGTGCACGGCTGCACCCAGGCTCTCGCATGGCTCCCTCCATAAGCATCACAGCATGCAGGGAGGTTCTCTTCCCTTCCAATGTGCGGAAGAGACCTCCCCAGGAGACCAACGCAGCCTGGTTGCACATTGCACAGAAGGACACAAGCAGGGATCTCGTCAGGAGGACCAGGCTGCAGTGGCGCAAACCTTTCAACGATCTCAGTAGATCACAAAACGTTACTGCAAAGCCACACTCAACCTCATCCTGCTGTGCCACTCATCACATCCCCATCACTCTGCCTTCCCTACCCTACTCCTGCACATCCTTACTCACACCACTTACCTTGCACCTCCACCCATCCCTCTCTATCTACATTATCATTTCCCCATCTCACTAACCACTCCTCACACTCACCCTCATCCTAGTGCAATCATACCAACTAACAACACACAAGGGTAGGCACTTGGGTGTTTTATGCAATGTTCATGTAAAGTTTCTGTTAATGCGTTGTCAAACATTGAAACCTTTATTTTGAACACTTTGCATTCTTGGACAGATCTGTGTGCACCTTTGGAAGTGGCTTAGTGAGTTGCAGTGAATAGTGAGACATAACGGTACCCCCCGCAATGGTGATGAGTGCGAAAGGAATGGCTTGGGCATTGTAGGGATGCTTTATGGTGTTGGTGTGGGGTGGTGCCAACCTGGCGCATCATGTGACAGCCAGGATATAGAACATCAAGTGAAGTAAATCTGGCCTCCCGGGCAGCAATGTGGTCGGGTGCTGATGCTCTGTGTCCTGTGCAGCATCAGTTGATTGCGGAGAAGGTTGGTGTTGTTGTTTGTGCTGCTGGTGTGCCTGGTGCTGCTGGTCTTTGGGCTGATCGTGGTGGGATTCTGAGGACCAAGGTGAGATAGTTTCAAGGGCACCGATGCTGATGTAATAGATGGCAGGTGAACTTGAGATGACAGAAGTGATCTGTCAATGGTGAGAGAGGTTGTTCCAATGAGGTGACACTGGATAGAGAGTTTACTCCAAACACTTGCAACCTGCATAAAGTTCAACCTGTCTTCCAAATGCAGTAAGCAACAGCATCTGATCTTGGCAAGTGGACAGCTGTGAGATGGGAGCTTTTATAGCACATTAGCAGCTGTCAAGTAATGAGATGATTCCATGGTCATACAACTCCCGACCTGCTTACCTGACGTGATCCCCGAGCAGCGTGGATCCCATGGATGACCTCGTAAAATGTAAAGGTGAGCTCAAAATAGTTCTTAATGGTCTGTTAACAAGGTCATAATGACCTGAATTGCCTCCCCCACTGCTGCATGTCGGGTCTGCTCAGCGCTGACAGACCCGACATCTGGGAAAGGTGCGTGGTGGCGGGTTGACAGTGGGGTCTCGACCCGCTGTCAACATTTCTTTTTTCCCCACCTGACCCGCCACCAAACGCGCCCGCTGACCCCCTGAAAGATTCCCCCCATTGTTACCTTTTATATTACCAATTGAAGGCAGTGCACCGGCATTTCATTGTGAAACTGAAATGGAATCCCTGCCACACTACAAATAACATTACTTTAGATTTTTTGTTGAATATAAACTGAGCATAACTTAATAAGAGGAAATTGAAGGTAGCCGAACATGAATAATTCATGACCTGAATGTCAGTTCACTAGCATAATTATTAATGTAAGCTCATGGGTGAATGAGCTCTGATATCAGTACATATGGAATCTAAAGGACTGTCCCTCTTTTGGCATTAGTAATTATACACTGTGAATGACCTGTGATCTCAATCTCCTTCCTAATTGAATGAACTAGTTTGCTCACATCATTGTCTTTTCTTTGATTTCTCCAGGCCATTCAGGAGAGAAGTTAGGAAACACTTCTTCACACAAAGGGTGGTAGAAATGTGGAACTCGCTCTATATTCTCTAGAGTTTAGAAGAATGAGAGGTGATCTCATTGAAACATACAAAATTCTTACAGGGCTTGACAGGGTAGGTACAGGGAGGATGTTTCCCCTGGCTGGGGAGTCTAGAACTAGGAGTCACAGTCTCAGAATAAGGGGTCGGCCATTTAGGACTGAGATGAGAAGAAATTTCTTCACTCAGAGGGTGGTGAATATTTGGAATTCTCTACCCCAGAGGCTCAGTCATTGAGTATATTCAAGACAGAGATCGATAGATTTTTGAATATTAAGGGAATCAAGGGATATGGGGATAGTGCAGGAAAGTGGAGATGAGGTAGAAGATCAGCCATGATCATATTGAATGGCGGAGCAGGCTTGAAGGGCCAAATGGCCTACTCCTGCTCCTATTTCTTATGTTCTTATGTTCTCCCACAAAAAGCAGTAGATGCTAGCTCAATTATTAATTTTAAATCTGAGATTGATAGCTTTTTACTGGTCAAGGGCATTAAGGGATATGGAGCCAAGGCAAGTGGATGGTGTTAGGATACAGATCAGCCATATTTTCATTGAATGGCAGAACAGGCTTGAGGGGCTGATTGACCTACTCCTGTTCCTATGTCCTATTTTGCCACGACGGAGATTAACTAACTCAAGACATTCTAGGGTTCGAACACGAGAACCTTCCTGATTCACATAGCTCAGTGTCACTCGTGAAGCAATTACCAACTGAACTATGGGACCTTGGAGATCATTTTTTAAAAATTGTTTCAAGTTTTAAAACAGACATAAATTCATCATAGAGTGATGCAACAGTTGGATAAACTGATAAGATCATATCCTTTTGTTCCTAAATATAACCTTATCAGGAGTTGATGGTACATTGTTCAGATCACTACTAAAGGTGCATAATTCAATTGTCCCATGAAGTTAGTCTTCTATTTATGGAGTGTATTTACCCTTTGTCTCAGGTTCTGTAACTTAAATAAAAGAACATTTTTCAATTAAGAAAAGGAAATGAATTCTCAATGGAATCAGCACTTACACAGTGAATGAGAAGCTTCTCCCAGGGCTCGAGAATTTTCCTTCATATTCTTAGGCACAGATCTGTGCATGCTTGGCATCAAATGCTATATGAATATACTTTTCAGATTTCTCTTTTTAGTTTTGTTTTATAAGATACATTTCAATAAAAGGATATGAATTGTACTCACCATCAAATTCTGCTTGTCCAACTCCAACAATGATAATTGACATAGGAAGCTTAGCAGCCTACATAATGAGAAAAATAAGACAACAAATTTAGGATTTGAATAGTGGAGACAATCTACGGTAAAGTTCCGAGGACTGATGGGGTTGTATCCTGATGATACAACATGTTTATAACTTTTTACTTACCTTTTTAGGGCAGCCTCTAGCGGTCCCTTTAAAGACGGCTGGTTTGGCTACTATGCGTTTGAGAAAACTGACCGCAACACGCACAGTGCATGCTGCGATAAGTCGCTAACCAATTTTGGAAAGGGGCCCGAAATAGGCATTAGGCCCCGATTTGCATAGGCAATGCGCCCAATGCCTGTTTTAGGCGGGCACCCGAGATGACTACAGGGCCCACTAACCAATCTGGCATGCAGTGCATACCCAGCGCAGACTGAGCGCGTGAATGCCATATTGGACTCTTTAGCGCCTGATTTCACCTGAAAATCGTGTGCTGCGCGATCCGATTTCTCGGCCCATGAATCAAACCTGGAACTTTTTGGGTTTTTTATGGCTCTGTACCATACTTGTAGTGCATTTACCATCACAGAGTTTGGCTTAATTTTAAAATAGCATGTACTGAAGAATTCAATAGAAAGTGGCAAGATTTCAATTTAATTAAAGCACAAAGGCCCAGTCAGGCAAATTATACAAGACAACTGCTTTCATCACACCGGTATGTGCATACTAATTAAATTGTTGACTGTTAATCAAAAAATTAGACTTATAATGTTAGCCATTAAAATGCCATGTACAGTCACTGTGCAATTCAAATCAATTTTCAAACTGTCTAAAGGCTAAGTTTTTCAAATAAACTACATTAACTGAAATTATAAATTAAACAAAAATAATTAAATATAGACTAACATAAATTCTAATAAAATGGGCAACAAATGTGTCAGTTTGGGTATTGTTTCTGACATTTGGCACAGGCAGTTGGACTCCAATCTTTTTCTGAGGACTAGCCTTGTTCCAATTCATTTATTTTAAATGTGACAGTGCAACATTGGACAGGAAGTTCTTGAACCTTGCAAGTTGTCTTGCATGTACCATGTGACTGTATTAATAAAGCTAATAAAGTATTAGATATACATAGGAAGTCCCTTTCCTCAAGAATATGATTAAAGAAACAACATAACAATGGCTTGGTTTTAAAAACCTAAGGGGGAAAAATTCAGTTGGTTGCGCCTCCTGTTAGCGCCTTAAGAGGGCGCTAATGGGGCGCAAAGCAACTAGCGCCCCATTAGCGACGATGTTTGCGCCGCTCGCGAAATTAACTAGACATTTTGCGGCGGCACTAAACACTACCGCCACGATCTCCTGCGCCGGCAGATTGTGATGTCAGGCGAGTGTGCAACGCCCCGGTAGCGCCCCGGTGCGGATATTGAGTGGCGCCCCCTGCATTACCGCCTGCCGCTAGCAACGACAGGTTGAGGGGAGCGTTTTGCAGTCAGGAAGGGACTGGGGGAGCGCTATTTAAAGGCGACTGCTTCCTGCCTTTTATTGTTGGTGACATTTTTGAACCACGCATTCTGAGAGAGAAAGAGAGAGACTTCTAGAGAGATTCAATGCTGTGTGAAGGAGTTTTGGGTACTGAGCAGCACTTTGCAGGTTCATTTTGATTTGCCCTTCCTTGTATCGATTTAGAAGAGACTTTGGGGGCTGCACTCTGAGCTCTTTCCCTGGTTCTCTCCATTGTTCTTTCCAGCAGATTTGATGTACGTGTCTCTCCAGGCCGAGATTCAAGGCTGCAATGAGAAGGATGTGGATGGAAAGCAAGATCAACCCTCCCCTTTAAGAACTGGCCGGCGCCATTGTGTCTGTGTTCTATTGCTGACTGACATCACATGAGCTTCGCCAGCGCTCTGAGTTAGCGCCTCGCTCCTCGGCCTTTGCGCCTTAAGACAGATGTGTAGCGCCTGATTTAGCGCTCCAATCACCTCCAGGGGCGATAAAAGTCAAGTTTGCAGTCGGAGGTGATAATTAGCGCCAGGCGCTAATCTTTGCGCCCGGCCGATAATTGCGCCCCAAATGGGGCGATACTGAATTTCTCCCCCTAAGTGTTGTATTAATCAATCCTGCCCAGACCAGGATAACATTTCCAATTGGCAAAGTTTAACCCACTCATAATTGATGCTTATGTGTATTGTTTAATACCCAGGTGTTAGCCCATTTCTTTTCTTTTAAATTGGAAGTTCTATATAAATGATCTTTCAGTTCAACCACAGGTATCGCGTAGGTTGATTTGCCCTTGAATTGCTCTCTGCCACTTCATGTAAAGCAGAAACACCCACAAGAGCAAAATTCATGCAGTATAAAAAATTTACAACTGCAACAGTAATACATGCTTTAAAATGTCCATTAATATCCATTTGTAAAATCAAAAGACAAACTGAAACTGAAACTTATAGCTACACTCTTCAGGAAGTGAGTTTGTTGGTGAGCGAGGATGAATATGCAGTATAGAAGGAATCATCAACCTGGTGCCTCCAGGGAATATGGATATGCAGTCACCATTAGTGAACTGGAGAAAAAAGACACCAACTTCTAGACTGCCAAGAATTAGATATTACACTGGGCCACCAAGTAATTACAGTTCATGCGTAAATGGATTACTGACTTTTAATTTACTGAGATGCATCCAGTAGCCTCTATATACCTGTGCCTGCAGGTATTCTAACTATGTTCTATATTTTCTGGTATTTGAATACAGTGGAGAAAGGTAAAGTGATGCCACGTTATCTGTAGTGGGAGCTGTCAAAGGACTTGCATTGTATAAGGTTTTCAATTGCTTAGGGCATTTCAGTTCAGTTTTTGCCCTGCATGTGTACTGGCTGATAGCGAGACTAAAGAATTGTCCTGAAATGTGCAGGAGGGATTTATACTAAGTTAGGAGATGATCAAAAGATTACATTGTTGTATGTGAACGTGCTCCAGCCTTCAATATTACATAAACTTAGGTTCAAACACTGTGTTTTGCTCCAGGTAATTTTTTTTTAATCAACTTTATACAGTTAAGTGCACAGCAACACCATCAGTGAGGTACAGTCTATAGTTTCTTTCAGATTTTCCTGTGTTTAAATTCATAACGGATTTAGATAGAGTAACTAAAGAAAAACTGTTTCCAATGGCTGAAAGGAACCAGAGGACACAGATTTAAGGTGATTGGCAAAAGAACTAGAGGCGACATGAGGAAAATCATTTTTACACAACGAGTGGTTAGGATTTGGAATGTGCTGCCTGATAGGGTGCTGGATACAGATTCAATAGTAGCCTTCAAAAGGGAATTGGATAAATACTTGAAGGAGAAAAAATTGCAGGGATATGGGGAAAGAGCGAGGGAGTGGGACTGACTGGATTGCTCTTCGAAAGAGCTGGCGCAGACTCGATGGGCCGAATGGCCTCCTTTTGTGCTGTACTATTCTATGATTCTATGAACAGAGGTTGCGTGGAGATAAGCAGTAAAAGGGGAAAAGGTGTCTCAGATTTCTTGCAAAACATTAAGTGCAGAAGGAGTTCCATAATAAAAAAGGAAACAATTAAATCAATTAAACAAGAATGGTTCCAGGCATGAGGGACTTCAGTTACGTGGATAGACTGGAGAAGCTGTTCTCCTTGGAGCAGAGAAGGTTGAAAGGAGATTTGATAGAGGTGTTTCAAATCATGAGGGGTCTGGACAGAGTAGATCGAGAGAAACTGTTCCCATTGGCAGAAGGGTCGAGAACCAGAGGACACAGATTTAAGGTGATTGGCAGAAGAACCAAAGGCGACATGAGGAAAAACTTTTTTACGCAGCGAGTGGTTAGGATCTGGAACGCACTGCCTGAATGGAGGCAGACTCAATCGTGGCTTTCAAAAGGGAATTGGATAAGTACCTGAAGGAAAAAACTTTGCAGGGCTACGGGGAAAGGGCGGGGGAGTGGGACTAGCTGAAGTGTTCTTGCAGAGAGCCGGCACAGGCTCGTCGGGCTGAATGGCCTCCTTCCGTGCTGTAACCATTCTATGATTCTATGAAATAAAGAATTCTGCTACCAATACCAACTGCAATGATAAAAATAATGGTTTAGGAAATGCAGAATTATTGATTGTTTCCCATTTAAGTGTCAGCTGTGGTTCAGTGGGCAGCACTCTCGCCTCCGAGTCAGAAGGTCGTGGGTCGAAGTCCCACTCCAGAGACTTGAGCACAAAAATCTAGGCTGACACTCTAGTGCAGTGCTGAGGGAATGCTGTCTTTCGGATGAGATTTTAAACCGAGGCCCCGTCTGCCTTCACAGGTGGACTTAAAAGATCCCATGGCACTATTTTGAAGAAGAGCAGGGGAGTTATCCCCAGTGTCCTGGGCCAATATTTATCTATCAATCAACATCACTAAAAAAAAAGACCATCTTGCTGAGCGCAAATTGGCTGCCGCGTTTCCCACATTACAACAGTGACTACGCATCAAAAGTATTTCATTGGCTGTAAAGTGCTTTGGGACATTCTGAGGTCGTGAAAGGCGCTATATAAATGCAAATCCTTCTTTCTTTTATAAAATCACCTCAAATAAGGCACGGTCAACTGAAAAGATGTTGCAATCTAGAAACCATATTTTTATCTCAAGTTCTGTTTTGAATTTTCAGTTAGTGGCTTGATCAAAGCTTGCAAGCTGTATTCCGGCCATTAACATTTGACAATCGTACATTTGCTGCACTCTTGTAAATATTACTTGTAAAAGGAACGGCTTTCAGATTACCTTGGCTGTAATCCATTAGCTGTAAAGCAGTCTGGGATGTCCTTAGGACGCCACAAGGAGCTGTACAAATGCATGTTCTTTCTTACCTGTTTAACCTCTTAAGTTAGAGCAAAAAGTTTCTGCACACACATAGGATTTAAGGATGAGGCCTATTTGTAAACAAAATATGTATGAAAAGTAAATCATCCACTGGAGCAAAGCCACTTAGCTGTGCTCGTGAATTCTATAAACAACTTCAGAAGAGATTGATTTTTTTGTAAACCAACCAATACAAACATGTGGGGAGTAAGTTTCGACTTACCACTGGAGCATCAAACTGACATTGCAGGTCGGGTGCCCATTATAGAAACTGCCCGATTTCTCCTTCCATTGAAATCAACGTAAAGCAAAATCAGGCTGTTTCTATAACGAGCACCCAACCCATTTTACGCTCCAGAGAAAGTTGATAATTCCACACCCCCCCCCCCACCCACCCCGTAGCTTGCTGATACGATCTGGTGTCTTTGGGTAGTTATACTGCCATTTTCATGCCAGTGTGAACCAGCTTCAGATGAGCTGCAATGCAAAAGTACCAGTCTAACTTCAGAGTCAGATCAGCAATCTCATTCCCAAATGGGACTCAATGAACAGAGGTAAGGTTGCCTACAAGTGGTAGCACCACTGCTTGAAGCTTGCAGTCCAGTCTGGTGATAATTAGCATTCTAAAATTGCCCAAAGGGTCCCTTGGATTCCAGGGGAGTTTATAAACTTATTTTTTGGTCTTTCAATATTGTGAAAAACTCTTTGCCTGTTCTTCAGTTCTCTATAGCATCAAAAAAATAGCCATCTGGAGAATGGAGCTCTTTGCATGCATCCAAACACATCTACACAGAGTTCCTCCATTATTGAGCTCAGAGCACGGCACAGTCGACAATATAACTTGGACCTGCCAACTGAGCATTGCTGTATCTGGCTACTGTTCAGAACCCAGTCGTTGTAATGGCCCAAAAATTAGTGAGGGAGCCTTCGTGCGAGGGTAAGGCTTCCCCGCGATATCTCACTGCGCGCCGGCTTTTTCATTCCCAGCTCGCACGAACTTGATGTTCTAGACAGCAGCTGGGCAGTGCTTGCGTATCCCACAGGCACAGTTAATTCGTGCGAGCTGTGGGATCACGTGATTCAGTTAGAGCCAATGGCAGCACACCATCTTTCATTCATAGTTTTCACAATCAAGTGCTGTGAAAGCTATGAATCTATACCCCCCAAAAGAACAGCTAAACCTCAATTAAATTTTTAAAAAAAGCCATCACATTAATAAAATAAGTATAGTTAAATAAATTAACCACTTTAAACAAAAAATTAAATTTTTGAAAAAATTTAAAATCTTTTAAAAAGTTATAAAAATAAACTTACCTTTCTTTAAAGTCTCGAAAAAAGATAGACCTGTTGAAAAAAATTCAAAATAATACTTAATTAACTACTTACCTTGTTAAAAGAGGGTCTTACGCCTCCTTTCTTTATGTGTAAAATGTTCCATGCTTACCTGCGCGTTCAAAGCACTAAGTGCACTGCGTGCGCGCAGCCTGTAGCGCGCACGCGGTTCACCTAGGAACCGCCCCCTTTTGAAATCACCAAGTGCCGGTTTTCAGCGCATGCGCAGTGCATGCTGGAAACCGGCAATTGGAGACAGAACAGTGCGTACTCTCGCGTCGCGGGACTAATTTTTGGGCCATTATAACTGCACCCTTTGTTTTGGTTTGTGTCATCTGTTCTAAAATTTTTGTAGTGTCCTATTTTGTCCAGAGGTTGGATAATTGAGCAGTTCGAATCTTTGAAACTTAGTATCACTTGTGTCTCATATGTGAATACACCATCAGAACAGAGAACTACAGATCAATTGGGTTAGAATTGGGAAGAAGAACTGATGGGAAAGCTAAACAGAGGGACAAAAGTGAGAGCAGGAGAGATGTTTGACAGAGCAAGAGAGGGGCAAGTTGAATGCAATAAAACAACATGTTAGGCCATCGGGAAAATCAAGTTAACACTGAACCCCACCAATAGTACTTCCCACAGGTTAGTTTCATTTAGGCAACATCCAATACTGAATTACAGAGCGTTGACAGAGGAATTCATTCAATGAAAATAAGTTATTTGCTTTCACATTTTACTAAACTTTGTATTTTCCTCTTTTTAAACTTTCCGACAGAATTGCATTAGTTGAATATTATTTTCAAAGGTACCCGGTGATTAACCCCGTGGGCAACACGGTGGCATAGTGGTTAGCACTGGTGCCTCACAGCGCCAGGGACCCGGGTTCAAATCTGACCTCGGGTGACTGTCTGTGTGGAGTTTGCACATTCTCCCCGTGTCTGCGTGGGTTTCCTCCGGGTGCTCCGGTTTCCTCCCACAGTCCAAAAATGTGTGGGTTAGGTTGATTTGGCTATGATAAATTGACCCTTAGTGTTAGGGGGGGATTAAATATGTGGGGTTATGGGGATAGGATGGGATATGTTAGGGGGAATTAAATACGTGGGGTTACGGGGGTAGGGTGGGATATGTGTACTGTGGGGATTAAAGCAGGGACAGGGTACTGGATTTGGATGATCAGCCATGATCGTATTGAATGGTGGAGCAGGCTCGACGGGCCGAATGGCCTACTCCTGCTCCTAGATTCTATGTTTCTATGTTTCTATGATTAATATGATAAAATCACAGAACCTAAATCATTTGCAATAAAATGTCACCAAAAAGTTGAAGGTAATTTGCTTTTCCTATTGGATGCAATCACAACGACACAGTTGATAATTGTATGCGAGCTTAATGATTAGATCTGGCCCTTAAAACAGAGGGGGCAATTTTGACTTTGTACAATAATGTAAAATGGGTGAACTTCAATGGAAATAAAAATCGGGAGCGACGTAAAACAGGCTGCCGAATCGTTATCACCCGTTTTACACTATCGCACAAAATTACCCACAGATACTATAAAAAGGTAGACAGGCCTTTTCAAAATCTCCAAGTTCAGCTCACTGTAAGAAATAGAATATTACATCCGATTTATAACTACCCGACATCCATAAACTATGACATGATCCATTATAGTGGGAAGTCACAGAAAGGCAGACAAAATAACATTAAGGGGGGAAAATTGGCTCGCGCCCCCTTTGGGGCGATAACTTCACCAGGGCACTACTTTTAGCGCCCCTGCGCCCGAAATTCAATGGTAGCGCCCCAAGCAGGAGGCGGGGCTACTGGAAGCGTTTCCCCTCCCTCTTGGGGTGCTCCCAAGTAGCGCCACGGTACTGCAGGCCTCCCTCCCCTGATTATAGGGGAGGGGCACCAGGGCCCTGCTGGACCACTGCGGAGCGGGCTGCCGGCAAAAGAGCCCGGCACTCAAAAGGAGTGCCGGGCTGCCCAATCGTGACCGGCACTCCTGGGGAGAAGGCGAGAGGGGGCAGGTGCTGGCAGGCGGCCCAAAAAAAATGGCTGCCCGGCACGTGCCCTTTAATTATCGCCACCCTGGCCGCAAAAACGCCACCCTGACCCTGTCGGACACAGCGTCCGGCAGTCGGTCAGGGGGGCGCAAGCCAAGTTTGCGGCTGGTGCGCGAGCGGGGCGCTGCGCACGGTGATGACGTCATCACCGGAGGTGCAGTGCCGCGGGGCGCTACCGGCTACCGCCACCGCTAACCTCCTGCTGAATTCCACGGGAGGCGTTAGCGGCGCTGCACCCGGGCGCCAGTTGCTTTGCGCCCCGTTTGTGCCCCCTCGGAACGCTAACGGGAGGTGCAAAGCAATCAAAATTTTTCCCCCTAAGGGTAGTAATTTCACAAAGAAGCCACTGCTTGTTAAATGGAACAGTTAATTGTTCGCTTTCACTATCGTGTTCACAGTCACTCAGCAGGTCTCCTTTTAACTCATCACCATTAAAGATATCACTGCTACTGTTATTACACATCCGGAGCACATGTCAGATGTGCCAGGTTTGCAATTCTGTGGAGTAAATGCCAAATCTAATGATCAACATGGCAGTGGGAGATTTTCAGGCTCCATTATATTGGTGTTTGTTAAAGTATGATTTGGGAAGTTTCGGGGGAAAAGTTGGCTCGTGCTGGCCTGCCGTCGTGAACTAGGCGCAGGGAATTATCTCTGCACTTGTACAGGTAGGCCTGAGGTCCAATCAAAATTGGACCTTGAGCCCTATTTAAATTAGACCAGTAAGTTGCGGACGCCTGCTGCACATCCCAGGCAGCTCACGGGTGAAGTGGACATCAATTTCTGGCGGCTGCAACACCGGTAGCGACCTTATATAGGGCCCTGGTGAGACCACGCCTGGAGTATTATGTACAGTTTTGGTCTCCTTACCTAGGGAAGGATATGCAGTACTTGCCATAGAGGGAGTGAAACGAAGGTTCACCAGACTGGTTCCTGGGATGGGGGGATTGTCCTATGAGGACAGATTGAGTAGACTAGGTCTATATTCTCTAGAGTTTAGAAGGAGAGGTGATCTTATTGAATCATACAAAATTCTTACAGGGCTTGACAGGGTAGATGCAGGGAGGATGTTTCCCCTGGCTGGGGAGTCCAGAACCAGGAGTCACAGTCTCAGAATAAGGGGTCGGCCATTTAGGACTGAGATGAGGAGAAATTTCTTCACTCAGAGGGTGGTGAATGTTTGGAATTCTCTACCCCAGAAGGCTGTGGAGGCTCAGTCATTGAGTATATTCAAGACAGAGATCGATAGATTTTTGAATATTAAGGGAATCAAGGGATATGGGGATAGTGCAGGAAAGTGGAGATGAGGTAGAAGATCAGCCATGATCTTATTAAATGGCGGAGCAGGCTCGAAGGGCCAAATGGCCTACTCCTGCTCCTAATTCTTATGTTCTTATGACTCTCAGGTAAGTCCTGTGGGGGGTGGAGAGGTGATCAAGAGGGGGCCAAATGGGGGCTGGTAATGGTGTTGAGGATTACTGTGGAGGCAGAAGGAGCGCTCCTCCGCCTCCTCCTGGCTCCACATTCAGGTAAGTATTTTTTTTTTACAAAACTTACCATTTTGGTGGTGGCCTCCAGCAGTCCCTTTAAGGACCACTGGTTAGGCCGCATGTAGACCTGATTATCCTGAACGTAGCAGGCCTGGTGCTGGCTACATTCAGATCAACCTAATTTTGGGAAGGGTCTAATGCCTGTTTCATGCACGGGCCCTGGCACAATACTGGCCTTTACCAATAGGGCGGGTGGTGCACTTGCAGCACGGAATGCCACACACACGCCACTCGCTATATTAAATACTTAAGACACTTGTTTTATGCCTGGACAACTGGCACAGCACCAATAAATTTCTAGGCCTAACATTTCACTGCCAGCTCCTGCCAGTTACACTATTAAATCCAGCTCCTTTATCATAGCAACAAAATGGCAGATCTACAAAAAACTGGGTCTATGATTCTACTTTTTTTCTATTAATTCTCAGGATGTGGGCATCGTTGGCAAGTCTAGCATTTATTGCCCATCCCTAGTTGCCTTTGAGAAGGTGGTGGTGGGACTTCTTCTTGAATCGCTGCAGTCCGTGTGGTGAAGATGCTCCCACAGTGCTGTTAGGGAGGGAGTTCTAGGATTTTGACCCAGCAAAAATGAGGGAAGGCCGATATATATCCAGATCAGGATGATGCGTGACTTGGAGGAACCTGGATAGCTCCAACAATTCACATAAAAGCAGCTGTTACAGAGCAGAAGTTTGAGTGTTTGTATGGAAGCTCCTCAGAAAAGGTTTTAGTCTCTTGCCAGTAAATCATTTTTGAGGTGTCAGGTTACATCAACATCAAGGTTTACCAACTTCATGTTTGATAGGAGGTGTCCCAAAGTGCCAAAATGATGCCCTTAACAATAAGGACAGTAATGGAGGTGTGGAAAAAACTTCAGGATATAAATAAATCATCACGATAAGAGATTCCAAAGCAAAAAGTGCCCTGCAATGTGTAATATCATGGATCGAGATTACTAGCTGTTGCTATAACCACAGGTATCAAATATTATGCCTTCGAAGGTGAAAAAAACAATCAAGTGAAGCTGTCATCTCAAAGTCTCATCATATAAAGAGATGGGTTCAGCATGAATGAATGAATGAACATAATCTATAAAAATCTGCAGGAACAGCTGAGCACTTTATGTGCATTGCAGAGCACTATGAAATGATAAAACTGGGGGAAACCAACTTATCTTAACATTCCCGTTTGGCTTGTGCAGAATTATATGTGACAAAATGGAACCATGCGTAAAAATGACAGATTAGGTTTAGTACAAATAACATATAAAATAAAACCTTTGTGCCACCATGATCTTGCCATCTTTCCACTTGTAGGAGGCCAAGGTAGGAAACAATGCAGGAGAATGGAGACTGGCAGTGGCTGTGACCACAAGAAACCCCTGCATCCCTGGGAAGAACGCCTGTTTGAGTTTACTGGGTCTGTATAACTCAGCTTTCTCAATCTCTTTGGACATACCTAAAAAGAAGTCTTTGACTCGGGAAGAAAGAATGTCATAGAGTCATAGAGTCATACAGCACAGAAAGAGGCCCTTCGGCCCATCGTGTCTGCGCCGGCCATCAAGCCCTGTCTATTCTAATCTCATTTTCCAGCACTTGGTCCGTAGCCTTGTATGCTATGGCATTTCAAGTGCTCATCTAAATGCTTCTTGAATGTTGTGAGGGTTCCTGCCTCTACCACCCTTTCAGGCAGTGAGTTCCAGATTCCAACCACCCTCTGGGTGAAAAAGTTTTTCCTCAAATCCCCTCTAAACCTCCTGCCCCTTACCTTGAAACTATGCCCCCTGGTTATTGACCCCTCTACTAAGGGGAAAAGTTCCTTTCTAGCTACCCTATCTATGCCCCTCATAATTTTGTACACCTCAATCAGGTCCCCCCTCAGCCTTCTCTGTACTGAGGAAAACAACCCCAGCCTGTCCAGAATGGAGAGCCTCAAGGAGGAAATACAGGAGCTCTTGCAACCACAAAGGTCCCTGCTCATGCAGATCCAAACACTATCCAAGCTCTATCTTCTGATTTACAAAGCAGTTCTCAACATTGGGACTTGAGGTAGAGAGGCACAAGAGGAACATAAGGAAAAAGTTCAAGCTGCAGAAGGTAAGCACGAGGTGTCGTTCACATTAAAACCATTGCACTTTAAATACTTGCTATCCCTCCTTAACGCATACTAGAATCTATACTTCCTACACAGTAAAAATAAGACATACTGCAAGCTAGTTTTGTGGGTGAAATAAGAAGGCACATGTTGACCTTCACAGACTGATGGCTAATTTCTTATAAGAATTGTTGGCAAATACCTGGCAGCCATCAGTTCCAGTGAAGGACCATATCTTGCCTGTAAGCTACACAGCAGCATCAGTACTGCAAAAGACAAATAGAAGGGGCAGTCATCATCGCCTGCATGATATTTTAACAATGATAATGTTGGAGCTCAGTTGAAGAATCTGGTAATTATCTGCTGATGCTTCTTTCTGCCTTGCAGTAGAGACTTGTTCACAGCAGGTATGTTCTCAGCTCCTTCCTCAATCCTGATCATCCCTCAAGGCTGCAGCTCATCAGTGTTCTGCTTGCTGCATGCCTCTTGCGATTGCATTATGGAGCGTGCATCATCCCATCACTATCCTAGAAACTATCTCTGGGGTGGTCCAAGCAACATAATCCAAAACACTGCTCAAAGAACACCTTGCTTTTGGTATGCGCCCCACTGTAGCACTCCAGCACTCCGTTGCTAGTCACAATGACAGGAATCATCAGTCAAGGTCAAAGACGATATTGAGAATCACCCAAGAGTCATCCAACCAACAGATGAAACAGATCTTGAATGTTGATCTCTCGTAGCATACAAAAGTCATGGCATTTTCCACAATACTTGGCATTAATATGGAGGATGCTCAGATTAATATCACACACTATTTAAATACTGACTGAGTAATCTTCTTTTCTATTTTTGCAGGGCATGGCTTGGCGAGATGGAGCCTAAATGGGCATGTGTTCAATAAATGAGGTCCTGCATCTTTGGAAACTGTGAATATCAAAGGAACCTTGTTGCCTGGATGTCAACAACAACAACTACAGGTACTTACATTTATATAGTGTCTTTAACATAGCAAAATATCCCAAAGCAATTCAAAGAAGAGAAACGGAAGGGGCAAGCCTTTGTGGGAGGGTTAGGGGAGATGACTGAAAGGTGGGTTGTAAAGATGTTTTGGAAAAACTTTTATAGATGGGATGGAGATAAAGCCAAATGTTCACAATGGTGAAAACATGGATACAGTATTGATTTTCAGATCACTGTTCAAACTCTTTGATCCCTGGGCTAGGGATACTGGAAGAATCAGCCAAAGATCATGCTATTTGTGACTCTGCGTGGATTGGATCAGGCTTGGATGTTAAGTTTATATACAGACAACCTGGTGTTATTTAAAACTGATTTTTTAAAAAAGTTTTAGTACTGGTTCCATTTATAAATCAAACTTGAATAGAACTCACAATTCCAAATGACGAGTCCAACCTGAATCATATATTCCACTGAAAACTGCAAGCAATAATTCACAGTTTAAGATCAGCAATCAGCAGAGATTGATGACTTGGTCTTTCACTCTAACCTTTTTAATTTGAAGGAGTAATTCTACGACTGTTATTAGAATGAGAGCTCCATGGGCAAAACTTTAACATTGCATCATTATATGATAAGCACGCAGCAGCTTCAAATAGTTTCCCCAAAGCTCCGAAGAGGTAAATGGGCTTCAAGTTTTCTTGTTCGTTCTGTATTATTAATTCAACATACAAGGGGAACTCCATCTTAAAGAGAAACTTCAAATCTAATTGCTTTTTAATGTCTTAAAACTATGCAATTCCGTACTCCAATGGTAGGTGGTTGAGGCCAAGAACTTCTTTGCAGCCATCGCCATTGATTGACCAACATGAGTCAGACATGTACAAAGGGCAACCATTGGGGTTGTTGGATGATATCAATCGATGCTGTTATATTGGTGAGTAAATCATGGAAACTGCTATGTATGTCAGATTAATAGTAATTTAAAAATCCTGAGGCAGGTGGGTAATATACACATACTGGTGTATGCATTGTTGTTCTCAAAGGATATACGTCAACAGAAACCTGTTCTGTTGAAACACAGTAAACCTATATTCAGCACTAGTTAAAATGCATGATTAATTCCCATTTTCTGATCGTTCTCAAGAAACTGTTTTTGGAACAATTCAAATATTATCTGAATGAGTGGGAAGTAATATGCAGACTTAAATAATATTTACTTTTCTGCTTCAGCCTTTGAATTTTGTGTGTGAAATTTTAAAACATAACCACTTTCATACAATTGCTTAAATTTTAAAATCTTGATAGCACAGTGAGAGCAATTACATGGACCATACATGTAAACACCAAAGCCTAGAAATAGTTACCAAAAATCACAGAGAAACGGACTGTGCAGAAACACTTTGCAGAGCAGGAACATCCCTAAAAAAGGAGGAGCAAAAATCCACATTGTTGTTGGTGAGTTAGGGACGTAGTGTGGATGCATGTTAGTTTTGGAGGTCCCATCATTAGCCGTGATAGGACAAGGCATACCAGGCTGCCAAAGGACTCCATCACATGGACCATTCTGGGATTCGAGCCTTGGCCCCCGAAGATGAAGGGGTAATTTTGAAATTTTGAAATGCAGCCCCCTTACATAGGCACACTTGGGTAGGTTAAGAGGTTGGGAGGATCCAACACCCTCCCTCTGTTTGGCATACGTCTGCTGCGGTTTGTGGCCTCTTGGGGCATGTAGATGCCCAAAATGTGCCCCCTAGTGGTGCAGGCTCCCACCTGAGGTATGTAAAACAAGGGACCTCTCCTTGACCCCGCAAACTTTGGTGGGATCAGTGGCGGAGGTCGCAGCACTTATGCCGAGATGTGGCCCCCAAAGAATATTGGCTCCTGGAAGTCTATCATGCGCCAGATAATGGACTAGAGTTCCTGTATGTTCACTTCGCTGGACTGTATTAGTTGCAAATGTCCCTGCCATTGTGAGTTTCTGCAGTTGCTTCTCTGCAGTCTTGTGTTGGCACAGGCCCTTCTTGTCTTGTCACTGATGCACCTTGTCTTCAGCCTCTTATCTGAACTGTTGGTTTTTTTCATCAACGTTCGGACCAGCTTCTGTATGTATGCAGACAACACCCAGTTGTGCCACTTCACCACTTCCAGTGACTGCACCTATGTTGTTATGCTGCCTGTCTTACATGATGTGGAGATGCCGGTGTTGGACTGGGGTGGACAAATGTGAGAAGTCGCACAACACCAGGTTATAGTCCAACAGCTTTATTTGAAATCACAAGCTTTCGGAGCGGCTGCTCCTTCGTCAGGTGAAGCTTGTGATTTCAAATAAAGCTGTTGGACTATAACCTGGTGTTGTGCGACTTCTCACATTTGTCTTACATTATGCTGTGGATGAGCCAGAATTTCCTTCAAATGAACATTGAGAAGACTGAAGCCATCATCAGCTCCCCAGCAAAAACTTCCTTAGCTTGCACTGATTCCATCCCTCTCCTATTTGCTCACGCTGAACCTGGCTGTTGTAAAACATTGGCTTCCTAGGTCCATACAACCATAGAAAATTACAGAACAAAAGAAGGCCATTTGGCTCATCATGTTTGCGTCATCAAGTTGCTCGAGCAATCCAAAACGAATCCCACTGGCCCGTTTTCTCCCCATAGCCCCATAGCAACACGGTGGCATAGTGGTTAGCACTGGTGCCTCACAGCGCCAGAGACCCGGGTTCGAATCTGACCTCGGGTGACTGTCTGTGTGGAGTTTGCACATTCTCCCCGTGTCTGCGTGGGTTTCCTCCGGGTGCTCCGGTTTCCTCCCACAGTCCAAAAATGTGTGGGTTAGGTTGATTTGGCTATGATAAATTGACCCTTAGTGTTAGGGGGGATTAAATATGTGGGGTTATGAGGATAGGATGGGATATGTTAGGGGGAATTAAATACGTGGGGTTACGGGGGTAGGGTGGGATATGTGTACTGTGGGGATTAAAGCAGGGACAGGGTACTGGATTTGGATGATCAGCCATGATCGTATTGAATGGCGGAGCAGGCTCGACGGGCCGAATGGCCTACTCCTGCTCCTAGATTCTATGTTTCTATGTATTCTATCTTTCACTGCTTCAAATATTCATCCAATTTACCTTTAACAAATGCAATGGTGTCTGATTCCTTTAAATTGATATTTAGTCATAGCGTATAAATAGACTTACGTCTTACTGATTTTCTGATGTCATTGTAGAGACAATCGCGGTTAATATAAATATCTCAATATTAAGAAACAAGGCAAATATATGTTAAATATGAAATTGTAATTTAAATTCCATTCAGTATTGGTAACACTACCAGTATGTATTGATTTGCCAAGTGGAAGGAAAACTACATGACTGATGAGATTAAGCTTGACCTTTGGTCTCAGCTGGCCATCTTATCCTCAATTTAACAAGCAGTAGACATCCACATCTTTATTGCTTAAATAGAATTCTGCCTTCCTGCTTCCTTTCATTTCTTTTGTAAAAACCTGCTGAAGAGGAAAATGAGCTGTCACATAGATCTGTGTCTCAGCTGCTCATTCACTGCTAAGCAACATGCTTCATTTGCAGAGGGATTCTGGACTGTGACACGCCATGCTGATGCCCACCATCTTTCAAATTTAAAGATTGAGTTTACTTCAGGAATCAATTTAATGAAAATGGATTGGTACAGAGAGTTTGTAAGTACGACAATCAGCAGCATTAATGCTTTTAGAACTCAACTCTCCATGGGGGAATGTTTCCTCTGGTTGCAATTATATTAGTGATGTTGTAAATATAGTGGAAAGGTTTTCTATATTCACTGGCCTAGAATTCCGATCGTGCCAAAAAGCAGGCGCACTAGGGACTCTGTTCACACCTAATAGTGTTGTCCTACGCAGTACATAATATTTGTGCTACCCGGGCTATTCACTGGCTGCACACCTGTCTGTGGGGCCATATATTGGGCATCTCTGATGCCACTTAAAGGCAGCCAGCACCTCTTAAAGGGGAGGTGCACTCTGGCTGCAGACAACAAGGAGACAGTCTGTACACAGAAATGACTGCAGCAATTACTGAGAGGGTACCAAGGCTTTCTGATGCTGCCTTTGAGGCCCTGGCACAGGCAGTGGACAGGAGGAGAGAGATCCTCTTCCCCCTCAGGAGGAAGAATGCCCTCCAGGCAACAACTCTGTCGCCAATTTCAACACATCGCAGAAGAGGTCAATGACAGGAACTTAGCTCCCAGGACATGGCTACAATGCCGAAAGAAGTTCAATGACCTCACCGGAGCTGTTAAGGTAACAATCCTGCTCTGTTACTCTCTGCTCACACCTCCATCAACTCCAGCCTCACCACTCAATACCTACAATACACCCCTCGCCTACTTTTCTCCACTCTCCTACAATCACTTCACTACACCTCCTTGTCCTCAGACTGACACACTCACTACTTTTGTAACCCTCATTTATCCACACCTCACAACTGACACACATCATAACAGCTATTCTACCATGACAGGAACAGTGTCTAAACACCTTATAAGAATGTCACTATGTCCCTGGTCCACACAAGGGACCCAATGTTTCATTAGCTGTGATGGGATCAGGCTTACTAGGCTGCCAAAGGCGGCAGATCAGCTCCACATTGGGATTGGAACCTGGATCCCCGAAGTTAATGGGCATTTAAAATTTTTTGAAATGCAGCCCCTTACAAAGGGGACCACTCAGGTCAGTTAAGAGTTCTTTTCAGAGGACACAACACCCTCCCTCCTGTTTGGCATACTTCTGCTGCAGTGTGCAGCCTCTTAGGGCATTTAGGTGCTTGTATTAGCGACATTGTAAATATAGTGGTGTTGAGGCTGCCGCGAAACACGAATTAAGGCTGAATCCATGTGTGGAAAACAAGAGACTTTTTTAATACAACTGCATGGTACAAAATGGCTGCACAGACCGCTCCCAGAATTCTCTGGAAAAATCCTGAGGCCCCGTCCACTCCTGCCTTAAAGGTAAGGTGCCTTAAAGGGAAGGTGCTCGATATATTGTCCACGGATGGAAAAGTGGATTATGCCCGTCTAGGTGGCGATCCGCCACAGTGGAAAGTTTTCTATATTCACTGGCCTAGAATTCTGATCATGCCGAAAAACAGGTGGGCAGGGGACAATGCATGCATCTAATAGTGTTGTCCCAGACAGTACATATCCAAGGTATGCAAAACAAGGGACTTCCCATTGATCCCGTAAACCTAGAAGACTGTTACGCACCAAATCATGGAGTAGAGTTCCTGTATGTTCACTTCTCTAGGCTGTATTAGCTGCAAATTTTCCTGCTATTGTGAGTTAATGCAGTTGCTTCTCTATATGCCACCACAGAAGGATGATGTACTTCAAGTAGCATAAAGGAAGTGGCTGAAGCTAACTGAGCATTTCGGAGAACCGTCCATGTAACAGTATTTTTTTCTCTGGATCACTCTGCATGAAATGGGTGATTCCAAATGTCTGAATTATAATAATGTATTTTAGCTATTCCATTTCTTAAATTGATTCTGACTGGGTTTCTGGTGACAATAGACAACATTCTTGTTCTTCTTCGACAAATTGTGAAAATTCCCTGTTCTAAAATTTGCCATTAGAAAAAGCCATGCTGCGAACTACGAGATGAATTTAGCTTTGAATGGATTAATTAACTTTATATCCTGAAAATGCTGAGTAGTTGTCCACTATTTATAACATTCGTGCAGCAGAGGATTGCCAATGTAGCCAGGGGAATATTTGCATACTCCCTATATGACAGGAAAGTTTAACAGAGATGACAGACATGTATAGCATTCCACAGTCACTACTGAATTTCAAGAGTGAAGGAGTGACAGGCAGACTCCTACGTTGCAGGTTTGAAGAAGTCAACTCGGTCATACTGCTTGTAAAAAAATATATAAATGCCAAGTGTTATTTCTGGTTCTCAACCTGCCATGTTTTATTAACTGCGTCTTGAAGGTGACAGCATTACTCCAGGTTACAGGGAACAGGCTGTGGGGAGGCGGCATAAGTAATATTAAAGAAACCTCAGAAGCTTTCTAGAGATGGTCGGTCACCCAGTTCTGAAGCAATTATGTAATCTCTGGTGGAGATAAAAGGGAGGATGGTCTATCTGCTGAATGTTTGTGCAACACAAACCCTCCTAAAATTTATTATTTATCTGTTAGCTAATAATTAATGCATTTCCAGGCTGGAAATGTATTGGATATTTTATCAATATTGCACTATCCATGCAGCTGTTCCAGCTTCCTCCTCTCCCATTCCTAACCTTGATCTCTGCAGTCATTCCCTCACCCAAGACTTGACCGCTTATTCTGCAGCTTCTCCCCCATCTGCACCCTAGTTCTCAGCAAACTAATCTCTAAGAGACCCACCTTCTACTACCTCAACCCTCACAACTCCTGACCACTCGACTACCTTTCTTAGCCCCAGTGCTCCCTCACATTGTTAATTACTCCCTTTGCACAGGCACCATTCTCTTCCCCTGGAAAACTGCTGTCATCACCTACCTCCTGAAAAAGTTTAGCATCAACCCCTCTGGCCAGTATTTTACCTTCCTTTCCTCTCTAAATTCCTTGAACATATCATCATCATCCAGCTCCATGTTCACGTCTTTAACTACTCCTGTTGAAAACCTTTCAGTCCAATTTCCAATCAAAAGCACTGAGACTGCCTTTGTTAAAATCATTAATGCTATCCCCTTTGTGATTGTGACTGTAATGTATATCCATTCTTATCCTCCACAACCTTGTATGTGGCATTTGACATGGTCAACCGTTGCATCCTCCTTCACTACTTCTCTTCTGTGGACCACCTTTGTGGGGCTGCTCTCACTCCTATCTGTCCCAAAGTAGCCAGAACATCTCTATCAGTGGCTTATCCTCTTGCATTGGAAGTATTCCAAGGTTCCATGCCCGGCCTGCTCCTTTTCTTCATTCATATGTTGCCGCTCAGTGACATTCTTAACCATAAGGTCCACTTCCATATCCTTGTTGACAACACACAACTGTACCTTTCCACTGCCCTCCTTGAATTCACAACCACCTCTTTGTACTAAAACATTTCCAGACCAACATCAAGTCTTGGATGAGCTAGACCTTTCTCGGATTGAACTTCTGGAAGACTGAAGCCATCCTAATTGGCTTCCACCAAACATTTGGCACCTTTGCCCCTGACTCCAACCTGTCCCTGGTTGCTCACCGTCAGTATCCTCTTCAAGCTGAGCTTCATATTCTATCCATCATCAAGACTGCTTACTTCTACCTCCATAACACAGCCCGCCTCTTTCCTTACCTCACCCCCACTGTCGCTGAAGCCCTTCTCCGTGCATTTGTAACTGCCAGACATTTACTGCAGTGCCCTTCTTGCTGGCCTACTGAGCTTAACCAAAATCAAACCCCTAATCATTCAAAATGCCACACGCTGTATCTTGTCCCCCACTACGTCCCACTCACCCATCACCCTGTCTTTTTTTTTTTACAGGTCGTTGCATAGCCTTGTTTACCTTACCTCAGTAGCCTTCTCTAGCTCTGCATTCCAGCCCGTAGCCTTTGGTCATTCAACTCAGGTCTCCTATGTATTCCTGCTCCCTCTGTTCAACTAACAATGGCAGATCCATAAGCCATCTCAACCACACTTGCTGGACTTTCCTTCCTTAAGCCCTTCATGTTGCTACTTCTCTCCCTGCCTTTGAAAGCTTCCTCAAAGCCCATCTCTTCAACCAAGCTTTTGATTATTTCTCGTAACTTATCTACTACTGCTTGGCATCCGATTCTCCTCTGTGAAGTGCCTTGAAAGCTTTACTACTTTAAAGGTGCTCTGTAAATGCAAATTGTTGTTCTTCTGCATTTTCTTCAATACTCTGAGGTTTTCACAGTCTGGGATGTCTATGCTGTGCAAACATTCATTTAATAAAACATCCAATTCAATTAATGTAATTGAAATCCCATTGTGGGATAGGAAGATTGCCTGAAGAGTTTAATACTGCAGTGATTATTTCCAAAATGCACGAGTAATTAGTGTTAGATTGATCTTGCGAAATGTCTCCCTTCGATGAGTATACTGTCCTAATTACTTAAATCAATCTTTTTTATTGATGTTATTAGCTAACTGATAAATAATACAATTGTAAACACACCTGTACATGGAAGGAATCCCAAAGATGATCACTAGTATTTTTGAGAATATTTTCAAACACCCACTTGTGATCCAGTTCTGAGATTATTAAGATTATTTCTATATTCTAATAATTATAAAATCTAACTGCAAGATGAAAATTATTTGATCCCGAACATTACTGAATATTTTTTTCAGAATAAGGTCACAGAAAGGAAGTTGTGTTTAATGTCTAGAGTGAGTAATCATGAAGATGATGATCAAAGATGCATTTCAAAATATTGCCTCAGGGTGAAGTATCATTCAAAGTAATGTATTCAGACGGGGGGAAAAAAATCCTTAACGTTTTTGCTGTGAGGAAGTATTATGATTTGGTTATGGGCATGCATATATATATTTTTTAAATATTACTCACTGGGTTTACAAAGGGCTGATTTGAACTCCCGACAGGAAGCCGGTGGGAACGGATGGCATTCCCACGTGGGTGCACGAGTTTGAGGTACGGCAGATTTTAACTGCTGTACCTCGTTTGAATGCCGCCTGTCAGCTGCTTGGTTGCTTCCGGTGGAAAGTGGCAGCTGGCTGGTGAGGGAGGACGCAAACCGAGAAGGCTGCCAACAGCGAGGCACGTCCAGAAGGGGAGGTGTTGCAAGGGTCCCGTGGTTGGGGGAGGGACGGGGAGCCTGGGGTAGCAGAGTCCCAGATTTCCCTAGTGAGACCTGGAAAAGCAGGAGTGCTTCTCTGGACCCCATTAAGGAAAGGATTTTTAAACTCAATTAGAGGGCCTCGGTGGTTTCTCGACAGCTTCACCTGGAGGGATGGCCGCAGCAGGCACCCCACTAAGGAGCCGGTTAAAATTCCATGTACGTCATGGAACCCCGGTTTGTATTTATGAATGAGGTTTGGCGGGAACCTCACCTGCCACCAAAACCAGCAGCGTTAAAATCGCAGTTCAGCAGTAACAGACCCGGAAATAGAGCCGCTCCATTTTAACAACACCCCTGCCCACCCCAGCTCCTTTCCCACCAATTGGGAAAGAGTTAAAAGCGCCCGTTAAAGCTGAAGCTTAGAATTGTTTTCAGAGTGCTCATTGGTAATTGCAGTCCCGAGCATGGAACTGTGCGATACACACCAGGAAAGTCCCAGGTTTGATCCCTCAGTCTGGGCTGAGCTAGTTGATGTCAGCCAACGTGGTGGGAGAGATGCTACAATTGGTTTCAATGCCCAGAACTAAGGGCAAGTAACAGGTGTTCCCTCTTCTGATTGCTATCCAGCAACTCTTGTGGGAAGTGCAGACAGGTAAGTGTCAGATGAGGCAAAAATACCAGGTTGGCTCCCTATGGTTGAACAGACAGACAACACTTAGGGCTGGATTTTCTGAATGGGAAGCTTTCAGAGGCGGGACTCCCACTTGTCGGGTTTCAGTCCTGCCTCCATCAGCTTCTGGACAACCAGCGGGAATTTCCCCTGATTGACCTTGTTAAGCCCGCCCGGCGGGCTCAGCAGGCCAATTAGGGGGAAGTCAGTGACAGAGCACGTCAACGTATGACGTGTCATCTGTCAAGAACTTCTGAAAGAAGAAATGTCATCGTTTTACAGCTCTGTGAAGCTGTCAAACACTGACATCCTGTGTAGTTTGATGAGTCCTTGTGTTCAGGACTCATCAAACCTTTCTACTTTGCAGAAATCAGCTGGCTGTTGTATCGGAGGATGCAGCAGCCAGTCTGTGATCTCTACAATGGAGATATCGGGGACTCTGGTTCCACAGCGGCTGAAGTGCTGTAGGTAGAAACAAAGGCAAGTTAACATTTTCTAACACTTTACACTCACCTCGCATACTTACCACTCCATACTTGCACCCATCACTCACCTCTACATCGCACCCATCACTCACCTCTACATCGCACTTTCAGACCCCTCCAACCCCTGCAGACCTCCTACTCGGCTCCTACACCCTGGCGGGGTTCCCCGAGGTCGGGAAGCCCGTACTTTGGAACAGAAAATGGGGATAATCCTATTTTCTGCCTGTTAACTACCTGCTAACAGGCAGTTAATAGGCTTTAATCCCTTTCCCGCCTCGTGGAGATGGGGCCCAGGGCAGGACGGCTTCCCGCCTCCTGGCAGGAGGGCACGGAGGCGGGTTGGGGGTGGGTTTGCCACCCGCCCCCAAATTCTGCAACTTTCCCGGCAGTCCCACCTCCATACCCGCCTCCTCGGGGCTGAGAAAATCCAGCCCTTTGTGTCAGCGGCAAACGCTCAGAGGGCAGTTACACCACAGACTAGATGCAAAGCAAAACTCCCTGTATTCTGTCTCAATAATGGACCTTCATCCCAACTTCAGACAAGTATACCCTATTGCACCAGTGTGCCATTTTCCACTTCCTACGTTAACCAATGTTCTCTCTGAATGAAATTCAGCATTACCAACACTTGTGATTCTCAAAAGGCAGACCAAAATGCTGACGATGTATATATCTTACTCAATTGTTGTCAATAGTGAACAAAGGATAGGAAGTAATAGCATTGTTTTACATGTGTTTTAAGTATATTCATTTAATTTGGTTATAGTAGAATATGTAGTTCTTTTACAAATAGAAAAACACTTTGTAATTTGAGTGTACTGTATATTCAAAATTTATCAATGCATACTTTGTAATAATATTTTGGCTAATTACCTTCTCTATTATCAATAATTGTTTGATTTGCAGTTTAATTAATAATGATTCCTTTTATTACATGATGTAATGGAGATGCTTAGTGAAGGAGAGATCTAATTAACGACCCACAGCAGGTAGTCATTCGAGCTGTGAACCCGTTTATCACCATAACATCTAATATACACTTTGGGCATGTACTGATTTCCCTTTCCTTTATCTTCACTAGGGGTGTAAGGTTTGGTATAACAACAATCTGTACTAATGTGGTCCAGAAAATGAGCATTAAGCTTTTGTTGGAGTGAATAAGAATCTTCACGTATGATTGAGCATTAAGTGATGAGTCTCATTTATTCACAATCAATGTTTAAAAAAGGGTTACTTGAATTGTTGTACTCATTATGACTCGAGCCTTTCTGTAATCAAGCCTTGACTTCATAGAATCGTAGAATGGTTACAGCACGGAAGACAGGCCGTTTGGCCTGTCGAGCCCATGCCGGCTCTCTGCAAGAGCACTTCAGCTAGTCCCACTCCCCCGCCCTTTCCTCGTAGCCCTGCAAATTTCATTCCTTCAGATACTTATCCAACTCCTTTTGAAAGCCATGATTGAATCTGCCTCCACCACTCTTTCAGGCAGTGCATTCCAGATCTTAACCACTTGCTGCGTAAAAAAGTTTTTCCTCATGTCGCCTTTGGTTCTTTTGCCAAACACCTTAAATCTCTGTCCTCTGGTTCTCGACCCTTCTGCCAATGGGAACAGTTTCTCTCTATCTACTCTGTCCAGACCCCTCATGATTTTGAACACCTCTATCAAATCTCCTCTCAATCTTCTCTGCTCCAAGGAGAACAACCCCAGCTTCTCCGTCTTTCAACGTAACTGAAGTCCCTTATTCCTGGAATCATTCTCGTAAATCTTTTCTGCACCCTCTCTAACCCGAACCAGTATTTTATACAGGTTCATCATAATTTCCACACTTTTGTATTCTATATTTCTATTTATGAAACCCAGGATCCCGTAAGCCTTTTTAACTGCTTTCTCAACCTGCCCTGCCACCTTCAACGATTTGTGCACACATACCCCCAGGTCTCTCTGTTCATGCACCCCCTTCAGGATTGTACCATTTAGTTTATATGTCATCCCCTCATTCTTTCTACCAAACTGTATCACTTCACACTTTTCTGCGTTAAATTTCATCTGCCATGTGTCCGCCCATTTCACCAGCCTGTCTATGCCTTCCTGAAGTCTATCACTCTCCTCCTCACTGTTCACTATACTTCCAAGTTTAGTGTCATCTGCAAATTTTGAAATTGTGCCCTGTACACCCACATTCAAGTCATTAATATATATCAAGAAAAGCAGTGGTCCTAGAACCAACCCCTGGGGAACACCACTGTATACCTTCCTCCAGTCCAAAAAACAACCGTTCACCGCTACTCTCTGTTTCCTATCACTTAGCCAATTCCGTATCCATGCTGCCACTGTCCCTTTTATTCCATGGGCTTTAACTTTGCTGGCAAGCCTAGTATGTGGCACTTTGTCGAACGCCTTTTGGAAATCCATGCACACTACGTCAACTGCATTACCCTCATCAACCCTCTCTGTTACCTCATCAAAGAACTCAATCAAGTTAGTTAAACATGATTTGCCTTTAACACATCTGTGCTGGCTTTCCTTAATTAATCCACACTTGTTCAAGTGACTGTTAATTTTGTCCCTGATTACTGTTTCTAAAAACTTCCCCACTGCCGAGGTCAAACTGACTGGCCTGTAGTTGCTGGGTTTATCTTTACACCCTTTTTTGAACAATGGTTTAACATTTGCAATTCTTCAGTCCTCTGGCACCACCCCCATATCTAAGGAGGATTGGAATATTATGGCCAGTACCTCCGCGATTTCCACCCTCAATTCCCTCAGCATCCTAGGATGCATCCCATCCGCTCCTGGTGATTTTTCTACTTTAAGTACAGCCAGCCTTTCTAATACCTCCTCTTTATCAATTTTTATCCTATCAAGTATCTCACTACCTCCTCCTTTACTATGTCTATGGCAGCATCCTCTTCCTTGGCGAAGACAGATGCAAAGTACTCGTTTAGTACGTCAGTCATACCCTCTGCCTCCATGCATAGGTATTCTTTTTGGTCCCTAATCGGCCCCACCCCTCCTCTTACTACCCTTATTTTACTCTGTAGGCTATACACTTACAGTTATACAATTAATTATTCTCTATTAGATATTCAGACAGCGCTACAAGTACTACTACTCCGGACTCTGAAAAAGAACGTCTACAGTATGTAATTATACACAGCCATAAATAAATTGCAGTTATATATCTTCTTTTATTTTCACTCTCTTCCTTTCTAATATATATTAAGCTAATTTTTCAGCATGTAATATCTAATGAGCGTTACCTCAAAAACATAATAATCACTCTAAAGGTTTAAAATTAAACTTGTGTTATTAAATATTAAGTTATTCTTTTTATACTGCAACGGCTACCACTGATGCATCACTATGATTTCTATAGGACATAATGGATATTTAATTGAGGTACATTAGGATAACAATATCATCCCTTTTCATCTTCATTTCAAAGTGGAGTACAGACACACTGAATATAAAAAAAAAATCATTCGCTCTAATGATTAATGGATGCAACATCAAATATCCAGTTGAACAACCTAGGGATGATTATATAAATGTAGGACTGGATTCAATTGCATATCATCTCTTTACATATCAGATGAAAGGCATGTATACTTTGATATTAAAATCATGGAACAGCTATACTGTTTCCTTTTAAGATTGTCTGATAAAATAATAGGAAGTTAGCGAGAAACAAACAGGATTTAGCGTTTGAGGTCATGTGTAGCACTTATTGACAGGGTTTCACAATCCAACTATTTACAGCTACTTTAAAGCAGATTAAAATACTGTAAAAATGCTATTACAATAAAAGTAAGTACCAGCTATTTTATATTTCTCGTACTGCTGCTGCCCCACATACTGAGAAATGCTTTTAAGTAGATCTGAAAAACAGCAAACCTTTTTTTTGGTAATCTGCTTTTAAAGACTGACTTCATAGTACAGATAGGAACTGTAGGAAATTTTACAAACACGGAAAGCCCATTTTGCCCAACCAGCTTGCCTCTTCATTAACAGCTCTCATTCCCACCGACTGCTTTCTCAACATATGGTTCTCTTGAACCCATTTATGTTATTTACTTCAATGTTCTTCCTTGGTAACTTATGCCATATGTCTATAGCCCTAAGTGCAAAATAGCTGTGCCTGAGTACTTCACTTGCTGCTAATTACTTAAATTTCAAAACCTTTATTAGCACACATAATTTGTCCAAATCAATCTCCTTTCTAATTTTGAAAACTTTTATTAGGTCACCTCAAGTTTGCCTCTTGTCTAATATGAGTAAGCCTAACTGTCTTAACCTTTCCATATAATTTAGATTCCGCATTACTGTCTATCATTATAGTGCTGTTCAACATAAGGTCTTGGATTAGCAAGAGCTTCCTTCAACTGAACAGCAGCAACACCAAAGCCACCTTGTCCTGCTTCTGCCAAAATTTCCACCATTATTCTCAACTTCATCTGTCTCCCTGGCTGCTCACTCAGACTGAGTCAAAGGGTGCACAACCTCAATGTTCCGATTAATGTTGAGTTGAGCTTTAAACCCCACATCCTAGCCACTACTAAATTTGCCCATTTCCAACTTTGCAGCATTGCCCACCTCCAGCTACCACCGATTGCTGCTGGAACCCTTACCCATGCCTTTGTCATCTTCAGACTGTGTTACTCCAAAGCTCTCATTGCCTTCCTTCCATGTCCGACTCTTCACAAGTGGCAACCCGTCCAAAACTGTGCCCCGATCAGTCCTATCCTTGCCAATCTTCACTGACTTCCCATTCCCCAATGTAACAATTACAAAATCCATATTTCATCGACAGCTCCATTTAAGTATCGTCCCTGCTTCTCTCCACAACTTCTTTCAATCTCACGCTCCAGCACATGCCCTTTGATTCTGGCCTCCTTCTGGCATCTTGGCCTCTGACTCCAAACCCCATGCCTTTCTACCATTCTCCCCTCCTTCAAAACCTACCTCTTTCACCTTGCCTTGGTTCACAACTGCTATTTCTTCTTCCATTATTGCTAGGTGTCAAGTTATTTTTGTCTCTGTGAAGCACTTTGGGACATTTGATCATGTTAAATGTGCTACATAAGTTGTTACTATATGGATATCTGTTAAGTGCTTAGCTTTTAAAACCTGAATCTTCCATAGTTTAAGTCTATGGGGGCTATAAAGTATATAAATGAACAGGATCATTTTTATAAATAATATACTTGCATTTTTATAGTCGTTTATCATGTTGCATTATCCAATTATTAGCCACTTGACCGGGATCTGAAAATGTTCTGATTCAGTCTGTTGGTTACATCATTAGTTTCACTGATAAGTCAATTACTCACATGGGGTGTGATGAGAATGCTGATGCATTGCCTGTTTACTTGGGCATCACCCTCAACTGGTCACTAACCTACAAATACCATCTGCTGAAAACTGCCGAGAAAGTCAAAACCTGAAATGACCTAATCGCCAAATTTGCCAGCTCTGCCGAGGGAACAAATGCCTGCACTTCACGCTCATCCACTCAGGCACTCTACTATTCAGTTACAGAAAATTGCTCTCCTCTTTGAGCTTGTTAACTCCACACTAAGCTGGCGGATACTCTACTGCATGCTGCTATGCGTCTTGTGTCAGGCATATTGCACTCGACTCTATCCCGTGACTACCAATCCTCTATAACATAGCTCCTCCACTTCATGACAAAATGATGTTACCAATTCACTCCAATGTTTCTATCTCCCAACGGTGCAGCTGTCTATAAGTTACCCAATACAGCCAACATTTCCGGATTTGACTTTTCCTTACCAATGCGCTGGGGCATGAAAAGTGGACATCAGATGCTCCTATACATCTCCATATCATCTCCAACCCTACAGATCATCATCCAGGATTCAACTGTCCATGTCGCTGTTGGGTGCTTCTCAATGACTTTCAAACTGGGGCAGTGCACCTCAAATCTTCACCTATGGGGCCTTTGTGATGACAACAAATGTCCTTGTGGACAAATACAAACCTTGTCCCACATTGTTGAATCATGCCCACTAGCTGAAGTATCTGCTGGCCTATGTGCTTTGCATGCTGGTGATGAGTATGCTACAAACTGGCTGGAATTAGATGCTGAGTCTGTAAACGCTAAATAATAAATGAGCTTTACATAATTAATTACTTTTTGGACTGCAGTTTGTTTTGTGTGTAGAGTTTTGCAGCCTATTTTCCAGAGCACCTTCTGCATGAAAATACTATATGATACAGCATGTTTGCAATTCATTTGGCCCATTCAAAGTAATTGTCAAGAAACTGCAGTGTAATACAGAATTATAGGTATCTTCCATATGCATAGAAGGAAAGGAGGACCCCAGGGGAAAAAAAGCATCACTGGTTCCCATTCAACTTCATTTTGCAGGAGGATAAAAAGGAAAATCTAGAAATTTATATAATAATTTACAAAAGTGTCACTTTTTCCACTTTCTCACAGCCCATCCATTATAAAACAATAACTATGGCTGACAACAGTCTAATATTTTTCAGAGTTCAAGAAAAACAAACTAATCACATTCAACTTGCATTTCTACTAATGATTTACTCAATTGATTGATCCTAATGAATCAAATTATAGTATTAATATCACACCAGATTTCACAGACAAATTGGGATGAATAATACAAGAAAGACGTGCATTTATATAGCACCTCTTGCCTGTCAGGGGGGAGGGGGGAGTGGGTCTTAAAATCAAGGCCAATGATTTATTTGTTACTGGTCATAAAATAAATAGCCAACTAATTCTCATTGAAGTGTAAGCTATGTTTTAAGGAATTAGCACTTTATATTCCATTGAAAGAATTGATTGACAAGAAAGAGTCAAACACTTACGGGAAGTGAATGTTCAAATGGCTAGAATCGTCCAAAAATGATTACAATCTCAAAAATGAGAGATTAAGAGAGCTATAAAAAGCAGCTCAATTAGCTTAATATAACTTCATAGTGAAGGTGGTGCATAGCAAGTATCTGAGAAGCAAAGGAAAGACTGGAGCTGTTCTATGCTAAAAAAAACCACTAACTTCTGCAGAAAGAAAATTGGCCATATTTTTCTGAGTGATATCACAATCCTAAATGTCTTCTATAATATCATAACTAATAGTAAAGAAACTCAACTGTTCTTTCAATTACAGCACTTTCAAATGTAAAATTTAAAAAGGCAGATTTGTGATTAAGCATTTGGTTAAGAGAGGTGAGACTCAGATCCTTACATTAAAAAAAAGATTGTTATTTTAGTCATTGTAAGAGTATGCTCTTGAGCAGTTACTAGTTGTAGAAGTGACGAGGTTACAGTAATTATCCCAAAAGTGCAGTTGATATAAAATTCCTCTGAAATTAACAGCAGGACAGGACGTCTTCTAAATTTTTTCAGCAGGTTTCCCACCCGACAGCTAGCCTGATTGGCAGGCTGGCTGCCTGTCGGGCGAGAAAGCCTGTGGCACAAGGCCGCAGCCAGGGAATGGAGAGCAGGGGTGGAGAGATCGCAGTTTTTGGGGGTGGGTGGGGGGGGGGGGGGGGGTGGGGGGGGGAAAGAGGAGACCACGGGCTCATGGTCTTCAGATGCAGTTTGGGGGGCGATCATGGAGGATGGGAGATCATGGAGGATGAGGAGGGGGGAAGATTGTGGAGGTCGGAGGGAAGGGGGAGAGTTGGAGATGGCGGGGAGGAGTCGGAGATGGCGAGGGGTGGGAATTTGTCGGAGATGGGGGGTAGGGGGAGCTGGAGATCGTGAGGGAGGGAGGTTTGGCTGATCATGGGGACTGTAAAGAGGTAAGCTTGTTGGGCCTGGATGAAACACTTCTGCTCTTCCTGGCCCACAAGCAGTGCTGTAAAGGCACTTACCGTATGGATCCGATCCTTCCCACCTCCTTTTACCTGCCGGATTTCCCGAGCCCCGGAAAACTCGGCTTCCATGGGTTAAAATAAAAATCCTGTTAAAATGGAGGCACACAGCCTCCTTAAAAGCTTTTACTGATGGACCCACCTCTTAAGAGCAGATTGGTTGCCCGACCTACCTCCGTTAAAACCAAACGTGGGAGATTTGGGGTCGGGTTTAAGATTTTTAAAACTCCCCCCCCCTCCCGATCTCTGCATTCCCAGGACATGATGAATATCATGCTGGGAGTTTAGCATCTGTATTTAGATGAGGGGCCAGTGGAAAACTCGGGGAAGGGAAGTCCCCTCTGTGTGCCAGTGGCACAAAATGTGGCAGGCAAAATGCACTTACATTGATAGTAGAATTTCAGCCCTTGCATTTGAATTCTTGAAGTGAATGCTGTTCTAACCGCTCGAAGCTTTTTGAAAATTTTCAGAATCAGAAATGGCAGTGGGAATATTCCCCCCAGGAGAATGAAAGATCTGAGGTTATGATTTGTTAATCATGTGTTATGCAACACTTCCAACAAGGAGAGCAGGAAAAAAAATCCCACCTTGTTTATTGATGAGTTGAATACAGATATGTTTTACATCCCAGGTTCAAGAGCCTTGGAAATAAGCATGCTGTGCAGGTTACACTTCCAGAGTCAAGACTGAAGTTGAACATTGCATTGAGTCAGATACCTTCTTGCTAATTGCTGACATCATGGTTAATGAACCTTGCAGGAGAATGATTAGGACTGGGAATCAATCTATTGGGTGACTTTTCATTAACAATGACAGAAATGTGCCTTTCTCAGCTTCAGCATCCACTGTGTCTCAGTACAATATTTCCCTTGGTGAGGATAAAAGGAGGACTTGAGACAACATTAACAGTAAGCTGTGAGGAGAATACAAAGGGCAGAATTTTCAGCGGCCCGTGGAGGCGGGTTTGGAGGCGTGTGGGGTGGGAAAATTGCAGATTCGGGGGTCCCGAACCCATCCCGCCCCCAACCCGCCTCCATGCCAGTTTTACAGGAGGCGGGTACCCGACCTGTGCTGGGACCCGCCTCCCCGAGGCGGGAAGGGGATTAGTGCCAATTTTGCCTAATCCCTATTTTTAGCCCTGAAGTGTGGGCTTCCCGACAGGTCCGAACCACGCCGATTTAGCGAGGCGGACCGTCGGTCTGGAGGGCTTGTAGGGGTCGAGATGTCCGGTGTGCAGGTGAGTGATGGGCGCATGAGTGCAGAGGTAAGTGTGTTTGGTGTGTGTAAAGTGTTTTAAGAACTTGTACTTACCTTAACTTTGTCCTGCAGGCTTCCTTCCTTCAGTTCTCGGGAGTTCCTCAGCTCACCGGCACAGAAAGCAGAATGGCCGCGGAGCTGTCAAAAGCTGCAGTCTCTGCTTTCTGTGCTGGATTGATTTCTAACTGAGTCTAAGTACAGGGACTCACGTTAGAAATCATATTGTCAGTGTTTGACAGCTTCACAGAGCTGTCAAACACTGAAATTTCATCTGTCAAAAGCTCTTGACAGATGAAATTTCAATGGCTGATGTCACCTGTATCCAAGGGACCCTTGATTGGCCTGCTAAGCCTGCTGGGCGGGCTTAACAAGGTCAATCAAGGGAAAATACAGTGGGTTGGCCACAAGTCGATGGAGGCGGGACTACAACCCAAAAAGTGGGAGTCCCGCCTCCATCACGTCCCCATTGACAAAATCCAGCCCGAGTCTGCAAAGGGATATAGATAGTTTAAGTGAGTGGGCAGTAAGGTGGCAGATGGAATATAATGTAGGGAAATGTGAGGTTTATTCACTTTGGTAGGAAGAATAGAAAAACAGAATATTTTTTAAATGGTAAGAAACTTTCAAATGTTGGTGTTCAGAGAGATTTGGGTGTCCTCGTGCAAGAAATACAGAAAGCTAGCATGCAGGTACAGTAAGCAATAAGGAAGGCAAATGGCATGTTGGCCTTTATTGCAAGGGGTTTGGAGTATAAGAGTAAGGAAGTCTTGCTACAATTGTACAAGGCCTTGGTGAGACCACACCTGGAGTACTGTGCACAGTTTTGGTCTCCTTATCTAAGGAAGGATATACTTGCTTTGGAGGCGGTGCCACGAAGGTTCACTTGATTGATTCCTGGGATGAGAGGGCTGTTCTATGATGAGTGATTGTGTAGAATGGGCCTATACTCTCTGGAGTTAAGAAGAATGAGAGGTGATCTCATTGAAACATACAAGATTCTGAAGGGGATTGACAGGGTAGATGCTGAGAGGTTGTTTCCCCTGGCTGGAGTGTCCAGAATTAGGGGGCATAGTCTCAGGATAAGGGGTCGGCTATTTAGGACTGAGATGAGGAAGAATTTCTTCACTCAGAGGGTTGTGAATCTATGGAATTCTCTGCCCCAGAGGGCTGTGAATGCTGAGTCTTTGAGTATATTCAAGGCTGAGATAGATAGATTTTTGGACTCTAGGGGAATCAAGGGGTATGGAGGTCGGGTGGGAAAGTGGAGTTGAGGTTGATGATCAGCCATGATCTTACTGAATGATGGAGCAGGCTCGAGGGGCCTTATGGCCTACTCCTGCTCTTACTTCTTATGTTCTTATGATCGTAAAGTCTGCAGGTACTTCAGATCCACAGTGTCAAAACATTAACTAACAATTCATGACCCTGTTTGAACCATGGATATGAATTTGGGAAATTGCAGCCTTTAAGCTAGCGGTTTACATGTCAAAAATGGTGACCAAAACCACTTTGAAAGGACTTTGACATGACATCTACATTTTTGCTTTGGAGGATTCCAATTCATTAGCTTCAACACTTTATGCCATTAGGAGCTCCTCTGTATTTCCCACTACAGAGACCCAACAATACAGCCTAAGGAAGACAACTAGGTCATGTGAGAACCTTCTGCTTTCTTCCCTGCCGTCCGAGGAAGCACCCTGTCCCAATTTAGTGCGCTTGTTTTGGGGCTGGTTCCGGAACTGCTACAATGTTCCCATGTGATAAACAAATCTCTGAACTGGAGATTTTGTGCTCCTTTTCAGATTTGAAGCACAAATTGAGTTCCAAAGATTGGCCTCCTGGTGCATGGGGATGCACTCAACAAAGCCATCCATCCATCCTCAAAGATCAGTTCCCAACATTTAATTCTTTGTCAATGCACCCTACAAGAGTGAAGAAGTCAAGCCTCAAACTCTTTGGTGGAAAATAATAAAGAGACTTTAGATGACATACTTTTTCTATAAACTCCCTACAATGGTATAAAAAATTGAAGTTTAGTGCTGGCGTGTACCAAAGAAAACTCTTTCCCAAGGTAACCGTAAGCAAAAGTCTTAAAGTGAAACCATTCCTAAGTAATAAGTTTATCCTAAGGTATGTGGAAGATAAGCAAATGAGGAAGAACACATATCTCACACTGAATTTAAATTGTTTCAAAATTTATATAAGCTGATTATACTAGTAGAACCATTGAGATCACCAATAGAATATTTAGGGCCAAACAATTCTACTCAATGTAAAGATTTTTTTCTCTTTTCCTGAAGGCATCAACTCCTTGCCAAGGTACAGTACCATAGATGTCCTCTGGTACCTCACCAAGTGGTCATGTTTTACATGTGAGCTTTGACAATGAGCATCAGCAGGCGTTTCGTGGGAAGCCTAGCCTCATCATGTCTCCACCTAATGTCCACACATGCATACTTCCAGTAGGACACATGAATACTGCTCAGGAGCTAACCCAAGAGCACTGAAATCAATACTGTTGCCCTACATGAGATCAACAAAGCACAGTAAAGAGTCAGAATCAAACCTGGGACCTTCAAGATCTGTACAGCTCAGATACACACTGTGTAAACTTGCTGAGGCATCAGGGGAGATCAATGTAATTAAATCACAAAATGCTACTCACAGTATGATATACGACAGTGGTATTTACAGTGTGATAATCAAATGGCAGAGTGCTCCTCCCAGCATGATTAACAAAGGCAAAGATCTTTGGTCTGCATATTAATGATTTCTCCATTATGAAGTGTAGGAAATCCTTTGTCACACAAAATTAAAATGAATACTTAGAGACAAATGAGAATTAAAGAAAAAATGAAAACAAATCCACATTTTTTTTTCCAAGCATCATTTTGACATAAATTTCAGACTGGAATTTTCAACTGAAATGATTTTACAGACCCGAAAATAAAGGTATTTGTTTGTTTCACAAAACTGTGACCAGAGTCTTCATTTTGTCACCAATATCCAGTAATCTTGAACCCTAAATGTGGGATTATTTCTACAATCAGTTCAATAAAAGCAAAAGATACCATTTAGGCCCGATTTTAACTCTGAGTTAGTTCAGCTGCGGGTGAGTTAGAAACGCACCTGCTGCTCCAAAGATGAGCCCCAGGGTATTTTAATTCCCGGGCCTCATTTAAATCCAATCGGACAACTTCCCATTGCTTCCAGGTGGAAACAATGGAAAATGGTGCGATTTCGAGGTTACTTGCTGACAGCAGATAGGTGGCGAGATCGACTACTGGGGCTTTCCCGTGGGGGTTTTGTGATTGGGGGGGTGGGGGAGAGGGGCGGTGAGTAACTCCCTCAAGTGACCAATCTTCATGTGGGAGCCCTGGCATGGAGTATGAGCACACTATTCGATCATGAAGGTGTCAAAGCCTAGCCCAATCCTGTCCTCACCTGACAGCCAGCAAGGGTTGCAAGATAAAATCAGGTGCGTGAGCTTTGGTTGATTTTCCGCTCCCTTGTCTAGCGCACTGTGGCCAATTGATCAGCTAATTCAGCACAGACCTGGGATTGTACCCGAGACACTTCTGCTCTAAACTGCTCAGCTCCTGTTGCCTTAACCAGTTAACCATCAAATACGAATGACTTTTAATAGGGCAACAATGCTCTTTAAACAATGGAAAAGTAAAACACAATATAGGGACAAGAATCAATCCATTGGATTGGAACAGGGACCAAACATTTAATGCACTGACTTAACCTCAAGATTTTGTTTTATACCAAGCACTCCAATCACTTACTTTTACACGAGGGATAGGTTACAAGGTATCGCTATATATTCATGTTGTTAATTGTGCCACAAAACTATCTGTCTGGTAAAAACTACATTAACCTGTTGAGCAAATTAAAAATGCAAATTGATTTAAACACAATACCATTTAACGTAATCTGCATTTCATGAAGCACAGATGCCTGTACTATAGAACAGATTCAATTTTATACAATAGAGCAGCACAATAATCCAGCACTTGCTATATTAGCAAGCACGACACGCGTCAGCTGCCACAATAATACAATTGAAAATTCAAAAGGTATACTGGAGATTGGCCTTGCAAATTGCTTCATGCAAGTAGTAATTTTGGCTAGTACTGGATAAAGAAGATCGAAGTTCAAAGTGAGATAACAATCTAATAAGATACAAATGTATTCTGTAATAAACTATTAAACTCTTTCTTCAGCTGAAGCACTAACATGCGATGTTTCTCGATTCACCTTCATTTTTATAATTAAATATCTTTCTACGTATTTGGCACCTGAAATATTGGTGCTATTTTACAATATTTGATTTCAGTGTTAATTCATATTCTTGTTTAGTAACACAGATGGCGTACATAATTCACACTCATATTTAAACATAACTGATTGTGTTAATGTGAAATTAACATTTTAGCTCAATCATACTTAAAAAAATATATTATTTTGAAACCATTTAGTTCGAAACTGACAAACAGCTTGATCTGTGCTAGAAGCAAAAAAAAAAAATGAATCATGAGTGGGTTCATGGCTCAGTGGGCAAATTGCCAAAGAACTTACAAAACCAATCATTTCAAGTATCAAGAAAGCAGCATCTGTTTGTACTAAGCTATATTTATGGGCATCTTTCACAGTGGCTGCTTCTGTGTTTTTTTTTGAAAAGTCACTTAGCAATCTAAATGTTACTTTTACTTCTCTGACCAGTCAGTGAAAAAGGTAATTCAAATAAGCAGCAGAAAAGCTACTCCCCTGAAGCAGATCGAGAATTTTATAAAAAAATTAATTCTGCACTGGCGAGTCGTAAGCATTGAGCATTAAATAACAAATTCACATACACAGGGTCAATATAATTTACGCTGCGAGTTGGACCTGTGGCGAAAAGGGCCTACCCTGAGCTGTTGCTCAGCAACTTCGAAGGGTAGCAGCCTCATGGGGGGCCCAATCAGCCCCAATAGGACCTGCATTAAGCCGTTGATGACATGGGCCTACACCCATTGGAATTTAGAAGAATGGGAGGTGATCTTATTGAAACATAAAAGATACTGAGGGGGCTCGACAAGGTAGATGCAGAGAGGATGTTTCCCCTCGTGGGGAAATCTAGAACTCGGGGGCATAGTTTCAGAATAAAGGGTCGCCCTTTTAGAACTGAGATGAGGAGGAATTTTTTCTCTCAGAGGGTCGTAAGTCTGTGGAATTCTCTGCCCCAGAGAGCCGTGGAGGCTGGGTCATTAAATACATTGAAGGTGGAGATAGACAGATTTTTGCAAGATAAGGGAGTGAAGGGTTATGGGGAGCGGGCAGGGAAGTGGCTTTGAGCCCAAGATCAGCCATGATCTTATTGAATGGCGGAGCAGGCTCGAGGGGCCAAGTGGCCTATTCCTGCTCCTATTTCTTATGTTCTTAAAATCCTGGTTCACAAAAGTGGACTTGGATGTTTAGGACATCCAGATGGTTGGCAGGTCACAAAATGCTTCCATCATGTTGAAGGTAGATATCTGTCGAATAGGAAAATCTGAGGGTTGGGGTGATGGCTACTGGAGGGCATACTCAGATAGCCAGTATTTAATGGCTACCTTGAGTTGCAGAGAGAAGGCAGTTGCGGCTGAAGCTCCAAATCTACAACTGGATGGTGTTCAGTGTGTATCCATGGTGCAGAGGATAGATGGAATACGCTGCTACCTTTCATTATGAGTTGTGTTTCGGAGCAACTCCTAGTATCTGCTGTCTGCCTTGAGAGGGCTTGAACATGCACATGTCAGTTATTTAATGACCGACTAATAACTATACACGTGGGGAGGGGGCAAGTGAGTGGAGTCTCTTTGGCACTAAAACAAAAGGAAGACGTGCATTTGTGAAGGAATAAGCCATATTCAGAAAAATACACCATTCTATGAAATAATTCTAGCCTTATTAAAACATGACAAACTGGGCTTGAAAATCTGGAAGCCTCAACAATGGAAAAGCTGTAAACAGCATACAGGCTATTGAGATAAGATCAGTTGTTGACACTGAATCAATAGCCTTGTTGAAACAGAAGGTTGGAGGCTCCTGACATCTGAGTCTTTGGAAAAAAGACAATGGTACACCCAGTTAAGGTGTTTTAAAGTACACTTTGTAAACAAACACAGAAAATTAAGAAACATATGCCTTCGTGGGAATGGCATCAAGTGGGGGAGGCACCAGCCGTCACATTGTTTTTGTGTTGAACTTAGAACACCTAGGAGACACAATTCTGTGTTGCAACCAGCTGAGGTGACTTAAGAATTGCATAAAAGATCTTGGTAAGAATGACATCAAATAGATGCACCTGCTGGTCACATCGTTTTTATGATAAGCTCCGAACACCTAAAGGAGAGACACGAGTCTGCAATGCTACCAGCTGAACTGACTGTAAGAACAGAAGGGATCAGCAGAAAAATGACTAGAGATAATTAGCTTACATCAGCAGAAAACTTCAAAGGATATAAAAATTGAACTTTCAAATGGGATGATAGTCTTGCTGTAAAGGGGCAAAGCGATTCTCGGCTTCAGAGGCAAGCTCTGTAAGTCTACAACTCTTTGTATCTTGGGGATCAAGGTACTTGTATTTGATTTTGGTGGATATCCTGGAATAAACTAAGAACTCTAAAACTAGCGAAGTTAAAATTTGAGAATAAGGATCTCTGATAATAGAATTGTAAGATTTTTGTATTTGGAACTGTTAATGTTGCGATTGAATCACCAACTGTAAATTACATGTCGGTTCTTTAATAAATCTATATATTTTTAGAATTGTCTCACATAAGACTTCTGTATCAAACTCGCAAACTCAATCTCTGTACGCTCTTTCGTGAGGAGTTGCAGAATTCTGAGGGAGTTTTCCGGGCCCTCATAATATCCAGAACATTACAGTCTAGCTAAACTTATTAAAAGTGCTATCTGAAGGACGGTAACATCTTCAGGTTGTTCCTTTCCTTTAGGGAGAGATGGTCTGGACCTTTCGACCCAATTAAGCGTCTTTAGGATTCGGCTACCTCAAACTTTAGTTGAAAGTGAACGTCTGGGGAATACGCCTGATCCGGGGTAGCCCTAAAGGGGCTAGGACTAGTAATTATCCCTTCACATTTATATAGCACCTTTCACAACCTCAGGATGTCCCAAAGTGCTTTATAGCCAAAGAAGTACTTTGAAGTACAGTCACTGGTGTAATGTAGGAAATACGGCAGCCAATTAGTGCACAACAAGGTCCCACAACAGTAATGTGATAATGACCAGGTAATCTATTTTAGTAAGGTTTGTTGAGGGATAAATATTGACCAGGACACCATGGTGAACCTCCCTGCTCTTCTTCAAAATAGTGTCATGGGATCTTTTATGTCCATCTGAGAGGGCAGATGGGGCCTCAGTTTAACGCCTCCTCCAAAAGACAGCACCTCCAACGGTATAGTAGTCCCTCAATACTGCACTGAGTTGGCTCCAAGATAATGGAACCTGTCAATGAGAGCTTGGCACTGAATCAATCCTTTGCAGTAGACTCAGAGAACCTTAGAATGCTTTTGATGATTGACCATCCAGCCTAGGTCATTGATGAGACCCGAAGAGGGTAGACCTGTCACTGGGGGCTGGGATTCTTTCCACTCGGCTTCAGATAACGATGCAAGCCAGTTCTCTCATGGGCAAGATGGTCCGACATGGACAAGCAATGGGAAGCCTACTAATGCCCCAGGCTCTTTGCTTGTGTAGCTTTAGCTGGTTAAACTCCAGCAGTACCCCTAAATACACTTGAGGTCGGCCTAAGCTTTGGCTTTGCCAATCTTTGCCTGTTTTTTAGACTCAAGTAATTAGTGTGTGTCTGTATAGGGAGATAATGTGCACTCCACATTAAGGTAACCAGAAACTCTACTTATGGGGATTTTTTTTAATAGTTTGGCTTGGTGACTCTTAAGCATGACGATGGGCTTCCATGCATGTCAGACAACCAGCTGACTAAAAAATATCTAATTTAAGCAACAATTTTTTTTTCTTCAAATGTAATTACTAGTTTAACAATACTATAAGGCAGCCATTAACAGAGGAGTGCAAGACTTGTGATTCTTTTCACACTTGGTTGCTTTAGCCATTACAGAAATAAAAAAACAGAAAAGCAGAGCTAAGACATTAAGCCTACAGCATGATAAGCAGAATCACGGTGGTAAATGTCAGAGTTGAATAGGATTGCCTGCTGAGGGAGTCTGCTAGCCTCTGTTTCACTGGGTGTGCATTCTGGCTTAAGTGCCGATTTAACATTGGACATTGTGCAAGCAGAATTATTTTGAGTTCCAAGTAGAATAATGCTACTTTTTTTTTACAAGTATGTTTCTATTATATGAGCTGACAATCGCTATGAGCCATCTTGTGTTTTCTGGTTGAATCATAAGATTCCAGCCCTGCAGGATTATGCCAAGACAGGCAAATTTTGTCCTTTGACAAGAGATGCTTTCATCAACATTCACAGCGAATGCTGCAGTATGACTAAGAATATCAGCAGAGGCTCACAGTTTCTTAAACGCAGTAACAGCAGTAGTAATTTTACTTAAGCACCAAGAAATTATAAATGAACAGAAAGTCTGATCCTTTTCATGAATGATATTGATCTGAAAATGACAAGTTACAATAATGAAGGGGGTTGAGTGGATTTCATACTTGCAGAGGCCCCATGTTAATTTGGGCATAAGTGATGACATTGTTCATGCACATACAAGCTTGCATTCAATGAGAATTCCATAGATGTCAACAATTCATCAACATAGTTTTGGAGGTGCAAAATGAATGGAAATTAATCTGTACCTTCTGCTATGATAGCATTCAGTTTACAGGGTTACCTTTTTCAGAATACATATTGTTTCACATATTATACATATACACCTATTAAATAATGAAATAATTTACTGTACAATGCTGTGGTTATTACATTTATTGAAAACATTCTTATCCAGTATATGTCTCAATCATTCAAATTTAAATGTTTTCAGAATGGTTTTTCTCGGTCCCAGAATATATAGATTGCCCAGTGCAGTCTAGTCAACAACAAAAAACTCAGCAAGGGATTAAAATTTTTCTGTGCTCAACTTAACGTACTACTCATCGCATTCGTATCAAATACCTGTCTGATCTATTTTATTTTAAGTGGATTTACAAGTTAACTAGCTAATTTGAATACAGGAATTTCAACCCATATACGTTTAAGCTTGCAATTACATTGCATTGCATTACATACACAGCACAGAAAACAGGCCATTCGGTCCAACCAGTCCATGCCGCGTTTATGCACCACTCACACGTCCTCCCATCTTTCCTCATCTAACCCAATCAGCATAACCCTCTATTCCCTTTTCCCTCATATGCTTATCTAACTGCCCCTTAAATGCATCTATACTATTCGCTTCAACCACTCCCTGTGGTAGTGAGTTCCATATTCTCACCACTCTCTGGGTAACAAAGTTTCTTCTGAATTCCCTATTTGATTTCTTGGTGACTATCTGATATTGGCTTCTAGTTTTGCTCTTCCCCACAAATGGAAACACTTGGGCCACGATTTTGCCGGTGCTCAGAGGCGGAGGCGGGTCAAAGGTTAAAATCATTTTGATTGACGGCGGGTTGCGATCCCGCCGTCAACCTGCCTCCAAACAACTTTCCCAAGTGTCGGGTCCCCGATTTACGAATGGACCCGACACCTAGTGGTGGGAAGAGGATTAAAGGCAATTACCTGCCTATTAACAGGTAGTTGCCAGTAGTTGACAACCTATTTTTGAATTTTGCCACTTCTGGCTTGGGTTTCCCGACATCCGGACACCACGCCAGGTAAGTGTGGTGTGTTGTGAGTCTACTGTAATGTTTCTGGATTGATGACAGCTGCAGAAGTGGTGTGAAGGATCGACTGTTGCACATGGTGAGTCACAGAGGAAAGAAAATGTTGTGAACTGCATTTTTAATACATTTACACTTTTATTAGGTTACAAGTTTTTAAATCCATGTCCAGTGCCACCTCACTGGTTGAACCTCTCTCACCAGTGACAGATCACTTCTGCCACCTCACCTGCAGCTGCCATCAATTCCAGTCTATGGAGGGAGTCATTGGAGAGCCTGGGTGCAAGAGGTCACCTTTGTAAAGTGATTGTCAGTGTTTTCAGCACCTCAATGCTGTCAAACACTGAGAAAACAACCGTCAAAATAAAATTGTACGTGGTCCCTTCAAGGAAACTGGCAGATGACGCGTCATCAAATGACGTCATCTGACCCACTTCCTCTTAATTGGCCGGCAAGCCCACAGGGCGGGCTTAACAAAATCAATCGAGGCAAAATCATGTCTGTGGGCCGGATGCAGCTGGGGGCGGGACTGGAAGCCGGAAACCACCTGACCCGCACCCAACCCACCTCCATTGATAAAATTGCAGCCAGAGTCTCTGTATCCACTCTATCAAAAACTTTCATAATTTTAAAGAGCTCTATTAGGTCACCCCTCAGCCTTCTCTTTTCAAGAGAAAAGAGACCCAGCCTGTTCATCCTTTCCTGATAGGTATACCCTCGCATTTCTGGTACCATCCTTGTAAATCTTCTCTGCACCCTCTCCAGTACCTCTATATCTTTATAATAAAATTCAAGCAGAACTGTATGCAATACTCCTAGTGTGGTCTAACCAAGGTTCAATACAAGTTTAGCATAACTTCTCTACTTTTCAATTCTATCCCTCTAGAAATAAACCCTAGTGCTTGGTTTGCTTTTTTTATGGCCTTGTTAACCTGTGTCGATACTTTTACTGATTTGTGTATTTGTACTCTGAGATCCCTTTGCTCTTCTACCCCATTTAGATTCGTATTTTCCAAGTAATATGTGACCTCTCTATTCTTCTTACCAAACTGTAATACCTCACATTTATCTGTGTTGAAATTCACTTGCCAATTATATGCCCATTCTGCAAGTTTATTAATGTCTTCCTGTAATTTGTTGCAGTCCTCCTCAGTATTGACGACCCCCCCCCCCCCCCAATTTGGTGTCATATGCAAATTTAGAAATTGTGTTTTTGATTCCAAATTGTTAATATAAATTGTGAACAGCAGTGGTCCCAGCACTGATCCTTGTGGAACACCACAATCATACATGAGTTATATTTTTGAATGAATTGAAGTAGTGAACTTCTGATGGGCTGGTCGCAAATTGTGTGGACATGTTGCACTATGGATTGATAGAGAAACAATCTTCAATCAACATGCCACCTGCAAGCCTACGACAGAATAGTATTCAAGGATTGGGAAACAGGTTTCTGCCCATCGGCTGGGAACCTATAATAGGGGAGACTAAATACTGAACACCTGACACAAGTGTCAAAACATTTGATTGAGTGTTTTTTTTTTAATTATAAGGCAATGCTGTGGTACTTTGGGATGGTTGTCCCAATGAGCCATGGTGTGACAAGACACAAATCTACGCCTATAATTTCAAACACGTGCTGATGATTTATCCAGACAGCCATGGAGGTGACAAGAGAAGTCTCCGAAGTTTCCAAAAGGAAGAAAAGGGAAATAAGAGAATAGGTCAGCTTGGGAGTATGTTTCCTAGAGGCTGGCTATAAAGCAACCAAGGCAAATATCTGCAAGCAATGGCTTGGGAGCAGGGCACCTTTCAGTTCTCTCGACTCGGGAACAATACATGATGGAAGGGAAAGAAAAAAGGTTAGGAAAACAAGTTGTAAATTTGAGGAAGATTGGTGCAGGGGCTGGAAAACCAGACTAAGTTGGATACAATGTGATGACTGATTGATTGACTGAGCCTAAGCTTTTGTCACAAGACTGATCTGGAAAAGAAACGGCAATCCCAGCTCATCTATTCAGAAAAAGCCCACGGCATCCAACTGTTTCTTGAATAATTTCAAGGGTTATTTCCTCCACGACCGTAATCAGAATCCACTCCAGATGTTGCTGCTCTTTAGATGTTTTTATATTACATTAATGCAGCCGGGTTCCTGAAGCATGGGATTTCATGTAGCAACGGAAAGCCCAATAGAAAACTGCCAGGACTTGCCAAGACCAGTAGCCCAGGCGACCGGCTAAAAATTAGACTTCCCAGCAGCTTTTCATTTGGCTTGCTGCATGAGAGCCACACCTGGAGAATCTGGCTGCACCAATGCGGGTCCTCATGTCGAGTGCCATCCTGACATCAGTACTGAACTTATCCTTGAATCTGTGGCCTCGAGTGCTAGTGTCACATTTAATTTTGAGAGAGCAATTTCCATCACCACTGAATGCTCCTGATACAAAAAATAAGAATTCTAAGTGAATCGTAGTCTAGTAACAAAACTGTACTTTAAAATTAAGCATAGTTATAATTGCTATGTAATTAGGTAGAAAATTTGGAAAATAAAAGCTATTCATGTCTGCTAGAGAGGTTGATTTCTTTGAGTGGAAGATTGTTATAATGGTCTGGAATATTGCAGGCGCTTCTGACAACAATATTTTTTCTTAAAATCATACATGCTGCTTGCCACAAGGCAAACATTCCAAACATAGTTATTAAGAGAGTCAAGGCTATTTGATTACTTGAATAATCTCTTGGTACCTTGTTACTCCATAGGTTTTCCTGCAGGCAATTATAGTGATTCCATTTCATACACCGCCTTTCAGGCTGCCTGCTGCTGTAATGGTGCCTTTGTAACACTTAGTTATGCAAAGTATTGGTATGCTTAGCTCTCTTTGATTACAGTTCATCAATTGTTTTCAGGGCAAACAGTCTGAAATAAAATATTCTACCTCCAGTTGTTCTCACCTCCTGTTTATTGGTGTAGTACCAGTTTTATATCTGTATTGTTACACCTTAACCCCACAAGAGAATCAGTGCTAATATAAGCTGTAACTGGTGCCATGCTTCCAGGCTCGACCTGCAAGAAATTACCTTCAGGATGCAAAGTTTAAGGGCTGGATTTTCTCAGTGGTGTCGGGATGGTGGCGGGAGAGCTGGTTGCCGGGTTCCGGTCCCACTCCCGGCTGCAGCCGCTCTGTCAAAGGGATTTTCCATTGGTTGGCCTTGTTAAGCTCGCCCTGCGAGCTTCCCGGCCAATTAACAGAAAGTGGGTCCGATGACGTCATTTGATGACGCGTCATCAGCCGGTTTCCTTAAAGGGACCACGGCCACATTGAGTTTGACAGTTGTTCTGTCAGTGTTTTACAGCATTGAGGTGCTGCAAACACTGACAAGCACAGCACAGAGGCGGACGGTTGCACCCAGGCTCTCCAATGACTCCCTCCATATGCTTATGGAGGGAGTCACAGCACGCAGGGAGGTTCACTTCCCTTCCAAGGGCGGAAGAGACCTCCCCAGGACACCAACGCTGCCTGGTTGCACATTGCACAGGAGGGCAAAAGCAGGGATGTTGTCAGGGGTCCCTGGCTGCAGTGGCGCCAACCTTTCAATGATCTCAGTGGATCACAAAATGTTACTGCAAAGCCGCACTCAAACTCACCCTGCTGTGCCACTCAACACATCCCCATCACTTTGCCTTCCATACCCTTCTCCTGCACATCCTTACTCACACCAACTTAGCTTGCACCTCCGCCCATCCCTCTCTATCTACATTATCACTTCCCCATCTCACTAGCCACCCCTCACACTCACCCTCATCCTAGTCCAAGCATACCAACTAACAACACACAAGGGTAGGCACTTGAGAGGTTTAGCCAATGCCCATGTGAAGTTTCTGGTAATGTGTTGTCATACAGTGAAATCTATATTTTCAACACTGCCCCTTATTGGACATATCTGTGCGCATCTTGAGAAGTGTCTTACTGAGTCCCAGTGAATGTTGAGACATAACTTTCCCCCCGCTATAGTGATGAGTGTGCATGGAATGGCTTGGACATTAAAGGGATGCTTTACGGTGCTGGTGTGGGATGGTGTCAGCCCAGTGCATCATGTAGCAACCAGGGTGTACAGCATCAAATGAAGTAAATCTGGCCATGGTGATGCCATCGCTGGCCTCCCGGGCAGCAATGTTGTTAGGGGCTGATGCCCTGTGTCCTGTGCAGCATCAGCGGAGAAGGTTGGTGTTGTTGTTGGTACTGCTGGTGTGCCTGGTGATGTTGGTGTTGGGGCTGAATGTGGAAGGAATCAGAGGACCAAGATGAGATAGTTTCTAGGGCACCAATGTTGCTGCAATAGATGGCAGCTGCAGGTGAGATGACAGAAGCGATCTGACAATGGTGAGAGAGGTTGTTCCAATGAGGTGGCACTGGATATACAGTTGGCTCTAAACACTTGTAAGCTAAAGAAATCTCAATGGGGCAGAAATTCGGCTCGCCACGGGTGAGTACGCACTATGTACTCATCCGTGGACGGAACGAAAGTGTCGGTTTCTTGCATGCACTGCGCATGCGCGGGAAATGGCACTTCCGTTCCCCTGAAGGAAGGGGTTCAGAGGTCGAACGCGCACGCCGGAGGGCCAGTGCGTTCGCCTCGCACTTCGTTTTTTTTTTACAGGTTCCTCCGTGAAGGTAAACACGGAGAAGATGCACATTGAAAAAGGAGGCGCAAGGCCTTCTTTTAACAAGGTAAGTGTTGATTTTATTAAAATTTAAACATTTTTTTCACAGATTTATCTTTTTAAATTACTTTAAAGAAAGGTAAGTTTAGTTTTAGCCCCGTTAAAAAGTGTAATTAATTTTTTCAAAAATTTTAATTTTTGTTTAAAATAGTTAATGAATGTAATTTATAGTTATTTTAAAAATGTGATAAAAAAAAATTATTTGTAGTTTTAGGGATGTTTTGGGGCCGATCTGTATTCATAGATTTGACAGGTCCTGTCAAATCTATGAATGAAAGATGGTCTGCTGCCATTGGCTCGCCATGGCCCACATGATCCCAGGGGACGCATCGCACTAACTGCGCCCCTGGGATACACAAGCACTGCGCGCCGGCAGTTGGAGGAGGCCCAGGACCGGAATCCCCCATGGGCCCAGGGGTCAACGGCAGGCACGGTAGGTAGGTGCGGGCGCGATCCTTGCACCCGCGGAAAGCCAAGGAGCCGAATTTCTGGCCCTATATGTCTTACAAATGAAGTAACCAACAGTTTCTGTGCTCTGAAACTGACCATCTGCAACATGGCATCCTTGACACCACTTCTGCAGCTGTCAGCTTATCAGAAACATCAGAGCAGACTCAACTCACGCCAGGGTGAGCTGGCGTGTTCCCCGAGCAGCGGGTAACCCGCTGGGGAGCACGTAAAATTGGAAGGAAGCCTCAAAATACTATTAAATTGGCTCCTAACAAGCCATTTAATGAGCTCAATTGTCTCCCCCGCTGCTTGGTGTCGGGTCAGTTCTGCGCAGACAGACCCGACACCTGGGAGACTCACGTGGAGGCGGGTTGACAGCGGGTTTCCTACCCACTGTCAATCTTTGCTATTTTGAAAGGGGACCTGCCTCCAAACCCACATTCTGAGCGCCGGCAAAATCCAGCCCTGAGAGTCAGTCAGCAAGGTAGAATAGTTAGCATTACGTAGATGGTTAGGTTCTAATAGTGCTAGGCACCGTCCCCTCTAAGCTGCACTGCCTCCTGCGTGGACTGCCTCCCCCAATGCCCATTCAAATTTTTGCGCATGTGCGCTATCTACAATGGAAAATCCAGTGAGCGGCCTACGTGGGACCTTATAGAATCATAGAGTCATACAGCAGAGAAAGAGGCCCTTCGGCCCATCGTGTCCGCGCCGGCCATCAAGCCATATCTATTCTAATCCCATTTTACAGCACTTGGTCCATAGCCTTGTATGCTATGGCGTTTCAAGTGCTCATCTAAATGCTTCTTGAATGTTGTGAGGGTTCCTGCCTCTACCACCCTTTCAGGCAGTGAGTTCCAGATTCCAACCACCCTCTGGGTGAAAAAGTTTTTCCTCAAATCCCCTCTAAACCTCCTGCCCCTTACCTTGAAACTATGCCCCTTGGTTATTGACCCCTCTACTAAGGGGAAAAGTTCCTTTCTAGCTACCCAATCTATGCCCCTCATAATTTTGTACACCTCAATCAGGTCCCCCCTCAGCCTTCTCTGCTCTAAGGAAAACAACCCCAGCCTGTCCAGATGACTGCGCAGCCGAACATTGGTGGTAGGAGTTAGATTGTATTAATTCACACTTTAGACACACAAAGATACAAGACCCAGCAGTTAGGTGTAGGCTGGTGCGAGAATGGAATGTTAATTGCTGTATGCGCACCAGAACGTCTGGTGAACAACAGGGGAGTGTAAAGGAAGAATAAGCCTCTCTGTAATAAATATCTAGAGAGATAAGGAGATGATGTTCTGAAGGACAACTGTGGTCGTTCATGTGTATGAAATGTCCAGTTAACAATAAACAGATATTAACACTAATGAGCGTGCACGAGAGAGGGAGGTGATCTACGTGACTATTAACGCACTTGCGTATTAACTCTGTGTACTTCTGCATTAACCGCACGCATTAGGAATGTGCTTATGTACTAACCTTATGCTTACCTTGATTAATTAACCATATATAAGTGCAGCACACCAATGCATTTTAGGAACTCTACCTAGTCCTGCACAAAGTTGCCATGTGCAGTCAGAGGACTCTGCTTGCGAATCCCCGATGAGTTCTTTGTTCGTGAAGCAAAAACATTTACTTCGATTTCATGAACACGGCATGTGATGAGTTGTATTACTGTGTTTATTAATAAAGGTTATTAATCAGATATCTCTCTATCTCTTGAGAACACATGACAGCTTTAAAAGTAAAGGACAAGGGTTATCCTAAGCTGAACACAAAGTGGATCTTTTAACATGTGCAGATTAAATCTCATTTTTAAAATGTATTCATTCACGGGATGTGGGTGTCACTGGTCAGGCCAGCATTTATTGTCCATCCCTAGTTGCCCTTGAGAAGGTGGTGGTGAGCTGCCTTCTTGAACCGCTGCAGTCCGTGTGGTGAAGGTACTCCCACAGTGCTGTTAGGTAGGTAGGTAGGTAGGTAGGATTTTAACCCAGCGACGATGAAGGATCGGCGATATATTTCCAAGTCAGGATGGTGTGTGACTTGGAGGGGAACTTGGAGGTGGTGGTGTTCCAAGCGCCTGCTGCCCTTGTCCTTCGACCTGAAACGTTAACTCTGTTTCTCTCTCTACAGATGCTGCCTGACCTGTTGAGTATTTCTAGCATTTTCTGTTTTTATTTACTTTCCCACCTAGCTTTGTATTGTCAGCAAAATTGGATATACCACACTCGGCCCCCTCATCTAAGTCATTGATATAGATTGTAAATAGCTAAGGCCCAAGCACTGATCCTTGCGGCATTCCACTAGTTACACCCAGCCATCCTGAATATGACCCATTTATTCCTACTCTCTGTTTTCTGACCATTAACCAATCCTCAATCCATGCTAATATATTATCCCCAATCCCATGAGCCCGAATCATGTGTAACAACCTCTTGTGCGGCACTTTATTGGATGCCTTCTGAGAATCCATATATGCTACATCCACTGGTTCCCCTTAATCTACCCTGCTAGTTACACCCTCAAAAAGCTCCGCTAGATTTATCAAACACAATTTCCCTTTCATAAAGCCATGTTGACTCTGCCTAATCACAATGGCCCGTAATTTCCGATCCCTACGGGTGTGTACAAGCGAAAACCGGCACTTCTGATCTGTCAAGAATCCTCTTGACAGATCGCACGCCTGCCCTAGAGAAGGGCCTCTGCGGGAGGAGAGTTCCGCTTTCTGCAGAACCTCCGCCCGCTGAAAACTTTAAAAAATCTTATGCCTGCTAAAAGCCTGCTTTTACCAGCATTAGAGTATAAAAAAGTAAAAGGAAAACTTTTTTTCACTTATTTATAATTTTAAAATACTTTTAAAGGTACGTTTATTTTTAGCCCCATAAAAAACTTTAATTATTTTTTTCAAAAAATTAAATTTTTGTTTTAAATATTTAATTTAATGTAATTTTAAATCATTTTAAAAACGTGATGGTTTTTTAAAATTTATTTAATGTTTTGATGTCTTTTTCAGTGATCCACATTCATACTTTTGACAGGTCTACCTGTCAAAAGTATGAAGGGGGATTCCCTTCTCCCATTGGCTCGCCTGGCCCACGTGATCCCAGGGATGCTGTGCAGCTTGGCACAGAGTGAACAACTGGGAGTTTGGTAAATGTGGGAGTTCGGTGATTGGGGGAAGGAGGTGCTTGCTTTTCCTAACTTCTCCCGCAGAGCGGCGGCGGACCTGAGCGGGAACAGACCGAGGCCCAAGAGCGGGGACAAGAGAAAACAGCAGTGTGACATCACAGGTAAGGCAGGTAAGTGATTGGTAGTGACTGTGGACTAAGTTTTAAGTTAACATACAGCATATAACTAAATTTTAAAAACTAAACTTAATTTAATTAATTTAATAAACTAAACGAGGTAAATAATTTGATTAACAATAAACTAATTAATTAAATAAATAAAAGAATGGGAGAACAGGAGATGTGTTGCAGCTGCAATATGTGGGAGCTTGTGGACATTTTTGTCCAGGGCGCCTACATCTGCGGTAAGTGTTTGCGGCTTGAGGACCTTCGGCTCCGAGTTGAGGAGCTGGAGTCCGAGCTGCAGACATTGCGAGACATCAGGGAGGGAGTAAGTTACCTGGACCTTTTGCTCCAGGAGGCAGCCACACCCCTTAGATTAAATACTTTAGAATTGACATGTGGTTAGGGACAGGAGGGTGTGACTGCGAGTGAGGCAGGTACGGGGATCCAAGAGGTAATATTGCAGGAGCCTCAGTCCCTGCACGTGTCCAATAGATTCGAGGTTCTTGCAACCCTTGTGGACAAGTGCGGGGACTGCGGGGAGGACGAGCAAACTGACCACGGCACCGTGATACAGGAAGCCGTTCAAGTGGGGGGGAGTAAAAAGGAGTAAAAAGGTGGTTGTAGTAGGCGACAGTATAGTTAGGGGTTTAGACACTGTTCTCTGCAGTCAGGAGCGTGAGTCCCAAAGGCTATGTTGCCGATGGTAAAGGACATCTCCTCTGGGCTGGAGAAGAACTTGGAGTGGGAGGGGGAGGATCCAGTTGTCGTGGTCCACATAGGTACCAACGACATAGGTAGGACAAAGAAAGAGGTTCTGCTGATAGAGTTTGAGCAGCTAGGGACTAAATTAAAAAGCAGAACCACAAAGGTCAGAGGGGGAGAAATTCAGTGTCGCCCCATTTGGGGCGCAATTATCGGCCGAGCGCAAAGATTAGCGCCTGGTGCTAATTATCGCCTCCGACTGCAAACTTGACTTGATTGGAGTGCTAAATCAGGTGCTTCACAGCTGTCTTAAGGCGCAAAGGCCGAGGAGCAAGGCGCTACCTCGAAGCTCATGTGATGTCAGTCAGCAATGGAACACAGACACAATGGCGCCGGCCAGTTCTTAAAGGGGAGGGTCGATCTTGCTTTCCATCCACATCCTGCTCATTGCAGCCTTGAATCTCGGCCTGGAGAGACCTGTACATCAAAACTGCTGGAAAGAACAATGGAGAGTACCAGGGAAAGAGCTCAGAGTGCAGCCCCCACAGTCTCTTCTAAATCGATACAAGGAAGGGCAAATCAAAATGAACCTGCAAAGTGCTGCTCGGTACCCAAAACTCCTTCACACAGCGTTGAATCACTCCAGAAGTCTCTCTCTCTCTCTCTCTCTCTTTCTCTCTCTCTCAGAATGCATGGTGCAAAAATGTCACCAACAATAAAAGGCAGGAAGCGGTGGCCTTTAAATAGCACTCCCCCAGTCCCTTCCTGACTGCAAAACGCGCCCCTCAACCTGTCGTTGCTAGCGGCAGGCGGTATGGCAGGGGGTGCCACTCAATATTCGCTCCGGGGCGCTACCGGGGTGTAGCACACTCGATTGACGTCACGATCTGCTGGCGCAGGAGATCGTGGCGGTAGTGTTTAGCGCTGCTGCAAAATGTCTAGTTAATTTCACGAGCGGCGCAAACATCGCCGCGCCCGGGTGCTAGTTGCTTGGTGCCCCATTACCGCCCTCTTAAGGCGCTAATGGGAGGCGCAACCAACTGAATTTTTCCCCCATAATTTCTGGATTATTACCGGAGCCACGAGCAAATTGGCATAGGGTCAATAGGATCAGGGAGATGAATGCTTGGCTCAAAGATTGGTGTGGGAGAAGTGGGTTTCGATTCGTGGGGCACTGGCACCAGTACTGGGGAAAGAGAGAGCTGTTCCGTTGGGACGGACTACACCTGAACCATGCTGGGACCAGAGTTCTAGCAAATCGAATAATTTGGGAGGTAGATAGGGCTTTAAACTAAATAAAGTGGGGGGGGGGGGGGGGGGGGGGGGGGTGGGGGGTTGGAGGGTCCCAGTGGAGAGAAATCTAGAATGCTAAAGAGAAAAGACAAGGAAGCAGTGCAGGAAAGTGATTGGGGTAAGGATAGGGACAGAGCGTACAAACAAAGGAGTGCACTAACAAATAGGGTCCGGGTAAGAAAAAATGGTAATAAGACAAATAGGGCCATAGTACAAAAAAATGTTAAGATGTCTAAAAATGTTAAAAAGACAAATCTAAAGGCACTGTATCTGAATGCACAAAGCATTCGTAATAAGGTAGACGAAGTAACAGTGCAAATAGATGTAAACAGATACGATATAATTGCGATTACGGAGACATGGCTGCAGTGTGACCAAGGCTGGGAGCTGAATATCCAAGGATATTTGATATTTAGGAAGGACAGGCAAAAAGGAAAAGGAGGTGGGGTGGTGTTTTTAGTAAAGGATGAAACCAGACCAATAGTGAGAAAGGATATTGGCTCAGAAAATCAAGATGTAGAATCAGTCTGGGTGGAACTAAGAAGCACCAAGGGGCAGAAAACATTGGTGGGAGTTGTCTATAGGCCTCCAAACAGTAGTGGTAATGTCGGGAACAGCATCAAACAGGAAATTAGAGATGCATGTAACAAGGGTACCACAGTAATCATGGGTGACTTTAATCTACATATAGACTGGCCAAACCAAATTAGCAATAATACTGTGGAGGATGAATTCCTGGAGTGTGTACGAGATGGTTTTTTAGACCAGTACGTTGAGGAGCCAACTAGGGAACAGGCTATCCTAGATTGGGTATTGTGCAATGAAAAGGGGTTAATTAATAATCTTGTTGTGCGGGTCCTTTAGGTAAGAGTGACCATAACATGATAGAATTCTTCATTAAGATGGGAAGTGAAGGAGTCCAATCTGAAACTAGGGTCCTAAATCTAAACAAAGGAAACTACAAAGTTATGAGGAGTAAGTTGGCTATGATAGATTGGGGAGCTTCATTAAAAGGCATGATGGTGGATGGGCAATGGCTAATATTTAAGGAACGAATGCATGAATTGCAACAGTTATACATTCCTTTCTGGCGCAAAAACACAAAAGGAAAAGCGTCCCAACCATGGCTAACAAAAGAAATTAAGGATAGTATTAGATCCAAAGAGGAGTCATATAAAGTTCCCAAAGTAGCAAGCCTGAGGATTGGGAGCAGTTTAGAGTTCAACAAAAAAGGACCAAGAGATTGATTACGAGGGGAAAAATAGAGTATGAGAGTAAACTGGCAAGGAAAATAAAAGCGGACTGTAAAAGCTTCTACAAGTATGTAAAAAGAAAAAGATTAGTGAAGACAAAGGTAGGTCCCTTACAGTCAGAAATGGGAGAATTTATAATGGGGAACAAGGAAATGGCAGAGCAATTAAACAAATACTTTGGTTCTGTCTTCACAGAAGAGGACACAAATAACTTCCCTGAAATGCTAGGGAACCAAGGGTCTAGTGAGAAGGAGGAATTAAAGGAAATTAGTATTAGTAAAAAAATAGTGCTGGACAAATTAATGGGACTGAAAGCTGATAAATCCCCAGGGGCTGATAATCTGCATCCCAGGGTACTAAAAGAGGTAGCCATGGAAATAATGGATGCATTGGTTGTCATCTTCCAAAATTCTATAGATTATAGAACAGTTCCTGCAGATTGGAGGGTGGCAAATGTAACCCCATTATTTAAAAAAGGAGGGAGAGAGAAAACAGGGAACGACAGACCGGTTAGCCTAGCATCAGTCGTAGGGAAAATGCTAGAGTCTATTATAAAGGATGTGATAACAGGACACTTAGAAAATATCAACAGGATTAGACAATGTCAGCATGGATTTATGAAAGGGAAATCATGTTTGACAAACCTACTGGCGTTTTTTGAGAATGTAACTGGTAGAATAGACAAGGGAGAACCAGTGGATGTAGTGTATTTGGATTTTCAGAAGGCCTTTGATAAAGTCCCACATAAGAGGTTAGTGTGCAAAATTAAAGCACATGGGATTGGGGGTAATATACTGGCATGGATTGAAAATTGGTTAACAGACAGGAAACAGAGAGTAGGAATAAATTGGTCTTTTTCATGGTGGCAGGCGGTGACTAGTGGGGTACTGCAGGGATCAGCGCTTAGGCCCCAGCTATTCACAATATATATCAATAATTTCGATGAGGGAACCAAATGTAATATTTCCAAGTTTGCTGATGACACGAAACTAGGTGAGATTGTGAGTTGTGAGGAGGATGCAAAGAGGCTTCAAGGCGATTTAGACAAGTTGAGTGAGTGGGCAAATACATGGCAGATACAGTATAACGTGGATAAATGTGAAGTTATCCACTTCAGTAGGAAAAACAGAAAGGCAGAGTATTATTTAAATGGTGATAGATTGTGAAATGTTGATGTACAAAGGGACCTGGGTGTCCTTGTACACCAGTCACTGAAAGCAAACATGCAAGTGCAGCATGCAGTTAGGAAGGCAAATGGTATGTTGGCCTTCATTGCAAGAGGATTTGAGTACAGGAGCAAGGATGTCTTACTGCAGTTATACAGGGCCTTGGTGAGACCACACCTGGAGTACTGTGTGCAGTTTTGGTCTCCTTACCTAAGAAAGGATATACTTGCCATAGAGGGAGTGCAGCAAAGGTTCACCAGACTGATTCCTGGGATGGCAGGGCTGTCGTATGAGGAGAGATTGGGTCGACTAGGCCTGTATTCACTAGAGTTTAGAAGAATGAGAGGGGATCTTGTGGAAATGTATAAAATTCTGACAGGGCTAGACAGACTGGATGCAGAGAGATGTTTCCCCTGGCTGGTGGGTCTAGAACGAGGGGTCACAGTCTCAGGATACGGGGTAGGACATTTAGGACTGAGATGAGGAGAAATTTCTTCCCTCAGAGGGTGGTGAACCTGTGGAATTCTCTACCACAGACAGCTGTGGAGGCCAAGTTACTGAATATATTTAAGAAAGGAGATAGATAGATTTCTAGACACAAAAGGCATCAAGGGGTATGGGGAGAGAGTGGGAAAAGGTATTGAGATAGAGGATCAGCCATGATCATATTGAATGGCGGAGCAGGCTCGAAGGGCCGAATGGCCGACTCCTGCTCCTATTTTTCTATTTTTCTATGTTTCTATGCTTGTGAATCGCATGCGCCCCTGGGATACGTGGGCCCTGCGCATTTCGTCGTGGAGAGGCCCGGGAGCGGAAATGGCTGGACCTCGGGAGTCCTCAGGTAAGGGTGTTGATTATTTCCAGATCGGAGGCCTCCGCACGCAGGAAGCCTCCGATCGGAAAATACGGGCCATTGTGATTTTCCAAGCTTGTTCTGGAGCACAATTCTTCAGCACTACAGCTGGGATGTTGTGGGGGCCCGTGGCCTTTGCTGTTCCACATACATGTGTTATCTTGCAACTGATCCACTATAACCCACTTTTAATTTTTTTTGAATCACAGGAGATGCAGTCCAGAATTACATAGGTCATACAGCACAGAAACAGGAAAATTCAAGTTGGCTTGCTATTTAAGATTTCTTCACTAATGAGGAATGAGTGTAAAATGTCAGCTCATTTTCTTTCCCTTAGCAGTCAAGATTTCTTCGACAGGATAGCATTTTTGCACTGACAACTGCACCCATTGTGAACTACTATAAAAGAGATAGCTTGTCAGGAAAGCCCAAATGACTTACCAAGATTAGATAGTCATGAACTTTTCACCCCCACAAATTCACCCTAGCGACCATGGCAGCACGGAAGATTCAGAAGACAGGTCAGTATAGATTATGTAAAAGATCAGGGAGATAATTAAATTGCCCCCAAGGTCAATTCACTGCCAGTGAATAATTAATGACCATTTAAAAGTAAGGAAGAACCTTTTGCTATTTTACCAAAAATTGCCTTTTAACTATGCAACAAATGAGGCCCATTAAATCTATCTCTGGGGTACTTTTAGCTTCTTCCATTCTCAACAGTAAAACAACTAAGGGAAAAATAAAGTAGATGGTGAAAACATTATAGCATGCACAGCCATTGAGTCAACGTAGCTTTGGGTGTAATAACCAAGTTATTTTTATTAGATCACACTTGGAGTAGTTATTCAGGAAGAAGATGTGGTGCTTCGTGTTCTGTCATGGAACAAAATAATTACTAGATCAGAGCCAATATTCGCATAATGTTGGAATTGTGTCCGATCTTCAAAGGAAGTTGTTCTGTATCAAATGATGATTTAGCATTCCTGTGGCATTTAATTGAGCTGAATCGTTTAAATGTGAAAAGAATCAACTTGTTTTCAGTATACAGGAAACTCTCGTTTAAACGGCACCTAAATATCCGGAACGCTCTAATAACCGGCAGAATTCATACTCCGAAAACTACAGTATACAGTCGTTTATAAGTTTTGTTTTACTGTTAAGTAATTAAAGAGTTATGGATTACCCTCAACTGGCATTACTGTATTTCATGTAACTTTACCTGAGGAAGGGGCGATAGCTCCGAAAGCTTGTAATTTTAAATAAATCTGTTGGACTATAACCTGGTGTTGTGCGACTTCTCATTTTTGTCCACCCCAGTCCAACGCCGGCATCTCCGCATCATGTATTTAATCAAGCATCTTCCACCATCCATTTAACACAACATTCTGTAGGGGAGTACCCAATTATACTGCACATTTCTTGATTTTTTTATTTTTGTTTGTTAAAAATAGCCTTGTTAGATATACCTCTCCGTTATCCAGAATTTTTAATCAACCGGCACCATCCCGGTCCCGTCGGTGCCGGATACCAAAGAGTTTCCTGTATTTAATGCTGTAGAGATGAATCTGAATAAGCACTTTAGAAATAGGTTGCTTCCACCCATATTCCGTAGGCTTGAGCTGTAAGCAGATGCCAAGAACTGTGAAAGGCAAACTGGGGAACCTTGCTGCTATCAGAGGGTGCAAGAGAGCTTGAGACCCTTAACGTTCTACGCTGCATCTAATATTGTATCTACCAATTTAGCATGAGTGTCAAACACCATGGAATTTTAACCCCCCCCAGGGAAAGGGGGGATTAAATTCTTAAAAATCTGAAACCCGACCCCAATGTGCCTACCTCTGGTTTAACCGGGTGGGTTGGGGGGGCAGCCGGGTAACCGGTTCTCGAGGGGCAAGTCAGTAATTTAATTATGTTAATGAGGCTGCATGCCTCCGATTTTAGCAGCCCTTTAGATTTAACGGTTGTGGGCCGGGTTTCCAAGGGTTCGGGAAACCTGGCAACCGAAGCGAGGCGAGAATGGCCGGATCCAGCAAGTGAGTGCTTTTTAAAGCACTGCTTGTGGGCTAGTAGGAGGAGGAGTGCTTTCCCCCAGACTCCCAAGCTAACCTGCTGTGATATGCTTCCCTCCCTCCCTGTAATCTGCCGGACTCACCCACTCTGCGATCTCTATCCCCAGCCCCGCACCCCCCCACCGCCGCCCCCACTCCACAATTTCTAACTCTCTCCTCTCCGGTCCATAGCTGTAGCTTTCTAGCACAGGCCTTCCGGCCCGACAGCCAGCCAGCCAGTCTCTCTCAATCTGGCCAGCTGCCAGCCAGGAAATGGAGAAAAAAAATTCAATTGAGTTCCTGCCGTTAAATATGGCAGGACCTCTGCATTTCTGGGTTTCCCGGCCGCTACATGTACCGTCCCTGCTCCATCCCCGTCTCCCCGTATTATAAGAACATAAGAACATAAGAAATAGGAGCAGGAGTCGGCCATTCGGCCCTTCGAGCCTGCTCCACCATTCAATGAGATCATGGCTGATCTTCTGCCTCAATTCCATTCACCGGCCCTATCGCCATATCCCTTGATGCCCTTACTAGTCAGAAATCTATCGACTTCTGTTTTGAATATACCCAATGACTGAGCCTCCACTGCCCTCTGAGGTAGAGAATTCCAAAGATTCACCATCCTCTGTGTGAAGAAATTTTATCTCATCTCAGTCCTGAATGGCCTACCCTTTATCCTGAGGCTGTGGCCCCTTGTTCTAGACTCCCCAGCCAAGGGAAACATTCTCCCAGCATTCACCCTATCAAGCCCTGTAATAATTTTGTATGCTTCAATGAGATCCCCTCTCATTCTTCTGAATTCAAGAGAATACAGGCCTAGTTTACTCAATCTCTTCTCATACGACAGTCCCGCCATCCCAGGAATCAATCTTGTGAACCTTTGTTGCACTCCCTCTATGGCAAGTATATCCTTCCTTAGGTATATCAGGGCCCACGTGCTTGTCTATGAATTATTCTTTTTAATGTGTTATGCTCTCATATTTTTTCCAGTTGTAGCCTATTTAACAGCTGGTCTCAAGCCCAGACTACTCCATAGATTTTATTGATATCCCTCGGTGAACAGCCAATCTTTGTGTTCATTAGGAAGGCATTGAGTACCCTTTATATAAAATGAATCAGAACAGACAAAGAAACTAGACTTGAATACATTATGATTAATCCATAACCAGAGCGGACTCAGAATCAAGTTATGACGATAAACATTTGCAGTGCATCAGAATTGCACATCCAAGGATCTTACTTTATTTTATGCGGTCGCGTTCAGAACTTCTCCCTCATAAGAGTTTCAAAAGTGTGAAATAAAGGACACGAGCATGGATAAGGAATCATCAACGATTGATGTCCCATTCCTTATTTGGCATCTCTCCAAAAATATAAATCCATGTGAAGGAATATACGGTGCAATCTATTTTTTCTTATTTTGTTTTTGATTTAAAGTGAGACTTTCCTTTTATCAGACTGCATATGACACGGAAAAACTCCTACAACAACAACTTGCATTTGTATAGCACCTTTAAAAGGTAGTAAAACATCCGAAGGCGCTTCACAGGAGTGTTACCAGACAAGACTTTGCACCGAGCCACATAAGGAGCTATTGGGACTGGCGACCAAAGGCTCGGCCAGAGAGGTAGGTTTTAAGGAACATCTTAAAGGAGGAGAGGTAGAGAGGTGGAGATGTTTAGGGAGGGAATTCCAGAGCTTAGGGGCTGGACGGCTGAAGGCATGGCTGACAATGATGGGCGAAGGAAATTGGGGATGCACAAGAGGCCAGAATTGGAGGAACGCAGAGTTCTAAGAGAGTAGTAGGGCTTGAGGTGGTTACAGAGATAGGGAGAGGCGAGGCCTTGAAGAGATCTGAACGTTAGGTTGAGAATTTTGATTTCAAGGTGTTGCTGGACTGGGAGCCAATGTAGGTCAGCGAGGACAAGAGTGATGGGTGAGTGGGACTTGGTGCGAGTTAGCATGCAGACAGCAGATTTTAGGATGCATTCAGGTTTAAAGAGGGTGGAAGATGGGAGGCCGGCCAGGGGAGCATTACAAAGTATTTACAGCACAGAAACAGGCCATTCGGCCCAATAGCTCCACACAAGCCTCCTCCCAACCCTCCTTCATCTAACCCCATCAGCATATCCTTTCCATTACTTTCTGCCTCATTTGCTCATCGAGCTTCCCCTTAAACGTATCTGCTATTCACCCCAACCACTCCCTGTGGTAGCGAGTTTCACATTCTAACCACTCTCTGGGTAAAGAAGTTTCTTGTGAATTACATATTGGATCTATTTGTGACTACCTTATATTTATGGCTCTTTGTTCTGGTCTCATCCGCAAGTGGAAACATCTCTACATCTACACCTTCAAGCCCTTTCATAATCTTAAAAGGCCTCTATCAGGTCACCCCTCAGCCTTTTCTTTTCTAGAGAAACGAACCACAGCCTGTTCGATCTTTCGTGATAGGTATAACCTCTCACTTAGTAAGTCTTTTTGTGCACCTTCCCAGGGCCTCGATGTTTTTATATATGTTGTTTTTATAATATGGAGACCAGAATTGTTCAGTGTGGTCTAACCAAGGTTCTATACAAGTTCAACATACCTTCTCTGCTTTTCAATTCAATCCCTCCAGAAATGAACCCCAGTGCTGTTTGTTTTTTTTTAAAAAAAGGCCTCATTAACCTGCGTCGCTACTTTTAGTGATTTGTGCATCTGTACCCCAAGATCCTTCTGCTCCTCTGCCCCATTTAGACATTTATTTTGAGGAATTTGTGACCTCATTCTTCCCACCAAAATGTACTACCTCACACTTATCTATGAAGTTCATTTGCCAATTACATGCCCATTCTACAAGTTTCTAAATGTCTTCATGTATTTTGTCACAGTCCTCTGTATTAACCACACCCCCAGCCCACAAATTTTGATGTCATCCACAAATTTTAAAATTGTACTTCCGATTCTTAAATCCAAATCATTTATGTAAATGGTGAACAACAGTGGTCCCAGCAAAGATCCTTGCGGACCACTTCACACCACTCACCAATCTGAGTAACTACCTTTAACTCCTACTCTTTTCTGTTTTGTAGCAAGCCTGTATCCATTCTGCTACTTGTCCCGACTCCACATGTTCTGACCTTAATCAAGAGTCTACTATGCGGTAGCTTATCGAAGGCCTCTTGGAAATCTAAATATATGAAGTCTACCTGTTGCTTCTTCAAAGAATTCGGTACGATTGGTCAAGCATGACCTTCCCTTTGGAATCCGTGCTGACTACTCTTATGTTTTCAGTTTCTAGGTGTTTTTCTATTGCATATTTGCAGAAGGATTCCATTATCTTTCCTACTACTGACGTTAAACTAATTTGTCAATAGTTGCCTGGACTTGTTCTATCTCCGTTTTTATATATAGGAATCACATTAGCTGTCCGCCAATCCTCTGGCACTATTGCCTTTTCTAATGAATTTATATATATATATATGCGCAATAGTGCCTCAGCTATCTCTTCCCTAACTTCTTTTAAAATGCCCGAGATTATAATAGTCAAGTCAACAAAAGCATGGATGAGGGTTTCAGCAGCAGATGGGCTGAGGCAGGGACAGAGATGGGCCATATTACGGAGGTGGAAGTAGGCAGTCTTGTTGATGGAGAGGACATGGGGTCGGAAGCTCAGCTCAGGGTCAAATAGGACTACAATAGAACTAAAGTGAATTGAACCAAACTGTAATAGGCTTGTAAATCACAACATTTTAACTGGGCAGGGCCCGATGTTCAGCCAAAACCAAATTGGCAACATGTCACCCCATTGGAGATATGTACTTGGAAATTTTGGATATTAAGGGAATTAAGGGATATGGGGGTAGTGGGGGAAGGTGGAGTTGAGGTTGAAGATCAGCCATGATCTTATTGAATGGCAGAGCAGGCTTGAAGGGCTGAATGGCCTACTCCTGCTCCTATTTCCTATGTTTTTATGAGAAGAACATTTCTAGAATCTGGAGAGAAAAGGACATCGGTCCCGAAGTCCCAGAAGTGTGGTGGAGCAGGACTTTCATTCACTAGCTGAAAATGACGTTGCCCTCATCCCAAATCGTGCTGATGGGGACATTTAAATAAGCAATGCGGGCAGACCTCATCGGTACAGGTGCATCAGAGGCATCCACCCCAACAGTTGTCTGCCAAATTGGAGGGGCGCCATGCCGATCCAACAGACTGAACAAGTGGCCCTTGAAAGGTAGAGGACTCAAAAGTTATTTCAAGCGTTCTCCTTCCTGCAGGAATTAAATGGGCATTGTAGAAAGGTACCAGGCCCATAATGGAAGTCATCTCAGTTCTCAGACTCAGGAGAGTATAATGGGTAGAATTCCCCAGAATCCCCCTCAAAACAATCTTTGATTGTGGGGAGGGATACACTCTTGTTTCTCCCTCAACTGAAATTTTGGCCACATTTTACATCGGGAGGAAACCTGCTGGTTCTGAAAATCTCCTCCAGTCTTTAGTTTTTTCCCCAGCCTGTGGAATTTCAGTCCAACGGTTCAGTTTGGTTTTCCTGCATCTGACCCAAATTTCTTGAACTGTAAACTCAATTTTGCAGGCACTTAATATTTTAATGAGAATTGAGTTTAAATGTAAGTTAATAAAGGTTTTCTTCAAGAGACTGCTAATGGCTCCCATGGGCAAATTAGCAGGCATTTAGGAAAGGCCAGATTAATGCTGTGATAAAGCAGACTGGATTTTTCTTGAGCCCTTTTCTGATGCCACAGTGACTGACTTTGTGAGAGGTCGCTGTGGGAGAGAAAACCCTCATCTTTGAAAGTGGTGTTCTGTTGAAATTTAATTGGCGATTTGTGGATGTTTTCCACTTTTAGAAATCTGGATGTTATGCTTGCCACTTTTATACTATTTTAATGATAATTATTACAAACGCTAACGACTTCAGTTTCTGCTAGGTGAGTTTGGTCTAGACTATAGGATTTATTCAGTCTTACTAGCAGAAATCTGGCCAATCAGGACTCACCTGCAATAACACTCATTTTGCACTTCTCAAATGGCTTGATGGCCAGTTAACTATTAAAGCAATGGCCAAGAATGTTAATCCTGCTCTGAATAGCAGGAAATAAATTCAGCATTGAAATTACACAGCCTAATTATCTGATGCTGTGGAGGTGCCGGTGCTGGACTGGGGTGGACAAATGTGAGAAGTCGCACAACACCAGGTTATAGTCCAACAGCTTTATTTGAAATCACAAGCTTTCGGAGCGCTGCTCCTTCGTCAGGTGAAGTGTCACCTGACGAAGGAGCAGCGCTCCGAAAGCTTGTGATTTCAAATAAAACTGTTGGGCTATAACCTGGTGTTGTGCGACTTCTCATAATTATCTGATAACACGGTTTGTCTGATTTTGAAAGACAATTTTAATATCTCAGATGCTAGACCTCAAGTATTTACTCTCATATGCAATCAACATCAGAGATTTGAAATCAGAAACAAAGATTAAACTACAATCCAAGTTTTACAAATTGTATGCATCATCTACTTGAGTAGATTTCATCGAAATCTGTGGGGTAATAATACAATAACATTTGCAAACTGCGGGTAGATGTCATGTGATCAGATGTCACGTGACTGGACGTGACATGATCAGGCTTCACGTGATCAGACCTCCGGGAATATGTCAAACCAGAAATGGCAACCCTACCTAGGTTTCTCAGTTAGAAAACATAAAATAAAAATTGTTGTAAGTTTCTACAAAACTACTGGGCTTCATTTCTACCTCAAATTGTTTGTTGCCTACTTTATAAAGAATGTTACCACAATTTAAATATTTTAAAAACTGCATATTCAGGATTTGGTGAATTATCCTGCCACCGTATGCGTAGATGTACCAACTGGTTGTCTAAGTTCCCTCCAAACACGCATCATCAACATGTAAAACGGACCATTGTTTTTCACCACCAGTAATCAAACTACAAAATAGCAAGAGAAGGAGCAAATGTTACAGCCAAACTATAATAATAATTGGGAATTAAATTGAGAAATGAGGAAAGATAATGAAATGTTTCAGATAAACTTTGTGTTGACTACTTCTTTTGTCAAGGGAGTAATCCACATGTTTCAAAATGTTATGCATCATTGTGCTAATACAATCTTATTATACAGGCTTACTTCCAGTAAATAATAGAAGAAATCCTTAATATGATTTTGTATTAGATTACAATTTTTGGAGTGTAGGTACAATATGAAATGTGAAATGTTTTCAAGGATGATTCTCAGTAGAATTCAATTCACACTGAATATGATCTGCTAGATTAACAGGAATAAACCAGGACTTACGTTAACAATAGCTTCTTTAGTCTGTGCCATGTCTGAGATAACTCCATCTGTTATAATGAGCAGAACAAAGTACTGTGAGCCATCTTGTACTGCTGCTGCGTATCTGTAGAAAACAGACGAAGGGGGTATTAGAAAATGACACCACTAATTAGAACATCTAGCTGGGTAAAGTTCATAAATTTCTGACTAGCTTGGACAGATTGCATAATGCAAGCTATTGACCTCTCCCGGGAGCAGCACATAATAAAATACAATCATTTACATCTACACAAAATAAGTGTCCACTTCAGACAAATGATTCATTGTGCTGGGCCTCAAAAGGTGAGAACTTGACTTAATCAATATGTAATGAATCCTTCGTAGCTCGACATTATTCACAGTGCTCCCATCGCTGCAAAAAATGTGTATGGATTTGACATTAAATATGGAATGCAGGAAGGATTAAAAAAAAAAACCACGCTTAGGAGATTCAGCCCCAATGACCCTCTCCTGTCCAATCTTTCCCCATAATTATGTGTTGTTACTCTCACAATGAAAATCAAGATGATACAAAGACATGGGGCCTTTCCTTTGATGTGAAACTGGTTTATGCTCATCATTGGGAATGGACCAGTTTGACCTCACAGGGGGGGGGGGAAGGTATACCTGTAGTTTCCAGGAGTATGCTTTGATTCTCAATTTGACAGCAGAAGTTGTCATCTACACAGTTTATCAGGTAAGCGGAAGAAAAGAGAGCAGATAAATTGCAGGAGTGACAGGCAAGAAGATTGGGGGGTATGAGGGTGTGAAGAGGCAAGAAGATTTGGGGGGGGGGCAGATGAGGGTGTTAAGAGGCACAAAGACGTTTGGTGTAAGCAACGTAGGGGACAGGAGAATGACAGACACAAGCAAGCAGGCCACTGGTTCATAGTGATCATAAGAGTCAAAGTCTGTTTTTATTACATAGGATTCCAGGATTTTTATTGATCTTTTGAAGATTTCATTCTCCAATTCCATCCATTTTTTCTGTGAAAGCCAGAGGTCTTGCAAAGTAGGAAACATTAAAAGAAGAGGAATTAAGCGAAAGAACAGTGGAAAAAAAAAGAAAAACACAAGTAGCAGAAAAGATGGAGAGCCTGAAAAGAAATAGAGTAAGAAAAACAAGGTGCACAGGTCACAAGTCAGCCTTTGACAGATTGTATAATGCATGAAATAGAATCATCAGAGGCTGGCTGCAAAGGCCCCATGACACTGAACAATAAAATGGAGGATCAGTGAGACTGACAGACATCACTGTGGTCCAATCAGCTGAGCAGGGTAAGAAGGAAGCAGAATCGTTGGGTGCATCATTGAGGTTGTGGGAAGCAAGAGCAGAAAAAGAAGCATAGGAGTGTGCTATTCTACATTTGTGGAGGGAAAGCGAAGCCAAAAGAAACAAAAAACATAGGGCAGGATTTTCCCTGCGGAGGCGGGGGAGCTGGTTGGTGGGTTCCGGTCCCGCTCCCATTTGTAGCTGCCCTCTGAAAATGATGTTCCGTAGATTGGCCTTGTTAAGCCCCGCCCTACGGGGGTTCCCGGCCAATTAATAGGAAGCAGGTCTGATGGCGTCATTTGATGACGCGTCATCAGCCGGTTTCCTTAAAGGGACCACGGCCATATTGATTTCGACAGTTGTGCTGTCAGTGTTCTACAGCATTGAGATGCTGCAAACACTGACAAGCACTGCACAGAGGTACACGGCTGCACCCAGGCTCTCCCATGACCTAGTCCAATTATACCAACTAACAACACACATGGGTAGGCACTTGGATGTGTTATGCAATCTTCATGTAAATTTTCTGTTAATGTGTTGTCAAACGTTGAAATCTTTATTTTCAACACTTTGCCTTATTGTACAGATTTGTGTTCACCTTTGGAAGTGTCTTTGTGAGTTGCAGTGAATGGTTGGACATAACGGTGCCCCCCGCAATGGTGCTGAGTGTGAAAGGAACAGCTTGGTCATTGTAGGAATGTGATATGGTGCTGGTGTGGGGTGGTGCCAACCTGGCGCATCATGTGGCAGCCAGGGTGTACAGCATCAAGTGAAGTAAATCTGGCCATGGTGATGCCATCGCTGGCCTCCCGGGCAGCAATGTGGTCGGGTGCTGATGCCCTCTGTCCTGTGCAGCATCAGGTGATTGTGCAAAAGGTAGGTGTTGTTGTTGGTGATGTTGGCATGCCTGGTGATGTTGGTGTTGGGGCTGATCGTGGAGGGATTCAGAGGACCAAGGTGAGACTTCTTCAAGGGCACCGATGTTGCTGGAATAGATGGCAGCTGAAGTTGAGATGGCAGAAGCGATCTGTCAGTGGTGAGAGAGCTTGCTCCAAGGAGGTGACAGTGCATATAGAGTTAACACCACACACTTACAGCCTCCAGACAGATCAAATGTGTCATCCAAATCCTGAAAACAGACAGCTGTGACATTTTAAGGTGAACAGATGTTAGTGTTCAGTTTTTATACTGCAGTTGCAGCTGTGAACTATGCAGCTCGCTGCTACTCCCGACATATTTACCTGACGTGATCTCCGAATGTCGTGAAACCCGTTGAAAATGTGCGAAAATAGGAAAAGGCTGTCCAAATAGCAATTAACAAGGAGTTAAGTGTCTTAAATCCCTCACCTGCCGCTTGGTGTCGGGTCTGTTCTGAGATCGCAGACCCACAAAACTCTTGAAACTCACACGGAGGCGGGATCGAGGCAGGTTGACAACCCGCTGTCAATCATTTTGAATTTAACAGCTGACCCGCCTCTGAACCCGCCCTCTGAGCGCCGGCAAAATCGCAGCCATAGTGTGGGAATAGTCAGCATGGGAAAAGTGGGGCCAGGAATAAACTGTAAAAGGGAACAGTGGAGCAGAATGCTGCAAATTGGCAGTTGCAAAGCTGGAAAGCACTGCGCAGTAAGTAAACAAGGGGGTGCAGGTGGGAGTGTAGGGGACAGAGAGAGTACAAGTCGTAAGTCTGCAGCTGATGCGACATACCTATTTAATTTTGTGGTGAGGTGGTATAAGGCCAAGAGAGGAAAGGTGAATCTGGACAAGTGGCAGAGGCAGAAACAGAGTGGCACTCCGCAGAGCGTGGCAGAGATGCTGGAGGGCTGGAGTGCCTGAACGGCCGAGGGGTGCAGAAAAGGCCAATGTAGCATGAGAGCAGCCAAGGAAGACCACCTCAACGGCACAGATGTGTGTTCAAGGCAGACTGCACCAACCAAACAAGTCACCATATTAACAGTCAGAGGGGACAGTCTGTGTACAAAAGTGGGTCAGTACAGATAAAGAATTAAGGGGCGAGGGATACTGAACTATAAGAATATGATACGTTCTGTGAAATAAACTGCACTCGGGGTGCATTCAGACTGTAGCAACAGCTTGGTGTAAGACAATCCAGACCCACTTCTTAATAAAGCTATTACTCTTTAACATTACCACCACATGGTTCTTGACCAGTAGGTGATTAAGAATATTAATAGTTGATGGAGTGGGTAAGTGCACGAAGATGGTGATCTGTTAGAAGCCTGGGCTCAGTTTCGATTCCCATGTGTCTGTCCAAACCATTTCTGCTTTTGTAGGATCTACTGTCTTTGGTACTTCCCTTTTGACAAGACATATTCAGATGATAGATAAGTTGAAACATATGTCCAATTTTTCTTGGATTATTGCCACTCGAAAACTTATTGGAAATGGTTAATAAAAATCTCATTCAAAAAGTTTGATTTAATGTGTCTTCAAAGATTTTGGACTCAATGACGCACAAATTGTAAATACTACGAGGCAGGCTAAAAGCCTGGACTTTGGTGTAGCATAAAAATTAGTGTACAGAGCAAATACAGTAGTATGGGACTGAATAAAGTATAAGATTTTGGCCCTAATATTGTTCATCCTAGCATCAGGGGATGCTCATTTCGTAGGCAATACGGACATTAAAATACAAGACATGTTATATTGGGTTTTGTCCCTTTTACACTGCTATAGGATATCCGGGGATTCCTCAGAAAAAACAGTCCTGGGCTTTTGCCTGACAAGCCATTTAAATGAGTTGGGAAGGGGTATTCCCAGCTTTTTGGCCTCATTTTTCCATTGTTGTATTGACAAGACATCCATTTTCAGGGGTCCCCAAAGAAGCCGGTGGTGAGACTTGTGCCTGGAAATGCTTCATAAAGTCAAAGGAGATCAAGCAGCAAGGCAAAGGAGGCCGCCAAGGTAAATTCTACCTTCCTCTTGCAACCACTCAACACTTCTGTGGGCAGAAACTTAACTGGACCAGCCACATAAATACTGTGGCAACAAGAGCAGGTCAGAGGCTGGGTATTCTGCGGCGAGTGACTCACCTCCTGACTCCCCTAAGCCTTACCACCATCTACAAGGCACAAGTCAGGAGTGTGATGGAATACTCTCCACTTGCCTGGATGAGTTCAGCTCCAACAACACTCAAGAAGCTCGACATCATCCAGGACAAAGCAGCCCGCTTGACTGGCACCCCATCCACCACCTTAAACATTCACTCCCTCCACCACCGGCGTACCGTGGCTGCAGTGTGTACCATCTACAAGATGCACTGCAGCAACTTGCCAAGGCTTCTTCAACAGCACCTCCCAAACCCGTGACCTCTACCACCTAGAAGGACAAGGGCAGCAGGCGCATGGGAACACCACCACCTCCAGGTTCCCCTCCAAGTCACACACCATCCTGACTGAGAAGTATATCGGCCGATCCTTCATCATCGCTGGGTCAAAATCCTGGGACTCCCTCCCTAACAGCACTGTGGGAGTACCTTCACCACAAGGACTGCAGCGGTTCAAGGCGGCGGCTCACCACCACCTTCTCAAGGACAGCTAGGGATGGGCAATAAATGCTGGTCTTGCCAGCGATGCCCACATCCCGTGAATGAATAAAAAAAAGAGAGATGTTGTGGCTGCTGTTGGGGAACCGCAGATTTTCTGCTGGCAGTCACAAAATCAATTCCAGCAAAATCTGATATTTTATCAGCGCTGTAGAGGAAAGAAAGGGAAGACCTGGCCTACCCTCAGGTGTAGCACTGGAGGTGCTACTAAAGCAGGTTCAGGATAGGAAGGTCTCGCTGTTTGAGGCAGAAGCGCATCCTCCTCATTGGTGATGGGCAAAAGGACGACTATGACTTTCACAGGAACTGGGAATGGAAGAGGAAAAGGTTTGACAGCCTCAGGAAAAGATGACTGAAGATTTACATCGACAACGTAAATGGGTAAAGTATGCATGCCATGAACAGTTTCCTCTCATTTGTTTCAGCTTAACTGAGGGCATCTGCAAAGTACTCAGCCAGTGTTACAGCCCTTTTACACATTTACCTGCACGCACCTACTGTTTCAAGTCGAGCTTTGCAACTGCCACTAAATGTGGAACTTTGATGGCCGATTACAACTCTGTCCGACCTGGTGGCGAGAGGAGCCAGGGCTAGAAGAGGCTCAGAAAGGTGACTATATTATTTTTTTGCCTTCTTGTAGGGCAGGAGTGCTCCTCTGGTCCTCACAAGGAAACCTTGCGCTTCCCCTGCCCGGGCTTCCCTCCCCCCCCCCCCGCCCACATAATGACCGCTTGACCCCCCCCACTTACCTGAGTGCCGGGGATCGTTCCTTCAGGTCCCTGGTGATGGCTTCCCGCTCCTGCCTGCTAGCCAGCTAACCCTTCCTGCCAGGTTCGAGCGGGACACTAATTATGCAGATAGGGTCCAGGAGTTAAAATCTCCTGGGCCTCATGCTACAGAGGGTCAGATGGTTTACTGCTTGCCTCAGCCTCCAACAACAACAACAACTTGTATTTATATAGCACCTTGAATGTAGTAAAACGTCCCAAGGTGCTTCACAGGAGCGTTATCAAACATAATTTGACACCGAGCCACATAAGGAGAAATTAGGGTTGATGACCAAAAGCTTGGTAAAAGAGGTAGGTTTTAAGAAGCATCTTACAGGAGGACAGAGAGGTAGAGAGGCAGAGAGGTTTAGGGAGGGAATTCTAGATCTTAAGGCCTTGACAGTTGAAGGCATGGCCACCAATGGTTGAGCGATTAAAATCAGGGATGCTCAAGAGGCCAGAATTAGAAGAGCGCAGATATCTCGGGGTGTTGTGGGGCTGGTGGAGATTACAGAGATAGAGAAGGGCGAGGCTATGGAGGGATTTGAAAACAAGGATGAAAATTTTTAAATCGAGGTTTTGCTTAACCGGGGAGCTGATGTTGGTCAGCGAGCACAGGGGTGATGGATGAACGGGGACTTGGTGCGAGTTAGGACACGGGCAGCCGAGTTTTGGATCACCTCAAGTTTACGAAGCGTAGAACATGGGAGACCAGCAGGGGGTGTGTGGAATAGTCAAGTCTAGAGGTAACAAAGGCAAGGATGAGGGTTTCAGCAGCGGATGAGCTGAGGCAAGGGTGGAGACGGGCGATGTTACGGAGGTGGAAATAGGCGGTCTTAGTTATGGCACGGACATGTGATTGGAAGCTCATTTCAGGGTCAAATATGACACCAAGGTTGTGAACAGTCTGTTTCGGCCTCAGGCAGATACTAGGGAGAGGGATGGAGTCGGAGGCTAGGGAATGACCGGCCACACAACTCGCGCCAGGGAATTAAAATCAGGGCTATGGTTGCACTTGCATGTAAAGTTGTGCCTACAAAGCAAGGTTTCAACAGTATCTAGGCGCATGGTGCATGTTCATTTACTCACATACAAGTTGGGATGCAAAGTAGGTACCTGGGTATCAATACTTGTACCCTTCAAACATCACAAGCTCTCAAAGGCCAGAGTGTTCCTTTTCAGCATCACCCATTTGATATGGGCTCAGTCATGACACAGTGCATTCCTCGTGAGAAACCCAGGAAATGGTGCCTTACAGTGATTTGAATGCATTTGTCATATTTCAAGATTTTTGCTTCATTGAAATGATGTTCAGGTTAATTTATATGATGATGCTGCTGTGCAATTAAATTTGATTCCTATGGGCTTAACGCCCCGAAACACACAAGTTATTCAGGATATTGATTCAGATCTTCTGCGGGGGTACCGGACAAAGAAGTTAACAGAACCATGTATACTCACAACAGCATATTGACCTGAGACAGGGCGAGGGACGAGCACAATCAAGAGATATTTGCACCTGCAATGTCAGAACGGCTTCCCTTCATTTAGCACGTCAGGGGTCTCAGCTAAACAGGCAGTGTAGTTGCCATGACTCTCAAACCAGAGGCGAGGGGAAGGCTTCTGATCAAAGTTGGTGGCCTTGACTGTCAGCTTGGCAAGCTGATTGCTTGACATAGAGAGCTGAGAGAGGAGTCAAAGGCTAAGTTTTTGGCTTAGACAGAGATCGCTAGATTTTTGAATATTAATGGAATCAAGGGATATGGGGACAGTGCGGGAAAGTGGAGATGAGGTAAAAGATCAGCCATGATCTTATTGAATGGCGGAGCAGGCTCGAAGGGCCAAATGGCCTACTCCTGCTCCTATTTCTTATGTTCTAATAACGTGGGATACCTGTTATTTTTTATGTTATGAAGAGTGGTATGAAATCGATTGAATTTCACTGAAAATTGTATTCTGCTCACTCATATGCTGCACGTAACATATATTTGTTGGTTTCAAATTGGACTCGTCTCACTAGAGTGCTTTTCAGTAGACCTACTAAAAGATAGGAGAATGTGCAATGTGCAAGGACATGTGCAAGGTTACTATATCCAGTACACATAACATGGGGTCTTACTGTTATTGCCCTGGGGTTACACGATCATATAAGTAGATTTTGGGCAGTAAGGGTATACTCCTGATTGTACGGAAGCAGCGAGATGCTGAACTCGAGGGAATATCTAGTGCAGGTTCAAAATTTGTAACAGCGTTATTACCATTTTGAAGCTCTTGCACATTTTGAAATATAACCTGTTGGAAAATTGTCAATAGTACATATAGAGTGAGGAGTGGGCAAAAGGCCAAATTGCCTGCTGTTTCATGCTGGTGCCACTGGCCATGCAGACTGGAAAATCTGCAATACTCAGTTCCTAACTGAGTTGGACTAAGGATCCACATGCTTTGAAATTGTAAAAAAGGTGTTCTCTTCCCACCTTTTGTCCTAACTAGATGCAGAAAACAATTTGTATTGATTTGTAAGCTGGCAAACAATAACCACTTCAAGCTGATAGCTATTTGAAGTATTTTGTTTATTTTTTTTTTTACAGATAAAGCATCACACCAGATTACTTATGTATTTTATAAAGTTAATAAGTAAAAACGAATTCTGTCTCGAACAGGGAAACATCTGCGATTATAGGAGATGAAATTAATGGTGAATGTAAGGTGATGGTAAAGATATTTTAATGGGCCAGACAAAGAATCCACTGATATGGAATAAATGAGAATTAGAAATCCGACTATTACTTTTGCGTCCAACCAGAAAATATGGCAAGGATATTTTTTGAAGACTGGATTGCACTAGTAACGGATTTTCCTTATGGTATGCTAACGTAGTTTGACATAAGACACTTTGAGGTGGGAGATCAGCCTGTTGCTAAGGTTCTGCGGCAGTGTTTAGCTGTTTCTGTACTGAAGAGGTTAAAAGTTAGATTAGCGGCTTAACTGACTAGTTGGCTGATGTAATAAAGGAGAAGTCTGGCAGAACAAAGACAGTTGAAAAAAGCATATTACACGATGATTGGGGGAGTAAAAGAATCAAGGAGGCCATACATTGAACAATGGGCCGCCAAGATGTGATTTGCGAAGATGTGGTTAAACGTACGTAAATTGGATAGAACAATGGCAGATGTGGAAACAGAGCAAATGAATAAACAAGATGTGTTTTGTGGAGATGTGATTAAGTGTACGTGACTTGACAATTAATTGGCCAAGTCCCGAAGATGTGAAGGAAACAAGATGTAAGATTGTATATAAGCCAACTGCTCGAATGTAAAAATTAGACTCCCGTCTCAGCTCAGACTGAGAGGGCCTCTCCCTGCACGGGCTTGAATAAAGATCGCTTGGAACCAGTACACACTCGTCTCCGTCTGCTTTGGGGCAGAGAGAAATCCCACAACAACTTGGCGTAGTCTGCAGGATTCCCAGGACGCAGTCGAACGACCAACCATAATGAGACCGCAAGTCGGGTGAGTACTTTATATTACCACCCATAGTTAGGTGCGGAACCCCAGAAGGCTGGACGTGAGACTGTAGGGAATCAGAACAGGAGACTAGCGGGTACTGGAGTGATCTCTGCGCAGTAGAACCGCGAGCCGCCATTAACCAGAACCGTGTTGTAGCAGGAAGGTCCGAGTTACCGTTTGCGCAGGCCAGAGGAATAAAAAAAAAATGGCCACAGGAGGAGAAGATTGGGGACCGGAAGGGTCCATAACCAAATTTATAGCAGGAAAAAATAAGAAACTAATTGAGAAAATGAATAGAAAGGCTGGAGTCCGAATGACAGTCCGGACAGGCAAAGGGAATGGTGGGGCGCCCAGTGTAAGGGTAAGGAAGAGAAGGGAATACTTATAATTATTAGTAGCTACTTAGGACTCAGTAAACATGCACAAAGTTATATAGAAAAGGAAAAGGTTGAGGTCCGTGCGGTGCAGGCACCGGGACCAAGGTTTAGAGCGACAGATGATAATGATGACATTGACTGGGGAGAATTAGAGAAGGAAGCTGCAGATTCCGACAGACAGGATGATGGGGGTTGGGAGCCCCCACCTAAATATGACGCAGAGGGACCATCAGCCCCGCCACTGCCCGAAACCGGGATGAAGGGCGTAATGGCCATGGCCCCTATTACAACGGAGATTAGACAAGTGGGAAATGGGCAGGCTCAGACTACAGTATGATATGTCCCGTTCACCCCAGCCGAGAAACAGATGATGACGAGGGACCTCCCGACCCCTAAAACAAACCATGCGAACACCGACTTTTGGAATAAGTTAGAGGAGATGATAGATGTACCCTCACTTCACCCAGAAGATATACACGTCCTCGTAAAGTCCAAGGTACCCCGGCAAACCTGGCCAGGGATGCCCAACTTAATCCTTAGTGGAAATTGGAAGGATGCACAGGGCTTGGATCAGCTAGGAAGATACAACCGTTTTAAGCGATTGTTAAAGGGAGGACTAGGGGAAGCCCAATCTAACTGGTCAGCGGTGGTGGGACTAACCCAGAATAAAGGCGAAAGGGCCCATGAGTATGCGGAGCGAAGATACACCACGTATTGCGACTTCTCGGGAACAGATAACCCAGGCACAGACGATCCAGTTTTTCTAAAAATTGTTGAAGGAAAGACTTAGTGCAGAACACCAGAAGATCCTTGAATTAGGAATACCGGTGGGAACTGACTTTGAGGAAGTTGTGGAGTGGGCCACCGAGGTAGATACGAGAAGCAGAATGGGTAAGGAAGCACACGGCGGGAGGGGAGCGGCGGTGACCTGTTCTGGGAATTGTTACAACTGCAGCAAACCCGGACACAGGGCCCGCGAATGTAAAATGGAGAAAGGGAACAAGGACCAGAGGTGTGGTAACTGCCGTAAGACGGGTCACAGCCGAGCAGATTGCTGGGCCAGAGGAGGGGGCAAAGAGGGCCAGGGACCTAGACAGGGGATAGTACAGTCTAGCACCCCCCTTGACCCGAGAAGAAGTCAGGGAAATTATAAAATTAGCCACAGAGAAATAAGTCGTACCGGCTGGCGTGGGGGGTGCCACTGCAAATAGGCTCAGATCAGGGAACACACTTCACTGGCAAAGTCATCAAGCAGACACGTGCCCTATTGGGAGTAAAACAGAGGTTTCACGTACCATACCACCCACAGAGCTCGGGAATGGTAGAGAGAATGAATAGAACCTTAAAGGCGTCACTCGCAAAGGCCATTGCCGAGACCGGCAGGGGATAGGCGGACCTACTACCGAGCATCCTAATGAGGTTGAGGGCAACGCCCAATCGCACAACCGGACTAACCCCGTTTGAACTAATGACTGGGCGGGCCATGAGACTGCCCGAGGGCATGATCACGGGTAGTGAAGACGTGGGACCAGCCCAGGACAGGATTAGGTGGTTTATTAAGGAACTATGCAAACAACTGCATGATCTGAGACAGGAAGTCAGGGACCAACAAATAGTCAGAGATATGGAATTGGAGGAAACGGAGGAAGAACAAAATTTACCAGTAGTAGGAGACAGGGTGATGGTAAGAGTCTTACCCGCCAGACCAGGATGGGCACCTCGCTGGCAGGGACCCTATGAGGTCCTAATGACCAGCGACACTTGCGCATGTGTAAATATGAAAGGAAAAGGTCGGTGGAAACACTGGGCGCAACTTAAGAAATTCGAAAGCACAGTAAATAATAAGGACTAAACCAGTGACGACCGGCGTCCACTGTTTATCTCCCTCTACAGGACTCAGATACGGATGGCCTTACTGATATGCCTGGCCACGGCGACCACAGAAGAAGCCACATCGGTCGACCGAAGGGAGCAATGAGGCGTGTATTACAAGAACTCGAGCGACGTCAGTTGCGATCGGGAACGTGGGGCGCTAACTGTCACAGTTGATAAAACAGTGGGCCAGAAATTCGGCTCTCCGGCTTCCCGCAGGTGCAAGAATCATACGCATACTTACATACCGCGCCTGCCGTTGTGCTTCGGGCCCGCGTGGAATTCGGCTCCTGGGCCTCCTGCAGCTGCTGGCGCGCAGTGCTCGCGTATCCCAGGGGCGCAGTTAGTTCGAAGCATCCCCGGGGATCACGTGGGCCATGGAGAGCCAATCGGAGCAGGGAATCTTCATTCATAGATTTGACAGGAAGACCTGTCAAATCTATGAATAGAGATCAGCCCCAAAACCTCACTAAAGCTTCAAATAAATTAAAAAAAATCATCACATTTTAAAATAACTATAAATTACATAAATTAACTACTTTAAACAAAAATTTTAATTTTTGAAAAAATTAATTACACTTTTTAACAGTGCTAAAAATAAACTTACCTTTCTTTAAAGTATCTAAAAAAGATAAACCTGTTGAAAAAATGTTTAAATTGTACTTAATTCACCACTTACCTTGTTAAAAGCAGGCCTTGTGCCTCCTTTTTCCTGCGCAGCTTCTCCGTACTTACCCTCACAGAGAAACCTGAAAAAACCCCGAAGTTCGAGGTCTACGCGCTGCCTCTCCGGCGCACGCGTTAGACCTCTGAACCCCTTCCTTCAGGGGAACGGAAGTTCCGGTTTCCAGCACATGCGCAGTGCATGCGCGAAACCGGCACTTTCGTTGGGTCTACGGGTGAGTACACAGCGCGTACTCACCCGTGGAGACCCGAATTTCTGGCCCAATGTATTTAAATCATAGCTCCTGGTTAACGGGCGTAAGCATATTTGACAACAAGCCAGGCGATACAGGGGATGGGTAACACGGGGATGGCTGTTAAATGGACAAACATGAGCACGGTATGCTTCAGGAAGAAGATTGATGATACATTAACATGTGTACAGGGAGGAACTATGCAAGTAAGATGTGGGAGGGATTTCACTCAGATGTCCGGGGTACCCCAGCAGGAAGAAGGAGAGTGGGAACTATGCCCAACCTCCAAGTGCACCAACTCTGATGATTGGTGTTGGAAGCTGAACCCCCGGGATACTCCCACCACCACAACCACACCAACCAACCCAGTAACAGGAGCCCCGAAGCCCACCACTTTGACTACGGAGGAACCCTTGAGGTGTCCGCAGACTAGCTCGGGACCCAAAGGGGGGCTCCTGATCTGGGATTCTGATAGGCGCTTATTTGATAATGTACACCATGAGATAATTTCGGTTGTCCTCAATATTAGCCAGATGGAGTTACCCAAATGGTGTGAGTGGCGTACAAGGTCGTTTTACCATCGGCTCCTCGACATGACAGTTACTGATGCCCTCCGGGCCTCTGGGGGACGCATGCGGTCGAGCCTATCTCGCCGCAAGAGGAACCTGGTAAATGATATAGCCACTGCTTACAGTGCAGGGGCATCCACAGTTAATTCTCTGGATATAGCGGAAATCGATAGCAAGGTGAATCATCTAACATCCAAACTAAGGGACCTCATGTTAAAGGCAAATAAGTTGAAGGGACAACAGGGACAGACTGGAGAAGACTTGGCTAAAACCCTATTTGAGTCCGTGCAAGTTTTGGAAAACCATGTCCATACAGTTAACCACGTCTCCGCCACCCTGCATAACATAACCAAACAGGCCTCTAGGGAGCGAATATGCGTGGCCTATGGTGCATGGCTAGTAGGGGAGGTGCGACATTATCTAGCACAGCTCCACAATGGAGAAGTGCCGGATTGGATTATGGATAGTGCACTGCAAGACTGGGCGCCAGAGAGCGGCAATTGCTCTTCGTGCACCCTACGAGGACTTATAAGGGTCTACCCGACAACTAAACATTGTGTTACCACTCACCTGAGGCTGATAGGAATGGTATTAGCTTTTTGTTTGGCCCCTTTTTTTCTTCCCTTCCACATGGCGGCTGTCCTTCATTCTGCCAGCGCAATTCACACTTCATCTAGAGCCATCCTTTGTTCCTTAACCTGTCCCATTACCACCTCCTCTTGCCTTGAATATCTCTTAATGTCTCTCAACGTCTCTTAATCTCTCCTGCTTTCTATCCTATCACTGACCTTCCCTTTTGTTCTTTCATCCCCTCCCCCTTTTCCCTGCCCCTAAACTTGCTTTAAAATCTGTTCCATTTCCTGCTTTTTTCCAGTTCTGACGAAAGGTCTTCGACCTGAAACGTTAACTCTGTTTCTCTCTCCACAGACGCTGCCTGGCCTGCTGAGTTTTTCCAGCGTTTTCTGTTGTTATTTCGGATTTCCAGCATCCACAGTATTTTGCTATTGTAATGGTATTAGCTATACCCAGTCTGCAGGAATGGGAATCCAAGCCCCTCTACGAGGTAGAGAATGTCGGGATCATAAGAGATGACAATTGGCTCAGGTACCACCACGCACCCAGTTATGCAACCCAGAAAGGTTCCTTCTTGATGGGGATCTCGCTAGAGGGATGCAGAGAAAGGGGGAGTAACGTAGTCTGCCCACATCCTGTGGGGACGGGGCCAGGAGCCATGTGCGGCTTCAACACCACCCTAAACTGTACCCTTGAAATTTCCAGCGCCCGCCATGAGCCAACGCGAGCAGCACACCGGGGAAAAGGAGAATACCGTGTGACCACCAGTGAATCTCAATACCAGTATGGTAACATCCACTGCCCAGTGACCAGCTCAAGTTTCTGCTTCCGCCCCCAGGCCCCAACAACGATCGGACATGCAACCATAACCTACCTACGGTCGCCCAGCGAGGAACGGGTGAGTCCGACTGAGGACCTAAAGGACAGCATGCTCGAATATGTACTCCCTGAGGGGAAGGACATCCTGAAACTACCAGAACATCTACTGGAACTGAGGAAAGAGGCCGGGGCGATAATTAAGCAGTATCACCGAATTGAGCAAGAGGTCAAACAACTGGGGAAGGATGGTAGATGGAAGATGCCTCATGGTGGCAGACACTTTGGGACTGGGGTATTAGGGTGGACATACACCCCTGGATCAGAATTGCATCCCATGTATTGGTGGTGGTGCAGTTGCTAATTGTCATCATACTTATGTTTGAGTATTGTACTCGATGTAAACGATGCCGTAACTGAACCATTGCTAAAACCATTGTTAAAACGCAGTATAGATTGGGAGAGAAGCAGGGAATGTTAGAGGTAGTTTAAGTAGCCACACCCGTGCGAATCCAACCACCTGCCTGGCCAGCAGTGATGGGGCGAGGAGCACAGGGCAGGTGAAGTTAGTTGGCCATCTTGGGCTATCACCAAGGGCCAAAAGGGGGGACTGAAGGGGTTAAAAGTTAGATTAGCGGCTTAACTGACTAGCTGGCTGATGTAATAAAGGAGAAGTCTGGCAGAACAAAGACAGTTGGAAAAAGCATATTACACGATGATTGGGGAGTCAAAGAAGCCAAGGAGGCCATACATTGAACAATGGGCCGCCAAGATGTGGTTAAATGTACGTGACTTGGACAATTAATTGGCCAAGTCCCGAAGATGTGAAGGAAACAAGATGTAAGATTGTATATAAGCCAACTGCTCGAATGTAAAAATTAGACTCCCGTCTCAGCTCAGACTGAGAGGGCCTCTCCCTGCACGGGCTTGAATAACGATCGCTTGGAACCAGTACACGCTCATCTCCATCTGCTTTGGGGCAGAGAGAAATCCCACAACATGTACATAATGTAATTACAGAATTATATTACATCTGAAGAGGCCAACTTGGTAATGGACTAGTCTAGAGAGGTGTTCTATATGCAAATCGTATGGTGGGACCGTCTCGTACTTGCGGTTGAGCAAGCTCTTAATTGCCACTTTTTAATCCATTTTCCATATATGGATGAGGGAGTGAGATTTGGGATTTGAGGATATTTCGGATGTGTTCTTCAAAGTCCAAGATGGTAAATGTTGAAGATGGATCTATTAGTATGCATAGGCACTCTCTCAAGACAGCACACAGACAGATCAAATCAACAAGATCAGCTCAGACTGGCTTTGGACCAATAGATGACATCAGTGTGATAGTATCCTGACCACGTTTACTAAAGAAGCACTGTCATCGGGAATTTCTAACTTGCAGGATAGAAATTACTGTTAGGTAAGGAGGGACCAATTTAAGAGCATTATGACTGAAGCTATTGGACAGAGTTAAATTTTTGAGATTGTTAAAACATACAAGAAATGTAAAATTCTTGCTACCAATGCTCTTTTAAAACATAATGAGCCTCAGTTCCCAGTTATACTTCTGCCCGTCACATATAAGAATTAGCAACAATTATTAACATGCACAAAAACTACTCGGGCTGTGTTTCTTTTAGGTTTCAGTTCTGAGCAGTTGGTGCTTCTTGGTGAATGTAGGCCCCAAGTTACAGGTGTTAATCTCTATTGGGGAGGACAAGCTTCAAAATAATAATATCTGTAGCAATTCAAGGTGTGTACAAACACAAATCATATTTTCCCCCGAACCCCCCCACAATTATATGATTTTGATTGGGTAGCTGTACATATACAGTGCTGTATTTGGCCTTTATCCTTCATTTTAAATTCATTCTACATAAATTGTCATATTTGCAGTGCAATGGCAATAGTTGGGCATCTCCAGACTCTTGGACTTCTACTGTTGACAACATTTTTAAAATATTACCTCCATGAGACTTAATGTAAGTATCTCATTGGAACTTTATTGTCACACCCTTGCAGGGTGGACCTAAATAAGGCTCAGATTTGCCAACTGGCAATGTGAAAATTAAAATGGCTAAATGCTGGTGCTAAAATAATGCTGATTGGAAAATCTTGGTCTCATTGTCTACCATTGAACCTCACTGGTCTCCTCTTTTGATAATGACAATGCTAATGTCTAACCACTGCCACAATATCACCGAGCTTCTGGGACAAAGGGATCTTAACTCTAAAATTCTTCAATCTTTGATTCTGAGGCATTCTAACTTTCTATTATGATGTTGTATACAGAGTAAATCTGTCGTACTGTATCCTTGTATTACTAAATTTTTGCTTTTAAGTTCCATGATGTAATAAGGCTGCATTTCCTCTGGTGTAAACCCATGTTGGTTCACTGGATAAACAGACAAAGGTTTAGCTGGAACTGTACTGTTTCTGGCAGACGAGGTTGTTTGGCACATTTGGTGGTGATGGTAGAGTTTGGATAAAGTGGCTGTTCCCCCCGATCCCACCCCGCACCCGAACCCTCCACCCCCCCACCTTCCAAACACTTAATAATGTTGGTGTAATACTGGACCACGTGCAGCATCAGCTATATTTTCAGCATCAATGAGCAGAGGGAACCGCAGTTATACTGTTCGCTTGTGCTACTGTGAAGTGGAAGAAGACTGAGGAAAGATGTTCTTGCCATGGAAGGAGTTCAGCGAAGATTCACAAGGCTGATACCTGGGATGGCAGGAATGACGTATGAGGAGAGATTGGGTCGATTGGGCTTATACTCGCTGGAGTTTAGAAGAATGAGAGGGGATCTCATTGAAACTTATAAAATTCTGACAGGTCTGGACAAACTAGATGCAGGAAGGATGTTCCCGATGGTCGGGGAGTCCAGAACTAGGGGTCACAGTCTAAGGATAAGGGGTAAGCCATTTAGGACAGAAATGAGGAGGAATTTCTTCACCCAGAGAGTGGTGAACCTGTGGAATTCTCTACCACAGAAGGCAGTAGAGGCCAATTCATTAAATAGATTCAAGAAGGAGTTGGATATATTTCTTAAGGCTAAGGAGATCAAGGGATATGGGGAGAAAGCAGGGACAGGGTACTGAATTTGGATGATCAGCCATGATCGCATTGAATGGCGGAGCAGGCTAGAGGGGCTGAATGGCCTACTCCTGCTCCTATCTTCTATGATTCTATGAAATCACTATGCATGTCTACTTAAAACACATGCACAGATTGCAGAGTACTGACTGCTGACCGCCAATGAGATTTGTAATGCTTGAAAAGATCTAAAAAAAATGTCAACCTTTTATATTGCTGTTCCAGTGCCACTGCCTTTTGAGGTGTCTGGAAAAAACACATTTTAAATTCAGTGCAGGCTCCTTGAAAGGCACTATCACCACTTCATATCTTACAGCATTTCTGCTAATCATAGGCCTTTTTTTAATGAGTACTTGGGGTAGTGTAGGCTGTCAAATATAAACTGACAACTGGAAGCTCCTGGCCATAGGGCTGTTTGCCAAATGGACTGCAAGGAATCCTGGTGCTACCCCTCACATTAATCAAACAGCCAGCTCTGTGTAACTGGACTGAAGAAGATTCAGTCTTCAAACCAGATACGGCTGTCAATCAAGATTCACAGGATATCGGATGCAGAGGATTTTTGCTGGTCAGGAAACCCTGAAGTTAGAGTGCTGTGACTGCAGGAAATTAACACTTGTCCAGACAGCTATCAGGAATGTTGCTGGAACAGAATAGTGCGAAGGGTCCACATTTAAAGATATTAACATATCAAACTACTTTTTGTTCCACAGAAACAACCTACAGATGCATATTAATGCCCATGAAATGGCTTAAGCTCCGACGCTTGCGTCCGCGCACACTCGGAGGTCGAACTCCAAACCATCGTTAACACCTTCACCGAAGCGTACGAGAGCATGGGCCTTACACTAAACATCCGTAAGACAAAGGTCCTCTACCAACCTGCCCCCACCACACAGTACTGCCCCCCGATTATCAAAATCCATGACAAGGCCTTGGACAACATGGACCACTTTCCATACCTCGGGAGCCTACTGTCAACAAGGGCAGACGTCGATGACGAAGTCCAACACTGCCTTCAGTGTGCCAGTGCAGCCGTTGGTCGCCTGAGGAAGAGCGTGTTTGAAGACCAGGACCTCAAACCCGGCACCAAGCTCATGGTCTACAGAGCAGTAGTAATATCCGCCCTCCTGTATGCCTCAGAGACATGGACCATGTACAGCAGGCACCTCAAAGCACTGGAGAGGTACCACCAACGCTGCCTCCGCAAGATCCTGCAAATCCATTGGCAGGATAGGCGCACCAACGTCAGTGTTCTCGCTCAGGCCAACATCCCCAGCATCGAAGCTTTGACCACGCTCGATCAGCTCCGATGGATGGGTCACATCGTCCGCATGCCCGATACGAGACTCCCAAAACAAGCGCTCTACTCGGAGCTCCGACACGGCAAGAGAGCCCCAGGTGGGCAGAGGAAACGCTTCAAGGACACCCTCAAAGCCTCTTTGAAAAGGTGCAACATCCCCACCGACACTTGGGAATCCCTGGCCCAAGACCGTACAAAGTGGAAGAGAAGCATCCGGGAAGGCGCCGAACACCTCGAGTCTCTTCGCCTGGAGCAAGCGGAAGCCAAGCGCAAACAGCGGAAGGAGCGCACGTGAACCCAAGCACCCCACACCCACCCGCGCCTTCAACCACCGTCTGCCCCACCTGTGACAGAGACTGTAGGTCCCGCATTGGGCTCATCAGTCACCTGAGAACTCATTTTTAATGTGGAAGCAAGTCATCCTCGGTTCCGAGGGACTGCCTAAGAAGAGAAGATTAATGCCCATGAAACGGCTTAAGCGCCATCAGACTGCCATGTGTATTCGGTGCAGCTTGAGAAATCATCGAACCAGTCCTATTTATAACCCTGTGTACCATGACCGATGAGAAAGAAGCCACTGAATAATCCATGACAGGCAGAAATGCTTCATTTTGATTACAAACAGAAGTGAAAATACAGCTATCTCTGTGTTATTAAGAGCTAAAGGAAAAATTAGGTAGTTGTCATATCACGCTAAAGCTAAATACATGGGAATTTACCTCATAATTTACCCCCATCAACATCACTAAAAAACAGATTATCTGGTCATTATCACACTGTTTGTGGGAGCTTGCTGTGCGCAATTTGGCTGCCGCGTTTCCTACATTACAACAGTGACTACACTTCAAACGTACTTCATTGTCTGTAAAATGCATTGGGATGCCCGATGGTCGTGAAAGGCACTATATAAATGCAAGTCTTTCTTCCTTTTTTATATAATAATTGATTAGAATTATGCCCAAGTATGATTTTTCCAGTTGCTAATTCTCTATTTCAGTGGTGAAGCAGAATAAGGACAGTTACAGAAAAATAGAGTTTAATTGGCCAGTATCAAGTTGAAATTTAGAGAGCTCCATTTATTAGGTCTATTATGGTTCAAAACTAAAATATAACGTTACATCTTGCCACATCTGAATTTACTGAAGAGTTTCTTTTATAGTTTATTTACATTCTATTCGACTAAACTGCTGAGATTACTACTTCTACAGTCCAGTTACGCAGAGGTTGCTGTTTGATTGCTTTTTCTATTGTTTGTGGATTTTTTTTTTCAATACTGGATTCAAAAGATGATATATAGGACATGTCTCCTTATACCCAGTGACAGCATCTAAATCAGGCATTAGGCTGGTGGGAATCAGAGTCCTCAATATATTAACTCAGTAACGTGCCTCAAGCCAGCCTCAGAAAAATACTTTCTGCTGTACAAGTGTGACATTTCCATTCCCTACACTCTGTCCTTATAGAATTGAACTTATCGGTCCTGGAGGCTCCACAGTTAGTTCATGTAGCTCGTCTGCACGGGTCAGGTGGATCAGTACAGTTGGATACTTCACCACCAAATGTTTCAATATTTGACTTGTGTGATTGGTTTTTTTTCTGCTTTAAACTTTAAAGCAATGATTTGTCGCAGTGATGTTCCAATTTCAATGTAAGCTGTGCCTTTGGATTGACTGTTGACCTTATCTCAGTGAGATAGTTTATTTTACAAAATGGGAACACCACTGTTGGAAGTGTTGAAATCGATGTTTTGAAAAATCCCTTTGCTTAAAATACAAAATGTTAAAGTTACTAGCAAACCTCCTGTGGCATTGTCCAGTGAGTCAGAGGAATGCAAGAATAGAGATATTAAGCCAAACAGTAAGATCAGGCACATTGATTTATCAGCATTGGGGGAAGCCAATGGCAATAATGAGATTGATCTCAGGATCCAACAGAGGGGTTTCCCAAGATCTGGAAGCACTGGAAGGGGGTCTTGTAGACCTGGGGACACTGTGGAGAGGGTTTCTTGGAACAGTGGGACAGGCTATGGGATCTGGGGTCACTCGAAGTGAAATTCTGAGAGGAAAGCATTGAGGTGTGAGGTTCCAGAGTCTGTGAGCAATGGGGGTCATCCTGCAATCAAGTAACACTGGGTATATGATCTAATGGTCTGCGAGCACTGACAGTGAGTCCAAATATGTGGGGGGGTAAGAGGGGACGTCCTGAAGAAGGGGATCATGAGATCTAGGTGTAATAGGGAGGATGCTGTTGTGGCGCAAAGTATGGCATAATTGGGGATTTCTCACATCTGGCAGTATTTCGTGGGGGCAAGGTCTAGCAGAGTTTTGGAGGAAAAGGCCAAGAGAATGGGACTCAAACTGTCCTTGCCCCTTTCAGATTATTAGGCCCCAACTCCCACCACATTCCCACTTGTCAGCCTTCGTCCCCTGTCCTGTCTACAACCACTTTTGTGCCTTCAGGGAAGGCAATAAATCACACACAAGGCTATTGAATGGGTAAATCTGTAATTTATGAAATGTGTTTTTTTTTTTTACTTGGTTTAAAATCTAACAATTGGATATTACAAATATTAATTACTGAGAAAAAATTTGGCAGATGAAAATGTTTTGAGTGATTCAATTGGTTCATCAACAAAAGATGACAAGCAACTGTTAATATTGGAAGTTCCTAATATAATTGTTTACATACACAGTTTCGATATTAAATGTGACCAGTATTTGTGACAATCGGAAGTAAAGTTTGTGGAAAAGAAGTGTATGCAGGATTTTTACTATGTATAGGTGTTGTGGAGTAGACAACACCAGTAGTTACCCACTTCCACATTGGTTCAAATGCCAGCCTATCAATTATACTGATGGCGCTAAATTGTACATTGTTCCCTTTTACAGCACCAGTATAATCTGCACAACTCAAAGCATTGCAATGTTCATCAACGCTGAGAACGGCCACTTTCCCTCAGTTATCGATGTGTGATAGGAAACGTGACTATTTGGAAAAACGTCAATGGTAATGTAATTCTTATAGTGCTAAATATTTCAACAGCTTTCCAATGACTTTTTAACCTCAGTATATTGCCATGCACCGACATTTCTAAACAAGATGAGCCGGTTGAATCTCTGGAACCTATTTACAGTTACATGATTCTTCCATCTAAAATGGATGCAAGAAAAAAAGACAAGACCGTTTAAACAGCGTGCTAAAGAGTTGCTAATTTTACCGTGCCACGTGATTAATCACTGGTGCAAAATTCGTTGGCCCATAAAGCTGGACTGTCTTGAGGCTCCTGTGATACGCTTCCAGAATTCCTTCGATACCATTACAATATGGGTTGTCAGGGTTGCCATTCTGCAAGATTTTCAAAGGAAACAAAATACAATTGGAGATTGCTGTGAAACACAAATTCCTTCTCATAACAGTTTGAGAACTAATGGCGCATTTTTCCACTTATGTAAAAATATTATTTTCCGTTTATTTATTTTAATCACATATTCACCCCCTTTTTTGCCACAGCTCTACCTCACAGCTTGGTCCATGTTTCAACTCCTACACTATTTCATTATAGAGTTTAATAATAGTCTTTAATACCATGGCTGAAAGGCCACTGAGCATTACTAAATTTAAAAAACGCAACAGTGAATGGGGAATTTGAGTTGATATTTGGCACTGTTACATCATCGAGTTCGACCTCCTGTGTTTGAATGACATTTTGTGATTAAGCTGATTTTAAAGCAGTGAAATGTATTTGTGTCACATCAAATTTGCATCTTGAAATAACAAGTCTGGACAATAAATGATCTCAACTCAAGGTTTTCTACACACACCAAATTACCATTTCAAAAAAAGTTTTATTGGAGGATTTATATTATTGAATCTATCTGCTATATATGCACTTGTGCAATATTAAACCATTTAGCATATGTTGTGTCATGTATATTAGATGAGAAACTTCTAACAATCTATGTGGAAAAAAAGAGCCCTCCAACTGCATGCCCTGTGACTACTTGAAATGCATTCAGGCCCGACATCAGAAAATGAATACATTTTGTTCTTTATCTCTACTTTCAATTCAAAGGACATCAGGAAACTTCAAGATCAAAAAACAGATTCGACAATGATAAAAAAATAAATATTTTAAAAGGAAAGTGCACCAAGCAGCATATATTTCTGATAAGAGACAGTTGAAAGCAAATTGAAGGATTAGATTTGAAACATCATAAAAACTTCTTGTTTGGGCTGGTAAGAAACATAGAAGAAAGAACTTGAATTTATGTAACACCTTTTCATGTCCTCAGAACATCCCACTGTATTTCAGAGCCAATGAAAAAAATAAATTGCTGTCAGTATTGTTATGTAGGCGAATGCAGCAGTCAATTTGAGCACAAAAGGTCCCTCAACAGCAATGCGATGAATTCTCAGTAATTCTGTTTTTGATGGTGATGGTTAAGGGATAAATCTTGGTCCGGACATCGGGACAACTCGCCTGCTCTTCTTTGAACAGTGCCATGTGTTGTTTTACTTCCACCTGAACGGACAGACAGTTCCTTGGCCTAAAAAGCTCATGGCACTGTTGAAAATACAGCACTAAAGAAGAAGAAGAACAAATGCTGGAAATCTAATATTAAAGCAGAAAATGCTGGAAGTACAACAGGCCGGTCGTTATCTGAATAAAGCATGTAAAAGGGAATTTGAAATAAAACTGGCAAGACCCGGGCCTGGAGCCTCCAGGTGGGTCCCACATCTGCTGCTGAGTGGGCTGGAATGCATGCTTTCTTCCAGCATATTGGCTTCCCAACAGAACTGAGGCCAAGGGGCCAAGGAAGCTCCCAGCGTGGAAATCCCTCACCTGGCAAACGGCCCCTCTGAGGTAGGAGTGGAAACTGCCCCAAATAAGCTCCCCTCTCCCCGGAAACTCGCCGGTGAAACCACGACTCATCATATCAGGGTCTTAGTCTCTGCCATACTACTGGAGGACTTACTATTTCATTTTTTTCATGAACGTTGTAATAGAAAAAATGAATGGACTGCCAACCAAAGTACGCTCGGAGTTGTTATCAGCAAATGCGAAAGCTTAATCAGCGGCTAAAAGGAAAATAAAATTGGACTCCATCTCACTAAAGAAATCTTAAGGGTTTTGGTTCATTGCAGTGTTATTAAGCTGAATAAAAATTGCAAAAAAGAATCTTGCTATCCTATTTGGCAAACATGACAACATTATCAATGGAATTTCCCTTCAGGGTAACATAAGATGATGGCTGTGTTTCAGGAATTGTATCAGTAACTAAACTATGGAAATATTCCCTTTTTCTCTCCCCCATTCTTAATTGAGTTTATTTTCTCTTCATATTCTCGAGCTGAGAGTGTGTAAAAGTAACCTGCGCTCAGGCTTTTCTCAGTGTCAATCTTAAACCTGTAGCTAGGAAGTAAGCAATAGCATGACAGAGTAACAAAGCTTTCTGATCTTTTTCACCCTCCCTATCTCTGTAATCTTCTCCAGCCACACAACCCTTCGAGATATCTGCGCTCCTCCAATTCTGGCCTCTTGAGCACCCCCAATTTTAATCGCTCCACCATTGGTGGCCGTACCTTCAGCTGCCAAGGCCTAAGCTCTGGAATTCCCTCCCTAAACCTTTCCATCTCTCTACCTCTTTCCTCCTTTAAGATGCTCCTTAAAACCTACCTCTTTGACCAAGCTTTTGATTATTTGCCCTAATATCCCATGTGGCTCGGTGTCAAATTTTGTTTGATAATGCTCCTGTGAAGCGCCTTGCGACGTTTTACTATGTTAAGGCGCTATATAAATTGTTGTTGTTGTTGTAGTTGAGTGGCTCCTGAAAACTGCTATCTCCAACAATTCATCGTGCGAACACAACTAGACTTGCACAGTGGAGCCAAAGGCAGCTTGTATCTTCCGTAGTGCTCAGCAACCCAAACTTTCTCATTTTTTTTCCACTGCTTGCTCTCTCAGGTTTGAGAGCTTGTGGATGTAGAAGAGTGCACTTCAATCAAGCCAGATCCCCAACAAAAATTTTATTTTCCTGACAGCAAGATTGCCAGGATGAAAAAAAAATCCTTCTCAGAGCCCACCCAACAAGTACCCTGGAAATGTCTGTCGTGCTGAGCTTCGAGCTGCAGTACAACCAACTTGTAGTGAGTACCACAGGTGCACAGACAATCAAATGCGGTTTTTACATTTCAAAATTGAGCAATACATCCATTTCTTCATTACACGGCAAACAGATTCTACTGTATTTTGTTTTGTAGCATGATGTGCTTTAAATGTTTTTAATTTAAAAAACAGTTACTCTCAGAGCTGTGGGCAGGAGTGAAGCTTGATGAAATCGTGCTGATTTTTTTTTTAACTTTAAAATGTGCCTGAATTTTAATTTAAGTTTCCTTTCGTCAACTGCAATTATAAACAAAAAAAAGGAAAACATTGATGTTTCAGACACAGCCCTTCGTCAGATGTGACCTGACCTGCTGAGTGTTTCCAGCATTTCCTGCTTTTGTTCGGTATTATGAAGTATTAACCAGCTTTGATTTCTCGGAGGTAGTGGGGGAATCAGAGAGCACACCTCTCAGAGCGATGGGGAATCATTCGGGAAATTTCCCAAAACCCAATCAACCCCTGCAAGTGAGCAAAAACTTCTCTTAGGCTCAGGTGAGCAAAGACACTCAATACAGGGGACCCAACCTTTAAAGAAAGAACGAACTTGCATTTATATAGCGCCATTCACATAGTTATATTGAGTTACCTCGGCGGGCCCAGGGCGGGCGGTGTCGGTGGCGTGTCGAGGCCCCACTGCTGGCTCCATCCCGCTGTCTAAAATGAATTTACGTTGATAGGACATGTTAAGCCCGCCCAGCGCATTTCCTGGCCCAATTAGAGGAAGCGGGTCTGCTGACGTCATTCATGGCGTGTCATTAGCCGATTTTCTTAAAGGGACCATGGCCACATTTCTTTTGACATTTGTGCTATCAGTGTTCTACAGCATTGAAGTGCTGCAAACACTGAGAATGACTGCACAGAGGCAGAGTGCTGCACCCAGGTTCTCCCATAACTCCCTCCAAATGCTTATGGAGGGAGTCAGAGTACGCAGGGAGGTCTTCTTCCCTTCCGATGGGTGGAAGACAGCACATTGCACAGGAGGGCACAAGCAGGGATGTCGTCAGGAGGACTTGGCTGCAGTGGCGCAAACGTTTCAATGATCTCATTAGATCACAAAATGTTACTACAAAGCCACACTCAACCTCATCCTGCTGTGCCCCTCATCACATCCCCATCACTCTGCCTTCCCTACCCTACCCCTGCACATCCTTACTCACACCAACATACCTTGCACCTCCACCCATCCCTCTCTATCTGCATTATCACATCCCCATCTCACTAGCCACCCCTCACACTCACCCTCATTCTAGTGCAATCATACTAGCTAACAACACACAAGGGTAGCAACATGGATGTTTTATCTAATGTTCATATAAAGTTTCTGTTAATGTGCTGTCAAACATTGAAACCTTTATTTACAACACTTGGACAGATTTGTGTGCACCTTTGGAAGTGGCTTAATGAGTTGCAATGAATGGTGAGACATAACGGTACCCCCCGCAATGATTATGAGTGTGAAAGGAATGGCTTGGTCATTGTAGGGATGTTTTATGGTGTTGGCGTGGGGTGGTGCCAACCTGGCGCATCATGTGGCAGCCAGGGTGTACAGCGTAAAGTTAAGTAAATCTGGCCATGATGAGGCCATCCCTGGCCTCCCGGGCAGCAATGCTGATGCCCTCTGTCCTGTGCAGCATCAGGTGATTGCGGAGAAGGTTGGTGTTGTTGTTGGTGCTGCTGGTATGGGGGTTCACTGTGGTTCAATTCTGAGGACCAAGGTGAGAGAGTATAAATGGCACCCATGCTGATGGAATAGACGGCAGGTGAAGTACAGATGACAGAAGCATTCTGTCAATAGTGAGAGAGGTAATGAGGTGAGACTGGATGGAGACTTGTGGAAAGACTTGCAGCATGCAGAATCTGTTGTGGAAATGCAGTGAGGAACAGCTTGTGGCTGAGGAAAGTGATCTCAGTCAGGTGGGAGCTTTTACTGTACATCTGAAGTTGTCAAGTAATCAGCTGGAGCAATGGCCACTGAACTCTCGCCTCAAGTTGATAGACATGGTCACCAAATAGCGTGGTTCCCATGGCCATGAAGTTAAAGTTAAAAAGTAAGGTAAAAAAAGCCTGTTAAGGGTCTGTTAAGTACACTATAATTAGTCTCATTGGGTTGCCCGCCAGCAGCCTGTCGGGTCTGCTCAGCGCTGACAGACCCGATGCTGGGAAAGGCGTGTTGCGGCGGGATGACAGCAGATTCCCGACCCACTGTCAAAAATAACACTTTCCCACCTGACCCGCCACCGATACCGCCCGCTGACACCACCCGGAAAATTCCGGCCATAGAGTTTACAGCACAGAAACAGGCTATTCGGTCCAACTTGTGTATGCCGGCATTTATGCTCCACACGAGCCTCCTCCCACTCCTCTTCATCTCACCCTATCAGCATATCCTTCTATTCCTTTCTCCCTCATGTGCTTAACTAGCTTCCCCTTAAAAGCACCTACTACTTGCCTCAACTACTCTTTGGGTAAAGACGCTTCTCCTGAATTTCCTATTGTCAGAAGGTTGTGGGTTCAAGTCACACTCCAGAGACTTGAGCACAAAAATCTATGCTGACACTCCAGGGCAGTACTGAGGGAGTGCCGCACTGTCGGAGGTGCCGTCTTTCAGATGAGACGTTAAACTGAGGCCCCGTCTCCTCTCTCAGGTGGACGTAAAAGATCCCATGACACTATTTTGAAGAAGAGCAGGGGAGTTATCCCGGTGTCCTGGCCAATATTTATCCCTCAATCAACATCACGAAAACAGATTATCTGGTCATTATCACATTGCTGTTTGTGGGAGCTTGCTGTGTGCAGATTAGCTGCCGCGTTTCCTACATTACAACAGTGACTACACTTCAAAAAGTACTTCGTTGGCTGTAAAGCGCTTTGGGACGTCCGGTGGTCGTGAAAGGCGCTATAACAATGCAAGTCTTTCTTTCTTTTTGGATTATTAGTGACGATCTTATATTGATGGCCCCTAGTTTTGGACTCCCCCACAAGTGGAAGCATCTTCTCTACGTCTGAAATGTTTTCTCAACATCCCAAAGCATTTTACAGCCAATCAGGTACTTTTGAAGTGTAGTCACTGTTGAAATGTAAGAAATTCAATCACATTTATAAGGCAAATGCAATAACATGTGACAAGTGTCACATGATCAAATGTCATGTGATCAAACCTCCAGTAATACGTCCAGAGTTTGCAATACTAGTTGTACTCAGTGCTTCCCTCTGTTGTTGCAGTTCAGATTGGGAAATGATCTGAGTGTGACTGCATGTTTGCAGTGGGAAAGCCCTGCTCACAGGGAGCACAGATTCTCCATCTTGCAATCCATGCAAGCATCACTCCCTGTTGGGATCTTACTGCGTATTCAATCCTGTGTCCTATTATTTATGGGGATGGGGCGGGAAAGTGGAGTTGATGTAGGAGGTCAGTCAGTCATGATCTTATTGAATGGCGGAGCAGGCTCGAGGGCCCGTCTGACCTACTCCTGCTCCTATTTCTTACGTTCTTATTTCTGCCACAGCATGCTAGCACTTCCACGCATTGCATCACCCCATCCATTTCCATCGATGTGTCGCATTTGTTTCTTCATACTACATCCTACATCACAAAAATAGCATATCAAAATATTTTACCAAAGCAAACTCATGGGAAACTCTTCCATCAGGAGGTAGTTTAGCTCCAAACCCCAAAGCTGGGAACATCTTATCACTGTCATAGTCCTGAATGATTTCGCCCACTGCTTTCAGTGCCATTGCATACGCATTCATCTGGTAGGGGTTCATATAGTGTAGTGATGTGGACTGAGATGGATTTCCTGATGAAACAAACAAAAATAAGAATCTATTAAAAAGAACATTTGGTGATGTACAGTTATTTAAGTTTCTGTGGCTGTTAGGTAGGTTATTTTAATTATATCTATAAAAACATACTGAATTGTAGCAATATTAATAAAGTAGCATCTTTAACTCTTATTAGGACAGATTTTGCTGTGTCCCCTGCGCCAGGGTGAGTGTCAGGTGGAGTGAACCCAAGAGCGTCATGCCCAGCCAGACTTCAACCTGGCTGATTCACAGGTTCAGGTCATTTGGTTGGCCTGGTGTGCCCCATTACAGGGCCGTAACCTGGCAAGGCCTATCACCTGAAAGTGAGATAGGACAGTTCGCCATTAAGCTCTGCACCTAGACTCTCTTAATCGGAGAGGACTGAGCAAAGCGACTAAGACTCATTTCTGCTGGACACCCCTCAAAATAGGTGCTGGCCAGTGATACAAGAAGAAAAACCCATATTTCCTGTGCTTTGCACCCAGTGAATAAGTCTTCCCTGGGTATAAATCATAGAAAAATTAACAGTAACATTCAATTCTTTTAGGTAGGATACTATCATTGAGACAAAGGTGGTAATATAACAGCAGCCTTCACTTCATTACAACGGCAGGAAGTATTTCTAACAAGTCTATCACCAGACAACAATGTTTACTCAAGCTTAATGGTGGCAGGGCAGGTTGAGAAAGTGGTTAAATAAGCATACGGGATCCTTGACTTTATAAATAGAGCATAGAGTACAAAAGCAAGGAAGTTATGATAACCTTTATAAAACACTGGTTCGGCCACAACTGGAGTATTGTGTCCAATTCTGGGCACTGCACTTTAGGAAGGATGTGAAGGCCTTAGAGGGTGCAGAAAAGATTTACAAGAATGGTTCCAGGGCTGAAGGACTTCAGTTTACGTGGGTAGACTGGAGAAGCTGGGGTTGTTCTCCTTAGAGCAGAGAAGGTTGAGAGGAGATTTGATAGAGGTGTTCAAAATCATGAGGGGTCCAGACAGAGTAGATAGAGAGAAACTGTTCCCATTGGCGGGAGGGTCGAGAACCAGAGGACACAGATTTAAGGTGATTGGCAGAAGAAGCAAAGGCGACATGAGGAAAAACTTTTTTACGCAGCGAGTGGTTATGATCTGGAATTCACTGCCTGAGAGGGTGGTGGAGGCAGACTCAATTGCGGCTTTCAAAAGGGAATTGGATAAGTACCTGAAGGAAAAAGGTTTGCAGGGCTAAGGGGGAAAGGGCGGGGGAGTGGGACTAGCTGAAGTGCTCTTGCAGAGAGCCGGCACGGGCTCGACGGGCCAAATGACCTCCTTCTGTGCTGTAACCATTCTATGATTCTATGGGTAGTTATTTCAATTACACCATTTAAATAAAAGATCATTGCTGGGAATTTCCTCGGGGGTTCTCCTGATCAGCCATCGGCGGCTGATCAGCAGCACAATGTACCAAACAAAAAGTGCCGTTGTCTGTAGATAGTTTGAAACAGGTTTCCCTAAACACTTCCAATATGTATTTTTGTAAAAAATTGGAATGAGGAAAGCAACTTAGTTCCTTTTTAAATTCTGTCTCTCTCACACAATGTTCTTTTCATTGACATCAATCCTTTATTCTTTTTTCTTTGAGTATAATTGTACTGAACAGCATCAATCCAATGGAGCTCAGTGAATTGCACAAGAGATATAAATGGATTACAGAACCAATATGAAAGAAATAAAAATGTGTTCAGATTTTCTTTTTAGTTTGAGGACATTCTAATGCATGATGGGATAGTTAACATAGCTTAATGTCTAATTAATTAAATGAAAAGCTGTCAATTGTTTTATCAAAGCCATAAATCAGTAACTCCTAACCCTCCATATAAGTAATGTAAATTCCCCAAGTAGTGGAGATTTATCAGAGGTTTAAGCACTTACCATTAGAAGCTGTAAAATCAATAGCCACTGTAAAATTTATCTGTGTTCTGCAAGATTAAACAGAGAAACATAAAATTTTATCTCAAATATATTTCTCGGACATGATTCTCTGCTAGTTTTTATTTCAATATTGGTTAACTAAGCCCTCATCAACCTGTTCCAGTGGTTCAAGTACAGGTTAAAGATATTTTTCAGAAGAGCAGGGACCTATTCTGGTCCTGGTCAACATTCTTGGCTCATGCAACACCATCAAAAAACTGATTAATTGGCCATTTATCTCATTGTCAGCTGTGGCTCAGTGGGTAGCACACTCGCCTCTGAGTTATGAAGGTTGTGGGTTCAAGTCTCACTCCAGAGACTTGAGCACATAAAGCTAGGCTGACACTCCAGTGCGGTGCTGAGGGAGCGCTGCACTGTTGGAGGTGCCGTCTTTCGGATGAGACGTTAAACCGAGGCCCCGTCTGCCCTCTCAGGTGGACGTAAAAGAAACCATGGCCACTATTTAGAAGAAGAGCAGGGCCAATATTTCTCCCTCAATCAACATCACTAAAACAGATTATCTGGTCATTATCACATTGCTGTTTGTGGGAGCTTGCTGTGTGTAAATTGGCTGCCGTACTTTCCCACATTACAGCAGTGACTACACTTCAAAAGTACTTCGTTGGCTGTAAAGCGCTTTGGGGTGTCCGGTGGTCGTGAAAGGCACTATAACAATGCAAGTCTTCCTTCCTATTGCTACTTGTGGGACCTGAAGCAGACGTGACTTAGTCAACTCGATGCTAAACACGTCCAGAGCAGCAATCAATAAAGTCAAATGATATTGCACTACATTGGCAAAACAATATAATATAGCTCAAGGAGGTAATGATTAAACTTTATAGCACTCTATTTCAACTGCACTTGGAATACTGCGCCTGATTCTAGTTTCCAAGAAACAAAAGAGACATTCAAATGCTGAAAACACTGCAGAGAAGAGGCATGAGGCTAATCCTCAGTTGTCAGCAGTATAAGTTAAGAAAAGACTGGAGGAACGTGGGCTTTACAGCCTGGAAAGGAGGATTTTGATACTGGGGCGGGTTGGGGTTGTGTCATCCACTTTTCCACCCGACTGCAATTGGATGTGGGAGATTGATGCAATTTTGACCTAATTGGGCAATTGAATCCAGCATGTGGGAACCCATGAACCAATTAGTGTTTTCAGTCTGAAAGTTGCCTCTGATGATGTCATCATTGCTGCTGCATTGAAGGTCTTCAAACACTGCCTGGCCTTTGCTGTGAGAGGACCTGCAAAATGAGCAGCAGCAGTCCTAAGTCTGCGCCCAGATATTTTTACACCACCACTCCCAGATATGTTTCCTTTCCATCCATCCAGCCAGCCAGCACTACCCATATCCAAATGTGCTCCCACCAGGTTTCACAATCCTGGTTCAGAACAGGCGTGCTTCACGTAGAACAAGGGTTAAAATCACAAAGGCCTTTCAAAATGGCATTATAGAGCCAATTTAATGCTTGTTAAGGACCTTAACAACCTATCCCGCCTCTTAAAGGCGGGACGGAGTCGGGACCAGCAGACACGATTTAATGAAAATTGCGTGGAGGCGGGATGGAGGCGGACTTGTGCCCGCCCGCCAGTTTTCGCAATTTTAACCCCCCACACGCCTCCAAACCCGCCTCCACGGGTCAATGAAAATCCAGCCCTTTGTGTCAGAAAAGTGATCTTATGGACATATATAAGATTGTTAAGGGTATACAAAATGTTACTCTGAAATAGTACTTTAAATTAAACTGTGGGTGTAGAACTATGGGACACGAGTTCAAACTAAAGAAGGATATTTTTAGGGCAGACATCAGGAAAATTTCCTTTCTCACAAAGAGTAATCAACATGTGGAATCAACTTCCAGATAGAGCAGTGCACCGCAAAAATCCCTGGAATCATTTAACGACGACAACAACTTGTATTTATATAGCACCTTTAACATAGTAAAACATCCCAAGGCGCTTCACAGGAGCGACATCAAACAAAATTTAACACCGAGCCACATAAGGGGATATTAAGGAAGATGAGGTAGGTTTTTAGGAGCATCTTAAAGGAGGAAAGACAGGTAGAGAGGCAGAGAGGCTTAGGGAGGGAGTTCCGGAGCTTAGGGCCTCGCCAGCTGAAGGCACAGCGATTATAATCATGGTGCACAAGAGGCCAGAGTTGGAGGCGTGCAGATATCTCAGAGGGTTGTAGGGCTGGAGGAGGTTACAGAGATAGGGAGGGGCCGAGAGCATGGAGGGATTTCAAAACAAGGATGAGAATTTTAAAATCGAGGCGTTGCTTAACTGGGAGCCAATGTAGGTCAGCGAGCACAGGGGTGATGGGTGAACGGGACTTGGTGCGAGTTAGGACACGGGCAGCAGAGTTTTGGATGACCTCAAGTTTACGGAGGGTGGAAGATGGGAGGCCGGCCAGGAGTACGTTGGAATAGTCGAGTCTGGAGGTAACAAAGGCATGGATGAGGGTTTCAGCAGCAGATGAGCTGAGGCAGGGCGGTATCGGGCGATGTTACGGATGTGGAAATAGGCGGTCTTAGTGATGGCGCGGATGTGTAGTTGGAAGCTCATCTCGGGGTCAAATACGACACCAAGGTTACGAACAGTCTGGTTCAGCCTCAGACAGTTGCCAGGGAGAAGGATGGACGAGTTAAGAAACAATTGGATGTTACACTGGGGATTGGGGGCATTAGATTCTGTCTGGATGCATCAATCAAATGGTCTGAATGGCCTTCTTCAGTTCAGCCATTATTATCTGGTGATCTCGTGACCTTGCAGTGCGTAAAATGGCTGCTGCGTTCGTCTACGGAATAAGTAACTCATTGTATGCAAAGTGCTTTGGGACATTTCTGAGAGATGTGATAAGCTGCAGTACAAATGCAAGTTCATTCTTTCAGATCCGTTACAAGTGTAAAAATGTGAATTAATCTGAAGTGGGTGCACATCAATGACATGGTTTTTATCTTGAGCCCACAGGATGGTAAGCGTGACTTACTCTTTACATGCATTGCAGATCATTCAGGTTGTAGTGTTTTGTATATAAAATGCTCCTTATGAACAAAAAATGCTGTTGCTTTATACTATGCATCATTGCTTGTGCATGGATCTTGAAATTTGCAGATATCTATGTATGAAGATAGGCCTTTATTGTCAAATCTGTAATTATGAGATAAGCAGATTGTTAAAGCTCTGTTCCTTTGATAGTTTATAATATATCTGTGTGGCAAAATATATTTTGGCCTATGTTAAATGTTTTAACTTGTATTTCTTCATTATCCGAATCATCATGGTAAAGTTTAACACGCAAAGTTATGTAAAGTGATTCAGTTCATCTGCTGCTGGAACCCTCATCCATGGTTAGCAGAAAGTACCAGCTCAGATCAGAGAGTTGTCTGGGGAAGGAGTAAGTTTTTTTTTGTCTCACACTGTGGTGGTTTGAAATGTTGAGTAATCATCCAGGCGGCAGCATTTATATTCCCGAACATTGTGTTATTGTTGGAGATCGTTCCACCCTAAGTACCATTGTGACACTTTGCTGTTTAAGCCATTGTTTTATTCAAGGCATTCAGCATGGCACGCACTCAGGCAGATGAGAAGAAGCCACCTGGTCACACACCAACAACTTCTTGCATTTATATAACACCTTTAGCATACAAAAACCGCTCCAGTTGCTTCACGCAGGCGTAATCGAAACAAATGGATGCCGAGCCAAAGAAGAAATTATTCGGAGGGGTGACCAAAAGCTTGGTCAAAGAGATGGGTTTTAAGAAGAGTCTTAAAGGAGGAGAGATTTAGGGAGGGAATTCCCCGAGTGTGGGGCCTAGATGGCTGAATGTATGGCCGTCAACGTTGGAGTGGAGGGACGGGTGTTTTATGAGGCCAGAGTTAAAAGAATGCAGAGTTCTAGAGGGGTGTAGGGCTGGGGGTATTATAAAGTTATGGAGGGATGAGGCCATTGGGAAACATGAGGATGGGAATTTTAAATTGGGGACACTGGAGGACCGGAGCCAATGTAGTTCAGGGAGGAAAGGGGTGATGGGTGATCCCATATCCACCGTCAGATTTGGGAGGTAACAACATGTTCAAGGACTTTGGAGAGGAAGGGGACGGTGGATATGGGTGGTAGTATTCAAGGACAGAGAGGTTGAGCTTGGGCTTTTTGAAGGGGTTGTGATGACAGCGGTTTTGAAAGGGAGCAGGACAGTACCTGAGAAGAGGACGCCTACCACTTCACCTTTAAATTACCTACTCAATTTGCAGTCAGCGATGAAGCGATGGCGCTCGTCGCTGACCTCGAAGAAAGCTGCCCACAAAGATCCAGCGATCTCTGTGGCATGAATTTCACCGTTCCCTACCTTTGTTTGAATCTGCCGCCAAATCAAGTGAATCTGCAACATCCAGCAAGAGTGATATCATCAAGCTGGCAAAGCAGCCAATCACGTTGAAGAATTCTCCAAGACAGCAAACCAGGAAGTAAAATGAACAGATTCTAATTTATAAATTTTACAGAGATTGAAATAAAGATTGGGACCTACACATAGGATTAAGGTGGAAGCTGAAATATTATAAACAAACTTTTAAAAAATTATTTTGAAAACCGTGTCATTCTTAATCATATTAACGGAAAAATTTGACATTCCACAAATATAAGATTAGTTTTTCAGGGCCAGACGGTTGTTTAGCAGTCAGTACGGCGTTAAAAACCCAATTATACTTCTTACAAGGCTTAACTTTAGGGTTTTTTAAACAGTGATATTCCATCGTAAAAGGGGACGCTTTCGCCTTATGTAATTTCAACTGATTGCCGGCTCTGGGGAGTTCCACAGCGGAACCTGTGGCGGAGCAGTGAATGACTGACCGCAACTTCAGGATTTCCACGTTTTCTGCGCATGCGCTAAAGCCTGAAGTTGCGGTCAGTTTTCAGAGGGGTAATGACGGCGAACTTTGACAGTTTTATCGCAATTAAAATCTGGGCCCTTCCCTTTATCCTTCCCTCTACGATGCACCGCTGTCACTCACCTTTCCCTTAAACCCTCCATCCACACCCTCCACTCGTTCATGCCCAAGGGCAGTTGAAAAGACTCCGGAGGCACCTCACTCTCAACCAGTTTGCTTCCTCCCTTCCCACTTTACTGTCGATCTGTTTTGTTCAAAGACAGTTTGTTTTCAAAATGCAACTTTTTTGAAAAAAGAGACATCAAATCAGGATAAGGAAAGAAACTATCTGCGTCTCTCTCTATTTTGCTATTCTCCGTCTCCCCCACCCCTTACTGTCTCACAGGTGTTAGAAATTAAAATCTTAGACTCATAAGTCTAAGCAATTACCATTGACCTTTTTCCAACTGTTAGAAAAACAGGTAATCTAAACTGATGGCTTCAAAATTTAATTGGTGTTTTTTGAAAAATTTAAATAACATTACATGAAGAAAGGCACACTCTCTCCCCCTCAACTCTCTCTCCTCTCACTGTCATTGTTTTTCTCTTTCTCTCACATGGTTTTCAATTTAAAAACACGAGATATGAATCTTACTTCAGTAAAGCTTTTGAAATGTGTCCTCGAGCTTTCCTATAAATACTTCAAAAAAGACTTTTGATCAAAACCAGCTAGAAGCTAGAAGAAAAATATTCTTATGTATAGCCGACTGGTACTGTCGCATCTTGAGAAATTAGGGGAAGTGCTTCTGCTGAGACTGCAGAATTCAAATTGAGCTTTTGGAAGAGGCTGTGGCCTTCAAGTAAAAGCTTTAATGAAGGCATGAAAAGTAAAGAAATATGTCATTGTAAAATATGTAATTATTTGAGTTTTTAATTTCGGGTTAAACCCTTACTTTGGATATTTGACATTTCAGTTCCACTGGAAAAAAAAAATCAGGAAACATTTTGAGACAATTGTGTGAACCCAATGGTCAGATTGCACAAACTATTGGTTCGAGTGTTGAGTTTACATAGGTTTTCCCTAGTATAAATGTGGACATAGTAATTTATAATGGAAAAGTTTGACACAAACAGCTTTGACAAAAACATGACACAGGAAATAAAATGGCACAGACAGGCAGTGCACTCAGACACAAGGGGGGAAAAATTCAGTTGGTTGCGCCTCCCGTTAGCGCCTTAAGAGGCCGTTAATGGGGCGCAAAGCATCTAGCGCCCAGGCGCGGCGATGTTTGCGCCGCTCGCGAAATTAACTAGACATTTTGCGGCGGCGCTAAACACTACCGCCACGATCTCCTGCGCCGGCAGATCGTGACGTCAGTCGAGTGTGCAACGCCCCAGTATCGTCCCAGAGCAGATATTGAGTGGCGCCCCCTGCCTTACCGCCTGACGCTAGCAACGACAGGTTGAGGGGAGCGTTTTGCAGTCATGAAGGGACTGGGGGAGCGCTATTTAAAGGCGACCGCTTCCTGCCTTTTACTGTTGGTGACATTTTTGAACCACGCATTCTGAGAGAGAGAGAGAGAGAGACTTCTGGAGAGATTCAACGCTGTGTGAAGGAGTTTTGGGTACTGAGCAGCACTTTGCAGGTTCATTTTGATTTGCCATTCCTTGTATCAATTTAGAAGAGACTGTGGGGGCTGCACTCTAAGCTCTTTCCCTGGTACTCTCCATTGTTCTTTCCAGCAGATTTGATGTGCAGGTCTCTCCAGGCCGGGATTCAAGGCTGCAATGAGCAAGATGTGGATGGAAAGCAAGATCAACCATCCCCTTTAAGAACTGGCTGGTGCCATTGTGTGTGTGTTCCATTGCTGACTGACATCACATGAGCTTCGCCTGCGCTCTGAGGTAGCGCCTCGCTCCTCGGCTTTTGCGCCTTAAGACAGGTATGAAGCGCCTGATTTAGCACTCCAATCACCTCCAGGGGCGATAAAAGTCAAGTTTGCAGTCGGTGGCGATAATTAGCGCCAGGCGCTAATCTTTGCGCCCGGCTGATAATTGCGCCCCAAATGGGGCGATACTGAATTTCACCCCCAGGATTTTTTAAATATATTACTCTTCAATCTCCCTTGGCGTTGCCCATGGTAAGTGAAGAATATTCTCACTCTCATACCTGTAAGTGCTGTTTCCATTTAGCTGCTTCTCCCCCTGTCTCGCCTCTTCTGTTTCTGTCTGTCTCTTTTCCTCCCTTCTACTTCTCTCCACTTAAATCCTTTTGTCTCTCCCTCTGTCATCCTTTGCATTTTTGTTTTCTTTCCCTTCAGACGTGACTATCAGAGAATTTTATCTTCTTCCCTTCAAGGGCTACTCTCAGAGCTGCTGTTATTGGCACATGGTGACCAGGACGCAGATCTTATACTGAGCAAAATTGATATTTACAGGAAGTCACCGATTAGTTTGCTACCATGCTCAGTTGTTTTAATGACGAGGTCCCTGGATATGATAGCAGAGTGAAGATTAGTTTAGTTGACAAGATCAGTGAATTTGTCGACAAATTCTGAAAACTAGTTGGTAAATTAGGTGTTCCAATTTTTTGGCAAACAATATCAGTTTGTGTTTATATTGTGATGACAAATCATTGTTTTTTTTTGGTAGCCAGCATCAATCTTTATTGTGCACACAGCATATGTCAAAAAAATTCAACACCTTATTTCTCAATTTGATGACAGCTGTTAACGAAACAATTGTTGGCACGAAGTTAGCTGAAAAGACACAAGATACATACAAACAACCTGAAATAACAATTTATGGGGGATTCGATGGTGCAGTGTGTGAAGACTTTGGCCTTTCACTTCTAGGATATGGTTTTGAACACAGTCTATTGCTCATGCCATGAAAGTGTTTGAAATAATTTGTGCCAGTCTCAACCATGTCACAACAACAACAACTTGTATTTACATAGTGCCTTTAACGTAGTAAAATGTCCCAAGGTGCTTCACAGGAGTGTTATCAAACAGAATTTGACACCGAGCCACATAAGGACATATTAGGGCAAATGACCAAAAGCTTAGTCAAAAGGGTAGGTTTTAAGGAGTGTCTTAAAGGAGGAAAGAGAGGCAGAGAGGTTTATGGAGGGAATTCTAGAGCTTAGGGCCTTGGCAGCTGAAGGCATGGCCGTCAATGGTGGAGCGATTAAAATCGGGGATGCACAAGAGGCCAGAATTGGAGGAGCGCAGATATCTTGGAGGGTTGTAGAGCTGGAGGAGATTACAGAGATAGGGAAGAGGCGAGGCCATGGAGGGATTTGAAAACAAGGATGAGAATTTTAAAAACGAGGTGTTGGTTAAACGGGAACTAATATAGCGAGAAGAGGGGCGATGGGTGCAAGTTAGGGCATGGGCAGTAGAGTTTTTGAAGACCTCAAGTATGATACTGTGCCCATAAAATTGCTCCCAATTGGATACCAAATTAACACTTTTACTCAAAAAAGGCCACAAGGTTTCTGATGTGCAAAATAGAAAATGAAACATGTAACCGGTAAATACTCATGTGAAGTTAAGGCAAGTGCACATTGTTAGGGCAGAGTAGAGGGAGCTTATCTCTGCATTTAACTCAGCAAGTGGGGGTGCCAAAATCTGATACTGGGCATCCAAATTAGATAGTGTTTCATTTTGCAGCATTAACATTCCTCATCTCAACAGGCACAGAGATGCTCCAAAATTAAAAAAAAAAATTATCTTGCAAATAAGCCAACCATGCTAACTTAATGGCCCGGAATTTCCTGCAACGTTTCGGCGTAACTGCTACCCAAGAGTGGGGCTGCGTCATTTTTTGCCCCAAGGAAATTCGTGTGTAACTGAGTTATGTTGGTGATAGGCTGAAACATCACTGCCGCAAATTTCCCTGATTGATTGCGCCGTTTACAAGATATCGCCACTGAAACCCTCTGCTGGTCACTTACCTAGCTCCACACCACATGCAAAAGACCAGCTCACGCGAGTTGTCTGAATTTACGCAAAGAATGCGTGAGCGTAGACCTACACCCAAGCGTTTAGGCGTATCATGGCCCAAAGTCATCGGATATCAGCGTAATTGAGATTTCTGGAGTGTGAAAGCAATATTCTTTGCAATTATTTGATTGTTTTCTTACTGAAACGTGCATTATATTTAACCCAAGTGCTGTCAGTCTCGGTGCACCCAAAGTTTTTACGGCACCCACCCCCCCCCATCCCCCGCATGCTTTCAGAAGAACTAAGCAGCTGGAATGGCCTTCCCAGTGGAAGGGGATGAGGAGCAGCAGAGGCTCTGAGAGTGAAGTACCATGCCAGGAGACAACAACCCACTCAACTATTACCCATATTGGTGGCGCTGCATTTGCACTCGTTTTACCCCAGTTTTACCCCAGTTTCTACATTTCAGCATCGGTAAATGAGCTCTACGGGAACTTTGGGCATAAGTTCCTGTCAGCAAGATTGGTGCAGAAACCGGTGTAAATTTTGGTGTAATTTCTGCGCAAATGTGATACAGGAAACTAGTGGGCCAGTATAAATAGGGTACATTAGGGGAAAAAAGTCTAACTTTCCTCCTTCCGCATGGCACTGTCCTGCTGCGACTGCTTACATCACAAAGGTGACCCCTGTCTTTCTGGTCACAATGTCACTAACCCAGGAACTCACAGCAAATGAGCTTGATTTAAGTTAAAATGTTCACACAGACAACAGGTTATTAGAAACAATAATAGCTGGGTTGGAATAGCTATTGCGAGGCTTTAACTCAATCATGGAGATCAGGTAACCTTTATGATACCACATGAACCTTGCTCTTGAGATTTAAAATGCCATGTGAATCGTTCGATTATATTACAGCCTTTTATTCTATTGATTGTATGCAATATACTCAGGAGTCAAAATCCTATTTGAGGCTTATGCAGGATAACTGTGAGCTAGGAATATTGGGCCAGATATTCCGACCCCCACGGGTGCGTACGCATCCATTGGGGCCTCGCAAGTGCCGGTTTCAGGCGTGCGAAGCGCATGCGCTAAAACCCGGCACTTCCGATCTGTCAAGAATCATCTTGACAGATCCTCCGCCTGCCCTGGAGAAGGGCCTCCGCGGGTGGAGAGTTCCGCTTTCTGCACAACCTCCGCCCGTTGAAAACCTTTAAAAATCTTACGCCTGGTAAAGGCAGCCATAAGGCCTGATTTTACCAGCATAAAAGTTTAAAAAAATAAAAAAATATTTTTTTTCCCACTCATTTATAATTTAAAAGTACTTTAAAAAAAAGTTACGTTTATTTTTAGCCCCATAAAAAACTTTAATTATTTTTTTCAAAAAATTAAATTTTTGTTTAAAATATTTAATTTAATGTAATTTTAAATACGTGATTTAAAAAAAAATATTTAATGTTTAACTATGTTTTTAAATGTGATCCCCATTCATACTTTTGAGAGATCTGTGCGTAGAGACCTGTCAAAAGTGTGAAGGGGGATTCCCTTCTTTGATTGGTTCCCCATGGTCCATGTGATCCCATGGGTGCTTGCGAACCGCCTGCGCCCCCTGGGATACCTGGGCCTCTGCGCCCGCGGACCAGGAGAGGCCCAGGATCGCAAGTCGCGGGACCAACGGAGCCAGCAGGTAAGTTCGTAGATATTTTCCGATCGGAGGCATCCGCCTGTAGGAAGCCTCTGATCGGACAATCCAGCCAATATAATTAACACAATTTTTTCCTCATTCAAGCTATGCATACATAGATACATAGATACATAGAAGATAGGAGCAGGAGTAGGCCATCCGGCCCTTCGAGCCTGCTCCGCCATTTAATGAGATCATGGCTGATCCTCCAATTCAGTATCCCGTCCCCGCCTTCTCTCCGTAACCCTTAACCCCTTTTGCCTGTAGAAATATATCTAATTCCCTCTTAAATATATTTAATGAGCTGGCGTACACTGCCCTCTGTGGCAATGAGTTCCACAGGTTCACCACCCTCTGAGTGAAGAAATTCCCCCTCATTTCTGTCCTAAATGGTTTAGCCCTTATCCTTAAATTATGTCCTCTAGTTCTGTTCTCACCCGCCAAGGGAAACATTCCTTCTGCATCTAGTCTGTCTAGACCTGTCAGAATTTTATACACTTCTATGAGGTCCCCTCTCAATCTTCTAAACTCCAGTGTGTACATCCCTAAACTACATAGTCTCTCCTCATAGGTCAATCCCGCCATTCCTGGTATCAGCCTGGTGAATCGCCGCTGCACCCCCTCCATGGCAAGAACATCTTTCCTCAGATGAGGCGACCAAAACTGTACACAGTACTCGAGGTGTGGTCTCACCAGTGCCCTGTACAGCTGCAGCAAGGTATCCCTGTTCCTGTATTCCAACCCTTTTGCTATGAAGGCCAGCATACCGTTTGCCTTCTTGACCGCCTGTTGCACCTGCATATATAATAACATTTCAAATTGGATTCCTTGATATAAATTCGACAAGAATCGGGCTCCGATACTTACATGGCTGCGCGTACGGAGCAAGGGGTAGGGGTCATGGATGGGAAACTCGGAAGTATGCGTTACCCGAACGTCCTGCAGTTTTTAACTACAGGACGTCTTTTAAATTTTTTCCCCAGGTTTCCCGCCCGACAGCCAGCCAGCCTGATTGACAGGCAGAATGCCTGTTGGGCAGGAAAGCCTACAGCAGAAGGACGCAATGGAGGAGCAGGTAGGGAGACTGGAGATATTGTGGTCGAGGTGGACTAATGGGGGAGGGCAGGATAGATCGCGGGAAGGGGGAGATGGTGGTCAGCAGAATGAGCTGGTGGTCGCGGAGTGAGATGGTGGTCAGGGGAGTGAGACGGTGGTCCGGGGAGCAAGACAGTGATTGTGGGAGCGAGACAGTGGTCCGGGGAGCGAGATGGTGGTTCGGGGAGCGAGACGGTGGTCGTGGGAGCGAGATGGTGGTAATGGGAGCGAGACAGTGGTTGTGGGATCGAGATTGTGGTTGGGGGGGGGAATGAGATGGTGGTCGGGGGGGGAATGAGATGGTGGTTGGGGGGAGCGAATTGCTGGTCCGTGGAGGGTGGTGGGGGGGGGGGAGTGAGATAGTGGTCATAGAGATAGTGGACAGGAGGGGAGTGAGATGGTGGTCGGGGGTGGGGGGGAGCGAGATGGTGGTCGTGGGGAGCAAATTGCTGGTCCGGGGAGTGTGGGTGGCGGGGGGGAGCGAGATGGTGGTCGGGGGGAGCAAATTGTTGGTCCAGGGAGTGTGGGTGGCGGGGGGGGGGAGTGAGATAGTGGTCAGGGGAGCGAGATGGTGGTCAGGGGAGCGAGATGGTGGTCAGGGGAGCAAGTTGGTGGTCGGGGGAGGGGAGCGAGATGTTGGTCGGTCAGAGATGCGAGTCAGGGAGGGGGGGGTCTGATCTCAGGGAGCAGACAGATCATGGCGTGTTTACAGGATTAGCTTGTTGGGCCAGGGGAAACACTCCCGCTCCTCCTGGCCCACAAGCAGTGCTGCAAAGGTACTTACCTTATGGCTCCAGCCCTTCTCGCGCCTCCTTTTATCTGCCGGGTTTCCCGAGGCCCGGGAAACCTGACCAGCGTGGTTTTAAAAATAAAAACACTGTTAAAATGAAGACATGCAGCCTCCTTAAAAGGTTTCAATGACCGACGCGCCTCCAGAGAGCAGATTGGTCGCCTGCCCCTCAACCCGGCTCCATTAAAACCGGAAGCGGGCGGGTTCAAGGTGGGTTCCTGGTTCAGATTTTTAACTTTTTAACCTCCCACCCGACACCAACCCACCCAATTTGCGGAGGTTAAAATTACCCCCTACGTTTCTATCGAACTAGAAGAGCTACTGTATTTGACAAAAGTTACTTATTTAATTATCGGGAACATATCAAAAGTACTGACTATAGGTATCCTGACTGCCTGGGAATATTTCTGTTATTTATTAATTATAGCAAAATTGTAAAAGTGTTCTTTGAGCATGTGTTTATGACTTCACCATAAACAGTGGAAATCTTTCCCTATCCTCTCTAACAATATTAATTTCTGAATTGTTTCTTATGTTAACTTATTTCCAAACTCAGAATAATTTCCCGTTTATGTCAGCTATCTGATGGAATGAAATATGGCACATTTACTTTCAGCAGTATATGTATAGTAAGCTGTGTATTGGGTGAGGCACTCTTGTAAGATGATAAACACAGAATAGTTTGATGAATGTGGTCTTTAATTAATGTTTTCCTCCTTTGACAGCTGTCACCAGTGTCACAACAAGTGAACTCTATCGCTGTCTCAATTCATTAGTAAAGATTGATGGCATCAATCAGAAACGGAATCCCTTGACTGGTTCAGCGCTAAACTGGAAAAGCTTACTGAATACTGTTTTGCAGTTTGGGCATTCTCTGAACATTTTTGTCTTGTGCACATGACAAAAAAGCAGATGGCAGAGCATTCAGTAAGACGAGAAAAGGAGGATAGCATGGCCATATACCCTCTATGCACTGGTCTTGCATCTGCCACAATTCTGGCCTGCCCACTGCCAAGCTGTGTGTGTTAGAGTAGCATAGATTGCACGATGCGTGGAAGCAGCAGGTCTGTGGAAGTGTGGAGGGCAACTGTGAGGACAGTAGTAGGTGCAGAGTGTGCAAGTGGCAGCAGAAGGAAGTGCCATTAAGTGTGGAGCTGTGATTGAAGGAGAGGGATGGAAAGCAGGGGAGGGAAGGCTTGATAGTCCGGGCTACAGGTGGTGCAGGGCTGCACAGAGAGCAAGAAAGGTGTGAATAGGAGTCTTACCTTAGCAGCTCTAGTCAAATCACTGAATTTTCTTCAGCACTGCTGCCAGGTCCTCGATATGATGCTTGGCACATTGACCTGCTCGGCCAACTCTGCCCACTGTTGCCAGGTTATTTGCCTTGGCACCCATTTCCCATCAGACAGAAATAGGACCTCCTTCCTCCTGCTGACCTCCTCCACAAGACCTCCACTGTGCTGTCTTAATGCATTCTCCAAATTCAAACACAGGATCATGCAACATAGGCAGAGTGCACCTCCTCTTTCGGAGGTGCAGTCTGTGGCTAAATGGTATCACTTCTGCCATGAATTTTTCCCCTCCCAATGGGTGAGCTGCCAATATCCAGCACGAGCAGCGCTGACCACTCACCCATCATATGGAAATGAGGCTCGAAGCCGAAAACAGTTTGTGCCTCTCACCCATGTCATCGAATGAGCCCACCCATTTCCATGTGTTTTGGGCGTAAATTCAAAATCTGTCTGCATTACATTTGCTTACCTCTTCCTAAAGATATAAATTACCACACTGTCTAATCAATGAGTACAGTTTATAACTAACAGTCAGATTTATTTACATGGCAACAAGAAGATACCTAAGGGTACAATACTAAAAACATTGCATTGAATCTACACCCCATTTATATACTTATTTTAAGTTTTGCGTGTACTCCTACAGTGATTATGTAAACAATGTATGAGTACAATCAAAATGGAAGTATCCCAAGACACAGTGATACCAAATCTGAAGGAGCCTCAGCAAAATACCACAGTAACAGTACCTGTTCTGGCACATCACAGGACTATAGCAGGTCTTGCTCAACAGCAGAGAGTACCCACACTAAAACTAAGGGCTAGATTTTCTCAATGGGGAGCTTTTGGAGGCGGGACTCCCACTTGTTGGGTTTTAGTCCCGCCTCCATCGACTTGTGGCCAACCCACTTTTGACAGATGAAATGTCAGCGTTTGATGGCTCTGTGAAGCTGTCAAACACTGACAATCTGTCCTCTAAGTTGAGTCCTTCCACTCAGGCTCAGTTAGAGAGCTCTCCAGACCAGAAAGCAGAAGGTTGCAGCTTTTGACAGTTCAGCGGCCATTCTGTTTTCTGTGCCGGTACAGCAAGTAATCAGGAAGGCAAATGGAATGTTGGCCTTTATTGCAAGGGGGTTGGAGTATAAAAGCAGGGAAGTCCTGCTACAACTGTACAGGGTATTGGTGAGACCACACCTGGAGTATTGCGTACAGTTTTGGTCTCCTTATTTAAGGAGGGATATACTTGCATTGGAGGCAGTTCAGAGAAGGTTCACGAGGTTGATTCCTGAGATGAAGGTGTTGACTTATGAAGAAAGGTTGAGCAGGTTGGGCCTATACTCATTGGAGTTTAGAAGAATGAGAGGTGATCTTATTGAAACATATAAGATACTGAGGGGGCTCGACAAGGTAGATGCAGAGAAGATGTTTCCCCTCATGGGGGAATCTAGAACTAGGGGGCATAGTTTCAGAATAAGGGGGCACCCATTTAAAACTGAGATGAGGAGGAATTTCTTCTCTCAGAGGGTCGTAAATCTGTGGAATTCTCTGCCCAGAGAGCTGTGGAGGCTGGGTCATTGAATATATTTAAGGTGGAGATAGACAGGTTTTTGAACAATAAGGGAGTGATGGGTTATGGGGAGCGGGCAGGGAAATGGAGCTGAGCCCAAGATCGGATCAGCCATGATCTCATTAAATGGTGGAGCAGGCTCGAGGGGCTAAATGGCCTACTCCTGCTCCTATTTCTTATGTTCTTATGGAGTATAGACACACACACTCCCAGTGCAATACTAATACAAATAGTGGAACTAAATAAACTTGAATTTTTTTGTTCATGTAATATCGTTTAGTGCTACAACTAATATAAACTCTAGCAGTAAAGTTAAATCCTATAGGAGCAATCTGAATAATTCTGTTGAAATGAATCTCATCATTAATCCATGCAGTGATTTTCCTCTTAGTCCTTTTGTGGAATAGCAAATGTTGGGATGCATACTAAACGCATCCAGTTTCTAACTATTATTATGACAACATCTATCAATCAGCTACAGATAATCTAACTTACACACTGGACCATCGGTTGACAGATGTGTGATTCTGAAAACATTGTAGTCCGTTGGGCATTGTACTTGTATAACATCACCCCCTATATTCTGTTCATTAAAGAGCCGATCACTTGTAATTAGCTTTTCCATGCTATATTCCCAGTACTCCTTGAAACAGTCTAATTCCTCTTTGTTCCCACTTGCTCTGCATTATTGAATCATTCTTTTTCATCTCAGCTCCAATGCTGTAATTAGTGATTCAGATCAAGCCGTGGCAAATTTCTCGATCCGTTTTCATGAGTAACACACACAGCAAATTCCCTAAGCATACAAATAAAAGGCAATAGGTTGCAAGGCTCAAAATATTTAGATTTGGTGGTTTCAGACTGACATTAAAATGAGATGCCAGCTGCATCTGCAAAATGGATGAAGAACTCGTACTTGTTGCAAAGAAAAACATTGGTCGCACAAAAGTGCATAATGACTATAGCCCAACAAGCCAGGCTGAGCAATGGTTTGGTATAACCTGCAAAGCACAGCCAGCCACCAACTTGAGAGCCAGAATAAGGCCACATCATTGGTAATTTTGTACTGATTTTCAGCTGCAGTTGACCTGCTCCAACTGTGATCAGACTTTCCGCACAGGAAGGTGGGAGGCGTGACTGTTGAATAATTGTGAATCATGATGTTGAAGAGTTTCAAACACGAACCATAACAGCAGAAGGTAGTGAAGGAGGAGAGCATTCAGAGGCAGTAAATGGGAAGACATGATTAAAAAGGAGCCCCATCTCTTTCAACACTGGGTGGTTGAAGCGTCAGTGGGGGACACTTCATAAATACATGCAACTCGGTGTCCTATCAGTCAGGTAGAACCCTGAGGCAATTATAATGGCCCATTCTCCAGCGCATCCACCATGGACGCTCCGATCAGTATAACCTGCTGGAGCAGAAGCTCAAAAAGGCAAGTAATAACTTATCTTTGCGCCCCACAAGGAAAGTTTGCACCTCTGCCACCCTGGGCTCCCCCCATTCCCAATCGTCAAAAATAATCCCAAACCCTCCCCCACCCCCGTGACTTACCCGAGTGCCTGCGGGCGGCCTTTGGGCCTGCTGATCTTCTCAAGGGGGGCAGTCAGCCAGCTGCCCCTTTACACCTGTTTCGGGCTGGCAACTGGCCGGTGAAATGTTAATGAGGCCCGGCCGGTAAAATCAACTGGGTCTCCTCCAACAGCAACTCCGGGCAGGAGGTCCTGTACCTTTCCCCCTGCTTCCCGCCAGGGGCTTAAAATCACCACTTTAGATTTATCGTCACTGGGATTGAACATCCCGCTCCAGTGAATGTCACTGGTAGAGCAAAATCTTTTCCCAGTTTCACACAAAAGCCCTGCTGGGAGATTCACAGAAAGCAATGGGATGCAGACAGCAACTGGTCGCTATCCATATGACATGACCGACATGTGACAGAAAAATTTGCCTCCAAAAGACAGCTTACTGATCTGCAAGTCTTCACATGGCTCGTGCAATATGTTGGCGGAATCACATGTCCAGGAAGAAATTTTGTTCAGTGCAGTTATTAAATTACATTTATACGTCTACTATTTGAGTACAACATTATTTGCAGTGGTTACAATATCAGTATCTATTCCTTAAACTTTTATGATTTACAGTGGGAATAGTTATTTTTACTCCTTCCGGCAGTATATTCTGGATATGATCATTTCATTGTTGTGTCCTCTTGTGCAACATAACTTTCAGGTGAATCAAATGTCAAGCAAATAAATCTGATATATTAAGACAACATTCTGGGGGAAGCTATGGGAAGCTGCTTCAGAACAAGCTGACAAGGGTTTTATGATAAATGTTATAAGGATTTGATAGGGTATATACAGAGAAACTTTATCCGCTGCTGGGGCACATTCTGGAACAAGCCGACATAATCTTAAAATTAGAGCTCGGCCCTTCAGGGGCAAAATCAGGAAGCACTTTTTCCACACAAATGGAAGTAGAAATCTGGAACTCTCTCCCCCAAAAAGGCTGTGGATGCTGGGTCAACTGGAATTTTCAAGACTGAGATCAATAGATTTTTGTTAGGTCAGGGTATCAAGGGATATGGAGCAATGGCGGGTAAATGGAGTTGAGTTACAGATCAGCCATGATCTCATTGAATGGGGAGCAGGCTCACGGGGCTGAGTGGCCTACTCTTGTCTCTAATGCTTCTATCATTAAACCCTTGCAAGTTGTTATTTGAAAAAAGAATTCTCCTTTAAGTAAATGAAAAAAGAGAGTCAGATTTTGTCACTTTGGGGAACTTTGTCGGCAGGTTTAGTTTACGGGGTCTGAGCAGAATCCGGGCTACAGCCAAGATTTTCCATCATTTGTTCAAAGGTATTTTTTAACAGTTTTAATGCAATTACAATAATTTGAGAATCGATCCCAACATGTGCGTGGTGACATGATATCACTCCAGATATAGCAAACATGAAATGTTTGAATGAGCTTTATTTCATTTATAGTTTCAAAACCACGGAGAGAAACATTAGTGGCAGTGTGTACATAAATGCGCAAAGTAAAACACACAGAAAATGTCTCAAGTATATGAAAATAATAAATCATACAGGCTTATAGCTAGTTACTTTACTTGATTAGTCCAAATTTAATGTGGCATTGCTACTTTAAAAAAAAAATGATGGGAGCACAAAATCTGTTTAAAATTTAATTTTAAAATGTCAGCAGCCTCTTCTTTTTGGGGTAAATTTGAGCAATAATTTATTAAATGACCAAGGGCTAATTCATAATTCACACTGATCTGTTGGAATCTATAAAACACTGTTTTACTCCTGTATTATGTACTGCTGGTAAACTGCTGAATGTTTAATTCATCGAGGAGCTCGCCAGACAGTTTAAGCTAATCTCAGATATATCATCAGTCTGTGTGATGTTAGGGTGTGCTGTGTGCATACTAATGAGACTGCTCATAGAAACTGGTTAGATTTTGAAATTCTACAAAAATCCTAGAAAAATACAAAAATATATATATTATTTTAGCAGCAGCAGAACATCTGAAATCTCAGTACCATGCACAGAAATGGACGAGTTATCGGAATCAGGCTTGGTATGCTCATTTTGAAGACGTGTACATGTACCCAAATACAACTGGATTATCCATCTGACACGATCATGAGACAGGCAAAATTTGTGTTTCCTGAAAACTTTGGACATGTATTAAGCCTAATTTTTTTCTTTCAACACTTTTCCCTCCTCCCCATGCCATCATGTGTAGGTTGATGTCACTGGCAAATGTAAGCAGACAAGCCTTCATGGGACCAATGCCAGCTGAGACCCACTTTTCCATGGGTTTTACAATCTGACCTTGGAACGACAGCCTGCCCAGTCAGCCTGCTAAGTGCACTGAGCCAGCTGAGTGCTTCGGTATGTTTGCATTGTGATGCACAATAGCATCATGATACCATAACTGGCTTAGAATCGGTATCTAACTTTTTGAATGACTGAGTTAGCTACTGAGAATATCCCAGACTTTGACCGTGATTTTACAAAAGGATGCTGCTTGGGAGTGGGTCAGCTGGTTTCTGGGTTCCAGTCCCGCCCCCAACTTCATCCGGCCAACGGACGTGATTTTACATCGATTGGCCTCATTAAGCCCGCCCTGCGGGCTTGCCGGCCAATTAAGAAGAAGCCGGTCAGATGATGTCATCTGATGATGCGTCATCTGCCGGTTTTCTTAAAGGGACCATGCACAATTTTTCTTTGACAGTTCATTTCTCAGTGTTTGACAGCATTGAGGTGCTGCAAACACTGACAATCACTGTACAAAGGTGAGCTCTTACACCCAGGCTCTCCAGTGACTCCCTCCTTAGGCTAGAACAGATGGCAGCTACAGGTGAGGTTACAGAAGTGATCTGTCACTGGTGAGAGAGGTTCTCCCAATGAGGTGGGACTAGACAGCCAATTCAAAACTTGTTACCTACCGAAAAGTGCATTAAAAAAGATTTTCCCAACATTTCCTTACCTCTGAAACTCACCAGTGCACCATTGGATCCTTCACACCACTTCTGCAGCTGTCATCAATGCACAAACATTACAGCAGACTCACAGCACGCCACACTTACCTGGCGTGGTGTCCGGACGTCGGGGAACCCAAGGCAGAAGTGGCAAAATTGAAAAAGAGCCTGTTAACAAGTATCAGCCAGGTAAGTGGCTATAATCTCTTCCTGCCACTAGGTGTCGGGTCCATGCGCAACTCGGGGACCCGACACTTGGGAAGATCAATTGGAGACGGGTTGACAGCGGGTTTCCCACCCACTGTCAATCTTTGCCATTTTGACAGCGGTCCCACCTCCAATCCCGCAGTCTGAGTACCGGCAAAATTCCGGCCTAAGTTTTTCAGAAAATTTCTTCCTGCCTCTGTGGCCTTGTAATCATTGTGATCAAAGGAAGACAGTAAATGCTGCATAAGAAAAATCTGTTCACTTCCTCCTTTGTATAAATAAAAGATTATGAATGCTTTTATAGTCATGCGGGAGGCTGTATTCTATTCTGAACTGTGGGACGATGTGTGACACTATGCAAGCTAGGATGGCAGAAACAGCAGTAATTACAGCTGTTTAAAAAGAATTTTGAGGAGAAAGTCCTTAAAAATCAAATAACAAATTGAAATAATTTTTTTTTTTGGCAAAGTCACATGCGGGGCACTTTGCTGTCGAGGGGCTGGGAACACACAGTGCAACCTCCAACAGACCATCAAAAGTGCAGCAACACACTCAAAAATATATTTTATGAAAGGAGAATAAAGCAGGGTGGTAATTTTGACATTGCTTTCCCAGAACCTGACGTGCACAGGCTTAAAAGGTACAAGGACCTCTCTTCAAAGGACGCAGTGAAAGGTCAGGGAAATGGAATTAGGGTAGATTGCTCCAGTTCAAATGGTCGCACTCGCACAGGCACAGCGAGTGACTGGCCTCCTTTCATGCTGTAATTTTCATGAATATAGCTGTAGCTGCTGATTGACTGAAAGTTTGTGAGCAATCACCACAACTTCCTGCACTAAGCACGATCATCTGAGCAGGTACAAGCCATCAAAAGCAAATATTCTGATGCCATGGTTGAGCACTGTACCAGGACAGCTTTGCGAGCTTTTTTAATTTGTATCGCTGAGTGCATTTATGTGCTCAACAAGCTGTCAGTTCTGAGGAATGGAGTACTTTTATCTGTTGTTGTCATCCAGTGTGCTCCCAGACCAGATACAGCACAGCCAAACAGGAGGAAAGATGCCTTCACTCTGCCTAAATAATAGGGCTGCCTTTGCAATCCCGACCTAAGTGCCACCAGAATTGCGTGGCGTGGGTCACTGGGTTTGTGCTGGCAGAGTGGCCAGCTTTGGCGAGCAAAGCCAAAAGGAAGGAAAAGCCAACATGGAGGCATGAAACGGAGGCCACAGGCAAGTGGCAAAGCAGCACTGCACCTGAATTCCTGTCAGATGTCGGTCAAAGAAGGTGCTGCTGTAAAAGGTGGGTGCAAGGAGGGCTATCCTGTTTGGCATTCCAGGGCATGCTCCTGGAGGAGAATATTACATGATATCTGGCAGGACATGATCGCCAACTCAACATTATCTACATTACCTGGAAAACAAGGGAACAGGTGCAAAAGAAGAATGCCTACTTTAAAATATGACAATGTAAGATGAGCATCAATTAGATGGCCCAAGATTCTAAGCTCCAAGAGGTGCCTGTTTATTCGTTTCACATTTACTGCTTGCCCACAACCTTACAGCCCTATCATTCCATCTCATGGACACCTGTACCTCAGCAGTCAAGCTGTAATGTACCAATGAAACCCTGGCCAAACTTGCAACTTCCATAGGCTTCACACAGCACAGCATTGAAACACAACCTAGCTGCATGATGCATGGTCAATTACTGATAAAGAGCGGACCTGCAGGTTGAGCATGTGCATATCAATGTGTTTGTGCTCCTTCAATTTATGGTATCTCAAGACAACTCTTCTGTTTGGACAATAAGATAGCACAAAATTCAAGGGAACAAATCTTAACTCCAGAAAAGCTCAAAATCGCTCGCTAGTGGCTCCCTTATGAAAAGGAGATACCAAAGACAAGGCTCCTCTAACATGCACAGGGCAGACCTGTCTGGGTTGGTAAGTAAAAGCCCGGGAGTAAGGATGAATATATTTATAATAACTAAGATGTGATCACACCTGTCTTTTTGTCCTCTGAAGAACTTACCATCCTCCTCCAAATCGAAGAGCATCATATCTTTTAGAACCCAGAACAAGGCCAAGCAGACAGTCTTGTGCCCCTGTGTCCAATACGGCAGCTGGTGCGTGCACGTAGATTTCGTGCCAGAAGTGCGCCACCTGCCATATTGGTAAAGGCTCGCGTATAAATGTCCAGGGCCTGTGCGTAAAACAGGCGTTAGGCTCTTTGCATATGCAAATAGGGGACCGAACACCAGAGTGAGACTCCCTTCCCGAAATTGGGCTACCCTGAACGTAGCCGGAGACGGGCCAGCTGCGTTCAGGATAACCATGTCTACATGCAGCCTAAATAGCAGTCCTTAAAAGGACCGCTGGAGATCGCCTCTAAAACGGTACATTTTTTAAAATACTTACCTGAATGTGGAGACGGGAGGAGTAGTCCTGAAGACCACTGCCAGCCCCCGCTTAGCCTCATCCCAATCGCCTCTCACTCCCAGGAACTACCTGCGATTCGCTGCAGGGCAGGCAGCCAGCCTAACTCTTCATCATTGTGGAACTGGCAAAATGCCTCTGGAAGCCCAAGTGGTGTCATCAGCTCACCGGCAATATGTTGATGAGGTCCAAGGCTCAATTTCGGGTGAACCTCAGGCGTCTGACTTCTGGAATGCGCTTGGAACGCGCCGCTGCCTATTTCAGGACCGAAAATGGGCCAAGGTGAATTTCCACCTCTATATTTTTTGCCCAGACCGATGACTCTGATAGCTGAAGGCATGTCTTGTAGTCTGGGCATGGGCAGTGTGTAAAATTTCCTAGGATGCACCAGTACCATTAAGCCAACCAAATGGTAGAATGTTTCTCTCAGTCTCTCACAAATCATTTTTGGTTGTTCCTTCAAAATTTTGGAAGAAAAGCTAGAGGACAAATTTCAAAGCTTTATTTATTTAGTGCCTTGTATTTTTTGACAATTGAGACAGACAGTTAAGGACTGATATGGATGTCCAAGCAAAGAGGATTTGTGTAGTTACGTTGAGGGAAAAATCTAGCTTTTTTAGGTCTTTACATATCTTCTACATAAAACTAAAGGAAATGATTTATAAACTGCCGCTTAATTCAAGGAATTGGCAGGGGTAATGGATACATCTTGGTTCATTATATTGAAGATACATATCAGAGTTGATCTGACCAAATAATTCAGTTAGGACTGCGTTATGCTATTGGATCCATTTGTTGGATAAATATGTCCAATAACATTTACCATGTTTTCTGTTTATGATCCCTTAGATTCGATTGCCAAGCTAATGTCAACTTGTGTCAGATAATCAGCAGTTCTGTGGAGTGGAATCCTGGCCATTACAAATTGGATTGAGACCTTAAGTTCATTTTATTTTTCACCCTAGTGGGGCCAGAAAGAGGTTGGCTTTATTTCATCCAAATAAATAATTATGATCAAGTGACGTTTTTTCTTTCAACTAATTCTTTTGATTTTTCAGTTCTATTATTTGAATAGGGAGGCTGATGAATAAGGAGAGAGAGGAGGGAGGAGGTGCAGAACTGACTTGATGAAAATCTAAGCCCAAGAATGGAGCTAAACAACATCAGCCAATAGTTACCAGCCAAAGGCCTTTGATGATGTTATTTTTGCTGCGTATGCTATTACAACTCCCTCATACTGTCAGGATCATCAAACCAATTCAAGTCACTGATAAGTTATCAGTATTCCCTGCTTAAATAAAAATATTTCCCCAGATTTTGCAGTCAGTGGCGAATGAATGGCACCAGCCATTCATTATACTTAAACTTGCCTACAGACTGTCTATAGGCTTTTGCACTGGAACTTGCGGTGATTAGAAATCCATTTCAGCACAGCACCCTCTACAGGGCATCTGGGACCTGTGTGAACTGTGTATCTCCTTAACCAATCAGATTGAAACATTCTTAATGAGCAGCGCAGAGTCTGAAGCAGGAAGTAAGTTAAAATATTTAATTCAATGCCAAATCATATACAGAAAGCAAAATAAGAGGGAAGGAAAGATTGGATTGAGAGATAGATAAAAGAGACAGAAAGAAAAAGTAAAAAAAAATAATTACTTTTTATATTTTTTTTAAATCTCCAACAATAATTAAAATCTGAAGGAATGAGACTCCACACTTGTAAAAGTTAATTATCAGTGCCAAAGAGATTGTTTGACAGTAATTAAGAATTATCACACCGTTAAAATTTACACTGGAATGGACAAGACTTAACTTTATCTGGCGAGTTTAGTGGGTATTTAGTGGGTAAAAGTACCACAACTTTATGCCCTTCCATGTCTCTGGGTGAGATACAGGTATAGCAAAGCAACTCGGACAGCACCTTCCTGATTTCCACATTTAACGGCGCATGTGCGGTCACCGGATGTTGCTGCCCGATTTACACTTTAATAAAGGTGAGCGCTGATATCCTCACCACAAAATCCGGGCCATTTTAAAAAGCATCAGAGATGTACAAAAATAGAAAGTTAGATTCAAGTTAATGACATTTTTCAGTGACTGATTTTTTTGTCAAGTGGTACTGATTGTGAGACTCTCTCTACCATTCAATTTATGCTCTGTGGCAAGTCTCATTATTGTGGAGTAGTTTCCTGTGGTCATGCAATTACATGAATGTGTATAATGGAGAGCTAGCAACTTGATTGAAAAATTGCATTAATGCAGCATAAAGCGATATCAAAAAAACATTAAAAAAAGATGGGTCCATATTACTAATTCCCGAGCAAACAATCTTCTCCATGTAATTCAGTCTGCCTAATTTAAATAAAAACTCACAGGGCCATAATTTGCTGTAGCAGGGCATCTAACTGTGTCTGCCATTAGTTAGACTTGCCCTTGCATGTTTAGATTTTTAGAATTTTTGTATGGCAAGTTGTTGAAAATGCGAGCTGATAACAGTGAAGCGAGGGAAACAGGGCATCTGGGACCTGACTGAACCGGGCAAGCAACTGTGTATCTCCTTATCCAATCAGGTTGAAGGATTGTAAAATTAACAGCGCAAGGACTGAGAAGGAAGTGTAGGTTAGAGTGGGTGAATTCAATGTCAAATCAGGTACAGAAAGAGAAATAAAAAGAGAGGGAAAGAAAGATTGGATTGAGAGAGAAAAAAGAGAAAGGAAAATTATTTTTTTTAATTAAAAATGTTATATTTTTAAAATCTCCAACAACAATTAAAACCTGAAGGAATGAGACTCCACATTTGTAATAGATCATTTTCAGTGCCAGAGAGGTTGTTTGGCAGTAATTAACAATTATCATGTCGTTAAAAGGGTACTTAGACTGAAATGGACAAGACATAGATTTTTGAGGCCAGTTTAGTTCATATCTCCCTCACAAATACAGCAACTTCACATCATTCAATGTATTTTAATAGTGAGCCAGACAGCGAGATGCTGTTTTCGTGAAGCTAATGGCATCTGGGACAGCAACTTTTGGATTTCCGCATTTAACCGCGCATCTGCCCTCGGCTGAAGCTGCTGTTGCATTTACATATAAATAACAGCGAGTACCATGAGTCTCACCATTGCTTCGACAGAAAAGTATGGGCCAGACAGTTGGATTCACCGTCTGATCCACTGAAAGATGAGGGTTGGTTCATTTTGTGTACACTGCGATCATAGTTTCTCAGAAATAGGCTATTTGGTCCATTTTTTTTCTTTTATATTCTTCCTTTTCAAATACTTATCCAATTTCCTTTTAAACAGTGTTCAAGTCTCATGTCTCAATAGCCTCTGGTGGTAATACATTGCACCTTCTAAAAACGCTCTGTGTGAAAACATTTCTTCCAGTTTCTCCCTTTGAACTTCTAATGATAATCTGAAATCAATATCCCCTCTGTTACTGATTCATCAACAAACCATTTGGCCTCTCAAAAGCTCTCTTAATCTTGAAAACCTTAATTAGTTCCAAAAAAAAATCATAATATTTCGATCTTTGCTTCACAACTATAACCTTTCATTATTCGTGTCCTTTTAGTGATGCCCTTATGCAGTATGGGTCACCAAGTCAGACACATCTTTTCATAAATTGTACTATTACTATTAAATATTGCAGAAAAAAAGATAATTCTGAATTTAAATTACAACTTAAATATATTTAAGAATGGCCTTTTAAATAAAAAGATTATTTCCTACACTGAACATTCCTATCATAACCGTTTAGTTCAATACACAGAGGTTCATAGACGAGAAAGAATTGTCTTTTATACATCACTTTGTCATGTTCCCAGGCTGTTGCAGAGCGCTTCACAACCAATTACTTTGAAAGTGCAAGATTACTGTTATGCAGGCATATGTAACAATCAATTATGCACAGCTAGGTCCCACAACTATCAAATGAGATCAATGGCCAGTTAATCTATTTATTTGGTGGTATTAGTTATCAAAACATTCTGCTATTCTTCAAATCATGCCACTTCATGGCCACCTGAACAGGCAGATGGGCCTTAGTTTAACGTCTCAATAAGTACCTCCATCAAGACAGCACATTTTTACTGCAATGAAGTATTAACCTAGATTATGCGCTCAAGTCCTGGAATGGGGCTCAAACCTGCAACGTGTGACTCTTATAGCGAGGGTGCTACAAACTGAGCCAGGATGACACTAAAAATACCTAAATACATAACAATATATATCCAAATATAAATCAAAGGTGAACTATATTTACCTATATTCATATAGTTTACCTTATTTATGTAAAATATATTGGCTGATTCCTGATATGCATCATATCCTAGCTATCAGCCTGGACTGTGAGAAGCAATAAAATAAAAGCAATTATTTTAGATTAAAGTAATCAAACGTTAAATTTTATCTAAATTGATTTAAATTCCAGTTCTTAGAGCAGCTTCTGATTTGATGAGTACTACAGATAATTGTCATGGAATCCAATTTAAGACACAGTTCTACGTAGCTTGTTAGCTGATCAAAGCTCTTCACCAAGGATCAAAACATCATGCCCACCTAAACGGGTTAAATGTCTGTTAAGACAGTGAATGTTACTGAAAAAGCCTTGAGCATCTCAGCCCATGCATCAAATTATGTTCTTCTTCCTCAGAGAACATAGATCAATATTGCAAGAACAGCAGGACATAACCAGGAATATTATTACATTACAGCTGTGGCCAGCTAATTACAAACTCTACTCACCCTCCTTTAATATAATCGAGGAATGTATGCTCAGATTCAACAGTAAAAGATAACAACGTAACCTGAGGGGAAAGGGGAAATATGGTGAGTTGAAGAAGATTCTTCATGCAAAGATGTCATACTGGGCTAATTTTAGCAAAAGTACTCAGCACCTAGAAGTTAACCTGAGGTGTTATGAAATACAGCTTTGCTTTCTCCTCCTGAAATTACATTTAATGCAATATCGAAAGCACTTTAGCTTAAAGCATGTTTATTTATACCACATGTAGTAATTTAAATTAAGTTTCAGTGTAGGCCTGAAGGAGATTTTGGTTTGGCTGCGCACCAATGCAAAACCCTCAGTAAACACATATATTTCACTCGGCCTCTGTATTTTCATTGTTCTGCACCACTGCTGTATCTGTGTCCTAGATGAATGAACACAAGTCCAGTGACCATACCTGAATGGCAATGAGCTTAGTCTTATGCCTAAACAGTCATAGAATCATACAGCACAGGAGGCAGGCCATTCGGCCCATTGTGTCTGTGCCAGTTCTTTGAAAAAGCTATTTAATTAATACCAGTCCCCTGCTCTTTCCCCATATCTCAGCAAATGTTTCCTTTTCAAGTATATATCCAATTCCCTTTTGGAAGTTACTACTGAATCTGTTTCCATCACCCTTTTAGGCCGTACATTCCAGATCATAACAACTCGATCTGTAAAAAAAAATCTCCGCACTCCGCCCTGGCTTTTTGCCAATTATCTTAAATCTGTGTCCTCTGGTTACCGACCCTCCTGCCAGTGGAAACAGTTTCTCCCTATCTGCACTATCAAAACCCCTCATAATTTTGAACACTTCTATTAAATCTCCCTAAACCCTAGAGGAGGTGTAAATGGGAACAGCAGAATCATCAACAGCTTCATTGGAACAGTGTAGGAGGCCGAGGTCAGAGTGGGAGTGGAGCATAGAATTAAAGTGACAGGCGACCAGAGGTGTCCCGCAAAGCCGTCACCCAATCTGCGTTTGGTCTCCCCAGTGTAGAGGAGACTGCATCGTCCGCTCCACTCCCAATCTGACCTCTCTGTCCTCGGCCTCCTACACTGTTCCAATGAAGCTCAACGTAAGTTCGAGGAACAGCACCTCATTTTTCTATTAGACACTTTACAGCCTTCCGGATGCAATACTGAGTTCAACAATTTCAGATCATAACCTCTGCCCCCATTTTTTCGGACGGCAGCTGTTGATAATTCTGCTATTCCCATTTACACCTCCTCTAAACCCATCTTTTGTTTCTTTACTTGTCCCATTACCATCCCCTTTTGCCTGGCACCATCACCCCTTTTGTCATTCAATCTCTCCTGCCTTCCACCCTATCACAGACCTTCCCTTTTGTTCTTCCTCCCCTCCCCCTTTTCCCTGCCTCTGTGCTTGCTTAAAACCCGTTACATCTCTAACATTTTCCAGTTCTGATGAAAGGTCATCGACCTGAAACATTAACTCTGTCTCTATCTCCACAAATGCTGCCTGACCTGTTGAGCATTTCCAGCAATTTCTGTTTTTATTTCTAATTGAAAGATAGAGTATCTTGCAATATTCACAGCACAATTCATTTTCAGATATCTCAGAATACCTTAAATTGAAGGATGTATTTTGAATGTAAAAATGCCTTTTTTTCTTTACAAAACAGAATTCAATATTTCAATGAATTTTCTTATCTTTTATTGGTTTCCTTTGTTAATTTAAGTATATAAAATGGAAAAGATTTTTATGACGAGGCTCAACGTGAGATATCTTGTTTTCTGTTCAGGATTCTGTATGACTTAAACTGAACGATTTATTTACATACATCTTAGAGGGACTTTAGGAGGGGTTAGGTACAAGGTATTGTGCCTCTGTTGGGACGTGGAACTATACCTCCCTTCTTACAGTTGGGGAAAGTCAGTTCACACATACATATATCAACTTAAACCCAGATATTCATTTCTTCTCCCAATAGCTATTTTTTCAACAATTGCAATTCAACCATTTTAGAGGAATAAATTTGACAGCCTAAAGTAAGGCAAGGACTGTCGGAGTATTTGTCATTCGTGGCAATGGAACCGCTGCTTACCATGACCTAGAAAATCCACAGGGGAGGGATAAAATCCCAGTGAAACCCACACAGAAATTCAACCCCAATGACAAAAGATACAAGAATATTACTCACAGTTCCTGAATGAACATATTTTTTCTTCTTTATTTTCTTTTTGGGATTTATTACCTGTATATATAAATAAGAAAATTAACATTACTTATGTAACTGTCAAAACTAGCAGTAGCAACAGTTCATTCAATGAAGGATACTTCATGCAGGTCTGTGTCACAGAGTTACATTTCCCCAAGTGGGGTGACGTTATAATTTGCAAAGAACATCACAGCTAGGTTGTACTCAGCATTTTTTAATTAATTATTGAGGGAAATGGAGCAACTTTATAATTTGAGCAGGCAGAGTCAGCATCGAGCACTCTCAGATTAACTATAGCACAGGGGATTGCAGAGTAAAACAATGTGACTTAACCTTAAGCAAGTGAGAGCATCTCCACTGTAGGTGTGTGATATTTCACCTCCCACACCAGCTGTCCTTTGCCCCATCACAGAGACTGCAAATTTTATTGCCAAATTAAGACAATTTTTGGGCTAATTAAGAAAACATATTGGCAACTATTGGCTTGAGACTCCCCAACCAAACTTAATTTACTTCAAATTCTTAGAGTCAATGTTTAGAGCACTTTCATTCCATCAATCTGGGCTAGATTCAAACCTCGGTCCAATAATTAAAGACCAATTTAATAACTCACTGCACCAATCAGATCCCCCTCCCCCCAGATCACAGACTTCAAAGATGAAATTAAAAAATTGCACTATAAAACTTTAGTAAATTATTTTGTTTGAAACTTTCATCGAGCTTTACTGATGGTTAAGAGATAAAGAAAGAAATCAGACCTGTATAGCAACTTATCATCATCTCAAGATGACCAAAGTGCTTCACAAGCAATGAATTATTGTTGAAATGTCTGTTTTTATGTAGCCAAATGCAGCAGCCAACTCGTTCACAGGAAGATCTCACAAACGACAAATTGGATAAATACCCAGTTAATATGATTCTCTTGTCATTAGCTGACAGGAATGTTGGTCAGGGCACCGGAAGAACTCAATGTTTCTCTTTCAATAATTCCAACAGCCACCGAATCAGGTGAATGGGGCCTTGGTTTCATCTAAAGGACAGTACCTTGAACAATGCAGCTGAAGTGTCAGGCTAGATTATGCGCTCAGGTGCTTGAACCCAGAATATTCTGTACCAAAGGCAAGAGTACTACCAACTGAGCCAAGCTGACACTTGTAAAGTCTCCGGGGGGAATTTTTCGGGGGCTCAGCGGGCACATTTGGTGGCAGGGTCGGGTGGGAGCATTTTTTTCTCCGACAGCGGGTCAGGAACCCGCTGTCATCCCGCCGCCACACTACTTTCCCAGATGTCGGGTCTGTCAGGGCCGACACGTAGCGATGGGGGAGGCAATTCAGGTCATTATGACCTTGTTAACAGCCCAATAACCAGTACTTTGAGCTCACCTTACCATTTTACGAGGTCGCCCATGGGGTCCATGCTGCTCAGGGATGACGTCAGGTAAGGAGGTCGGGAGTTGAATCAGCATGGGATCATTTCATTACTCGACAGCTGCAAATATACTATAAAAGCTCTCATCTCACAGCTGTTCACTTTCCAAGCTCAGAAGCTGTTGCTTACTGCATTTGGAAGATAGATTGAGCTTTATGCAGGTTGCAAGTGTTTGGAGCTAACTCTCTATCCAGTGTCACCTCATTGGAACAACCTCTCTCACCATTGACAGATCGCTTCTGTCATCTCACGTTCACCTGCCATCTATTCCATCAGCATCGGTGCCCTTGAAACGATCTCACCTTGGTCCTCAGAATCCCACCATGATCAGCCCCAACACCAGCAGCACCAGGCACACCAGCAGCACCAACAACAACACCAACCTTCTCCGCAATCAACTGATGCTGCACAGGACACAGGGCATCAGCACCCCACCACATTGCTGCCCGGGATGCCAGGGATGGCCTCACCCTGGCCAGATTTACTTCACTTGACGCTGTACACCCTGGCTGCCACATAATGCGCCAGGTTGGCACCACCCCACACCAACACCATAAAGCATCCCTACGATGCCAAAGCCATTCCTTTCAGACTCATGACCATTGCGGGGGGTACCGTTATGTCTCACCATTCACTGCAACTCACTAAACCACTTCCAAAGGTGCACACAAATCTGACCAAGACGCAAATAAAATAAAAGTTGAAAATAAAGGTTTAAATGTTGACACCACATTAACAGAAACTTTACATGAACATTGGCTAAAATACCCAAGTGCCTACCCTTGTGTGTTGTTAGTTGGTATGATTGGACTAGGATGAGGGTGAGTGTGAGGGATAGCTAGTGAGATGGGGAAGTGATAATGTAGATAGAGAGGGATGGGTGGAGGTGCAAGGTAAGTTGGTGTGAGTAAGGACATGCAGGAGTAGGGTAGGGAAGGCAGAGTGATGGGGGTGTGATGAGTGGCACAGCAGGATGAGGTTGAGTGTGGCTTTGCAGTAACATTTCGTGATCTACTGAGATCACTGAAATGTTTGCACCACTACAGCCAGGGACCCCTGACCACATCCCTGTTTTTGCCCTCCTCTGCAATGTGCAACCAGGCTGCGTTGGTCTCCTGGGGTGGACTCCTCCGCCCATGGGAAGGGAAGAAGACCTCCCTGCGTGCTGTGACTCCCTCCATAAGCATATGGAGGGAGTCATGGGAGAGCCTGGGTGCAGCCGTGTACCTCTGTGCAGTGCTTGTCAGTGTTTGCAGCACCTCAATGCTGTAGAACACTGACAGCACAACTGTCAAAATCAATTTGGCCGCGGTCTCTTTAAGGAAACCGGCTGATGACGCGTCATCAAACGACGTCATCAGACCCGCTTCCCTCAATTGGCTGGCAAATGCGCTGGACGGGCTTAACAAGGCCAATCAATGTAAACTCATTCTACAGAGCGGGCTGGAGCCAGCAGTGGGGTCAGGACCCATCACCGACGTTGCCCGCCCTGGACCCACCAAGGTAGGGGAAATCGCGGCCTCTACCACTGAACGATAGGTCCTAGGTTTTGATTCTTGGTTTGTTTTTGCAGTCAGCTGTAGGCTGTGTTAATGGGCTATAATTGAACACAGTGCCCTTTGGTTAGGGAAAGGAAAGCTGGCTATTTCCTCTGATCACTATACAGCGACTCATAATGTAAGTGCGTGTGTGAACTGGGATCAAGCTCAGGCTTGGCTATGATATCCTCCACAGTTGGACAGCCTACCAGTATTCACTGGCAGAACCCCCAAGGAGATTCAGGTCCATTTTATTTAATGGGCAATTACTTTAGGTTTAGCTAACTTCATTGTGATCTCACTGGTGTGGAAAGAGCATGTCATTTCCAGTATTTTAGGACAATGCACATTCTAAATGAAGGCTAACCCATGCTCAACAGTGTGATTATGTAGCAGATACTGCATGGCAGGCTCTGAGATAAGAAAAACATTTTTAATAGTCGACCGGTTTGGGAATTCATAAGCAAATCAGTGACAAATATTCTTCGGTCAATTATTCTTCAAGTTTCACATTTCCCTGTGAAACTTATCACACAGTCCCAACTAGAGGATTTGATGACCTTTTCTCTCGTAATTCGCTCAGATTTATTGTATTCTGACACGGGATAATTATATCATGAAGGCCTGACTGTAGCATTGTGCATGTGGAACTATGGAAAAATGCTGCAAGTTTTAACAGGCCCGCATGTGTGATGGCGAGAGGATAATCTTAAATTAGTGACTTTCCTCTTCGAATGAAAACTGCAGAATGTGTCACAGATCACAGAATCCCCACAGTGCAGATAGAGGCCATTTCGGCCCATCGAGCCTGCACCGACACATATCCCACCCTATCCCCGTAACCCCACGGATTTAATCCCCCCTAACACTAAGGGTCAATTTATCATAGCCAAATCAATCTAACCCGCACATCTTTGGACTGTGGGAGGAAACCGGAGCACCCGGAGGAAACCCACGCAGACACGGGGAGAATGTGCAAACTCCACGCAGACAGTCACCCGAGGCCGGATTCGAACCCGGGTCCCTGGCGCTGTGAGGCAACAGTGCTAACCACTATGCCACCGTGCTGCCCCTTTTACTTTGCCATTGAGGAGCCACAAACCCAACTGCAGCCCATGGATTTTGAAATGTGTGATTTCTTCGCATGCGATTTGATTCGTGGCTCATTCTCTTGTGAAGTGAAAAATTTCACTCCCGACCGCAGTGTCTTACAAGAGGCTGAGATGATGCGAACCTTGAGTGCAAGACAAAGGGCTGGATTTTCAATGACCCGTGGAGTCGGGTTTGGAGGCGTGTGGGGGGTTAAAGTTGCAGATTCGGGGGTCCAGACCCCATCCCGCCTCCAAGAGGCGGGAGAGGCCATTAAAACCCTTAACAAGCCCTAAATTGGCTCTGTAATGCCATTTTGAAACGTTTTAGCTAGTTTAACCCTTTTCCGACGTGAAGTACGCCTGATGTGAAACACGCCAGTGAAACCTGGCGGGAGCACAAGTGGATAGCTGACTATCAGCTGCAGGTCCACTATTACAACGGAGATGTGATGAAGGTAGTAGTAGTATTAGGTCTGAAAGTCACCTCTGATGCTGCTGCATTGAATGTCTTCAGAGACTGCCTGGGAGGACTTGGTTGCAAAAAATCAATCAATCAATCTCTCTCTCTCTCTCTCTCTCTCAGATGCTGCTCATTTTGCATCCAGGTCCTCTCACAGCAAAGGCCAGGCAATCTCTGAGACCAGGCAGTCTCTGACCTGCAATGATGACATCATCAGAGGTGACTTTCAGACTGAAACCACTAATTGGTTCATGGGTTCCCACATGCTGGAACTCAATTGCCCAATTAAGTGAAAATTGCATCAATCTCCCACATCCAATTTCAGGCGGGTGGATAACACGAAATGCGGATGACACGACCCCAACCCGCCCCAGTATCAAAATCCAGCCCAAAGTATTTTAATAACATCACAAGCTGCAGATGTATTACATTCTTGGAGCAAAATTTCCAGTCCGTATTTCACTTTTAATATATATATTACATATGCACGTGTGTATGTATGGAGAGTGAGCTGCTGTGATCAAACCATGTCATTTGAAATGCAGTGGTGCGATATAACATAGTTTGAACTGATCATGCAGAGAAGCAATGGGGTAGAAATTGGACCTTTGCGCCCATTTTGCGGGTGTAAAATGTGCATAAGGAGGGCCAGTTTTGGGGAGCAACATCCTGTGCTTGATCCGCCGCCATATTGGCATAGGTAGTGGCCCAGGCACCTATGGTGCCGACCTGAAACAGGGGTTAGGCTCACAACATATCGAAATTGGTTGGTGATGAGCGGAACAGGCTCAGGATTCTTCAGTGGTCACTGCGGCCTAAGCTATAAAAAAAGACTTTCCTGTTGAGCCAGGAGGAGCAGGAATGCTCCTCCCGGATCCACAGCACTCCTGATGGACCCTAGCGGCTCGTGAACCAACACCCCACCCCTCCCCTCCCCCACCCCGCCCTTTCCCCACCGTCGTGCTTTCAACCTCTCCAAGAACTTACTTTAGGGCTGCTGTTGTTGCAAATGCGGCAAAATTGAAATCCTTACAATGGGGGAGCGTCCTTTGGAGGCACGACAGGCATTGACCGCTCGCCCAAATTATTGGAAACGGGTCCAATTTCAGGCAAGCCTTGGGCTTCCCGGTTGGGGCGTGCACTGTCTGCATGCTGTTGGTTATGCACCCGAAAACATGACATAGCCAATTTTTACCCCACTCTCTCTCTCTAACTATTATGATACTTATGCTATGTACTGATTACACTAGCTGCTGTTAATCAATTGTTGATTATTGCTGCATAATAAGACTTGCAGTAATAACATCACAATTATTAGCTCTGTGTGAAAGCCATTACTCTTAAACTGCATGGATTATCCTAACCATTAAAATACTGTAAGACTCCCAATTCCAGGAAAGATGGACCATAAACAGGAAAGAACTGTCCCAATGTACTCTGCAGTATATACAAATAGACACCCACAAGCAATTTCAAGGCTATAACAGCATGTTGTGATTTATGTTCTCCCATGAACCTATTCAATGGCATTAATGCCTTGTAATCACAAGATAGATTTAAATGAAGAAGGTATCTAGATGTGAATAAGTTCAGTGTTCTGGCTCCAGCTGCTGAAATACTTACTGACATCTGTCCTAAATTCATCTCGTTACAACCCTGAACCTTTCTCCTCTGTCCTGGCTTATCTAAAAGTTATATTTTGGGTTTACTTTCTCTGTCCCCTCTAAGTTTCTTATAATAATTTCACTTTGCCACTCCTTGGAAAGTGCTGGAGGACACATCATAAAATTGCACACTTTCATCCTCTGATTTTCCATCTTAGTTATAAACAAGTTTAACAGTGTATATACAAGTGTCACTTTGTATTTAGAACGTGGTCCTCTCCCCTGTAACAAATGCATTTAGTAAGCCTCTGGAGCAATTACATTGACTTTGGAAGCTAACGGGCTACAGCTTTTGCTCAATAGACTAGGTTGTCTCAAAACCAATATTGTTTATAATTAACTCTACACTGCTCCGATAAAAGATTTTTTCCTTTAAAATCAGATTAGACTACAGTTCCACATCTATAATAGCGAATAAGCCTTTCATCAGTTGCCTCAATGTTCCTTTTTGCTGAACACTACATACATACTGAAGTATCTGAGGTTAAAAATGAAGTAAATCTACCACTAACATATTACTGCAGTTGAATATAATGGTAAACATGAATTCTTGTAGGAGCTTAACAATGCTCTATGCATAGTAGGCAAAGATAAAACAAAAGGAAAGCAAAGAATGAATGATAGTGAAATATAATTTCACAATGCTACAGTGGTATATGTATTATGAAAGTTCCATTTTGCAATATAAAATCATAAGTAAGCAGTGTAAGCAAAAGATGGAAGAGAATTAAGTGCAATAGTTTAAGTAAAATATTTTGAAAATTCCAACCAGTACATCATTTACATTAGCCTGGATTTTCCTTGGCGCTACACCCGCTCTGCCACAGTAACTTCGCTGGATGTGCGGCAGAAAGCCTATTGATGCACATAAATGGGGTTTCTGCTGTACTTTTGGTGAATTTATAGCGGCAAAGCAGGAGCAACTCCAAGGAAATTCTAAACTACCGATTTTAACCCAGGGCGGGAATGCAGGGTGTGAGGGCTGGAGCGGGACGAAACAACAACAACCTGCATTTACATAGTGCCTTTAATGTAGTTAAACATCCCAAGGCGCTTCACAGGAGTGTTATCAGACCAAATTTGACACCGAGCCACATTAGGAGATATTAAGATGGGAAAAGGTAGGTTTTAAGGAGGGAATTCCAGATCTTAGGGCCGAGACAACTGAAGACATGGCCACCAATGGAGGGGCAAAGGAAATCGTGGATGCAGAAGAGGCTAGAATTAGAGGAACGCAGAGTTCTCGGAGGGTTGTGGGGCTGGAGGAGGTTACAGAGATAGGGAGGGTTGAGGTCATCGAGGGATTTGAATACAAGGATGAAAAATTTTAAATTTGAGGCGTTGCTAGACCGGGAGCCAGTGTAGGTCCGCAAACACAGGGGTGATGGGTGAAGGGGACTTGGTGCGAGTCAGGACATGGGCAGCTGAGCTTTGGATAACCTGAATTTGACGGAGGGCGGAAGTAGGCTGTCTTGCTAATGGAGAGGATATGGGATCGAAAGCTCAGCTCAGAGTCAAATAGGACCCAGTGATAGCGGGAAGCGCCCATGATGGTGCCAGCGTGAAGCTGCGGGCCATTTTGTTTCCTGGGCCTCATTCAAATTTGGCTACACTAACTCCCAAGAAAACTGGCAGGAATGATATGCAAGCTGGTGGGTGAAAGCGGGAAAGTGGGTATATTATATTTCACAATAAAATATGCAAATACCGAATGTTAATCTGCAGTAAGTATTACTCAGAAGCAGCAGTGACATCTGTTTGCTTATTTGAATAGATTTTTATTCAGCATTGTGATTCATTGAGAGTATAAAGAGTGTACTGTGAATGTTTATATGCTGTATAGACTCTAGAGAGCAGGTTAAATTTAAAATAAAACCTCAATGGGATGCCTAACATTGAAAGTTACATTTGTTGGTGGAACAGTGATGTCACTACTACACTGAAGGGATATCCTTAGTTATTCTGAGTCACAATGACAGCCATTGTTATCAATCATCCGCACGTTAAAATCCTCACCTCAAAACATGGCAGAATTTGTTGCTTGTGTTTTAGTATCAATGCATTGAAGCAATGGATCGCTAAAGCAAAATGAAGCTTCTTTTCCACAAAAAAACTTTCTTGCCTTACATCTTTCAATCTTTATACCTAAAAAAAAAATCCATCCATTTCTCTCCTTCTCTTCTGTCATTTTACTTTTTGTGGTTTGGAAGAAAAATTAAAATCTATCATGGAATAAGAATGACGGTGAAACATTAACTTAAAAAAATATTGATTATGATTATCAAAGAGAGGGAGACTTCTTATTTAATCACCCGAGCAGATGAGTGATTGCAAAATTTATAGATGGCAGAAGGAAACCTATCAGATTTTTGGGTACAATTAATCGAGGCTCCCAAATGCACAGTACTATCATAATGTTCTTCTTGCATAGCCAAAGAAAATTGATTTTAGCAGGGCCAAAGAAATTAGGATAAATGGTTCATTCTCGGACTGGCAACCAGTAGCCAGTGGTGTTCCGCAGGGGTCGGTGCTGGGTCCCCAACTCTTTACAATCTATATTAACGATTTGGAGGAGGGGACCGAGTGTAACATATCAAAGTTTGCAGATGATACAAAGATGGGAGGGAAAGTAGAGAGTGAGGAGGACATAAAAAACCTACAAGGGGATATAGACAGGCTGGGTGAGTGGGCGGAGATTTGGCAGATGCAATACAATATTGGAAAATGTGAGGTTATGCACTTTGGCAGGAAAAATCAGAGAGCAAGTTATTATCTTAATGCGAGAAACTGGAAAGTACTGCAGTACAAAGGGATCTGGGGGTCCTAGTACAAGAAAATCAAAAAGTTAGTATGCAGGTGCAGCAGGTGATCAAGAAGGCCAATGGAATGTTGGCTTTTATTGCTAGGGGGATAGATTATAAAAACAGGGAGGTATTGCTGCAGTTATATAAGGTATTGGTGAGACCGCACCTGGAATACTGCATACAGTTTTGGTGTCCATACTTAAGAAAAGACATACTTTCTCTCGAGGCAGTACAAAGAAGGTTCACTCGGTTAATCCCGGGGATGAGGGGGTGGACATATGAGGAGAGGTTGAGTAGATTGGGACTCTACTCATTGGAGTTCAGAAGAATGAGAGGCGATCTTATTGAAACATATAAGATTGTGAAGGGGCTTGATCGGGTGGATGCGGTAAGGATGTTTCCACTGATGGGTGAGACGAGAACTAGGGGGCATAATCTTAGAATAAGGGGCTGCTCTTTCAAAACTGAGATGAGGAGAAACTTCTTCACTCAGAGGGTAGTAGGTCTGTGGAATTTGCTGCCCCAGGAAGCTGTGGAAGCTACATCATTAAATAAATTCAAAACAGAAATAGATAGTTTCCTAGAGGTAAAGGGAATTAGGGGTTACGGTGAGCGGGCAGGAAATTGAACATGAGGCTGAGTTCGGATTGGTCAGGGCCCTGTGGGTGGCGGAGCGGGCCCAGGGGCTGAGTGGCCTGGTCCTGCTCCTACTTCTTGTGTTCTTTAGATTTGAGGTTAGGATCAGATCAGCCATGATCTTATTGAATGGCGGAGCAGGCTCGAGGGGCTGATTGGCCTACTCCTGCTCCTATTTCTTATGTTCTTATGTTCTTATGTACATAGAATTACATGGAATTTATAGCACAGAAATAGGCCATTCGGCCCAACTGGTCTATGCCAGTGTTTATGCTCCACATGAGCCTCCTCCCACCCTACTTCATCTCACCCCATCAGCATATCCTTCTATTCCTTTCTCCCTCATGTACTTATCTAGCTTCCCCTTAAATGCATCTATGCTACTCTCCTCAACTACTCCATGTGGATTTCAATTCTGGTTTTTTCCTGATACGGTTTGATCTTCTGTTCTATATGGAGATTACAAGAGGCATTCTTAACTTTTTGCTGTAAATTCATGAGTTAATTCATCAGTTAATTCCTGCCTTTCAGGGACAAGTTGGGAATTTGTTGTCAACCAGTTTGATTGTTACAGAATGAGAGACAGAAATGAACAGGAAATAGAACCTGCTTTTAGGAAATATGGCTTGTAAATTCTTAAATAAACATATATTGCAATGCTTTTGAGATTCCAAAGCCATGCAAGATCAATCAAATTCTATGTTGTCAATCCTATTCCATGGAATACATGCAGGTTTATCGGCAGCAAGCTATGCTATTGCTATGCTGAATGGGACAGCGTAAGGACAGATGTGGCAGTCCAAAACTAGACATTTATGAAGCACTGTGGGCCAGCAGTAGAAGCATAATTGTAGACCACCATAATCTGTAATAAAATGGTCTGGCACATCCCTCACTCCTTAATTACCATCAAGCTGGGAGACCAACTCTTGTTTGATGGGAGTTTAGAAGAACACGAAAGAAGCATACCTTAGAATGTGGTACCAACCTAGTGAGGCTACTACACAGGAATAACTGCATACAAAACACCAAAAGCAGCGGACTATGCATAGAGCTAAAAGGTTCCACAATGAATGAATTAGAGCAAAGCTCTCTAACCCTACCGCATCCAATTGAGAATCATGGTGGACAGTCAGGCAACTAAAAGGAGGAGGCTACTCCATATCCTCAACCATAGTGAAGCCCAGCATGCGAGTGCAAGAGTCAGGGCTGAATTATTTGTAAGTGACTTCAACCTAAAGTGCCCAGTAAATGATCCTATTCAACTTCCTCCCCATCAATGTAGCCAATTTGGTTGAATCCACATGACATTGAGAAGCAGCTAAGTACACAGGTCAATGTGATGAGTGCATCTGATCTGCTTGTCATCTTTTTTGTTACTTTCCATTCAATATACTGAGTGACGAGCTCTGAAAGTAACCCCTTTTACCTTGGAAGTTCATGACAGCAAAAAGGCAGAAAAGCAACTATGGGACATCTGTTCACAAGATGCAAAAACTTTGCTAGTCTTTAACGCCTACTCGAAATGAGTCAAATTAGTGCACTGCATATGCACATGCAGTGCGTGAAGCCAGGAAAATCACAGCCTCCCACATTAACTAATATTTAGATTCAGATTTGAAGTGGTACTGAGCGGCACTTACAACAGCAACCAAGATCAGGAATTTAAAGCATACAGTTGGCAGAAAACCAGCAAGTTCAGGAACTCGCAAGTTTCCAGCCCCCACATGTACAACTCCCACCAACGCTAGCATTTCCAGACAATGACGTGCTCACTGTGAGTAGTGAGAGTGCAGGTGTAAAAGAAAATGCTGAGACTGGCTGGAAGGAAAAATTGCTAACAAAGGGTTATTATTTGAATGGTATCTTTGACATGAACAAAACTGGTGTGTTCTCCCATACTCTCAAGAATAAAAGCATATTTTTTTCCAATTGGAACATTGTGAGGACATGAAGAAAAGCAATGATTGTTTCATGCTTGCATTTTAAGTAATGCTGCAGGGAAGAAGGAAAGAGCTATCATCATGGGAAGAAAGAATTGTCACTATTTCAAAAAACCAGGACCAAAGAAACAGCTGGTGAGCTACTTCACAAACAAAGATGTATGAGTTTTTGGAGAAACTGGTTGGTGGCTAGACCTCCTTAGAGACAGTGAAGTCGCTTCTTTAATGATTTATGGAAAGCAAATGCAGTGTTTTCCTTCCTTATCCACTGCAGGGAGCTAAATAAATGTGTTCCCGTCATATACGAGTTACATAAATAAATCTGCATATGACAACAGCTTTTTTTGCCTAGGCAGAAGTCCCCTCTGTTTAGGGCATAGATTTTTATAGTGAGGGTCAGAAAATACAGAACTTAAGAAAGGACCAAACTAATTTACCAGATATCTCCACAACAGCACTCAGGGTTACTAAAAAGCTCTGCTTAAATAGATGCTGCTAAGTTCAAGGCTTTTATCCAGAACCTCCCTCCAAACTTGACTAATGGCACAGTCCTTCCAGAATTCTGGCTATTTTAAGTTCTCTCTGAGATAAATATAAATAAAAGAAATATAATTAATATCACCATTTAAAAGTCATTCAAAACTATTTGGTGAAATTTAATTGGCTCCCTTTTTTTTATTAGTAGCTTTTGCTAACTGCTCATTGTTGGCTGGTTGTTTTCAATTTTGATGTACTAAGCCATTAACGTAGCCTGATTCCACCACCAGCACATGCCCGATCCCTTGTAGCGCCTTCCACCATCCAACAGGGGTCAAGCTCACTGGTCCCAGGGCTTTCCAGCTGCTGCTAACCTCAAGACCTGATGGAAGAGCACAATAAAACAATCCCACTTACCTTTGAGATCCTCTTCAGCTTGCTGCTGGGCCCTTTCAGGCCCTCCGGTCTGAGGGGAGGATCTCGTCGCAAGCCCATCACCAACTAGCTTGGGTTGTCCCTGCGTCTGGATGCTCTTAGGCTGCATTGCTAGGAATCTGCGGTTGGGATAGTGGGAACAGCCCATCCTTCCTCATTGACATGAGTATGTTGGACCTGCACCTATTGCAGGTGTACGGCCTTCTCTGCCTCTTGGACGAAGCCCTAGGAATCGTGGGGAACTATAAAACGGCCAGAGACTCAGCAAAATGGGCCTCCACCCCCTTTATTCTGACCTTTGTACTCAAGGAATGGGCATTAAACAGGTAAAATATCAGAAAAAATAAACCCCATTATGTTTTCATTCTGCCCATAAGAATTAAAGAGACAATTTTACAATTTTAGATATTTTCTAAAATAATTTCTGTTCATAAAATTGCGCCAGAATTCAAAACACAAAGAAGACAACAACCTACATCTGGTCACAAATACTGACTGCAATGTTTTGGATATAACTTTGAATATTCAGGCAAACAGTTATTAGGAGAAGTACTACTTCTAAAGTAGGATTTGATCATATGGAGGAGTTAGTAGAAGGGCAAGGTTTAAAGGTTCATGCCATTAAGTATGTAATTGTTTACTCATTGCATTTGTGCTTTGGTGTCTTTCAGTATTTTTGACATTTTGATTTATGTTGATGGATAAACACTAACTGTATTCCTCAAAGTGTTTAAGGAAATGGAATTCACCTTGAAATGATTGAGTGACCCAGTCTTGCTACTTTTGACATGTCCCATTGGAGTCGCTGCCTGTGTTATCAAAACAACCTTATTAATATACAGGAATCAACAGTTGACTATTGGTTTTAGAAATGGAACACATTCAGTTCTCAACTTTAGTCATTTTACCTGGGTACATTCAACTCTTAAAACTAACATTGTAGAATATAATTCAAAACATTTGGGAAATTTGTTAGTGCATTATTTTGCTGTGTTGCAAAGTTGTCAGTCATTCCTGTTGCATTTCCCTGTATAGCAAGTTCTTTCTGATCTTGGCTATATTTATTTCAGCACAGCCAAGAAGCTCTCGCTCGAAGGAGAGAACTGAAAATGGTAGTCGAGTCTTCTAGCCCTGGCTCAAGAGTTTATATTTAGAGGTCTGGGAAGCATTGCCTGCTGTACCTATTGGTTAAGAAATGGTGCATGAAGCTGCAAAACATAAAGAGCATAGTGGGCGGGCTGAGGAAGAAAAATAATTAATTACGAGGAGAGGGGGAAGAAAATACCTTGGAAATAAAAACAAATGGAGTGTCACAGATTACAATCAGCTAACGATTAATTAAACGCTTTTAGGTAGCAACGCAAAATGGTGCATTAACAACCAAGATGGTGTTTATATCAAGGCATGCCTGTCTACATATTTGAGAAGTCGCACAACACCAGGTTATAGTCCAACAGCTTTATTTGAAATCACAAGCTTTCGGAGCGCTGCTCCTTCGTCAGGTGAAGTGAAGAGGCATCTCTTCACTTCACCTGACGAAGGAGCAGCGCTCCGAAAGCTTGTGATTTCAAATAAAGCTGTTGGACTATAACCTGGTGTTGTGCGACTTCTCACATTTGTCCACCCCAGTCCAACACCGGCATCTCCACATCATGTCTACATATTGTAATACCTTTATATAGATTCTCTGTTACAAGTAACATGCACACCAGCCCTACTGCACTGCTGCTTTTTATATCTCTTGTATCTGCAAGACACACTAGAGTAAAATTTCCAATCGGGCCTTGACCTTGCCTGAATTTTGTAAAATGAGCATCATTTACATAATGTGAGTGACTTTCAGGCCCATATTGGACCTGATGTTGTGTGTTTGCTTGAGTGCAGTGGGAAATCATGCGTACGTAGCCAAGGGCTGCTTAGAAGGGGCGATGAATAACTTTAATGAAATGTAGCCACTTGAAAGGTACATGGCTGCACATCTGGAGAAAGATGTTGTTAACAATTACAAAGGCTGTGAATATTTTTATCTTTTAACATTTGCAAAAGGTGTTTGGGTAACAAAAATACTTTGCAAAACTCAATGTCTCGCACAATACGGAGGCAGAAAATGAAGCCTGTGGCCAAGTGATAGAGGCACTTAACCAGCCAGTCCCATGATAGCAAGTGGAGCTGAGATGGTGGAGAATGAGATGGTATCGAGGATGTTTGCCATGCTTTCTACTCCAGGGCATCCTTCCCATAGGACAGCTGTCATTTTTAAGATCTTTTGACCATTTTTCCAACATAAGGATTTGAAAAGATTAGTTACTTTTAATGTTTTTTTCAAGCAGTAGTTTAGTCTCACAAGTTTAAAAAAGGGCTCCTAGATGAAAGATGGTTAATATGCTAATGAAAGTTGTTATTCTCAGATACTAAACAATAAGTAATTCATTACCTTGCCTGAATAATGGGGAAAAAAAACACCACACTCACAGAGGGTGAAATTGGTCTGGGGTGGTAGCACATAACAGGCAATAACGAATCGGCAGCCTTCAATGGAAAAGAAAATCGGACGGGGTGTAAAACAGACTGCTGATTTGTTATCACCCATTTTGCGCTCTCGCCCAAGAATAATTTCACCCCATTGTGTTGGAAAATTCTTCGATGTTTAGCTCTGAAGAAAGAGGCCTTAGAAAAGATAAGTTCAGAAAAAGACTGCAGAGAGAAGAGGTTTTACCATGGGCTGTCGGCCAGAATGCAAAGGAGTTATCAGCAAGATATTCCTCGGTCTGTGCTCAGGTGCATTGGGTCATCTGGGCACAATGAAAATCAGAAAATAAGGCAAGTTGAAGCACACACCTGTAAAAGAAGCTGCTCAATTTTCTTTTTACAGACAGAATTTCTGTTATGTGATGTGCCCGAATAATCCAGTGCACCTGGATGCAGACCCAGCCAAATCTACTCTATTCTGTTTAAGTAGGAGGACCCACTGATATGGGGAAGTCTAGGTATTCATTATTTTATATTATGTGAAGACAAGTTATATGGATTGAAATAAGTGAAACTGATCATAATAGTTGCTCTATTATCTTGAGTTGCTGTGAAATATACATATGTGAAAGACACAGATATCCAGTTCAGGCCACAAGGAGGTGCTAATGTTACATCCCTGGATTATGCAGTGGCATAAGTAGTCATAGGGCAATGCCAGTCAACTCCCATAAAAGAAAGAAAGCTTAAGCAAGTGACCCAAGAAAGTACCAGCAGCAGACCCGAATTCATAACAGCAGCTTTGGAACATGTTTGGAGGGAGGCACAGGAAGATGACTTGAAGGCACAGTTGCCAGTCCTATGGTGCCTGTTAGTTGCAGATATCCTTGCAGGAGATGGCACAGCTCTGCATCTGGCTACCTGCAGCCTGCATAGTCCATTCCATTGGTAGGCAGGTATACCCCTTCCTCTAAATATGGGTGGGAGGGCACTGGCGGGTGGGCATGTGCAGCCTGACCTCCCTCCGTTACTCTTTCTCTTCTTCATACAAAAAAACATGATGGTCCCCAGTGTAAACCCATTGTCCAAATATCATGGGTATACCAAAAGAAATGACAAATGCCGGAACATAAAGCCTCCTGACCAACTCAGTGGAAGCAGGCAGAAAACAAGGAATAAAGGTTCAGATTAGTGCCAAAGTTCACTATAAATCTTACTATAGGGCTCTTTAACAGCACTTTCAAAAACAGCACCCCTCAGCAGTCCGAAATGGGTGGGTGGTTGACTGAGCATTATACCAGCATAAACACTGGAAAATTGCATGGACATCTAAATGACATCTTTAGGGCCTAATTTTAATATAATTAACTGCAAATTGGCAGGCACATCTGGCACAGGTAACAAATCTGCCTGAAGAATTGGATGGGCGCTAACTGAGCCGAAATCTGGTACAACAGACTACCTTCAATTGGGCATAACCGATAGGAAAACTTACCCTACTGTCTTATCTCACACTATGCTTGCAGTGGCTCTCAACATTTATACTCTGATTTGCTAAAATGATCTCTCTTCAAGTCAGTCTCCTTTTGGCTAGGCTACACTGGGGTAAGTCAAAACTAATAAACGTGAATGGACAAAGGGATTGAAGGAATTTACTTGCCATAAGGAACAAGAGGATTACAAGAGGTTACAGTCTATGCTAAAATTTCAACTCGAGTACATTAGTGTTTCAACGTGATATTCTTTGATGTAAACTAATAATTATGGGTTACAGTAACGGAGAAACCATGTAAAACTCCTCTCTATGACATGACTCTTGCAATTACATGTTTTGTATATGTCCCAAAGAGACTTGAAGAGAACGTTCACGAATGAAAAGGTAGCAAATAGGGAATCATCCAGTTTTGTACATTGACAGTAACATCACATCCTAGGCGACATTAGTAGAGCAAATTATACACACATTACGATTTGGAATAAATAGTTCAAGCATGGTATAAACAGATCATATTTATAAACATGCCATGGTCACTAACCCTGATTGGTAGAACATACTGTGGCTGAAAATCATCAAAATTATTACTATTAATCAGACTGTATTTTGAAGAAACAACATTTGACATAAACTGCTTCAATTCCTTCATCTTCCTGTAATGATGACCTAGAACTGTCATATACTATAATCTGCAAAACACAGCCTCATTGCCCATATACGGATTGGGAATCTGACAGTGAGAAGAATCAAAGAAAATCAGATTAAATCACATCACAATCAATTTTGATTGCGTATTTTTATAATACATACATATATATAATATATTATATATAAACACACATTTGGTATATTATATATATGCACACACATAATACATACACATATTTTAGTTAGAACTATAAGATTTAAAAGAAATGCTCATCTATGGCCAAATTAAATTTCACTTTTTCCTTGTTTCTATGGTGTATATTTTAAAACTGCTGATCAATGTTAATGTGATATCTTGAGACACAGCATATATATACAACAGCACAACATGGCTTCTGGTAAGAACTGTACTGCACATGGCTTTATTATTATATACATCAGTAGTCCACCAGGTGGCTCTATTACACTTCTCCCTCCTGATTGAAGAAGCTAATCTCAGCAAATAATCATTGTACATGACTTGCATGGTATACACAACTCTCGGTATACATTTCTCAAATGGAACCCATTTTATGTTTCCAAATTCTACTATAGAATTCCGTAACACAAACAAAAGATATGAACTTATTTTCCATATTTACAGATCAAAATTAACCACTGGTTTTCTGTTTCGAAGAGGATACCTTCTTTCTTGAACAGAACTTTCAGATCTTGTTGTAGGACTTTGACTCAATCTAGGCTGAGCCTGCGGAAATTTTTTCTCCAAGGGCTGACCTTGATCTACATTTGGACTCTCTACACTATCAGACTGTTTGTCTGCCTGACTCGGGCTCAGACTTAAATTCTGACTTTGTCTTGGACTTGTTTCTGGTACGTCTGATGTAGGATTTGCTGCTGGTACTCTACTTGTAACAAGACTATCTGACTCATCAGAATAAATTGAAACATCCCAGCTTTCAACTCCTTCCACATCTGTGGGTAAGATATGCTCAATGTGAACAAACCCAACCTTTCCATGATCAAACATCTTGACCAAATATGTGCGAGGGCCACATATCTTCACTACACTTCCTGGTAACCACTTTAACCATTTATGGTGATGGTTCTTCACTCTAACCTTCTAGTTCAAATTCACACTTCTCTCTCTAACTCTACCTTTATCATGATTGTCTTTCTGCCTTGATTGTTTCTCTTCTACGGACTGTGCCAAGTTTGGCTTTAACAACAAGAACCTGGTTCGTGGCTGTCATTTGAGAAACAACTCTGCTGGTTTTCTACCAGTAGTGGTATGAGGAGTATTCTGATAATCAGAAAATTTGCCAGTTTGTGGTCCAATGACAACTGACGTTTCTTTGGATTTGGATGCAACATTTACTTGATGAGGGCACGTTTGACAATTTGTACTGTGCGCTCTGCTGGACCATTTGAAGCAGGGTGGTATGGTAGAGCTTTGGTATGTTTCACACTGTTTCTGCTCATAAACTGTGTGAACTCTTCTGAACAAAATTGCGGTCCATTATCAGACACAATTTTTTCTGGGAGGCCGTATGAAGAAAACAATCTTCGCAAATTGTCTAGTGTTTTGCTTGGTGTTATTATCCGCATCGGAAACACCTCTACCCACTTCGAGTGACTGTCTATCACTATGAACAATTGCTGTCCTTCTAGCTCAGCAAAATCTACAAGTAACCTTTGCCACACCCTGGAAGGCCATTTCCATGGCTGTAATGGTACTGATGGTGGTTTCTTGCTCACCAATTGACATGTTGTACACTGATTGACTATGTACTCTATCTCTTTATCTAAACCTGCCACCATAAGTAATTGCGTGCAAAGCTCTTGGTCAAGCACATTCCCAGGTGCTGGTCATGAAGATCTCCTAACAATTCAGACCTGAACCCATTTGGGATAACCACTCTTGCTCCCCACATGATACAATCTTTATCGACTGACAATTCATTCCTATGAATGAAGTATGGATGGATATCTTCCTCTGATACGTGGTTTGGCCATCCATTAGCTATGTAATCATACACCTCTGACATAATTGGGTCACATTTGGTTACACTACCAATCTCTTCAGCTGTGATTGGCAGCTCATCAATGTATGAGAACTAGAGCACTTCTTCCTTATTGGGTGTAACTTGTGATGGGGATGGCAACCTGGACATAGCATCAGCATTACTGTGATCAGCTGATCGTCTGTACTCAATGTCATACGTATACACTGACAAAATCAAAGCCTATCTCTGCATTCGGGCTGCAGCTAAGATTGGAACTGGGGACTTTGGATGGAGGATTGCTGTCAGGGGCTTATGGTCAGTAACTATGGTAAACTTACAACCAAACAAGTATTTGTGAAACTTCTTGACCCCAAAAATCAATGACAAAGCTTCCCTTTCGATCTGCGCATAATTCTGCTCACTGGCACTGTGAGTGCGTGAAGCAAAGGCAATTGGTCTCTCCTCCCCACTATCTAGTACATGAGAGATCACTGCCCCAACTCTGTATGGAGAGGCGTCACATGCTAACTTGATCTCCTTAGATACATCATAGTGAACTAACATGGTACTCTCTACTAACTGGCTTTTACACTCCTTGAATGCTGTGTCGCATTCTTTTGACCACTTCCAAGGGACATGTTTTCTCAACAGCTCATTCAGTGGATGTAACAATGTAGCCAAGTTTGGGAGGAACTTTTCGTAATAATTCAAAAGACCCAAAAATGATCGGAGTTCAGAGACATTCTTGGGAGTGGGTGCATTTCTGATTGCATCCAGCTTTTCCTTGGTTGGATGTAAACCATCTTTGTCTACTCCATGCCCTAAGTACTCCACTGAGTTTTGAAACAATTCGCACTTGTGAGCCGTCACTCGTACTCCGTGCTTCTCTAGCCGTTTGAGCACTTCATTCAACATCTCATCATGGATTTGCCTGTTTGGTGCTGAAATGAATCTGTCATCCAAATAAGACACTACCTCTTCAATCCCTTGCAAAATTTGGTTCATCACCCCTGGAATATGTCGGGGGCAGAAGACACTCCAAATGGTAGCCTATTGAACTGATATAGGCCTCGGTGAGTATTTATAGTCATGCAGGACTTGGATTCCATCTAATTCAAGTTGTAGGTAGGCTGTTTGTTAGATCTAACTTCGAAAAGATCTGGCCACCTGTCAGCGTTGTGAACAAATCTTCCACATTTGGCAACGTATTGGGTAGATTACACTCTAGAACCTGGTTTACGGTTACCTTATAATCACCACACAAACTTACCTTACCATCTGACTTAGGTACAACAACAATGGGTGTAGCCCAATTACTCAGATCTACCTTAGAGATAATGTTCTCAGTTTCTAGTCTTTTGAGTTCTTGCTCAACTTTCTCCTCGAGTGCGTATGGTACGGGACGTGGCTTGCAGTAAACTGGGCTTGCGTCCTTCTGCACTCTGACACTCGCCTTGAAGTCTTGGATCGGACTGCCCGTTTCGCTGAACACCTTTGGATACTGCTTGATGACATCATCTTTCGATGCAAATTTAGCTTCCACATGAAAAATCCCATTCCAATCCAGCTTCAGTGATCTCAACCAATTTCTACCTATCAAGGCAGGCTTGTCTCCTGCCACTACTATGAGAGGCAAGCTCTGACACTGATCCATGTATTTCACTGGTATGGTGACACTTCCTACTACAGGGATTTGCTCTCCTGAGTAGCCTCGCAGCCCTACCTTCGATTTCTCTAGTCGATAATCACGCAACTTGTCGCAATATAGTGAAAGTTTCCGAAATGACAGTGAATGGATAGCTTTTTTAAAGCTACAATGTATTCACTGATACCCCCGTCATTTAATTGATCACGTGTTCCAAAACGATAACTTTCAGCAATTTCCAGGGGCTCAGGACTGTAGTGCTGTTCTAACTTGGTTAGGATCTCCTTCAGTGGTGTGCCCTTCGGCTTGGCGGGAACAAGCAAATCTTTCAGGGTTTCATTCACCTCGGGGCCTGCTTCAGTCAAAAAAAATAGCCCGTTTCATTTCAAAAACCGCCCGGTAACAGGTTACATCATCGGGGACTTCGACGATACTATTCGCTGTGAAAAACATTTCTAGCCGCTTCACATATGCTCCGAAAGTCTCTCGGTCGCGATGGAACTCACCCAAGTGCCCTATTATTCCCATAGGCGTGGCCATCTGGACTCTGGCAACATCGACAATTCAGCCACGTGTGCTTGAAATTTACCTCGGATTTTTAAGTTTTTCTGCAAAACGAAGAACCTCCAACAGTCCTTCCGTCGGTTGGCAGGATTATCCTCCAACAACAATTTCAGCTAGGGAATCTGCAATCGCATCCTCATCACCAATTCTGTGATATCTTGAGACACAGCATATATATACAACAGCACAACATGGCTTCTGGTAAGAACTGTACTGCATATGGCTTTATTATTATAGATATCAGTAGTCCACCTGGTGGCTCTATTACAGTTAACTATGACTCAGATATTTTGGACACAAAGCCTTTTTGGTGTCCACCTTGCTTCAGTGGTAGCACTCTTGCCTCTGAGCCAGAAGTCAGATTATCTGGTCATTATCACATTGCTGTTTGTGGGACCATGCTGTGCGCGAATTGGCTGCTGCATTTCCTACAAAAGTGACTACACTGCACAAGTAATTCATTGGCTATAAAGCACTTTGGGATGCCCTGAGGCTGTGAAAGGCGCTATATAAAGGCAAGTCTCTCTTACTTTCTTTTTCTGTAGCAGTGATTCTTGAACATAGGAATTGGAGTAGGCCATTCAGCCCCTTGAGCCTGCTCTGCCATTCAATGAGATCATGGCTGATCTGCGACCTAACTCCATATACCGCTTTTGGACCATATCCCTTAATACCTTTGGTTAACAGAAAGCTATCAATCTCCGATTTAAAATTAACAATTGATCTAGCATCAATTGCCGTTTGTGGAAGAGAGTTCCAAACTTCTATGTGTGGAAGTGTTTCCTCATTTCATTCCTGAAAGGTTTGGCTCTAATTTTTAGACTATGTGCCCCAGAATCATAGAATGGTTACAGCACAGAAGGAGGCCATTCGGCCCATTGAGTCCATGCTGGCTCTCTGCAAGAGCACTTCAGCTAGTCCCACTCTGCTCGCCCTTTCCCTGTAGCCGTGCAAATTTTTGCCTTCAGGTACTTATCAAATTCCCTTTTGAAAGCCACGATTGAATCTGCCTCCACCAACCTCTCAGGCAGTGCATTGCAGATCCTAACCACTCGCCACCTTCAACGATTTGTGCACATATAACCCCAGGTCTCTCTGTTCATGCACCCCCTTTAGAATTGTAGCCTTTAGTTTATATTGCCTCTCCTCGTTCTTCCTACCAAAATGTATCACTTCGCAGTTTTATGCGTTAAATTTCATCTGTCATGTGTCCGCCCATTCCACCAGCCTGTCTATGTCCTCTTGAAGTCTATCACTATCCTCCTCACTGTTAACTATACGTCTAAATTTTGTGTCATCTGCAAATTTTGAAATTGTGCCCTGTGCACCCAAGTCATTGATATACATCAAGAAAAGCAGTGGTCCCAGTACTAACCCCTGGGGAACACCACTGTATACCTTCCTCCAGTCCAAAAAACAACCATGCACCACTACTCTCTGTTTCCTGTCACTTAGCCAATTTCGTATCCATGCTGCCACTGTCCCTTTTATTCCATGGGCTTCAACTTTGCTGGCAAGCCTATTATGTGGCACTTTATCAAATGCCTTTTGGAAATCCATGTACACCACATCAACCACATTGCCCTCATCAATCCTTTCAGTTACCTCATCAAAGAACTCAATCAAGTTAGTTAAACATAATTTGCCTTTAACAAATCCATGCTGGCTTTCCTTAATTAATCTACACTTGTCAAAGTGACTGTTAATTTTGTCCCAGATTATCATTTCTAAAAGCTTCCCCACTACCAAGTTTAAACTGACTGGACTGTAGTTGCTGGGTTTATCCTTACACCCTTTTTTGAACAAGGGTGTAACATTTGCAATTCTCCAGTCCTCTGGCACCACCCCCGTATCTAAGAAGGATTGGAAGATTATGGCCAGTACCTCTGCAATTTCCACCTTTACTTCCCTTAGCATCCTAGGATGCATCCCATCCGGTCCTGGTGACTTACCTACCTTCAAGCTTAGGTCTCCTTTTTGGTCCCTAATTGGCCCCATCCCTCCTCTTACTACCCATTTACTATTTATATGCCTATAGAAGACTTCTGGATTCCCTTTTATATTAGCTACCAATCTATTCTCATACTTTCTCTTTGCCCCTCTTATTTCCCTTTTCACTTCCCCTCTGAACTTTCTTTCTTCAGCCTGGTTCTCACTTGTATTCTCAACCTGACAGCTGTCATACGCTCCCTTTTTCTGCTTCATCTTATTCTCTATCTCTTTTGTCATCCAGGGAGATCTGACTTTGGTTGCTCTACTGTTTCCCCTTGTGGGAATGTACCTAGACTGTACTCGAATCATCTCCTCTTTAAAGGCAGCCCATTGTTCAATTACAGTTTTGCCTGCTAATCTTCGATTCCAATTTACCTGGGCCAGATCCATTCTCAACCCACTGAAATTGGCCTTCCTCCAATTAAGTATTTTTACTCTAGATTGCTCCCTGTCCTTTTCCATAGTTAATCTAAACCTTATGATACTGTGATCACTGTTCCCTAAATGTTCCCCTACTGACACTTGCTCCATTTGACCCACCTCATTCCCCAGAACCAGATCCAGCAATGCCTCCTTCCTCGTTGGGCCAGAAATGCACTGATCAAGAAAGTTCTCCTGAAAACACTTCAGAAATTCTTCCCCCTCTCTGTCCTTTACACTATTACACCCCAACCAGCGGAAATAGTTTCTCCCTATCTACCCTACCCTTAATATCTTGAAAACTTCGATCAGCTCACCCCTTAACCTTCTAAATTCTAGGGAAGACAGCCCTAATTTGTGTAACCTCTCCTCGTAACTTAACCCCTGAAGTCCAGGTATCATTCTGAACCATTTTTATTGGTCAGCACATCCCGTTTTAAAGCACAGACAGTCCATACCAGACCGTGAAATCCGTCACAAACCTCTTAGCCAGATTGCTGCCTAATCTCTGCCCCACTGCCTCCTGCCACCCAATATACAGCTCCGGCCCACTGGCCAGTTGCCGCTTCCCATCGGTTTCGGGTGGGAAACTGACTGGGGCATGAAGATGAGGCCCGGGTGTTAAAATGTCTTGGGCCTCACACTGCCGATGTTGCAGTGGTGGTGTTTACCTCTCCTCTCAGCCCCTACCCGCCCGATTCCCGCTCCAAATTATAATTGGGGCTTTTGTTTCTACTATTAAGACACTCCTTTAAATGTCCTCATTCTTTTCAATTTGACTTGCATGCAGTCAGAGTTGGCGCCTGGATTGTAAAAATAAAAATGTTCAAAGTAGCTTAGACTGGAGCATTGAGTTCGATTTGCACTTGACCGCTCAGGGGGGACTGGCACCAGTTCAAAACCATTTAGAACTGATTTAGACCTACATCTCGGCCCCCTCTATCTCCATTCATGATGCGGAGATGCCAGTGTTGGACTGGGGTGGACAAAAATGAGAAGTCGCACAACACCAGGTTATAGTCCAACAGATTTATTTGAAATCACGAGCTTTCGGAGCTCTGCTCCTTCGTCAGGTAAAGTGAAGGAATACAAATCAGCAAAGCATATATAGACAGAGAACAATGTGTAGCGTACAATGTCAGATGACTACAGTAAATCCTTCTGACTGCCCTCCATCACACCTCGGCAGAGATACAATCAGGTCAGTCAGGAAGGCATTACATCAAAGACACAGCAAAATACAGCTAAGACAATGAGGTGGGGTCACAGGGGGTCCAACGTGTCAAATGCTGCAGTCTGTATGGTTAAGCTTTTTACTTTTTTTTAAAACTGGAAATCACATCTGTGAACAAGCCAACGACGACTCGAGTCTGGATGACTCTACGTCATGTAGCGTGACATGAAACCAAGATCCTGGTTGAGGCCATCCTCATGGGTGCGAAACTTGGCTATCAGTTTCTGCTCGATGATTTTGCATTGTCGTGTGTCTCGAAGGCAGCCTTGGACATTGTACGCTACACATTGTTTTCTGTCTATATATGCTTTGCTGATTTGTATTCCTTCACTTTACCTGACGAAGGAGCAGCGCTCCGAAAGCTTGTGATTTCAAATAAAACTGTTGGACTATAACCTGGTGTTGTGCGACTTCTCATTTTTATCTCCATTCATATCTCTGAAGATACATAACATACCTGCTCCAGGGCTGCCTCTGAACAGCAGTTTAAGGCAGGAAAGTAAGGGTTCCCAGTGTTTCAACAAAATCGTGTACAGCTGAAAATAAGGCAATTTTAAACATCATTAAAAGGGAGACTTTAACTCCATCCGCCCAGCGGGAATGGGGCAGTAGCAAAGTTAAAATAGAGGTGGTAGACCTACCGCCTTGTTCCCAACCCGCTACCATTTTCCCCAGGGTCATCCGCTGTGTGGCCGGGGCACCTGTGTAAGTCAGGCAGTGACCTCATTAATCTATGCAAAATGGGTCCTTTAATGTACATTCAACCCTGATCTAATGTTGCCAGCCTACTGTTACAAACATGTGCCATGGACGCTCCACTCAGTAAAACCTGGCAGTACAGCGAGGAGGCCTGAAAAGCTAAGAGTCAACATCAATTTTTAATGTGGCCAGGAGAAGTAGACGTGCTCCTCTGGGCTCCACAAGAATAATGTGGGCTGCTGTCACTTGCTCCCGCCCCGCTCCCCCGCCACCTCCCCACCCCCCGGTGATCACACCCGCCACAGACCTATCTCCCTGTTGGCCAGGCCGTCCTCTGGGCTGCTCGATACCAGACCAGCCCAGGGCCAGCAAGCTGCAGAGCGACGCCTGTTTGGAGCGAGCAGTTTGCTGGCACAAGGTTAACGAAGCCTCGCCCTCGAAATGGCCCAGGCATCCCACCTGAGGGACTGGGCAGTCAGTCCACTTGATTCACTGGCCAGCTACCCGATAGTTAAACTCCACTCTTCAGAATCCCACAACACTCGAGTAACTTGTTGTCAATCTTTGCTTGTTTCAAGAATTCCCTAAATCCTGCTAATTTAAACTGCTCAGTGTTGTATCCTGCCTCATTATTTTGTAATAATTAAACTGATAATGACACTATTGTGGAACTTCCACAGCTTACAGTAATTGCCAACTTTTGCAATCTTGCTAACAATTTTTTGGTGCTGCACCACTGCTTTAATATGAGTCATTCTGGGTAAGGAGCTAGAGTAAGAGAGAAAAAGGGGTAGAAATTGGTCATTACTGTGCCCAATTTCCAGGCATAAAATGCCCAATTTTACAGAGCTATGCCTCAAAAACATTCAACACCATATTGGCCTCGGATGTTTTTAGATGTCTGAAGTGGCCTTCTAAAACAGGCATTAGGTACCTTGCCGATGCGAATGATGGGCCTGATGCCCATTTTAGGACCCCTGAGGGAAATTGGGCTGCCCAGATTTGTCTGGCATAGATGAGGCCTAGCAAGCACTTGCCACCAAAAACGTAAGTAACGTTTTATTATTTTAATGTGAAGCCAGGGGGAGCAACAGTGCTCCTCCGGGCTCCACAGCATTCCAAATGGCTATGTTCAGCCCCCTCCTGCTATCCCCCCCCTCCTCTGGGACCTCCTGAGGCCACTGTGGAGGAGGCAAGGAGGCCACGATTCAATCCTCCTGAAGGGCGAGCTGCCTATGGAGACGTGACAGCTCTCGGTTCGGGCGAGCACTGCTCATGCAGCTTCAGGCCCAGAATAATTTCTACTTCAAATGATCTAAATTGTGAATTAAATCAGAAGGGTTGGCATTGATACAATGGGAATGAACTATAATATTTTGTATGGGATGATTCTACAAGGATGTGGAAGTCAGAAAAAAAATATTGAAAATTCACAACTTTTCTGCAACGCAAGCAATACATTTGAAGAAAGGCAGGACTTTCGAAACTCTAGTGAAAGGTCATTTATTTGCATCAGCCTCTTTCAATGAGGAAACTATGGTTGGCCTCTGACATAAGAAAACTACTAGGCACTTGGTCTAAGCGTTAAACAAAGCTTTAATCAACTGTTTTACAACATGGAGGTCTAGTTGTGTCCTTCACTAGTTCCGGTTAAGAATGTCCTGCACAAGCTGGGCCCATGCCCGAGTATTTATACTCTCCCTGGACAGCGCCACCCACAGGCCACTCAGTATTATTTCATAAGTCATGAATGACAGATTCATGTCAGCCTCCTCTTAGAGTCCTCCGTTCTATTCAATGAAGAACTGAGAGGCAGCACATTTATAGGAGGATGCAACTGGCAATGCAATGTTTTTCCCTTCTCTCTAAAGACTTGTGGTAAACAATCCATTTATTTTTGCTGCATGAAGAAAGGTTTAAAATTTCTTCAGGCGTCTTCATATGTCTTTGAAGTTTTAAATCTATTCAGACTCTATGAGGCATTTCTACAAAAGGTTATCATCTAATGGGATAGCTCTTCATCTCAGATCTTGGGTATGGAAATTGGCACTTCAAAGACTGGTAAATCTCTTCGATATTATGGTGCATCACTTGGTGTAGTGTGCAGGAAGAGGGTGGCCTATGACAGCCAATAGCTCACAAATTAAAGAAAGAAACAAAAGAAGACTTGCATTTACATAGTGCCTTTCACAATCTCAAGATGTCAGGAAGTGCTTTACAACAAGTGAAGTACTTTTGAAGTGTAGTCACTGTTGTAATGGAGGAAACACGACAGCCAATTTGCGCACAGCAAGGTCCCACAAGCAGCAATGAACCGTGCAGGTTGTATTGGAAGAAGGCACAACAACCAATATAGCCGATGGCAGAATAGACATTGACATGTTGCTGGTTGTTTGTTGGTAAGAAGCTTGTCAGAGTGTAGATGAGTAGTTTGTAAATGTAAAATAAGATACCTGTGGACAGGTGAGAGGATTGTTGGAAGATGTGATGCTTAGTGTTGTGCTATGGCTCATAAGCATTGGTTTGGACTGCTACCAGCTGGTCAGGAGAACTTTGGCACTGAATACATATCAGGTGTTTCCCCTTTGGCTTTCCTCTGGAGGGAAAAATCACCAAAAGGTCTGAGCTCGGGAAGGTTGTGGCCAATAAAACTGGGTTTCCACCTTTGTGGTGCACCTCTTATTTTTAAATGCTGGGAGGGTCTCTGGGAGATGTCCCAGTATAGCTATATGCAATTGCTGCACATTATATGTATAATAGGAAACAAATGAGAATTTTGATAAAATACAAATTACTGCTAAAAATCCAGAAGCTAATTTTCCTGGTGCACCTCTGGCCCAGTGCTGGATAGGAGTAGAATTCCATGAAGTACCTGTCCATGCTCAGGAGTGCTACTGTTTCCTGTCCTGTCGCATGAAGATGGCTCAAGGGACATGAAGATGGCCCAAGAGCATCCCCTGGCACAGGCCTGCCCCCTGGGAGGGCCTAGCGCTAGCAAAAGTTAGAGAAAATTTAAGCACAGAGATAGATGCCTTGAGGCCTGAAAATTGGCCTTGGAATAAAAGAAAGAACTTGCATTTTATATAGTGCCTTTCATGTCCACAGGATGACCCAAAGTGCTTTGTAGCCAATGAAGTGCTTTTGAAGTGTAGTGTAGGAAAACGCGGCAGCCAATTTGCACACAGCAAGGTCCCACAAGCAGCAATGATGTAAGTGACCAATAAATCTTTTTTGGGTTGATGGTTGAGGGCTAAGTAATGGCCCGGACATCGAGAGAGCTCTTCTTTGGGTCGTGCTATGGTGGATTCTATGCCCACCTGAGAGAGAAAACGGAGCCTGAGTTTAACATCTCATCCGAAAGACAGCACTTCCAACAGTGGAACACTCCCTCAGTGCTGCAGTGAAGTGCCAGCCTAGATTTCGTAGTCATCTCATGAGCATGCTTGAACCCATGGCCATGACCTTCTGACTAAGAGGTGAGAGTGCTACAACTGAGCCAAGGCAGACACTGGGAGGATGGAAACTGTTGAAAAGACAACATGCCCGTTTCAACCTTTAGGTTGCACCCAGGCCCTCCACAAACCCTTCAGTCTGCAGGGGTTCCAACACACACCCTATCACCTGGTTTCTCCGGGCGTCGTTCCGCTAGGGCATGTCATGGGCCAAAGTGAGAAAGTGAGGCGGGAGGCTGAGAATGCCCTCTCACCTCATTTACACTTCTGTGATAGGCCAGTGCCACCTGCCTCTCCCCGCACCTATAAAAATCAGGCAATGTAAAATTGTCCCGACCATTGCACACAGGAAAATTGGCCCCACGATTGTTGATATACTCTAGTACAGTAGCATTTTTAGAAGGCTATTTATGAATGTAGTATTTCATAGCTACTTCAGGCCGTGATCTTTTCAGCTGCTCATGTATTATGTTCTGGAAGCTTCCGACAGTTTCATCAAGTAAAAATCTTTTAGGTATGCGGCATTGACAACTGAGACGCACTGAAAAGGCTGGCAATTTTCACAAAAAATAATATTCTGAAAGCCATGGGAATCAGTGTGATGGCCCTTTGTGGTTTGTGATTTGGTTAATAACGAATTACTGTGTCAATCGGATTTAATATAAAAAAATCTAATTTTACAACCTCAATATTAGAAACAAATCTGAACAGCAAAAACACTTACCTTTCATTGTGAAAAACCCTATGATTGGATTAATTTATGAGCTATTGCATTGTATAGCTTAGCATGGTCATAAAGATTCACGGGACTCAATCCCAGCAGCACTGACCATGCTGCAGTTTGCAGCAAGCGCACAACTCATTTGCCAAGGGCCAGCGGGCACATCTCTGCCCCGTGCAGCCAGAAAATCTGGTGCTTACCGATCATTAGGAAGGGTTGCTCAGGCTCCCCCGAGACCCTAGCCATGTCCCCTATCAATCCCTTGTATAATGGGGCTGAACCATTAATAATTAAACAAAAAAATCCTGCCCTTTCTTCAGAGGTTCAGGTCATTCCCATACATGGACCCACCTCCCCTGCAAGTGGGGTTCACCTGTACCCATGTGGAGGCCTGTATACACTCATCTCATCTGGCATACCAGCCCTCCAGATCAGTGCTGCGTCCCAACTGAGCTTGGGAAGTATGAATTTTTGGTGTAAGGAGTCCATACCCCCAGGGTTATTCCCTTGATGTCACTGGACTAATAAGAAGCAGGTGGAGGTTGTTCCCTTTACAAGAGTAGATGGAAAATCCTGCAAACAGCACAACCAGATACCCTACTGTTTCTGGTGAGTCCTGCCAAACAACCACCAAAGTTACGATGGGAGTCTAGAGCCTCTCAAACACCCTCCTGCTTCCAGAGGCTGCAAAATGAAGGGTTGGTGGCAGGGTTGGAGGCGGATATGGGGACCCCCCTCAGTAACTTCCTGACTGTCCCTTCAGCGGCTCTTTGCCAAGGGGCCACTTTGAACAACTTTAACAAAATTTGGATAATCCTTCTCTTTGATCCAGGTGGAAGCTTCACGCCAGACCTAGGTCAAAGGAATCTCCTGGGCAAGGGAAGCCATTCCACTGCATTCCTGATGGTGTTATGGTGAAAGATCGCCAGAAGGACTGAGGATTTTCAGTCTTTCCCTATATGTAGAACTTACTTCTTATTAAAGTTAATGGGGGCTATTTTAATGCACTCAAAAACAGGGCAGAACCAAAACGCAAGCAGCGAGTAGTTACACCAACTTACTGCTGCGCTGCTGTCTGTCTCGATTTTCAGGTGGACCTAATTTCTGGCAGCTAGACTCCACATTGGAAACAGGCACGAGGCTCACATATCTATAGCAATTGCAGTTAAGACCCCAACACCATTTTTGTGTTGGCCTGACTGACTAACACCAGTTCCTGCTCCGACCCATAAACCATGAGCGGTACAAGCTATTACCAGCGACAATTAAGGGAATCCTTCGTTGCAGTCAAGGAAAGCTGGATGGAGCTTTTGGATTATGAACCCAGGATATGAAGAGTGTTGGACATTGTGCGCACAATGCATTATGATCCAATTTGCAATTGGCTGAAAACATTTTGAAATTTTACTTGAAGAGGGACATCACTTAGACACGGCAAGTGAAATGGTCACAGACAGTACTTGCAATTAAGGGACAAAAAACTATTTGTATGAAGTGGTGCAGGGCATCAGCACAATGACCTGCTCTTACAATATGATAGTTACTGTCAATCACTTGTCAATATTTACAGGGTATTAAACTGCTGCCGAGCTTATTATTGCAACCTAGCCATCAAAGGTTAGATGAATGTGCCAACACACAGAGCATTGGTCAGAGTGGAATACTTCATCGTCTCCTCAAACTTAGTTATACTGTATTCAGGGTTTGCCTTTTCAGTAAATCAGACAGTCTGAAATCATGGGATGAATCATATTTTCCCTTCAGTTCAGCTGAGATCTATTCCTGAAACCATGGCTTCCTCGCTGATGGGTGAGCCTGCTAGGTGCTGGTTAAAATCAAGCTTCCCTGTTCTCTCAGAGTCTTTAACCTTGCCATGACCTGCAGGATAGACCTGAACAATCAACCAACTCTTTTCAACAACCTAAGCTGTCAAAAATCATAGCCCAGATAGATATAGTCCTCAATGCCATTCCTTGAGTTCTATCACCTTCCTTTTTCTTACCCTCTGTTCCATTATATAATTATTTGAATAGCTTCCTTGGAAAATGATATGTTCTCTGTGGCACCTACTGAGGTTGTTATGCCTTCACTGTATTATACATTGCAGTGTGGTAGTAGTGATCTTGTGAGAGTTTAAAATAAAAAAAATTGAAAGGCGGTTCAAAGTCTTGTCTTTGTTAATTTTAGTAAAAAACTAGATGCAAGTAAAAGTGTCATTTCACCACTTTTTATTTGTCTAATGCTTTGCTAAAATTAGTAAAGGCAAGAACTTCAGCACTCTCATGGTTAAGGTAGATGAAGCAAATAGCACATCACAAAACAGAACCATTTCCTATTTACTGTGTTTCAGATTAGCATGACTCTCATTCAGCTTCCCAAAGTAGCCATAGAAGGTCACGCAGTCATTGAGAGTCTTGCTTCCCTTTCCTTTGGTGCAAGCACTAACTTTAAAGGCGAGTACAACACTGACATGCATAGTTAGGGCTAGAGCGCAAAAATAGTAGTTTCATGCAATCAAATTCTTTCTAATGGGGAAGCATCGTACATTAGACATCAGTGGGAACTCACAGAGATCAACCCCCATGCCACAAGTTTATTTAAGTTACAAATCCTGGCTCAGTGGTAGCACTCTTGCCTCTGAGTCAGAAGGTTGTGGGTTCAAGCTCCACTCCAGAGACCTGAGCACATAATCTAGGCTGGCACATCTGTGCAGTGCTGAGGGAGTGCTGCACTGTCGGAGGTGCCATCTTTCAGATGAGATGTTAAACCGAGGCCCTATCTGCCCTCTCAGGTGGACATAAGAGATTTGGTGAAGAGACTATTCGAAGAAGAGCAGGGGAGTTCTCCTGGTGTCCTGAGCAACATTTATCTCTCAGCCAACACATAAAAAAAATGATCTGCTCATTTATTTTGTTGCTGTTTGTGGGAGCTTGCTGGGTGCAAATTTGCTGCCGTGTTTCCTACATTACAACAGTGACTGCACTTCAAAAGATCTTCATTGGCTGTAAAATGCTTTGGGATATCCTGAGGTTATGAAAGGGGCTATATAAATGCAAGTCTTTCTTTCGTTCTTTCATCCCTGGATCACACACCCACTAATCTGTCAAAGGTGCACGGCCTGGGGAGGCTAGTAGAGATAATAAACATATTAATCCAATTTTAATTAGCACACTGTAATGTTTTCCTGATATGTATCGATTTTACTTTGCATTCCAGTATTTGAGGTGGCTGGTGCAGTCAGTCTCAGGAAGACCAATATTCCCTAGCAGTGGCTCCTCAGTGCTGGTGTGCTGATACGAGAGGAAATTTGTACAGCTGGTAGTAGCAATGTATTTCTGTTAGCATCAGCAGGAAAACACATTTATACTGATGTTGACGCTCGTTTAAATATTTTTATACTTTTTCCAGTTCTGACGAAGGGTCATCGACCTGAAAGGTTAACTCTGTTTCTCTCTCTACAGATGCTGCCTGACCTGCTGAGTATTTCCAACATTTTCGGTTTTTATTTCGCGTTTAAGTATTCTACTCTTCGTTCATATTTTCGAATTTGTAACCAATTATGTACAAATTTCCAATTTTTATACTCGTGCAAACATTCAGCTTCACTAGTGATTACAGACTACTTCGGATAATTCAAGGTTGTTATTTGCTCTAAAAATTGAATTAAGCAAAGTAAATAACACGACGAAGTGGGGATTTAATGTAACATTTTAATTATCAGATAGTTTGAATTAAGCAATTTTGAATTAAGAGGAGCTTAACTTGACTTGATTGGGATTTCAGTGAGGACCTTGGAGGATTTCGAAACTGCTCATCCGGTGAAAGTGAATGGATTGCAGATGGCAATGGGGAGGAGACCTGTCCCAACGACAGCAACATAATTAGTCAGTGCTGCACATCAACTGTGTTTGGTGCAGTGATTTTATGAGTTTAATCCAATGGAATACATTATTGAAATAAATAACAATTCTGGTTGCAATGAAAGCTGTAAGTACTGGATGGAAAATATCAACTAAATAGGTGCAACAAGCACAATCTTGGGTGCAGTTAATGCTGAACCGTAAACTGCAGCTGGAATCCTGCTGTGGCTCGGTTAGTGACTGGTGCAAATGAAACGCAAATGCAGTCTGCTGCGTACCGAGCCAGATCTGTTGTCACTTTAGAGCCAGTAAGGAATGGCTGCAGGTAGTGAGAGGTAGGAGTGCAAATATCTCCCTGGAATACCTTTCTTAGATTTGGCCACATTAAATTTTCATAATACAATCCAAAGCAGAATCCCCCTAAAGGTACGGTGACACAATTATTCTGCCCCCAGCACCGTATCATTTTTACTGCCGCGGGCCCATTTTGCCGACTGACAGCTGTTTTTTTGTACACGCATCAGCACTAACTGCGTTAAACGTCAATTTGAGCTCATGTTCTTTTCATGAAATTGGAGTGCGTTGTGTATCCATACAGTTTATTGCAAAAGTCTTCAATGCCTGTGCAGCATTGGAATCAACGCAGAGATAATTAGTTGCTGTGGATGTTTCAAGTACCTAACACGAATTTTTAGTCCTTTGAAAGTTGTTAGACTTCCATTATTAACATGCCATGAACTAACAGCGGTTGCTGCCACTTTCAATATTAACTTGCTTGGCCAAGCCTCGTAGTGCAGACAGACAGACAAGGGGATGTATCTTTAAATACTGTTCGGACTTTTGTATTACAACAGCCACAACTCGCATTTATATAGCACCTTTAATGTAGAAAAACATTCCAAAGGTGCTTCACAGATGTGTAGTCAGACAATAATCAACACCGAGTCAAAGGAGCTATTAGGAAGGATGACTAAAAGCGTGCTTCAAAGTGGTGGGCTTTAAGGAGGGTCTTAAAGGGATGTAGAGAAGCAGCGAGGTGTAGGGAGGGAATTCCAGAGCTTAGGGCCTAGAACGCTGAAGGCCTGGCCGCCAATGATGGACCTAAGAGATTTCAGGATGCACAAGAGGCCAGAATTGGAGGAACGCAGAGTTCTTGAAGGGTTGTAGGGCTGGAGAAGGTGACAGAGAAAGGGAGGGCTGAGTCCTTGAAGGGATTTGAACACGAGAATGATAATTTTTAAATTGGAGGCGTTGGAGGACCAGGAGTCAATGTAGCACAGGGCTGATGGGTGAGTGGGACGGTGCAAGATAGGATACGAGCAACAGTTGCTGAAGAGCCCTATTTTTGCCATGAGCATGATTCAGAGGTTGTTGCAAAGGTCATCATAACTCACATCCGCTCATGGAAGCCATATGTCAGGGACCTGTGAGCAGCCCTTACTGAAATAGAGTATTAATATAAACACTTCCTGCAAGTCAAAGAGTGCAATTTGTTTCTCTTATTTTGATTCATATTGGCCCAGGTTTTGCTGGAGCAGGTTATCTTGTGGTGTACCCTGTTAATTAGATTTGTTCTTGAACATTTAAGGTTTAAAACATTTTTGTCCACAGAGTTGCTGGAAGTGCAAGCTGATGACAGCGCAGCGAGGGCAGCAGAGCATCTGGGACCTTGGTGAACAATGGAACAGTGTAGAATCATAGAAAGTTACAGCACAGAAGGAGGCCATTTCAGCCCATCGTGTCCGCGCCGGCCAACAAAGAGCTATCCAGCCTAATCCCACTTCCCAGCTCTTGGTCCGTAGCCCTGCAGGTTACAACATCCCAAGTGCACATCCAAGTACTTTTTAAATGTGGTTGGGGTTTCTGCCTCTACCACCCTTTCAGGCAGTGAGTTCCAGACCCCCACAACCCTCTGGGTGAAGACATTTCCCCTCAAATCCCCTCTCAACCTTCCACCAATTACTTTAAATCTGTGCCCCCTGGTTTTTGACCCCTCTGCTAAGGGAAATAGGTCCTTTCTATCCACTTTATCTAGGCCCCTCATAATTTTATACACCTCAATAAGGTCTCCCCTCAGCCTCCTCTGTTCCAAGGAAAACAGACCCAGCCTATCCAGTCTTTCCTCATAGCTAAGATTCTCTACTCCCAGCAACATCCTTGTAAATCTCCTCTGTACCCTCTAGTGCAATTACATCTTTCCTGTAATGTGGTGACCAGAACTGCACGCAGTACTCTAGCTGAGGCCTAACTAGTGTTTTAGACAGTTGAAGCATAACCCCCCTGCTCTTGTATTTTATGCCATGGCTAATAAAGGCAAGCATTCCGTATGCCTTCTTAACCACCTTATCCACCTGGCCTGCTACCTTCAGGGATCTGTGGACATGCACTCCAAGGTCCCTTTGTACCTCTACGCTACTCAGTGTCCTACCATTTAATGTGTATTCCCTTTCCTTGTTAGCCCTCCCCAAATGCATTACCTCACACTTCTCCGGATTGAATTCCATTTGCCACTGTTCTGCCCACCTGACCAATTTATTGATATCTTCCTACAGTCTACAGCTTCCTTCTTCAGTATCAACCAAACAGCCGATTTTAGTATCATCTGCAAACTTCTTAATCATACCCCCTATATTCAAGTCTAGATCATTGATATATACCACAAAAAGCAAGGGACCAAGTACTGAGCCCTGCGGAACCCCACTGGAAACAGCCTTCCAGTCACAAAAACCAGGGTCAAGGATGTCACCGAACAGCTGCAGAGCATTCTGAGGGGAGAGGGTGAACAGCCAGATGTCGTGGTCCATATTGGTACCAATGACATAGGTAGAAAGACGAATGAGGTCCTGCAGGCAGAGTTTAGGGAGCTAGGAGTCAGATTAAAAAACAGGACCTCAAAGGTAGTAATCTCCGGATTACTCCCAGTGCCACGTGCTAGTGAGTCCAGAAATAGGATGATAGAGCAGATGAATGCGTGGCTGGAAGGATGGTGCAGGAGGGAGGGCTTTAGTTTCCTGAGGCATTGGGACCGTTTCTGGGGCAGGTGGGACCTGTACAAGCTGGACGGGTCGCACCTCAACAGAGCCGGGACCAATATCCTCGCAGGTGGGGGGGGGGGTTTGCTAGTGCTGTTGGGGAGGGTTTAAACTAGCTTGGCAGGGGGATGGGAACCTAAGAGTAGAGTCAGTAGGGAGGGAAGAAAAACTGGAATTGGAAAACAAAAACATAGAAAGTAAATTGGAAGGACAGAGGAATCAAGGGCTAGATAGTAGTCAACAAGGAGGTTTACCTGTACTAAATGGTATATACTTCAATGCAAGGAGTATAGCGAACAAGGCAGATAAGCTGAGGGCACAGGTAGATACTTGGGACTATGATATTATAGCTATTACAGAGACGCGGCTGAAAGAGGGACAGGTATGGCAGCTCAACATTCCTGGTTACAGGATTTTCAGACGGGATAGAGAGGGAGGTAAAAAGGGAGGGGGGTTGTGGTGTTGATTAAAGAAACTATTACAGCTGTGAAGAGTGATGATATGTTGGAGGGATCATCAAACGAGGCCATATGGGTCGAATTGAAAAACATAAAAGGGGCGATCACACTGCTGGGAGTGCACTATAGACCCCCAAACAGTGAGAGGGAGATAGAAGAGCAAATATGTAGATAAATTTCTGAGAAGTGCAAAAACTATAGGGTAATAATAGTAGGGGATTTCAACTACCCCAATATTAACTGGGATAAAATTAGTGTGAAGGGTATAGAGGGTGTGGAATTCCTAAAAATGCATCTAGGAGAGCTTTTTTAGCCAGTATGTAGCAAGCCCAACAAGGGAGGGGGCGGTTCTGGACTTAGTTTTAGGGAATGAAGCTGGGCAGGTAGAAGGCGTATCAGTGGGGGAGCATTTTGGTGCTAGTGACCATAATTCAGTTAGATTTAAGGTAGTTATGGAAAGGGACCAGGAATAAAAATTCTAAATTGCGGAAAAGCAAATTTTGCTAAGCTCAGAGGGGATATAGCCATACTGGACTAGAAACAGCTACTTGAAGGTAAATCAGTGTCGGAGCAGTGGGAGGCATTCAAGGAGGAGATCCGGAGGGTTCAGACCAAATATGTACCCTTAAAGAAAAAAGGTGGGACTAACAAATCTAGAGCCCCCTGGATGTCTAGGGACATACAGGGAAGGATAAAGAAAAAAAGGGAGGCATATGACAGATACCGAGGGCTAAATACTGCAGAATCTTTAGAGGAGTACAGAAAGTGCAGGGGTGCAATCAAAAAAGATATTAGGAAAGCAAAGAGAGAGCATGAAAAATTCTTGGCAAGTAAAATCAAGGAAAACCCAAAGATGTTTTATAAATATATTAAGAGTAAAAGGATAATTAAAGAAAGGGTAATTATGAGGGTAATCTGTGTGTGGAGGCGGGAGACATCGGTAGGGTTCTTAATGAATACTTTGCGTCTGTTTTCACAAAGGAGAGGGGCGAAGTAGACATTGCTGTCAGGGAGGAGGAGTGTGAAATATTAGATGAAATAAACATAGTGAGAGAGGAAGTATTAAGGAGTTTAGCAACTTTAAAAGTGGATAAATCCCCAGGCCCGGATGAAATGTATCTCAGGCTGTTAAGCGAAGCAAAAGAGGAAATAGCAGAGGTCCTGACCATCATTTTCCAATCCTCTCTGGCTTCAGGAGTGGTGCCGGAGGACTTGAGGACTGCTAATGTGGTACCCTTGTTTAAAAAGGGAGACAAGGATAGACCGAGTAATTACAGACCAGTCAGCCTAACCTCGGTGGTGGAAAAATTATTGGAAAGAATTCTGAAGGACAGGATAAATCTTCATTTAGAAAGACACGGATTAATCAAGGATAGTCAGCACAGATTTGTTAAGGGAAGATCGTGTCTGACAAACTTGGTTGAATTTTTTGAGGAGGTAACAAGGAGGGTATATGAGGGTAGTGTATTTGATGTAGTGTATATGGACTTTAGCAAGACTTTTGATAAGGTTCCACATGGCAGACTGGTCACGAAGTTAAAAGCCCATGGGATCCAGGGCAAAGTGTCAAGTTGGATTCAAAACTGGCTCGGAGGCAGGAAGCAGAGGGTAATGGCTGATGGGTGTTTTTGTGTATCTCCTTAACCAATGAGATTTAAGGATTGAAAAATAAACAGAAGAAGGACTGAGAAGGAGGGTGAATTAGAGATGGTGAATTCAATATCAAATCAGATACAGAAAGAGAAATAAAGAGAGAGAAAGAAAAATTGGATTAAGAGAGAGAAAAGAGACAAAGGAAAAGTAAGGAAAAAATAGAAATTTAAAATTTGACATTTTTGAAATCTCCAACAACAATTCACAACCCGAAGGAATGAGGCTCCATACTTTTAATTGTTCACTTTCTGAGCAAGCGCGTTTGATTCGCAATTATCACACTGTTAAAAGGGTACTTACGCTGTTAATTACTAGTCTTAACTTTCTGTGGCGAGTTTAATGGGCAATTAATGTGCAAATGCAACAACTTCATGGGGAGGTTAAGGGTGAGATGCCATTTTTACAAAGCTAACGGCAGAGCGGTGCAAATCAGCCAGCAACGTGTGGCGATTCTCAATTCACGGGGTATCTCTTCCTTGCAGCAAGTTACTGCCCGATTAGCACATTAATAATGGCGTGCGTCGTTCACACGCCATTATTTTTCAGCAATTTCTGGGCCATCATCATTCAACCTGATAATAGTTACTTGGGGGAAAACAAATATTGGCCTGGATTTTGCGTTAAGAAGAACATTGAGGCTATCAGCTCTCGCCGTTATTATGGAATAAATTGGACAACAACTTCCGGCATCCGCACATACGCAGTTAAACATTGAAATCAGGAAGTTGCTGTCCGATTTGCCCTGCTCCTCCACAAGCTTCGCTACTCTGTTACCTCGCCAAGCGGCTCGGCATTAATACACATGAACGGCGTGATGTTGCTGTACGTACCCACTAGTTACCCACTAAACACACCAGAAAAAATGATGGCTTGTGCATTCAGGGGTAAGTGAATTTTTTATGGCGTGATAAATCTTAATTACTGCCAAACAACCTCTCTGGCACTGAAAATTTACTTTTACAAGCATGGAGTCTCATTCCTTCAGATTTTAATTATTGTTGGAGATTTAAAAAAATTAAAAATTAAAGTTTTTTTTACTTTTTCCTTCTGTCTCTTTTATCTTTCTCTGTTAATCCCATCTTTCTCTCCCTCACTGTATTTCACTTTCTGTACTTGATTTTACATTAAATTAAATATTCTAATTTATACTTCCTGGTTCAGACTCTGCGGGCTGAATTTTGCCAGTGCTCAGAGTGCGGGTTTGGAAGCGGGTCCGCTGACAAAATCGAAATGATTGACAGCGGGTTGGGAACCCGCCTCCATGTAAGTTTCCAAAGTGTCGGGTCTGTGATTTCAGAACAGACCCGACACCAAGCGGTGGGGGAGGCATTTAAGATGCTTAACTGCTGGTAAAGTACTTGTTTACTACTATTTTGTCAGCCTTTTTCTATTTTACCACATTTTTAAAGGGGTTCACGTCGTTCAGAGATCACGTCAGGTAAGTAGGTCGGGTTCTCTATGTCTCCCCATTGCTGTGAATAGGTGGCAGCTGCAAAAGTGGTATGAAAGCTACCATTTCACAGCTGGTCACTTTCCAATGTCAGAAGCTTGAGCCTTCAGGATTTAGAAGACACTTTTGAGCTGTATGCAGTTTGGAAGTGTTTGGAGTAAACTCTTTATCCACTGTCACCTCCTTGGAGCAAGCTCTCTCACCATGGACGGATCGCTTCTGTCATCTCAACTTCAGCTGCCATCTATTCCAGCAACATCGATGCCCTTGAAAAAATCTCACCTTGGTCCTCTGAATTCCTCCACGATCAGCCCCAACACCAATATCACCAGGCACACCAACATCACCAACATCACCAACCACAATACAGGAAACTCTATATTATCCGGCACCGACGGGACCGGCGTGGAGCCGGTTGATCAAAAAGTCCGGATTACAGAGAGGTATACTTACCAAGGTACGAGAGCCCCGTACACGGCCACAGGTGCAGGAGCCCCGGTTACACGGCACTTGTGCAGGATCCCGGTTACAGGGCCACAGATCCAGGAGTCCCTGTTGCACGGTCACAGGTGCAGGAACCCCGGTTACACGGCCACAGATCCAGGAACCCCGGTTACACGGCCACTAATATATAGTAAAACTTACCTGAACCTACTCCTGAATTTTGCCGGTTAAGAGAGATTTCCGGATATTTAGGTGTCGGTTAAAAGAGAGTTTCCTGTACCAACCTTCTCCGCAATCACCTGATGCTGCACAGGACACAGGGCATCAGCACCCGACAACATTGCTGCCCGGGAGGCCAGCGACGGCATCACCATGGCCAGATTTACTTCACTTAAAGCTGTACACCCGGCTGCCACATGATGCGCCAGGTTAACACCACCCCACACCATCACCATAAAGCATTCCTACAATGATCAAGCCATTCCTTTCACACTCATCACCATTGCGGGGGATCCCGTTATGTCTCACCATTCACTGCAACTTACTAAGCCACTTCCAAAGGTGAACACAAATCTGTACAATAAGGCAAAGTGTTGAAAATAAAGATTGCAATGTTTGACAACACATTAACAGAAAATTTACATGAACATTGCATAAAACACCCAAGTGCCTACCCTTGTGTGTTGTTAGTTGGTATGATTTCACTAAGATGAGGGGGAGTGTGAGGGGTGGCTAGTGAGATGGGGAAGTGATAATGTACATAGAGAGGGATGGGTGGAGATGTAAGGTAAGTTGGAGTGAGTAAGGATGGGCAGGATTCGGGTAGGGAAGGTAGAGTTATGGGGATGTGATGAGTGGCACAGCAGGATGAGGTTGAGTGTGGTTTTGCAGTAACATTTCATGATCTACTTAGATCATTGAAAAGTTTGTGCCACTGCAGCCTGGTCCTCCTGACAACATCCCTGCTTTTGCCCTCCTGTGCAATGTGCAACCAGGCTTGGAAGGGAAGAGAACCTCCCTGCGTGCTGTGACTACCTCCATAAGCATATGGAGGGAGTCATACGAGAGCCTGGGTGCAGCCGTGTACCTTTGTGCAGTGCTCGTCAGTGTTTGCAGCACCTCAATGCTGCAGAACAGTGACAGCATAACTGTCAAAAATTAATGTGGCCATGGTCCCTTTAAGGAAACTGGCTGATGACGCGTCACCAAATGATGTCATCAGACCCGCTTCCTTTTAATTGGCCCTATTAACGGAACATCCTTTTTACAGAGCGGCTGCAGCCGGGAGTGGGACCGGAACCCGCCAACCACCTCTCCCGTTCGCGATCCCACCTCCGCTGGCGAAATCGCGGCCTGCGTGTCTCAGTGAGACCTCTTCAATCTGATTGGTTGAAGAGCCACACTGTTGCTTGCTCTGCTCACGCAGGCCACAGAGCCCCTGCAGAGCCTGAAAAAGGATCTCTAATAACTGTAAGTTGCTGTTCAAAAGCCCGCAAATAAATCCGTGGGCAGCTGTAAGCGTAATGAATGGCGAGCGCCGTCCTTCGCCATGGACTGCAAAATCTGGCCCATTATATATTACATTTTTCCTCGTGAATTCAAGGGCATAAAATTCCTGAACTATTCCTCATACACACTCTCTTGATAAAATTTGCTCAGGATCAAGAACTGCCTTGCCCTTATCACAATACTTTTGGCGTCACTGTTTGCTACAAAAGTTTCAGGCACTTTCTATGCATGAACATTTTTTCCACCTCAGGAGGAAAGGATTTTCACTGAAATACACATTAATGTGAAAACCTGCTGACAGTTCGCAGCACGTCTCCGCGTAGGACTGTATGTTTCAGTGAATCTCTGCCAATCTTTGCGCAGATTCCAGAATACGTCACAGAATTCAGGAGAGAAAATGGATTTTTAAAATGCAGCCCCGTTTAACTCTCATGGCGAGCAATGAAATTTAATCAGCGCAGGGTAAAGGCTACCCTCCTGGAGACTGAAGATTAGATGTGATTGGCAGAGGAGCGGTCATTTGTGTAAAAAAAAAGTGTTTTCAGTAGTACCCATTAATTGACATCAGCGGGCAGCTGTTTGCAAGAACGATGTTATCGGGTAATGAAATACAGATTGCTTCAAAGAATTTGTTATGTGACGTATCTGCACATCTACGTCCAAAAATATAATTTTACTCCTGCATATCCAAATTGGTTGTATGAATCTTTAAATTATATAGAGTGTACTTAAAAAATAAATAAACCAAGTCTTTTTCAGTGCCCAAATTCTGGATCATATACCTCTAAATATTCGACTAAATTCATGAATTAGTTCCATTGGATTTGCTGAATATACGTTACAAACCTTACAAATGTTTCTCAAACAGATGTACATTCTAATGCTTTCATTTAAAAAAAAAATCCTTTCTGCCTACAGAGTTTCAAGGGAAATCAGTTTCCTATAGTTAATTAGGATTTAAGTTACATTTGATTACATCTCTTTATCACCAAAAGTAAGTACAGATGAGGGAGAACATTTGACCCATTTAGTTCATTCGTCCATAGAAGCTTATGCGTTTCTCAGCACAGAATCTGTCTCTCGAATGATTCCAGAGATTTTCCTCCACTCCCCTAGCTGGGAGACTGTTCTGAGCATTCATGACTCTCTGAATGAAGCAGTGCTTCTTGATATCAGTCATGAACTTATCTTTTACCAGTTTAGACCATACACCTCCTTCCTGCAGAAGAGATTCGACCCTTTCTGTTGCTCTTAGTAGCCTGGAGTTTCCTCCGCATTCGCGTGGCTTTGAAGATCGCGGAATTTTGGGCGTAAGCGAGTTATGTGCCTAACTGCAACGGGCCCCGAGTCTCCTCGATCTTTTGCAGTCGTCCTTCAAGCCCTCTGTCCAAACAAATCTCCGCCACAAAACTGGACACGGCCCCAACTCTCAAACGTGAGTCTCCTCCAGTTGCGCTTCTCTTCACATTTGCGACCAGACTTCCGGCCGCGGCGGGAAAGGAAATAATTCTTCTCCTGTTTTGCTGCAATTTTTGAGAGCGTTCTCTGTGTAATTTATCCTCACTGAGATCTGCTCTGTATTTTCTGTTGCTTTTAACGCATTTTATGGCATAAGTTAAATTAAAATTTAAATAGCTTCCCCGATTGCTGGTTCCTTTATATGCTGCGTCTCTTGTGCACCAATGATGGTTAAATGAGGTGAACCTTAAATTTTCATACTTAAAGAAGAAATATATGGGCAGGAACTTTAGCCCAAAAAAACAGGTTGGTTGGGGTCAGGTGGGAGGTTAAAGTGTTAGAAATCTGAATCCGCCTTCAACCTGCCCAGTTACGGTTTTAACGGAGATGGGACAGGGGGCAGGCAGCCAAACCGCTGCCAGGAGGCAGGCCGCCCATTTAAATATTATAATGAGGCCGGCGTGCCTCAGATTTAATCACCATTTTAAATTTAACAGTGGCTGGTTGGGTTTTGCAGGTCTCGTGATATCTGCCAGTTAATGGAAGGCGAGGACTGCTGGATCCAGGAGTAAGTGCCTTTATGTTAGGGTGAAAATTATAGGGCTTAAAACAGCAACGTAAAGAGTTAAAGAATGTGCTGTAAAAGGTAAACTCGTAAATACAGAATGGTTTCACTGACACAGTGCGATGAGTAATGTCTGTGGTCAACATGCGTACGTGCGAGGCAATTTGAGGCCCCCCAAGGAGGACAATAATAGCACAACGGTTACACTTGAGAACCAATCACTGCATGACCAGCCAGTCCGGCCGGACAGATGTGACGCAACACTCTATGTTTATAGTTTCGGAAGGGAAGTAACAAGAAAATTTAGCTTAAAGTGCAGATTATAATTAAGGAGCTTGTTGCTGGGGGAATGTGATTGGGTGAAGACATCTGTATGTAATGAATTGTGTATGCGACCCTATAATGTATAAAAGAAGTCCCGATACCACTGTAATGATGAGAAGTTGATCACTAGACTGCGGGGTCTATGGCTCTTCTCCCAAGGCGCTCTGTTAAATAAACTGTGATCTTCTGCTTTGAGACAGACTCGAGTGAATTCATTTTTCACCAACACTTTACACTTACCTCTTGGATCCAACATCCCTGCCTAACCTGAACCCCCTGTGAGGCCTCCGATACCCCCCCACCCCCCGACCTCCGATTCCCCCCCCACCCCAATGGCCTCCAATTCCCCCCACGAGGCATCCACCCCCCCTCCCCATGCTCCTCTATCCCGTCACACAATGAGCCCCCAGGCCCCCAATCAGCCTCTGACCCCCGATGAGCTCCGGGCCCTCCCATCATGCTGCTCTGCACCACCCCCTGTGCTGCTCCGCCCCTGATAAGCCGCTGCAGCCCCTGCACCCCTGTGCTCCTCCGGCCCTCCAATGTGCTCCCAGCCCCCACCCCCTGCTCCTCTGGCACCCCCCGCCCCCCACACCGTGCTCCTCCGGCCCCAACGACCACCCCCCGGCCCCCACTCGATCCCTCCATAGTGCCGCGGACTTACCCGCCCACAGCCAGCCAGCCTCTCAATCTGGCTGGCTGCGGGTGGGAAACAGAGGTTTCAAATACAAATCAGGCCCCGCCATTAAATTCGGCAGGGCCTGTGGGAAATCCATTCTCCCGGGTTTCCCGACCGCTTCGGAGCTGCCCCCCAGCCCCTTGCAACCCACCAAAGTATCACAATTCAGATCATGATGTGGATTCGGAACTTTCCTTGGTCCCTGACAGTTTACGCTGATTAATGCCCATTTTATGTACTTGACGAGGTACTGCTAATTCTGCGTGCGTGGTAATGTGTTAATAATACTCAAATTTCCTGGGTAAGCTCATTTGTATCTTTATTCAAAGATCCAGGTACAGAATGGGACAAATGTAGGGAGCACACTCGTGTTAGGGGAGGAAAATAAGTGTGCAATTGAAATTTAAAGGGATGAGGCAATTCATACGGAATGTCATTTGACGGGTCAAAAAATCTGGCAGCGCTTAGAAAGGCTCAAAATACATCTCAACCCATTGGCAGCCTTTGCCAAATGCTGGAAACTGCAAAAAACAGGCTTCTTTGTGGCCCTTTTATTTTACTTACCTGTCCTGCTCGGTACCCAGCAACTCTAGAGGGCCAGTTACACTGGGCATTATATTCAGTCTCAGTAGGCCTGAGGTTGGCAGTGGAAAAAGATGTTTGAGGTGTTAGAATGGGGCCCCCACATTATGTAGATGTAATGAAGCTCCCATCAGTTTTAAGTGGGAAATTCCTTTTGCATGATTCATCCGACCGCCCCCGCCACCCCACCCCCCCCACCCCCCACACTCCGCTGGAAATGTGCAACGATAACTACTGAGACGGAGACCAGGCGCAACAAATCTCTGTCCATTTTTGCCTCATTGTTATGCCCTGAAAACAGGCGCTAAGAGGATGTTCCGGTGATGCAAATTGGAGCCTATGTCGGTGGAACTGATTCAATACAGTCACATAATTAGCAAAGCATACAGCTGATCTTACATTCCAGCTGTTTAAGGCTTCCAGTCACAACAGTATATCATTGGAGTTCCCCTGGTGTCCGTTTGCTTCTAATTGAACCAATTTTGTTAAGGGTAACTCATTATTGGCAGTATTAATGCCTGGAGGGAAATCATTAAATGGTAATGTTACTGACCAGTCCAAATCCCAGCTTACTTTTGTAACTATTTTTATCCGGCGTATTGTTTCGATTTTGTTTTAATCATTTTCTTTGTGAAAGCACAAGAGCTCGGAGTCCACTGCAAAGACATGATCGTGTTGCTGATCTCAACTGTCGCGACTAATTTATTTAATAAAAACTAGTTTTAAAAATTGAAATCAATGGCACTATAACAGATGCGGTGTATGCTGAACTGTAAACTTGTTAAGCAATCCAAAATGGCGGTTTTCAGTAGGCTTTTCTGAAGCAAGCTGTTCCAAGAATTGAACCAGCCCCAGAACATTCTCTTTAACCATGAAGTACCTTCGGAGTCTTGCATCGAGTTTCACTGAATCTACTCGCTAGCATGATCAGCATCTGCTGAAACTATTGCTCTGGCAGGCATTTTGTGCTGATACACGAATGTCTTCCAAGCTGAACCACCGCTAAATGTCAAATGGAGCCATTTTGCTCTACTTTATACAGTGGTCCATGGTACTGTAAGGGGTTAATATTTGTATAGATTAAAACAACGTCAAAACTGAACAGCTTGACAATAATTTCTTATTTGGTATATCAAGAATATCTTCACATTTCATAGGCTGTTACAATCGACAACTAGATTCTTATCAACTAGATTCTTATCAATGTACATCATGCTGGATCTAATTGCCAAAAATAAGAAATTGTCACTGTCTTGGTACTTTACCGGCTACTTATTTAATGATAATGAAGGAATATCTAAATCCTCACTGAATGTACTTTTGACTTGCTTTTCTACAGTATGTGTTAAGTGGACAAAACCCATTAAGTGTTTGTAATATCGACGCAAAACTGAGCAAAGTCCCTAAATTGTGCATGTTTATATATTTTTTAAGACTAGCAGATCTCCTGTAGTGTTGATCACATTGAATAGGAGAGCACAATGTTGCATGACAGCTCGTTGATCTCCCATTGCAGTTCACGCATAGAAACAAGACTAAGTGCAATCCACTGGTCAAGTGGGGTTAGAGGGAGTGAAGGAAGACATGGGCAGAGGAGATGAAAAAAAAAAGAGGAAGAGGGAGAGGGGAAGTAGGAGGATGGAATAAAGGGGAGAGGAACAGTGCAGCTGAAATTTAACTCAGAAAGAAGTGCGAAGTATTACACATGGCAAGGAAAAAAAATCACAACACACATACTCCATGACTGGTAGAAATTAGGATGGTGAGGATGAAAGATTATAATTAGGCTTTGACTTAACATATCAAATCACTATCGCTGCAATCAAGATAATACTGTACTATACTTTAGAGATTACTACTGGTGATATTCATCAATGAGTTCCTTTGTCTGCTATTTTAACATAGATGCCAGTCTGCTTATTTTAAAATCGGTTAGTACCTTCACTAAAATAGCGGTAGAGGAATATAATATGTTCAGCATTTATCCAAAATATCGGCAACCATAATTTTTAGACTAATATTCACAAATCAGTAGAATATAAGTCAGAGGAAGTCATGCTGAATCATATAGTGCTATGGTCTGACCACGCCTTGAGCATTGTGTCCAGTCTTGGCTCACCAAAACACAAAGGAAACACTCGAGTTCTGAAGGCAATACAGAGAAGATCCATGAGGCTGATCCATAGTGTCAGAGGATGAGCTACGAGGGACGAGTCGGGAAACTGAGGCTCTTCAGCTTTGAAATAAGAGGACCTCATAGAAGTATGTAAGATATTAAATGATCTAGGAAAGGTAAACCCTGAGTATTACTTCAAGGTAAGTCATGGCAGTAAGACAAGAGAGTAGAGTTCCAAATGGTGAAAGGAAATTTAGGACCGATGTTGGGAAGAATTTCTTCACACAAAGCGTGATCAATATTTGGAATAGACCTCTGGATGGATCATGGAGGTAAAAGCCTCAGAGTCATTATATAGCCTCTGTAGGGTTTATTAGGGATGGATGAGCTGAATGGAATGGTTAAAAGCATGCTCCTTCAATCCTGCTCTTTACTGTTGTCTTACGCATCCAATTCAGTAATTTGGGATATACACAGCCAGTACATTAGGGAACTAGCATACATGGAATGGTTAAATGTAAGCTATTTCAATCCTATTCCTTACTATTGACGTATGCATCCTATTCACCTCTGCCATTATGCAATGGAATTCCCATTCCTTTTGAGCTCCATTGCAATTCAAATATATTCTCAAAATTCAGATCTGCCTACCACAAACTGTTACACAATCTGTTCTGCTCATTTTTTTTTTCTCTGTCTCCTTCTGTTCCGAAATCTGGCGAGCAATAATTCTTTTAACACTTGGCATTCTGCAGCATATTAATTGTACAAGTCATAGCAATTTACTCATGTTTATCAATGCAGTATCTTCAGTTATTTTATGTTATCCGTTATTGTCTGTTATATTATACATTATGATGTGTGTTCTTCAGCAAGCATTTCATCAAGATTTCCTGACAGGTGTTTTTAATTTATTGCTCAATCAATCATCTTATATAGTTTATTTCCCCCCTCCTTGACAACTTGTACTGTGCTGAAAGTGAGTCAACAAACAAAAATTCAAGTTGCTGCACGGAGAAAGTGTATTAAATTACAATACATTCAAAATATACAGCTTCTGGGCATTTATGAAGAGTCGATTTCAAATACTGGTATCAGTAGGATACGCTTACCTCATAAACATTGAACTGACTTTGTCCTCTGGCAAGTTCTCGATAGCTTGTTGTAAATTCACCAATGAAGTCATGGCTGAAATCACAAAGAGGAAAGTATCAGCTGCATTCTATACGAACTGTTCCATCCCAGCTGTAAACAACAGCAGTGCAACAAATGCAAAACTTACTTTGCAACGCTTCGGCTCGGCACTTATTAATAATACCACTAAGGACAAGAATGATCTGCAAACATAATTTGGTGAATCACAATAAGAAAACATAATGTGTGACTCATTAGCCCTTCAACCACGTGCTTCTCACATCTTAATTCGATAATTTTCATGTATCTCATCGCTCTCAGTTGGTTATTTTATTTATACCAATGCATTCGTAATTAAGTTAAAGGGCAGTACGGTGACACACTGTATTGGAGCACCACACAGACGTCGGGAGGTTATTAGGAAAAATAAATGAGAGAACATAAATACCTCAAAGAGGGAGTCTTGCTGAACTGCAATATCGATTGATATGATTAAAAAAGGGCTGCAATGCTTGTACATGTTTGATTGTACAAACTGAACACCTTTATTTTATCATTTTAAAAAATGTGTTTAAAAAGGTTTCAATCCTAACGTTGACACCAGCTTAGCCCTGTGACATCATGGGCAAGAATTTTATGTAGCTGGCGAACGAACGGCACCTGCTGTTAGTTAGACTTGCCCTTGCCCCTTTCATTTCCATGAGACTTTGCACTGGAAGTTGCTTTAAGTGGAAGATCGAAATGCCTTCTACAGGGCATCTGGGATCTGTGTGAACAGAGCAAGCAACTGTGTATCTCCTTAATCAATCAGATTGAAGTATTGTGGAATGAACAACGGAGAGTCTGAACAAGGAAGTGTAAGTTAGAATAGCGAATTCAATGTCAAATCAGGCACAGAAAGCAAAATAAAGAGAGGGAAATAAACATTGGATTGAGAGAGAGAAAAAGTTAAAAAAAAATGTTCTAAGTCTTCAACAACAATTAAAAGCTGAAGGAATGAGACTCCACACTTGTAAAAGTTAATTTTCAGTGCCAGAGAAGTTGTTTGCCAGTAATTAAGATTTATCACCCAGTTAAAAAGGGTACTTAGAATGAAATGGATATGCTCTAACATTCTGTGGCGAGTTTAGTTTGTATCTAAGCTTGTATCTAAGGGCTGGATTATCCCTGCGGAGGTGGCATGGCGGTGGGAGAGCTGGTTGGTGGCTTCCGGTCCCGCTCCCGTCTGCAGCCACTCTCTGAAAAAGATTTTCCGTAGATTGGCCTTGTTAAGCCCGCCCTGCAGGGTTCCTGGCCAATTAACAGGAAGCGGGTCTGATGACGTCATTTGATGACGCGTCATCAGCCGGTTTCATTAAAGGGACCACGTCCACATTGATTTTGACAGTTGTGCTGTCAGTGTTCTACAGCATTGAGGTGCTGCAAACACTGACAAGCGCTGCACAAAGGTGCATGTCTGCACCCAGGCTCACGCATGACATCCTTCATAAGCTTATGGAGGGAGTCACAGCACGCAGGGAGGTTCTCTTCCCTACCCATGGGTGGAAGAGACCTCCCCAGGAGATCAATGCAGTCTGGTTGCACATTGCATAGGAAGACACAAGCAGGGATGTCATCAGGAGTGTCTGGCTGCAGTGGCACAAACCTTTCAATGATCTCAGTAGATCACGAAATGTTACTGCAAAGCCACACTCAACCTCACCCTGCTGTGCCACTCATCGGGCTGGATTTTCATTGACCTTTGGAGGCGTGTGGGGGGTTAAAATTGCGAAAAGTGGTGGGCGGGCACAAGTCCGCCTCCATCCCGCCCTTCATGAAATCGTGTCTGCTGGTCCCGACTGCGTCTCGCCTTTAAGAGACGGGATAGGCTGTTAAGGCCCTTAACAAGCACTAAATTGGCTCTATAATGCCATTTTGAAAGGCCTTTGTGATTTTAACCCTTGATCTACGTGAAGCACGCCTGTTCGGAACCACGATTGTGAAACCTGGCGGGAGCACATTTGGATAGCTGACTATCAGCTGCAAGTCCACTATTACAACGGAGATGTGAGGAAGGTAGTAGTAGTATTAGGTCTGAACTCTCTCTCTCCCCCCCCTTAGAGCTGCTGCACATTTTGCATCCAGGTCCTCTCCCAGCAAAGGCCAGGCAGTCTCTGACCTGCAATGCAGCAACAATGACGACATCATCAGAGGCGACTTTCAGACTCAAACCACTAATTGGTTCATGGGTTCCCACATGCTGGAACTCAATTGCCCAATTAGGTAAAAATTGCATCAATCTCCCACATCCAATTGCAGTCGGGTGGATAACACAAAATGCAGATGACACGACCCCAACCTGCCCCAGTATCAAAATCCAGCCCATCATATCCCCATCACTCTGCCTTCCATACCCTACTCCTGTACATCCTTGCTCACATCAACTTACCTTGCACCTCCGCCCATCCCTCTCTATCTACATTATCAATTCCCCATCTCACTAGTCACCCCTCACACTCACCCTCATCCTACTGCAAGCATACCAACTAACAACACACAAGGGTAGGCACTTGAGAGGGTTAGCCAATGTTCATGTAAAGTTTCTGGTAATGTGTTGTTATTCAGTGAAATCTATATTCTCAACACTTCACCTTATTGGACAAATCTGTGCACACTTTGAGAAGTGTCTTACTAAGTTCCAGTGAATGTTGAGACGTAACATCCCCCCGCCCCCCGCCCCCCGCTATAGTGATGAGTGTGAAATGAATGGCTTGGACATTAAAGGGATGCTTCACGGTGCTGGTGTGGGATGGTGTCAGCCTGGTGCATCATGTGGCAGCCAGGGTGTACATTGTCAAGTGAAGTAAATCTGGCCATGGTGATGCCATCGCTGGCCTCCCGGGCAGCAATGTTGTCAGGGACTGATGCCCTATGTCCTGTGCAGCATCAGGTGATGGCAAACAAGGTTGGTGATGTTGTTGGTGATGTTGATGTGCCTGGTAATGTTGGTGTTGGGGCTGAGTGTGGAAGGATTCAGAGGACAAAGGTGTGAATTTTTCAAGGGCACCGATGTTTCTGCAATAGATGGCAGCTGCAGGTGAAATGACAGAAGCGATCTGTCAAAGGTGAGAGAGGTTGTTCCAATGAGGTGGCACTGGATATACAGTTGGCTCTAAACACTTGCAAGCTAAAGAAATCTCTATAGTCTTACAAATGCAGTAACCAACAGTTTCTGAGCTCTGAAACTAAACATCTGCAACATGACATCCTTTACACCACTTCTGCAGCTGTCAAGTTATCAAATAAATCAAAGCAGACTCAACTCATGACAGGGTGAGCTGGCATGTTCCCCGAGCAGCGGGTAACCCGTGGGGGAGCACGTAAAATTGCAAGGTTGGCTCAAAATAGCATTAAATTGGCTCCTAACAAGCCATTTAATGATATAAATTGTCTCCCCCGCCGCTTGGTGTCGGGTCAGTTCTGCGCAGACAGACCCGACACCTGGGAGACTGGCGTGGAGGCGGGTTGACAGTGGGTTTCCTACCCGCTGTCAATCTTTACTATTTTGACAGCGGACCCGCTTCCAAACCCGCCCTCTGAGCGCCGGCAAAATCCAGCCCTAAGTGTCAGCCGTGGCTCAGTGGGTAGCACTCTTGCTGCTGAGTCAGAAGTTTGTGGGTTCAAGTCCCACCCCAGCAACCTGAGGCTCCAGGGCAGTACTAGGGAGTACTGTGCTGTCAGAGGTGCTGTCTTTTGGATGAGATGTTAAACCAAGGCCCCATCCACCCTTTCAGGTGGACGGAAAAGATCTAATGGCACTATTTCGAAGAAGAGCAGGGAAGTTCTCTCTGGTGTCAAATATTTATCCCTCAACCAACATCACTAAAACAGATTATCTGGTCATTAATACATTGCTGTTTGTGGGAGCTTGCTGTGTGCAAATTGGTTGTTGCATTTCTTACATTACAACAGTGACTACACTTCAAAAGTACTTCATTGGCTTTAAAGTGTTTTGGGACGTCCTGAGGTCGTGAAAGGCGCTATATAAATGCAAGTACAGGAACGTCCCGCCGGTCAATGCGTTTCAATGGCGAGGCAGACAGTGAGATGCTGTTTCCAGGAAGCTAACAGCGGAGCGGCGCATATCGGACAGCAACCTCCGGATTTTCACGTTTAACCACGCCCCTTGCCTGAAGTTGCTGTGCGATTTGCACATAAATAACGGTGAGCGCCGTTATTTTGACAGTAAATTCTTGCCCTATGACTATCACAATTCGGCTGTAAAATATCTCTCAAGAATAGTCCACCCAGTGGGAATTTACATGTGTGTTAATTATAATTGTTCAAAAATGTCAGTGAAGAGGGAGGAAATAGATTTTTTACTGGACTCCTAGTAAACCATCATTTTAAATCAGGAACTTGAGATATTTACTGGAGTGTAGGGAAATAAATATATCATTTTGGCATATCCTAAGAACTGCTCTTTTTTATAATCTCATCTTGCCAAAATCTAATAGATTCTGTAACATCATTAACCCGCCATAGCCAGCCATCTGTCTACTGGTTATCCCTCCAGATCTAAATATTACCCTGCAGGTTGATACATAATAAGATCTTGGGCTTCACACGATGCACAGTCTGAAGGATCACTCTAATTGTCTTGTAATAAATTCCGATTTAATCTGGCTGCTCAGCTTCAGTTCAATAGAAGTCATAAGGTATAGTAAACTAAATACTACTATGTGCTACTGACCCCCAGTTTATTACGCCAGGATATTCCCCCTCTCCCTCCTCCCCACTCACAGCTGTTCGCCCATGGAATTTACCACTCAAGCCATTTCAACCAGACCACGGGCAACTGTCAATTATGGAAACACTTCCAGGTCAGAGGGAACCTTCCGTACTTAACAAAGGATAAAAAGTGCACCAATATTGATACAATCAGATTTAAGGCTTGAAACATAGTAATTCATGCATGAAGCTTCAAAGGCTGAACAGCGTTTGATGTCAAAAATCTGAATTTGACAACTAGAGGGCCAATTCTGTTGCATCATGCAAAATAGAACAGGGTCGGAGAATTATTTGAACAGTAAAACAATGGTGTTTCCATGCATTATACGTTCCAATATTCAGCATTAATATTAATGTCCCAGATTTTACAGTCAGCGGTGAATGAGCGGCACCAGCCATTCAGTACACTTACACTTACAAACAGACTTATGGGCTTTTGCTCTGGAACTTACGGTGATCAGAAATACACGTGGGAAAAGGGTTAAACTAGCCAAAACGTTTCAAAATGTCATTACAGAGCCAATTTAGGGCTTGTCAAGGGCTTTAATGGCCTCTCCCGCCTCTTGGAGGCGGGACGGAGACGGGACCACCGCACACGATTTCATCAAAATTGCGTGGAGGTGGAATGGAGGCGGGATCGGGTCCGCCCGCCACTTTTCACAATTTTAACCCGCTACACGCCTCCAAACCCGCCTCCACGGGTCGATGAAAATCCAGCCCTAAATCTCCAACATTAATTAAAATCTGAAGGAATGAGACTCTGCACTTGTAAAGGTTAATTTTCAGAACGAGGTTGTTTGGCAGTAATTAAAACTTACCACACAGATAAAATTCTACTTACACTTGAATGGACAAGACTCAACTTTTTCTGGCGAGTTTATTGGGTATCTGGTGGGTAAGTACCACAACTTCACACATTCCATGTGTTTCAATGGCAAGTATCTCGGTGAGATACCAGTATAGCAAAGCTTCTGGAGGAGCAGGGCAACTCGTACAGCAACTTCCTTATTTCCACGTTTAACTGAACATGTCTGGACGCCGGAAGTTGCTGTCCGATTTATTCCTTAATAAAGGTGAGCGCTGATAGCCTCACCATTATTTTTACCGCAAAATCCGGGCCTGTTACAGCCTTTTTATTGGTGCCTTGCATTTTAATATGCATTTCGTGTCCTTTCAAATATATTTAATTTTCAAATATTTAATATTCACAGTAAGCTGATTTCTAACGATAGTGGACCCATTCTGGTTTATGAAACTGGGTAAGAATGAATAGGAATCATAATTTCCTCAGTTTTCGCTGCGTGAATTAGTTCCACAGGATTTCTACAGGAAACTGGCCATTAAAGACTCGCCTGAAATAATGCTCATTTCATGCCCCTTAAGTGGCTTATGAGGCACTTACTTGTCTAGTAATGGCCAAGGACATTAATCCCGCTCTGGAGAATGGGAAAGTGTAGAAAATTAAACAGAGTACTGAAGCTGTACAGCTCAGTTCCTCAAAGGAGCCATTTCTGGATTTTGAAATCAACCTCTGAATTTTAACATCAAAAAGAGTAAAATAGAATTCAGGCTTTGCAAATTGTCTGCAACAGCTGCTTGTGCAGATTACGCTCAAATTGTTACATTTACATGAAATGTTTGGTTAGTTCTGATCATTTCTGCACTCGTGATGTTTTGTATAAACATCCAAATATTCCACTTCCATTGATGGAAATATACAGTTGAGCAGGACATTGCAATTGTCAGAAGTTTACTGCTCAGGTGCTGGTCCGACATCCAGTTTTGGATAAGCTGAAATATTGTCCCTGCTGCAGCCCTTCTGCTGCTGAAACCCTCAGCCATGTCTATGTTATTTCTAGACTTGACTATTCCAATGCTTTCCTGCCAGCCTTCCATCTTACACCCTCCGTAAAATTGAGCTCATCGAAAACTCTGCTCCCTGTATCCTAACTCGCATCAAGTCCAATTCACTCATCATCCCTGTCCTCGCTGACCTACATTGGCTCTCGCTCCAGAAACGCCTCAATTTTAAATTCTCATCCTTGTGTTCAAATCCCTTCGTGGCCTCGCCCCTCCCTATCTATGCAACCTCTTCCAGCCTTACAACCTTCAGCTGTATAGAACTTAAGCTCTGGAATTCCCTCCATAAATCTCTCTGCCTTTCTACCTCTCTCTATCATTTAAGGCACTCCTTAAAACCTACCTCTTTCATCAAGCTTTTGGTCACCTGTCCTAATAACTCCTTCTGTGGCTCAGTTTCACATTTTGCCTGATAGCGCCTTGGGACATTTTACGACATTAAAGGTGCTATATAACTGTAAATTGTTGTTGTTGTTGTTGTTGTTACTAAGCAACCCTGAGCCCAGTGCTGCTTAATGTTTAAAATGAAACAGTCACAACAGTTCCATAGCAATCCATTATACATATGATGCCCTTTTGAGATGTTTCTGAGAGACTTGACAAGGAGCTTTATTTACTTATTTACTTGGTGGATTTTCATAAGCAATTCATCATAATTCAACTGTATATATGCAGTATTTCTATACACATGGCAAGGACATCTCTCATCAAGAATGCATTCTTGAAACAAGCCTGACAGGTCTGTCAATACTTTCTCCTGTAAGATAGGTTATAATCAAACTTGTATTGGCACTCAACCACATAAAATAAGTCAATAGAGACAAGCAAAAGGTTGAGCTGTTCAAAAGAGAAATCATGGACATTACAACCATCAATAATGTTCATGATGCGGAGATGCCGGTGTTGGACTGGGGTGGACAAAAATGAGAAGTCGCACAACACCAGATTATAGTCCAACAGTTTTATTTAAAATTACGAGCTTTCGGAGCTCTGCTCCTTCTTCAGGTACAGGTACAGTTAACTGTACCTCACTGTACCTGTACAAGGAGCAGCGCTCCGAAAGCTCGTAATTTTAAATAAAACTGTTGGACTATAACCTGGTGTTGTGCGACTTCTCATCAATAATGTTGTTCTTTTTATTTCTGCAATACCAGGAGTACTGCCGTTTGACAATAACACAGTGCTAATATCTTCAACTTCCTGGATATATCATGAGGGAATATCTCCTTACCACCTTGAAAAAGGTACATAAATGAAATTTTATCTGGGAAAGAGAGAGTGGCCAGATGATGAGTTAATGTATCTGATTATGACATACTGATATTAAATAAATTACACCAATAATCTAATGTGTCGTGACCAACTGATAATTACACGACAAAGTATAATCTGTGGCATATGTCGCTGGTACACTGACTGCCCATTACCCAATTGCAATACACAACGAGTGCAGCATTATCATTTGACATCACCATCAACACCAAACTGCCAGTTAATGGAAAAAGAAAATCTTTGAAAGATTTTTAAAAAGCAAGAAAAAAGTTGGACACATATTTTCTTGAAATTACCTCAAATATTTAGCTTTCAGATTAATATCCCTGATATTGTTTTCGTATTTTCACACTCTTGGAGAATAGTGTGAATGATTTGTCGGCTGATCAGCAGTCTGACAGGCTGTGACATGAATATTCCTTCCATGGCCGTAACCATCTTTACGCTAGTCCTCTACAGTGGGAGGGCTCCCACAACCCCATCCAGACTCGTGTATCCCACCGGAATTCAGACCTGGAGTCTCCACCGGCCGTGAATGTCTGGAGCGGGGTTCGAACCCTACATTTTCTAACTCAGAGGTAGGAATGCTTTCACTAAGCCAAATGTTCCCTCAATAGGTTTCTCTAATGTCACTGCAAAGGCAGACAGATGAAACCATCCTTGACAGTGGCAGGAGCTTGGACCCTAGGGCAGAGGAAATAACAGGATATTCTCAGACTAGAAAAAAAGAGATGGGGGAGAGTGAGTGTGGACTGTCAGCATTCCAGCAAACTTGCTAAGGGATGTGGAAACGTCAGATTGAGGGGAAGACGAAGAGTGCAAGAGCGAGGTGCTGGAGAAATAGAAACAATATACTGAAAATCTGGCAAAGGGTCTCCAGTTGAAATGTTGACCTGTCTTTTTTCTCTTTTCAGATGCTGATGAACTTGCTGTGTATTGCCCGCGTTCAGTTTCTCTTTTTACGTTTCTACTGAAAATTTACTGAATGGAGGAAACTTTGGGATAAAGCTGAAGATTGGTACAGTGTACAGCTGATAAAGACCATTAATAAGGGGGATACCTAGTAGAGAAGTCATGCCTTGAAATTGGACTCCTCAAATGCTGACTTTGTTTGGCAATATATTTTAACATTCACGCTCGGGTGTCAGATCACTGACCTGACTCAAGTTGTACTACCACTTTCACGATGATGCACAATTTCTATCCATCTCACAGAAATAGTCACTTATTAAGCAAACAATGGTGAAGATGGAGAGCGTTTCTATAATAATGGTGTTCGAATAAACTGTCAGCCTTGCTCTTTTGTCTATTAATGGGTTCATAATGCTGCTGTATCTGAGCTGTGATTATGAACACACAACAATGAAGAGAGTTTCCAGAAAGCTTGTGTTCACAAAGGACTGTATGATTCCGAATGCAAACGCAACAACTAAACTGGTGAAATTCATCCCTGAGACAAATATCTTTTCCAAATAGAAACATAGAAACATAGAAGATAGGAGCAGGAGTAGGCCATTCGGCCCCTCGAGCCTGCTCCGCCATTCAATGTGATCATGGCTGATCATCCAAATTCAGTACCCTGTCCCTGCTTTCTCCCCATATCCCTTGATCCCTTTAGCCTCAAGAAATATATCCAACTCCTTCTTGAATATATTTAATGAATTGGCCTCTACTGCCTTATGTAGTAGAGAATTCCACAGGTTCACCACTCTCTGGGTGAAGAAATTCCTCCTCATCTCAGTCCTAAATGGCTTACCCCTTATCCTTAGACTGTGACCCCTGGTTCTGGAATCCCCGACCATCGGGAACATCCTTCCTGCATCTAGTCTGTCCAGTCCTTTCAGAATTTTATAAGTTTCAATGAGATCCCCTCTCATTCTTCTAAACTCCAGCGAGTATAAGCCCAATTGACCCAATCTCTCCTCATACGTTATTCCTGCCATCCCAGGTATCAGCCTGGTGAATCTTCGCTGAACTCCTTCCATGGCAAGAACCTCCTTTCTCAGAAAAGGCGACCAAAACTGCACACAATACTCAAGATGTGGTCTCACCAAGGCCCTGTACAACTGCAGCAAGACATCCTTGTTCCTGTACTCAAACCCTCTCGCTACGAAGGCCAACATACCATTTGCCTTCTTAACCACCTGCTGCACCTGCATGCTTACCTTCAGCGACTGGTGCACAAGGACACCCAGGTCTCGTTGCACTTCCCCTTCTCCCAATCTATTGCCATTCAGATAATAATCTGCCTTCCTGTTTTTGACACCAAAGTGGATAACCTCGCATTTATCCACGTTATATTGCATCTGCCATGCTTCTGCCCAATCACCCAATCTGTCCAAATCATCCTGGAGTTTCTCGGCATCCTCCTCACAGCACACACGCCCACCCAGCTTTGTGTCGTCTGCAAACTTGGAGATATTACATCTAGTTCCCTTGTCTAGATCATTAATATATATTGTGAATAGCTGGGGTCCAAGGACCGATCCCTGCGGTACCCCATTAGTCACTGCCTGCCACTCGGAAAAAAACCCGTTTAATCCAACTCTTTGCTTTCTGTCTGCCAACCAGTTCTCTATCCAAGTCAATACCTTGCCCCCAATCCCATGTGCCTTAACTTTACACGCTAATCTCTTATGCGGGACCTTATCGAAAGCCTTTTGAAAGTCCAAATACACCACATCCACTGGTTCTCCCTTATCTATTTTACCAGTTACATCCTCAAAAAATTCCAGTAGATTAGTCAAGCACGATTTACCTTTTGTAAATCCATGTTGACTTTGTCCGATCCTGTCACGGTTTTCCAAGTGCTCTGCTATTACATCTTTTATAATGGACTCTAGCATTTTCCCCACTACCGATGTCTGTAATTCCCCGTTTTCTCTCTACCACCTTTTTTGAATAGTGGGGTAACATTAGCTACCCACCAATCCATGGGTATTGTTCCAGATTCCATCGAATGTTGGAAGATGATCAGCAATGCATCTACTATTTCTAGGGCCACTTCCTTAAGTACCCTAGGATGTAGATTATCAGGCCCTGGGGATTTATCGGCCTTCAATCCTGCCAATTTCCCTAACACCATTTCCCTACAAATACTGATTTCTTTCAGTTCCTCCCTTTCATCAGACCCTATGTTCCCCGACATCTCTGGGAGGTTATTTGTGTCCTCCTTTGTGAAGACAGAACCAAAATATGTATTTAATTGGTCTGCCATTTCTTTGTTCCCCATTATAAGTTCCCCTGCAAGGGACCTACGCTTGACTTCACCAATCTTTTTCTCTTCACATATCTATAAAAGCTTTTACAGTCAGTTTTTATGTTCCCTGCAAGCTTCCTCTCATATTCTATTTTCCCCTTCTTAATTAATCCCTTTGTCCTCCTTTGTTGAATCCTAAACTGCTCCCAATCCTCAGGTTTACTGCTTTTTCTGGCCAATTTATATGTCCTCTCCTTGGATCTTATGCCAACCCTAATTTCCCTTGTTAGCCACGGTTGAGTCACCTTTTTTGTTTTATTCTTATGCCAAACTGGGATGAACAAATTCTGTAGTTCATCCATGCGGTCTGAGCAATTTATGCAAATAATGCATTGAAGTAAGTGAACTGGGTTTAGAATAACCCAATGAAAGAATTGGCACTTCAGAACCTCAGGCAGTTTCACAGGTTAAGCATTTATGCAATTAAATGGGGTGTAATGGAAACCAATTGTTAAATGCCTTAATTAAAGGCAACTAAACTAATATTACTATTGGTACTTTCATTCAGTAATTATAAAAAATGAAGGAACATAGGGATCCCTTCCAATAGTTGGCTAAAATATTCATATTACTGGAACTAAAATCAGTGTGGCCTGGAATTTCCTCCGTTGGTGTAACCCGAGGACAAACCCAAAAATGCGCCCATTCATTCACCCATTCTGCTGATGTCAAGTTATGCTCAAATTTCCTGCAAATCTCACTAGAATACGCCTGAACGTGAAAGGGGCATAAATCAGCATAAACAATCGGCGCCCATGGAAAGCATCAAACTCACACTGTATATTTCTCTTCTTGAAGTATAAAAATTTAAGTTTCTACTTATTCAAACATCATTCATGCACACCAGGCACAGCATGCTTAAGAACCTGCAATCGGGGGAGCCTTTCAATTTTTAATGTGACTTACACGTATGCCATAAAAATCAATTCAAAGAAACAGAAAATGCAGAGCACATCTCAATGAGGATAAATCTTTAAAAACACACAAAAAAATTGCAATAAAACGCCAGAAAATGACTGTTTCCTGCTGCACCTGATAATCTGGTCATAATTTGAAGAGAGCCTCTTAGCAAGCGCGTATAAGGGTCTGTCACCTGCGGGCAAGGCCATTCTTATGGGCGGAGAGGCGCTCGTGTGGAGGGATTGATAGATGATCGGAAAAGATTGAGGAGAAGATCTATGTTGTCAAAAAGCCTACTCAGTATTCTTACTAGAACCTAAAACTTCTGAACTGCTTCAAAGCTGGTTGATCTCCTGGTGTTGCTCATGGGCAAAAATCGTTAGAATAACATTTCTTGTGTTTGTCATGTACATCAAGTTTGTAGTTCAATAAATAGGTTAACAGTTTTGTTAACATAACTGACAAAGGAATTTCATATGAACATGCTCGGCTAATATTACACAGCAGACTTTCATCCTACTATACTTTTCAAACTTGGAAATGTCCTGAACTATGAACTATGGCCATTAATTTCTTGTTAAAAAAAACCAGTCAAGAGTATAACTTTTCAAAAATCCAACTTCGCACCTTCCCCATTCATTCTAGAAAACTTTTGTGTGTATTTTTTTCCCCAAATATAAAATATTGCAGCGATTACCTTCTCATCCACCCCAACAGTGCAAAAATGAATGTGCTATTGGCCCGGATTTTGCAGTCAGTTTGTTCCAGTGTGGCGCCCTCTACAGGGGATCTGTGGACAGGGCAAGAAACAGTGAGGCTCTTCAACCAATCAGATTGAAGGATCCTCGCTGAGACACGCAGAGTCCAAACCAGGAAGTATGAAGCAGGAAATATAAATTAGATTTAAATCATGTAGAGAAAGCAAAATAAAGATTGGGAAATACAGATTCGATTAAGGGAGAGGGATAAAAGAGACAAACAGAAAAAAATTACATATTAATTTTTTTAAATCTGAAACATTAATTTTCTTCTGAGGGAATGGGACACCACACTTGTAAAATTAATTTTTCAGGGCCATAGAGGTTGTTCAGCAGTAATTATCACTTATTGCGCCGTTAAAAACTCACCTACTCCTGAATGCACTAGCCCTAACTTTTTCAACCGTCTTTAGTGCAGAACATGTTCATGTCATTAGTGATTTCAATGCCAAGTCTGTTGGTGAGGACTGCAACAGCGCCTCCTGTGGAGGAGCAGGGTATCTCTGACAGCAACTTCTGGATTTCCGCATTTAACTGCGCATGTGCAGACGCCAGATGCTGCTGTCAGATTTACCCTGTAATAACGGCGAGTGCTGATAGCCTTGCCATTACTATTACAGCAAAATCCGGGGCAATGTTTCATGTGTGGGACCCTATAGACTGCCCCATCCAGCACTGCACTGTTATTGTCATTATATATTAGATTGTATCCAAATTTCTGTTGTGTGCACTGTATCTTTTCAGCTGTTCTTATATCTTGTAACAATTATTTATAACAGACATTGGCCACTATATGCTTCATAAAATATCATTTTAATTGATTTTTCAATCTGTTTGAACTTGTCTTTGTTACCTCCAGTCACCAGTACTCTTAGCTCTCTACTGGCTGGACCTCCATCCTTCATCATCTTAAAACCGCAACTTGTCCAAAACGGTTGCACATGTCCTGTCCCACACTAAACCCACTCACCCATCACCCTCTTCCTCACTGACCTACACTGGCTCTCCATCCCCCAATGCATTAAGTTTAAAATCCTTGTCTTCATCTATAAATCCTTCCATGGCCTAACTTTGCAACCTCCTCCAGCCTATACCCCCTCCTGAATGCTGCACTGCACTGGTTCTGGCCTTCTGTGTACTACCTTTGCCACCCCACATGCCCCCCCACCCCCACCCCCCCTCCCCCACCCCCCCCAATTCATTCCTTCTCCCCATAATTAGTGGCAGAGCCTTCAGCTCAGTCGGCCCTACCTTCTAGAACCCCTTCCCTAAACCTCTCCATTTCTCTCCACCTTTAAAAATATTGTCAATTCCCATCTCTTTGACTAAGGTTTTGGTCACCTTTCCTAAGTTTTCCTTTCTGGTTTGGGATCTATTGCATCAATTTGTGAAAGGCTTTGGGACATTTCTGTATATTAACGTTGTTATATAAATATAAGTTGCTGTTAATGGGTTAAAGTATCCAAAAGATATGTGACACTAACATAGTTTTTATGTCTGATATCTCCTTCATGTAATCAAAGTGATTAGTTAATCATGAAATTAGTATATGTAAATCATCTCCAAGGAAATAAGCATTTGAACTCTTTAAAGATACAATCTTTCCTTTCTAATAATGAATATATATGATTCAGATCAGTTTGAGAACATCAACTATCAGTGATCTCCAGGCATGGGAACTGATTTAAATTGATCCTGTCAGTAAAGAGATTACTGTGCTTACTGGATTTTTTTTTAAACATTAGTTAATAATGCTAGACAGGTATGAATGCTGGACCAGTAGCAGTGGGCGGGCACGCACCGGTGAAGGGCTCATGCTGGGGAAAACACTGCAGTCTTGACCTAAATATTCCGACTCCTACACGGTTTTCTGCCCTGTCAAGTCTCATGTATTAAATCTGAGAGTGATGCATTCTGAGGATCTCTCATGCATACATTTTCAGATGCTGAAAAAATCCTCTAGCACGGGAAAAAAGCATTAAGGTTGTCTGCCACTCCAGGGGAAGCACCGCCTGTTAGACATCAGTCCCCATCCCTCCATCAGTTTCATGCTCTTCAGGAATCTGCCTTTGATTTATTTGAAATATTTATTTATACAGTACTAAAGAGACTGTAACGGTAAAACAAATGATGCATATTTTCTAGTTTAACTCACTTAAAACTTAAGAGTAGAGAATATTGAAGAAAAAACATTAAGGGCATCTACTGAAAGAAAACTCAAGGAGGTAAAAAGAAAGATGGTAAGAAGGTAACAGCAAGTTAAGTTATGGAGAATAACTTTCATTGCAAAGACTTCCCCCATTATTCTCAAATGTATCATTTATCAAAAATATTCTTGTTAGGAAAAGCCATATTTTATACTTTGAACCCTTCGCTCCAAACATAACATTTAAGGTTGGATGAAGACCCTGACATAGAGCAGACTGACATCAGCTACAGGGACAGTCAGCAAGTATCTGCGCTAACCTAACCCAAGAGTGCTCAGCATTTTTTTTTCAAATTCCCGGAGTGGAGATTCATTGGGGGTGAAATTGAGCATTGTTGAGCTGGATTTTTGGGTGTTGTATCACTGTTGGGTGGTCAAATTCCACGTGGCGACCTCTCGAGTGAATGCTAAAGACCCCATGGCACTATTCAAAGAAGAGCAGTGCAGTTCTCCCAGTGTCCATTTATCCCTCAACCAACATCACTAAAATAGATTATGGGCCAAAAATTTGGCCCTTGCTGGGTGAGTATGCACTGTGTACTCACCCGTAAGGCGTCCTGAAGTGCCGGTTTACTGCATGCACTGCGCATGCGCGGGAAACCGGAACTTCCGGTCTGGTGAAGGGTGCGGTTCCTAGGTGAACCGCATTCGCGGTAGAGGCTGCGCGCACGCAGCAAACTTAGGTTTTTTTTCGGTTTTCTCCGGGAGGGTAAGTATTGAAGAACCTGCGCTTTTAAAAAGGAGGCGCTGGACCCGTTTTCAACAAGGTAAGTGGTTAATTAAGTATAATTTAAAAAAAATTTCAACAGGTTTATCTTTTTTAGATACTTTAAAGAAAGGTAAGTTTATTTTTAGCACTCTTAAAAAGTATTTTAATTTTTTCAAAAATTTAATTTTTGTTTAAAGTAGTTAATTTATTTAACTTATAGTTATTTTATAAATGTGATGGTTTTTTAAAAATTTATTTTAAGTTTAGCTATTCTTTTGGGGCCGATTTCAATTCATAGATTTGACAGGTCTCCTGTCAAATCTATGAATGAAAGATGGTCTGCTGCCATTGGCTCTCCATGGCCCACGTGATCCCAGGGGACGCATCGCACTAACTACGCCCCTGGGATACACAAGCACTGCGCGCCGGCAGTTGGAGCAGGCCCAGGAGCTGAAGTTCCCGTGGGCCCAGAGGTCAACGGCAGGCGCGGTAGAACATAGAACAGTACATAGAACAGTACAGCACAGTACAGGCCCTTCGGCCCTCGATGTTGTGCCGAGCATTGTCCGAGACCAAGATCAAATAGGTAAGTGCGCGCGCGATCCTTTCCCCCGCGGCAAGCCGGAGAGGCGAATTTCAGGGCCAATATCTCATTTACCCCATTGCTGTTTGCGAGAACTTGCTGTGGGCAAATTGGCTGCCATGTTTCCCTTCATTACAACCGTGATGGCAGTTCAAAAAGTACTTCATCGGCTATGAAGCATGTTGGAACATCCTGAGGATATGAGAGGCACCATATCAATGCAAGTTCTTATTTTTTTTTACATTATCTGCTAACCTTTTTTCATGATCACTTTTAGCCTTTTAATCCCTTGTCACCTCCCCACTGCACGTTCTATACTCCTTATGATCTTCTGTAGTATCGTCAGCTCTATTTTTATCACACGCCTTCCTTTTAAGTTTCAGTTTTGTTTATTTTTTAAAGGAGACACATACTGATATGATTTTGGAGCCAAGATAAATAAACTGGAACTCGTGCTGATACTCAATATAGCTGCTTTGTCTTTCCAGTTAAAAGGTACCCACTTGGTTCATACCACATGCTAATGTGATTTTGGAGCGAAGATAAATAAACTGGGACTTGCGGTGCTACTCAATAGTCCCTAGTCAATTAAAGTCGACTCTGAGGTGAAAATTAGCACTTGTAAGTAAACTTCAATACAGGGACCGTGGAATGTGGGATAACAGCAATTATAAAATCATGTGTGTCGAGCACAACTTCAAAACACAAACCAAATTCAGCTCTCCATTTATGAAGAGAAAAAGAACATAGTTCGAGGTACAATTCCCAAATTTAAAAGGGACTCTCTGCGTTAATAGAAATCTGTAACAGATTAATCTGTACAACTGCCACCGGTTTTAGCAAAAGAAAGGCGCAGAACTGCAATTAAAGTTCCCTTATAAACCGTGTCGAGCAGTTGTATTGCAGTTTTTGGAGGAATTAAAACTGCTGTCGTGGATGGTGGAATGTGTTCGCTGAGCTAAATTCAGAAATGCCAAGCGATGTAATATGCATAAAGAGCACAAGTTATTCCAGTGCTGGCATTCGCTACACGTTTGCACTATGACATAGTTGCCTGGGTAGCTATTAGCTGTAGCTCATTTCTGATGTATTAATTGATTTCCCGAGTCCGGTTAATGAGAGTGCTTCAGGATATTTTTTCCAATTTCACCAAGATTAACATCTTAAACAGAAAAAGAGTCATCTTGTGCTATGCTCTCTTAACCATCAGGAAATTGCGACATTGACCTGTGAAGTTTTAATTGCAGCCCTTTTGCTCTTTAACTGGTTAAAACTGCTTCTTAAACTTCAATACAGAATGCATCATATGTCCTCCCAGAGTGCATGATACATCTCTATCCATTCATACACATTGCTTAAAATGTGTTTATTGTGGTAAAAAAAATGTGGGGATAATCTGAATTTTAGGTGCACAGCAGGCAGTCAGATTGGGTCCTCCCGTCATGACCTCATCTACTTGTTGCCAGTGAACCGCGGCCACGGTCGGAGTTTGCGGGGAGGGGCAGGCCATCCTGGAGGGGGCCTCACACATGTTCGCAGCAGGCCAGTCAGAGTATTCCTGCTTCTCCTGGCCCCACAAAAATAAAAGTTCAAAATATTTTGGGCCATTTCATGAGTGGCCTCCAGTTTGGCCAAGGACTGCCGGTTAGGTCGCTCAACGCTGGTACAAATGGGCAGACTGTCGGCAGTGCACACTCTGCCTATTTTCCCCTCAAGATTGCAGTTGGGGTCCTACACATTACAAGTGGGTTCCGGCCTAAATCAGATGGGCGCGCCGGCTACTCTTCTCAGGACCCTAACCAAGGTGAAGACAGCCGGAGTGCCAGTGTAAACGGAGTAGTAAGCAACCCACTATCATTTTCTGGCTGCTACCACCCCATATTCACTGGGCGAAGGCACTTAAGGGCAGCCCCTGTTATTAAAGGGATGTAAGAACATAAGAAACATACAACTTCAACTATCCTCTCCTTGACATCAACAGGCAGGGCTGCAATAAAAATGAGGTGACACTAGTGCCTCCTGTAGCACGCAAGACCACCTCAGGAGCTACTGATTTTCTGTGTAGCGGACGGCCAGCATAAACAACCACCTCCATGAGGAAGGGGGAATAAAGGACAGGCCATCATATTGTTCTGCCATGCCAAGTTGAATTCTCATCCCACCTGCACAGCATTGCATTTTTCACATTGTTACAATACTTCCCCAGCCAGCAAGGAAAGTCCAAGCCCACAAATTAACAAACAAACTTGTATTTATATAACTTGCATTTTATATAGTGTCTTTCATGTCCACAGGATGACCAAAGTGCTTTGCGGCCAATCAAGCACTTTTGAAGTGTAGTCACTATTGTAATGTAGGAAACGTGGCATCCAATTTGTGCACAGCAAGGTCCCACAAACAGCAATGAAATATAAATGACCAGATCATCTGGTTTTAGGTGTTGGTTGAGGGATAAACGTTGGCCAGGGCAAGGGGAGAACTCCCTATCTCTTCTTCGAATAGTGCGGTGGGATCTTTCACGTCCACCTGAGAGGGCAGACGGGGTTTCGGTTTAAAGTCTCATCTGAAAACAACACCACTGGCAGTGCAGCGCACCCTCAGTACTGCACTGAAGTGTCAGCCTAGATTGCATGCTCAGGTCTCTGGAGTGGGGCTTGAACCACAAACGTTTGACTCAGAGACATGTCCAGAAAATTAAAACCACAATCACACTTATGCCCAAGAACTGCTGGTTCTCAGTTTACACTGGTTCTGTAAAGTCCACTGGCCAATGCAAATGAGATTGATTCCATAGAAATGTACATTGTAAAACTGCTTCAAGTAGAAATGGTTATACAATATGAAGGAGTCCTAAGCAGAATATCCTGAAAAACACAGAACCCTAAAATCAAATAAAACTTGCTAATTGACCATTTCCATTTGTGAAGCATTCGGAAGACACAGGCATGACATCACCTACACTGCAGAAGACAGTGATGGTGTGAATAGATCATCATGATGTTCCATTAGGACATCTTTATGTTAAAGGGACCACATAAATACAAGTTATTGCTGTAATTTTTCTAACTGGTGAGAAAACACAGTCATTAAGCTGTATTTCAGGTTGCCACAGTTGGGAGATAAAAAAGCTAAAAGTAACTGAAGATATCTGGAAAGCATAATATTCGGACTAGTTACATTGCTTCTGAAAAGGGTCATCAGCCACCTTGCACTGTGGTCATTGCACCTCTTACTGATCTGAGCCCCAGAGCAGCTTTACGTAGGAAATAACACCAAAGTCTACAAAGCATTGGATGCTTTCTCGGTTCAGAAGAATTGATGAACATGAACAGCTATGATGAAAAAGGTTTTAAAAAAATGGGAATACTAATATTAAAACTGATCTACTCTTCGCTTTGTTCCTATATTAGTATGGCAATGATGGAGTTGGCATTTCTCCCATCAAATTGAAAAAGCGAGACCTGCTAACTTTAACAATGATAGCAGGAACACTATCGTAAAAACGTGTAGTTTTCTGAATCATGATATTTCAGTATGGCGCACAACAACAAGCTTATTTATATGTGATGGCTGGAGCTCAATTTCCAGATAATATTCTCATTTTATATTCTTTAATAATCTGGTGAAAAACAATTGGAAAAGCACTTGTCAAACCCGTGTACGTAGCTGTTTCATTCTTGTTTTTGAGCTACTCGGGCTGTGTTCAGTGGCTGAGACGGTTGATGCAGTCATACATAAAGACTAGGAGAGAAAAATTAGCTTTTTGTGGCACTCATTACTGGCAGTAATGGGCATGCCACAGCATGGAATCCTTTCTCATTTCTGTTAACCATCAGAGTACCTGATTCCATCAGGGCTTTACAAAAGAAGAATGCTTCATAAAACGGCATTTGGAACGTAGAACATTTTATACAATTAGGATGATTGATATTATAAAGATGCGTATTGCAGGTTAGGACACTGAGCGCATTTAAAAACCGCTAGATGCTATGCTTGGAAGAAGCCTAGGTCGGCACTGTGGAAAGATGAGGTCAAATGAGCTAAAGGACTTTAATTATCGGATCATTCTCTTGTGATGAGCAAAACGTTAAGGCACTCTCAGCTTTATCAGTGTCATTTGAATAAATTGTGTTGAACACTGTTTTAATGAAGCTCAGCGGAAACTTGAGGAACAGCACCTCATCTTTTGATTAGGCACTTTACAGCCTTACGGACTCAACATTGAGTTCATCGATTTCAGATCATAACCAATGCTCTCATTTTTTTGGACAGCAGCTGTTGGTAATGATGCTGCTATTGCCGTTAACACCTCCTCTAGACCCATCTTTTGATCCTTACTTGCCCCATTACCGTTCCCTTTTGCCTTGCACCATCATCCCCTTTGTCATTTAATCTCTCCTGCCTTCCACCCAATCACGGACCTCATATTTTGTTCTTTCCTCCCCTCCCCCCTTTCCCTGCTTAAAACCTGTTGCAGTTCTGATGAAAGGTCATCAAAATAACTTTGTTTCTCTCTCCACAGATGCTGCCTGACCAGCTGAGTATTTCCAGCATTTTCTGGTTTTATAACAATACCCCATTGTGATCTAGATCGGATATTCATGTCTTGGTCGCCTGTGGATGTGTACCACTTCAGTCTTTCTGAAGACAGACTCAGTTAACACCAGATGAGGTGAAGTTTAGTTTAACTCGAAAGCCCCATGGTTCCAAAGTATAGTGAAACATGCAGAGCAATAGGTACGATCAGAGTTGCTTCGTTCAAACACTATAAAATAATGATACAAAAGAAAGAACACATGAATTTACCTCTGCTTCATTGGGTTGTCTTACTTATCTTAACAGCTTGATTCCATCACATCCTGTTCTATAGCCCAGGGCAGAGGTTTTCTCCCTGCAGTCTCCTTTTTTCCCCTTCTCGCAGCACTACTCTGCCTGACTAACATTTTGGGCTGAATTTTGCTGGCGCTCAGAGAGCAGGTTTGGAGGCGGGTCCGCTGTCAAAATCAAAAAGATTGACAGCGGGCCGGTGTCCCGCTCTGGACCCGCCTCCTTGTCAGTTTCCCTAGTGCCGGCTCTGCCTGCGCCTTGCAGACACGGCACTGAGTGGCGGGTCAGGCAATGCTGATAGTTGTCAGGGTAGTTAAAGCAATTGAATCAACATTTTCCCACGTCCAAAGCATTTTCCCAAGTTTTCTCGAGGTTCCCGTCGCTCGAGGATCACGCCAGGTAAGTATGTTGGGTTCTGAACAACTCTCCATTTGTTTCATTAGGCCACAGCTGCAAAAGTGGTATAAAAGCTACCATTTTACAGCTGGTCACTTTCCAATCTCAGAAGCTTCAGCATTCAGTATTTGGAACCCACTTTTGAACTTTTATGCACTTTTGAAGTGTTTGGAGTAATCTCTCTATCCACTCCTTGGAACAACCTATCTCAACATTGACAGATTACTTCTGTCATCTCAACCTCACCTGCCATCTATTCCATCAGCATCGGTGCCCTTGAAAAAATCTCACCTTGGTCCTCAGAATCCCACCACGGTCAGCCCCAACACCAGCATCACCGGGCACACCAGCAGCACCAACATCCACACCAACCTTCTCCGCAATCAACTGATGCTGCACTGGACACAGGGCATCATCACCCATGCACATTGCTGCCCGAGATGCTAGGGATGGACTCACCATGTCCAGATTAGCTTCACTTAACACTGTACACACTGGCTGCCACATGATGCACCAAGTTGGCACCACCCCTCACCAGCACCATAAAGCATCCCTACAATGCCCAAGCCATTCCTTTCACCCTCATCATCATTGGGTGGGGGGGGGGTGGGACGTTATGTCTCACCATTCACTGCAACTCACTAAGATACTTTCAAAGGTGCACACAAATCTGTCCAAGAACACAAAGTGTTGAAAATAAAGATTTCAATGTTTGACAGCTTCACATGAACATTGGTTAAACCACCCAAGTGCCTACCCTTGTGTGTTGTTAGTTGGTGTGCTTGCAGTAGGATGAGGGTGAGTGTGAGGGGTGGCTAGTGAGATGGGGAAGTGATAATGTAGATAGAGAGGGATGGTTGGAGGTGCAAGGTAAGTTGGTGTGAGTCAAGATGTGCAGGAGTAGGGTAGGGAAGGCAGAGTGATGGGGATGTGATGAGTGGCACAGCAGGATGAGTTTGAGTTTGACATGGCAGTAAAGTTTTGTGATTTACTGGGATCATTTAAAGGTTTGCACCCAGGTCCTCCTGACGACATCCCTGCTTGTGTCCTCCTGTGCAATGTGCAACCAGGCTGCGCTGGTGTCCTGAGGAGGTGTCTTCCGCCCATTGGAAGGGAAGATAACCTCCCTGCGTGCTGTGGATATATTAATGGAGGGAGTCATGGGAGAGCCTGGGTGCAGCTGTGCACCTTTGTGCAGTGCTTTCAGCAACTCAATGCTGCAGAACACGGACAGCAGAACTGTCAAAATAAATTTGGACATGGCCCCTTTAAGGAAACCGGCTGATGACGCGTCATCAAATGACGTCATCAGACCCGCTTCCTATTAATTGGCCGGGATCCTCGCAGGGCAGGCTCAACAAGCCACATCACTGAAATGTCTTGTTGGAGGCCGGGATCGAGACAGATGCGAGGTCCCCACTCGCCACCGATGTCGCCCCCCCGCCAGACCCGCCGAGGTTGGAAAAATCCAGCCCTTTGTGTCTGTGTTTCTCTTTTGTTTAAAAAAAAAGGCTGACTCCTTTGTCAGACTTTAGTCAAAATTGTCTACTGCACCCCCACCACCCTGCATAAGAGTGGAGTCCATCAACCCAAATATGTAGTAAGAACAAGAACAATTATTTGAACATTAACACGTTAGTATCTGCTCCAGACTGGGGAAATGGTCAGCTGATTGAACACTGAAACACAAGCTGCATCCTTCAGTTGACCAGTTTGTCCCCAGTTCCTCAACAGTACAATTCCAAGTATATTGGGCCGAAAATTGATCCCGGGACGCGAGAGTACGCACTGCGTACTCTCGCGTATTCCCACTCCAATTGCCGGTTTTCTGCATGCCCTGCGCATGCGCTGAAAACCGGCAATTGCTCTTCTGAAAAGGGGGCGGGTCCTGGGTGCATCGCATGCGCGCTACAAGCTGCGCGCACGCTGTGCACTTCATGCTTTGGACGCGCAGGTAAGTAGGGAAGATTTTGGAAATGTAAAAAGGAGGAGTAAGACCCGCTTTTAAGAAGGTAAGTAGTGAATTAAGTATTTTTTTGAATTTTTTTTTACAGGTATATCTTTTTTAGAGACTTTAAAGACAGGTAAGTTTATTTTTATAACTTTTTAAAAGATTTTAAATTTTTTCAAAAATTTAATTTTTTATTTAAAATGGTTAATTTAATTAACTATACTTATTTTATTAATGTGATGGTTTTTTTTTAAAATTTAATTGAGGTTTAGCTGTTATTTTGGGGGGGGTGTAAGATTCATAGATTTCACAGCAGGTCTGTGAGACTTATGAATGGAAGATGGTGTGCTGCCATTGGCTCTAACTGAGTCACGTGATCCCACAGCTCGCACGAATTCACTACGCCGGTGGGATACGCAAGCCCAGCACAGCTGATATCTGGAACATCAAGTTCGTGCGAGCTGGATCTGAAAAAGCACAAGCGAGGTGAGAGATCGCGGGGAAGGCTTACCCCCGCGGGAACAGAGCGAGATCAATTTCTGGGCCATTATCGCTTGTCAAAATGTTGAAGAAAATTACGGCTTTTGTGAAGAAAATTGAAACAGCACACAGCACTCTCCTCAGCCCGAGGTGAAACATGGCGGTTTCACCTCGTCTGGGAAGTGTGCCGTTTGATGTATGGTGATGGTTATCAGATGAAGGCAACCTCACTCAATTGCAAAAGGATCAACAGAAACCTGTCAAAGCTGTCTACAGGTGTGATGATGGTCATTCTTTTTTACATTCTTCCACACTGCAAAGTTCATTATTGCAGTTTCTGAAGCTTTGATTACACGAAAGGCGCTATATAAATACAAGTTGTTGTTGTCGTATTAAAATCAAAGATAAGAAACAAACCAATCAACAGGAAATTAAAATATTAAAATCATCACTTTACCCTTTGGGACCATAAAATAAAAGTATTGAAGAGAATGATTGCTTTTGTTGGTGGTAACTCTGAAAGTAACATTTACCCCCACAATCAACAAATCTCCATTTTTTTTAAAAACCCACTGTGGGTTTATTTTCCTCTGTGCATTATTTTTGTTACACTAATTAACGTGTTCACATTAAAGTCGGTTGTTTTAAACTGGTTAATGAATGCATAAAAATAGCACAGACAAGAATGTAATGCAAATGTGTTGACCAGGGCACTAAAAATAATAGACAGAGGAAATTACTCGAGGCCTTTTTGGTAAAGATTTGAAAGACGGTCCATGAATTTTGCTTTGTCTCTTTTAGGGTGGCTGTTGGAGACATTTTTCTGCCAGCATTTAGAATGCATCCGGATTAATGTCAGTCTTTGTCTCTCAAAATGCTGTAGTTAAGAGGAATTACGTAGGTTGGAACCTTACCTTCTTGCACTCAGTACATTTCGGAAAGAAGCAGATTGAGTAAAAAGTGGTGTAATATTGAGGAAAAAGCACCAACATTTGTATTTAATGCTGCACTGAGGATTCCTACCATAGAGAAAATGAAGTAAAAAGACCAGTGAAAAGGAAGCAAAAAAAATAAATCGGATTTTTTTGCTTCCTTGTTAAAGGCCATTAATGGTAAGCTTGTGCAACACTCCACAACTACAGAGTCAATTATAAAAGGTGAATATTGAACTTCAGGACAGACCTGCAATTAGTGATCTTAATGATGGGGGAGATTTAGAAGCATCATTAGAGCAGTGAAAGAATGACAAGCACAAATTCCCCAATACCCAAGCAAAATGCCAGAATATCGATTCATCACATTTTCATCCTTGTCAACAACTTGCAGTTACATAGCGCCTTTAACGTAGGAAAACGTCCCCAGGTGCTTCACCCACAAAAATGCATTCTGAGCCAAAGAAGGAGATATTAGGAGGGGCGACCAAAAGCTTGGTCAAAGAGGTGGGGGGTTCAAGGTTGGGTCCTAAAGAAGCAGAGGGAGATGGAGAGGCAGAGGGGTTGAGGGAGAGAATTTGGCGAAAGGCATGGCCGACCACGGTGGGGTGAACTGAGGGAGTGATGCAGAGTTCTTTTTCCAGAGGTGACGCTTCTTTGGTTAGGCAGCACAAGAACCATTTTGTTCTGCATAATATTTGATTATCTCAGTCTACCACTATAACCTTCAATCCCATTCCTACTCATACATTAGCCATGATGTGGAGATGCCGGTGTTGGACTGGGGTGGACAAATGTGAGAAGTCGCACAACACCAGGTTATAGTCCAACAGATTTATTTGAAATCACAAGCTTTCGAAGCGGCTGCTCCTTCGTCAGGTGAAGTCAACTGACGAAGGAGCAGCGCTCCGAAAGCTTGTGATTTCAAATAAAGCTGTTGGACTATAACCTGGTGTTGTGCGACTTCTCACATTTACTCATATATTGGTCTAGTTCTTATTAAAAGGAGCTAATCGACTCAGCATTAACTCTTATTTTATCTTATGTTCCTTTCAATATTTAATACTAACGGTAACATATTCATGGAAGAAATAGAGTTTTTTTAAATGAGGAGATAGGTGAAGACCAAGAAAAAAAGTGAGATTGCCAATAGATATTATACTTCAAAATCTGACTGAACTCCCTCACCACAAGTACTCAGTACCAACAGTGACACATACGATGATGCTGTGAGTTACACCGAACTGTGCAACAGTTAATCGGCAAGCTGCAGTGAGCCAAACATTAAGAAGCTACACACAGCAGAACTCAGGGTAATCGCATTGATACATAGATACATAGAAGATAGGAGCAGGAGTAGGCCATCCGGCCCTTCGAGCCTGCTCCGCCATTTAATGAGATCATGGCTGATCCTCCAATTCAGTATCCCGTCCCCGCCTTCTCTCCGTAACCCATAACCCCTTTTGCCTGTAGAAATATATCTAATTCCCTCTTAAATATATTTAATGAGCTGGCGTACACTGCCCTCTGTGGCAATGAGTTCCACAGGTTCACCACCCTCTGAGTGAAGAAATTCCCCCTCATTTCTGTCCTAAATGGTTTAGCCCTTATCCTTAAATTATGTCCTCTAGTTCTGTTCTCACCCGCCAAGGGAAACATTCCTTCTGCATCTAGTCTGTCTAGACCTGTCAGAATTTTATACACTTCTATGAGGTCCCCTCTCAATCTTCTAAACTCCAGTGTGTACATCCCTAAACTACATAGTCTCTCCTCATAGGTCAATCCCGCCATTCCTGGTATCAGCCTGGTGAATCGCCGCTGCACCCCCTCCATGGCAAGAACATCTTTCCTCAGATGAGGCGACCAAAACTGTACACAGTACTCGAGGTGTGGTCTCACCAGTGCCCTGTACAGCTGCAGCAAGGTATCCCTGTTCCTGTATTCCAACCCTTTTGCTATGAAGGCCAGCATACCGTTTGCCTTCTTGACCGCCTGTTGCACCTGCATGCTCGCCTTCAGTGACTGGTGTACAAGAACACCCAGGTCTCTCTGTACTTCCCCCTCTCCCAATTTATTGCCATTTAAATAATAATTTGCCCTCCCGTTCCTGCACCCAAGGTGGATAACTTCGCACTTGTCCACATTATAGTGCATCTGCCATTTATCCGCCCAATCACCCAGTCTGTCCAAATCGCTCTGGAGCTTCCTGGTCTCCTCCTCTGAGCCCACCCCCCCTCCTAGTTTAGTGTCGTCTGCAAATTTGGAAATGCTGCATCCGACTCCCTGATCCAGGTCATTAATGTAAATTGTGAACAGCTGGGGACCCAGGACAGATCCCTGTGGTACCCCACTTGTTACTGCCTGCCATTCAGAAAATGAGCCGTTTATTCCAACTCTCTGTTTTCTATCTGACAGCCAGTTCTCTATCCACGTCAATACTTTCCCCTTTATACCATGAGCTTCAATTTTCCATGCTAATCTTTTATGTGGGACCTTATCGAAGGCCTTTTGGAAGTCCAGGTACACCACATCTACTGGCTCTCCCCCATCTATTTTACCAGTTACTCCCTCAAAAAATTCCAATAGATTAGTCAAGCACGATTTACCCTTTGTAAATCCATGTTGACTCTGTCCTATCCTGTCCCCATTTGCTAAGTGCTCCGCTATTTCATCCTTAATGATGGACTCCAGCATTTTGCCCACAACTGATGTAAGGCTTACAGGTCTGTAATTACCTGCTTTTTCCCTACCCCCCTTTTTGAATAGTGGGGTAACGTTAGCTACCCTCCAATCGATGGGCACTGTTCCCGAGTCTAATGAATTCTGAAAAATCATACTTAGTGCATCCGCGATCTCTAGGGCCACCTCCTTCAGCACCCTAGGATGCATGTTATCAGGCCCTGGGGATTTGTCCGCCTTCAAACCCTTTAGCTTCCTTAACCTGCCAGTCTGACACAGAAACTGCTGCATACCAGATGGTATCTGATTTTTTCCAGCGCTCACAAAATACCTATTAAGTTGCAGAATGCAACAGAACCTGGCTCTTTGGCAGTACAGCTGATCAGAAAAAAAGTATAATCGCGTTCCAGTGGATTATTCTTCTTATTTTGCGTGTCATTAAAATGCGTTACTCCAAGTCTTACCTGCCATCTCTGTCCCAGTCGTACACCTCTACCTTGATCGTCCTGTAATGATAAAAAGCAACTAATTAGTACCCTATGTCAAACTGGAGTTGAGTTAATTATTTAAGATGTTACAGTTAAAATACTTTGTAGAATTCTGTAAAAAGTGGCAGTCTGAACTGTGTGATTAGAATTATTATTATTTTTTTTTTACAGCCACTGAAACTGTGAACATTATGCTACATGAATCAGACTTTGAGGAATTGTTGGGGCCTAATTATAAAAGAAGCATATTCCAGTGATAACTGTTAACTCCTTTGAGTACTGCAGACAGGTTTACTTGTCTAAATGCTGAAAGGCCTTGGGGATAACTTGATCATCAGAGATTGGATGTGTTTTTACATACAAATAAATGTACAGCGTGATCAGGTTAGTCTTTAGAATATGGGTGCTCAATTGGTTGGAAAATCTGCCTTTAAAGCAGATGTTTAGCCAATTACAAAACATTCTTCATCCTACAATTTTAAAGGGGGTGCAAGAAGAGAGAGACCTGGGGGTGTTTGTGCACAAATCTTTGAAGGTGGCAGGACAGGTTAACAAAGCAGTTAATAAAGCAATAGCAAAATACTGCAGATTCTGGAAATCTGAAACAACAACAGAAAATGCTGGAAACACTCAGCAGGTCAGGCAGCATCCGTGGAGAGAGAAACAGAGTCAACGTTTCAGGTCTGTGACCCTTCGTCAGAACTGGAATAAGTTGGAGAAGTAACAGATATTTAAGCAAGTGTGGGGTAGGGAAAGGGGGGAGGGGAGGGTAGAACAAAAGGAAAGGTCTGTGGTCGGATGGAAGGCAGGAAAGATTAAGAGACAAAAGGGATGATGGTGCGAGGCAAAAGGAGATGTTAATGGGACAAGTTAAGAAACAACTTGTTAAGAAACAAAAGATGACTCTAGATAAGGTGTAAATGATAATTTTGCCTTGCACCATCATCACTTTTGTCTTTTAATCTCTCCTGTCTTCCAGTCTATCACATACCTTTTCTTTGTTCTACCCTCCCCTCCCCCCTTTCCCTGCCCCACACTTGCTTAAATATCTGTTACTTCTCCAACTTTTTCCAGTTTTGATGAAGGGTCATCGACCTAAAACGTTAACTCTGTTTCTCTCTCCTCGATGCTGCCTGACCTGCTGAGTGTTTCCAGCATTTTCTGTTGTTGTTTCAGTTAATAAAGCATATGGGATCCTGGGCTTTATAAATAGAGGCAAAGGGCTGGATTTTGTCAATGGGAAGCTGTTGGAGGCGGGACTGCTGCTTGCCGGCTTTCAATCTCGCCTCCATCAGCTTCTGGCCAACCAGCGGGATTTTCCCCTGATTGACCTTGTTAAGCCCGCCCAGCGGGCTCAGCAGGCCAATTAGGGGGAAGTCACTGACAGAGCATGTCAACGTCTGACATGCCATCTGTTAAGATTTCTTGAAAGAAGAAATGTCAGCGTTTGACAGCTCTGTGAAGCTGTCAAACATTGACATTCTGTGTAGTTTGATGAGACTTTTTGTTCAGGACTCATCAAACCTTTCAACTTTGCAGAAATCACCTGGCTGTTGATTCGGAGGATCTAACAGCCGATCTGTGAAATCTAAAATGAAGATGGCGGGACTCTGGATCCACAGCGGCTGAAGGCTGTAGGCAGAAACAAAGGTAAGTGAACATTTTATAACACTTTCCACTCACCTTACATACTTACCACTCCACACTTGCACCCATCACTCACCTCTACATCACACTTTCAGACCCCTCTGACCCCCGCAAACCTCCTTCTCGTCTCCTGCACCCTGGCGGGGTTCTCCGAGGTCAGGAAGCCTGCACTTCGGAGCTAAAAATAGGGATAATCCTTTCTTCTGCCTGTTAACTACCTGTTAACAGGAAGTTAATAGGATTTAATCCTTTTCCTGCCTTGAGGAGACGGGACCCGGGGCAGGATGGCTTCCCACCTCCTGGCAAAAGGGCACGGAGGCGGGTTGAGAGCGGGTTTGCCAGCTGCCCCCAAATCCTGCAACTTTACCGGCAGTCCCGCCTCCATACCCACCTCCTCAGGGCTGAGAAAATCCAGCCCATAGAGTACAATAGCCAAGAGGTTATGCTAAATCTATATAAAACATTAGTTCAGCCCCAGCTGGAGTATTGCGTCCAATTCTGGGCACCACACTTTAGGAAGAACATGAAGGCTTTGGAGAGGGTACAGAAGAGATTTACTAGAATGGTTCCAGGGATGAGGGATGACAGTTAAGTGGAGAGACTGGAGAAGCTGGGGTTATTCTCCTTAGAGCAGAGAAGGCTAAGAGGAGATTTGATAGAGGTGTTTAAAATCATGAAGGCTTTAGATAGACTAAATAAATGGCTGAAGGGTTGATAACCAGAGGGCACAGATTTAAGGTGATGGTCACGGAACCAGAGGCGACATGAGGAAAACTTTTTTAAGCAACGAGTGGTTAGGATTTGGAACGCTCTGCCTGATAGGGCGGTGGATATAGAATCAATAGTAGCCTTCAAAAGGGAATTGGATAAATACTTGAAGACGAAAAAATTGCAGTGATATGGGGAAAGAGCGAGGGAGTGGGGACTGACTGGATTGCTCTTCGAAAGAGCTGGCGCAGACTCGGTGGGCCGAATGGCCTCCCTCTGTGCTGTACTATTCTAAGATTCTATGATTAAAACCTCTTTTTTTTAAAATAAATGGACATGCAAGCAAGAAAGCAGAGACTAAAGTCAAGTGAAGTTTTTAAACTTAACAAACGAGGAAGAAACGTTTAGAACAGCAGAACAGACGCCGGGATTTTTGCCGAGGTTTTCCCGACCGGCCACCATGACTTCGGCGGAAGGCAGAAGCCCCGATTTACACGGAGTGTCCAGAGACTTTCTGCTGAGCCTCTGCTGGAGTTATGGCAGGTGATCAGGAGAGCCTCAGAGGAATTTCCTGGAAAGACTATATTAGTTAGAAAAAAAGGAGTTAAATTAAAATGAAAATATGTGCTGAGACAACAGAGAGGAGAATAGGGAAAAATGCTGAAAGCACAGTTGAATTGTTTACACTTTTTTCTTGTATGTAAAATGGTGTTGAAGCTGGGGTTGTTCTCCTTAGAGCAGAGAAGGCTGAGTTGAAGGGGTTGTCTTATGAGGAAAGGTTGGGCCTATACTCATTGGAATTTAGAAGAATGAGAGGTGATCTTATTGAAACATATAAGATTCTGATGGGGCTCGACAGGGTAGATGCAGGGAGGATGTTTCCCCTCATGGGGGAATCTAGAACTAGGGGGCATAGTTTCAGAGTAAGGGGTCGCCCATTTAAAACGATGAGGAGGAATTTCTTCTCTCAGAGGGTCGTGAATCTTTGGAATTCTCTTCCCTAGAGAGCTGTGGAGTCTGAGTCTTTGAATATATTCAAGGCGGAAATAGGCAGATATTTGAGCTACAGGGGAGTCAAGGGTTATGGGGAGCGGGCGGGAAAGTGGCGTTGAGGCCAAGATCAGATCAGATCATATTGAATGCAGGCTCGAGGGGCCGAAAGGCCTACTCCTGCTCCTATTTCCGATGTTCTTATGTGTTTAATTTAGTATTTTGAAGTTATTATAGCAATAAAACTATTCCTGATGATTTATTACTGAAATTATGCAGTGAGATACTAGTTTACAAATGCTTAATATGCCCATCTAATATTCTTCTCTCTGTTATTTTAATAGAGTTTGCATTTCAGAACATCTGAAATAAAAATAAATATGGGGGACAATAGAAGTGAAGTTCAACTTTGGCGGGGATATTAAACAGGCGGAAGTGAATTGGGCGCACGTTATACACCTCGCCTTAATCGGGCGGGGTGTGGAATAGTCAGCTGATTTGTTAACACCCGTTTTGTGCCCTGGTTAGTGTTGGATTTCACCCCCAAGAACTTTAGATGAAGGCATTAAGCACCAGTATGCCTATATTCCTCTGCGTAACTGCATGGTTCTGATATTTTTTGCAGCATCACAGGGTGTGAGCTGAAACAATGTAAAACTGATTATCCCAGAGTGAGGGACAGGAGTTTTCTGAAACTTTCATTAGCTTAAGTGATAAATACCACAACGCTCCCATTTTCACTTTGTGTTGAATAGTGTGATTATATACAATATATATCAGCCACACAACCAACACATTCATTACACACTGTCAGACTGTAGGAGGCTTAATTATGGGTGCACCGGGGAAGCAGATTTTCGCACAGCAGTGGTGGGAGTGAGGGGTGGGAGTGTAGTGGGAGTGCAGCAACTATGATATTTATATGAATGCCAAGTGGACAAAATTATTTCATAAATTCTATCACCTTTAATCATTACGACATGATGAGGTAGAATTTTCGCTTTGGGTGCAATCGGCGATCCGGGCGCATATTGCGCCCAAAAATGCGCTAGTTTTCAGAAGTGTTTTATTTTTGCTCAAGTTTCTGCTAAAATTCATTTGCATATCGGCAACTGTAAAATCTTCCATGACCCAGTGCAATCAGGCAGCGTTTTGGAATGTATTTTTAAAAAAAAAATGTGCATTCAAAATATTCCTTGATATATTTAAGAGTGGTAACCTGGTGCAGTTTTATTAATTCAGCCGAAAATGTAGTTAGTCAAAGGGCTGGATTTTCATTGACCCGTGGAGGCGGGTTTGGAGGCGTGTGGGGGGTTAAAATTGCAAAAACTGGCGGGTGGGCACAAGCCCGCCTCCATCCCGCCTCCACGCAATTTTCGTTAAATCGTGTCTGCTGGTCCCGACTCCGTCCCGCCTTTAAGAGGCGGGATAGGCTGTTAAGGCCCTTAACAAGCATTAAATTGGCTCTATGATGCCATTTTGAAAGGCCTTTGTGATTTTAACCCTTGATCTACGTGAAGCACGCCTGTTCTGAACCACGATTGTGAAACCTGGCGGGAGCACATTTGGATAGCTGACTATCAGCTGCAGGTCCACTATTACAACGGAGATGTGATGAAGGTAGTAGTAGGTCTGAAAGTCGCCTCTGATGCTGCTGCACTGAAGGGCTTCAGAGACTGCCTGGCCTTTGCTGTGAGAGGACCTGGATGGAAAAAAAAAATCATTCTCTCTCTCTCTCTCCTTAGAGCTGCTGCTCATTTTGCATCCAGGTCCTCTCACAGCAAAGGCCAGACAGTCTCTGACCTGCAATGCAGCAGCAATGATGACATCATCAGAGGCGACTTTCAGACTGAAAACACTAATTGGTTCATGGGTTCCCACATACTGGAACTCAATTGCCCAATTAGGTGAAAATTGCATCAATCTCCCACATCCAATTGCAGTTGGGTGGATAACACAAAAAGTGGATGACATGATCCTAACCCGCCCCAGTATCAAAATCCAGCCCAGAGTGTCTAGTCCACCTCCTGTGAGTAACCCGATTTTGAATAACTGAAAATGATTTAAGAAAAAACTATACTGAACCATTTACTAGTTTCATTGGTGTACAGTAGGCAGTTTCTTAGTAAATTAAATGTTTTTTTTATATTTAAAACGTGCCTATCAGTGTCCTTCCGCCTAAAAAAAAGGCTGAATTTGAAGAGAATTTTCGAAGTTCTGCAAATGGGAGCAATTAGTGGAAACTCGCCATGGCGATAAATTCGATTGGGGGGGCGTGGCCAGTTTTGTGGGCGGGGCCGACTTTAGCGCGATGCTTTTTTAAACCAGAGCAAAAAGATCGCGGAAACTCGTTTTGCGCCGGACGTAACTTGCGCTTGAAATTCCCCGATCTTCTGCATTGCTTTAGGCGATTTGGGGTGAATTGTGCTGAAAAAACCCAGTGCAACCTAACGGAAACTCCCCGCCAATATGCAAATTCAATTTTTTTGAGGGGTAGATACATGGATGGCAAGAAGGCCAATAAAATGTATTTGTAAGAAAATTGAAAAAGTTGCGGAAGGATGTGCGCGTGATAATAGATTGCAGAGCGAAACTTCTACTTCCATTCAATTGTCTCTGTGCACCTGGGCTGTCAATCGTTTCTGAAGAAACACTGTGCAGGAGTATTGCCAATTTATTCTTTCCACATGACTGGCAATTTCACTACTCAGAGAATTGTTGGTGTACAAGGAATAATCATGAATCAAAAATGATAATTTAGACATGCAAAATGACATTTGATATCAGTAGTCATCTGTATTATTCCAGAATTCATTATTAATGCACTTCACAATAATACTATAGAGGAAACTAAACAGGATGGCACATCAATGTGCTTGCGAAAATTCTCATCCTGATGTTTGAATGACTCCATAGTCTCACCATCTCCGTAACCTCTCTTTCTAGCCCCCCACACCACCAGCCCCTCCAAAATTCACCATTCCTCTGACTCGAGCCTCATGTGCATTCTCCCTTTGGTGGCTGTGCCTTCAGCCACCTCTGCCCCATGCTCTGGAATTCCCTTGCTAAACCCCTTTAAGACCCTCCTTAAAGCCCCCTCTCTTTGAGCAGGCTTTTGCTCAATACTCCAAATTTCTTCTTTGAATTCTTTTGGTGTCAATTTATTCTTTAAACTTCTGTGATGCACTATGGGGTGTTTTTCTACGTTAAATGCTCTGTAGAAACGCAAGTTGTTGTTGAAGTGTAGCGACTGCTGTTATGTACGCAGCTACACAGCAAGGGTTCGTAAACAACAAATGAGATAAATTGACTAGTCAATGGTTGCGGGATGAACTTTAGCCAGGTCACCAGGAGAGCTCCATGCTCTTCCTTGAATAGTGCCATGGGCTCTTTTATGTCCATCAAACAGACAGGCAAGGCCTCAGCTGAATGCTCACCTGAATGCCAGCAACTCCAATAATGCAACATTCCCTCAGCACCGTACTGAAACAGTAGCCCCGCGAAGGAGCAGGTGCTGACGCCAGAGGAGAAGCAGAACTTATCGGCTTCCATCAAGAACCCTCTGTACTTTGGAAAATGCAACTGCAGCCAGACCGCAACCTTTTGTCCATCAGCAGAAAAGGAGATGAAATAGCTGGCTAGACATCTGTGGGTTGCACATTAACGGGTAGTGCAGATGACACCTGAGCTACACCTCATTGTCTTAGCTGTACTCTGCTGTGTCTTTGATGTAATGCCTCCCTGACGGATTGTATCTCTGCAGACACATTGTTTTCTGTCTATATATACTTTGTAACCGATTTGTATTCCCTCACTGTACCTGACGAAGGAGCAGCGCTCCGAAAGCTCGTAATTTCAAATAAAACTGTTGGACTATAACCTGGTGTTGTGCGACTTCTCATTTTTGTCCACCCCAGTCCAACACCGGCATCTCCGCATCAAGACTGAAAGGAGGCAGAGCCAGCAACAGCCAAGTGCGCTGGTAACATTGCCTGCCATTTACAGTGCCAACGCTATGGTGCAGGGTGGCTGCAGGTGTCCTTGCTGCAGATGACACAGCTCAGCAGCAGCAGACTCCCTGCTGAATGACAGCATATGAAGTCCGTTCCCCATTGTCGTTACCAAGTAGGGCTGCCAGGGTCTGCAGATTGGGTTGGAGACAATGGGCTGGATTTTGATACTGGGGCGGGTTGGGTCGTGAGAGAGAGAGAGAATGAATTTGTTTTTTGCTCCACCACTCCCAGATGCCCAGCCAGCCACTCACTGATACTCAGCGCAGCCACTGATAGTCAGCTATCCACATGTGCTCCCGCCAGGTTTCACAATCGTGGTTCAGAACAGGCGTGCTTCACGTAGAACAAGGGTTAAAATCACAAAGGCCTTTCAAAATGGCATTATAGAGCCAATTTAGTGCTTGTTAAGGGCCTTAACAGCCTATCCCATCTCTTAAAGGCGGGACGCAGGCGGGACCAGCAGACACGATTTCATCAAAATTGCATGGAGGCGGACTTGTGCCCGCCCGCCACTTTTCGCAATTTTAACCCCCCACACGCCTCCAAACCCGCCTCCACGGGTCAATGAAAATCCAGCCCATTGTGCAGGGTGCATTCAATTCAGCTGTCGCGATCTCCCTATCATGCCTTCTTACATCTTGTAATATTTAAGCATGAAATTCTGTGTTTGGGGTGCTCCCAGCAGCAATAAGGTAACTGTTACTTGCCAAGGGGCACTGCACATAGTGTAGCTGCCAGCTGATGTCATGGGGCACCATGAGATGGTATGGAAGGTGGTATTGTGGGAAATACTTTGCAGATGCTGTCTTATTTTTTTTTAAGGATCTTCCTGTTCTGTAGAAATCTTGCAAAAGTTTAAAAGTTCACACACTAAAGAGCTGCAAAATAAGTTATTAAATTTAATCACTAAATGTCATTTGCAAAATAAAAAAAATTACGGCAGTCTCAATTACACCAGTGGTAGATATCAACTCTCATATGATTAAAGTATAAAAAGGTAAATGCATCATAGGCCTGTAATTTGATATTCATCAGCAATTAAAACATTAAGAGTTTTTGAAAATTGGTTGGCTATTACTAATTGCTATACACGGAAAAATCGCATTGCTCTGAGCTATTACCATACAGTGACTGTGTAAACCCAGCAGTTTTTCATCAGTAGCACAGCAACAATGCCTTTCCAAATACACTTCAACTAGTGCTGGGTTATGATCCATCACAGTCCACCCCAACTAGGCTGGCTTGTGTTTTAATGTGCACAGTTCTTTAAGGTTGTGCCAAATAATGACTTCTTTTTCTGCCGTATTTGTGGAGAATGAAAACCTAATGAGCCTAAAATCCATGCAGCACAGAGTAGATAATCTGGATTTTCAAAGCAAAGAGTCATTCTGCACACGTACTCAGTTATCCTAGTAACACTGGAGCTATCATCAAGCTTCTGTACTTACATCAGAAATCCATTAAGTTAGCACTGAGACTCGTAAGGCTTTCCACTTTAAACAAATGCATTTAAAATTACCTTCTGGCAATATCACAACAAAGGAGGGCGAGGAGGGCTAGATGGCGTCCGTCCCCCCCTGCGGGTACAGGACATCCCTACTGCTCTGGATCTCCTCCACCAGGACCTCCAGTGCCGCGTCTGAGAACCTGTGCGCCCTCTCACTCGGTTCCCTGAGCCATCCTGCAACGTGTCGCTGTGCACTCCACACCTTCAGTGGAAGTGGGTGTGAGCAGCCCACAATATACTGTGCCACAAAAATTGCGTCTAATCTGCACTTGAGTACTAAACCTGCAGATGTCTGGTTTAGCGCCTCCAGGCTAGTTCAATGATGGTAATCAGCAATTAGGACCAAAATTGTGTGCTAAAACCAGACTTTCAAACAGGCATGTCTTATTAGCACTGCACCCATTTAGCACCTGTTTTCACCCTTTGGCCAAAATAACCCCCCCATTCTGTCTGAATCAGCACCTTTTAACTCTTTATGACAACAGTTTAAATTGGTAACCCAAATAAAGCAAATGTAATAAATGGCTTATCCGTAGATTGCTTTTCACGTATAAAAATTGATGCTGTGTTTATATAACAGCCTTAAGCGGCAGCTTCATTTTCAGTAGTAGTGCTGGTACAGGCGAGCAGTGCAGTTTTCACAATACTGGCCTGTGCAGACCCTCCCCGGTAACAAGCGACGTTTGATCCAGAACAAGAAAACTGCTTCTAGTTTGCGCATTATAAAAGGTGCTATAAATGTTAGAGTGTGTACTTTTCTTCCCTTTAATAACTATTTATGTTCACATTATCTCCTTCAGCTCAGCAAACAGGGCTGTCAATATCCAGGATTTTACAGTAACCACTGCTAATGGGGTTTATGGGCAGTAGACTGTCAGTTTTTGCTGCTCTGTTCCCTCTCAAGCCAAGATGAACTGCTCTGTTCTCCTGGCAGCTTGGCTGAAAACTGCCGACACTCATTATACCCATGACAAGCAGGTTAATGTATTTGGCAGCTCTGGGTCTCAAATAAATGACCAACCTTCCTGGGTTAGATGAAGCCAGTCAAGCAATTATTAGGTTCCTTTCCAGGTGCTGTGTGCATTTTCTAATTTTACTCAGCTCCAAAAAGAGAGGTGACAACAGAGAAAGTGGGGTAGAAATTAATCTGCGATCGGGCCTAGACTCCACGCCATGGAGGCAGCGCGCGCCCGAGGCAAGATTGATAGAAATTGGTCCTCAGGCCTTATCTACGCATTTGAGGCAAGCTGCCAGAGCTGGTTGCGTCTACACAGGCAGCTTGCCTGAAGGGAGATGGCAATTTTTGGGCTGCCTGCCTCACCGGCAGTGGCCCTCAGGTAAGTCCTGGGGGAGTGGAGGGGGGGGGGGTTAGAGTGAAGGGGGGGAAGCATGGGGCAATCGTGACTCCTATGGAGTCAGGGGAGCACTCCTCCTCCTTATGGCTGCATAGGAAGATTTTTTTTAAATTCAAAAACGTAACTTTGGTTGGCGGTCGTGGGGGCCGCTGAAGAACCCACAGCAGGACAGGCCCGACACCTGCCCGGCTTATGAGGTGCCCAATTTGTCAAAGGGGTTCTTTAACAGGCATTAGGCCCCTAACTTACATATTCAAGGCTTCCGATCGGAACTCCTAAAAAATGGGCCTCCACGAATTTGGCAGTGGAGCCAACACCTGCGCAGATTGGGTGCAGGCCATCCCACTGCTAAATTGGTATCCTGTTTGCCCATTTTAGGTCTGAAAAATGAGCGCAACACATACGAATTTCTACACTTGTGTGCCTATTGTCTGCAAAATGAAAAAGAATTCAAATAAAAATCCAATACTGAGACAAATAATTACAACATACAGCATGCTATGGCCTTCATGTTGGATCTAGATTATTTTAAGGTTTTTGCCTTCAGCTTTGAAAATTCATTTTGCTCAAAGGCATACCTGCATTTTGTTTATAAACCGATGAAATGGTGGCATGGGGAGGAGAGAAGATGAAACATGGCGGCCTGTAATTTGCAGTCAGCGGCGAAGCAAAGGCGTTCGCCGCTGGCCTCGAAGAAAGCTGCCCCTCTCGCGATCTCTGTGGCGAGAAGGTTGGCTTTTTCGACGTTCATTTGAGATCGGTGCAATATAGTGGGGAATTCCTAGTGCTGGAACGTCAACAAGCTGTCTAAGCAGCCAATCACAATGCAGAATTCGCACAGACAGGGAACCAGAAAGTGAACAAGTTGCTTTTATTCTGACTTTTTAAAAATGTTACCGAGAGCAAAACAAAAGATTGGGGCTCTCACACGGGGAAAAGGTAAGCCTGGAATAAATATGAACAAACTTTTAAAAAATGTAATTTTTTTTTTAAGTTTCTTAAAAATTTTAATTGTTATTATAGTGGATAAATTTGACACTCCACAAAATTAAAATTTGTTTTTTAGGGCCACAACGTTTGTTCAGCAATCAATACGCTGTTAAAACCCCAGTTACACAGAATCCAACAAGGTCTAAATTTAACAAAAGCAAAATACTGCGGATGCTGGAAATCTGAAATAAAAACAGAAAATGCTGGAAATGCTCAGCAGGTCAGGCAGCATCTGTAGAGAGAGAAACAGAGTTAACGTTTCAGGTCGATGACCCTTCGTCAGAACTGGAAAATGTTAGAGATGTAACAGGTTTTAAGCAAGTGCAGGGGTAGGGAAAGGAGGGAGGGGAGGAAAGAACAAAAGGGAAGGTCTGTGATCGGATGGAAGGCAGGAGAGATTAAAAGACAAAAGGGATGATGGTGCAAGGCAAAAGGAGATGGTAATGGGACAAGTTAAGAAACAAAAGATGACTCTAGATGAAGTGTAAATGGGAATGGCAGAATCATCAACAGCTGCCATGTGAGAGAGAAAAAAAATTGGGCCCGAGGTTATGGTCTGAAATTGTTGAACTTGATGTTGAGTCCAGAAGGCTGTAAAGTGCCTAATCGAAAGATGAGGTGCTGTTCCTCGAGCTTACGTTGAGCTTCATTGGAACAGTGTAAGAGGCCGAGGACGGAGAGGTCAGAGTGGGAGTGGAGCGGAAAATTAAAGTGACAGGCGACCGGAAGCTCGGGGTCCCCCTTACGGACTGAACGGAGGTGTTCCGCAAAGCGGTCGCCCAATCTGCGTTTGGTCTCCCCAAACGCAGATTGGGTGACCACTAAATTTTAATGGGGTATTTAAAAGTGATAATACCGCAGAAAAGCCTAAGTTTTCATCAGTTTCACTGATTTCTCCGATTACACTGATTGCCGGCTAGTGAAGCCAGTGTCGGAGCAGTGAATGACTCACCGCATCATCAGGATTTCCGCGTTGGGATGCACATGCGCTAAATCCTGAAGTTGCGGTCAGTTTCAAAGGGGTAATAACCTGTTCGTTCGCTGTTATGATCCACCACAAATTCCGGGCCGGTGTTCTATGCAAGGAAACATTGAATTTCATTATCACCTTGTCAATCAAGAGCAGCAGACAGTCATACTGGAGGTACAGGTACAGACTTGTGTCAGGTGAAAGGAGTCACTGTACTCAACATCAGGCACTGATTTGATTTATGGTGCTGAGCAGAATGGGAGAAATAGGGCAAGGTATGAAAGGCTGCTATGACTGATGCTGAAGACACAGGGGTGGCGGCGAGTGGGTGGAGGAGTCGGAATAGTGATGGGTACATATTGGATCATCGCGAAGGGCAAAGGGATAAAATGGAGAAAAACAGGACAGCATGCAAAGTAAATTCACAACAACTGGTGTGATTAGGTTGCAGATGGAAGTCCACACCAACAATATGAAAACAATCCCAGAGAAGAAATATCCAATGTTTGAAGTGATCCACGTTACACAAATCCTAAGTGTGAGATTTTCAGTCATGAGGAATATACCTGAAGCATCATTTCATTCCTAAAACAAACATGGTTAAAAGTGAAAAGTTTTATCTGTAATATGATCCACAGGGAATGATGGGCAAAATGATGTAAATGTAGACTTCTCTTTCTTATTCAGTGCAGAGAAGGGTCACGAGGCTAATCCTTGTGTCAGAGGACTGAGTTATCAGTAAAGGTTAGAAAACGTGGCCTTGAAAGGAGGTGAATGAGAGGGAAGCTTCGAGATACTATATGGAATAGAAAAGTTTAATCCTGAACATTATTTCAAATTAAACCATGATTGCAGGACAAAGGGGCATAGGTACAAGATGGTAAAATAGAAGTTCAGGACTGATGTCAGGAAATACACCTGTAAGTATATACAGACACAAAGGGCTAGATTTTGTCAGCCCCGAGGAGGCGGGTATGGAGGCGGGACTGCCGGTAAAGTTGCAGAATTTGGGGGCAGGTGGCAAACCCACCCCCATCCCGCCTCCGTGCCCTCTTACCAGGAGGCGGGAAGCCGTCCTGCCCCGGGTTCCGTCTCCTCGAGGCGGGAAAGGGATTAAAGCCTATTAACTGCCTGTTAACAGGTAGTTAACAGGCAGAAAATAGGATTATCCCCATTTTTCGTTTCGATGTGCAGGCTTCCTGACCTTGGGGAACCCCGCCAGGGTGCAGGAGCCGAGTAGGAGGTCTGCGGGGGTCGGAGGGGTCTGAAAGTGCAATGTAGAGGTGAGTGATGGGTGCAAGTGTGGAGTGGCAAGTATGTAAGGTGAGTGTTAAGTGTTATAAAATGTTCACTTACCTTTGTTTCTGTCTACAGCCTTCAGCCGCTGTGGAGCCGGAGTCCCGACATCTTCATTGTAGATTTCACAGGCTGGCTGTTGCATCCTCCGATCCAACAGCCAGGTGATTTCTGCAAAGTTGAAAGGCTTGATGAGTCCTGAACACAAGGACTCATCAAACTACACAGAATGTCAGTGTTTGACAGCTTCACAGAGCTGTCAAACGCTGACATTACTACTTTCAAAAAATCTTGACAGATGGCACGTCAGACATTGACGTGCTCTGTCAGTGACTTCCCCCTAATTGGCCTGCTGTGCCCGCCGGGCGGGCTTAACAAAGTCAATCAGGGGGAAATCCCACTGGTTGGCCAGAAGCTGATGGAGGCGGGATTGAAAACCGGCAAGCAGCAGTCCCGCCTCCAAAAGCTTCCATTGACAAAAATCCAGCCCATAATTTTTAATTTTGGTATATATTAAAATGCTTTGCCAGGCCAAAAGGTTTTTCAAAATGAAATAAAGTTGGTGAATGTAACAGACTGTCTTCCACTAATAAGTGGACATGGAATGTGCTTTGATGTGTTTTACTAAAAGGCAGCAAACATTAGTTGAGCAAATGCGCTTTTAAGAGAAACTGTTGAATCGAAGCTGTTTTGTGATGGAGACATTTCAAGAGCTGTGTGTCAGATAGCAGATACTGACAGAACAAATGGTTGTGACTGCGGGGGTAGTCATAGACAGCAGAGATAAACAAACCCCCTTAGATTTGCAGACTTTGGGCTCGATTTTGCCATTGGGGGCGGGCTGGGACGTGTCAGGTGGTTTTCGTGTCAGGACCCCGACTCCGATGTGAAGTGGGAAAAAAGTGCGATTTTCCCCTAATTGGGCACTTGATTTCCAGCGTGTGGGAACCCCTGGTCCAATTAGTCTTTCCATTCTGAAAGTCGCCTCCGATGACGTCATCAGTGCTGCTGGATTTAAGGCCTGCAAGCAGCCTTGCTTCTTCTGGAGACTGGAAACTTTATGCCCATTGTTGTGATCGCTTCATTCAGCAAATATGTCTAGCAGTAGGCCAAAGTGTGCTCCACGGTTCGATGACGCCGCCCTGCAAGCTCTGGTGGAGGGAGCAAGATCAAATAAGGAGGTGCTCTTCCCTTCCTCAGGGAGGAAAAAGCCTCCCCAGCAGACTAAAGCTGTGTGGATGCAAGTGGCCCAGGAGGTCAACTCAATGTCTGTGTGCCGCAGAACCTGGCTGCAGAGCAGGAAGAGGTTTCATGACCTTCTCCGCACAGGAAAAGTGAGTATGACTTTCCCATCATCCTCAATCTGACCCCCATCGCCTCTCCTCACCAGCACTCAGCTTTGCCAACCTCTTCCTCCACATCCCATTTGACACTGACATCCCTGCACCCTTACCCATTCCCTCTCTCTGTATGTTCACATTCACTTAACTATTCGACTATGCAGCCCTCACACTCCCTATTGCTGTTATGCTATGACAACAACTTACAACACACAGAGAGGGCCCTTGGTCTTGGCACCTCACTCCATCTTTGTCTCCTTCTAAGCATCTATGCTATGGAATCTCTACACTCACTCCTTCATTTTCACTCAAATTCCACTTGTGTCCCTCATTACAGGAAAAGAGAGCCCACAATAAGAGGGAGAGGGTGAGGACAGGAGGAGGGCCACCCTCAGTAGCCCAGCTCACCACTGCGGAGGAGGCGGCCCTGGAGATTGTGGGAGTGGAGGAGGATGCGCAAGTGGGGGACGGACAGACGGGTGCATCACAGCAAGCTGGTGACAGAATAGCTTTGCTTCTCTCTCATTGACATTGCATGAGTAACTGATAATGATTCTGAAGGTCTAACAGATTGACTTATGATCATCTGCACAATTCAATGTGCATGCAAACTTTACCTCACATCTCCAACTCTTTCCTTTACTCCCCCACAGGACCATCGACAGCCCCCGTCCCCACTGTCCAAGAGGAAGAGCCTGAGCTTCAAGACTCCTCAGAGGAAGCTGCAACCTTTGAAGGTGTAGCATCAGCAGAATTCAGCGCACCCAGCACCAGTGCAGACACTCACACCTCGGTGGGAACTGCGCGAGATAGTGTTGTGTTGTCACCTGGTGTATCACAGCTCACAAGTGAGCATCAGCAGATGGTGGAGACAGGGACAGCAGTGGAGAGTCCTCATCGGAGGGCGCAGGACTCTGCCAACTCAGCTCGGCTGCATGTCAACCCTGTGCCTCCAGGTCCATCCAGAAGAAGAGCGGTGCTGGAACTCCAGGAACAGGTGCAGGAGTCTCTGGCAGGTTTAGTCTCCAGGGTCGCTGTGAGTGTGGAGCGAATGGAGGAGTCCATCGCTAACATGAGCAGAGCCTTTGTGGAGGCGTTGGCGCATGAATGCATCACCATGAAAAGGATGGCAATCTCCGTGGAAAGGATGGCTACCGTAGAGGAGAGGATGGCTACGGCCATGGAGGAGCTTAGTCGCCAGGGTCGTGAAAACCTGGTCATTGTTCAGAATAAACTGACATCTCTTGAGGAGCGATGGTCAGCTATTGAGCAGAGAAACCAGACCTTCATGGAAGTCCTCTGGAGTAGGACTTCCAGCGCAGAAACGGGTCCTCATGGCCCCCCTGAAGTGCAGAAAGGGGCTGTCCAGCCACTTGCTAGGTCTGAAGTGGGGCTGACCCATGAGAGGGATGTTGGTGGCAGACAACAAGGAAGTGGGGGCTCCTCTCCAAGCACTCACACGACCTTGCCACTGCAGAGCCCTCGGTCAGAGCCCCACCAGAGTCCCCACCCAACTGAGATCGGCGTCTCAACCCCTGCACAGCCGCAGGAGCAGCAGACTGTTGCCGAGCCCTCACAGGTTCGCAACCCCAGAGAACGCCCGCCAAAGGAGTCGAGACAGGAGCAGCAAGAAAGTGAGCAAGGGGCCTCCACATCTGCTGAAGCCACAGGGGAAGCACCACATGGGCACACGTAAGAGGAAGATAATGCACAAGTAGTCACAAGGGTAGTCACTTGGGTGTAATGTTGTGTTTAATTTTGAAAAGCCGTCAGTTGCTTATTGTCATATAAAATTCTGATGGCAAACTGTTGCAGTTGTGGCGTGTGTCATTTTGCTAATGGGACTTCCATATTGAGGGCTTAGGGCAACTTGCAATTGTCAGTATGGTGGTCAGAGTGATAGGAATCCGCAGGATCTTGGCCATTGTTGATGGTCTGATAAGAAGGTGCGAGGCAAAAGTGTTTGATTGTGCAGGCTAAGCAAATCTGGCCAAGATGAGTGCGTCCCTTGCATCCCGGGCAGCAATGTGGTCGCGCGCTGGCGCCTTCTGGCCTGTGCAGCTTCAGGTGGGTGAGCAGCAGCTTGGCGCTCCTGTTGTTGCTGCTGCTGTTGGTGGTGCTGTTGTTCATGGTTCTGCTGCTGCCATGGCTGGTCTTCGTCCGAATCTGATGTCCAGGAGGAAAGGAAATAAATGGTTCCCATGCTTCTGGTATATGCCTCAGTTCAGGAAGCGCTCAGTCAAGGTGACGAGAGGGGTTTCCCAGGAGGTCACACTGGAGATGGGTGTCAGGCTCCAAACTTCCACAACAATGGGTATGCCTGCTAAAAGTTCCCCCAGACCCGAGACAACAAAGTTCTGCCACCTGCAAATGATGATTGGTGAAAACTCCGTTTTAATGGTGGAGCTGCTGCTGTTAGTAAGCAGTCCACTTATGAGGCCACCAGGATTCACTGGCGTGTTCCAGAGGAGACGTGCAGGACGTGGGAAAAGTGGGAAAATCAGAAAGGCCTCTCAAAATGGGATTATAGAGGCACTTAACTGGTTGTTAAGGGCCTTAAGGGCCTATCCCGCCTCTTGGAGGCGGGATGGAAATGGGGTCAGAAAACACGCATTTGGGAAAATTGCTCGGAGGCGGGATCGGGCCCGCCTGCCATCTTTTGTGATTTTACCACTTCACACGCCTCCAATTCCGCCTCCTCGGGCCTGGCAAAATCCAGCCCTTCGTGTCTACAACGAACAAGCCACAGGGTTGTGGAACGACTTTTGGTGGCTAAAGGGGAGGAGTCAAACCTTGGGATTTTTGAAATACAGGACACAACGTAACACGTGAAATGGATTACTGCTACTTCTGGAATCTTTTATGAGTGAATGAACAATTTGGGGCTTTGGCTTTGATAAAGGCAGCTAACAGGTAACCACACAGGATGTGTGAGTGTGAAAGTTTGACAGCTCAAACAACGCAGGTCGAACATTAAAAGGACACCTCTCGCACTCTCTGAATGATTGATTTACTGAGAAAGGCAAGGAAAACTGTATAAAAGACAGTGACTAAAAAATATCAGCTCTGCAGTCGGAAGGAAGTGGCCTACAATCAATGGATACTGGACTGATCATCGGCGGGTGGTTGTATGTACGATTTCCTGTAATATTATTGGTGGACTGCTCGAATAGTGGTTGGGGTTTTGAATCTGTCTTCGGAACAATAAAAGGTTAAAGGCAGAACCCGTGTGTCTGGTGTAATTTCTCATAAGTCTCAAGTCCGAACTCTATAACCTGTTGGACGGGGCGAGGGGTAATTCCGCACGTCCTACACATCTTCGCGCAAAGAGTGATCTGTACCTGGGATGGTCATCTGGGGAGGGTAGTGGAGGCAAAATCTATGGAGTCATTCAACAGGTGGTTAAATGCTGCAATGTCAGGGATCATAGGTTTCTATGGAACTGTACCTATCATTGTGATCTTTTCACTGCCTTTCTCTGGCCTCCCTTTTTCACTATTTCTCATTCTCTCTTCTGGCTCTAGGGTTTGCAAATGTTTTTCTCTTACTGGACAGTGAGAGCAAGCAAGACATATATTTTTACATGAAGAAACCAAAGTGAAGGGCCAAGACCTGGATGATCGGCATGGTTACTTGCATATTGTTAACTGAACACTAGATGGGAGTAAGCACATTGTAGCAATTACACTCCAATGTATTCTCTTGTATTACTTTATTATTCTTTGATGGAATATTCTCGGGGGTCTGCAAACAAAAGCAGCTAGTTACTAGCACATCAATTTGCGTGTTTATTCAGACATAACATCGAACACCAACAAGGTTGAAATAGGTAAAAGAGAAGGCAAGTTAAAATCAGAAAATTCACAGGCAATATTGCTTTTTGATTCTTTAGTGTTAAGTTCTCTAGAGGAAGTCCACAACTGTATTCATATACAAATTGGCCATCTGACCTGGCTCTAGGGGTAAAAGACTAATCAAAACAGCTGGGACCTGGTGTCCTCTGAAGTTTCCCTCAGGTAGCTATTGTTCATCTACACAAAGGGCTGGATTTTGATACTGGGGCGGGTTGGGGTCATGTCATCCACTTTTCGTGTTATCCACCCGACTGCAATTGGATGTGGGAGATTGATGCCATTTTCACCTAATTAGGCAATTGAGTTCCAGCATGTGGGAACCCATGAACCAATTAGTGTTTTCAGTCTGAAAGTCGCCTCTGATGATGTCATCATTGCTGCTGCATTGAAGGTCTTCAGAGACTGCCTGGCCTTTGCTATGAGAGGACCTGGATGCAAAATGAGCAGCAGCCCTAAGTCTGCTCCCAGATAATTTTACACCACCACCACCACCACAGAGAGAGAGAGAGAGAGAGATGTGCTCCCGCCAGGTTTCACAATCGTGGTTCAGAACAGGCGTGCTTCACGTAGAACAAGGGTTAAAATCACAAAGGCCTTTCAAAATGGCATTATAGAGCCAATTTAGTGCTTGTTAAGGGTCTTAACAGCCTATCCCGTCTCTTAGAGGCGGGACGGAGGCGGGACCAGCAGACACGATTTAATGAAAATTGCGTGGAGGCGGACTTGTACCCGCCCGCCAGTTTTCGCAATTTTAACCCCCCACACGCCTCCAAACCCGCCTCCACGAGTCAATGAAAATCCAGCCCATAGTCTTGTCTGGTGAAGCTAATTACTATTCCAAGCTCTCACAGTAGTAATGAAAACTCTCTATAAAAGCTATGAGCATCCAGAGTCTTAATAATTAACTTTAACTAGGCTCTGAACAGTGGAATAGCATCATTACCATTGCATTTTCTTGCACTTCAGAATCAATACATGTGAGGCATCATAATCCTGTGATGGGAGGACTGCAAACAATAATCTCTCGTGGAAAACTAGCAGGGAATGCAGGACACTTGGTCGACCTGGATCGAGATCATTATCACAACACTCACTAATTGTGCCTGCAGCTGGACGATCATGAAAATGTGACAATGGCATTGGAAGAGTACACGCTGCCAAGGATTTAAATCTGCCACAGAGCAGATTTTCTCTGCCAGACCAAAATGTTAACATAATAATGAATACAGAACAGGTGGTTGCAATCTTCCCCAGAAACTGAACCTTCCTGGAAATTGGCCCTTGAGGGGACAATTGTACTTGGGCGACCCCGCCACAATGAAGCCTGTATTTCCCTTTCATCATTCTCCTCCTCTCACAGGTCGTTCACCATCACAGATCTGCTTCAATATTTAACTGTGGGCTTTTCCCCAACCACTGCCTGTGCAGCCAGCTGGAGTAAGACTGCCGTGAGGAGAAGGCCAGACAAGAGAAGCTGGTGTCGTCTGAATACATATAGTTGCTTTCTACAAATATTTAGTTTAAATTACTACTTTTTGATACTAAGCAGTTGCAGGTGCTTCTTTTTTTTTGTCTATTTGGTGGTATAATAGACCTGCGGAGAGAGGGCAAGAGGTCAAAGGAGGCTTCTCAATACTGAGGGACTAAATTCGGAGAATTTCTCTTGACTGATTAACTCTTACCAGAACTGACTTCTCACAGATTTGATCCTAGAGATTGCTGAGAAAACAGAAATATCTGGAGTAATAGTACTGGGATAGAGTCAGGCTCTTGTGCATAATAATACTGTACCCTACATGACCCAAAAGAGTTTTTAAATCTCGTGGCCAAAGCACATCACCAGTAGCATGAGTCACAAGTCAATGCTAGTTTTCCCAGGTCTCAAGGTGCTTTTTTTTTTAAGGTTATCATCTGTTATACTATTACTTGTAAAGGGAATGAAAAGTGGAAGATTGATGTGAGGATAAGCACTTTTTTGCAGGCTTTTCTGTAGAATAGGCCTTTAGTTTCAAAGTTGTTATTATTAGCAGTTTGTGAACTGTCCTTGATAAACCTACGCAGGAGGACACAGTGGGGTAATTTTAACTTCCAAAAACGGGTGGATTTGGGTCGGGCGAGAAGTTAAAATATTAAAAATTTTAAATCCAAACCCAACCCACCTCGAACCCACTTCCGGTTTTAATGGAGGAGGGACGAGGGGCGTTCGACCAATCTGGTCTCAGGAGGTAGATGGGTCATTGAAACTTTTTGAGGAGGCTGTGAACCTCCATTTTAACAAGGTTTCTATTTTTAAACTCATGTTGTCGGGTTGCTTGTGGACCAGGAGGAACAGCGTTTCTTCCGGGCCAACAAGCTAACCTAGTAAACCACCCCCACCCGCCTCCCCATGATCATCACACCCCAGATCTCCCCCCAACACCCCCATGATCACTGAACCTCCCCAATCTACCCCGAACCCCAGCCCACACCGTGATCACCGAACCTCCTATCTCCCCCCCAACCACCGAACCCCCCAATCTCTCCCTGACCCACCCGTGATCGCCAAACCCCATAATCACTCCGTTCCCTCCATGATCTCTCCCCCCACAATCTCTCCGGTCCCCCCCCACAATCACTCATGCCCCCCCCACACCCCCACTAAACCTACCTGCAGCCTTTCCCGCTGGACAGGCAGCCAGCCAGGCTGTCAGGCGAGAAACCTGGCAAAAAAAATTCACACATGCACTCGAGTTTGGGGGAAACCCGCACTTCCTCCTGAACACAACTCCTCTGCTCCCTCCCCCCATGCTCCAATTAGCACCTCGGTAAATATCAGGGCCACTGTCTCCATTGGTTATCTTACGTTTATGGGATCATGGCATCGGAAAATTGTTAGCTGACTGTTTCAGCCTATTATGGAATATGCGGGAGTTGTTAGGTGGCTGCTTGGCTCGGGAAATATTGAAGTTGATTGACATGCGGACACAAAAGCAGGCTCGAGGTCCCATAATGTAATAAGTGATTAATGTATATACGGTGGACTTAAAGTATAGACTGTTGGAACGTTTCTCGGAGTGGAACGGGACACGCTCAGTTGATTGTAAGGCAAATCGAGTTTGATCACCTCAGAACCTTGTATTGTTAAGCAAGTTGTATCTCAACGTTTTATATGGAATGTACCCTTTGTATTTTAACATCTTTTACTTCTTGTATTGTGGCTTCTTTTATAACATTAATAAAACCTATCTACTTTAGACCGAAGCTTCCTCTAGTCTCTGCGTACCAAAGACCGAATCTAATGCAAATTGCCAAGGTACAAAGGAGACTAAGGCTACCTTATGGCTCATGATGTCCATGTGCTAATCACAGAGAGAAGCAAAGCTTAGGACAATGAATCATATGCTAAAACCAAAATTATCAAACTTATCCTTGGTATCTTGAACCAGTGCTTCATATGTGTGGACTGATTCGAGGCAGCTTTACAGTACCAGGAATTTCAGAATAACTGTCATCTGCTGCATGCTCTATAACTTTCCCCTGGGGCTTTTGGTATATTATATATAAGCTGTGACTAAGAAATACTCTGCACAATGACCAAATCAAGTGCAGGGCATCTATTTCTTTTATGAAGCAGTCTGTAATTGGTGGCGGCTTCAGGTGGTAAGGAGCTGGCCTTGGGGGCTTTCGCTTTGTTTCAGATGTGTGATACTCACGCTGAGTGATTTTATTCTGAAGGGTGTAAGTGTGTTAGCTGGCAGCCTGCTGGGATTCAGGTGGCCCAAGCCTCCCTCGGCTGCACGTTGTGAGGACTCCACATGGAAGACTGATGGTTGGCTTGGAGCTGCCTGCTTAAAACTATCTTGTGTACTTTCACTCCCGAGTCCTTGTAGAAAGGTGTGCGGCTCCTGGCCCGTCAAGCTTTCCTCACTCAGTAACGTGCAATTCCAATTTTACAGGGTAACCACACACACAATACAACAGCAAAATACTGCGGATGCTGGAAATCTGAAACAACAACAACAACAGACAATGCTGGCAACACTCAGCAGGTCAGGCAGTATCCGCGGAGAGAGAAACAGAGTCAACGTTTCAGCTCAATGACCCCTGTTCTGACGAAGGGTCACCGAACTGAAACGTTGGGCTGGATTTTGAATGACCTATGGAGTCGGGTTTGGAGGCGTGCGGGGGGTTAAATTTGCGGGGTCGGGGTTTCCAACCCCATCCCGACTCCATCCCGCCTCCACGCAATTTTGACATAATCAGTCGCGGGGTTCCTGACTCCGTCCCGCCTTCAAGAGGCGGGAGAGGCCATTAAAGCCCTTAACAAGCTCTAAATTGGCTCTGTAATGCCATTTTGAAACGCTGTAGCTAGTTTAACCCTCTTCTGATGTGAAGCACGCCTGGTGTGAAACACTCCAGTGAAACCTGGCGGGAGCACAAGTGGATAGCTGACTATCGGCTGCAGGTCCACTATTACAACGGAGATGTGATGAAGGTAGTAGTAGTATTAGGACTGAACGTCGCCTCTGATGCTGCTGCATTGAATGTCTTCAGAGACTACCTGGGAGGACTTGCTTGGCAAAAAAATGTTCTCTCTCTCGTTCTCTCTCTCTATTAATTTTGCATCCAGGTCCACTCACAGCAAAAGCCAGGCAGGTCCTCTCTCACCAACAGCCAGACAGTCTCTGAGACCAGTCAAACAGTCTCTGACCTGCAATGCAGCAGGAATGATGACATCATCAGAGGCGACTTTCAGACTGAAAACACTAATTAGTTCATGGGTTCCCACATGCTCCAACTCAATTTCCCAATTAAGTGAAAATTCCATCAGGCATCCACATTAATCTGGAGTCGGGGGGGAAACACGAAATGCGGATTACACGACCCCAACCCGACCCCAAGACAAAATCCAGCCCGTTGACTCTGTTTCTCTCTCCACGATGCTGCCTGACCTGCTGAGTGTTGCCAGCATTTTCTGTTGTTGTTGCAGATTAACCAGTTTCCTTTCCATTCCCAGTGCTACGTCTGGCACTTATTCACTCCTAATTGTAGTTCACAACTCTGTGCTTTTTCTTTGGCTGACCCACTGTGTGTGAAAGTCCATAGACTGTAAACCATAAATGTGTGCGTAAATTAGCGAGAGTAAATTGTCGCAAAAATTTTTAGTGACTCACAGTTAACCCTCAAATCGCGCACAAGCAGGAATCTGTAGACTTATATTAATGAGGTGCTGGGGGAAAACCTACAGTGACGTAACCTTGATCATACTATAAATGGCTACACAGAATAACACAAAGATAAAAGAAATAATATCTTACATGGCTTATTTCTTCCAAGGGCATTATTTGTTTTTTTGTTATATTGAAGTGTGATTCAGTCAGCCGTTAACCTACAGCAGTCTTTTGAACTACAGGCAGTGCTGAAGCTGTACCATGTGTGACAGCTACGCCATCCCATTGGTGGGACAACCATTAAGCAGACATTTCAACTGAATGGATCAATGGAAATTTATAATAGAACTGACAATTTGAAGGAGCACAGTAGTGCTTATAGACAAAAATCATTTCTGTCAAGCTGTCACAAAGGAGGAGGCTGGGGCTGTGAATTTCCTGTGGGTCCACCGTGTTAGGAAACAGAAGGACAGCTGCCTCACACAACGGCAAGTAGCAATTTAAACTAAAGTAGAGCACTATTTACTGCAACAGGCCTCTAATTAATGAACATCACAATGAGCGCTGGCAGCTACACTCTGACAGAATGGCAGAGACAGAAGTGCTAACTCAGATAGAAGTTATTGCGGTTCAGGAATAAGCACAAGGAAATGTGTAGTGGCACTGAAAAGGAAAGCCTTTAGCTCTTCCTAGAAGGCTGTTATTTAAGCTTAGACTACTGGAAACACATGACCAATAATGTACAAGGATTACAGGTTCGGCAAAATAAATGGGCGTTCTTTATTCGTAGTTTGTCATCAGTTTTGGGGCATATTTCTGAGTTTTAAATTCTAAATATTTGGAGAACAGCATAAAACATAATGTGCCAGATTTTGCTGTTGCAGGGCATCTGCCATTAGACTTGCCCCTGCACCCTTCAGCTCAAATTTTTTTGCCCACTAAGTTGCTGAAATTGAAAGCAACCCCCCCCCCCCCCCGCCCACTCCGATTTACAGAGGCCTGCAATCTCCTCTCCGCGCCCCCCCCTCCGATCTACAGAGGCCCGCAATCTCCTCTCCGCGCCCCCCCCTCCCAGATCTACAGAGGCCCGCAATCTCCTCTCCGCGCCCCCCCCCTCCCGGATCTACAGAGGCCCGCAATCTCCTCTCCGCGCCCCCCCCTCCCGGATCTACAGAGGCCCGCAATCTCCTCTCCGCGCCCCCCCCATCCGGATCTACAGAGGCCCGCAATCTCCTCTCCGCGCCCCCCCCTCCCGGATCTACAGAGGCCCGCAGTCTCCTCTCCGCGCCCCCCACTCCCGGATCTACAGAGGCCCGCAATCTCCTCTCCGCGCCACCCCCGTCCCGGATCTACAGAGGCCCGCAGTCTCCTCTCCGCGCCCCCCCCCTCCCCGATCTACAGAGGCCTGCAATCTCCTCTCCACGCGCCCCCCCCCCTCCGATCTACAGAGGCCCGCAATCTCCTCTCCGCGCCCCCCTCTCCCAGATCTACAGAGGCCCGCAATCTCCTCTCCGCGCCCCCCCCTCCCGGATCTACAGAGGCCCGCAGTCTCCTCTCCGCGCCCCCCACTCCTGGATCTACAGAGGCTCGCAATCTCCTCTCCGTGCCACCCCTGTCCCGGATCTACAGAGGCCCGCAATCTCCTCTCCGCGCCCCCCCCTCCCGGATCTACAGAGGCCCGCAGTCTCCTCTCCGCTCCCCCCCAGCTCCGGATCTACAGACGCCCTGCAATCTCCTCTCTCCGACCTCTCCAGCCCTCCAGGATGTCCCCCCGACCCATGATCTCTCTCTCCCTCCCTCCATCCTCTCCGCTCCCCGGCTGTGGCCTGGTGCCTCAGGCCTTCCCGCCCGACGCCTCAGGCCTTCCCGCCCGACAGCCAGCCAGCCTCTCAATCTAGCTGGCTGCCGACCGGAGGATCAGAGAGGTCAAAAGACAAATTTTTAAAATCTTGTCTGTGCCATTAAATCCTGCAAAACTGCAGGAATGTCCGGAGGTGATTCCGGGTGGCCGGCCACACCTCTCCATCCCGCCCCCTTACACACGGGGGAACAGCTGGCCCTCCCGCATAAATATCCGGGGCTTGCCCATGTCAGAGCAATCATAATCAGATGGCCCAAAATCTTCCTTGTATCCGGTCAGTGAGGCTGGGCGCCCGCCATTTAGTAGACTTGCCCTTGCCTGTCTAATTTCACATGAACTTTGCACTGGAAGTTCGTGTAAGTGGAAAATACTAAAAGGTTTCTATATCAACGCATGCTGGGATCTGTGTGGAATTGGGCAAGCGCGACGGTTTAGTAAGCTCCTTACAGCCAAACAGATTGAGTGTATGGTGGAAATGAACGAGTGCAAGTGCTTAACCAGAAGTGTAAGTTAGAATAGCGATTTCAATGTTAGATAAGGTACAGAAAGAGAAATAAAGAGGGAAAAAAGAGAGAGGAAAGAGACAGAAAGGAAAAGAAAAAAATGTTTTACATTTTAAATTTTACATTTAAAAAATCTCCAACAGCAATTAAAACCTGAAGGAATGAGACTCCACGCTTGTACAAGTTAATTTTCAGTGCCAAAGAGTACCACATTGTTAAAAGGATACTTAGACTGAAATGAACGAGGCCTAACTTTCTGTGGCGAGTTTAGTTCGTATCTACCGCACAAGTACAGGAACGTCACGCTGCTCAATGCCGTTGAATGGGGAGCCAGACAGCGAGATACCGTTGAATGGGGAGCCAGACAGCGAGATGCCGTTGAATGGGGAGCCAGACAGCGAGATGCCATTTTTGTGATGCTAACGGCGGAGCAGCTTATCTCCAAAAGCAACTTTTCGATTTTTGGGTTTCATTGCACACCGGCCCTCCTCTGAAGTTGCTGTGGCTCTTGCACCTAAATAACGGCAAGCGTGATTAGCCTCGCCATTATTTTGACAGCAATTTTATGGGCCATTAAATCCTTTTGCTTTTCAGAATTCAAAGATTCCATTTCTAAAATCCTGTAATTAATTTGTGTATGAACATATAAGCACTCCTACATGTTAATGTACACTATCAGCACTATTATTCATCTCATTTGATGTAACAGAGCCTGTCTACATTACACCATTTTACAGTGATATAGATTTTTCATAATAGATTTAGCCTTTCCTTTGTGGCATATTTCTTCCTAAATCATATTCAGATCATGTAGGATCATTGGCAAATTAGATCATAATATGTAATATTTGCAAAGAAAAAGAATATGCTTTTTTGATATATATTTCAGACTACCTTTCAAAACCAACAGTAAAGCTGTTAAACAATTATATTAGTCAACTCAAAAACGGCATGCCTGTCTTCCTCGCCATACTTCCATATCAATAAACTATTTGCTTGGGCCAAAGTGACATGAACCTCTGCCCATTATAATTCATGATGCGGAGATGCCGGTGTTGGACTGGGGTGGACAAAAATAAGAAGTCGTACAACACCAGGTTATAGTCCAACAGTTTTATTTGAAATCACGAGCTTTCGGAGCGCTGCTCCTTCATCAGGTAAAGTGACTTCACCTGACGAAGGAGCAGCGCTCCAAAAGCTCGTGATTTCAAATAAAACTGTTGGACTATAACCTGGTGTTGTGCGACTTCTCATTATAATTCAGTCAGCATTATCAATTCTTTGTTGAGGCTTTTTGGCTTATGCTGCTTTTCCATTGCGCAAAAACCACACTAATGTTGACAGTTTGCCATGCTGCAGGAACCCGGTGTGAATACTGCGGGTCTCACACATGTAAAAGCTTTAAGATCGGGAATGCATAACTGGACGACACAGATTTAAAATTGACCAGATTCAGGCACAACTTGCAATGAGGAAAAAAAAAATCACTCATCTTGCCTGAAGCTTGTCAATTTTAGTAGTTATGTGGAATAGACTCCCAGCAAAAGCACCAAGGCAGACTATGAATTATTTTAAAATATGCAGCATGATCAATAACTTGCACTCATATAGGGCCTTTACCGTAGTGAAATGTCCCAATGTATTTCAAATAAAAAGGGAGGTGGAAGAAATGGACATCAAGCACAAGTTGACCAAAAGTTAAGGAAACTTTTGAAAGTGGGATGAGATGTAGCAAGACGGAGGGTTAGGAAGAGAATTCCAGAGTGCAGAAACACAAGCACTGAAGGCTGTGCCACCGATGCTGTAATGGGAAAGGGAGAATGGCCCACTAAGCCAGCATCATCAAAAGCAAAGGGTGTAACATGGAAGACATTGCAAAGAAAGAGCAGGGCAAGCAAGCTGGAGTATCAACTGGACAGCTGTGTAAGGAGGTCAGAAATAACGGCCCATTGCAAAAATGAATAGTTGCAAAGAATTATGTTTTATATCATTTTTTGTGTTGATTGTTTATCATTTTTGTAACTATTTGTATAGAAATGAATGTTGGGAATATAATTCGTGAAACTGGGTTACAAGCGGTATTAAACTGAATAGTCTGAAGTTTAATGAACAGACAGCAAAAATGAGAGTCTCAAGTATGCTTGATTAATGCTGATATATACAGTGCTCGATTCAGCCTCCTCACCACTCGGACTTTTCTTCAAGTGTTTATATAAATCCTTCCTAAAAATCGTGATTGTCCAGGCTTTAATAACCACTTGTAGTCGTGCATTCCATATTCTAATAATCCTTTGCATGGAAAATCGTTATTCTAACCTCCCCTTTATGGTCCTAGTACTAATCCTAAATATATGCCCTTTGCTACTGATTCGGCAACTAATTGAAATAACTATTTGCTCTCTGAAACCCTTTCATAATTTCCAATAATTCTATTAGATCTCCCCTTAATCCAGTGAATACAGCTTTAGTTTTTCCAAGTCTCTCCTCATAACTATCTCATCTCATCTCTTGTACCATCCTAGTGAATCTATGTTGCACCTTTTCCATGGCTTCACTATCCTTTCTGTGATGGAGTGCCCAAACCTGCATACAAGTGTTCCAAGTGTCCTGCATAGATTCATCAGCATCTTGTTTTTTTCCTTCAATGCTGCAGTCTACAAGACACAGAATTCCAGTCGGTCTTCTTATGGCTTTTTCTACCTGCAATCCTGCTTTTAAAGAACTGCATTGGTACATATCTACCACTCCCCTAATCAATCTTTGTCCTTCTGTGGTTTCGCACAGTCTTCCTCATTTTGACATACTCCCTTTACTTTTGGTATCGTTGGCAAATTTAGATATTACTCCTTCTATGTCCTCGTTCAAATTATTTATGCATATATGGAGAATAACAGACGTCCCCATACAGATCTTTACCTGCGGCTTGGCAATATGGGAGACATCCATTTATACCTATTCTCTTCTTTCTATCCTTCAGCCATCCCTCTATTCATGCCACCACTTTACTTTTGATACCATGGACCTTAATCTTCACAAGTCTGTTAAACACGTTTTGAAAATCCAAACATACCACATTCTATCTTTGTCTATACAATCAGCAATTACCTTGAAGAATTCAATTAAACTACTCAAGTATGACCTGCCCTTTACAAATGTGCATTGATTAGCCCATATCTTTCAAAGTGTTCACTAATAGTTTTCCTGTTACTGATGTGGGTTAATTACAATGAATTACATAGAATAGACAGCACAGAAACAGGCCATTCGGCCCAACTAGACTGAGCTGGAGTCTATACTCCACAGTAGTCTCCTCCCTCATCTGCCTCATCTCAGCCTTTCAGCATATCTTTCTATCCCCTTTTCTCTCATGTACTCGACTAGTTTCCTTTTGAAAGCACCTAACCTATTTGCCTCAACCATTTCCTGTGGTAGCGAGTTCCACATTCTAACCATTCTCGGAGTAAAGACATCTCTCCTTATTTCCCTATTGGATTTATTAGTAACTATCTTGTATTTATGGCATAAAAACAGAAAGTGCTGGAAATACTCAGCAGGTCAGGCAGCATCTGTGGAGAGAGAAATAGAGTTAACGTTTCAGGTCGATGACCCTTCGTCAGAACTGGGTCTTGTATTTATGGCCCCTAGTTGTGGATTCTCCCACAAGTGGAAACATTTTCTCCACATCTACCCTGTCTAACCCATTCAGAATTTAAGACCTCTATCAGGTCACCTCTAAGTCTTCTCTTTTCTAAAGAAAAAATCTCAACATGTTCAACCTTTTCCGATAGCTGTAATCTCTCAGTTCTAGTACCATCCTTGTAAATTGTTTTGCACTATCTCCAGTGCTTCTACGTCCTTTTTATAGTGGAGACAGAGCTGTGCACAGTCCTCTAAGTATGGCCTGACCAGGTCCTATACAAGCTTCACTACTTTTGAATTCTGTACCCCTAGAAATAAATCCCAGTGCTTTGTTAGCATTTTTAATTGCTTTGCTGACCTGCGATGCTGCTTTTAATGTATCCCTAGATCCCTTTGCTCTTCTACCCCATTCAGTCTTCTTTTATTTTCTAAGGTGTAGGCGATGTTTCTATTATTCCACCTCACATTTATCTATGTTAAAGTTCATTTGCCACTTAACTGCCTAGTCTGCAAGTTTTCTAATGTCTTCTTGTATTATGTTGCATCCTTCCTCAGTGTTAGCTATACCCTCCAGTTTTGTAACATCTGCAAATTTTGATATTGCGTTACTTGTTCCTAATTCTAAATTATTAATGTAAATTATGAATAACAGTGGTTCCAGCACTGATCCTTGTGGAACACTTTCTACCTTCTTCCAATCTGAATAACTACCCTTGAGCCCTATTCTCTGCTTTCTATTTTTTAGCCAATTTGCTATCCATTCAGCTATTTGTCCCCTGACTCCACATGCTCTAACCTTTGTCATGAGCCTACTGTGTGGTGCCTTATCGAAGGCTTTTTAAAAATCCAAGTATATGACATCTACTGCATTACCCATGCCTACTCTCTATGTTGCCTCTTCAAAGAATTTTAGCAGGTTAGTAAAGCATGATTTAGCCTTTCGGAATCCATGCTGGCTATTTTTTAATTATATTTTCTCTTAACCTTAAAGGGGCCACAAGATGATACCCCTCTCAAGAGGGAAGCATCTTCACTGAGGATATTTGGCTTTTTCATTTTGTCTTTTTTGAACGGGCAAATAGCATTCATCAACCTCCAGATCTTTGGTACAATCCTGCTTCTAAAGCTTTTTGGAAAACTATGGTTAGTACCTCAGGTATTTCACTACTAATCCCCATTTTATATATCTAATCGTGGATCCTCCATGTTCTTCACTGGTACTGCTTCCTTCACCCTCTTTTGTAAATAAAGGCAAAGTGCACGTTAAACATCTTTGCCATTCCTTTAAGCTTTAGACATCCCCTAGTTGCACCACCCCTTCTTTGAATATCCTTTGGCTTTTGTCATGCTTATAAAAGTCTTTTCTACTAATCTTTATGTTGACTGTAATTCTGGTCTCATTTTTACTTTTAACCCTTCTAGTTTGCTTCTCTTCTATGTTTCTGGCATTCTTGTCCTGTATTATTAGCTGTAACCTTATTGTACGCCTCCTTCTTAGACTTTATTTTTCACCCAATCTCTTATTTATCTGTGTACCTCGAGCATTTAGGCAGACTCTTTATTCCTAGTTGGAACCTGTACCTTACCCATCATGTACTCAAAATATTTCCCATCGTTGGTCTGCTGTTATATCTGCCAACTTTTTGATCCCTCTAAATTTTGTTCTCTTAAAGCCCAACATCCTAGTTTTTGACTCTCTTTTTTAATGCAGCTATTCTGACTGTAAACCTAATTGCGTCACGAGCCGCTAAATGTTCAAGCTGCCTATTTGCTTATGCACCAGCAAAGACCAGCCTGATGCTCACACTTTGTTCTTCAAAGCTTCTTAAAAACATCAAAGGGTGCAATGCAGAAAGAAAGAGAAGTTCTGTTACTCGAAGCTAAATACACGACTATTGGTTCCAGTAATCTATTTAGTGATGTGTTCTATCGTCGCTACATGAAATTTTGTCTATTTTGTGGCAACTGATCTGTTTGCTACAATAAACCAGCTATCATTACTTAATTTCTTGCAAGTTAGCTAAAAATCCAGCAACAAGCGATTCATCAGCAGATTAGCCACTCTCCGTAATAGGTGCATAATATTAAATGTTATTTCTGCATAAAGCTCGTGTTCATATAGGTATCATATCCCAGAATACACTGTATGAAAAGACAGCATTTTGCAGGCAAGAAAGCACTGAGAAACAAATGGTGGAGCAATTCAAAATGACCAACACAGGAATGATAAACACAAATAAGAGTAAAATTTACTGTGCAAGGGTGAATATTTTCACTCCGTGACAAAGCAAAGAACAAAGTGAATACCAAAATCTGAATCGTCACTTAAATGTTGGCAGCAAGTCCAGAAGTAATTTTAATTATTCAGTCATGCCTAACCAAGTGAAAGTGACATAAAAACAGAAAATGCTGGAAATGCATAGCAGGTCTATAAGTAATCGTAATGAGAAAAAAATAGGTTCTACACCCAAAACATTAACTTGTCTTTTCTCTTTACAGATGCTGACAGAACAGCTGTGTATGTGCAGCATTTTCAATTTTTATTTCAGATTTACAGTACTTGTAGTTTTAATTCTTTTTATCTATACAATTGGAAGTGACAATTGTCCATATGAGAATACATTGAAGAATAAAAGGTTTTTAGTGTCAACAATTCATATCAATGTGCTGGAGCATCCTTCACATGCAATAACCATGATTACAAATGGTTAGCTGGAACAATTCATTTGGTGGAGCTTTTCAAGAATCAACAATTATTTAAACAAATGTAATTAACAAACATCAACAGGTTATATCTATAATACATTAAAAAATCTTATGTCTGCAAACACTTCCTGTCTACAAAACCTTATTTCTTGTTTTCATGTTTTTGTCACATCCAAGTGAAGACTTTTTTATGATAAATTCCTATGAGTACATTTATATTAGAGATTGCCTATGTAAACCTGTCATGCTGTAATTGCACCTTCCTGCCAGTAGTGGCAGTGTGGTGCCTTTGTTTTGTGTCTTGCAGCTCTACAGCCTGTATTGCAGAGAAACTTCTATGCTCCAGCCAACTCGACTTCTCTGCTTCCCAAATTGCTGTAAGTTTTTCCGATTTAACTATAAATATCAAAGTATTAGATAAAAATTAAGACAAGATGTTAAAATGGGGATTGAATTATGTCACGAATTCAATTACTGGTCCAATTATCCCCACCCTTAAACTCCACTCTACCGGAAAACTACACTTAGGATTGATTTACCATGTGCAATGCCCTAGGAGATCGACTAATATTCATGAAAAGCTACCCTTGCTCAAGCAGATTAATAATTTATAAATATTATATTAACTGGACATGTTTCTTCCACCTGTGCATATAGTATAATTTCTCGGTCCTTTCTTATGCACTACGGAATAGCTTGACTAATTCTTCACCATTCTGTGTGCAGAAATGTTAAAGTTTCAAGCCTAATAACACTGTCATGACAGATCCTCACTTCTATGAGACTCGCCATCACATCAAGATTCTGCTCTTTCATGCAGCGCACTCTGGGAAACACAGATGAGTGTCCGAATGGTTTTATTTCTTCAACCAGTTTGTTCTGGTTATGTACTGAAGTTAATAAAAGCTGTGAACTTAAGTCCAGCGTCAACAAGGAGCTCTGCCCAATTGTGGGTTTGCACAATGTAAGTACTGTTACACTGCTAAAATTCTAAAGACACCACTTCTGTATAAGAGAGATTGCCTCACTGGTATCAGGGAGCTCCAGGAGTTCTTACACTCCTGTGAAGTATTGTCAAATGCCACTGTAGCTGTGGTGCTTTTGGTTTCCAAAGCTTTCAAACCTGTGAAACCCACTGGTATCTCCTTTCTCCATTGAAAACACCTGTTTCCTTCTCTGACTCATCAGAAGCGCTGTCATGTTTTATTCCGTGCAATGGATCCTGAGATATTTAATAGACATTTTGAACAGTAGTGCCCCCTTCAGTTGAAATTTCCACAAATTCCATTCATCTGATGTGTATGCAATTGATTCTGAACCGAGCACCAATATCAGCACATTTATGTAGCCCAGAGTGTACTGCATGAAAGAGCAGAATCTTGGTGTGATAATGAGTCACATAGAAGTGAGGACAGCCACATCTATTCATATTTTAAAAGAGTGTTACTAATTTTGCCATTTGAGTACTGAAAGTCCATTAGAGTTTTGAAAATAGTCATGATTTATACTTAGCATTTAGAAACTGATTTTCTGATCATTTAAAACGTTGAATAAAACGATGCATGATTTGAGAAAAATATGGAATCACAAAATAGGTTATCATACACAATGTTCAATGACTTAAAAAATGGAATTTGCTGCAGTAATGCCACTGTAGTCATCCAAAGATTATAACACAATGTATGGAACAACGCAAGGCTATTTAGCCTATTAAGCCAATTGTTTTCACAGACCATATGTGAAAAATAGTGAGTCTTGGTCACATTTCTAATAATAATCATAATAATAAAGCCTACACACTTTAATATCTTTGCAGAGGGTTGGCAGTCACTTTAAACATGAGATACAGTTATCTGCTTCCTTAAGCTGCTGAGAATACAAATGATCTGTTATGTAAAAGGTCACTTCAAAGATATTGGGGTTGAAAACTCATGATCCCACTTTGCTGCCACAACTGTGGCGGAGCAAGAATTACACTCCACTGGCAGACTTAGAGCCTGATCCTATCTGACTATCTGGGATCAGGCAACTATAATAACGCAGTTGGGTACCCGTGTCATTATGGACACATCTTGGGTGCCAGCTAGAAGTGGGGGGGGGGCAAAATATGGCACTTGATAGCCGCTTAACGAGAAGCCAGTGCAACCTATTAAAATGACAAAAATTGAGGAAATCGGCCCATTTATAAGAGAATGGATTTCATTGTGACTGCCTGCAATCTTCTGGGATGATCCAGTCCCTACTCGAATTCTTGCCCCACCAATCCTCTCCCACCCCAATTCCTGGAACTCTGAGGAAATTATTCTTATTCCTAAGAAGCATTTCCTGATGCCTATCTCCTTAAGTATTGTTCTATTCAATTTGGTCAGGTTGGTAACTGTGTTGACAGACCACACTGTGTGGCAGCTCTATTTGTGTGGGCAAGAACTGGTTTGAATCCTGTGAATAGTCAACCACATAATGTAGTCATGAGCGATACATTTTTAATGTTCTTAGTTTCAATGTACTTCAAAGGATTTTAAATGGTTATTTTTTTTATGCAATCTCTGAAGCTGGCATTCTCCCAGTCAGCAGCAATTCTGAAACCAACTGTGAGTGAACATCCAAAGACTCTGTGATAGTGAACAGCCATGTAAGACAAAAGGAACCATGTCCAGCTTTATGTTGTTTTAATATTCCAGGGAGCATAATAAAGTTTGCATTTACTGTAAATCTACTGCTTGCATTTAGGACTGTCCATAATTCTGGTGACAGGTTTATTATCTATGTTCTGATAATATTTATTCTTCCGCCTTTCAAAAGTTGAGGATTCCATGCGGCAGCATGATTTCCCATAAGTCAAAGTACAGTGACAAGGGTTTTCTGTTCCATCCATGGGCTCATTACATTTACTGAGGTATTGGGCAAGTAAAGGTACACTCTGAGCCAAAGAAAGAGGCTGCTTGCTATCGGGGTGGTCTGCGATGCTTCCAGAACACAGTGTACAATCTACCCTTTGCGTCCTTATTTAATTTCCGGAGAATAAGTTCTGCACAGTTATACCCTGAACCCCAAATGTTATTTAATTAACTCCAGAACCTGTTGTTTTCACAAATAAAATTTGACCTGCCACATTTCAGAGATAACATTACTTCCCCTAGCAGTGCAGGAACCATGTTCCGTAGAGTATTTGATCACATCAGTCTATACATATCCACATAATTTCTAATCCCATTCTCAACCAGAGATTTATTCAACTTATTTTTGAAGAAATCAAATCAACATGTTGTGAAGTACGATTACTGGAAGTCTGCTCAACATATGATTTTTATTTTCTGTGGGGGAAAAAAATAATCTCTTATTTCTCGCCTTACTTTCAATTCGTTAACTTTAAGCCATTTGGTCTCTCCTTCTGTATTCACAATCAAATATCTACACCATTTATGCCTATCAGCACTTTAAAGACTTGGATCATTTGATCATGCTGTATGTGGCAGAGCTGTAATACAAGTGCAACATTAGAGACTTCACAAGGATGGATGGTGTGAGAAATTTAAATGGTACACTGACAAATTGGGATCATCTTCTCTATATGATCAAAGAGTACTTGATGTTGATATGCTCAAAAGTAATAAAACATCCTATTCCCCAGCAATGACACCTATTATTATTTAAAAATTGGACACAGTTTAAAATGATAATAATGAAGCCATTTTTTTCTGGAGAATTAATGGGGTAATAACTTATCTGCTGCTGAAACCCTCATCAATGCTTTTGTTACCTCTAGACTCGACTATTCCAATGCTCTCCTGGCCGGCCTCTCATCTTACACCCTCCGTAAACTTGAGCTCATCCAAAACTCTGCTGCCCGTATCCTAACTCACACCACGTCCCATTCAGCCATCAGATCTGTGCTCAAATCCCTGCATGGCCTCGCACCTCCATATCTCTGTAACCCCCGCCAGCCCGACAACCATCTGAGATTTCTGCGCTCTTCCAATTCTGGCCTCCTGCGCATCCCCGATTTTCATCGCTCCACTATTGGCAGCCATGCCTTCAGCTGCCTAGGCCCTAATCTCTGCAATTCCCTCCCTAAACCTTTCCACCTCTCTCTCCTTCTTTACAACGCTCCTTAAAACCTACCTCTTTGAGCAAGCTTTTGCTCACCTGTCCTAATAGCTCTTTAAGTGGCTCGATGTCAAACTTTGTTTGATAACGTTCTTGTGAAGCACCTTGGAACATTTTACTATGTTAAAGGTGCTATATAAATGCAAGTTGTTGTCGCAGCAGTAGATTTCCATCTTTACCACTTTTGCATTAATAATTTGAAGAGGATTGTAAGCCCATACTGGAGCCTGCTTTAGTTTCTTTCCATTAATTTAAATGGAAGGAAAACCAGGCAGAGTCCACTGCGAGTGTGTAATCCTCCCTGTCCAGTTCTCCTCTCTCAGCTCTGGCCAAGGCGATGCTTAATGCCCAAGTGGTAAAGATGAAAATCTCATACAATGTGTTACTGCTTCTCTTGTGCTTTCCATCTTGAAGTACATAAAGCAGTGGTCCTAGAACTGACCCCTGGGGAACACCACTGTATACTTTCCTCCAGTCCGAAACACAACCGTTCACCACTACTCTCTGTTTCCTATCACTTAGCCAATTCCGTATCCATGCTGCCACTGTCCCTTTTATTCCATGGGCTTTAACTTTGCTGGCAAGCCTATTATGTGGCACTTTGACAAATGCTTTTGGAAATCCATGTACACTACGTCAACTGCATTACCCTCATCAACCCTCTCAGTTACCTCATCAAACAACTAAATCAAGTTCGTTAAACACAATTTGCCTTTATCAAATCCGTGCTGACTTTCCTTGATTAATCCATACTTGTCCAAGTGACTGTTAATTTTGTCCCTGATTACTGTTTCTAAAAGCTTCCCCACTACTGAGGTCAAACTGACTGGCCTGTAGTTGCTGGGTTTATCTTCACACTCTTTTTTGAACAATGGTGTAACATTTGCAATTCTCCAGTCCTCTGGCAGCCCCCCCCCCCCCCCCCGTATCTAAGGAGGATTGGAATATTATGGCCAGTACCTCCGCAATTTCCTCCCGCAATTTCCTCAGCATCCTAGGATGCATCCCATCTGCTCCTGGTGATTTATCTACTCTAAGTACAGCCAGCCTTTCTAATACCTCCTCTTTATCAATTTTTATCCTGTCAAGTATCTCCACTACCTCCTCCTTTACTATGTCTATGGCAGTATCCTCTTCCTTGGTGAAGACAGATGCAAAGTACTCATTTAGTACCTCAGCAATACCCTCAACTCCATGCATAGGCCTCCTTTTTGGTCCCTAATCGGCCCCACCCCTCCTCTTACTACCCTTTTACTATTTATATGCCTATAGAAGACTTTTGGATTACCTTTTATGTTGGCTGCCATTCTATTCTCATACCCTCTCTTTGCCCCTCTTATTTTCTTTTTCACTTCTCCTCTGACCTTTCTATATACAGCCTGATTCTCAGATATATTTGCAACCTGACATCTGTCATACCCGCTCTTTATCAGCTTCATCATATTCTCTATCTCTTTCGTCATCCAGGGAGTCCCGACTTTAGTTGCCCTGCCTTTCCCCCTAGTGGGAATATACCTCAACTGTACCTGAACTATTTCCTCTTTAAAGGCAGCCCATTGGTCCATTACAGTTTTGCCTGCCAATCTTTGATTCCAGTTTACTCGGGCCAGATCCGTTCTCATCCCATTGAAATTGGCTTCCCCCAGTTAAACATTTTTACTCTGGATTGCTCCCTGTCCTTTTCCATAGCTAATCTAAACCTTATGATACTATGACGACTGTTCCCTAAATGTTCACCTACTGACACTTGCTCCACTTGACCTACCTCATTCCCCAGAACCAGATCCAGCAATGCCTCCTCCCTCGTCGGGCCGGAAATGTACTGATCAAGAAAGTTCTCCTGAACACACTTCAGAAATTCTTCCTCTTCTCTGCCTATAACACTATTACGAGCCCGGTCTATATTAGGATAGTTGAAGTCCCCCATTATCACTACTCTATAGTTCTTGCACCTTTCTGTAATTTCTTTGCAAATTTGCTCCTCCATATCTTTCCCACTATTTGGTGGTCTATAGAATACACCTAGTAGTGTAATGGCAGCTCTATTATTTCTTAACTCTAGCCATATAGATTCTGTCCTTGACTCCTCCAGGACATCCTCCCTCTCCAGCACTGTAACATTTTCCTTGGCCAATACTGCCACACCAACTCCTATCTTTCCTTCCCTATCTTTCCTGCACACTTTATAACCAGGAATCTTTAATACCCAATCCTGCCCTTTTTTGAGCCAGGTCTCAGTTATTGCCACAACATCATATTCCCATGTGGCTATTTGTGCCTGCGGCTCACTTACCTTGTTTACTGCGCTCCGTGTGTTCACATACATACACTGTAAACCCATCTTAGACCATCCTGTATTCTCTCTTAGTTTGACCCCATCTAATACCTTACTATTTCTTACTTTAGTGCTCTCTTCCTCTCCCAATCCTTTCAGCACTTTATTTCTCCTTTCTAATGTTACATCCTGGTGCCATTCCCCTGCCAAATTAGTTAAACCCTCCCCAACAGCACTAGCAAACCTCCCCGCGAGAATATTGGTTCCGGCCCTGTTGAGGTGCAACCCGTCCGCTTGTACAGGTCCCACCTCCCCCAGAACCGGTCCCAATGTCCCAGGAATCTAAAGCCCTCCCTCCTGCACCATCCCTCCAGCCACACATTCATCTGCGCTATCCTCCTATTTCTAAACTCACTAGCACGTGGCACCGGGAGTAATCCGGAGATTACTACCTTCGAGGTCCTGCTTTTTAATCTCTTTCCTAGCTCCCTGAAATCTGCCTGCAGGACCTCATCCCTCTTTCTGCCTATATCGTTGATACAGATATGGACCACGACCTCTGGCTGTTCACCCTCCAGCCTCAGAATGTTCTGCAGCCGCTCGGTGACATCCTTGACCCTGGCATCAGGGAGGCAACATACCATCCTGGAGTCACGTCTGCAGCCACAGAAACACCTTGTCTGCTCCCCTAACTATCGACTCCCCCATCACTATTGCTCTTCCACTCTTCTTCCTCCCCCCTGTGCAGCTGAGCCACCCGTAGTGCCGTGGACTTCTGTTAAAATAATGAACACAGAATCTGTTTGTAATGATTCAGGCTAAGTGAACAATTTCAAGCAGCAGAATGCAATTTCATTGTCAGGATTCTTCCGCCAATAGCAATACACAGTGAAATACCAAAAATGGAAAAGATTGAAAAGTGGAAACAGTCTCATATTGCCATCGGAATTTTAATCCGCTGCTGTAGAAAGATGAGACCCATGTAATATAGTAAATGATGCAACATATACTTCAGTTAATTGTTTAGCATAAAAATAGTAAAATATAAAAAAGTCATGTGGTCAATGAACTGGAATTTGCATCTGCAGAAATTCTATGTAGCTTTTTCCCACATCACTTGTGAAATCACCTAATTCAGTCTCAGCAGCCGATTGTTTGTCACTGTCTGCCTTGAGCCCCTCAACAGCAAAGCAAAGAAATGGAAAATGGTCAAAGGAAAAATGGTAGATCATTACTCCACTTCTACCTATTGTACCGAATAACTGCGTGTTTCAAAGTAGTACCACTCAGGGTTGAGGTAACGTCAATAAATCTGACCTGGGGGTGGGTGGGGGGGGGCGGCGGGGATTGCTGACTTGTAGCCAACTATGTACAATGTGTAGAATAGGACTACTTATTTAAGCTATAATTAAATCAGCGATAGCATCATCTTAACTCATTTCCTTCGTTTTCAATTATGACCACTTGCACTATAACGATACCTATCCATCGGACTAATCGTGACCAGTTATTCACTTTCTTGTGCACTGGTTCTATGTACCAGCACTCAGAAGCCACAATTCTATGAACTTACCTATCATAGTCACCATTGCAGAGGGCTCGCACTGGAATACAGAACTGCTGCCACACAGGATTCAGGGTATTTTTCACCACTTCTGTTTTATGGCAAATTGTGAAGCTGAAAGCAGAAATAAATAAATTATGAATTCTAAATTGTTATCTATATCTATATATATATATATTCAGGATACTGAAGAGCAACAGCAGCAATTATGAAGATTTCTTCTCCAGAGCTTTGCAAGGTTGCCAAGATTGTGGTTACAGAAGCAGGAAAGCCTTACGGTATATTTTCAGGAAAAAAGTATATTTTCCTGGATTATAAGACATAGTTTAAATGTAATCACCTATTTACATCCTAAAGAAAGATCAGGCTTCATCTTGCATTAAAGTTGCACCGCCGATATAGGTTACAGAGAATGGGGTTGGCTTGTCTTACCATTGTTTGAAGGAAATGTTCAAATCAAGATTTCCAGTTCACATCTTGTTGAATGGCATCTCTATATTTCCATATTCTTATCAACAGAAGCTCTGACTTTTAAGCCAGGACTCAGTCATGCTAACAATCTGCTTGTGTAACATGGCCAGAGACTTCTGGGCCATTCTTATCTTTTCACCAGTGCAGTACTGAGGGGGTGCTGCACAGTCAGAAGTGCCATATGAAAAAGGTAGAGATTCTATTTGCCAGTTCGCATGGTTCAGGTGGGTGTTAAAGATCGCACAGCACTCATCAAAGAAGAGTTCTCCCAGGGTTCTGCCCAACAGTCTAAGTCAACTGGAGTATTGTGTCCAATTCTGGGCACCGCACTTTAGGGAGGATGTGAAGGCCTCAGAGAGGGTGCAGAAAAGATTTACGAGAATAGTTCCAGGGATGAGGGACTTCAGTTATGTGGATAGACTGGAGAAGCTGGGATTGTTCTCCTTAGAGCAGAGAAGGTTGAGAGGAGATTTGATAGAGGTGTTCAAAATCATGTGGGGTCTTGACCGAGTACACCGAGAGAAACTGTTCCCATTGGCAGAAGGGTCGAGAACCAGAGGACACAGATTTAAGGTGATTGGCAGAAGAACCAAAGGCAACATGAGGAAAAACTTTTTTACGCAGTGAGTGGTTAGGATCTGGAATGCACTGCCGGAAAGGGTGGTGGAGGCAGATTCAATTGTGGCTTTCAAAAGGGAATTAGGTAAGTACCTGAAGGAAAAAAAATTGCAGGGCTATGGGGAAAAGGCGGGGGAGTGGGACTAGCTGAAGTGCTCTTGCAGAGAGCCGGGACAGGCTCGACGGGCCGAACGGCCTCCTTCTGTGCTGTAACCATTCTATGATTCTGTGCTTCCAGATCCATTTTTAGCTGAAAGGAAGATTGGCCAACTATAAAGACCCTGCATGCTCTATTCTGGAATGATTGTTGTACATTCCAGGGTAGATGAGTTTCTTATTTCCATACCACAACTTTAAGAAAGAAACACTTCCTGAAAATCAGTCTGGCAGTTTCCCAAAAGGAATCTATTTTCATATTGATGCACTAATCGCAGTATCTAGATTGATCCTCTCACATTAACTTGATGACATTGGAGACATCTTCATACTGATTCTGGCCACTGTTGCTGAAATTTTTTCAAATCTTGAGGATTCTAATTTTCTATATTGATTATTATTGTAATTTAAAGACATCTTGAAAAAACGAGTTTGTCTACATAAAAGCCTCTGGGGGGAGTTGAGGAGAATTTTTTTTTTTTGCACAGCAAGTTGTTATGACCTGGATTGCATTGTCTGAAAGGGTGGTGGAAGCAGATTCAATGATAACTTTCAAAAGGGTATTAGTGGAACTAATTGGATAGCTCTTTCAAAGAGCCAGCACAGGCATGATGGGCAGAATGGTCACCTTCTGTACTGTATGATTGTTACAAAATGTTTTCCAGAACATGAAGTTCAGAGATCATGCACATACGAAAATCTTTGTGTATAATGGTATAATGGTACCAAAATAGACCCTCTACTTAGCTACCTCAGAGAGCTGTGGAAGCTGCGACATTAAATAAATTAAAAACGGAGATAGACAGTTTCCTAGCTGATAAGGGAATTAAGGGTTATGGGGAGCGGGCAGGGAAGTGGACGTGAGTCTAGGTTCGGATCAGCCATGATCCTATTGAATGGCGGAGCAGGCCCGAGGGGCCATATGGCCGACTCCTGCTCCTACTTCTTATGTTCTTATGTACTCCACACTCTTGCATGTGAGCTACAAATGTTTCCAAAGAAAGCACAAGTATCTGGACAATAGAAGCATCCATGTCTTTTGCTCCCAGTGGAGGTTTCCTATTCTGATCTATGGGCAGATGTACTGTCCAGTCTTACATCCAATCATTCAGATCAGACATTAATGGTTATTTTGGTGGATTTTGCCTTATTTTTCCAGATTATAACAGAGGAACTGTTTACGTTCGTCGACAAGCAGCCAAATAATTTTGTCCAATATCACAGAGAAACCAATATGAAGAAAGTCTTTCCAACAGTGCAGCAGAACAGGAAGAATCTCAGAGGAGACTGTCTCAGCCTTGTCTTTGTGGTAGCACTTTTGTCTCTGAGTCAGAAGGTTGGGAGATTAAGCTCCACTCCACAATTAAAGCACATAATCCAGACAGACACTTCAGTGCAATACTGAGGGAGTGCTGCACTGTCGGAGGGGTCATCAGATGAGGCGTTAAACTGAGGCCCGTCTGCCATTTAAGGTGGGCCTACAAGATCCCATGGCATTATTTGAAGAAGAGCAGGGGGTTCTCCCAATGTCCTGGCCAATATTTGACCCTCAACTAACATCACTAAAGCAGACTATCTGGTCATTTATCTCACTGCTTTTTGTGGGACCTTGCTGTGCACAAATTGGCTGCCATGTTTCCCTACATTATAACAATGATACTTCATTGGCTGTGAAGCACTTTGAGGTTGTGAAAGGCACTACATAAATACAAGTTCTTTCTTTATTTCCTTGACTGTACAGTAGCGTCTACAATAGAGTATCAATGTTCATTCCACCTCAGGGTAGAATACAGTATCTAAATGGAAGTTACAGAGTCCAGTGCCAATTGCCAGATCACTGTTGTCTTAATAATGAAGGTTGCTTTCAAAACTTCCCAATCATGTATTTCAAGATGAATGTGGACATTTGCTTCCAGTTTAACCTGAATCAGCAGAAAGAAAAATTTTGGACTAAGAAATTAAAAGTAATTTATTTTCCTGCGGTGCTCAATATTTTTACTCTTCTGCTTCCACTTGGTGTTTTCCATGTTCTACATCTAGTTTCGTCCCCAGTGCCTCGAGTAAGTGAAATAACTGGTTGCTGGTCATCAGTGAGAGCCCCTTGGTATTGAGATGGCCTTCTGCCGTCTTGTGCTTGGTCATGAGATTATCTTACAATTGAATTCATCACATTCACTGCTCTGGTGTTTGCGTGGTCCTGCCTGCTTTCTGCCCCAGTTGTTATGTAAGTGGCTGGAGTGCTAAAGGGGCCACATGTGGCATCACTTTGAGAGGCAGCAGCCTTCATCTGCATCTACTCCAGACATGCCCTTGCTGCTGGTATTTAAAAAAAATTGTTCCTGGGATGTGGGCATTGCTGGCAAGGCCAGTTTTTATTGCCCATCCCTAATTGCCCTCGAGAAGGTGGTAGTGAGCCGCCTTCTTGAACTGCTGCAGTCCGCATGGTGAAGGTGCTCCCGTAATGCTGTTAGGGAGGGAGTTTCAGGAGTTTGACCCAGCGATGATGAAGGAACGGCGAGGTGGTGGTGTTCCCATGCACCTGCTGCCCTTGTCCTTCTAGGTGGTAGAGGTCGTGGGTTAGGGAGGTGCTCTCGAAGAAGCCTTGGCGAGTTGCTGCAGTGCATCTTGTAGATGGTACACACTGTAAGCCAGGATACGCCGGTGGTGGAGGGAGTGAATGTTTAAGGTGGTGGATGGGGTGCCAATCAAGTGGGCTGCTTTGTCCTGGATGGTGTCGAGCTTCTTGAGTGTTGTTGGAGCTGCACTCATCCAGGCAAGTGGAGAGTATTCCATCACACTCCTGACTTGTGCCTTGTAGATGGTGGAAAGGCTTTGGGGAGTCAGGAGGTGAGACACTTGCTGCAGAATACCCAGCCTCTGACCTACTTTTGTAGCCACAATATTTATGTGGCTGGTCCAGTTAAGTTTCTGGTCAATGGTGACACCCAGGATGTTGCTGAAGGGGTGTTCGGCAATGGTAATGCCGTTGAATGTCAAGGGGCGGTGGTTAGATGCTCTCTTGTTGGCGATAGTCATTGCCTGGCACTTGTGTGGCGCGACTGTTCACTTATCAACGCAAATGTCATCCAGGTCTTGCTGCATTCGGGCATGGATTGCTTCTTTATCTGAGGAGTTGCAAATGAAACTGAACACTGTGCAGTCATTAGCGCACATCCCCACTTCTGACCTTATGATGGAAGGAAGGTCATTGATGAAGCAGCTGAAGATGGTTGGGCCTAGGACACTGCCCTGAGGAACTCCTGTAGCAATGTCCTGGGGCTGAGATGATTGACCTCCAACCACCACAACCATCTTCCTTTGTGCTCGGTATAACTCTAGCCAGTGACCAGTTTTCCCCCTGATTCCCATTGACTTCAATTTTACTAGGGCTCCTTCATGCCACACTCGGTCAAATGCTGCCTTGATGTCAAGGGTAGTCACTCTCACCTCACCTCTGGAATTCAGCTCTTTAGTCCATGTTTGGACCAAGGCTGTAATGAGGTCTGGAGCAGAGTGGTCCTGGCGGAACCCAAACTGAGCATCGGTGAGCAGGTTATTGGTGAGTAAGTGCTCTGCTGGTTTCTCAGGAGTCAGAGTTGTTACTGCTTCTTGCGGGATACAAATATACAAAAATGACAGTCAGTAAAAGACCATCAAGCCTGCCCCACACCTACAGAAGGAGAAGAGTAGCAATGGCTAGAATGCTGTCTGAATGACACCTTTCATAAGAACATACTCTTTGACACTGTGCTTGAGTGTATGCCTCATTGGGAGATCGTGAGTGTCTAAGCAGGAGGAGAAGGGGGACACAAGAAGGGTAGAACTAGCCCTTCCCTTGGGGGGAGGCTCAAATCTCACTCTCCCCACTCTATGCATGGCATGCCAATGGTGTGCAGTGTGGCCTCTTGGAAATAACTCAAGGGGCTCGCATCGCAGGGCCTTTCTCTCATGCGCCTCCGCTCCATTCGGTTCTGAACCACCTTGTCTTGCAACCAGAGAAGCAGAGTTGAGAGGTTAGAAGTGTCAGGAGTGCATGCAGTGACACCCAAGTAGCCATGCTGCAACCCATCATGGCTGTAAGTACATGTACATGCATCATGCAGCTACATTTTGGTTGATTGCTTTTTAATAGAGTAAAGCCTTTAAGGATGTCAGTGTGGCAAGAGTTTTAGATATAGCTTGCAGCTGCAAAGTGTGCCCTGCTGCAGAATGGGGATGCACGGTTGATATCCAAAGAGTTGTAATTTAGTCTGAGTGGGAAGGAACAGTTTGTGGCATGCATACTTTACTTATCTACTTGATATATAGTAATGGTGCATAGTCTTACCTTAGGTGATGCGGTGAGCTCTCTGAACTTGTGCATTTGCTGCTAGGTCCTCTGAGGATTACAAACAGCATTTACTAGGAGTGCTACCTCTTTCCATGTGCTCTGTACCACTCTCCTGTGAGAAGGCTGCCCTAAAGTGTCAAGCAGGGAAGCGTTCTCTGCCAAACTTCTTTTAGCAGCACCTCTGCTGTGACATTTGCAAATCTTGGAGTTAATCCACACCTCTGTTCCATTTTCCATATGATTTTACATGTCAAACCCACCAAAACGTGTGCTTTCCTTTAAACTGCTGCTGCAGGCCTTAAAGTCCCTGAAGCAGCATCGGATATTCTCCCTTAAATAGCAAGCTCCCAATTGCTGGTATATAATACATCAGGAACTTGCAATGTAAGGATAATGATGCCTGGCCCCGAAAGATTTAGCAGGTCCCACGTTATGTGTAACTCTAGTGGCACAAAGACCACTACACAAGGTTCTCAACATCTCCAACTGGCCATTATCCTCTATCTTAATGTCTGGAGGGATCCATCACACAAGTGGACTCAGTATATCCTTCAAACCAACTCCCTTAATAATATCAGAACTCGCCATTTAAAAGTACTGAAATAATTTGCCAGAAACAGGCAGAAAACAATAAAAGTTTTTTTAATTCTTTTTAACATTTTGGTTTCTAAAAAGAAATATTGATTTAAAAACGTTGTTAAATTCCTCAATGAATCTAAAAATAATACTTACGTTCCATCTTCATTGCTTCGATAGAAGACCATGAAAGGATCTGATTTTCCGAAGAAATCTTTCTTGTCAAGTTTATTGGCACAGAATTGCATAGTTGCAACATCCTGGAGTAGAAATAAACAATATTGGGCTTTAATATATAGCAAAATGCTTTTGGCTAGCATCACTGGTTGCTTTATCTCTCCATTTAGTTCCACAAAGTTACAAATAAAATGCCTCCTGGATAGCATTAACCTATATTTCTGTTTGCACCTCCATCATCTCATCTCTGAGCAATCAGTGACCTTTCACACCAAAGTGCCATTCTGTGAGTGAAGTCCATATAAGAAAAGACAATTGTAAAACATATGAACTAATTCTGGAGAAATAGGAGACAGAGCCACAGTCATAGCAAATAAGTTCTTCGGGAGGACTAACCTGACCTCCATCTGGATAGTCAGTTCAATGAAGATCATGTTTAGAAATCGGAGAACCAGTTAAAACCCATTAAAATCAATAGTTGAACCAACAGAACCAATTGACATGGCTCAGCAGCGTAACTTGCATTTGCTTAATTCAGATTCAAGTTCAGAATTCGAGAAAACTGGGAATTCCTTAATATTACACAACAATTTGACCCTGAAGTAACAAAGTTCTATTTTTGCCCAACTAAATCAGATAAACATATATTGGCTGAAACATCTGGTCTAAATACAGTGTTATCAACAACATTACAATTAACATCCCCTTTACACTATAGGTTGCAGCTGCAAAGTAGGCCCTGCTGCAGAATTTGAAGTTGTTCGCACAGAATATCAAAAGGTTCAGGATTCAGGTGGCAGCCCCTTGAAGGCTCACTCATTAAAGCTATTCACATAGCTAATCATTCCTTTAAGGCACAAAAACCCCACATGAAAAGTGGTCCAACCGTGGCTAACAAGAGAAGTTAAAGATAGTATTAGATCAAAGGAAGAGGCTTATAATGCTGCCAAAAAGAGCAGTGAGCCTGAGGATTGGGAGGATTTTAGAATTCAACAAAAGAGGACCAAGAAATTGATAAAGAAAGGGAAAATAGAATGAGAGTAAACTAGCGAGAGACATAAAAAAAGACTGTAAAAACTTCTATAGGTATGAAAAAAGGAAGAAATTAGCAAAAGTAAATGTGGGTCCCTTTTAGGCTGAAACAGGAGAAATTATAAAGGGGAATAAGAAAATGGAATAAGAAAATGGCAGAGAAATTAAACAAATACTTTGGGCGTAATTTTATCATTGGCAGCGGGTTGGGTGCGGGTCAGGTGGTCGGTGGGTTCTGATCCCGCCTCCGCTTTCAGCTGGTCAGAAATTGAAATTTGACCTTAATTGCCCTATTGAATCCCTGCGTGCGCGCTACCCGGCCCAATTAGTGGTTTCAGGTCTGCTGTTCGCCTCTGCTGACGTCTGTCAGCCAGCTGCATTTAAGGGGCCCATGCAGCCTTCTTTCATTTTCATCCTTTTATGTTGGTTTTTGTACTGGCAACTGCTTCAAGAGCCAAGGCCTCTCCCCGCTTTGATGAGGACTCCCTCCATGCTCTTGTGGATGGAGTGAGAGGGCGAAAGGAGGTACTATTCCCATCCTCTGGACGGAGGAAGCCTCCTCAGCAAAGCAAAGCAGCCTGGCTGCAAATTGCTGAGGAGGTCAGCTCCAGATCTTTGTGTTCTCGCTCCTGGGTCCAGTGCAGGAAAAGGTTTAATGACCTGGTACGCACAGGAAAAGTGAGTATAACATCACACTTACCCTCAATCTGCTCCCCATCTCCTCTCATCACCAGCACTCTGCATTGTCAACCTACTCCTGCACATCCCACTTTACCCTTACATCCCTTGCACCCTTAACCATCCCTCTCTCTCTATGTACACAATCACTTCATTATTCGACTATGCTGCCCTCACACTCGCTATCACTGTTATGCAATGCCAACAACTAACAACGCACAGGGAGGGCCCTTGGTATTGGCACCTCACTCCATCCTTTGTCTCCTTCTAAGCATCTATGCTATGGAGTCTCTACACTCACTCCATCATTCTCACTCAAACTCCACTTGTGTCCCTCATTACAGGAAAAGAGGGCCCACAATAAGAGGGAGAGGGCTAGGACAGGAGGAGGGCCACCTTCAATTGCCCATTTGACCAATGCTGAGGAGGCTGCCCTCGAAATAATCGGAGGTGATGAGGATCTGGAAGTGGGGGATGGTCAGACGGGCGCAGCAGAGAAAGCTGGTGACAGAATAGATTTGCATCTCTCTCATTTACATTGCATGAGTGACTGATATGGCATCTGATGCTCATACAGATTGACTTATGATCATCTGCACAATTCGATGTGCATGCTATGTTAATATCACATGTCTAACTCATGCCTTTACTCCCCCACAGGACCATCGAGAGCCCCCCTCCCCACTGTCCAGGACGAAGAGCCTGAAGACTCCTTAGAGGAAGCTGCAACCTCTGAGTGCGCAGCGTTAGCAGAATTAAGCACACCCAGCACCAGCGCAGATACGCACACCTCGGTGGGACCTTTGTGAGATAGATTAGTGTTGTCACCTGATGTATCACAGCTCACAAGTGAGCATCAGCAGATGGTGGAGACTGGGACAGCAGTGGAGAGTCCTTGTTGGAAGCCGCAGGATGCTCCCAGCTCTGCTCAGCTGCATGCCGACCCTGTGCCTCTGGGGCCATCCAGAAAAAGAGCGGTGCTGGAACTCCAGGAACAAGTGCAGGAGTCTCTGACAGGTTTTGCATCCAGGGTTACTGTCAGTGTGGAGATGATGGAGGAGTCCATGTCTACCATGAGCAGTGCCTTTGTGGAGACAATGAACGCACCACCACGGAAAGGATGGCAACCTCCTTGGAAAGAATGGCTACCTCCGTCGAAAGGATGGCTACGGTAGAGGAAAGGATGGCTACGGTCATGGAGAAAATAAGTCGCCAGAATCAGGAAAGCACGGTAAAAGTTCAGAATAGATTGACATCTCTGGAGGAGTGATGGGCAGCTATTGAGCAGAGAAACCAGAGCTACATGGAAGTCCTTTTGAGGAGGACTGCCAGTGCAGTCCTCATGGCCCCCCTGATGTGCAGCAAGGTGCTGTCCAGCCACTTGCTGGCACTGAAGTGGGGCTGGCCCATGAGAGGGATATTGGTGGCAGGCAACAAGGAAGTGTGGGCTCCTCTCCAAGCGCTCATACTCCCATGCCACTACATAGCCCTCAGTCAGAGCCCCACCAGAGTCCTCACCCAACTGAGATGGGCGTCTCAGCCCCTGCACAGCCGCAGGAGGAGCAGACTGTTGCTGAGCCCTCACAGGCTCGCAAACCCAGAGGATGCCCGCCAAAGGTGTCGAAGCAGGAGCAGCATGAAAGTGAGCAAGGTGCCTCCACATCTGCTGAAGCCACAGGGGAAGCACCACGTAGAAGCATGCGTAAGAGGAAGATTAAGCACAATTAGTCGCAAGGGTAGTCACTTGAGTGTTCTGTTCTGTTGACTTTTGTTGTGTTTAATATTTGGCATTGTCATCCTTTTGTGCATGTATGAAACAAAAGTGATGACAAACAGTTGAAGGTCTGGCCTCTGTGTTCTGGGAAATGGAAGTTGCACATTGAGGGCTCAGGTCGACTTGCATTTGTAATGATGGTGGTGAGAGTGATAGGAACCCACAGGTTCTTATACATTGTGTATGGTGTGATAAGAAGGTGCCAGCCACATGTGTTTGATTCGTCTACCTAAGCGAATCTGGCAAAGATTAGTGCATCCCTTGCATCACGGGCAGCAATGTGCTCGCGTGCTGCTGGAGCTGGCTAATCCGCCTCTGCAAGATCTTCCTCCTCCTCCTCCTCATCTGAGGAGGCTATGCGCTGAGCCACTTGTTCCTCAGGCAGCTGCAAACCATGATGCTGTGCGATGTTGTGCGATGCACAGCAGACCACGATGATTCTGGAGACCCTGGCTGCTGAGTACTGTAGGGCTCCACCTGATCTGTCAAGGCATCTGAATCGCATTTTGAGCAAGCCGATGGTTTGCTCGATGATGGCTCTGGTGGAAATGTGGCTCTCATTATAGCGCTCCTCAGCTTTGTTTGATGGCCTCCTCAACGGCGTCATTAGCCACATCTTCAGGGGATAGCCCTTGTCTCCAAGTAGCCATCCGGAAAGTTGGGTTGGCGGATTGAAGAGCGGAGGCACAGTAGACTGCCGCAGGATGAACGAGTCATGGCAACTGCTAGGGTACTTTGCGCAAACATGCATAATGTTCTTCCTGTGGTTACACACCAGCTGGACATTAAGGGAGTGGAAGCCCTTGTGGTTAACAAATACAGCTGGATTGTGATGGGGTGCCCTAATGGCCACATGTGTGCAGTCTACAATGTCCTGCACCCTTGGCAAGCCTGCCATATTTGCAAAGCCAACCGCACCCGTGGTTACACTTGCCTCATCTGTGGAGAAGTGGATGTAATTGTGCGCCTTTGCAAAGAGGGCATAGGTAACCTGCATGATGCAAGTGTGTGCAGCCGACTGGGAGATGCCGCTGATGAGCCCTGGAAGGACCCTGAAGCAAAGAAATTGAGGGCGGTGGTGACTTTGACAGCCACTGGTAAGGGGTGTCCACCCACTCCTCTGGGCTCCAGGTGTTGGTGCAGCATTGTGCAGATGTCAGCGACTACCTCACGCGGAAGTCTCAGCCTCCTTTGGCACTGCTGCTCAGTCATGTTGAGGAAGCTCATCCTTGGCCTGTAAACCCTGTGTTGGGGGTATCTCCTGCGGCGCGGTGCAGCCCTGCGCTGAGGCCCTCTGCCCTGTGCAGCATCAGGTGGGTGAGGAGGAGGTTGGCGCTCCTGTTGTTGCTGCTGCTGTTGTGCCTGGTTCTGCTGCTGCTGGTAGATATCTCAGTTGAGGAATAGATGTTATAAGCGCTCAGTCAATGTGGGGAGAGGGTTTTCCCAGGAGGTCACAGTGGAGATGGATCTCAGCTTCACCACTTAAAAGATCAGTAGATCTGCAAAAAGTTTTCCAAGACCTGAAAACTCAAAGTTCAGTCATCTGTAAGTCAGCCATGTTAGAGCTCCGTTTTTATGCTGGAGCTGCAGCTGTCAAGAAGTCAGGCACTCGGTGAACCCGGCACAATCAGCTGGCGTGGTTTGGGAACGGCGTGGAACATGCAGAAATTGTTAAAAAGTCGAAAACTGCTGTTAAAATAGGCTTATCCAGGCAGTTAACAAGCTGTTAACTGCCTTAAGGGCCTCTCCCACCGCTTGGTGGCGGGACCGATCGGGACTCCCAGAGCCGGCATTTGGCGAAGTGGCGTGGAGGCGGGTTGACGGCGGGATCTCAACCTGCCGTCTATCAAAACTATTTTAACCTTGGACCCGCCTCCAAACCCGCCCTCCAAAATCGCGGCCTTTGTGTCTGTCTTCACGAAAGAAGACGCAAAAAACTTCCCGGAAATAGTGGAGAACCAAGGGTCTAGCGAGAATGAGGAACTGAAAGATATTAGTATTAGTAAAAAAGTAGTACTAGAGAAATTAATAGGACTGAAAGCCGATAAATCCCCTGGACCTGATGGCCTACATCCTCGGGTTTTGAAAGAGTTGGCTATAGAGATAGTGGATGCCTTGGTTGTCATTTTCCAAAATTCCATAGATTCTACAACGGTTGGAAGGTAGCAAATGTAACGCCAGTATTTCAGAAAGGAGGGAGAGAGAAAACGAGGAACTACAGACCAGTTAGCCTGACATCAGTAGTAGGGAAAATGCTAGAATCTATTATTAAGGACTTGGCTACAGGGCACTTAGAAAATAATAGGATTGGGCAGAGTCAACACGGATTTATGAAAGGGAAATCGTGTTTGACAAATCTGTTAGAGTTTTTTGAGGTTGTAACTCACAGAATAGATAAGGGGGATCCAGTGGATGTGGTGCATTTGGATTTTCAGAAGGCATTCGATAAGGTGCCACACAAGAGGTTATTAAACAAAATTAGGGCTCATGGGATTGGGGCAGTATACTAGCATGGATTGAGGATTGGTTAATGGACAGAAGACAGAGAGTAGGAATAAATGGGTTATTTTCAGGTTGGCAGGCTGTAACTAGTTGGGTACCGCAAGGATCAGTGCTTGGGCCTCAGCTATTCACAACCTACATCAATGATTTGGATGAGGGGACCAAATGTAATATATCCAAGTTTGCTGATGACACAAAGCTGGGTGGGAATGTATATTGTGAGGAGGATGCAAGGAGGCTTCAAGGGGATATAGACAGGCTAAGTGAGTAGGCAAGAACATGGCAAATGGAATATAATGTGGAGAAATGTGAAGTTATCCACTTTGGTAGGAAAATTAGAAAAGCAGAGTATTTTTTAAATGGCGAGAGATTGGGAAATGTTGGTGTTCAGAGGGACCTGGGTGTCCTTGTACACAAATCACGAAAAGTTAACATGCAGGTACAGCAAGCAATTAGGAAAGCAAATGGTATGTTGGCCTTTATTACAAGAGGATTTGAGTATAAGGGTAGATGCAGGGAGGATGTTTCCCCTGGCTGGGGAGTCTAGAACCAGGGGTCACAGTCTCAGAATAAGGGGTCGGCCATTTAGGACTGAGATGAGGAGAAATTTCTTCACTCAGAGGGTAGTGAATCTTTGGAATTCTCTACCCCAGAGGGCTGTGGAGGCTCAGCCGTTGAGTATATTCAAGACTGAGATCGATAGATTTTTGAATATTAAGGGATCAAGGGATATGGGGATAGTGCAGGAAAGTGGAGTTGAGGTAGAAGATCAGTCATGGTCTTACTGAATGGCGGAGCAGGCTCGAGGGGCAGAATGGCCGACTCCTGCTCCTATTTCTTATGATCTTATGTAAAAGGTCCAGAGGTCAGTTGTTATTCTCTTTAAGAGGCACACATTGTGCAAGGGTCTATTTCTGAGGATTTGCGCATGCTGGAAAAAGTATCTGGTAATGAAATAATGCTGCCTCAGGGTATTTTTGTAAACTGTTTATTAATCAGAGAGTGAGTTATTTACTTCAGAAGAAGTGAATCATTGTGTAAGATTAGAGAAAGGAATCTCCTCTATTATCATGCTCAACGTGTCAGTATGAGTGAAGTGACACTGACAAAGCTTCGTCGCCATACAATGGAGTTTTCCCTTTTTTTTTCCTCACTAGCTTTCCACCACTAATTTTCTCCAAGGTCCATCCTTTCCTGAAGGCAATGACCTACAGGTCCATGGGTGTTAATCACCCTCTGATAACTCACCCAAGTATTCACTTGGGAACCTGGATAGAGTGTACCTGTATGATTTAGTAAACATTGTTAAGATTCTATAACCATTTTTATATAACTATAATATGTGAGATTGTATGTCAAAAACCTAAAAAGCCTGTATAAAATGGCGAATGGCTGAGACCAAAGCATGATGGTAAAATTAAGCCAACATTATGTTAACTGCGAGAATAGTGCTGAGGTCATGTAGATTAAAAACAAGAAGCCAGTGAAGGACAAAACATTAATTAAGTCTCAAAGTAAGATAGAGGGTTTTCAATACCTAACATCCCTTATCGCTGAAGTTTCAGACCAGTCTAGATAATGGGCTATGGGAAAGGCAAAAGATGTAAAAGTTCTCATACTCAAAGCTCACAGCAGAAAAGGGGAGGGAATCACAGACCGTACTTGTGAAGGTCAGAATGGTGAGGTAGCCCAAGCAGCTGCAAGTTGCTATGTATTTTGAAAGGGAAAAAAAGGTATAAAGGAACAGCTATTGAATACTGAAAGCAGCGCGAAACCAGAGGATGAGAAGCTTCAGTCAACAGAACACAGCAAGAGAATAAAGAGACCGCGCCACAGTCACTCGGAAGGAAGGCCGGGGTTCAATGAACAAACTGCGACTATCCTCTTGTTAAGTATTACTTCTTTGTACTGGATGTTTAATGCTTAATAAACCTGTTTTAAGATACACAATATACCTGGACCCAGAGTGATTTGTGTAGTCACAGACAAATTAATTCAGAGCTTTTGAAAGCTACACCTCAATAGTGAGTGTTAGCAGGTTACTAAACAACAGAGCCATCACATCTGAGGCAACCTTGTATTCAGCTGAACCCAACCAATGAGCTCTTCAAACATTGGTTGCTAGAGACCGATCAGGGGCACAACCACTGACCAATGTTCCCCATCCTAATTCAAACAACGTTAGTTCATTCCCAAATGTTATAGTATTTACAGTGGTAAAGCAAATTGTCGGACCTAAGGCTAGTCTGTCTGAAATCCGCTAAACACAGCACAAACCAGGGATCAACCTCAGACTTTCTTATCTTTATGGCTCAGCTACACACTGGGCAAATTCGCTCAGCCATCGGGGAGAGGTATGATTCATTTTTTTAATAAAACTGTTAAGTAAGCCCATTGCTTTTGGCAGTGCCTTGTTTCTGCAATTTTATGCAAATTCCAGCAATATTTTCCCTTCGGCAGAGAGATGATAACATTTATATTTGACTAGTTTGACAAGAAAATGATGACAAAGTATGGGTACATGCAGTAAAATTTTATGCAAAAATCATACTGCACAGAATTGGCAACAAGAAAAAAGAGAAATCAAATCAAATCAAATCATGAAAGGAGTCTCTATTAGAAGGAATTTCTGACTTCAAGCTCAAACCTTTGTGCTCATTATAACTGGGGCTGTCCTACTGTCAATGTTAGATTAATACCAAAAATAATTCAATGTGTTGGGGAATATTAAAGTTTCATTAGTAGCTATGCACCGAATATCCTTACTGTATTTGTACAAAGGGCTGGATAAAAGTATCAGAATTCACTCAAATTTGACCTCCATTTTAAGACCAATGAAAACACTTGTTTTACCCTGAACATTTTCCAACAGGCAATGTTCAGCTCTAAATATTTGGCGTCTTCGTACTATATTCCTCTGTGAGTTACTTTTAGGCAGGCATTAACCAGTTTATTTTATATGCATTAATGTCTGCCTCATAATACCACAGAGAGGAATGTTGTGCGAGCACGCAAAGCATTTATACCTACATTCCAGGGTTCACATCTGTTTAAAGCAGAGCACAAATGAAGGAAGTACAAGCATTGATAACTAAACTTCACAAATCAGAAAATATATCCCTTAAAAAGGGAGAATCTCTCCAGCAATGCATTATTTCAAAACTGCAATCATTCGTAAACCATTTAGACAACATCCTTTTATTCTTATACTGTTTTTATTATAAAAAAAAAAAATTGGGTAGATGACAAGAGCTAAATCATCAGCAGGGAACTGTCTTGGAGCTCTTACCACGTTGACTACTGTGAGGAAGCTGAATTAATGTGCACAGTTGAAATGACACACCAGCTGAAGCATGCTGAGTTAATGGCTGTACCTACTGGTGTTAATTTTGTAACTCATCCCAGCCAATTCCGCCGACGATGCCATCATTCACTGTTAAAACTATAAGGGAACAGCCTACCCAGTACGCCCACCCAACAACTCACTCTTCTGACTTCCTTTCACACAATAACACCCAAGTGGATACAGCCTGGTCACATCTGTAAGGTATTAATGTATGAAGTGTCAGGTGAACACAATGTTGGCAGGATGTAAATCTGATCGTTAAATGTGCATTAAAGTTAAAAATGTATAATCTTTAAGAAGCAAAATTGTGTAAGGGACCATCTAAGGTTATTATATTTTTGGAAAAGCACTCTTCCTTGCTTCACTTTTAAACATATACAGAGAAAAGAATAAAAAATGATTTGTATGCAAATACCGATGAAAAAATAACCGCCCTTCTCTTTCTCTGTGCAGAACAGATTTTCTACTGTAATAAAATTGACTAATAGGTTCTTGTTATGTTGCGATTGCAGAGAATATTGTTTACCAGTATGTTGCACGTTGCTTACCAATATGGCTCCTGCTACATATGTACGTATTAGCGTTCCTTGGAACATTCGAAGTTGTAAAAGTACTGACGATGGTTGGAAACTGGCTGTGTAACAGCACCGATTTTGCGGGCCGATGACGGCGTACGCACAGCGCACTCCGTCGTAAGCCCTGAGAATGGCCCCGCAAGTTCCGGGCTTCCGCAGGCGCAGCGCATGCTTTTAAACCCGGAACTTGCGATCTGTCAAGGTTCATCCTCGACAGATCGTCCGCCTCAGACTCCAAAACACCTTGGCTGGTGCAAAGTTGAGCTATTTGCCCAACTACTGCCCAGCAAATGCCCACAAAACCCTTGGCGCAGGCCCTGTTTTTACCAGCATAAGGGTTAAAATAAATGTGAAATTAAAATTTTAAAAATGATGAGAACATACAAAAACATTTAAAATTAGTTCCTGTAAATTTTGGCCTGGATTAAAATGTTTAAAATTATTTTTCAAAAAATAAATTTTTTATTTTAAATGCTTAATTAAAGGGGCTTTTAATTAATTTTGAACATGGGAATATTTATTTTTACTAGAATTGTGTTAATTATTTATTTATTTGGGGATTTCTCATAAGCTTATGGGGATTCTGTTCGTAAATGGAATCCTCATAAGCTTATGAGGAATCCCCCTTTCTAATTGGTTGACCTGGCCCACGTGATCCCAGGGACTCTTCTGAACCGCCTGCGTCCCTGGGATCCGTGGGCCTTTACGCAGGTATACGCCTGGAGGCCCAGGACCTGAGGACTCTGAAGCCCGGGAGCCAGCAGGTAAACATAGAAACATAGAAACATAGAATCTAGGAGCAGGAGTAGGCCATTCGGCCCGTCGAGCCTGCTCCGCCATTCAATACGATCATGGCTGATCATCCAAATCCAGTACCCTGTCCCTGCTTTAATCCCCACAGTACACATATCCCACCCTACCCCCGTAACCCCACGTATTTAATTCCCCCTAACATATCCCATCCTATCCCCATAACCCCACATATTTAATCCCCCCTAACACTAAGGGTCAATTTATCATAGCCAAATCAACCTAACCCACACATTTTTGGATTTTTTTTTTCGGGTTGGAGGCGTACTGCGGAGGTACACCTCCGACAGCAAATCCAGAAGTAAACTGTAACACCTGCAAGCCAAGACCTTAAAATAATTGATTGTTCATATGCTGCACAAAATGTCTGCCAAGATTCTTCCCAAAAAATATCTGCATTATTTTCTCTGGAAATCTTGGCAATCATTGTCGTTCACTGTAGAAACAGACATGCATAGGAAATTCTGACTCCATAATCCACTTTTGGTCCAAGATTCCAAAAGAATTCAGGGATCCTGTAAAGATGGGAGGACTGTAAATAGAATAAGAAAAATTACCAGGTTGACAGTGTCTAATGTTTTTCAGAAGTTATATACATTTAAAAAGGTCCCTTCCTTTTAAGGAAAATATCCACTTACATTGTCTGAGGTACAGCAATTGTGGTTTTATTACTGTTGGATTAAGTATCTGTGGGATATAGGTCAGTTAGTGAGTGGTGCATGACCTCCACATATTGCTGGGAGAGTGCTTGGAAGTCTGAAAGCCCTTCCTAAAAGCTCACACAGATGGGGATGCAGGTTAATACAAGAGGGAAGATGGTAGTACAATGCCACTTGCTCCACACACCACAAGACTCATGACACCACTCAATGTCACCCCCGTCAAGTTAGGCAAATCCCTTTGTACCCCAACCCAGCTAACCCCTCCCCCAAAGCCACCCTAATGCCGAAGCATGGCACTCCTATACCAATATTCAACAATGTCAACAGACTTCCTGAATGGATCTTTACTGCATAAACAAAATATACCATTGCACTAATAAATATGTGCTTTAATATGTGCCTAGGCATGCTTGGTGTGGCAACATACTCCAATTTTTGGGAAATTTGTTACAGTAATTATTCACTTGGGCTGCTAAGCCTTTCCTTAAACAACCTTCAAGATCGACCATTGAGCAGCACCTCACTATTCTGATAATGACCTACATTGGCTCCCGGTTAAGCAACACCTCGATTTCAAAATTCTCATCCTTGTTTTCAAATCTCTCCATGACCTCGCCCCGTCCCTATCTCTGTAATCTCCTTCAGCCCCACAACCCCCCGAGATATCTGCGCTCCCCTAATTCTGCCCTCGAGTATCGCTGATTATAATCACTCAACCATTGGTGGCCGTGCCTTCTGTTGCCTAGGCACTAAGCTCTGGAATTCCCTGCCTAAACCTCGCCACCTCTCTTTCCTCCTTTAAGACGCTCCTTAAAACCTACCTCTTTGACCAAGCTTTTGGTCACCTGCCCTAATTTCTCCTTATGTGGCTTGGTGTCAAATTTTTTGTTTTGAAAAACTCCTGTGAAACACCTTGGGATGTTTTACTGTGTTAAAGGCGCTATATAAATGCAAGTAGTTGTTGTTGTTGTTATGAATAAAGATGAGACACCTTTTTATTGGTATTTCACAATTTCTCGCCAAACGATAAACTAGGTCACATCATTATTTTAATCCAGAATCCCTACAGCGCTTTCATATTTGGAAAATCTGAGGCAATTTTTCATTTTTGATCATTTAATATATGCCAGTATTTAACTCTGGCTGTACAATAATTACTGGAACATTTGAATCAAAACTAAATACCCTGAAGACATATCTGAAGTAAAAAAGAAATGAAAAACTCGAGATGGAGAAATTTACCATGGCCCAGCAATTCCTCTGTATGAGAACAATGGCCTACCTGCCTGTTTTGATTTCACATGTTTGTCAATACTAAACTCTGTTTAGGCTGCATTCTAGGTGGCAGAGTTTGCACAGTGCTCTCCATTTTTCACTTCGCAACAACAACAACAACTACTTGTATTAATATAGCGCCTTTAACGTAGAAAAATAGCCCAAGGTGCTTCACCGGAGCGTTATAAGAACAAAAGAAATAGGAGCAGGAGTCGGCCATACGGCCCATCGAGCCTGCTCCGCCATTCAATAAGATCATGGCTGATCATCGACCTCAACTCCACTTTCCCGCCCAACCTCCATATCCCTTGATTCCCCTAGAGTCCAAAATTCTATCAATCTCAGCCTTAAATATACTTAAAGACTCAGCATTCACAGTTATCAAAAGAAATTTGACTCCGAGCCACATGAGGAGATATTAGGGCAGCTTGGTCAAAGAGGTACGTTATAAGGAGCGTCTTAAAGGAGGAAAGAGAGGTAGAGATTTAAATAACATTTCACACCTGGGAGGGATTTTTTTTTAAATGAAATGGATGTCTGGTGGTGATTGAGGAGAAATACATTAGCCACATGTGTGCAATCATGCATGAACTGCAGTTCCCCCACGGAGTGTGTGGAAACTGCAGGAGCAATTGCAGCACAGTCCCTACGACAGAGGTCTTAAAGCCAGTAGCAGTGTCTCTCATGAATGCGCAGACTGCTGTTATAAGGGCTTTAGGCTCCAGTCTAAAACAGGCTCTCTTGCCTGGCTCAATGGGTCGGATGTTGCTCTCATTAGCGAACGAACGGCGGCTGCCATTTATTATACCTGCATTTGCTCACAGACTTTCAATGGGATTTTGCACTGGAACTTGCTGTGATTGGAAAGCCGTTTTGCCACAGCACCCTCTACAGAGGATATGAGACCTGTGTGAACAGAGCAAGCAACTGTGTATCTCCTTAACCAATCAGATTAAAGAATCGCTAATGAGCAGCACAGAATCTGAACCAGGAAGTGTAAGTTAGAATATTTAATTCATCGTCAAATCAGGTACAAAAATAAAGAGAGGGAAAGAAAGATGGGATTAAGAGAGAGAGATAAAAAAAAGACAAAGAAAAAGTTTTTAAAAATATATTTTTTTTAGATCTCCAACAATATTTAAAATGTAAAGAAATGAGACTCCATACTTGTAAAAGTAAATTTTCAGTGCCAGCGAGGTTGTTTGGCAGTAATTAAGACTTATCATGCCGTTAAAATTTACTTGCACTAACTTTTTCTGGCGAGTTTAGTGGGTATCTAGTATTTAAGTACTGCAACTTCATGCTGTTCCATGTGTTTCAATGGCGAATCTCTGGGCGAGTAGGAGCAGGGCAACTCGGACAGCACCTTCCTGATTTCCTTGTTTTAACTGCGCATATGCGGTCACCGGAAGTTGCTGTCTGATTTACACTATTATCTCTAGAGCAAAATCTGGCCCAATATGTTGGAGAATCATGTGGAGAAAGCCATTTTTTTAGTCATTCTTGGGATATGAGTGTCGCTAGCAAGGCCAGCATTTATTGGCCATCCCTAGTTGCCCTCGAGAAGGTGGTGGTGAGCCACCTTTTTTGAACCACTGCAGTCTGTGTGGTGAGGGTGCTCCTACAGTGCTGTTAGGGAGGGAATTCTAGGATTTTGACCCAGCGACGATGAAGGAATGGCGATATATGCCCATGTCAGAATGGTGGGTGACTTGGAGGGGAACTTGGAGGTGATGGCGTTGCTATGCGCCTGCTGCCCTTGTCCTTCTAAGACAAGGTTTCACTCTCTTCATAAGTATTCAGAGGTTGTCTCTCACGTAGAGTAAATGCACTTGCTGTGAGAGTGCCTAGAAGCAGGCACATGGGTGCAATAGGCATGGACGAGGCTGCTGCTTTTCAAGGCAACATCACATCTGGCCCAGCCAGCTCCACAACCCCCCCCCCCCCCCCCCCCCTCCCTCAAATGACAAAAGATGTGCCAGAAAGCAAGCAGCACCAGTCAGTCATTGCAGCATTGAATGTGACGGCATCAGTTGCAGGGCATCAATGACCTGACACAAGGAAAGTACAGGGCCACGTCAATCGTAAGGGTCTTCTACTGACACCCAGGAGCCAGCCCTCTCACTCACTCCTGCCACTGGGGAAGTACACAGAAAAAATGCAACAGTAGGATGTTGAACTGACAACACATACACTATCACCAAGGGGAAACACTGGGACAAATACATTGAGTTGTAGAGCAATAAATGGCATTTACTTTATTACCACTGAGTCCAGGGAGTTTCTTTGTGTTGATGCTAATAGGGTGACAGCAAATGCACAATTTCATCTTGTGTCACTATTACTGAATGCATTCATTTCAAATACACATGCCTACTGGCACTGCACTCTGTAGCTTGCAGTTAGATGCCCTGGCACTTCCTAATGTGGACTGAAAGTTGGTATTGTAGACACCATTTCACAAATCCCTTCTTTTTCACGATTTTCCTGTTCTATCAACTGTTTGAAATACCTTCTGCACTGTTGACTTTTTCTGTGATATTGCAAGCTGCTTGCCTATTAACAAAGATTTCCTCCATGTTTGATTCCAATCAAAAAAACAAATTAAAATCCAACCAAGGAGCTTAAGGGGCAATTTTAACCTAACCCGCCCATCGGGAAACGTTGGCTTTACGTGCCGTCCGATTTTATGCTCCATTGAAGGCAACGGGGAGTAATATTGGGCGGGGTGTCAAACTGGCGTTCCACTCGTTCCCGTCAGTTTCCCCCAACAGGTTAAAAGGACCCCCTGTGCCTCTGTAATAACAGTCTGCTGCTGTTAACTGGGTTCAACATCTGATGAGAATGAATACTAGGTGATACTCAAAGATCGGGAAATACTCCCCAGAACGTACGAGAGGAAACTGCGGGTGGGGCTGCTCATTTTCCGGGGGGGGGGGGGGGACCCAGGCAAAGTCACTGGAATCCCAATTTCCCAGTCTCCACACGCCCCAGACATGCCGGGGAGAAGCCAGTCTACCAACTGGAAAATCGTCTCCATGATGCCTTGAAAACAATTTCACGTATCAGTAAATAGACTGACTGGGGTAGATTTTTAAATTTCGCTCTCTTGGTGCAGGGCTTTACAATAATTTTAATGGACCTGCAAGGACTGCTGACCTCCATGTCCGAATTCCCAATACGTGACCCTCAACGTGCAAAGCTCTGTGCTGGGAGCGTAAATGCATAAAATCTACACTTTCGTGTGAAAGAGCGATGTAAATTACACTTACTCCAGTAAATTTGAAAAAAAAAATGACGAAAATATGTTTCAAAAATATTGTTACACTACAATGGATAGACTGTCTGCCACAGTGCATGCTTAAGATGTGATAACAAAACCCTTCAGACTTATTTCCTGTGCTTTTACTTCCCCTATTCAAGTCATCATTTACCTAACCTGAGAGTGCAGGATTTTAACCCGCTTACAATTTATGGTGCTTTCATGTACAATGGTGACAATGAAGTGCTTAAGACATGTACGAGCTGACCCTACTTTAAATTTATCCTCTTTCCCTACAAGGGAACAACATGCCTCCTCTGCTTGAACCTTCCCCGATGGGCTGGCTCATTATGTGGGGAATTATAGGCACAATCATGTATTTCATAATTTACTACATAGAATTTAGTACAATGCTTTATTGCACAATCGAACAGCCCCTGCAGCAAGCGTTTTCCCTACTGCTCAAATGACAGAATTTTTGATTCAGGCTCTGCCAGGAACTAAAACTCCCCAACATCTACACTCGATAACACTTCTGCAAACCAAAGCCAGCGCAGTATCTATGTGTGATACTGAAGTTGCTGGACTCATATGGGAGACCCGCGTTTGAATTTTGAATTTTAATTGGCACTGATGCTCAAACTTCCTCGAGCCTCTGCTGGGTAATGTGTAGGAGGGAAGGAAGACTAGCCACAAGCAAGCAGCCTAATCATACCGCTCAAACAGACCTCCTGACAGATCAGCCAAAGAATGGCATTGTCTGTGGGGAAATCTGACAGCTGGACTGTCTCATACACAGAAGCAGGAAACAGTGTGCCGATGCCAGAAAGAAAATCACAATCAAAATGCACCTCAAAAACAACTAATTTCTTTGAGCAGTACATTTGCTCCCACTGCAGGTGCTCGCTAACAGCAATGATGGAAGCAGATTTAATGTCCAGCAGATTTACTACAGCAATAACCTTCATTTATTTTCAGTATTTTCTAATTTAATCCAAAATTTGTTTTAAGTTCAAAGATCTAGCAATCTGAAGGGTTATAAAAGAAAAAGCTTGCATTTATATAGCCACTTTCAAGTCATCAGGATGTCTGAAAAAAATGTTACAGCCAATTGAATTACTTTTTAATTGGTTGATTTGCAGGCAAGCGCAACAGCGATTTTTTGCACAGCAAGATCTCACAAACAGCAATGAGAGGATTGACTAGTTATTTTTTTTTTGTTGTTGGTGCTGAATGAGGGATGAATTCCCTTTTCCTTTTTTAAATAAAGCCTTGGGATCTTTTACGTGCACCTGAGCAAAATGACAGGCCCCTCCATTTAACGTCTCATCTGAAAGACGGCACCTCCGTCAAGGCAGCACTCCCACAGTACTGCACTCAAGTGCCAGCCTGGATTCCGTGCTCAAGTCCTGGAGTGCTACCACTGATCAAAAAGCTGGCTCTCAGAAATAAAGTGCAGCAGCAGCAAAACGTCCCTTATGGTCTAATGTATTTAATCAACCCTTCTGAACTTTAAGTGCACAGCATCTTTGCTCTAATAAGCGGCTTGTACGCTACCTTAGGGGCTACTGGTGCCTATATTTCATAGCATCCCATACAGACACTTTGTACCAACATCTAACACTGAAATAAAATCTTGGCATCTGCAAGAGGAATTAATATAAAATATCGGGAATCATTTTCAAATAATCTGACTTGGATCATATTTAAAATTTATTTTAACCCTTTAATTTTGCCACATTTTTAAACTTTATCCCATATTGGTTTTCCAATATTGCGAATCAGAACGTGACAGAGAATTCATCAAAAGCCTTATACGAGGAACAGCCAAACGCATCTGGCATCTGGGGCACAATAATGTACCAGTAAGACCTTGGTCAGCATTTATTCAATCATTGAGCATAATTACCCAGGGAGCATCAATGTGATGCCAGAGGGGAAAATGAGCTCTCAAAAAAAACTCTTCCCAGCTTTTAACATATATATTTTGCTACTAGGAGGGATTTGTTTTTGTGTAAAGAACACAAATGTAATCAGTGAGATAAAAGAATTTTCTGTCAATAACTGTAATCTGAATAAACACCAGCATGGATTTGTTAAAGGCAAATTGTGTTTGACGAACTTGATTGAGTTCTTTGCTGAAGTAACAGAGAGGGTTGATGAGGGTAGTGTGGTTTATGTTGTGTATCTGGACTTTCAAAAAGCATTTGATAAAGTACCATATGATAGATCTGCTAGCAAAATTGAAGCCCATGGGATGAAAGGGGCAGTGGCTGCACAGATACGTAAAAGGGTAAGGGACAGACAGTAGAAAGTAGTGGTGAACAGTTCCTTTTCAGACTGGAGAGAAGTGTGCAGTGGTGTCCTCCAGGGATCGGTGTTGAGACCATTGCTCTTTTTGATATACATTAATGACCTGAACTTGGGTACACAGGGCATCATTTCAAAGTTTGCAGATAACAGAAAATTTGGAAATGTGGTAAACAGAGAGGAGGATAGTAATAAGACTCCAGGCAGATGAAATTTAACGCAGAGCAATGTGAAGTGATGCATTTTGGTAGGAAGAATGAGGAGAGACAATACAAACTAAATTTTAAAGGGGGTGCAGGAACAGAGAGACCTGAGGGTGTACGTACACAAGTCTTTCAAGGTGGCAGGACAAGTTGAGAAGGCTGTTAAAAAGGCATACGGGATCCAGGGCTTTGTAAATAGAGGAGTACAGTACAAAAGCAGCGAATTTATGCTAAACTTTTATAAATCACTGTTTAAGCCCCAGCTGGAGCATTGTGGCCAATTCTGGGCACCGCACTTTAGGAAGGATGTCAAGGCCTTAGAGAGGGTGCAGAGGAGATTTCCTAGAATGGTACCAGGGATGAGGGACTTCAGTTATGTGGAGAGACTTAAGATTAAGGGGAGATTTGATAGAAGAAGTGTTCAAAATCATGAAGGGTTTTGATGGAGTAAATAAGGAGAAACTGTTTCCAGTGGCAGAAGGGCCAGTAACCAGTAGACACAGATTTAAGGCAATTGGCAAAAGAGCCAGAGGCGACATGAGAAAAAAAAAATTATGCAGCGAGTTATGATGATCTGGAATGCACTGCCTGAAAGGGTGGTGGAAGCAGATTCAATAGTAACTTTCAAAAGGGAATTGGATAAATACTTGAAGGGGAAATTTTGCTGGGCTGTGGGGAAAGAGCAGGGGAAACGGACTAGTTGGATAGCTCTACCAAAGAGCCAGCACAGGAATGATGGGCTGAATGGCCTCCTTCTGTGCTGTATCATTCTAAGATTCCATGAGATGTATGGGGGGAAAAATTCAGTATCGCCCTATTTGGGGCGCAATTATCGGCCGGGCGCAAAGATTAGCGCCTGCCGCTAATTATCGCCTCCGACTGTAAACTTGGCTTTTATCGCCCCTGGAGGTGATTGGAGCGCTAAATCAGGCGCTTCACACCTGTCTTAAGGCGCAAAGGCCGAGGAGCGAGGCGCTACCTCAGAGCGCTGGCGAAGCTCATGTGATGTCAGTCAGCAATGGAACACAGACACAATGGCGCCGGCCAGTTCTTAAAGGGGAGGGTTGATCTTGCTCTCCATCCACATCCTGCTCATTGCAGCCTTGAATCTCGGCCTGGAGAGACCTGTACATCAAATCTGCTGGAAAGAACAATGGAGAGAACCAGGTAAAGAGCTCAGAGTGCAGCCCCCACAGTCTCTTCTAAATAGATGCAAGGAAGGGCAAATCAAAATGAACCTGCAAAGTGCTGCTCAGTACCCAAAACTCCTTCACACAGCGTTAAATCTCTCCAGAAGTTTCTCTCTCTCTCTCTCAGAATGCGTGGTGCAAAAATGTCACCAACAAATAAAGGCAGGAAGCGGTTGCCTTTAAATAGTGCTCCTCCAGTCCCTTCCTGACTGCAAAAGGCTCCCCTCAACCTGTCATTGCTAGCGGCAGGCAGTAAGGCAGGGGGCACCACTCAATATCCGCTCCGGGGCGTTGCGCACTCGACTGACGTCACGATCTGCCGGCGCAGGAGATCGTGGCGGTAGTGTTTAGCGCCGCCGCAAAATGTCTGGTTAATTTTGCGAGCGGCGCAAACATCGCCGCGCCCGGGCGCTAGTTGCTTTGTGCCCCATTAGCGCCCTCTTAAGGCGCTAACGGGAGGCGCAACCAACTGAATTTTTCCCCCCATGGTCTTTTGTGCTGCAATTTCCACGATTCTATAATTCTAAAAAACAATGAATGAACAAAAAAAATCTCTCTCTCCTCAAAGAATTCCAAAATTCAGTACAAGATCCATAAAACCTGGAAACATCATTGTGGATTTACTGCAGCCTGGAAAAATTCACAAGCCACTGCAACCAAAGGCCTAGAAATTCGGGCGCACCCATTCTTGTGCACGTGGGGGGGGTGGGGGGGGGACACGGTGATCAATCACTGTGCCTGAATGTTGCCATTGAGCCGGCGAGCTGTGGACAGTAACAGGCAGATCGCCGGTGAAGAGAATTGAAAAGATTAGGCTGCTGCGGCCTCAACGTCCCCAGTTAAGTGAGGAAGGGGTGTAACCAGGAAGGGTGGGGGCTGGGTTTGGGGGGGGTGGGGGGGGGGGGGTAATCATGTCTGGAAGGCAGCATGGTGGGGGGGGGGGTGCAGTAATGGTGATGATTGGGTGGGTGGGGTTATCGGGGATGACCACAGGGGGAGGGGAAGCGGTGGTCAAATGTGGGGTTTGGAAGGAGTACTCCTGCCCTTTAAATATTGCTGGAAATGGCTACCTCCTGACTTGTAGTACCTCTATGGTCGGTGAGCAGAAGCAGGAACTGGCAGTGGCCAGGCGGGCAGAGGTGAAGGTAGCATTGGGGGCCCTAACTGCTTCGGATCCTGATTAGCAAAAATGTATCAGCCTTGTGCCTGTTTCGGGCAGGCGCTCTGGCCAGCAAGAAATCGGGGCGGATCAGAACTCATCAGTAAGTTGTCGCTTCGACCAGTTGTGACCACTACAGCCCCATTCTTAAGCACAAACAGGGCAGAGTAGTGACACAAAAATAGCCCCTTCCTGTTTAAAAATGAGAACCAGTATGAACTGCAGAACTGCAGCTTCTTTCAGGAATTTGTCCTTCTGAAATGTTACCAGCACAAGATTTACAATGGCCCAAAATTTGCCATCGGAGGCTTCCTGCGGGCGGAGGCCTCCGGCCTGTAAAAAATCTACGAATGTACCTGGTGGCCCAGGAGATACGGAGGCTCGCGATCCTGGGCCTCTCCGGGTCTGCGCGGGGCCACGTATCCATGGGCGCAGGCGATTCGCAAGCACCCCTGGGATCACGTGGGCCGGAACTCCCATAAGTAGGAATGGGGATTACTTAAAAAAATACACGAACTCATGAAATAAATTTTTTAAAATTACATATTTAAAATTAATTAAAATGCCATTTAATTAAATATTTTAAACAAAAATGTAATTTTTTGAAAAATTTTTTATGGGGGCTAAATTAAGTTGGTCTGCGCCTCCCGTTACAATGGGGCGCAAATCAACTAGCGCATGGGCGCGGCGCGGCTTACGCCTCCCGCGAAATTCAGCGGGAGGTTAGCGGCGGCGCTAACCGTTAGCGCCATGCCGTGCTCCGACGCCGGCGATGACATCATCGCCGTGTGCCGCGCCCCGCTCGCGCCCCGGCTATAATATTGGGTGGCGCCCCCCCCGACTTACCACCGGACGCAATGGGCTGGATTTTCAATGACCCATGGAGTCGGGTTTGGAGGCGTGTGGGGGGTTAAAGTTGCAGATTCGGGGGTCCGGACCCCACCCCGACTCCATCCCGCCTCCACGCAATTTTGACAAAATCGGTCGTGGGGTTCCCGACTCCGTCCCGCCTCCAAGAGGTGGGAGAGGCCATTAAAGCCCTGAACAAGCCCTAAATTGGCTCTGTAATGCCATTTTGAAACGTTTTAGCTAGTTTAACCCTTTTCCGACATGAAGTACGCCTGATGTGAAACACGCCAGTGAAACCTGGCGGGAGCACAAGTGACTATCAGCTGCAGGTCCACTATTACAACGGAGATGTGATGAAGGTAGTAGTAGTAGTAGGTCTGAAAGTCGCCTCTGATGCTGCTGCATTGAATGTCTTCAGAGACTGCCTGGGAGGACTTGGTTGCAAAAAAAATTCTCATTCTCTCTCTCTCTCTCTCTCTCTCTCTGAGATGCTGCTCATTTTGCATCCAGGTCCTTTCACAGCAAAGGCCAGGCAATCTCTGAGACCAGGCAGTCTCTGACCTGCAATGATGACATCATCAGAGGCGACTTTCAGACTGAAACCACTAATTGGTTCATGGGTTCCCACATGCTGGAACTCAATTGCCCAATTAAGTGAAAATTGCATCAATCTCCCACATCCAATTGCAGGCGGGTGGATAACACGAAATGCGGATGACACGACCCCAACCCGCCCCAGTATCAAAATCCAGCCCAATGTCTGCCGGGATCAGGGGGGCCTACCTGCGGCCGGGGCGGCGCTAGTTAAAGGGGAAGTGGCGGGCGGCCATTTTTGTTGCTGGCTGCCTTCCAGCACCTGCCCCCGTTGCTGTCCACTCCTCTTGAGTACCGGGCTCGTTTGCCGGCACTCCCGATCCCTGGTGGCCCAGCTGGGCGCCGGGACGCGCTGCGCCAGGCCCCTCCCCTTTAATAAGGAGAGGAAGGCCTGCAGTACTGCGGCGTGACGTGCTGCGAGCCCCAAGAGGGGTGCGGGGTGCTTCCAGTAGCGCCCCTCCTCCCTCTCGGGGCGCTACCTGGGAAAATCGGCCGTGGGGGCACGAACTTTTTCGGGGCGCTAAAACCAGCGCCCCAGTGAAGGTATACCCAATTTTTACCCCTATATGTTTTAACAGGGCTGAAAATAAACTTACCTTATTGGACAGGGTTTTTAAATGTATAAATGAGTGATAAAATTTTAGTTTTCTATTTTTTAATACTCTTATGCTGGTAAAAACAGACCTTATGCCTGCTTTTACCAGGTGTAAGAATTTCACGGGCACTCAGCGGGAGGATGTTGGGCAAATAGCGAAACTCTCCACTCGCAGAGGCCCATCTCCCAGGGATGCGGAGGATCTGTCAAGAGAATTGACAGCTTGCAAGTTCCGGGTTTTAGCGTATGCGCTTCGCATGCATAAACCCGGAACTTGCGGGGCCCCTACGGGCGCGTACACACCTCGTAGGCACCCGTAGGGGTCGCAAAATAGGGCCCAGTGTGTTCAACACAATACTGCGATGTCTCTGGCATTGCAAGGAGCAGACAGAGAAAACTGGAGATGTTCTTTCAGAGCCTGTGTAAATCATCAATGTTACCGTGTTGGGACTTATCAGGAAACTTCACAAGCAGCTGCCAGCAAGCAAGCTTCGCAAACACTGGTTGTACTGTCTAGACCAATGAGAGAAAACTCACTGCCGATTCCTTCCTACAATGTTCCAGGGTATCTGTTGAGTTGACAGGAGAGAGCAGCACCAACACTGCTTGTGGGAGTATTAGCAAATGTATCATTCTACCTTCCCAAACAGGAAAAGTAGTTTCTATGACAGACTGCGGCGGTGGGGGGAGGGACAGCTACTTGGGATACAGGAAAAAAATAAACATCACCTTTCTGTTCACTTTAAAAAAATGAGAATAACCACATTCCATCGACTCACGCCATGGTCATTTGCTTAATAAATTAAAGCAACTCCAATCTGGTCTTATTTTTCAGTCCCCATTTTTTCCCACTCCACTCTTGAAGGTACTGACGCATTCTCCAGTTTGAGGCTCACAAATCAGTATGAAGAATGCAAACAAGGTCCAAACATTCTTAGGCCCCATTGCCAGATTCCCCGTTGTCCTCCAGATTTTATGAATGCTAGTCTTTCTGCTAATCCTGCTCTGCCTAAATGCTCAAGTATTTCTTCAACCAATCACAATTTACTCAATTAATTGTGGTGCTTTTATGTAATCACAAGGTTACAATGGTTTGCTGGGTAAGGGTTATCATCAGCACACTTCATTTAACAGTTACTACCAGTTCCAATTTGTAGTCTGAAACCCACCATGCACCAACTTTGCTCGACGTTCACAGATCATATCTAATAATCCTCTTTATTATCTCATGATTGATTTCCCCACAGAATTTCACCAACTGTAACAATATTCAAGCTGCACTGGTTTCATAAAGTGGGAGCAATATTCCAGTCAGCACTCCTGTCAAAGCTTGAATTCTCCCTGTAGCAATATAAGCATACTGCAGGGATCCCACTCCCCCCTGCCCTCCAAGCTGGAGCTAGAGAGTTAGTTGCCATGGCTGAGACACATCATTCTGATCCGTTTTATTGTCTTTGGCAGGATGGTGTGAATGGTAGCATACATATGCCCAGATTTTATACAGTGATATCTGTGCATCTCACCAGTTAGATCACTGAAATCCTGTTCTCAACAGAGAAACAGTCACATTTTTTCAATTGCAATTCAGAAGCAAAGAAGGGGGGTGGGGGGGGAACCCAGAACACCTTCTAATGTATTTATTATTATTATGACCCATCCATCTAATGTACAATAGGAGGCGATGCAATAAAATAAGCACTGCAGTTCAAGAAGTTACTTGGACATTTGAATACCATTCTATTCCCTCTGGCGAGTGGGTCAATAAGCAGAGGTCAAAGATTCAAAAATCATTGGCAAAGGATCGAGAGGGGAGATGAGGAGAATTGTTTTCACTCAGGGGGTTGTTGGGATCTGGAACGCTCTACCTGAAAAGGTGGTGGAAGCTGATTCCATAAATAATTTTAAAAGGGAGTTGGACGGGTGCTTGAGGATGAGGAACTTGCAGGGTTACGGACAAAAAGCGAGCGTGTGGGACTGAGCACGACGGCTCTTTCAAAGAGCCAGCACAGGTATGATGGGCTGAATGGCCTCCTTCTGTGCTGTAAGTTTCTATGATTCTACATTTACAAGGTCAGAAGTCCAAATGTTTAGATTGCAACAGATTTCTCTGCTGCTTCCGGCATCTGTAAATCTAATATTATTTACCTTGAGGAGAAACCTGTCCTCTATCTTTTTAGCTTCAGTTTGGATTTGAGTGAATCTATTAAAGATGCTTTAAGCATTATCCATTTTTATTATAAAATCCAAAAGGACTCACCGATGAATGTCTAAGGTTTTTTGTATATATCTGTTCTCAAGATATGGGCAGTGCTGGGATCAACCATCTCCTCCGCCTTGGACAGGCTGGGAGACCATATGTACAGGGGCTTCAATCGGATCACAAATGCTAGAGTCTGCTCTCCCGCAGATCAGTGGATGTGCTGATCCACAGCCCGGTCATGCAATGTGAGTGGAATACAGCTCAATACCTTGAACACAATGTGTCCCACACGTGCTCTACGAATTTCAGTCCATGCTGTCAGACAAATGGTGGAGAGGCTGTGGCTTCAAACATTCACACAATTGGACCCTGCCCATCATTCCAGTCCTTCTGGCCAGGACACGTGCTCTACGAATTTCAGTCCATGCTGTCAGACAAATGGTGGAGAGGCTGTGGCTTCAAACATTCACACAATTGGACCCTGCCCATCATTCCAGTCCTTCTGGCCAGGGAGCCTGGAAGCCACAAGGATGATGATGGGCTTGCCCTATGGCTACTCAGTCTCCTCCTCAGAATATGGGGTATAAGATCATGCGTCTTCTTTGCTATTCCTACTTGTGGGAAGAGTGCATGAATATTTATTTGCTCTTCCTTTGGTTTACAAAGATTATGCTCAACCCAGTGAGCTTGATGCTGATGGATGATTCCAGATAAGGGTTGTTGCTTCACTAAACAACAGACATTTATTTGTGATATGGTCATCGTGATTCATTCCAAGCATAATCCAAAAGCATTGGACGGTACAGTTAACTGTTCAGTGTACATTTTGTGCAAAAATCTAGCTCTCACAACCAGAAAGCAATAATCTGAGTTGAAGACTTGGGAGATGTCAGCTTTGAGGTTATACAAGACAGAGTTTATTTTCCAAAACCATGGAAATCTTGCTTGAAATAAATTCCACCACCATGTCATTGATTAATGAAAAATATTGAGTGTACCCTCTGCACAAATATCCTCTCCAGCACTCATTATCATTTTACAAACACATATTCCTTTTTATATTCTTAAAGTGCCTCCAAGATAGTTTTAACTATTAACAGAGGAACCAAAGGCCCAGATTTTGCTGTAACAGTGCATCTAACAGTGTCTGCCGTTAGTTAGACTTTCTCATGCATGTTTAGGTTTTTAAATTTTTTGCCTGGCAAGTTGCTGAAAGTGCGAGCTGATAACGTCGCAGTGAGGGAAACAGGGCACCTTGGACCTGAGTGAACAGGGCAAGCAACTGTGTATCTCCTTAACCAATCAGGTTGAAGGATTGAGAAATAAACAGAGGAATGACAGAATGAAGTGTAATGTTTAGAACGGGTGAATTCAATGTCAAATCAGGTACAGCAAGATAAATAAAAAGCAGGGAAGGAAAGATTGGATTGAGAGAGAGAGAGAAAAAAAGAGACAGAAAGGAAAAGTAAAAGAACATTTTTTTAAATTTCAAATGACATTTTTAAAATCTCCAACAATTAATACCCGAAGGAAAGGGACTCCACACTTTTAATAGTTAATTTTCCATGCCAGAGAGGTTGATCGGCAGTCATTAACATTTATATCATCATTAAAAGGGTACTTACACTTGTACTGACAAGGCTTAACTTTCTGTGGCCGGTTTAGTTCGTATCTACCATGCAGATACAGCAACTTCACGCCATTCAATGCATTTCAGTGGTGAGGCAGACAGCGAGATGTTGGTTTCACAAAGCTAATGGCGGAGCGGTGTAGCTCTGACAGCAACTTTTGGATAACAACAACAACAACTTGTATTTATATAGCACCTTTAACGTAGTAAAACATCCCAAGGCGTTTCACAGGAGTATTATAAGACAAAAAAATTGACAACGAGCCACATAAGGAGAAATTAGGGCAGGTGACTAAAAGCTTGATCAATGAGGTAGGTTTTAAGGAGCATCTTAAAGGAGGAAAGAGAGGTGGAGAGGTTTAGGCAGAGAATTCCATAGGTCAGGGCCTAGGCAACAGAAAGCACGGCCACCAATGGTTGAGCGATTATAATCAGGGATGCTCAAAAGGGCAGAATTAGAGGAGCGTAGACATCTCGGGGGTTTGTGGGGCTGAAGGAGATTACAGAGTAAGGGATGGGCCAAAGCCATGGAGGGATTTGAAAACAAGGATGAGAATTTTCAAATTGAGGCGTTGCTTAACCGGGAGCCAATGTTGGTCAGCGAGCACAAGGGTGATGGGTGAACGGGACTTGGTGCGAGTTAGGACACGGACAGCCAAGTTTTAGATCAACTCAAGTTTACGTAGGGCAGAATGTGAGCGGCCAACCAGGAGTGCGTTGGAATAGTCAAGTCTAGAAGTAACAAAGGCATGGATGAGGGTTTCAGCAGCGGATGAGCTGAGGCAAGGGCGGAGACGGGCGATGTTACGGAGGTGGAAGTAGGTGGTCTTAGTTATGCTGCGGATATGTGGTCGGAAGCTCATTTCAGCGTCAAATATGACACCAAGGTTGCGAACAGTGTGGTTCAGCCTCAGACAGATGTTAGGGAGAGGGATGGAGTCAGTGGCTACGGAACGAAGTTTGTGACGGGGATCGAAAACAATGGCTTCGGTCTTCCTAATATTTAATTGGAGAAAATTTCTGCTCATCCAGAACTGTCTGACAATTTAGAGACCGTGGAGAGGTTGAGAGAAGTGGTGCTGAGGTAGAGCTGGGTATCGTCAGCCATACATGTGGAAACTGACGCTGTGTTTTCAGATGATGTCACCAAGGGGCAACATGTAGATGAGAAATAGGAGGGGGCCAAGGATAGATCCTTGGGGGACACCAGAGGTAATGATGCGGGAGCAGGAAGAGAAGCCTGGCTATGATTAGATAGATAAGAATGGAACCAAGCGAGTGCAGTCCCACCCGGCTGGACGACGGTGGAGAGGCGATGGAGAAGGATGGAATGGTCAACCGTGTCAAAGGCTGCAGACAGGTCAAGGACAAGGAGGGATAGTTTACCTTTTGATGAGAGCCGTTTCAGTACTGTGGCAGGGGCGGAAACCTGATTAGAGGGATTCAAACATGGAATTGCGGGAAAGATGGGCACGGATTTGGGAGGTGACAATACATTCAAGGACTTTGGAGAGGAAAGTGAGATTGGAGATGGGCCGGTAGTTTGCAAGGACAGAAGGGTCAAGGGTTGGTTTTTTGAGGAGAGGGGTGATGACGGCAGATTTGAGGGAGAGGGGGACAGTACCTGAGGAGAGAGAACCGTTAACAATGTCAGCTAACATGGGACCCAGAAAAGGAAGTTGGGTAGTCAGCAGTTTGGTGGGAATAGGGTCGAGGGAGCAGTCGGTGGGTCTCATGGACAACATGAGCGTGGAGAGGTCATGAGGGGGAGATCGGAGAGAAACTGGAGAAAGATGTGAGTTCAGGGCTAGGGCAGGGGGTATCCTTAGAGGAAGTTTGGCCCAGTGGGCTAGGGGAAGGAAGGGAAGTGGCAGAGGCAGCTGAATGGATGGTCACAATCTTAGAGACAAAGAAGTCCATGAGCTCCTCACACTTGTTGACTGAGGTGAGGGTGGAGGAGACAGGGGAGAGCGGTTTGAGAAGACGGTTAGCTGTGGAGAATAGAAGCCAGGGTTTATCTTTGCATTCAGAATGATTCTGGAATAGTGAGCAATTTTGGCAGACGAGAGCAGGACCCGTTAATGCTATATGTGCTCCAGCTAGATCTGGCGGTGAATGGCTAAACCAGTTGTCCGCCATATCCGATCAAGTCTGCGTCCCTTGGACTTAAGGGAGCAAAGATGAGAGCCGTACCAGGGGAACAGCCAGGGTGAGAGAGAGCAATTGTTTTAATAGGGACTAGGGCATCAAAGGTGGTGTTGAGGGAGTGGTTGAGCAGATCGTAGCTGCAGAAATGTCATAGTGAGTGGAGGGCCAAAGGCTGTGATTTCATAAGTGCAGTTGTAAAAGAGTTGAGGGAGAGTTTTTTCCAGGGGCCGACACAGAAGGAAGTAAGGGTGGGGATGTAGGGGTGTGTAGGTGGAGAGCGATACGAGGAAGTGGTCAGAGAGGGCCTTATCTGTGATTGACATGATAGGAGTAGCAAGGCTACGAGAGGTGGCAAGGTCAAGGGGGTGGCCTTGAATATGGGTTGGGGAGTTTACATGGAGGGAGCGATTAAGGGAGGATAGGAGGCTAGTGAACTCAGAGGAGAGAGAGCATGATGGATTGAGATGGAGGTTGAAATCACCGTGGATGAGAAGTCGTTCGGTGCAGAGGCTGAGGGAGGAAAGCAGTGAAGATATCTCGGTGATAACATTTTTATGGTACTTGGGTGGGCGGTAGAAAATGAGAATTTTAAATGAGAGGTGAGAGGGGTGGAATAAGGTGAGATGCTCAAAGGAGGAGAAAGTGCCGGAGGTGTAAGGGGACAGACCAAGGTGTGATTTGGAGATGAGAGCTACACTGCCACCATGGCGGTCTGAGTGTGGCAAGTGATGGAAGGTATAACCAGGCGGGAAGGTTTCATTTAAGGGTAAGGTGTCATTACCCCTCAACTAAGTTTCCATCAGGGCCATGATGTCAAGGACCTTGTTCGCAAGTGAACGGACATTCTGGAGGGAGATGCGGAGCGGGTCGGTGATGGCTGACCCACTGCCTGCGTCCACAGGGTCAGCGCTGGGAGGGATGAGTTGGATAGGGAGGAGATTGGCAAGGTTTGCCCCCAGTGGGGCGCTGGGTGCGAAGGTCGGCGAGAGAGTAGGATGGGACAGTTGGGTTGCTGCTCGTAAGGAGGCAGTGACGATTGCCTGGATGGCCCCTTCGTAGGATGCCAAGAGAGGCACAGAGGGAAGCTGTAGGCTTATCTAAGAGGGAGTCAAACCTGGGATGGTGGCAGGAGAGTAGGAAGATCGAAGAGTAATGAAGGATTGGGGTAGAGATTTGGGAGGGCAGTGTATTCAAGAGAGGAGAGATGAAAGGAGGCATGACGACAGGAGAGAGCGGTCAGGGAGGGATTGAGAGAAAAGGTAAAGAGGGGGAAAAAGTGGGAAAGTATTGAATGGCTCGGGTCCAGAGCTGCAGCCAAAGAGCGCACACGAATGGACAAGGGGAAAAGCTCAGGTTACATAGGCCTGTTTAAATGTAGTAATTAACGGGATACATATTTCCTGGTAGCAAGGATATTGACATTTAACCGTGCATCTGCCCCTCGCCTGAAGTTGATGTAACATTTGCGCATAAATAACGGCGAGTGTCATTAGCCTCACTGTTATTTTGACAGCAAAATCTGGGCCATAGCAACAATCCTTGTTTCACTGGTACAGTTGGGTATCATTCCACTTCTGTGGAATTGAATTTATTTTTTCAAAAAGCGATTAGTGTGCCTGTATTCACTGGCAATATCATGACTTTTGCTATTCCAAAACTTACTGCCCATGTCCTATCCTGTATCGAGTCCCACTGGCCCATTACATCTGTTTTCGCTGATTGGCTCCAGCCTCTGTGCATCCCCCCCATCCCTTTATCCCACCATTTGCACCCATGCCTTCAGCCACTTTAGTTCCGCTCTCTGGAATTATCTTCCCAAACTTTGCTGCCTCTTCATCTCTCTCTCCTCCTTTAATACCCTCCTTAAAATCCACCTCTTAGTTAAATCTTTTGGTCAGCCGTTCCAGTATCTCCTTCTTTGCCTTAGTGTCAGTTTTTATACCCTCACGCCTCTGTGAAGTGCCTTGGGACATTTATCTACATTATAGGTGTGATACAAACATAAATTGTTATTGTTGAGTCTCAAACTGCATTTGGCAGGCTCCACTCTGCAAATAGCTGCAGAAGTAAACTGAAATCAAATAAATACATTGGGCCAAAAATTCGGCACTTGCCGGGTGAGTACGCACTGTGTATTCACCCGCAAGGCCTCCTGAAGTGCCGGTTTCCTGCATGCACTGCGCATGCGCGGGAAACCGGAACTTTCGGCCTGGTGAAGGGAGCGGTTCAGAGGTGAACCGCGTGCGCGGTAGAGGCTGCGCGCACGCAGCAAACTTAGGTTTTTTTTCAGGTTTCTCCGGGAGGGTAAGTATTGAAGAACCTGCACTTTTAAAAAGGAGGCGCAAGACCCGTTTTCAACAAGGTAAGTGGTTAATTAATTATAATTAAAAAAAAAATTTCAACAGGTTTATCTTTTTTAGATACTTTAAAGAAAGGTAAGTTTATTTTTAGCACTGTTAAAAAGTATTTTAATTTTTTCAAAAATTAAAATTTTTGTTTAAAGTAGTTAATTTATTTAACTTATAGTTATTTTATAAATGTGATGGTTTTTAAAAAAAAATATTTTAAGTTTAGCTGTGCTTTTGGGGCCGATTTCAATTCACAGATTTGACAGGTCTCCTGTCAAATCTATGAATGAAAGATGGTCTGCTGCCATTGGCTCTCCATGGCCCACGTGATCCCAGGGGACGCATCGCACTAACTGCGCCCCTGGGACACGCAAGCACTGCGCGCTGGCAGTTGGAGCAGGCCCAGGAGCTGAAGTTCCCCTGGGCCAGAAGCAGAACGGCAGGCGCGGTAGGTAAGTGCGCGCGCGATCCTTACCCCTCCGGCAAGCCGGAGAGGCGAATTTCAGGGCCATTGGCCCCAAATTTCCAAGTGGATGAGTTGCACTTCTGTTATGCCAATGAAAAAATGTTTGGAGGTTTGGCTTGGAGAGGTACTTGCATGAGAATTCCGTACGTTTGCTCACTTGCGTACCCACTTCAGTAGCCATTGGTGTAATTCCCGCGTAAAGCGAGTGTAAGTAGTTTAGGCGCATGGAAACTTAGGTGCAGCTTTTAAGTTCAGCCTGCACGCCTCCGCAACAGGTGGGAGACAACCAGTTAAGGAAGGAACAGTACTTAGCTCTCTCACTGGACTCTCAGATGACGGCACTTCTCCTCGCTCTTTTTATTCCATTTTTCAAGAATAATGACAACATTAGCACCAAGAGGGCAGTAGGGCATGGCATCAAAGCCAGAGAAGAACGCAAAACTTCAATGATTCAGATCTCCAAGCCCTCGTGCAGGATTGAAGGTAGGAGGAACAGACTCCCGAGTCTGTGTGCCAGCAAGGACCTTCCTGGGCTGTATCGTTTACCTTCTCACTGGATACACTCACCGAGTCATTGAGAGAGGCCATACTTTTAATTTACCTGTTATCACACCACCACCAGAGGAAAAAAGGCTTCAACATTTTATTTTTGGCATCTGATTTCTAAAAATACATTTAAGTTTAGTTGGAATCACGTTATTCAAAACACAGCGTAGTGTTAGAAGAATCTTCATTCATGTTGATTCTCCCCACAAGTGGTGAGATTAGAGGTTTAAAATCATGGAGATTACATTTAAATAACTCTGACGTGTAGTTTCACCCTGCGTGTGGTAGGTTAAGAAAAGGGAAGTCTGTTTTATCATTCATCTCAAATTGTGTTAAAGACAAGCGCTGTGTATAATGAAATGGGGTCAAGATCAGTGCAGTGAAGAATTCTACACAAAATGGAATGGTTTTGTAAAATATCAATCTTGATAAAGTACAAATGTAAAAGTTACAATTCAGCATTTAAAGTTTCGCTACTCGAATGGTAGGAACTGTTGCTTCAGTAATTTGGACAGTTTTAAGGGTATGCAAGGATGATGTAACTTGAGCACATAAACACACATTTTCCTGTACATTCTGGAAAAACATAAGTATTTCAGAGTATATTTTACAAATTCACATTCCTGGCCTGGAGCTTTGCAGACTGGGACCATATATTGGGAATTCTGGGATGGAGGTCAGTGCTTTTGCACCAGTTTCTGTCCATTAATTAACTTCTGCGCTCAAACTCCCGGTATATTCACGCGACGTGATGGCCTCTGTGCCTGGGAGCACAACTTTGTAAACTCATTTCCGATGATGCCATGCAACTAACTTACTAACTTTTGGGTCTGTTGCAGATTAATTGATCGAGATTGATTGCCGTGATCAGTCAAAAACTCCATTATTGTTGTACCATGCGACCACCAGGATGGTAGAAGTTGAACTAGATAGACTTTGGTCTTTTTGCGTCTAGCAATTCCTATGTCATGCCAGTGTTATTTTTGTTTCGGCCACACTGAGCTTTATATGCAGATAATGTTAGGACAGCATCACATGTAAAAGAAAATACAGTGAGCATAATTATTTCAGTTTCTTGAAGGCTAAACTGTAAGCTGAAATCCAAAAATGTAGGAAATGAAAGATGCTCTTGTAGGAGATACATTTTTGGTCATTTAAGAGGCTTGAAACAGTAACATGGTAATCAAACCAAATTAGTGACGAAAATGAGCTGTTCCTTTGGCTGCGATTTTGCCGGCGCTCAGAGGGCGGGTTTAGAGGCGGGTCAGGAGTTAAATCCAAGATGATTGGCGGCAGGTTGCGAACCCGCCTCCACGCGACTTTCCAAAGTCTCGGGTCTGCGACTCTTGATCAGATCCGACACCGAGCGGCGGAAGAGGCAGTTAAGGTAGTTAATGCTATTTTGAGAGGGCTTTTCAATTTTGCACCATTTTCAGCGTGTTCCACGGCGTTCCAGAAACACGCCAGCTGATTGTGTCGGGTGTTCCAACAAGCTGAATAGTTCACAGCTGCAAGTGCAGCATTAAAGCTAACCTGCCACATCAGTTCAATTTCAAAAGCCATAACTTTCTGATTGCAGGATTTGGAAGACATTTTTCAGGTGTATTGAGATTGTAAGTGTGTGTTGTGAGATCTATCTACACTGTGACCGCCTTGGAATAACCGCTCTCCACTTTGACTGAGCGCTTATAACATCTCAACCTCAAGTGACATTTTCACCAGCAGAATGGGAACCATTTATACTCTCACATCCTGGTCCTCAGATTCGGTGTATGAGCAGCCGCGGCAGCAGCAGAACCAGGCACACCAGCAGCACCGACAACAAGAGCGCCAACCTTCTCCTGAGCCACCTGCTGCTGCGCAGGACAGAGGCCATCAGCGCAGGGCTGCACCCCGCAGCAGGAGATACCCCCAACACAGGGTTTACAGGCAGAGGATGAGCTTCCTCAACATGACTGAGCAGCAGTGCCAAAGGAGGCTGAGACTTTCGCGAGAGGTAGTCACAGACATTTGCACAATGCTGCACCAACACCTGGAGCCCAGAGGAGCGGGTGGACACTCCTTACCAGTGGCTGTCAAAGTCACTACCGCCCTCAACTTCTTTGCTTCAGGGTCCTTCCAGGGATCATCTGCAGACATCAGCGGCACCTCCCAATCAGCCGCGCACAGATGCATAACGCAGGTTACCGATGTCCTGTTTGGCAAGTCGGCCAATTACATCCACTTCTCAATGGATGAAGCAAGTGTAACCGCGCGTGCGGTTGGGTTTGCCATTCTGGCAGGTTTCCCAAGGGTGCAGGGCGTCATTGACTGCACACATGTGGCCATTAGGGCACCCCATCACAACCCAGCTGTATTTGTGAATCGCAAGAGCTTCCACTCTCTTAACGTGTAGCTGGTGTGTAATCACAGGAAGAACATTGTGCATGTGTGCGCAAAGTACCCTGGCAGCTGCCATGACTCGTTCATCCTGCGGCAGTCTACTGTGCCTCAGCTCTTCAATCCACCAACCGAACTTTCCGGATGGCTACTTGGAGACAAGGGCTATCCCCTGAAGACATGGCTAATGACACCGATGAGGAGATCATCAAATGAAGCTCAGGAGCGCTACAATGACAGCCATGTTTCCACCAGAGGCACCATAGAGCAAACCATAGGCTTATTCAAAATGCGCTTCAGATGCCTGGACAGATCTGGTGGAGCCCTACAGTACGCACCAGCCAGGGTGTTCAGAATCATCGTGGTCTGCTGTGCCCTGCACAACATCGCACAGCAGCGTGGCTTACCGCTGCTTGAGGAACAAGTGGCTCAGCGCAGAGCCTCCTCCTCCTCAGAGGAGGAGGAGGAGCCGAATGAGGCTGCAGATGAGGAACACTTGGCGGAGGCGGCTGTCCCAGTGCTGCCAGCATGCGACCTCATTGCTGGCCATCAGGCAAGGGATGGACTAATCCATGCCAGATTCGCGTAACTTTACGCTGCACATACATGTGGCTGGCACATGCACATGAGGGTTGGCAGGGCCTCCATTCTACACAATACAGCATCTGAACAATGAACTGTGCATTCCTATCACTCTCCCCACCATTACTGCAGATGAAAGGCACCCTCACCCCTCACTGTGCCACTTCCAATTTTGAACACATATAGGGCAACGCATTGAATCATTCACATCGCATTACTTTAATACACTAGAAATAAAGATCACAAACATAAATTGATATACTATGAAATCACCCAAGTGACTACCCTTGTGACTATTTGTGTTTTAGCTTTCTCTTACACGTGCTTCTACGTGGTGCTTCCCCTGTGGCTTCAGCAGATGTAGAGGCAGTGTGCTCACTTCCCTGCTGTGCCTGCTTAGACGCCTTTGCTGGTCATCCTCTGGGTGTGGAAGCCTTGAAGGGCTCGGCAACAGTCTGCTCCTCCTGCGGCTGTGCAGGGGCAGAGACGGCTTTCTCAGTTGGGTGAGGCATCTGGGGCTCTGACCGGGGGCTCCGCAGTGGCATGGGAGTGTGAGCGCTTGGAGAGGAGCCCCCATTTCCTTGTTGTCGACCACCACCATCCCTCTCATGGGTTACCTGAACTTCACTGCTAGCAAGTAGCTGGAGAGCACCTTGCTGCACATCTGTGGGGCCATGAGGACCTGTCTCTGTACTGACAGTCCTCATAACAAGGACATCCATGCACCTCTGGTTCCTCTCCCCAATAGATGCCCATCTATCCTCCATAGACGACCATCTATCCTCCATAGATGACCATCTATTTAGAAGTGTTACCATGTTCTCCTGAGTCTGGCGATTTATGTCCTCCATGGAGGTTGCCATCGTTTCCATGGTGGCACCTACATTCGCCATTGCATGCACCACGGCATTGCTCCTGTTTGACATGGACTCCTCCATTCTCTGCACACTCGCAGTTACCGTGGTTGCAAACCCTGTCAGAGCCTCCTGCACTTGTTCCTGAAGATCCAGCACGGCTCTCTTTCTGGATGGCCCCCGAGGCACAGCGTCTACATGCAGCTGAGCAGAGCCAAGGAGCGTCCTGCGACCTCCGACAAGGACTCTTCACTGCTGTCCCTGTCTCCGCCATCTGCTCATGCTCACTTGTGAGCTGTGATGTACCAGGTGACAACATTACTCTATATCACAAACAACCCACCGAGGTGTGCGTCTCTGCGCTGGTGCTGGGTGCACTTATTTCTGCTGATGTTGCGCCCTCAGAGGCTGCAGGTTCCTCTGAGGAGTCGTCCTGCTCTTCCTCCTGGACAGTGGGGAGGGGGGGCTCTCGATGGTCCTGTGGGGGAGTAAAGGCATGAGTTAGACATGTGATATTTAGGTAGCAGACACATCCCATTGTGCAGATGATCAGAACTCAATTTCTATGAACATCAGATGCCATATAAGTACTCATGAAAGCAAAATGATAGGGTTCCAAATCAATTCTGTTACCAGCTTGCTGTACAGCGCCCATCTCTCCGTCCCCCACTTCCAGCTCCTCTGCACCGCCGATGATCTCCAGAGCTGCCTCCTCAGCATTCGTTAGATGCGCCACGGATGGTGGGCCTCCTCCTGTCCTCCCTCTCTCCCTCTTATTGTGGGCTCTCTTTTCCTGCGATGAGGGACACAAGTGGAGTTTCAGTGAGATTGATGGAGTGAGTGTAAAGAATGGATAACATCAATGTTTAGAGGGAGACAAAGATGGAGTGAGGTGCCAATACCAAGGTCCCTCCCTGTGCGTTGTTAGTTGTTGTTATTGCATAACAGTGAAAGCGAGTGTGAGGGGTGCATAGTAGGATGGTGAAGTGATTCTGTACATAGAGAGGGATGGGTGAGGGTGCAAGGGATGTTAGGGTGAGTTAGGATGTGCAGGAGTAGGTTGCCAATGCAGAGTGATGGGGATGAGAGGAGATGGGAAGCAGATTGAAGGTAAGTGTGATGTTATACTCACTTTTGCTGAGCGCATCAGATCATTGAACCTTTCCTACACTTCACCCAGGTGCGCGTACACTGACCTCCTCAGCAATTTGCAGCCAGACTGTCTTTGTGTGCTGAGGAGGCCTCCTCCGTCCATCGGAAGGGAAGAGGACCTCCTTTTATCCTCTTACTCCCTCCACAAGGGCATGGAGGGAGTCATCATCAAAGCGGGGAGCAGCCTTGGACCGTTGAGCTGCCGTGCCTGCAGCAACCAGCATTCGGAAGCAGAAGAAAGCAAGTGAAAATCAAAGGGGACATGGTCCATGGCGCACGTCGGCCTTAATGAGGCCAGTCTAGGGAAAATCGTTAATGGGGGGCGGCTGCAACCGGGAGCGGGACCAGAACCTGCCACCATCCCGCCTCCAGGTGGAAAATCCAGCCCTTTGTGACTGAGACTGAATTAAGGTGACCACCTGACAACTGCAGATTTGTTGCAAGGAAACTACATGGTTGGTGGTGGCAGACTAAGAATGTGTGGGTGTACTACAATTAAGGCTTGCATTTAAAAGCAAACAGTTTGGAAACTGTGTGCATAGATGAATTTTTTGAAAACGTTAGTGATTCAACTGAGGGTAAATATACACACGCCAAAAGCAACTGCAAGAAGAGTGTCTAAATTAGGCTTACAATTATTAAGCTTCAAATTCATGTCAACATTTACAACCTTCCATGTAAAATGTGGGGGTGGGCCCAGCTGCATCCCTTACCTTCTAACTACAGCTTATTCCTGTTAAGTTAATATCTTTATAATTAGCACCACTTTCAGTTATCCAAGGTATTCACTTAACGTAGGACATCATATCAAAATATTAAGTATATCTACCAAATCAATTCTAAAATGTCGCTAATAGTGATTAAAATATGTATAAGATCCAAACTGCATTATCTTACTGTTTCCTTGATGCATTTTTTTTTTTACAAAGATTCTGAAACAGCTATGTGTAGCAGGACATGTTATTGAGGAGGTCCACATGCCTCGTAGTGTGGGGGACCTGTGAGATCTGGGAAATGTGCACTGAAGGGACATCCATCTGACAAACTTCCTTTCCTTTTCTGAACTAACACAAAGTAATGAGGCAAATCACGCTGAAATATATCACTGTCATCACTCGTCATGACAAAAATGATACGCAAAGGTTGAATTTCTGCTGTATGATAAAATAAATGGGTTAATGCTTTTGTCAAAATCATAATAGAGCCAAACTGGTTAATAAAATTAGCTGTTGCTTTTGGAATTAAATTAACTGCCTGACAGCAGCACATTTGAATAGCGGTCGAAGGAATTTCAGTCAAATGCATTTCTCATCAATATCATGCAGTGCAATTTCAACCCAACAGTCTTTGAGTACTGCAGCTCCTCCAAAAAAATGGAAAGGTTTGCTAAAAATGCTTTCATGAAGATAACATCCTCTTAAAGGAACAAACTGCTTTTTTTATTTTAAAATTAGGCTTAGATGGTAACAGCTAAGAGGCCTGATAATACATAAAATAGATTTTAGAATATAAAGAAAAGAAGCAAGTAGCCAGTCGATTACGGCTCACTCCATAAACTAACACAGATCATGTTTCACCTCCTTACTGTGAGATGAAGTCCATATCCTCCAGTTCTGACGAAGGGTCATCGATCCGAAACGTTAACTCTGTTTCTCTCTCCACAGATACTGCCTGGCTTGCTGAGTATTTCCAGCATTTTCTGTTTTTATTCCATATCCTCCATTGCTTGTTAAATCAGGAATCTATTAATATCCTTTTTAAATGTTTCATCTAAGTTAGCATTCGGTGCAATTAGTCACAGTTTGTTGCCTTGGTCAACATGTCTTCACCTTTGGATTACTGGCAGATTGAGGAAAATGATTTCCCCAGGCTCATTCATAGTTTGCACCAAAATATAAATATTAAAGTAATAAAGCTACTCAAAACACTGAATCGCTTTCTTACTGCATTAGCTCTAAACTACTAAACACAGTGCTACATAGCTCGATATGATAATTCTCTGTCTGTCTTGTCTGCCTGTCAAAATGTCAGACAAGGTTTCTGATTGGTTCAGCTTTTGCTTATGACCCAGTGTTCTGAACTGATAACAAAACATGATGGTCCAATTATATTTTACAAAAACAAAAGATACTGTAAAGCTAAATGTCGAACCCTTTCATTTGTTGTAACAGTTCCCACCAATCCTACTTTACCAAATAGCAAACACCCAAAAAAATTACAAACTTCCCAATCCCATCTTCATATTGCTCCAATAAATTCCCAACTCTCCTATAGGCCTAGTACACCCTGGTGGACCCCATCAGAAGACATGACGTTTGGGTTCAATCTCCTGCTAGCAGAAGCAACAGACTCACCCACTAATATCTACACTACACAACCTGGCCTAACGGAAGTCTAACATGAACAATGTATGGGCAGCAGACCAAAAGCAAGATCCAGGCCTTTTCTGAGTTTTTAAAAAATTCATTTTATGGGATGTGGGCGTCGCTGGCAAGGCCAGCATTTATTGCCCATCCCTAATTGCCCTCGAGAAGGTGGTGGTGAGCTGCCTTCTTGAACCGCTGCAGTCCGTGTGGTGAAGGTACTCCCACAGTGCTGTTGGGTAGGCAGTTCAAGGATTTTGACCCAGCGACGATGAAGGATCGGCGATATACTTCTAAGTCAGGATGGTGTGTGACTTGGAGGGGAACTTGGAGGTGGTGGTGTTCCCATGCTCCTGCTGCCCCTGTCCTTCTAGGTGGAAGAGGTCGCGGGTTTGGGAGATGCTGCCGAAGAAGCCTTGACGAGTTGCTGCAGTGCATCTTGTAGATGGTACACACTGCAGCCACGGTACGCCGGTGGTGGAGGGAGTGAATGTTTAAGGTGGTGGATGGGGTGCCAATCAAGCAGGCTGCTTTGTCCTGGATGGTGTCGAGCTTCTTGAGTGTTGTTGGAACTGCACTCATCCAGGCAAGTGGAGAGTATTCCATCACACTCCTTACTTGTGCCTTGTAGATGGTGGAAAGTGTTTGGGGAGTCAGGAGGTGAGACACGTGCCGCAGAATATCTAGCCTCTGACCTGCTCTTGTTCCCAAGGTATTTATGTGGCTGGTCCAGTTAAGTTTCTGGTCAATGGTGACACCCAGGGTGTTGATGGTGGGGGATTCGGCGATGGTAATGCCGTTGAAAGTCAAGGGGAGGTGGTTAGAGTGAATTTATTCCAAACTTTTTAAATCTGGTGAGACTGGATTGGGCTTGCTTATCCTCCCTTTATAGTTTTTGGGCCTAGAGATTTCTTATTGTCCTCCTTTGCATTTTCTGCACTGTCTCCACAAAAATACAATGACCAAAACTGGGCAGAAATACACATCTCCTCATGCAATTTATAGAGCAACCTTTACCATTCATTCACCCACTCGTTAAATCTCTGCATGTGTCTCTATGCTATGTGTATCTTCAAGGTTTCTTTAAACTTACTTTTACATTTTTGGATTTTATGTCAAATACTTTCCTTGTGCTCAGGACTGAAAACCACTCCTGTGAGCAAGCCCTCACTCATTACAGAGTATACCTTTATTTGCCCAATATCTGGTCAACTGTAGTGAGCCAAGGGCTCCAACAGAAACCTGTGACACTGTACTCGGCTTACACGCGATCTCATTGACTTGGTAGAACAAACATTCTATCAGATTGTGGCTTCGGCAATGAATCATAGAAACTTACAGCATAGAAGGAGGCCATTTGGCCCGTTGTGCCTGTACTGGCTCTTTGAAAGAGTAGTCATGTTTAGTCTCACTTAGAGTCACTGAACAAATTTATTAGCAATAAATAGGTAATATGCAGGTAGAGAAATCAAACAGAAAGCTTCGAGTAATATACAAAGGAAGCCAGTTCCTCAGCTCTATTTCAATATTTAATAGTTTTAACTAACTATTTTGGAATGAAAGCAACTTTATCAACTGAACCCCATTTTTTTTAATGTTTAATACTAACAAGTGGATAATACAAAATTAATCTTTCATTGTATTAGTTTTGTCGCGTTATCACATTAGAATTTACTCTATTTAGGAGAAATGTGAAGAAGCATTCACTATTAGCCAAAATATTAACACAGCATAGAGTATACAGCACAGAGACAGGCCATTTGGCCCAACTAGTCATCTTAAATTCTTCCCATTTATAAAAACATAAATATTATTTTAAGAGGTGGTGTCCTCTCACCAAATCTCCCTAGATTTTTAGCTGCACTGCTAGCAATCAAAAGTTGATGACTTGTCTTTTTTTAAAGGAACTACTGGATGCTCCTGGTTAACTTAGTAAATACTGCACTGCAGAACATTTCCAAATGTACTACAGATATTTATTGGTAATTGAATGCTCTCCTCCATACGCTGATTAACCCAACCAATACACCAATATTTGTAGATCGGTTTTGCTGTTATACATCACCTGACTCCTTTCACGACAGTTTGATCTCAATTATATAAGGAAATTCAGAAGGTAGTAAAAGAAACTATTGTAAGACATTTTACCTCCTCCAATTGTCTCCTTTTGCTCTCCTCTCTTGAAGGCACGGAGTTCTTCTTGAGTTCAATTCTGTGGGTACCTCACCAATTGGCCCTTCTTCAACTATGAACCTAAACATGAGTGTCGGTGTAGATTTCAACCACTGCCTCCAATTCAAAGCCCAATCCTGCCCTTCATCGTGTGGGAGTATAAACACCAGCACAGAATAGTTGGGCCGAATGGCCTGTTTCTGTGCTGTATATTCTATGTAATTCATCCATTGACCATGAACCACATGTCGAACAGCAAGCACTAAATAATGATCAGATGATTTTCCTCTCTCTAGTCAATTGTAGCATCGACCACTGCCAATGGCTGCGATCAGAAACTCAGCATGGTATAGACCTCAAACCCGAGACCTTTTGGACCTGTATAGCTTGGAATCAATGCAGTGAATTTACCCACTGAATTAATTGGACAAGTATGGATTTTTTTTAAGGACTGAAAAGCTGGGTGGAAGTTTGGAATATTTAAGATATCACCATTTAAATTTAAAGCAATAATAAAAATGAAAGATATTAAGAACAGGAAGATTGGTATTTACTAGAGAAGGGCTATGTGTATCCATTCATCCTTTTAATAATAAAATATTATTAATATTGAGCATTCTCACAATTGCAACAATCTCATCATCATATTTCCAAAATATTCAAATCTTGCATCCTGCTAACTATAAAATAACATTTTTTTCTGTAGTAACACAAGTCAGGTCAAATCCTACCCAAAAGGATATCGTAGTCCTCAAGGGTTATTGTCAATTACATTGAACCATTGGGTTAAATCAGCATTTAGTAATTCCTAAATGGCATTACACACACACACGCATGCTACAAGCAGGCTTAAAGAATCCAAATCCCTGTTCTGTCATGAACTCAACACAAAAAGCACCGATCCTATTCACACAAACATCTCATGACTCATAGTTCAATCTGCTGGAAGGGAGTAATATTCCACTAATGCTCAAAATCATCATATGCCTCCTAATCCATTATTCTACAAAGAAGAAACATCAGCCCTTCCTATATTGTAAATCAGGAGCAATCCTTTCAGAATTTATAAATGCAGAACATCTTGACATCAGCTGATTTTTGCAAACAGCATCTCGAAAGCAAAGGAAACTTGAACGATAAATAAACGGAATAATTAGCACTATTTCCTCGATTTAAACACATTATAATAAAGCCAGAAAATGTAACTTCAGCGCTCCTCCAGAGTTTCATGGATCAACAATTTCCGATCTGAACTAGTGAAGTGAAAGCCGAATGTCAGTCAAGCAGACCCCCACAGGGCACAGCTGTTTCCTAGTAGTGGTGCGTGTGTATGTTCTATTTTCAGACCATTTGGGAACCACTTCTTTCTCTGCTTTTTTTTTAAGCCCACTCCTTGCTGAGTTTTTGCTGAATGCAGGAAAGCACAGCTGCAGAGTCCTTGCACTGGTTCATACCCAAGATGGGAGGCATGCCAAAGTAAAAGAATTGCACCCTATTGTGACTAGAATTCTTTCTTAATAATGAAATATTACAGTACAATTTTATTTACCCACAATAGCACATTTTATCCTGAATAACTGGTGATTTCTGGGGAAAATTCGACATCAATTGCTATAGTTCTAAATTGGAGTGGTTTGAATTTTTAAATAAATCTAATTTTATGCCAATGTGTACAGCCTTTTAATTATTAACTCCTCTACAGTATGTATGTACATTACCATACTTCCAGTAATGCCCTTGAAAGGTTAAAGCATTTCCTATTGTTCTGCTGGATTCTGATATCAAATACTGGAAGAAGGTAGCAAGCATTTATTTATTATTCATACTTTCTGTTCCCCGATTGGCCATGTTTCCACGCCGCCCTAGTGACTGTTTATCCATGCATCTATTTTTCTGGCAATCAGCAAGGGAACATCTAAGCATCTCTGATTATAGGGGACATTTTAAACAGCAGGAACCGGCGGAAAAGGAGTTAAAATCAAGCGGCTCTATTTGTCGCTCCATTCTCGCCCCATAGCAGGTTTAACTCTGTTGTTTTTGCTGGTGGCCGAGGTGCCAGCCTGACTCAGGCAGGAGCCAGGCTAACTGGGGGTCCAACGATGTACCTCGGACCCCAAAGGCATTGTAACAGAGTTCTGAACCCTGTCAGGGAAGAAGCGGAGGCCCTAAAAGGTAAGTTCTCAACTTAAAATAAAAACAGAAAATGCTGGAAATACTCAAGCAGGTCAGGCAGCATCTGTGGAGAGAGAAACAGAGTTTACGTTTCAGTTCGATGACCCTTCGTCAGAACTGGAAAAAGCTGGAGATGTAACAGATTTTAAGCAAGTGTAGGGGCAGGGAAAGGAGGGGGGGGGGAGGAAAGAATAAAAAGGAAGGTCTGTGATAGGATGGAAGGCAGGAGAGATTAAGAAACATTGAGAGAGATTAAGAGATTGTGCAAGGCAAAAGGAGATGGTAATGGGACAAGTTAAGAAACAAAAGATGGCTCTAGATGAAGTGTAAATGGCAGAATGATCGACAGCTGCCGTGTGGGTGAGAGAAAAAAAAAAATAAATGGAAAAAAAAAGGATAGGGGCAGAGGTTATGGTCTGAAATTGTTGAACTCTATGTTGAGTCCAGAAGGCTGTAAAGTGCCTAATCGAAAGATGAGGTGCTGTTCCTCGAGCTTACGTTGAGCTTCATTGGAACAGTGTAAGAGGCAGTGTAAAATTCTCTGTTATGTATCTGATCTATTTGATTCAATCGCAGCTAGAGAGGAGAAAACAGACTTCGGAGGCATCTGGTCAAGGAGGTCGACACCTCTCATTTGTCTTGTCCATTGTCTGCTTTTTTTTCCAGAATTCAAACCTTCCACATTTCTGGAGATCCAACTCAGAATTCTCGAAAACTCCAATTGGCCTGATCAAAGGGGTGCTCCTTTAATATTGCAATATGTAAAATATTATGGGCTAAGCTTGACTGCTGTTGGTGGCAAAAAACGGGTGGTGGCGGATTGGCTGCCCATCATAAACCCGGCCTGACTTCAATGGAATGGTAAATTAGGTGAGGTGTATAATAGGCAGCTGCTCTGTTATCGGACGCTTTTTACCACCAATTAAAGTTAAAATCAGCCTTTTTAGTTAGTTGAGCAAATTGGGAAAAAAACAATATCATGAATTCATCAAGTTGTTACATTGCCATTGCAACCATCCCTTTTAAGCTATTTGTTTCTTTGTGCATTTTTTAGGTGCCATTGTCTCAGGATGTGGGCGTCACTGACAACACCAGCATTTATTGCCCATTCCTGGTTGGTCTTGAGAAGGTGATGGTGGGCCGTCTTCTTGAACTGCTGGTGAAGATGCTCCCACAAAGCTGTTAGGTAGCGAGTTCCAGTTTGACTCCAGCCACTCAAATGTTTTCCCCCTTATCCCCATTGACCTTCAGTCTTACCAAAGCTCCTTGATGCCACACTCAGTTGAATTTTGCCTTGTTGTCAAAGGCAGTGACTGTCACCTTGCCTCTGAAATTGAACTCATGTCCATGTTTGGATCAAGGATGTAATTGAGGTCTGGAGCCGAGTGGTCCTGGCAGAACCCAAACTGAAAATCGAGGAGCAGGCTGTTGGGAAGTGCCACTCGATAGCACTGTTGACAATTCCTTCCATCATTCTACTGATGATTGGGATTAGGCTGATAGGGTGGTAATTGGCTGTGTTGGATTTGTCCTGCTTTTTGTGGACAGGGAATACCTGGGCAATTTTTTACATTATCGGGTAGATGCCAGTGTTGTAGCTGTACTGGAACAGCTGCACTTACATAGCTAAAATGCAAAATGTTTCCCTACAGCCAACATACTACTGGATAGGTAAAATAATTAGTTTGATTGAGTATTAAATGTTAATAGGTCTTGTACTACTGCAACATATTTGAAGTAGATATCACATCCCATCATTCTAAAGCAATTTGGAGACCATTACTCATCTATACGCTGTGCTTGATATTGTTATAGAAAGACTAAAATCATTTCTCCCTTTAAGTCTTTAAAAGCATCACACCTTGAAAGAGACTCCTGTTAGTAGACCAAAACAAAAGTGATCAACTGAAATAGCCGCTATCTGTTTAGTTAACCATGCTGATTGGCTCAAATAACCCTTTAACTAAATGGGAAGCTATGACATACCAGTTTCACTCACTGGACAAGTCAAATAGCTTTCAATCAGCAACCACCAAGCACCAAAAAATCACCAATCAAATTACTAATTTTTTCCAAACGTAGAATTCTGGAACCAAAACCACCACAAAATGAGTCAAACTTCTCAAATATTTTCCTCATAATGCTTTTGGCTACCATTTACCTACTTCTCTGAAGTTATTCATAAAATTGTAGTAATTTGTTGTTAGAAATTCCTGCAAAAGTTTCTCCCCGTCCTTTCTCATGGCTGAGCCCACATGTCTGGGACAAGAGTCCTGAGTTTAGAGAGTTGGAAATCGCACCTTAGCCTTCGGTGGGAGAGAGGGAGAGGAGGGAAGGAAAGGGAGGGAAGGAGAGGGAGGGAAGGGAAGAAAAGGGAGGGAAGGAGAGGGAATGAAGGAGAGGGAATGAAGGGGAGGGAATGAAGGGAAGGGAAGAGAATGAAGGAAGGGAATGAAGGGAGGAAATGCCTGCAAAATTTTATCCCTGTCCTTTCTCATGGGCTGAGCCCAAATGTCTGGGACAAGAGGCATGAGTTTAGAAAGTTGCAAATTTCACCTTAGCCTTCGGTGGGAGGGAGGGAGAGGAGGGAAGGAAAAGGTGGGAAGGAAAGGGAGGGAAGGGAAGGGAATCAAGGGAAAGGAATCAAGGGGAGGGAATCAAGGGGAGAGAAGGAAGGGGAGGAAATGAAGGGAAGGGAATGAAGTGAGAGAGGCAGCGAGTGAGAGATATGACATGGAAGTTATAGTTTTCATTCTACTTTTATGGAAAAATACCATATGAGTGCATCATAACAGAGAGGTGTAAATAGCAAGAAAAAAATTCAAAAGTTACCAGATTTCATTGCCCCAAAGTTTCTGGTGGGCATAACCCCGGGCTCACCAGACCACGGATTTTCAAAGTCATTGGCCCAACATTTGCGATCGGAGGCTTCCCGCAGGCCGATGCCTCCGATCTGTAAAATATCTACACATTTACCTGGTGGCCCAGGAGGTACGGAGACTCGCGATCCTGGGCCTCTCCGAGTACGCACGGGCAGAAGCCCACATATCCTAGGGGCACATGCGGTTCGCAAGCGCCCCTGGGACCACGTGCGCCGGCCCAACCAATAAAAGAAGGGAATCCCCATTCATACTTATGGGAGTTCTGTACGTACAGAACTCCCATAAGTATGAATGGGGATCACATAAAAAATACACAAACACATGAAATAATTTTTTTTTAAATTACATATTTAAAATTAATTAAAATGCCATTTAATTAAATATTTTAAACAAAAATTTAATTTTTTGAAAAAAAATTAGAAGTTTTAACAGGGCTAAAAATAAACTTACCTTATTGGACAGGGTTTTTAATGTATAAATGAGTGATAAAATGTTATTTTTTAAAACTCTTATGCTGGTAAAAGCAGGCCATATGCCTGGTTTTACCAGGCGTAAGAATTTCACAGGCGTTCAGCGGGCGGAAGTTGGGCAAATAGCGCAACTCTCCACCCGCAGAGGCCCATCTCCCGGGGACGTGGAGGATCTGTCAAGAGGATTCTTCACAGATCGCAAGTTCCGGGTTTTAGTGCATGCGCTTCGCACGCCGAAACCCGGAACTTGCGCGGCCCCTAAGAGCGCGTGCGCAACTCGTACACACCTGTAGGGGTTGCAAAATACAGCCCATTATCTTGAACTTACATCAGCCATAGAAAAAATTAAGACACCAGGTTGAGCGCTTAGAAGCCTCCCATCTCACTGTGTAATTAAATCTTTGAAAGCTGTTAGTTAAACATCTGATTGGCAGGAAGAGGTGATAATCTGCCTGATTTTGTTGTGAAATACTTGAGTCAAAATTACAGACTTGTTTGTGATCACTGTCATATCAATTCTAAACTCCCCCAAAAATGAATAAACCTTTCCATAAGGGATTTAACTCGCATCTCTCAGAAATGCAGACTGTGCTTTTCTTCAATGACCATTAACGATGGCCATTGAAGGTCTAAGGTAGTGGACCAAAACATCTGAAAGTAGCTACTCTCAAGATAAGAAAAATACGAGCACCTTCACCACACGGACTGCAGCGGTTCAAGAAAACGGCCCATCCCCACCTTCTCAAGAGCAACTAGGGAGGGGCAATAAATGCCGGCCTTGCCAGTGACACCCACATCCCAAGAATGAATTCAAAAAAACCTCAAGATAAGAAAAATGATGGATAGCCCTTAGCATACAAAGAAATACAGCAGATGCATCAGAATCCACCAAGTAGGATATTTACCCATCAAACCTCCACTTTGTGCTACAAAGTTGAACCAGCTCATTGCTTTCGATAAATATTATTGCTTCCCGAGTTGCTGCTTCAGTGTTTTCAGGCTTAAAGTGATGGACTGGTATTGTCAAGAAAGGACTTGGTCTTTAGTGCATTGAATAAAAAATGATGTTGCTGCTTCAAAACTTGTTGCTGGATGCTGCTAGTCTTGTACACTTAGTAATAGAGGCAACTTTCAATGCGGTGCCACTACCTCCCCCCCACTTTGCGATATGGCTTGCTTAAAAATTTTGAGGCTGCCTTAGATATTCTCTCCTGTTAAGTGGTGGTCACTGCCATAAACGATCCCCACATCTTGGGCTGGATTTTCTCAATCGGAAGCTCTTGGAGGCGGGACTGCAGCTTGCCGGCTTTCAATCCCGCCTCCATCAGCTTCTGGCCAATGGGACTCCGGCTCCACAGCGGCTGAAGGCTGTAGGCAGGAACAAAGGTAAGTGAACATTTTCTAACACTTTGCACTCACCTTACATACTTACCACTCCACACTTGCACCCATCACTCACCTCTACATCGCACTTTCAGACCCCTCCGACCCCCGCAGACCTCCTACTCGACTCCTACACCCTGGCGGGGTTCCCCGAGGTCAGGAAGCCTGTACTTCAGAAGGAAAAATGGGGATAATCCTATTTTCTGCCTGTTAACAGGCAGTTAATAGGCTTTAATCCCTTTCCCGCCTCGAGGAGATGGGACCCGGGGCGGGACGGCTTCCCGCCTCCTGGTAAGAGGGCACGGAGGCGGGATGGGGGCGGGTTTGTCATCCGCCCCCAAATTCTGCAACTTTACCGGCAGTCCCGCCTCCATACCCGCCTCCTCAGGGCTGACAAAATTCAGCCCCTTATGTTCAGAAGTGTGCCCAATATCTAATCGTACATAGTGTAACCCAGGGGTGTCACAATAAGACCCCCTTGTGATCTAAACTGGATTACGGAGTATTTCACACATGCGCTTCTCCAGTCTTTCAGTAGGCAGACTGAAAACATTGAGTGAGACGCAGCCAGCTATGAATTGTTAAGCTCCTTTGTTTTACAGAAGGCAAGTAAATGTACAGAGTGACTACCCATCTCTGTAATCTCCTTCAGGCCCACAACCCGCCCCACCCCCCACCCCCCGACCCCGAGATATCTGCGCTCCTCAAATTCTGCCCTCCTGAGCATCCCTGATCATAATCGCACAACCATTGGTGGCCGTGCCTTCTGTTGCCTAGGCCCTAAGCTCTGGAATTCCCTGCCTAAACCTCTCCGCCTCTCTTTCCTCCTTTAAGACTCTCCTGAAAACCTACCTCTTTGACCAAGCTTTTGGTCACCTGCCCTAATTTCTCCTTCTGTGACTCAGTGTCACATTTTTTGTCTTATAATACTCCTGTGGAGCGCCTTGGGACATTTTACTACATTAAAGGCGCTATATAAATACAAGTTGTTGTTGTTGTTAAATCAAAACTCATTTACTTCATTTAACTTCAAACTTCGTCTCCTGAATAATAATAAAATAAATCACACCACATTATCTCATGTTAGTGAGCCAGCAACCTTTCTGTGGTCAGCTTTTTGGTTTTGACCATCTCTGAACTGAAGATGAGAAGGTTCTCCCTCACTAGGCCACAAATCCAGCTGGACTGACTGAGCCCATGTGTTTCTTACTTTCGTTTGACATCTGCGTCCACAAGAATTCAGGTGGCTCTACTTATGAACCCCCTCCTGTCCAGGGGCTGGTCTGTAGGCTGCCAATTAATTCAGCACTGTCCTCCCAAGGGTAGACTTTTACCAGACAACCCATGATTAGCTCACAAGCAAAACAGAGATTTCAATACACCACGGGCTGGATTTTGAAACTGGGGTCGGGTTGGGGTCGGGAATCACACATTCTGGCTTGTGAACCCGCCTCCATCGAGATGTGGCCAACCCACTGTATTTTCCCTTGATTGACCTTGTTGAGCCCGCCCAGTGGGCTCAGCAGGCCAATTAAGGGCCACCCGGCAACAGGTGACGTCACAGACTGACATTTTATCTGTCAAGAGCTTTTGACGGATGAAATATCAGCGTTTGACAGCTCTGTGAAGCTGTCAAACACTCACAATATGATTTCTAACTTCAGTCCTTCCTCTCAGGCTGAGTTAGAAATCATTCCAGCACAGAAAACAGAAGGTTGCAGTTTTTGACAGAACCACGGCTTTCCTGCTTTCTGTGCCGGTGAGATTTCTAACTCCCGAGAACTGAAGGGCTGAGACCTGCAGGAGGAAGTTAAGGTAAGTAAAACTTTTTCCAACACTTAGCACTTACCTTACACACCTACCTCTGCACACATGCACCCATCACTCACCTGCCCACCGGACATATCGACCCCTCCAACCCCTGCAGACCCACGGCCCGCCCCGATAACTTGGCGTGGTTGCCACCTGTCGGGAAGCCCGCACTTTTCTTTTTAAAATAGGCATTATGCAAAAAACTGCCTGTTAACTACCTGTTAACAGGCAATTAATTGTCACTAATCCCTTCCTGCCTCGGGGAGTCGGGTCTCAGCACAGGTCGGGTACCCACCGCCAGAGAAACTGGCATGGAGGTGGGTTGGAGGCGGGATGGGGTCGGGACCCCCGAATCTGCAACTTTAACCCCCCCCCCCCGCCTCCAAACCCGACTCCACGGGTCATTGAAAATCCAGCCCCACGTGTTAATGCATGCTGGAACCATCTGAATAAAGATAACGGATTTGATGAGTGGCCCAGTCTTCACAAGAGCACCTAAAGAGACATCTGGCATACTACTGGTCACCCTCTGTTTAAAACAAAAAGGAGCCGGCACTTTGTGCATTCAAATATTAGAATCTCAGATTTGGTTTCATTTCAAAATCATACTGCAGCTTAAACCAAGAATCCTTCCCCGATAGAATAGACAGGAATTCCAATACTTGGCAGGCTTATTGGAGGCAAGAGAGAGAGAAATAAGCCCCCTTCAGCAGCTGCTGAAGAAATTAACCAGGTCCTGTCCCGAGCCACTAAAGGCCGTTTCCCTATCAGGGAGCAAAACTCATCCGTCCACCTACCGGATAACTGCTCCATCCCACCGTGAATAAAGAGAGAATTCTCACAGTCAAACTGACACCCTCCTCTATTCCTGCACTGTCATTCTTCACACTCACACGTGTTTTCCCTGTTGCTCCACCTACTACTGCTCATCACCACAGTGTTGCCCTCTTACCAACTTCCTCCAAGTCTGATTGCAGGGCTAACCTGCAATGCAGGCATCCACAGCGATAGTGCCTTTAAATAAGTAAGACCACAGAAGTGGTTCTGGCTGGCTCAAAGGGATTGCAACACTCTCAATTATTCATCAGTAACAGATGTATAATTCACTGTTCCAGATACTCTCAAACACCTTCACAGCCATAAATATCAATTTGCCTTCAGTGGAGTTTCCATTTTGCCTCTTTAAGGTGGCTGCTGCCCCCAAGAAACATCTCGACCTCTTCATTCCTTCCTGCACCCAATAGTGCATTTTCACATGCACTCATGCACACCTGGTATATACCTTCATTCTGTAAGTATGGCCCAAGAAGCAGTTCAGGCACTGAGGAATTAGTCCCAATAGAGCATTCTACCCAAAATGCCCCAAGCTGTACCTGCAAGGAAAATTGAGCTACTGTGACCAATAGGACCCAATGAGATTTCTTTCTGCTTTATAAAATTATCATATGTCACAATTTATGACTTTTTTTTAAATGAGGGATTTGCAAGGTGAATCACCAATAAAGTCCTAGAAATGAGATTGGATAATAGTTTACGATAGCAAAATACTGCGGATGCTGGAGATCTGAAATAACAACAGAAAACGCTGGAAAAACTCAGCAGGCCAGGCAGCATCCGTGGAGAGCTGCCTGGCCTGCTGAGTTTTTCCAGCGTTTTCTGTTGTTATTTTGGATAATAGTTTGCTGCTTGAAACCAGTAAAAGTCTGTTTCACAGCACCACAGAAACAGGGAGAAGTGATCTTTTTGTTACGCTATGCTTCTTGTGCATTTTTCATTCACTGCTTATGTGTTATCAAGGAAATCATTTGTCTTGTCGTGATTTTCGTGCTGCTGCAGAATACCTGGAAGGGTTCTGAGCAGCACAATGGGTTTCTGTACCTACTTGTGTGTTATGGAGTCCATGGTTTTACTTTCATCAAACGACCATTCAGCTTCATTTAACACTATAAATACAATTAGCTTGAATGGTTCAATGGAAATAATGGGCTGGATTTTGAATGACCCATGGAGTCGGGTTTGGAGGCGTGTGGGGGGTTAAATTTACGGGGTCGGGGGTCCTGGCCCCATCCCGACTCCATCCCGCCTCCACGCAATTTTGACAAAATCAGTCGCGGGGTTCCCGACTCCGTCCCGCCTCCAAGAGGCGGGAGAGGCCATTAAAGCACTTAACAAGCCCTAAATTGGCTCTGTAATGCCATTTTGAAACGTTTTAGCTAGTTTAACCCTTTTCCGACGTGAAGTATGCCTGATGTGAAACACGCCAGTGAAACCTGGCGGGAGCACAAGTGGATAGCTGACTATCGGCTGCAGGTCTACTATTACAACGGAGATGTGATGAAGGTAGTCGTAGTATTAGGTGTGAAAGTCGCCTCTGATGCTGCTGCATTGAATGTCTTCAGAGACTGCAAAAAATTCTTTCTCTCTCGCTCTCTCTCTCTTTTTCACATTTTGTATCCAGGTCCACTCACATCAAAAGCCAGGCAGATCCTCTCTGACCAACACCCAGACAGTCTCTGAGACCAGGCAGTCTCTGACCTGCAATGCAGCAGCAATTATGACATCATCAGAGGCGACTTTCAGACTGAAACTACTAATTAGTTCATGGGTTCCCACATGCTGGAACTCAATTGCCCAATTAAGTGAAAATTGCATCATTCATCCACATTAATCTGGAGTCGGGGGGGAACACGAAATGCGGATGACACGACCCCAACCCGACCCCAAGACAAAATCCAGCCCAAAGTCACTGCTTCAAAAATGTAACTGGATTGCATTAATTAAAAAAACTCTTCAATGAGTACTAAAAATATATATTGGGGGCAATATTTGGCTTCTGCCCGAAATGGGCGCCGAGTTGGTGGAGCCCACTCGGGACAACGAAACCATTTTTAGTTTCAGGCCTCAATTGAATGCCACTGGCAAGCTGTGGGTGCCAAATAGGTGCCCCATTGCAACTTGCTGGTAATGGCAAGACAGGAACTCAGCTGGCTCCCACACTGGGCCATACCGACAGCTCATGCCTGGGTTGGAGGCAAGGGGGTGGGGGGTGGGGGGAGGGGGTGGAGCAGAGCAAGCAAGGCCCAGCAAGGGACCTGAGTATTAATGCGGAGTCAGGAGGAGCAATCCTGCTCGTCCTGGCCACACGAAAAATCTCCCCCTAAAAAAATACTGGGCTTTTCTTGAATGACCACATGGATTGCTGGTTAGGCCGTTCGCCGCCTGCTACAAATAGGCAGAGTGTGCATGGAGCAGGCTTCCCTTCTGTACCTGAAAACTGTAAACGGAGCCTTTCAACAAGCGAAGGACCTCGAGTTGCATACTTAAGCAGTATCCCGCTCGAAACAGCTAGGCACGCAGCTCGCCCATTTAGAAGCCCGTCTGAAAATTGCATCAATGGGGCGGGGCCTTGAGCATCAATGGGGTGGCCGAGGTGCCTCCCCTCCAATTTTCAACTGTCGGCCACTCGCTTTTTCAGGCAAGAAAAGGACGGCAGACAGTCACTCGCTGGAGTTTAGAAGAATGAGAGGGGATCTCATTGAAACTTATAAAATTCTGAAAGGACTGGACAGACTAGATGCAGGAAGGATGTTCCCGATGGTTGGGGATTCCAGAACCAGGGGTCACAGTCTAAAGATAAGGGGTAAGCCATTTAGGACAGAAATGAGGAGGAATTTCTTCACCCAGAGAGTGGTGAACCTGTGGAATTCTCTACCACAGAAGACAGTTGAGGCCAATTCATTAAATATATTCAAGAAGGAGTTGGATATATTTCTTAAGGCTAAAGGGATCAAGGGATATGGGGAGAAAGCAGGGACAGGGTATGAATTTGGATGATCAGCCATGATCGCATTGAATGGCGGAGCAGGCTCGAGGGGCCGAATGACCTACTCCTGCTCCTATCTTCTATGTTTCTATGTTTCTAAAAAGAAGCCCCATTGTTTTAGAAATACCAAAATGACATTACCTACTGAAATAATAGATTTATGGCCTCCAGGAGATATTTTTCAACCCTATATCCCTTTGTAATAAGGAAAGATTTTACTTACCCGACAATTGCCAAGTTCTTCAGCTGACAGTACGATTGCCCCACATTTCTTCCCTGGGATCCCGCTGAGAACAGAAAATGAAAGATACATAAAAATCTTGTGTATTTTATTTTTTCATTTTTCAATTGCTTTTAAAAACTTAGCAGATGGAAACAACAAAGTACAAAGAATGTTCAGAATGAAGTGAAACAAATTTGTGCAGCTTACAAGGAACAGAATGTATTTGGGGTATGTTTTCCTCCACTTGTAATTTTTAGTAAAAAAAAAAGTAGCTGAGAGAATAAAAGGCGGTTTCCTGCTGTATGCCTTCATCTACATCTTTGCTAAAATTTGCAAATGCATGAAAATATCACAATATAATTTCTTATGGAAAACCTTATTTTCCAGAGAAATTCTGCATCACATGAACTATTCAGTTTGTTTAATTTTCCCCTTTGTTAAGGTCTCAAAACTAATTTTGTTGGAGCATTGCTCTAGCATTTAGCAACTTCCTTCACACATTTATTAAGATGATGGATGATGATGATGGAAAACAATAGCAATTTTCTTCTTGTGCTCAGAGACAATAATGATATATTGATGTGCCAGGTTTAGCATAATTTGACTGCAATGCAGAAATTTTGCAGTTCTTAATAAGTGTATCTCAGAATCCCTTTGCCTGGAGCAGAGTGCTATTTCTTGTCACTGTGCTGCCTGTGTTCATACCTCCGGTCGATGAACTAGTGCCAGTTAGTGTTCAGTCATATTTTGCACAACAGAATATTTTCTGTACAGCGGCTTCATGTTAATTGGCAAGTGAAGTAAATCCATCAGAACATATTTCACTTGTTACCCTTCTGAGCGGAAGACTTCTTCTACCTACTACCTGAACTGAAATCATAAACAGAAATCTAAAACACACATTTATGATTTTGCTGCAAGTGGTAAATAGAGGACGTTGTGTTCACCACAATCTGCAGCAGATTCCAAATACCCATCGGACAGCTGAATTTTGGTTGCAACAACGTGAATGGATAGTTAATACTGAAGTATCCCATCAGATAACCAGTTTTCTCTTACTTCCTTTGGGGGGGAAAAATTCGGTATCGACCATTTTGGGGCGCTAAGATTGCCTGGGCGCTAACTTTAGTGCCGACGGCCGCAAAATTGAGTTTTAGCGCCCCAAGAGGGAAATGGAGCGCTCAATCAAGTGCTCCACTTCATTCATGGGGCACCAACGTTGGAGAGCGGGGCAGAGACTTCAGCAACGCTGCTCACTGGGCCGTGCAGCGCTGCCGTGTTCAAAGGCGCCTTCCCTCCCTTAAAGGGAAGGGCCATCGCTGCACGCGCTGCAATTTACAAAGTACTTACCTGGACCTCCAAGGCAGCTGCGATCCCGCGCGATCAACCCGGCATTCAAGCAGAGTGTCGGGTTGATCAATCGTGGGCAGGAAACCATGAAAAAAACTAGAACAGGAAAGGTAAGTTATTTTTCCACTGACCTCGGCCGCCTCGCCTTTACTCATCGCCCCCCGAAGCGGCCTGCTGCCTGATGCAGGCCTCCTGCAGCTGTCGGTGTTTTCGACCAGCGCTGCTGCAGGGGGCGGAAGTCAACTTCTGGTCCGGGGCGATGCACACGGCGATGATGTCACGATCTCCAGGCGAAGGAGATCGTGGGTGCAATGCCATAGCGCCACCAAAAAACTCCCGCCAAATATGGCGGGAATCGATGTCAGTGCCGCACCCAGTCGCAAAGCCATTTGTGCCCCGTTAGCGCCCCCCGGGGGCACTAACAGGAGGCGCAAAGGCACTCAATTTCACCCCCTTGAGGTTTAAGCACTTACAAAGTATATGCACTGACACTGGGATATTACTTACTATTCTCCCATCCATGCTGCAAGTTTGAGATGTGAACATTACTGACAGTAACAACTGCGGCAGAGATATCAAATTATGTTTTTTATTGGCAAATGGATTGATAAATGTCATAGCAGGAACGTAATGGAACTCATGTCTAAGATAGCACTGAACTATTGTAGCACCCTGGCTTGTATTTTTCTTTTGCGTCAAATTTAATAGAACCTTTTCCAGCCCAGGAAATTCACAAATACTATTGCACTGCGCTATGCATGTACATGGGGGTGACATCAAAACAATTCAACCAATCAAAATTACCCAGCATGTACTGCTTCTAAACTTTTCGCCCATTCAGAAAAATGATATGGTTCAAACAATATCCAGATGATACCAGTGTTAGAGATGTTCAGGTAAAAGATGGCATTTAAGGGTAAACATTCTGGTCCCAGCATAACTGGTGAGCAGGTCTTGAGTGATTTTCTGAGGTCAGCTCATTTACATCATTCAAATATGTTCCCTGTGTGATTGTCCCATGTGCAGGGAGCTCATTGATTTTGAGGGAAGGGATGGATGTTTGGCAAAGTAGCAGCTTTTAAAGGGCTGCTGCTCATACTCAAAAGGGGAGCTGTATTGAAGGGCAGAAAATCAAAAATTGGACTTGAGCAATGGAGGGCAGAAGACAGAGAACAGCGTGCCCTATTTGAGGAGGGTGCTCTTGAGATGCTGTTGCAGAAGTTGCAGCAAAGGAGCCTTCTTTGGGGCTGAGGGTTCCCTCCTATCAGAGGCAATGTCAAGAATACCAGTGTAGAGGTGGTGGGAGTTCATTACTGCTGTCTTGTCACATTCACAGTGCAAATGAGGAAGAAGCTTTCAGGCCTCAGACAAAGCAGAATGTGTGCCAATCAAAGCAAGTGGTCCCACCAGGCAAAAAACATATTTTTTTAATTCATTCATGGGATGTGGGCGTCGCTGGCAAAGCCAGCATTTATTGCCCATCCCTAGTTGCCCTTGAGAAGGTGGTGGTGAGCCACCTTCTTGAACCACTGCAGTCCGTGTGGTGAAGGTACTCCTGCAGTGCTGTTAGGGAGGGAGTTCCAGGATTTTGACCCAGCGACGATGAAGGATCGGCGATATACTTCCAAGTCAGGATGGTGTGTGACTTGGAGGGAACTTGGAGGTGGTGGTGTTCCCATGCGCCTGCTGCCCTTGTCCTTCTAGGTGGTAGAGGTTGTGGGTTTGGGAGGTGCTGCCGAAGAAGCCTTGGCGAGTTGCTGCAATGCATCTTGTAGGTGGTACACAATGCAGCCACGGTACGCCAGTGGTGGAGGGAGTGAATGTTTAAGGTGATGGATGGGGTGCCAATCAAGAGGGCTGCTTTGTCCTGGATGGTGTCGAGTTTCTTGAGTGTTGTTGCAGCTGCACTCATCCAGGCAAGTGGAGAGTATTCCATCACACTCCCGACTTGTGCCTTGTAGATGGTGGAAAGGCTTTGGGGAGTCAGGAGGTGAGTCAATTGCCGCAGAATACCCAGCCTCTGACCTGCTCTTGTTGCCACAATATTTATGTGACTGGTCCAGTTAAGTTTCTGGTCAATGGTGACCCCCAGGATATAGATGGTGGGGGATTCGGTGATGGTAATGCCATTGAATGTCAAGGGGCGGTGATTAGACGCTCGCTTGTTGGAGATAGTCATTGCCTGGCATTTGTGTGGCGTGAATGTTACCTGCCACTTATCAGCCCAAGCCTGAATGATGTCCAGGTCTTGCTGTATGCGGGCATGGACTGCTTCATTATCTGAAGAGTTGCGAATGGCACTGAACACTGTGCAGTCATCAGCAAACATCCCCACTTCTGACCTTATGATGGAGGGAAGATCATTGATAAAGCAGCTGAAGATGGTTGGGCCTAGGACACTGCCCTGAGGAACTGCTGCAACGATGTCCTGGGACTGTTATGATTGACCTCCAACCACCACAACCTTTTTAGACCTCACCCGATTTTCTTTTCCAGTGGCTCTGTGCCGTCTTATCTTACTTTTGCTGCCTTTCCATGGGGAAAGTGCTGAAAGACATCTGCTGGCAAACAATGCTTTTTTATAGCAGATATCATCCCGTGGTGACTTGGAATGCTCCAGTGCTGTAGAGATTTAAGGCTGACATCACCTTCGCAGCCACGAGTGGAACAGTCTTTGGTTTTGATTTCTGAAGATTTGGCTCCAGTGAAGAGCACAAGGTTGATTTTAACCCACCCCGTTTGGCGGGAACGAGTGACCATGCAATTAAAATCACCTCTGAAAACTTAACGCCCTTTGCCCTCTTCACCAATACTCTGGAACAGTAATCTCAGCTTCGGCTGCTTTCCTTTACACAAAGGCTTACTCCTTGATGAGCAGGTCCTGGCAACTACACCCGCTCCACAGTGATGTCAAATCAGACGGGTGCGTGGGAACGCAGCAGTCACAGAATGTAGGACCGACGATGCCATCCCATCCGAACCCCAGTATTTACATATCTCTGCCACTGAGAGGGCAGGTACTTCTTCAGCCCCGTCCTGAAACCTGATGGAATTTTTGAATGTGGTGCTTTTGGGGTGGCAACCAGACCGATCGATGGCCCAACCCAAATTCCTGTCCCCCACACAGGCGTAAATGCTGTCTTCTGCCCTTCCCCCAACCCAGGAATTTTGGGGCCATTGCATTAAACAGTTGTTTATTTATTAGACCCTCGGATCATTGCTCACCAATGAAGAGAATCTCATCAACTCCGAGCTGAAATCCCAACTCTGGATTTATTGCCATCCCACACTGGCATTTGCGATTACATATGATCTTTCCGAGCTAATGCTCACTTAATTGAACACATTTGTAAAATCTTGCCATTCTGGAGGATGTTTCCCCACAGAACTGGCATCTTCTGAATTGAAACTCAGTAAATCCCTATTCCCTCTGCCTCAGTGAAAAAGTAATAGATTGGCTCAGTTTCAAGTCGCCAAGTGATGTAATGATACATCATGATTTATGAAACTCATGAGAATTGTTTCTTGCTATCGTGATAAATTGTGGCCAATAAAATAAATGCTGTTAAAATGATCATAATAAGTCTTTATCTGGTCAAAGCAGGTCGTAGTTTGTAGCAGAAAATCATTCACTGCTGTCCCCTAACTTAACCTGTATGGAGCAGATTTCAGAAATCAGTGTCTGGAGAAAATCTTTGAGATTTGCAAACCACAGAAAGCCTGCAAACAATGGGAAGGAACTCACTAACAATCTAAAAATACCAAGGACAATCAACACTCCAGTTCTACAAACTAGAGTTTTTTTCCTTGCAAGAGGACTGCACCAGACAAAGATTCATTGATCGGATTTTTTTTGAAGAACTGTGTACTCAAGGTGAGGGATGTTAGTGCTGGGAAATGGGACATGTACCCACACCACAGGTTGGCTGTAGAATGGATTCCTCCACTCTGACCCAGCAATGTGACTCTTAAGGTCAGCCTTATAGAGCACCCACAAATGTGATTTTTTTTTTTCAATTTGCAGCGTAGTTTTCCTTGTGGCCTCTGTGGGTAAGATGACAACAACAACTTGTATTTATATAGTGCCTTTATGTCCCAAGGCACTTCACAGGAGCGTTATCAAATAAAATTTGACACTGAGCCACATAAGGAATTATTAGGACAGGTGACCAAACGTTTGGTCAAAGAGGTAGGCTTTAAGGAGCATCTAAAAGGAGGAGAGCGAGGTAGGGAGAAGGGAAGGTTTAGGGAGGGAATTCCTGAGCTTAGGGCCGAGGCAGCTGAAAGCACGGCCGCCAATGGTGGAGCAATTAAAATCGGAGATGCGCAAGAGACCAGAATTTGAGGAGCGCAGCGACCTCAGGGGGTTGTAGGGTTGGAGGAGGTTACAGATATAGGGAGGGGTGAGGCCATGGAGGGTGACATGAATCTTGTCATTCATGTGGAAATGACTTATGAAATAATACTGGGCGGCCTGCTGGTGGCGCTGTCCAGGGAGAGTATAAATACTCGGGCATGGGCCCAGCTTGCTCCGGACATTCTTTAACGGGAACTAGTGAAGGCCACAACTAGATCTCCATGTTGAAAAACAGTTGATTAAAGCTTTGTTTAACGCTTAGACCAAGTGCCTAGTAGTTTTCTTATGTCAGAGGGATTTGATAACAAGGATGAGAATTTTAAAATCGAGCCGTTGCCGGACCAGGAGCCAATGTAAGTCAGCGAGCACAGGGGTGATGCATGAATGGGACTTGGTGCGAGTTAGCATATGGGCAGCAGTGTTTTGGATGAGCTCAAATTTATGGTGGGTGGAAGATGGGCAGCCAGCCAAGAGGGCATTGGAATAAAAGAGGGCGTTGGAATAGTCAAGTCTAGAGGTAACAAAGGCATGGATGAGGGTTTCAGCAGCAGATAAGCTGAGGCGGGGCGAAATGGGCGATGTTACGGAGGTGGAAGTAAGTGCCCTTGGTGATGGAGCAGCCATAGGGTCGGAAGCTCATCTCGGGATCAAAGAGGACACCAAGGTTGCGAACGGTCTGGTTCAGCCTCAGACAGTGGTCAGGGAGAGAGATGGAGTTGTTGGCTACAGGACAATATTTAATTGCTCATCCAGTACAGTCAATTAAAAAAAAAATTCAAATAAGACCACTTCAGCCATAAAAAGGAGGAATTTCTCCTGTCAGCAGTCTAGGCTACAGTAACACATCGGTGAAGTGACAACATGCTCACCATTGTGCTTCCTTATCTCCTGCAAAACAAAACCCAAGTTATGAGGAGATGGTGCAGAAACTTGGGTTTTCCAGACTAGAATGGAGACATCTAAGAAGTGACCTTATAGAGGTATATAGGTAATTAAAGGAATGGGAAAGGCTACTCCTGAATACTACATTAAAGTAAATTTTGAGAATATGACAAGAGGACACAGGTTCAAACTATTACAAGGCAAATTTAGGAGTGATATTGGGATGTTCTTCCCAGTACATGGGATAGATTCCCAGGTGGAATAGGAAAGTAGGAAACTCTGAAATCGAGTTGTGGCATGCTGCCTAAATGGAAAGTTGTTTTCTGCTATAATAAATCAAGTGATCATTTCTGTATTATTTAAGGCTGGATTATTAGCCACATTAACAACAATATAAACATAAAAACAACATATCCTGCTTCAGGTTAAATTCCGGATATTAATTTCAAGCAATTTTAAAAATGTTTACCCTGTGGAATACTACAAACTTTAAGAAAAGTAAAATCAAAGGGTTTTTTTTACAGTTTAAAATTTGCAACAATGACAATAAAGGAACTCCAAACCAGAACTTTATGGCTCACTTTGGTGTTATTTGCAAATAGTTAGATCTGAAAACCTTTGAATCCAAGGCTGAATTCTCCATCTCCAAACACTGGGACCAACGTTCCCTTTTTTTTTTTGGCGCCGCGCAGCCCCTTCAAAATACCGCGATTGCGCAGATTTGGTATTGAAAAGCCGGCAAATCGGCTGTGCGGTTTCCCTGGAGCGCTGCGCGGCCACGCAGCTTAAAGGGAACATTGATTGGGACCAGGCATCACTATTGGCAGCAGTACGTGGGAACGTGATACGCGGTGGATGGTAAAACCACACTAGGTTGCAGCGATCCAACAGCAAGCCGTGGTTAAAAGTAACCAACAGGACATCCACACCAAAAAACCTCATCTGGCCATCAGGATATTTTGCTGCATGTAGTGGAAACATTCCAACTGCCTCCCATAATTGTTAACAGCGATGAGATTCTGATGCAACTAAGGTTATCGCACTTTAATGAGGTGCGAACAGCTGACTGAAGTCACTTGACGTTGCCTGAAATCAATGGAGCTTTTAAATCAGTAAGTACAGAGGATTACCACATTGGGAGAATCATCATAATTTAGTTTCTCTCACGGGGATGTGAAGTATTCGTTGAACTGCACGAAATAGCTGGCGGGCTTAATGTATTATAGGCGGCATCTTTGTAATTGACTCCTGTGTTACTGGCAAATGGTTAATGCAATTTGCCCAATATAGGCGGCTACTTGTGATAAGTGTGGCCGGTGTAAGTGGTGGGGACTATACTTGTACAATCATAGTAGTGGCACCTAACATGGAACCTAACCCAGGAAACCAGACTTCAATATTTAATACAGAATCACATTCACATGTTATGAACTAAATATCAATCATAACTGTGCACTGAGTGATGAACCCAAGTTCATCATTTGATAAATGCTATTTGAATTGTCCTTATGATGATTCAGTCAAGTATCCAGCAAGGCCTCATTAACATTAAAATAACTCAATGATCTGAATGCCACAAGTCTACATTTTGTTTCATTCCCTTCGGCACTAATTTTTTTTAGTGTCCTACAGTCTGCAACTTGCCAACTTAAATCAAAAGTTGAACAAGAAAAACAATTTTAAAAGTAAGATTGCGTAGGAGCATTAAAAAGCCATTTGGCCCAACAAATCTGCACCATTTTGAACACAGGACCATAGAAAGTATCACTAACTTGGCTTTTTAGAAAATATGGCTTTATTTGAAATAAGTCGATAGCTTGAGTGCCACTTTTTTAATAAGTTGAACTTGCTGCGGTGAATTGCATAGATAGTCCTTTAAAACAAACAATTGTGGCCATGTAATGGTTTACTTTTTGACAAATGCACAAAAAAAATAGTGGGGGTAAGGGGAGAAGGGCCTTTTGCTTTTTGCCTTCACATCATAGACCAAACCCCACTGAGAGAGTGGGCAGACAACCTGCTCACAGGCTCTGAGTAACCAACAGCTGAGAAACGTGTAAGAGCGACTGTGGATGACTCACTCAATGATTTTCAATAACTCCCAGCGCAACAGTCTACAATGGCAAGGCGGAGTTTGGTAAATAATTGCATGGTGGACAGCAGGTGCCAATGCACATTTTACCACTCTGTGGCACATGCACTGGGGATCCCAACATGCTGTGCTTCTGTGCCACTCCTCAGAACAAAATATTTTTAAATACCAGTAGACAAGAAAGCCATGTGCACCATGCAGTTTTATAAAATGAGTCAAAAAGTTTGCAAGTAGTTTAGTTTTCACCACTGACTTTTTCAATAACATATGCATGCACTTTCATATCTGATTACAAAACTGATGCAACTGTAATCTGTCTGAGAATCTGGGACTATGTTTTATTCGACTAAACTAAAATACTCTAATTTTCTACCATTCTGGATTCTAAATATTAATGTCAAACATACCTTTATTGTTAAACATTGAGGATAACATAATTGCCGAATGACATAGTTGTATGATTATCCACAATTGTTCAATAACAGGTGTATTAAAATGCAGCTCTTCAGTGCTTTATGTACAAGTTAAGTGGTGCTTTAAAACTCGTCAATCTGGGCCATTGTTGTGCAACTGTTGGTAGCTTGTCACCGACCTTTATTGGCAGAGGCCTCCTGCCTGTATGAACATTTGCGTCTGTTCACGAGTGACAGTTGACAGTATGCGTGTGTACATGCAAGTGTCCAGAAATTCAGCTGACTTGAATCACCCGAGTCCAAAATTAAACTCCTACATTTGGCCCACAATTCTGGGGCCCCCACAAACGGGCAAAGTGAGGGGATCGACCACAGGGCGTAGGGGGGCCCACAAGTTGCAGTGGAACTTAGATCCACTGGGTTTCCAGTCCGTGGAAAATGCAGCCTAAATTTAGGTTGGGGCTGGAACTGGCATGTCTTCCTCCCGTGCCCACACATCTCAGACTGTTTTGGAGACATGTCTGGGGAGTTTCCAGAGTACCCCAGGAAGTCCACCCATTATGCTCTCCATGGAATGCATACTAGCTGAGAGCTGGCACGAGTTTGTTTCGGACTTAAGGAAGGCCCCAAGAGTACCCAAGAGCAAAATAATCAATCCAGAGGGGATCAAGTACTTTCAAAAACATTCCAGTTTGCTTGTTTAGGAGCGGAAGAAAAATTTCCTACATTATTTCTTCCACCCTTCCTGGGCCTCGAGGTCACCCATCAGAGATTCTAGGTGCCACTCTGCATTCAACTGGAACAACAGAACAGGCACCTTTGATGTGCCAGTACAGACACGAGCGCTCAGCCCAGTTATGGAGTTGACACCATAAGATTAGAGTTGGGGCCTATATTGATAGTCATGTTGTAAAGGAATGAGCCAAACCTATTCAGAAAAATACACCATGCTATGAACAGAATTCTAGCTTTATTAAAACAAGACCAACTGGGGTTAAAAATCTAAAAGCCTCAACGACACAAGCCATAAACAGAAATATAGGCTTCTGAGATAAGATGAAGTGTTAACACAAAAGTTGTAAATACCATACAAGCTTTTGAAATGGGAAATGGTTGTAAATACTAACACAATGGCCTATTGAAGAAGCAAAGAGTTGGTTCCAAGGAGTCTGTAGTTTGGAACCAAAACAATAGCAATGCCCAAGTAAAGTGTCAAAAACTAACACGTCGAACAGAAAAACAGAACATTAAAAAACCATGTGCCTTTGTAAAAGTAACATCAAATGAAACAGGAAACACGATTATATATATAACCAACTAAGATGGCTAGGAAAACAAACACCCTGGTTGAAATGGTTTTGATTTACATATTGTAAAAGGTACACAACAGAACACTTTGAAAATATTAGATCAATAGATGTACCAAGCAATCACATTGTTTATGTGTTGAACTTGGAACACACGGAGACACAACGTCTGTAATACAAGCAGCTAAAGTGATTTAACAATTCAATGGAAAACCTTCCTAAGAATGGCATCAAATAGATAAATCTGTTATACCATATTTTATGATAAGTTTTTGAAACACCTATACAGCAGACAGGATTCTAAAAGTTGGCAGCTGAAATGACAGTAAGAATAGAAAGAAGTCAACAGAAGTATCACTAGAGATAATTAGCTTACAGCAGCAGAAAACTTCAAAGGATAAACCACTAAAAAAAGGTATAAAAATAGAGCTTTTCAGATAGAGAGAAGTCGCTGGAAAGGGGCAGAGTGATTCTCAACTTCAGAACCACTCTGTAGGCCTACAACTCTTTGAGTCTCGGGTAATCAAGGTATTTGATTTTGGTGGATATTCTGGATTAAGAAATAAGTAGAAGTGTGGAAATGTAACGAAGTTAAGATTTGAGAATAAGGATCTCTGATAAGAAATGTAAGCTATTTGTATTTTGGACTGTTAAAAGTTGCGATTGAAATCAACAGCTGTTAGCTGAATGACGGTTCTTTAATAAATCTACATATTTTTAAAAATTGTCTCACAGAGTATTTCTGTATCAACTCGCGAACTCAATTTCTGTACACGCTTCTGTGAGGAGTTGCAGAATTCTGGGGGGTTTTCCGGACCCTCATAATATCCGGAAGGTTACAGTCCAGTTAAACTTGTTAAAAGTGCTATCCGGAGGACGATAACATCTTCAGGCTGTTCCTTTCCTTTAGGGAGAGATAGTCTGAACCTTTAGACCCAATTAAGCGTCTCTAGGATTCGGCTACCGCTAACTTTAGTTGAAGGTGAACGTCTGGGGAATATGCCTGATCTGGGGTAGCCCGAAAAGGGCTAGGACTTGTAATTATCCCTTCAATCAGCCATGATCTTATTGAATGGCGGAGCAGGCTCGAGGGGCCGATTGGCCTACTCCTGCTCCTATTTCTTATGTTCTTATTAATGTGTTGCCAGGAATCCTGCTCTGCCATACTTCTGGTGATGGAGCAGGATTCCCAGAATGACTTACCTCTGTCACATTTCCTGTACTGCAGTGCCACCACTGGCAGGAGGATGTAGCTACATAATGACAAGTTTAGACATTTTCATTATAAATGTGGACATTGGAATTTATAATGGAAATATAAAAATAAGGACAGAACGTATGACTTTAAAATAGGGACTGAATTACATTTGCACACCCTGGCCCAATTATTCCCCACCCTTTGACCTCACTTCATCTGAAAACTACACTGGCTCTTGTGTAACACCATAGGTAATCAGCTAGTATGCTTTTTCTGTTTGCTCATTAAAGGAGATAAATCTTAATGCGAAGTAGTGGAACATTTTTCTCCTCTTGGGGTGGAGCTCAGGTGGGATGGAAATTTCCACCCACACCTCTGTATTCACCCCATCCCCAACCCATTTTCCTCAGTCAAGTCTCCTGGTGGGATTTTATTCTTCAAGAGGGAACCTACCAATGCAATCGAACAAACTCTGGTGGTGTTGCAGTGGGGCCGACTGGAGGAAGAGAAGGCTGCAGCAGCAAGTAGGGAGGACCAGAAGGAAAACTGCTGGGGACCAAGGCACTATTTTTATTCGACAGACAGAGAAGCAACAGCCATTACCAGTCCTGGTAGGGGAAAGGAAATCCCAGATTTGGGGGGTGGGGGCGAGATTGCAGTAGGGATCACCACACGAATTTTCTGACATTCTCTGCTGCAATCCCACCCGATTGCGGAGGATAATCCCCCCGTATCAGTTTTAAGCATCCCAAGTCAAGCAGAGCAGGAAGAGATGTAGAGTAAAACTCATTCTACTCTGCCTCAACAAGATATCTTAACTGAAAGAAGAAAGACTTGCATTTATATAGCGCCTTTCACGACCACCAGACGTCTCAAAGCGCTTTACATCCAATTAAGTACTTTTGAAGTGGAGTTGTAATGTAGGAAATGCGGCAGCCAATTTGCGCACAGCAAGCTCCCACAAACAGCAATATGGTAATGACCAGATAATCTGTTTTTGTTATGTGATTAAGGGATAAATATTGGCCAGGACACATGGGAAAACTCCCCTGCTCTTCTTCGAAATAGTGCCATGGGATCTTTTACATCCACCTGAAAGAGCAGACGGGGATCTCGGTTTAACGTCTCATCCGAAAGACGGCACCTCCGACAGTGCAGCACTCCCTCAGCACTGCACTGGAGTGTCAGCCTAGATTTTTTTGTGCTCAAGTCCCTGGAGTGGGACTTGAACCCACAACCTTCTGACTCAGAGGAGAGATTGCTACCCACTGAGCCACGGCTGACACAACTACAGAAAGGCATCCTTTATTACATTAGTGTGAAATATTCCATCTCCTACCGCAACCACCTTTGTGGGTTTATAGAGGGAGATGGACAATTTAATGCCAAATTAGGAGCAATTCCATGCTGAGGGCCCACATTCTTTACGAAGTGTGTTCTGACTGCTCAAACCCCTGTCAGGTGGGGCCCTTTAATCCTATTGACCTGGATTAAGAAGTGAAAGGACAGTGTGCTTATTTGCAGTTGCTGGCTGTTCACATGCATAAAATGAAGATTCTGTTAGCAAATTAAACTGTTTGCCCGTTCGGTATTTCCTCCAGCGAGGGAATCCAGAACAAGGGAGGGGGCACAATCTTAAAATCAGAGTTAGCTTATTCAAAAGTTAAATCAGGATGCCCTTTTTCACACAAAGGGTAGTGGAAATGTGGAATTGTCTTCCCCAAAAGGCTGTGGATGCTGGGCCAATTTAAATTTTCCAGATTGAAACCGGCAGGTTTTTATTAGGTTACCGTAGCAAGGGATATGGGTCAAAGGCGGGTAAATGGAGCTGAGGTACATTTCTGTCATGATCTAATTGGCTGGCAGAACAGGCTCGAGGGGTTGAATGGCCGACTCCTGATCTCATATTTCTATGTTTCTATTTCACAACTGGGTAAAGGCCTACTTGACAGATTTATTGAAGGACTTCAGTAATTTAACGGTTTTCAATCAATGCGAGCCAACTTCACAAAGCTACCCTCAATTCAGTATAATTGGCAACTCATCAATCTTTTTTGCAAGAGCATACTAATTTGGGAAATGAGAAAGCCAATTTTTTTCCTGTAGGTTTGGGTACAGCCGAGGACATTATCAAAGCAATGTAACCACAGCGTTACTGCATCAGATCCCTACTATAGTTAAGATTGTTGGATGCTGCTACTGTGATTGCTAAGTTAATAAAGCTTCCATTTCTCTGTACTTCATTGCAATGAATATATACAAAAAAAAATCAGTTTTCAATTAAACCTGCATTAGAAACCTTGCATGTTTATGTATTGAATGTTTTTTCTGAGTTAACCTTCAGAACAGTGCACCCTACAAATACAGTACTTACTATTAATGGTTGCTTCAGAATGTATCAATTTTAATGCCCTCAACCTCAATTGACTGAAAACGGACATTCAGAGGTCACTTCCAGTTTGTCAAAAGACCAATTTTTGGCAATCTGAATTTCACGTCCAAAATGGATGGGTAGGACCCCAGAGGAATAGAATAAGTTATTAAACTTGTTAAATGTTGGCCCAGAAATTCGGCGCTCGTCAGGTGAGTACGCGCTGTGTACTCACCCGTAAGACCACTTGAAGTGCCGGTTTCCTGCATGCACTGTGCATGCGCAGGAAACCGGAACTTCCGGTCTCGTGAAGGGAGGGGTTGATAGGTGAACCGCGTGCGCGGGAGAGGCTGCGCGCACGCAGCAAACTTCGTTTTTTTTTCAGGTTTCTACGGGAAGGTAAGCATAGAAGAAGCTGCGCTTTTAAAAAGGAGGCACAGGACCCGTTTTCAACAAGGTAAGTGGTTAATTAATTACAATTAAAAAAAAATTTCAACAGGTTTATCTTTTTTAGATACTTTAAAGAAAGGTAAGTTTATTTTTAGCACCGTTAAAAAGTATTTAAATTTTTTCAAAAATTAAAATTTTTGTTTAAAGTAGTTAATTTATTTAACTTATAGTTATTTTAAAAATGTGATTTTTTTTTAAATTTATTTGAAGTTTAGGTGTTGTTTTGGGGCCGATTTCAATTCATAGATTTGACAGGTCTTCCTGTCAAATCTATGAATGAAAATTCCCTGCTAGGATTGGCTCTCCATGGCCCACGTGATCCCAGGGGACGCTTCGAACTAACTGCGCCCCTGGGACACGCAAGCACTGTGCGCCGGCAGCTGCAGGAGGCCCAGGACCCGAAGTTCTCATGGGCCCAAAACACAACGGCAGGCGCGGTAGGTAAGTACGCTCGCGATGCTTGCACCCGCAGGAAGCCGGAAAACCGAATTTCTGGCCCATTATTTTTTAAAGAAAACCTAAATTTACAGAAAAGTTACAAATTTAGAATTCATGCAAAAGTAAATTTAAAATAGTATAAACAGAGATCAGAAAGAAAGGGAAAGATGAAAGAATGGGGAAAATAGGAGAGAGGGAAAGTGGAAGAAAACTATTTAGAACTTGAAATAGAAATGTTTTCAAATGCTTTAATAATACTATAAATGTTAATATTACATAATAAAGGGAGAGATTAAAAACGGCAGTAAGAATAGAAACGAGAATAAAGGCAAACTCAGCAACACAGGTACAGAGAAAAAGACTCAGGCCGCAAAAATGTCAAAGTAGATCCAGTAATCACATCGACAACAACCAGTCATAAATCACTGCTACATAACTCATGTTTAATATAAATGTATACCACTACACCAAAACAAAACGTACCGAGCCAATTTGATTACAACATTTTCCGAGAGCTTCGAAAACAAAAGGGTAAACCCAAAGCTAAAGTCTAAATAAATGTAGAGACCCAGATGTCGTGTAAAGCAGTAAAGTAAAATGAGAAAGAGGTGGAAGGGAAATGAGATGTGAAGGGATTAGAAGCTTAACTCAATTTTCAGAGCTGTTCACACACTTCCGACTACATTGGACAAATGACATGGGTAATTTACACCTAGCAAGTATGCCAATAAAGGCTGTAGGATATTAAAATGGATAGATTATATATCTTAGTTATGTGTAGATACTAAAAGGGAAGACAAAATCAAGCTTGTCCGAGCGAAGACTTGGGATTTATGGATGTTTCAATGATTTGACTCCAGAGGCAGATATAACAGGATTCTGTACATTTTGATTTGTGAACATAAAGCATTTGGGATGTGAATAAATGGACAATGTGCACCGAGCCACATAGACCAGGAGGTCCCAGGTACTTATCCCTTGCATGTGCTGAGTTTGACAGTATCAACCAGGGCAGCACATGACATTGCAATTGGCCTGAGCATCATAAAGTTAGAAAAAGAAAGAGGAAAAGCAAATAAATCGGCTAGGTTTCATGGCCCTGATTATTATTCAATAACCCCTGTTGGAATTGAGCCTGTGTGATTGAGCTGAAAAAAACTAATCAGGCTGTGATTGGCCTCCATGATAAAATAGTCCACTGACACTTGTGGCCCAGAATCACACACAAAAAATCTGATGATGTACTATTCGTGCGTCAGATACAAAGTAATCACAGGTTTTACCATTGCCACTTAATTGTTAACTAATAAAACTTTCAGTTTGCCAAAGATCCAGGCAGAAAATAAAAGTTGTCAGGTAGATAAAGCACAACACAAAACAGTCAATCAAATTAGACTGCCGGGACCAAGGCTGTGCAGAGAAAATAAAAAGTAATAATCAGTCACCCATAATGTATCAAGGACTGCCTGGATATAATCATTATGTTAGTTTCTGTACTTGGTTGACTCTGCCTGTTTAGTTAGTACATCAATCAGATACTCAACAATCCAGCTTACTGTACTCTGCGTTGCAAAGACTACTCAGAGCATTGATAAGACTTTCCACAATTTAATATCTGGTCTTGAAATAGGAAGCAGTCCCATTCTGAGTGCACCAGAGTGCAGAACATGACATGCTGATGAATTTGATCCAGGCAACTCAGTGTTGCAGTGGCCATTTTGATAGTGTGGATGCTAGCAAGTATTTTAATTGAATAAATATTGCTTGGTAAAACCCTGTAGAATTGGCCAAATATTAAAAAAACAATGCATGTGTCTGTATGGCCCTTGGCATTCCTGTACATGTATGTTTATGATATGTGTGCACTTCCCGTTATCTTAATTTAGGGCTGGATTTTCCCCCGTGATCCTTCTCGATTTTCAATGGGATTATGGGAGAACTGGCAGGAAAATGGGGTGGTGAAGCGATGACCTGGATTTCGCTTCCTCCGTCCCCGTCAGGGTCATCACCGGCCACCCCTTCCTCACCCACCACTTGAAAATGCCAGAAGTGCCAGTGCCCAAATTCCTGTCCCAGTTACCGCTTCTCCTTGGAACTGCCTGGTGGAAGGCGGCGCTAGGCTTCAGCTAGTGGCGGTAAAGGCCGCGATGTCTTCTGATGGAGGAAGAGGGCCTGGTAGAGGCCTCCGATCCCTCTATTTCGGCCCCAAGTACTTACCTGCTGAAGGTCTCTGTCTCGGCTGAAGCCTGCAGTGGGAGATTTTGCTGCAGTCTTCGAGGCTTTAATGTAGCTCCCGTCACTCCAGGTGCTGCGGAAGCAGCCCTGCTACAATACTGTCAGAATTTTTATGGGAGCCACTGACGGGAGTTCTACCAGAAGCTCCTCATGAATAGCTAATGATCCTCAACTCAGGAAACTGTGCCGGGATCATGCCAGAGTTGGAGCGGTAGGCGGAAGTCCTGCTGCAACCCTCTAGGGGCATGAAAAGGAAAGGCCAGCCTTTACTGTTTAAGATGGTAAGTTACTAATAATCAGGCATGAATTCTAGAACTAAAAGAGATAGTATTGATTAAAGATAGTGAATTATCAAATACCTAACCTTCTAGATTGGCAAATAAGTTCAAAAAATCTTTAAAATGTGCCATGAATAACCTCTTTTTCAAGACTGATAGTTCTGATTAGGTCACTTTCTGCCATCATATTACTTCCATTTTAGGTGTAGGACCATAGTGTGGGCCAGGGGTCGCCAGCATAATGGGCTTAACCCTGATAATTGCATATTTGGTGCAAGGTGCCAATACTCTGTTAGCCCCATTGCAATAATGTGTATATATGTATATATCTCTCTCTCTTAGGCAGTCCCTCGGAACCGAGGATGACTTGCTTCCACATTAAAAATGAGTTCTCAGGTGACTGATGAGTCCAATGCGGGACCTACAGTCTCTGTCACAGGTGGAGCAGACGGTGGTTGAAGGGGCGGGTGGCTGGGGTGCTTGGGTTGACGTGCGCTCCTTGCGCTGCCTGCGCTTGGCTTCCGCTTGCTCCCGGCGAAGAGACTCGAGGTGTTCAGCGCCTTCCCGGATGCTTCTCCTCCACTTTGTGCGGTCTTGGGCCAGGGATTCCCAGGTGTCGGTGAGGATGTTACACTTTTTCAAGGAGGCTTTGAGGGTGTCCTTGAAGCGTTTCCTCTGCCCACCTGGGGCTCTCTTGCCGTGCCGGAGCTCCGAGTAGAGCGCTTGTTTTGGGAGTCTCGTATCGGGCATGCGGACAATGTGACCCGTCCATCGGAGCTGATCGAGCGTGGTCAAAGCTTCGATGCTGGGGATGTTGGCCTGAGCAAGAACACTGACGTTGGTGCGCCTATCCTGCCAGTGGATTTGCAGGATCTTGCGGATGCAGCGTTGGTGGTACCTCTCCAGAGAGAGAGAGAGAGAGAGAGGTACCATGTATATATATATAATATACAAAAGTAGATGAATTACACTGTGATAGGGAATGGGTAGTATTTTAGCATTTTGTGATAATATAACGGAGTTCAATATAACATTGTACATTTTTTAAAATAAACTGGTTTAAGTGCTAACAAGATGACAAGAGTTTAGTGTATTGATTGATTAAAGTAAACCCTAGTAATTTTGTTAATACTGTGAGTCAGTCAAGTGACCTCTCAGAGTTCTTGGACAAGACACAAATAGGCAGCAGCCAGTATGTTTGAGCAATAGATCAGATTTATTAAGCTTACAGCGTAATATACTTAACAATAGGCGATAGTAAAATGAATAGCTCACAGCCCTTGGTCTCTGGAACCCTTCGGACACAGGCAACGTTGTCGTAAGTCTGTCCCTTTTCTTCGCAGCAAATCTCTGTGTGAAGTTGTTCTTTGAGTATCGAGGTTTTAACCCTTTCCTTATCAACAGTTCGTTTGGCCAGTGTCCATATATGGCCTTTAACAAAATCACCTTCTGTAATGGGTTCTAATGGTCAAAATACCATTGTCACTCAGGTTAAGGCTAGTAACCTAGCCACGCCTTTTCCAGTACATTTTCACTAACTCTGCCCCGCTGTCGTGTTATCTTGTTTAGAGCTTTTCACCCCATTGGAATTTACCATATATCTTTCATTTCATAGCCTCCCTGGTACAAGGCCTTTATACCAAGGGCCCATATCAGCGCTGTTTTACTTGTCTTGAGGTATCCAGACTATCTCACTTTAATCTACCAGATAAATACCTTAACTTCCATGATCTCTCTCATTTTATGTCCTTATACTAATTATCCTTTAAATATTGTTGCAATTAGTTTTGTTAAGCGAATTCTAAGTTCTATTCAGCATCATAATATGTTATTTAATGATTTGACCTTCACTAGCAGCCTGTGACTGCTTGTTATCAAAGCTTAGTCAAAACTGCTTTTGACTGTCCTTGCAGCTGCATTCTGAACAAGTCTGAGCTTTTTAGTTACCCAGGAGTAATCATGGGTAATATTATTTGGTCAATGGCTACACTTGAAGTTATACATATACGATTCTCGTCTACTAAATATCTTTAAATATCAGCCTTTCCTACAACACTGAACATTTATTTAGTTGACCCATTTGATCCAATTCCTTTCCCAGAGTAGGATATTGTTCCTTCAATAGGATTACTTTGTCTCATTTACTCTAAAATCTCATTTTTTTCTTATTTTCTCCTTCAATTTTCTCCCCTCCCCTCCTCTCCCAGGACTCCTTCACTGGGGTACTGTTCTACAAGCAGCAGCTAAGCTCGAGGACCTTGCTCAAGTTGCCAATATTTGTGTGTGAGCCTTGACAGTGAATGACATCACAGGCCCAGCCCAGCCCAATCTTGCACATCCATTCCCATGCACTTCCTGTAGGAGATCACTGGGAGGCGATGAAGAGCCAACTTGTATTTCCCTAACTTAGGGGTGCCGCAGTCTATTACAATGCCCCTACTGCTGTGCCGGCTCTACTTAAATGTCTAGCACCCCACTAAGCACAAACTAAAAGAAACAAAAGTTGCGAGAGATTGTTCCGTGTTCTGTAGTTTGCAATTTGGATTTTGTTGTTGGATTCTGAAACCATTTGTGCTTTTCCTATTAATTGCTGTGGTAGTTATACAGGTCTGATAAAGAATTGCATTTCTTATAGGCCTACTTCTTCAAGAAGCATTTTAAAAGACCAAAGTGAACTTGTTGGCCCTGAATTTGTAGTCGCTATGACGGTGAACTGCCAAAGTACACCGTCATACCGCCTTTGAAACTGGCCGCAACTTCGGGATAAGAACATAAGAAATAGGAGCAGGAATAGGCCACTTGGCCCCTCGAGCCTGCTCCGCCATTCAATAAGATCATGGCTGATCTTGAGCGCAAAGCCACTTCCCTGCCCGCTCCCCATAACCCTTCACTCCCTTATCTTGCAAAAATCTGTCTATCTCCACCTTAAATGTATTTAATGACCCAGCCTCCACAGCTCTCTGGGGCAGAGAATTCCACAGATTTACGACTCTCTGAGAGAAGGAATTCCTCCTCATCTCAGTTCTAAAAGGGCGACCCTTTATTCTGAAACTATGCCCCCGAGTTCTAGATTTCCCCATGAGGGGAAACATCCTCTCTGCATCTACCTTGTCGAACCCCCTCAGTATATTATATGTTTCAATAAGATCACCTCTCATTCTTCTAAATTCCAATGAGTATAGGCCCAACCTGCTAAACCTTTCTTCATAAGTCAACCCCCTCATCTCAGGAATCAACCGAGTGAATCGTCTCTGAACTGCCTCCAATGCAAGTATATCCTTCCTTAAATAAGGAGACCAAAACTGTACGCAGTACTCAAGGTGTGGTCTCACCAATACCCTGTACAGTTGTAGCAGGTCTTCCCTGCTTTTATACTCCAACCCCCTTGCAATAAAGGCCAACATTCCATTTGCTGTACCTGCATGCTAACTTTTTGTGTTTCATGCACAAGGACCCCCAGGTCCCTCTGAACTGTAACATTTTGTAATCTCTCTCCATTTAAATAATAATTTGCTTTTTTATTTTTCCTACCTTGCACTTTCCCACATTATACTCCATCTGCCAAATGTTTGCCCACTCACTTAGCCTGTCTATATCCCTTTGCAGATTCTTTGAGTCCTCTGCACAACTTGCTTTCCCACCCATCTTTGTATCATCCATAAACTTGGCTACATTACACTCGGTCTCTTCATCCAAGTCAATAGTTGAGGCCCCAGCACCGATCCCTGTGGTACCCCACTAGTTACCGTTTGCCAACCGGAAAATTACCCATTTATTCCGACTCTCTGCTTTCTGTTAGTTAGCCAATTCTCTATCCATGCTAATATATTACCCCCAACTCTGAGCTCTTATCTTATGCAGTAACCTTTTATATGGCACCTTATTGAATGCCTTCTGGAAATCCAAATACACCACATCCACTGGCTCACCCTTAGCCACCCTGCTCATTACATCCTCAAAGAACTCCAGCAAATTTGTTAAACATGATTTCCCTTTCATAAAACCATGCTGACTCTGCTTGACTGCATTATGATTTTCCAAATGCCCTGCTACTGCTTCCTTAATGAAGGACTCCAGCATTTTCCCAACAACAGATGTTAGGCTAACTGGTCTATAGTTTCCTGCTTTCTGTCTCCCTCCTTTCTTAAATAGGGGTGTTACATTTGCGGTTTTCCAATCCGCTGGGATCTCTCCAGAGTCGAGGGAATTTTGGTATATTGCAACCAATGCATCCACTATCTCTGTAGCCACTTCTGTTAAGACCCTGGGATGCAGGCCATCTGGTCCAGGGGAATTGTCGTCTTTTAGTCCCATTATTTTACCAAGTACTTTTTCCTGAGTGATAGTGATTGTCTTTAGTTCCTCCCTCCCTGTGACCCCTTGATTATCCATTATTGGGATGTTGTTAGTGTCTTCTACCGTGAAGATAGATACAAAATATTTGTTCGGAGTCTCTGCCATTTCCCCGTTCTCCATTATTAATTCCCCATTCTCATCCTCTAAGGGACCAACGTTTACTTTAGCTATTCTCTTCCTTTTTATATACCTGTAGAAGCTCTTACTTTCTGTTTTAATATTACTTGCCAGTTTACTCTCATTATTCATCTTCTCTCTCTTTTTGTAGTCATCATTTGCTGGTTTTTAAACATTTCCCAATCCTCTGGCCTCCCACCAATCTTGGCAACATGGTATGCCTTCATTTTCAATTTGATACCATCCTTTACTTCCTTAGTTAGCCACAGATAGTGCTCCCTTCTCTTAAAATCTTTCTTTCTTACTGGAATATATCTTTGTTGAGAGTTATGAAATATCTCCCTAAATGTCCGCCACTGCATTTCAACTGTCTTACCTTTTAATTTATTTTTCCAGTCCACACTCTGCCCTCATGCCATTGTAATTGCCTTTGTTTAAGATCAGGATATTGGTTTGAGATACAACTTTCTCACCCTCCAAGTGAATTTGAAATTCAACCATGCTATGATCACTCTTTCCTAGAGGATCCTTTACTATGCGATCATTTATTAATTCAGTCTCATTACACAGTACCAGATCCAAGATAGCCTGCTCCCTGGTTGGTTCCATTCCATACTGTTCTAGGAAACCATCCCGGATACACTCTATGAACTCCTCTTCAAGGCTACCATGGCCAATTTGATTTGTCCAATCAATATGGAGATTAAAATCACCCATGATTATTACCGTACCTTTTTTACAGGTCTCCATTATTTGTTGATTTATACTCTGTCCAACAGTATTGCTACTGTTTGGGATTTGACACATGTGGAAATCCTGAAGTTGTGGTCTGTCAATGACAGCTCCGAAACTGGCTACATTGTGCGCCGCCACCCACAGAGCCAGTAATCAGTGAAATCTCATAAATTATTGACCCGTATTTTCCGGTGCCTATGGGTGCGTACACGCCCATAAGGGCCCCGCAAGTTCCGGGTTTTCGCGCGCAAAGCGCATGCGCAAAACCCTGGGACTTACGATCTGTCAAGAATCCTCTTGACAGATCGTAGCCATCCCTGGGAAAAGGGCATCCACGGGCAGAGAGTTGGGCTAGTTGCCCAGCGAATGCCCATGAAATTCTTACGAATGGTAAAAGCAGGCATAAGGCCTGCTTTTACCAGTGTAAGAGTTTAAACGAATATAAAAATAATTTTTTTTCAATTATTTAAACATTAAAACACCTGTAAAATAAGTTAAGGTTATTTTTAGCCCATTAACATTTAAATTTATTTTTCAAAAAATCAAATTTTTGTTTTAAATGTTTAATTAAATTGTATTTTAATTGATTTTAAATATATACTTTTTTTTTATTTATTTGGTATGTAAATGTGCTTTTTATGTAATCCCCATTCATGCTTATGGGGATTCCGTACATATGGGGATCACCCTTCTTTCATTGGTTGGGCCGGCCCACGTTTACCCAGGGACGCGTGCGAATTGCCTGAGCCCCTGGGGTACGTGGGCCTCTACACGTCTATGCATAGAGGCCCAGGAGCGCGAGTCTCTGTGGATCCTGAGGCAGAAGGTAGGCGCGGATTTTACTTGTGGATTGGAGGCATTTCCCCGCGGGAAGCCTCCGACCGCAAATTCAGGGCCATTGAAACTGCCGAAAACTTTGTCTCTTCCGCAGTAATTATGCTATTAAATTCCCCACTAAAAGTTAGACAGAAAGGGATTAGGTGTAACTGGGGTTTTAACAGCGTTTTGACTGCTAAGCAAATGTTAAGGGCCTGGAAAACTAATTTTAATTTTGTGCAGTGTGAAATTTGTCCATTTTAATAAAAAATTAAAATGTTTAAGAAACTTTTTTTTTTTAAAGTTACGTTGTTTTTTAAAGTTTGTGCATCTTTATTTTCGGTTTGCCTTTTCCCCATGTGAGAGCCCCAACCTTTCTTTTGTGCTCTCGCAAAAAGTTAGCATTTTAAGGGCTTACCCACTTCCTTGTGCGCTGTCTGTGAGAATTCTGCCTTTTGATTGGCTGCTTGGACAGCCTGTTGACGTCACAGCAGTTGGCACAAGGGGATCCTCATTAAGTTCCTTTGAATTGAATTCAAGGTCAGAAAACCCGAAGTTCTCGACACGGGGATTGCGAGATCCCTGTGCGGAGCGTACTTCGGGGCCAGAAGCGAACGCCTTCACTTTGCTGCTGGCTGCAAATTCCGGGCCATTATATTTGCTACACTGGAAGGAACGAGTTCTTTATCTCCCTCAATCTTTTCTTTCTCCTACAATCTTAACGCTTTTAAAATCTGAGTGTAACATCATCAAAATTTTTACTTCCATATCTTCTGAGCCTTCTGAGTACCTGTCTCCTGAAAAGTCCTGCGAGTTTCCTGCCTCCAGCAATCTCCGAGCAGACAGCTGAAATGTACCCGCTGTCTTTTTTCCCCCCAACAGTGCTCATTAAAACTTCCTTTTGCAGATACAGTGCACACCCTTTAATTCCAACCTACATGGAGCCAAAGCTAGTCAGATGGATTAATGCCTTATTATATTGTACGGGGCATAGTTTAAAGCTGATGGGAGTTTGGAATGTGTGTAATTTGTATTTTTTCGTGCAAAAATCAATAGGTTGTTAACAAAGTAATGGGTGTTGGATTTCCTGCCAAATTCCTTTTCCCCTGTTGATTGACAATTGAAGAACTCTATCACTCCACATATGCATGACTTCTGCTAGATATTTTGGGCCAGAAATTAGGCACTTGCCGGGTGAGTACGCGTTGTGTACTCACCCGTAAGGCCACCTGAAGTGTCGGTTTCCTGCATGCACTGCGCATGCGCGGGAAACCGGAACTTCCAGTCTCGTGAAGGGAGGGGTTCAGAGGTGAACCGCGTGCGCGGGAGAGGCTGCGCGCACGCAGCAAACTTAGGTTTTTTTTCAGGTTTCTCTGGGAAGGTAAGTATGGAAGAAGCTGCACTTTCAAAAAGGAGGCGCAAGGCCCGTTTTTAACAAGGTAAGTGGTTAATTAATTACAATTAAAAAATTTTTCAACAGGTTTATTTTTTTTAGATACTTTAAAGAAAGGTAAGTTTATTTTTAGCACTGTTAAAAAGTATTTTCATTTTGTCAAAAATTTAAATTTTTGTTTAAAGTAGTTAATTTATTTAACTTATAGTTATTTTAAAAATGTGATGGTTTTTTAAAAATTTATTTGAAGTTTAGGTGTTGTTTTGGGCCCGATTTCAATTCATAGATTTGACAGGTCTTCCTGTTAAATCTATGAATGAAAGATGGTCTGCTGCCATTGGCTCTCCATGGCCCACGTGATCCCAGGGGACGCATCGCACTAACTACGCCCCTGGGATACACAAGCACTGCGCGCCGGCAGCTGCAGGAGGGCCAGGAGCTGAAGTCCCCGTGGGCCCAGAGGTCAACGGCAGGCGCGGTAGGTAGGTGCGCGCGCGATCTTTGCACCCGCGGGAAGCCAGGGAGCCTAATTTCTGGGCCAATCTAAATAATGGCAAATTGCCACTGCCTTTAACCGAAAAGAAATGATTGTAAGCAATAGTTGTCCTATTTTTGTATAATAAATCCAAGTTTACACGCAGGCAATGAATGATGAAGCGAAAGCTTTTCAAAGGCATTAATAATGCAATTATAGTGGCAGTTTGTCGACAGTAGTAGTTCTGAAGTTGTCGGAAAGCAGCAGCATAAACGAGCCAGCACCTATGGTACCAGAGGCAGCGTGCAGGTTCAGAAATGATAGTTTTAGCTTGCAACTGTGGCAATACCATGTATAAAGGCGGCATAAACATGAAGCAGCTTCCTGTCAGAGGCAGTCATGCTTTTTTTTTGGCCATTGTGTTCAGTGGTTGCAGCACTTATGGCCATCCCTTAGGGGCAACAAAGTGGGTTTGCTATTGCTGTCCTGTATATGGGCCCTCCTGGGCTATTGTGGAAGGTAAAACAGCTGTAGGTGCACAGTTGTTTTTAAAGTGGATCTGGCTGCTTTGCAGCATCAATGACGCAATTGCTATAGCAACAGGAGTGGCAGCTGGGATTGAAAATGTGGTCTGCAACATCAATGCAGCACAAAAAGCAAATGCCCCTACCTCAGATGAAAAAGACTGCTCAGAAATGACAGCAAACTTGAAATAAGATTTTGTCCCAAAGGTTTCATCTATCTTTGCTATGACGACGCTGTACAAGCAGACCTTTCAGTGCTATTACTCGTCTTCCAGGAAATATAGCGTGTATAATATAGAGTGGTGCTGGTTTCACCAGTTGTTATCTACTTACCTAAGCTGCACATTTAACAGCATTGATAAACAGAGCAATTCAATCTAAAATTTAGGAACATCTTTGTAGCAAGCAAACTGTTTAGACATGCTTAGAAGAATTTCTAAGTCCGATTTTACAATGCTCGAGCTCTTGCAGCTGTTTAATACCTGTTTATTATGTTTATATTCCAATAAAAAAAGATAATTATGGTTTGAATCCAGCAATTTTTGGTAATAACAACTTTCAAGAAAAATGTTTTGAACAACTCAGATATGCGACGTAGACAAATCCCCTCACTTTTCTGCCCTCCTCTGTTCAAGATGCTGTCTTGCTCGAGTGTACAATCCAATAAGTGCGTGCTGCCCTCTCGTACGTTGGCCACGTGGCCATTTGTCATGTGCGAGGACAGACATATCAGACGGCAGGTTAGTTGACCATGACAAGCATCACAGCCAATTCTCCTCAGAGGGCAGGAGTTTCCACGAAGTTGCACGGGATCTTTCAGTGCAATTTTCCCCAAAATCGGCTAAACCAGCGCAAATTACATCCAGCGCAAACTGAGTTTCCGTGATCTTCTGCGTTAGTTTATAAAATATCGCACTGGAAACCGGACATGTCCACAAAACTGGCCATGCCCCCAGATCGAATGACATTGTGAGATTCCACTAATTGCACCCGTTTGTGGGCCTTCGAGGAGGCTCTTAAAATTATGCTTTTTTTTTTAGGCACAAGGACGCTAATAGGTACATTTTTAAAACTTTAAAATATGAATTTCTTTTTAATGTACTAAGAAACTGACTACTGTACACCAATGTAACTCGTAAATGGTTTTGTATAGTTTTTTAAAGTCTTTTTCATTGGAGCTAGGCTGTTCAATGGTGATGTCAGGAAGCACTTCTTCACATAAAGGGTAGTGGAAATCTGGAACTCTCTCTCCATCAAAAAGCAATTGAGGCTAGGTCAATTGAAAATTTCAAAACTGAGATTGATAGATTTTTGTTAGGTAAGGGTATTAAGGGTTACAGCATCAAGGTGGGTAAATGGAGTTGAGATACAGATCAGTCATGATCTAATTAAATGGCGGTACAGGCTCGAGGTTCCGAATATCTTGATACACTGTTTCAGTTAATCTTTTCAATGGCTCAACTGAGCAGTCTGTGGTGCTGTATAAGTACTTATCAACTAATTTTGAGAGATTGGTGCAGTTTTCAATTAGGCAAGAATGAGTCCACATAAATGCTAGGCCTCTCAAACCTCACTCACTGGGAATGATTTTCATAACAGTTCACTTTAAAAATGTAAACTATTTTGATTCACATCATTTAAAAATAGCCACACCTCCAGGTGCTTAACAGGTATCTGATTTGTCTCATTCTGAACATTTCCCCAAAGTTGAGTAAAATAATTTTTAAAACGTTAGCACGTAATAGGAATTGTTAATCATGCTTTTATTTAGATGTACTATTAATATTCTGCAAAGAGGTCAAGTAGTGCAGATCCCAGTGGTTGGGGGAGACTTTTGAATCCAGATTATCTCTGCTGCCTCCATCACAGCACATCTCAGTTTGTGTGCGTCAGATAGAGGGCACAAAATAATTCAACGTGTCAACAAATATTCAGCATAGCACAAACATAATCAAATTCATTGCTATGTTCCAAGCGACATCTTTTTGAAGTTGCGACTGATTTCTGCTATTGAACGGCTTTATGTACTGAAGCGGTAGACCTCTGCCTTTCTCTCCTGGCAATAAACCAGCAGCGAAGAGTACACAAAACCACTCGTTACAGATCTCTGCGTCTGTTGCAGACAAGATGGGATGTCTGTAACAGTTTACATCATTAAGTCACTGACCTCTGCCCCAGGTTCCTGACAATCACAGAGCCAGATTCTGGTGCAAAAACAAACATGGTAAACAGTGTGAATACACAAACCACTCATTATTGAAATCGATGTTCATGGTCAAAAGTTGAAATAACTTCCAAATTAACTGAGCAGAGAATGCTTTTATTTCTTTGAAGGACCTGGCTCTTTAGCCATTACCTATATCTTGTTTTGTTTTTGTCAGCTTTCTCGACATAAAAGCAGTGACTCACGCTGGGTTATGCTTTCATGGGCTGTCAACCTTATAGTAACTTGCCCAAGTGTCTATTTTTCATGTGCGAATTTGACAGTGGGCATCATCAGCCAATCCAACATGAAGGGATCTTACTGAACTTGATGCTGACATTTTGTACATGCGGAAATATTTTGACTACTGTACATGCTTGAATTCTTTCCTCACTCCCGAGTTCAGGGATACTGTCGCCAAGTTTGGTGCTCTGGCTGAGAAAAAATTTCCACGGCCATTGCGGAGGTCCGACCTTTAAACAGGGTATAGATTTAACCTGAGCAAACTGTACAGTGAGTCAGAGAGGGGGTTAACATGCTGTAATTTGCTGGCTGCAGAGGGGAGCATTAAAGCTACTTGCATCTGGAGGCTGGTATCTGATGGTGGTCTGACAGCACAGCAGGAAATGCATGCCACACAAGCTGCTATCTGTGTAGCCTCTAGTCTGCTGTATGTCAACCAGAAATGCACCAAAAATACAGATTTCTATCACTAGCTGACAGTCTGCTGCTTCTTGTCCATGAATAACAAAAATCACAAGTCATTTTTCTCATCTGCTGCTCACGGTGCTCAGCCAAGCAGAGTGGAATGAGGCTTTGAGGGATAGAAATGTCACCTCCAGTCAAACTGCCACTTACATATTCCACTCGGATCCTTAGTGCTGTTTTCCAGGAGAGATGTACTTACATTGGGAGGGAGGGTGGGTAGCAATGGGGGAAATGAGGGAATGACTCACGAGCAGGTAATTCTCTCTACATTCAGCCACTAGAAAACAAAAAGATAAATCTTCAGCTAGAGTGGGTGAGTCGGAAAGCTCCCTGCAGCTGTGAATGACTAGAGTCTGCAGCAAGTTAACAGATTCAGACAAAGCTGAAGCATTTGTGATTTGTTTCTTTCGACAAACTTTTCACTATTGATTTCCTCCCACCCCGTCCAAGTATTCCTGCATTTCTTCCCCTCTTCATAATCAAGGGCTCAGAATGGTGGACAGACCAGGCTGCAAATATCTCCATGGATGCCATCAACTCGGTCTAGCCATCTGATTGCACACTTGAGTTATCTGGTAAGGGGCATGCAACTGGATTTCCTGCTCCCAACCTTACAAGATAAATTTGAATGAGGAGGGTGATTCTGTCATCTACAAAAATATACGCATTTCTCCTGTTACAGCATCCATCTGCCTCTTAATTGATTCCAAGGTTTTGTAACCACTGCCTGGAAGTTTATTTTCTGGCAGTGATTGATACAACCAGGGAAAAAAAAGCGCCATGCTTTTAGATTATGCAGAGGAAGGAGTCTAAGAGATTTTTGAAATGCTGCCAGAGGCTGAAGTACTGATTGACTACAATGCAGTTGTGAAAACCTCAATGAATATTTTATGCCAAAAAGGACCACTAAACATCTTAGAAAAACATTCTCCTTTGGAATACCTGAAGTGGTGAATAAGGTAATGGTTTATAATTCAATGCCAATGACTTTAACAGATTTGCAAACTACCTTAGGTTTCAACATTAGGACATCGCTATTTATTGGCCCAAAGTCAATGTAGTTCTGAGTACATTGCTACTAAGGAGCAGCCTTTAAGGCCAGAGATTGAATTGTTTTAAAGAAACAGATCTTGCATCAATTAGAGGCTGACTGGCTCCACCTGAATGTCAGACAAACCAGCAACCAATAACTGTTGAACTTCCACTATTTTCAAAAAAAGATTGTTTTGCATCTGTGATGCATGACAACTGAAGTGTGATGGATTGGAAACTTTTAGATGTGGTGTTTCTCCTCAGCAGAAAAATAATACTCTGTGTTATGTTCTGATTTGGCTACACTCCAGATACTTTCTGTCATGTCAATGTAAACTTTTGCTTCCACAGGTAAGTCCCACCCCCTGTGAGCCAAAGTATGACCTTGTGCACAAAATAATCTTGATGCGGAGATGCCGGTGTTGGACTGGGGTGGACAAATGTGAGAAGTCGCACAACACCAGGTTATAGTCCAACAGCTTTATTTGAAATCACAAGCTTTCGGAGTGCTGCTCCTTCGTCAGGTGAAGTGAAGTCAGGTGAAGGCACTTCACCTGATGAAGGAGCAGCGCCCCGAAAGCTTGTGATTTCAAATAAAACTGTTGGACTATAACCTGGTGTTGTGCGACTTCTCACAAAATAATCTGTAATAGAGGGCTTCAGGGTGAACAATTAACCCTTGTTGACAGAGCTACATGCTGGAAATAATGTGGATAAGCATGGTAAATGATTTGGAGTATGTACTATTTTGTAAAAATAGGAGGTGTTAGCAACATAACATGTTAGAAATAATGGGCTGGATTTTGCCAATGGGGAGTTTTTGGAGGCGGGACTTCCACTTGTCGGGTTTTAGTCCCGCCTCCATCAACTTCTGGCCAACCCACGCTATTTTCCCTTGATTAACCTTGTTAAGCCCGCCCAGCGGGCTTAGCAGGCCAATTAAGGGAAAGCCGGTTACAGAGAACGTCAACGTATGACGTTTCATCTGTCAAAAATTTTTGACAGATGAATTGTCATCGTTTGACAGCTCTGTGAAGCTGTCAAACACTGACATTCTCTGTTGTTTGATGAGTTCTTGAATTCAAGACTCATCAAACCTCTTTTGTGAGCAGTAATTAGATGGTTGCTGCATTGAAGAATGCAGCGGCCATCTGTCATCTCTACCGCGGAGGTGTGAAACTCTCCGTATACCCAACTCTTGAAGCCTGCAGGAAGATACAAAGGTAAGTAAACTTTTATTAACACTTTCCACTTACCTCACATACTCACCTCTCCACACTTGCACCCATCACTTACCTTCACAGCGCACTTTTGCACCCCTCCGACCCCTGCAGACCCACTGCTCGCCTTGGTGACCCTGACGGGGTTTGGAGCCTTCGGGAAGCCCACACTTGTGTGGGTAAAATGGGGATAATCCTCTTATCTGCCTGTTAACTACCTGTTAACAGGCAGATAAGTGGCACTAATCCCCTTCCCGCCTCCAAGGAGACGATCCTGGCACGGCTCGGCTACCCGCCTCCTGGCAAGATGGCACGGGGGCGGGTTGGGGGCGGGATGGGTACCCGCCCCCAGATTCTGCCATTTTCCCGGCAGTCCCGCCTCCATACCTGCCCCCCAGGGCTGGCAAGATCACGCCCATTGTTACAGGAAGTCAATGTGACACTTGTAGAGATGCATGCTATATGCAAGGTTTATAATATGTTATAGATAGATAAATCCAGAATAATAGTTTAGTCTGCATAAAATGCATGATATTTTCCTTTGTTTAAAGTGACAGAAGGAATAGTGGGCATCATATGTATTCTCCAGTAAGCAATTTACTATGATGTAGGTTAACTGTTAGACCAGGGCTACACTAACTCAGTGCAGCAGAGAGTAAAAGACAAAGGTTTATAATGGAAATGGTCTGCTTGCAGAAACTGGTTTGAAGTCGCTTACCCCAAAGTAAAGTGTCAGAAAGCTCATAAGCATAGAATATACAATGAGAACACCCAAAGCATTGTCCTCTGAGATGTAATAGACCACCATGATCAAAGAAATGTATATTCCTAAATTGAACCACCACAAGAGCAGGGGAGTTCTCCTCGGTATTCTGGCCAATATTTTTTCCCTCAACCAACATTACTAAAAAAGATGTTTTGGTCATTATCACATTGCTGTTTGTGGAACCTTGCTGTGCGTAAATTGGCTGTTGCGTTTCCTACATTACAACAGTGACTTCACTTTAAAAGTTCTTCATTGCCTGTAAAGCGCTTTGGGACATCCTGAGGTTGTGAAAGGGGCTAAATAAATGCAAGTCTTTCTTTCTTTATGTCTCCTGGACAATATCACATCTTATGGACTTAAGTATAAATATGCTGTTTAGGTAGTATTGCTGTTTATGTAGTTTGAAGTTGCTTTTTTAGTCAGAGAACATTTATATTTCTAGAATTGCTTGCTGTATAAAGGGAGGGATGTATTATATTGATCCAATCCATGGTTGATATGTGAAATGTGATGCAGTATATTGATGCAATCCATGTTGTATCTGAAATTTTGGTTCTGTTGTATATTGATCTATTTCATATTTTGTATTTAACAATAGCACATGTTGACTTATGGACTTCAATAATATGCTAGAAATAAAAAGACACGGAACATCTAAGGAAGAGATCAGAACTCAGAAGTGTCGTATGATACAAACTAATTGGGAGAGGATTGGCTGGTGAAGGTTGTTGGTGTTATTTTCAGCAATTTTAAAACACTTCCTTCACAATTTAAACGTTTCCCTGATGTCTTTATGCCCAAAACAAGCCAATAAAGTGCAACCTCTGGAGGAAGTCAATGGTGATGAATTTTCAAAGGCCTTTGATAAGGTACTACATGGTAGGCTCATGACAAAGGTTAGGGTATGTGGAGTCAGGGGACAAATAGTTGAATGGATAGCAAATTGGCTAAAAACAGAAAACAGAGAGTAGGGGTAAAGGGTAGTTATTCAGATTGAAGCGGTGTTCCACAAGGATCAGTGCTGGGACCACTGTTATAAGAGCATAAGAATTAGGAACAGGAGTAGGATATATGGCCCTTCGAGCCTGCTCCGCCATTCAATAAGATCATGGCTGATCTTCGACCTCAACTCTACTTTCCCACCCTATCCCCTTATCTATCTCAGCCTTGAATATATTCAACGACTCAGCATCCATAGCCCTTTGGAGTAGAGAATTCCAAAGATTCACAACCCTCTGAGTGAAGAAATTCCTCCTCATCTCAGTCTTAAATGGCCGACCCTTTATCCTGAGACTATGCCCCATAGTTCTAGACTCTCCAGCCAGGGGAAACAACCTCTCAGCATCTACCCTGTCAATCCCCCTCAGTATCTTAAATGGTTCAATGAGATCACCTCTCATTCTTCTAAACTCCAGCGAGTATAGGCCCAATCTACTCAATTTTCCCCTTAGGACAACCCTCTCATCCCAGGGATCAATCTCTAAGGCATGTATATCTTTTCTCAGATAAGGAGACCAAAACTGTGCACAGTACTCCAGGTGTGGTCTCACCAAAGCCCTGTACAATTGTAGTAAGCCATCCTTACTCTTGTACTCCAACCTCCTTGCAATAAAGGCCAACATGCCATTTGCCTTCCTAATTGCTTGCTGTGCCTGCATACTAACTTTCTGTGTTTCATGTACGAGGACACCTAAATCTCTCTGAACACCAGCATTTAATAGTTTCGCACTATTTAAAAAATATTCTGTTTTTCTATTCTTCCTACCAAAGTGAACAACCTCACATTTCCCCACATTATATTCCATCTGCCATCTTATTGCCCATTCACTTAGTCTATCTATATCCCTTTGTAGGCTCTTTATGTCATCCTCACAGCTTACTTTCCCACCTAGCTTTGTATCATCAGCAAACTTGGTTACATTGCACTCAGTCCGCTCATCTAAGTCATTAATATAGACTGTAAATAGCTGAGGCCCAAGCACTGATCCTTGCGGAACCCCACTAGCTACAGCCTGCCAACCGGAAAATGAACCATTTATCCCTACTCTCTGTTTTCTGTCCATTAACCAATCCTCTATCCATGCTAATATACTACCCCCAACCCCATGAGCCCTTATCTTGCATAGCAACCTTTTATGTGGCATCTTATCGAATGCCTTTTGGAAATCTACTGGTTCCTCTTTATCTACCCTGCTAGTTACATCCTCAAAAATCTCTAATAAATTTGTTAAACATGATTTCCCTTTCATAAAACCATGTTGACTCTGTCTAATATTATGATTTTCTAAGTGCCCTGTTACCACTTCCTTAATAATGAATTCCAACATTTTCCCAATGACTGATGTCAGGCTAATTGGCCTGTAGACCCCTGTTTTCTCACTCACTCCTTTCTTGAATAGCGGGGTTACATTTGCTACCTTCCAATCTGCTGGGACCATTCTAGAATCTAGGGAATTTTGGAAGATCACAACCAATGCATCCACTATCTCTGCAGCCACCTCTTTTAGAACCCGAGGATGTAGGCCAATCGGTCCAGGGGATTTGTCGGCTTTTAGTCCCATTAGTTTCTTAAGTACTTCTCCTCTACTGTTATTAATTACTTTACATTCCTCACTCTTATAAGCCCCTTGGTTCCCCACTATTTTTGGTTATTCATAATTTACATTAATGATTTGGACTTAGGAACAAGTAACTCAATATCAAAATTTGCAGATGATACCAAACTGGGGCTACAGCTAACACTAAGGAAGAATGGAACATAAGAAAAGTCAACATTAGAAAACTGGGCAGTTAAGTGGCAAATGAACTTTAACATAGATAAATGTGAGGGGATGCACTTTGGTAAGAAAAATAGAAACATCACCTACACCTTAGAAAATAAGAAACTGAATGGGGTAGAAGAGCAAAGGAATCTAATGATACAGGTGACCAAATCATTAAAAGCAGCATCGCAGGTCAGCAAAGCAATTAAAAATGCTAACAAAGTACTGGGATTTATTTCTTGGGGTATAGAATTCAAAAGTAGTGAAGTTATGTTAAACTTGTATAGGACCGGGTCAGGTTGCACTGAGAGTACTGTTAGTGCACAGTTCTGGTCTCCGTACTATAAAAAGGACTTGAAGCACTGGAGAAAGTGCAATAAAAGATTGACAAGGATGATACCAGAACTGTGAGATTATATGTGAGAAGTCGCACAACACCAGGTTATAGTCCAACAGCTTTATTTGAAGTCACCTGACGAAGGAGCAGCGCTCCGAAAGCTCGTGATTTCAAATAAAGCTGTTGGACTATAACCTGGTGTTGTGCGACTGCTCACATTTGTCCACCCCAGTCCACATCATGAGAGATTATAGCTATTGGGAAGGATTAAACAGGTTGGGGCTTTTTTCTTTAGAAAAGAGAAACTTAGAGGTGACCTGATAGTGGTCTTTAAAATGATGAATGGGTTGGACAGGGTAGATATGGAGAGAATGTTTCCACTTGTGGGAGAATCCAAAACTAGGGGCCATAAATACAAGATGGTTACTAATAAATCCAATAGAGAAGTTTCTTTACTCAGAGAGTGGTTAGAATGTGGAACTCGCTATCACAGGAAATGGTTGAGGCAAATAAGTTAGATGCTTTCAAAAGGAAACTAGACGAGAGAAAAGGGAATAGGAAGATATGCTGAAAGGCTGAGATGTGGTAGATGGACTGGGAGGAGACTCGTGTGGAGCATAAACACCAGCACAAACTAGTTGGGCCGAAGGGCCTGATTCTGTGCTGTACATTTTATGTAATTCTAGTTTACAGAATTTAAAATTTACACAGCAAATCTACAAAAAACAATGCTATTCAGCTAAGAGGAGATGAAAGAAAACAGCCAGGATTCCTGCCACTGATTGCTATCCAGTGACTTGTGCTAGAAAGTGTTTCTGTGCGAGTGTTAGCCGAGGACAGGATTGGGCTTAGCTGTGATCATCCTCCCTCCCCGTCCCTCGAGGTGCAATACCCTACTGACAATATTAAGAGTCACATACAGAAAATGGCCACTTGAGCAAGATAATAAAAAGGTCACCCCAGCATAGGTCAATGCCCTTGAGAGAGGAGAAGAAGAAAACAATTTTAAAGTCTTGTTAAAATGGGTCGGAAAGAAAGAAAGGGAAAAAGCAAAAACCTATAGTTTCCATTTCCCCAACTTATTTTTATACCATTAGAAATTTTTGACCTTGCAACGATACTCTTTATTCAAGGGTTAACAGACTGCCTGCACATGAATCAAAGCAAAAAGAACATCAGCTAATTTAAACTACAAAGTCACAAGATCACTAATTAGAAGTAGGCTCAGTGGATAATCAGCATCTGATGTACTTCAGTAAACTAATGGCCCAGAATTCGCTGGGAAAGTAACGGTGATTTTAATGCACACGCCGTTACTAATGTGTACATCGTCCAGTAACTTGTGGTGAGGAAGCGCTACCCCATGAGGTGCAAGTCACCACAAAATGCTGGACTATTTGGGCTGCCCCACCATTAGCCTCGCGAAAACGGCAGCTCGCCATCACCCTCCCCGTGAGTTTCAAGAAATTGTGGCAGTTGCGCAGTAAATACAAATGAAATCAAATCGTCACAGAAAGTTAGGGCTGGTACTGAACAGCATAAAGGCTCTTTTAATGATGAGATTTCGGTTCCTGCAATGCCACTCAACCTCTCTGACCCAGAAAGGGACCCATTGAAACTGTGGAGCCTCATTCCCACAGGTAGTAAGGAAGTTTTTTAAATTTAAAATGTAAAATGTTTTAATTTTTCTCTTACTTTCCCTTCGTTCCTTTTTTCTTTCTCTTAGAAACATAGAAAAACATAGAAAAGTAGGAGCAGGAGTCGGCCATTCGGCCCTTCGAGCCTGCTCCGCCATTCAATATGACCATGGCTGATCCTCTATCTCAATACCATATTCCCGCTCTCTCCCCATACCCCTTGATGCTTTTGTGTCTAGACTTAATCCAATCTTTCTTTCCCTCTCTATTTATCTTTCTGTACCTGATTTGACTCTAGTTCACCCATTCTTATTCACCCTCCTCCGCCATTCCTCTGTTTTTTTCTCAATCCTTATATCTCAATGGTTAAGGAGATACACTGTTGGTCCCATCGTTCACCAAGATCCCAGATGTCCTCACCACACCATTATCAGCTCGCACTTCCAGCAATTTGAGGTGCAAAACATTTTCGAACTGAAGGGTGAAGAAAAAATCTAACTAACGGGGTACGCCGTGAGATGCCCTGCTTCAGCAAATTCTGGGCCAGTAAGTATTTCATTCTATGCCACTGTCAACTTATTTTAAATGAACACCAAAAAGAAGCTATCAAAAGGTATGGTTGGAATAGAAAATAGTGTATTTACACTATAAATTTACACTTTAAATGCTTCATGTGTTTATACCAAATTCCTCTGCAACAGAGATGCTGTACCATTTAAAATAAAATAAATGGGTTAACATTGGCATTCAAAGAGCACGCAGAGGAACTTGATGCATTAATGTTAGGCACTTGTCTAGTAATTTCCAAGGTAAAATGCGATGTTAGTCATATTGCTGGGGCTCTGGGTCTGAAAATTATCATAACAGGAATTGATTGCCAGTCTTCTCTGTTAAACCTTCTATGGACACATCGGGATTGAAATTCAACTTCAGTGTGGCCACAAAACGGCTGTAGTGGATGGGTCGCCCATTATACACCCACCCGATATTCCTTTCGATTGACTTAGAAAGGAAAATTGGGTGAGATGTATAATGGGCATGCGATCTGCTTCCATTCATTTTACACCCCTAGCAACGTTGAATTTTACCCCCATCCTATCTTGAGCAGGTTAAATAAACAAGCCTACTTTTGAAAAACACATTTTTGTTTTGGGGGAAATAAAACACATCCGAACCACAGATAGACACAATCCAAAGCATCGGGTTCGGGAAAACAACAGAAAAACACTTGTGATGCATGATTGAAAGCATTTTATATATCGGCATGTCTGCCTGCTGACTGATGGGTTCTGGCATGCGCTAATAGTCCACAGGCAGTCCGGAACCGTCAGTGGTGACCTCCCACAGCTTGCTAGCTACTTAAACCTCTATAGGCTGACAGCTTCTGCATCCCGCGTCTCGCTGCTCCCTTGAGCGAATTCAATCACACACAGCTGGGAGCACTATTCTCTTGTCAACTTAAAACCAACCCCGATACACAGCAGATCCGCGCAATGAACAAAGACGATCACATTCATCCACCCGTTCCGTACAGTGCGCCGCATGACGTAGCAGAGGTCTACGGCATGTGGTTCTCGGAGCTGCCACTTTAAAAGCTGCTAAATGAAGAAAGGGAAGAGAAACACAGCCGATTCCGGAGTCATGAATAAATCCAATAAGGAATTCAGGGGAAACTTCCAGAGTGTTGAGAATGTGGAACTCACTGCCACATGGGAGTGATTGAAGCAAATAGCATCGATGCATTCAAGGGCAAGCCAGATAAGTACAGGAGGGAGAAGGGAATAGAAGGATATGTTGATAGGGTGAGAGGAAATAAGGTGGGAGGAGGCTTGTGTGGAGCATAAACACCGACAGAGACCTGTTGGGCTGAATGCCCTGTTTCTGTGCTGTAAATTCTATGCAATTCTAAGTGAACTGGGTTTTCACTGAAAATCATATGCATTCAAAATCTGGCCTGCAAGCAGGGATGTAGCCTATATACACGATATACGCAGATCTGTACATTTTCTTATCCCTTGAGGCAGCAATTGGTGAGTATGTAATGCAACGACTGATTTGTCACCCTAATAGATCTGGCTGGGAGATCAGCAACTGTCCCTTCCTTCTCACTGTCAGTCATGAGATTCTGTGCTGTGGGCTGCAAGTGGGAACTCCACGTCTCAATAAAAAAGGTCAGCAATTCCCACCGGCAGGGCCTGTTCCTAGAGCAAAGTAACGGTGTCAGGTAGGAGCTGCAGCTTGGGACCAGCGGCAAAAAGATCAAGGGGGAAGAGCGCTCCTGTGAACTGTGTGGGGCTGGAGGGTAAAGTGCTTCTGTGAAGTGGAGGGGCTTGGAGGTGAGAGTGTCTTTGTGAACCAGAGGAGGTTACAAGCTGAAGTTTACCACTGTGAATTAGAGGATTGCGGACAAGAGAACCTCTGTGAATTAGGATGGGAGAGGTTAGTGGGTGACCATGCCTGAGTGAAGGGGGTACAGTGCATCTGTGAAGGGGGCAAAGTGATAACATTGTCAAAAATCTTCCAAACTTGCATTTCACCATCTTTAATTTTACTAAGTCATTGACTGGGATCTCTGAATAACCATTTTTGTGGCAACCTCTCTCTCCAGTACACACGTGAGAAGTCGCACAACACCAGGTTATAGTCCAACAGTTTTATTTGAAATCACAAGCTTTCGGAGCGCTGCTCCTTCGTCAGGTGAAGTGACATTTGTCCACCTCAGTCCAACACCGGCATCTCCACATCCAGTACACACAGCACTGGCTAGGTGAAATGAATGCTCCTTTTTGGCTTGCTGCCTGGCGCCCTCAGACCCTCCAGTCTGAGGTGGACTCCTGATGTCATTCCTTTGAGAAGCAGCTGCATCTTGCGGCCCCATAACCACAACACCAAAAGAAGAGGTAGGAGGCCTGATATAGATCTGCCCCCGCAACTCATTTAAAACAAAAAACATGGGCTTGCACCTATTGCAAGCCAGTGGGGTGAGTGGAACAGGAAGCAGATTGGTGAAGTTAACCTCGAGCAGGCAGCTGGGCAGGAAGATCAGAAAGAGAGGGTGGGACATTTGGGTACTACTCGTAAGGTGGCAGTGACGGGTACCATGATGGGCCTTTCAGAGAATGTTGATAGAGGCACACAGGGTAGCTGTGGACCTACTCAAGGAGGACTGAAGCCTGGGAGGGCAGCAGGAATGTAAGAAGACAGAGGATTCATGAATTCTCCTCCCACTTTTGCATTGTTGACACGAGTACCCCAAGATTCTACGCTTGGTCTCTCCCTCGTGTCGACCTTGGCTCAGTGGTAGCACTGTTCTCTCCGAGTCAGAACGTCATGGCTTCAAGCCCCATTCCATGGCTTGAGCACATAATACAAGGCTGGCATTTCAATGCATTCCTGAAGGAGTAAAATCTGTTGGACTATAACCTGGTGTTGTGCGACTTCTCATTTTTTTCCTGAAGGAGGGCTGTTTTATCAGAGGTGATGTCATTTCGATGAAATATTAAGCCAAGGCTCTGTGTGCCTGCATGTAAAAGTTCCCATGATACATTTTGAACAAAGCAGGGGAGTTCTGGCCAACATTTATCCCTCAACTGACACCACTGAAACAGTTTAACTGCCAATTTACCTCATTGCTGTTTGTGGGATTTTGCTGTGTGCAAATTGTCTGCCATGTTTGCCTATAAAACAACAATGACTACGTTTGAAAAGTAATTCATTGGCTATAAACACTGGCATATTCTGAGGATATAATAAGCACTATATAAATGCAAGTTCTTTTTTATTTTGTCATTTACATATTCCGTCTCACCGATGTTATCTATTGGCAGAGGATCAGCTTCTACATGCATACTTATGACAACCCCTTCTGCTTTCCACCATTATCCTGTTATCAGATTGTTTTATCTAACATCAAGCCATGGATGAGCCAGATCGCTAATTGAACATTGACAAAACCGAATCCATCCTATTTGGTGCTCATCCCCCTGCTCAGGCTGAACCTGCAGCTTTAGTGCCTTGTGACTCCCAAATTGTGCTTCAAACTCCCTATCTTATCCATCAACAAAGCTGCTTATTGCCACATCTGCAACATTGCCCTTCTGTGCCCAACCTCACCCCATCACTGCTGAAATTGTTGTTCATATTTTTACCTCCTCCAGAGTTGACTACTCCAATGCCTACCTCACTAGCATCCTGAACTCAACTCATCCAAAACTCTGCCGCCTGCACTCTGTCCTGTACAAAGTCTTGCTTGCCAAACATCTGTGTCCTTACTGACCTCCAATGGCTCCCAGTCCCCCAATCCATTTGATTAAAAATCCTTCTCTCCCCATTTACAAATTCCATCATGTCTTCTTCACCTCAACCTATCTCTGTGACCTCCTCCATTGCCACATTCCAGCCTGTGCCCTTTGTGAATCTTCGGACCTTCCTTGAATCTTACTCTCCTAATCCACCATCATTTAAAGAGCATTCGGCCATTTCAACTCAACTCTCTGAACACCTCAACCTTCCTTTATCTCTTCCTTATAACTTTTTCAAAAGTTTATCTCTTCCACCATGTTTTCGGTCATCTCTTGTAAATCTTGTACTCACTCCAATTCTCCTCTGTAAAGCACCTTGGGAGATTTACTACATTAAGGACATTATTTAAATACCAGTTGTTGCAGGCAGAACACTCACCCATACCACTCCTCCCATCCGGGATTTGGCTCGGTTTTCACACAGGGCAGAAACCCAAATCTCACTCTTGCACCCCACTGGAATTTCAATGCCACGGTTAATGATCATATTTAAAATGATTTGGAAAGCATTTAAAAACTTGCTTGAACAAAGAATTGATCGCTCCTCTGTCTGGCAAACTAAGGGTACCCTAATTTTTGTTTGTGCATTTCCTCTGCCTGGCATTATGCCTTCACACTGTTGTACTCCCACAGGAACAAAGGGATTAGTCTGTATTGTGGGCTTCTCCGTTTCCATAGTTTGTGCCATTCCATTTTGATTAGCATTCAACAGCTGACATAGCTATTGAGCCAGAATGCTTCCCTTTTGTTTTTTATAATCTTCCTGCGTTTCTTCCTCAAGGTGACTCACTGCCAGGCATTCAAATTAGCGATCTTGCCAAATACCAGTAAAACTCATCCATCGAAAGTAGTTGCATTTGACTAATGGTTGAGATTGGAATTTCAACTTGGTATTGCTGAACTGGGAAAAAACAACCAATCCACAAACTGAGCATCTCAGCCACCCAGCTCCAACCTCTCATGATCTTTTTTCATGTATTATCTTCAACCCCTTAGGTGGACTGGGTGATGATATGTTAATTGCCTGAGATCTGTTTGCACGTATCTGCCTCACAAGCGCGTGATGCCTGCAGAACAGCAGGAGGATGATTGGTTCCCAGAGTTCAAGCTATTTAGAGGAGCTGCCAAGGTACAGTTGTGAAGGAATAAGCCATATTCAGAAAAGTACACCATTCTATGAAATAATTCTGGCCTTATTAAAACATGACATACTGGGCTTGAAAATCTAAAAACCTAACAATGGAGAAGCTGTAAACAGCATACAGGCTATTGAGATAAGATAAGTTGTTGACACTGAATCAATAACCTTATTGAAACAGGAGGTTGGAGGTTCCTGGAAGTCTGAAGCTTTGGAAAGAACACAATGGTACACCCTGTTAAGGTGTCTGAAACCAACACTTCGGAAAGAAACGCAGAAAATTAAGAAACATATGCCTTCATAAAAATGACATCAAATGAAACACAGGAGACATGATTCTGTGTTGCAAACAGCTGAGGTAACTAAGAAGACAATGGTGCACCCGGTTGAGGTGTTTTTAATTTTCACGTCGTTAAAAGACACAAACAGAAGACCTTGGTAAGAATGACATCAAATAGATGCATCTGCTGTCACACCGTTTTTATGATAAGCTTCGAACACCTAAAGGTAGAGACACAATTCTTAATGCTACCAGCTGCAGTGACTGTAAGAATAGCAGAAGTCAGCAGAAAAATGACTAAAGATAATTAGCTTACATCAGCAGAAAACTTCAAAGGAAATACCACTGAAAAAGGATATAAATATTGAACTTTTAAATGGGATGATAGTCTCGCTTAAAGGGGCAAAGCGATTCTCGGCTTCAGAGGCAAGCTCTGTAAGTCTACAACTCTTTGTACCTCGGGGATCAAAGGTATTTGATGTTGGTGGATATCCTGGAATAAAGACTAATAACTGTAAAAATGTAACGAAGTTGAGATTTGAGAATAAGGATCTCTGATAATAGAATTGTAAGATTTCTGTTTTTGGAACTGTTAATGTTGCGATTGAATCACCAACTGTAAATTACATGTCGGTTCTTTAATAAATCTATATATTTTTAGAATTGTCTCACATAATACTTCTGTATCAAACTCGCAAACTCAATTTCTGTACGCTCTTTGGTGAGGAGTTGCAGAATTCTGAGGGAGTTTTCCGGACCCTCATAATATCCGGAACGTTACAGTCTAGCTAAACTTATTAAAAGTGCTATCTGGAGGACGTTAACATCTTCAGGTTGTTCCTTTCCTTTAGGGAGAGATGGTCCAGACCTTTAGACCCAATTAAGCGTCTTTAGGATTCGGCTACCTCAAACTTTAGTTGAAAGTGAACGTCCGGGGAATACGCCTGATCCGGGGTAGCCCTAAAGGGACTAGGACTAATAATTATCCCTTCACAGTGTGATCATAAAATGAAATGATGCCTCAGTTACTGAATGTAATAGTACAAATACCTTAAGAGCTAGTACGTTGCTTGATTGCAAGAGAATTGCACAAATCCTTGAGGGAATTATACCTACCTCTATGACCTATAATATGTGGCATGAAATTAAAAAAAATATCAGACACACAACTTGCAACTTGCATCTGTATAGCATGTTTAACATAGAAAAATGTCCCAAAGCATTTCATTCACAGAGGCCGAAAGTAAAGAAGTCTTGCATCTGTCACGCCTCCATCACACTTCAGATGTGGCAGTTCAAATTGACACACATGGGGCATGATCTTGCCAGCCCTGGGGAGGCGGGACTGCTGGGAAAATGGCAGAATCTGGGGGCGGGTGCTCATTCCGCTCCCAACCTGCCTCCATGCCATCTTCCCAGGGGGCGGGTAGCCGACCCGCGCCGGGTCCTGACTCCTCGAGGCGGGAAGGGGATTACTGCCACTTAACTGCCTGTTAACAGACAGTTAAGAGGATTATTCCCATTTTTCCAACAGAGGCGCGGGTTTCCCAACGTCGGGAAACCCCGCCAGGGTCACCGAGGCGAGCAGTGGGTCTGCGGGGGTCGGAGGAGTGCAAAAGTGCGCTGTGAAGGTAAGTGATGGGTGCAAGTGTGGAGAGGTAAGTATGTGAGGTGAGTGAAAAGTGATAGAAAATGTTTACTTACCTTTGTTTCTTCCTGCAGGCTTCAATCGTTGGGGATGCGGAGAGTCTCGCATCTCACCGGCAGAGATGACAGATGGCTGCTGCATTCTCCGATGCAACAACCAACTAATTTTTGCTAAAGAAAGAGGTTTGATGAGTCTTGAATACAAGGATTCATCAAACAACATAGAATGTCAGTGTTTGACAGCTTCACAGAGCTGTCAAACGATGACAATTCATCTGTCAAAAATTTTTGACAGATGAAACATCATACACTGACGTTCTCTGTAACCGGCTTCCCCTTAATTGGTCTGCTAAGCCCGCTGGGCGGGCTCAACAAGGTCAATCAAGGGAAAATAGCGTGGGTTGGCCACAAGTTGATGGAGGCGGGACAACGACCCGACAAGCAGCAGTCCCGCCTCCAACGCGCCCCCATGGGCAAAATCGCCCCCTCTGTTACAGATACAAAGCAATCTTAGAATAAAGAGGAATTAAGTCAGCTAGTTTATAATGAAATAAAATCAGAAGATGCTGGAAATACATAGCAAGTCAGTGAGCATCTGTTAACAGAAAAGACAGGATACGATGTTTCAGGTATGCTCACTGGCCTCTTGTGTATTCCCAGCACGTTCTGGCTTTACTTCAGATTTCCAGCATTTGCAATTTTTGCTTATTTGTGTAGTTTATAGCAGCTTTTCTTAGCTGGAGCCAAAAAATTACAAGTTACAATTAAAGTCGGCAATTAAACTAAGAAGCAAAAAACTAGATTTGCCTGTGTTAACCATTGCCCCTCAGGGGCAACTTGAATTGTGGCCTTAAAAGGGACAAAGGCAGGTTAGCAGCGAAATATCATAACCTTGTTCTAGACCCCTCACTAGCCATAAGCAATGCCAAAGAAGATTCACTGGTGCTGTATAATCAATATTTTTGCAGCAAAAGTGCTTCTAAAAATCTCCCGTTCAAATGACTTGTTTCAGTACCGAAAAAGACACCAGATTCATCATTTATAACATCACGATAGATAAAGAGGACAAAGGTGTTCAGCCCATAAAAACAGAAAGTCCCGACAGCACCCCCATCATGTCATCCAACTGTTTCTTAAATGATTCAAAGTTTTTGCCTTAACTACCCTACCCGTAATTCCAATCAATCTATTGTTCAATTGTGTGCATATGAACTTTCCCAACATCAGGCTAAATTTGCCTTTTACTAGTTTGAACTTATGACCCCTTATCCTAATGTCAACATATAGGGGGTGAAATTCAACTTCATTGGGGTGCAAAATGGATGGTAATGGATCGACCTCCCGTTGTACACACCTGATTTTCCTTACTATAATGGAAAGGAAAATTGGGAGAGGTGTGCAACAGGCAGTAGATCTGCTACCGCCCATTTTGTGCGATTGCCAAAGTTGAATTTCACCACCAAAGTTTGAAATAGTGTTCCAAATCTACCTTTTCTAAACCACTTTCTATCTTTTATATCCATACAAGGTCACCTTTCAGTCACCTCCTTTTAAGACTGAAAAGCATCGGCTTCTCCATTTTTTCATTCTAATTCTGTTTTCTGATGCTAGAGATCAATGCCATGGCTCTTCTCTGAAGCCCCTTCTAGCCTCCATGTCTCCATAACGTCTCAATGATCAGAACTGCACAGTAGTCAAGGTGTGGTCGCATCAGTGCACTATTTAAGCATTACTTCCCTGAGCTTGTCCTTCACTGTTTTGGTGATATAGTTCAAAATTCTATTTGCTTTGTTAATTGTTGCTCCATAGTGATTGGACAATGTTAAGTGCTATGCTTACCAAAACCCCTAGATCTCTCAACTTCATCTTTAGTCACTTGATCAACCAACATGGGGTGGAAAGTCAAACTAACTGGTCATTTATCTTATTTCTGTTTGTGGGACTTTGCTATGCACAATTGACAGCTATGCTTGCCAATGCAACAACAGTGAGCATACTTCAAAAGTAATTCATTGGTTTTGAAGCATTTTGCCAAGTCCTGAGGACATGATAAGGTGCTATATAAATGTAAGTTCTTTCTTTATTCATCCATTTGTTCTTCATATGTGGAGCACTTTACATTTGTCCACATAAAATTCAATTTTTCATTGTTCTGTCCTTTCAAATATTTTATTTCACTCATTTTGTAGCTCCTAAGATGCCTCCTGAGATTCTCATCCTCCTGTTCAATCCCTCCATGGCCTCACCCCTCACTATTTCTGTAACATCCTCCAGCCCAACATGCTCCAAGAGCTCTGTGTTCCTCCAACTCTGGTCTCTTGGGCATTCCCCACTCCCATCATCTCCCCTTTGACGGCCATGTCTTCTGCAGTCTAGGCCCCAAGTTCTGGAATTCCCTCCCTAATACCTCTCTGCATCTCCACCTCTCTCTCCTCCTTTAAGACCCTCCTTAAAACCATCTTCTTTGACCATTTTAGTCACCCCTCCTAATATCTCTTCTTTGGCTCGGTGTGATTAACCTCCTGTGAAGTGCCTGGAGATATTTTCCTATGTTTAAGATGCTATATAAATGTAAGTTGTTGTTGTAGGTTGCATTTACTTTTCTACTTTTGCACTAATGGAAAGTGATTTTGGGTGTGCATCACTGCAAAATTGGTAGTATCATTCTGAAGACTACAGAGTGCACTAAAGTCCTGAGATGGACCTTAGAAGAAGGAAATATATTACAATTGGATCTGGATAGATTGGAGAAGAGAGCCCAAGATTGGCAAATGTCCTTCAATGTAGATAGGTGTCCAGTTATGCACCTTGGTATGCAGAATTCAGGGATGCAGTATAACAAGGGTGGGCGTAAGTTAAAGGTGGCAGGAAGGGAGTGAGACTTGAGGGTGGTCACTGATTGCTTGCTAAGGGTTCAAGCTCAGTGTCAGATGGCTGTGTCCAAAGCGACCATGATCCTAGCTTGCATTGCCCAGACTATTCAATATAAAACTAGAGCCATGATAAGAGGGTTGTATAAGGTTTTGGTAAGACCTCATCTGCAGTATTGTGTACCTTCTGGTCCCCCTACCTCAAGAAGAACATTTTGGCTCTGGAGCAAATACAGAGAAGGGCAACAAGGGTGTTCCCTGGCCTAAGAGTATTTGAGGTGTGGAAGCAGACCTCACAACTTGCTTCTGGATTTATTAGAGAGGAATAGACATAGAGACAATGAAAGACAGATCTTCAAAATTATTACAGGTAATGGCCCAGAAATTGATCTCGCTCTGTTCCCGCGGGGGTAAGCCTTTCCCGCGATGTCTCACCTCGCTTATGCTTTTTCTGATCCAGCTCGCACGAAATTGATGTTCCAGACATCAGCTGTGCTGGGCTTGCGTATCCCAGCGGCGTAGTTAATTCGTGCGAGCTGTGGGATCACGTGACTCAGTTAGAGCCAATGGCAGCACACCATCTTCCATTCATAAGTCTCACAGCATGGCTGAGAGACTTATGAATCTTACACCCCCCCAAAATAACAGCTAAACCTCAATTAAATTAAAAAAAAAACCCATCACATTAATAAAATAAGTATAGTTAATTAAATTAACCATTTTAAATAAAAAATTAAATTTTTGAAAAAATTTAAAATCTTTTAAAAAGTTATAAAAATAAACTTACCTGTCTTTAAAGTCTATAAAAAAGATATACCTGTAAAAAAAAATTCAAAAAAATACTTAATTCACTACTTACCTTCTTAAAAGCGGGTCTTACTCCTCCTTTTTACATTTCCAAAATCTTCCCTACTTACCTGCGCGTCCAAAGCATGAAGTGCACAGCGTGCGCGCAGCCTGTAGCGCGCACGCGATGCACCCAGGCCCCGCCCCCTTTTCGGAAGAGCAATTGCCGGTTTTCAGCGCATGCGCAGGGCATGCAGAAAACCGGCAATTGGAGTGGGAATACGCGAGAGTACGCAGTGCGTACTCTCGCGTCCCGGGATCAATTTTCGGCCCATTGATAACATATGAGTGGGTAGACTGTTTGAGGCAATCGAACCATTTAGAACTAGGGGCATCCAGTTAAATTGAGGGAGCAGTAAGTGAGGTTGCATGCGCAGATGACCAACCCGTAGAATGTCATTCCGAAGGTGAAAGTGAGGAATGGCTCCTTTCAGCCCTTAATGCATTTCTGGAAAACTACAAGATCACGGCAGAAGGAAGGCAAGTGTCTGGGTAATAACCTAGGGCTTGCACTATCGCCACTTGAGGGGTCGGAGTGCAATTTTTGACAGAGTTTTCGTGAATTGGCTACAAGCTCCTGTGTTTCTTTTTGTCTCTCCCAGGAGGTGGGGAAGGGGGAAGGAATGGTGGTAATACGAGGACACATCCAGTAAGACAACAAGCTAGCGCATATGGGCCTTTTCCCATGATGGATGCGAGCTCACAGTGGTTTGAATCCCCAACAGTGCAATATCAATCCAACCTAATTTGTAGCCAGCTCAAGGTATACAAAAGTTTTATCCTGAATGTTTAAAAAAAAAATCTTGCTTCTCAACCCCAGGGTGAATTTCTACTCCAACGCATTCCCAGCAGACGGATTTCAATCAGGTTAGAAATGCTTTAAACAGCTTCATTAATATTTAATCGGTGGTGCAAAATAATAACTCTCCTCACCAAATAAAACAGGCAAAGGCACTACCCCAAGGCACTGAAAGGCACATTGCATGGGTGTGAACGCACTAGAAGGAAACAGGATACAGCCCGTAGCCTTCAGTGCATCTTTACTGATCACAAACTGCCTGAAATCAAGGAGGAATAATTCAGTTGGTTAGCGCCTCCTGTTAGCGCCTCCAGGGGGCGCTAATGGGGCGCTCGGAACTTAGCGCCCAATTGCGGCGATTTTAGCGCCGCTCGCGAAATTGACCAGTCATTTTGCAGCGGTGCTAAACTCTACCGCCACGATCTCCTGCGCCCACAGATTGTGACGTCAGTCAAGCATGCAACACCCTGGACCGGATATTGAGTCGTGCCCCCTGCCTTAGCGCCTGCTGCTAGGAACGACAGGTAGAGGGGAACGTTTTCAAGTCGGGAAGGGGCTGGGGAACGCGATTTAAAGGTGGGCGCTTCCTGCCTTTTCTTGTTTGCAAAATTTTTGGTTTTAACGCTGTCCTAAGGAGTTTTGGCCCTCAGCACCACTTTTGAGGTTCCTAAGCGCCGAGCTTTTTCCCTGGGCCTATCCATTCGTGCTTCCAACACAATTGCTTTTGAGGTCTCTCCAGGCCGAGATTCAAGGCTGCAATGAGCAGGGTGTGGCTGGCCAGCAAGATGGCCCGTCCCCTTTAAGAACTGGACGGCGCCAGTCTGCCTGGCTTCCATGGTAATTGGCATCGCCTGAGCTTCGGTAGCCTTCTGAGGTAGCGCCTCGCTCCCTGACGTTTGCACCTTAAGAGAGGTGTGTAGCGCCTGATTTAGCGCTCCAATCACCTCCAGGGGCGATAGAGGCGAATTTTGCAGTCGGAGGCGATAATTAGCGCCGGGCACTAAACTTTGCGCCCGGCCGATATTAGCACCCCAAAATGGGCGATACTGAATTTCCTCCCCCAAATGTTTTACTATATTTAAATGTAGTTAGGGAGTTCAATATCATGGCACCACCAGAGGGGAGGATGCAACATAGCAAACTGTCTGAGATTTATCCAACCTGCCTAATTAGATTTCATTACAGATAGTATTTACAGCACAGAAACAGGTCATTCAGCCCAACAGGTCCCTGCTGGTGTTTATGTCCACACGAGCAGGTTTTGACTGCTGGTGCTACTTAAATGAACAGCACTAGGAATAATCCAATAGTTTTTCCATTCTACAGTTTTAATTATTAACCTATAACTGTGCGCAACAAATTCAACTGAACGTTAAACAGCCATTTGTTAGGTTTCCAGCCTTCTTACACTTTGAATCTGAGGTGAGGATTCAGGTGTGGAGGTGAAGGCCTGAGCATATGGCTTATGGTAGAGAAGAGGAATTTTTGGATTGTTTCTGCTCCCCAAGATGATATTGTTTCCATCTAGTGGATGACCAAACCAGTCGATCTGCAATTGTTTACATCTAATGGTTGGTAGACTTGAGACCGCAGGGTGGCTGTTATTCCAGGGGGGTGTGGCGAGGGTTGGAGACTGTTGGAGATCCGAGAGGGACAAGGGTATTGAGGCTGGAAATGAGAAGGCTGTGGAGGAGGTTGAGAGAAATGTTGATGTTGTCACATATGGCATGCAACAGAATATGGTAGATCAGAATGAGAGAATGGTTGTGAGTGAGGTGAGGAGTAATTTTTTTCGAGGGATGTAAAGTGACAGTGAGGGATTTGGGACAGGCAGGGGAATGTGTTGGAGAGTAATGAAGAATGATTGGAGAGAGAACTCTTGAGGCCATATGTTATGATGAGGTCATAAGGGTGGCCATGTGAGTGGGTGGAGAGGGGAAAAGGCAGATGATTGCCTATGTTTACATGTCTTGACTATTAAAAAGAAAGCCTTGCATTTATATAGCACTTTTCGTGAGCTCAGGACTCCCCAAAGCGCTTTACAGCCAATGAAATACTTTTGAAGTGTAGTCGCTGTTGTAATTTGGGAAATGCGGCTACCAATTTGCGCAGATATCAGACAGATTTTGATTATCAGAAGCATTTCCCTTCACTGTAACAAAGTATCTAGATTCTAGCCAGCTCTTCCTCATGAAGGCAATGATAATACTGGCCCTGACCATTTGGCAAACCTTGCTCCCAAACAGATGCCCCATCACTGGCACTGCACTGTATTTCTGATATGTTGCTCCAGCATTATACACATTTTTCCACCTTTAAAATACTTTGCACTGGGTTTTGTGTCTTTTGCCAGTTGCTTTGAAGTTCAGGATGCACTATAGTTTAAAGTTTCTTTTATCTTAGTATAAAACAGATCTTATGCCATTTTGATGATTTAGCACAAGCATGATGCAACCAAGAAGTACATTTTAGAAAATAATTTCAGATTCCAACAGAAAAAAGTCTTACTTTTAAAAATATGCACATATAATGAAAAGATCGTTTCAATACTTGCTTTGTAAAAAGCTATTGCAATTTTAATCTGAGAAATTAGGCAAATTTTTTCATCCCTTTAAATGTTCTCGTCTAGATTTTACACTATATAAATTCATCTTCTTCAGTGTCCAGCTTGGTTACTCCTAGCCAGTCCTGTAACATCGTGAGAGGCTTTACTTGATTGGTAGCACTCATGCCTCTGGGTCTGTACATTGTGGGTTTGAGCCTCAAAATCTGGGCTGACACTTCAATGCAGCACTGAGGAAGTGCTGTACTGCCAGAGGTACCACTCTTCAGATCATTTTCAAACTTTGTGTATCTGGCAGGGAGTCTTGCCAACCAGGAACAGATTTTGCGCACATGCTACACAAGTTTTTGACTGGTAAAGTTGTGAAGGAAATAGCCATATTCCAAGAAATACATCATCCTATAAACAGATTTGATAATATTAAAACATGACAAACTGGGGTTAAAAATCTAAAAGCCTCAACAACACAAGCCATAAAGCAGAAATACAGGCTTCTGAGATAAGATGGTTTGTTAACAAAGTTGTAAACACCACAAGCTTTGAAATGGGAAATGTTTGTAAATACAAAGACATGGCCCTATTGAAACAACAGGCTGGAGGTTCCTCTATGTCTGAACATTGGAACCAACACAATGGAATGACCCAAGTAAAGTGTCAAAATCTAACACGTCGAACAGGTGCACAGAACATTAAAAAAACCATGTGCCTTTGAAAAAATGACATCAAGTAAAAGAAATACCTGCCATAAAATAGTTTTATGTTAAACTTAGAAACAGGAGACATGGTTCTTAATATAACCAATTGAAGTAAATAAGAAATGCAAAGAACACCCTAGATGAAGTGTTTTTGAATTACAAATTGTAAAAAGTACCTACAGAGAGACTTTGTAGATATTACATCAATAGATGACACCAAGCAATTACATTGTTTATGTGTTAAACTTGGAACGCAAGGAGACAGAAGTCTGTGTTACAAACAGCAGAGGTGATTTAGAAATTCAATAGAAAGACTTCCTAAGAATGGCATCAAATAGATAAATCGATAATAACCATAAAAATGAAAAGTTTTTGAACACCTAAAGGTAGAGACACAAGTCTGGTTGCAACAGTTGAATTGACAGTAAAGAATAGAAAACAATTCAATAGAGTATCACTAGAGACAATTAGCTTATATCAGCAGAATACTTCAAAGAATGTACCACTAAAAAAGAGTATAAAAATAAGAGCTTTTCAGATGAAAAGTCAGAAGTCGCTGGAAGGGCAAGCGTTTCTCAACTTCACAGGCACGCTCTGTAAGTTTACAACTCTGAGTCTCGGGTAATCAAGGTATTTGATTTTGGTGGATATTCTGGATTAAGAAATAAGTAGAAGTATGGAAATGTAACGAAGTTAAGATTTGAGAATAAGGATCTCTGATAAAAAATGTAAGCTATTTGTATTTTGAATGGTTAAAGTTGCAATTGCCATAACAGCTGTTAACTAAATGTCGGTTCTTCAATAAATCTATATATTTTTAGAATTATCTCACAGAGTATTTCTGTATAAACTCGCGTACTCAATTTCTGTACACTCAAAGGAGTTGCAGAATTCTGGGGGGTATTCCGGACCTTCATAATATCCAGAAGGTTACAGTCTAGTTAAACTTATTAAAAGTGCTATCCGGAAGACGGTAACATCTTCACGTCGTTCCTTTCCTTTAGGGAGAGGTAGTCTGACCTTTAGACCCAATTAAGTGTCTTATAGAATTCGGCTATCTTTAACTTTAGTTGAAGGTGAATGTCTGGGGAATACGCCTGATCTGGGGTAGCCCAAAAAGGGCTAGGACTTGTAATTATCCCTTCAAAGTTACCTCTAAGATCTTAAATCTTCGCCTTTTGGGGTGGTTCAGACAGATGCTGAAGATTGCTGGGCACTATTTGAAGAAGAGCAGGGAGTTTTTCTATAACCCGGGCCAATACTTGCACATCAACCAAGACAACCAAAAAGCAGATTCATTGGTTATCCATCTTATGGCTGTTTTACAATGTATTACAAAGTATTTATCGGACAGAAACAGACCATTCAGCCCAACCGGTCCATGCTGGTGTTTATGCACCACACAAGTTTCCTCCTACCCTACTTCATCTAACTCCATCAACATATGTTTGTTGGACATGGTTGAGGTGGAATAGCTGCCCCACTTGCCTACATAACAGTCGCTTCACTTTAAAAGTCATTCATTGCTTAAGGTGCTTTGACGTTATTATAAGGATTTGAACATGAATATTGGCCCAAAAATTTGTGTTGATACGCGAGAGTACGCACTGTGTACTCTCGCGTATTCTGTCTCCAATTGCCGGTTTTCTGCATGCACTGCGCATGTGCTGAAAACCAGCACTTGGTGAATGGAAAAGGGGGCGGTTGCTAGGTGAACCGCGTGCACGCTACAGGCTGCGCGCATGCAGTGCACTTAGTGGTTTCAACGCGCAGGTAAGTACGGAAGATTTTACACATAAAAAAAGGAGTAAGACCCACTTTTAACAAGGTAAGTAGTGAATTAAGTATTATTTTGAATTTTTTTTAATAGGTATATCTTTTTTAGAGACTTTAAAGACAGGTAAGTTTATTTTTATAACTTTTTAAAAGATTTTAAATTTTTTCAAAAATTTAATTTTTTATTTAAAATGGTTAATTTATTTAACTATACTTATTTTATTAATGTGATGTTTTTTTTTTAAATTTAATTGAGGTTTAGCTGTTATTTTGGGGGGCTATAGTATTCATAGCTTTCACAGCACTTATGTGAAAGTTATGAATGGAAGATGGTGTGCTGCCATTGGCTCTAACTGAGTCACGTGATCCCACAGCTCGCACGAATTAACTACGCCTGTGGGATACGCAAGCCCAGCACAGCAGCTGTTCAGAACATCAAGTTCGTGCGAGCTGGAACTGAAAAAGCCAATGCGCAGTGAGAGATCGCGGGGAAGCCTTACCCTCGCACGAAGGCTTCCTCACAAATTTTGGGCCATTATTTTTAATTTTTATAATTTCTCCATGAGGTGCTGGGCAAAAGCGGAGCTGGAAAACCCAGCAGCAGTTTTCCCTTTGTTTCCTAACGCTGGCAAAATACCAGATGCAAGGGGCCCAATTGACAACAGTGTCTCCCTGAATTCCTAGCAAGGCTGCAGACCACTAGAAATGTGCTGCCCAGCCATGCTGCTGTTGCTAGTCAGTAACAAAATTAATGAAGTTGGTGGTCCTGGTAAGTAATGCACCTATGTCTGTCTTGATACACCTGTGAATAGCAAACTGGCGGACACTGCATATATTACCAGTGTTTGCCTTGAAGGACCTTGACCCATTGAAATTGAGGGACTTTCAGGGCCAATGGCAGGGAATGGATGTTTGCTCATGTCTGGAAACCTTCATTAAATGGATGGCACTGCCATTACCTGACTGTATGCTTTATGTAATAGACAGACCTTTCCAGTTCTCGCTGGTTACTCTCAGCTAATTGCACCTCATATAGAACATTACATCCAATAGCATTGCAATCAAAGTACTACAATGTTTTACTTCCATTCACCTGCCAGTACATCCAAGCACTCTGCAGTTTCTGCTGCTACACGGGTTTGAAATGAGGTTCGAGGAAAGCGGTGCAAATGCTATACATGAGCTTATATATTGGTGCTATTAATGAGCCTGAAAAACACAGGCAGCACTATAGTGCTGGTAAGCCACTTCCATTTTATCTTAATTTCGCAGCGTATGATAACATGGGGTTAAATGTATGCTGTTCTGCACTTCCTCAATTACCACTGCCTAACACACAAATAGTTAATTGCAACAGCAATACTAATTTCTAAGCCATACAGCAATACCAAAATAAATCTATACCAACCAGGAATGTATTATTGTAGTCCCAATTTCCCAGTTTAATCACTGGGTCTGTGCAGTATTGCAATCTTGCTTTAATTACCATTGTTGAGAATTTACTGAATTTTCTGATAAGGCACTCACATATACAGAATTAGCCTGGTCGTTGATTGCTTTCTCACGAAAAAAGGACAAGGAAGACTAGATATGATGCTACTAAATTACCACCAAATGGGAATCACATTAGAGATCGGTATTCATCATCCCTGGGACAAAGGTGAAGATATAATGCAACATATAATTTAATTCAGCAAGAAACATAAACCTTAGCCCGTTGCATAAAATTTGGCTGCAAAACTTTGTCGCCATACTTTCTATATTGAGAATGAATTAGTGTTTCAGCAAATACTGCCTTTAAACAAATGTTTCCATTAACTGGCAAATCCTTCCATGAAACTATAATCCTGTTCCTATCCTTACTAACTTTTGTCAAGAAATATGTACGATCTTTTGTGTTTCTCAATAGCAAGTACCATTAATCCTAAATTACTGACAACAGTAATCCAATATTCTGGTTTCGGATAATAGATTATATAAAATATTGAAAATCCTGTATTGAGTACTTTAATTCACTTGAATGGAAAAGAGGAGGAGGAAAGGGGGAGAGGAGGTGTAGAAGACAGGAGGCAAGGGAGAGAGGCAAGGGAGAGGAGAGGAGGGTGAGATGAGGGAGGGAAGAGGAAAGGGAAAGGAGAGGGAGTGGAGCAGAGAAGAGGGGACAGGGAGGGGCGAGGAGGAGAGCATGTGAGGAGCAAGAGAGAGTCTGCCTCAGTGGGGCTGGGGGATGTCCGAGTGCAAGTTTTGTCTCCTCGGAAGTAACCTTGGAGCTAATGTTGCCTCAGCGGCCATCAATGTGTGCCTCACGAAAGGTCTGTGCCCCATTCCTATTTAGATAGGGACGGGGTGCCATCAATCTTCGAATGCCTCAGCAGAGGTTGCTGGCTGCCAGTTTTTCCACACAGGGTGGGTGGGATTTTGACAGGGAGAGGGGGCAGCAGAGATCCAGTGGCCAGGGTATCTTCCTGGTTAGTTCACATTTTTCTTTGGCACTCTGTGAGCTTGACTTTTTTTGGGGAGTCCTCATTTTTTTCTTCATTTCTCTGGGAGCTAACAATCACAATTATATCTTTAACATTTTCATACAATTTTTCTGTTCAAACATCTTAATTTCTTTGTGGAGTAGCTCTTCATTTTAATGCAGGTTTTCTACTTTTATTTTGCCCTGCATGTTACCAAAGGTGAGTTTCCAATTTTTCCTTTCGGTGGGCCTGTCACATAATGTTGTTCCTTGTTACATTGTAGTCATAGAAACATAGAAACATAGAAGATAGGAGCAGGAGTAGGCCATTCGGCCCCTCGAGCCTGCTCCGCCATTCGATGAGATCATGGCTGATCATCCACACTCAGTACCCTGTACCTGCTTTCTCCCCATATCCCTTGATCCCTTTAGCCTTAAGAAATATATCCAACTCCTTCTTGAATATATTTAATGAATTGGCCTCTACTGCCTTCTGTGGTAGAGAATTCCACAGGTTCACCACTCTCTGGGTGAAGAAATTCCTCCTCATTTCTGTCCTAAATGGCTTACCCCTTATCCTTAGACTGTGACCCCTGGTTCTGGACTCACCGACCATCAGGAACATCCTTCCTGCATCTAGTCTGTCCAGTCCTTTCAGAATTTTATAAGTTTCAATGAGATCCCCTGGCATTCTTCTAAACTCCAGCGAGTATAAGCCCAATCGACCCAATCTCTCCTCATACGTCATTCCTGCCATACCAGGTATCAGTCTGGTGAATCTTCGCTGAACTCCTTCCATGGCAAGAACCTCCTTCCTCAGATAAGGCGACCAAAACTGCACACAATACTCAAGATGTGGTCTCACCAAGGCCCTGTACAACTGCAGCAAGACATCCTTGTTCCTGTACTCAAACCCTCTCGCTACGAAGGCCAACATACCATTTGCCTTCTTAACCGCCTGCTGCACCTGCATGCTTACCTTCAGCGACTGGTGCACAAGGACACCCAGGTCGCGTTCCACTTTCCCTTCTCCCAATCTATTGCCATTCAGATAATAATCTGCCTTCCTGTTTTTGACACCAAAGTGGATAACCTCACATTTATCCACGTTATATTGCATCTGCCATGCTTCTGCCCAGTCACCCAACCTGTCCAAATCATCCTGGAGTTTCTCGGCATCCTCCTCACAGCACACACGCCCACCCAGCTTTGTGTCGTCTGCAAACTTGGAGATATTACATCTAGTTCCCTTGTCTAGATCATTAATATATATTGTGAATAGCTGGGGTCCAAGGACCGATCCCTGCGGTACCCCACTAGTCACTGCCTGCCACTCGGAAAAAGACGCGTTTATTCCAACTCTTTGCTTTCTGTCTGCCAACCAGTTCTCTATCCAAGTCAATACCTTGCCCCCAATCCCATGTGCCTTAACTTTACATGCTAATCTCTTATGCGGGACCTTATCGAAAGCCTTTTGAAAGTCCAAATACACCACATCCACTGGTTCTCCCTTATCTATTTTACCAGTTACATCCTCAAAAAATTCCAGTAGATTAGTCAAGCACGATTTACCTTTTGTAAATCCATGTTGACTTTGTCCGATCCTGTCACTGTTTTCCAAGTGCTCTGCTATTACATCTTTTAGATTGGACTCTAGCATTTTCCCCACTACCGATGTCAGGCTTACCGGTCTGTCATTCCCCATTTTCTCTCTACCACCTTTTTTGAATAGTGGGGTAACATTAGCTACCCTCCAATCCATGGGTATTGTTCCAGATTCCATCGAATGTTGGAAGATTATCAGCAATGCATCTACTATTTCTAGGGCCACTTCCTTAAGTACCCTAGGATGTAGATTATCAGGCCCTGGGGATTTATCGGCCTTCAATCCCGCCAATTTCCCTAACACCATTTCCCTACAAATACTGATTTCTTTCAGTTCCTCCCTTTCATCAGACCCTATGTTCCCCGACATCTCTGGGAGGTTATTTGTGTCCTCCTTTGTGAAGACAGAACCAAAATATGTATTTAATTGGTCTGCCATTTCTTTGTTCCCCATTATAAGTTCCCCTGATTCTGACTGCAAGGGACCTACGCTTGACTTCACCAATCTTTTTCTTTTCACATATCTATAAAAGCTTTTACAGTCAGTTTTTATGTTCCCTGCAAGCTTCCTCTCATATTCTATTTTCCCCTTCTTAATTAATCCCTTTGTCCTCCTTTGTTGAATCCTAAACTGCTCCCAATCCTCAGGTTTACTGCTTTTTCTGGCCAATTTATATGTCCTCTCCTTGGATCTTATGCTATCCCTAATTTCCCTTGTTAGCCACGGTTGAGTCACCTTTTTTGTTTTATTCTTATGCCAAACTGGGATGAACAAATTCTGTAGTTCATCCATGCGGTCTTTGAATGTTTGCCATTGCCTATCCACTGTCAACCCTTTGAGTGACATTCCCCAATCAATCCTACCCAACTCACGTCTCATACCATCGTAGTTTCCTTTATTTAAATTCAGGACCCTAGTCTCTGAGTCAACTACTTCACTCTCCATCTTAATGAAGAATTCTATCATATTATGATCGCTCTGACCCAAGGGGCCTTGCACAACAAGATTGCTAATTAATCCTTTCTCATTACATAATACCCAGTCTAAGATGGCCTGCTCTCTGGTTGGTTCCTCGACATATTGGTCCAGGAAACCATCCCGTAAACACTCCAGGAATTCCTCCTCCACAGTATTGTTACTAATTTGGTTAGTCTAATCTATATGTAGATTAAAGTCACCCATGATGACTGCTGTGCCCTTATTGCACGCTTCTCTAATTTCTCTTTTAATGCCATCCCCAACCTCCGCATTACTGTTTGGAGGTCTATATACCACTCCCACTAACGTTTTCTGCCCCTTGCTATTTCTCAGTTCTACCCATACAGATTCCACATCATCAGAGCTAATATCCTTCCTTACAATTGTGTTAATCCCCTCTTTAACCAGCAATGCTACGCCACCTCCCTTTCCTTTTTGCCTATTTTTCCTGAATAATGAATACCCCTGGATGTTGAGTTCCCAGCCTTGGCCACCCTGGAGTCAGACTGCAACCTACAGATGCAATACTTTTCGAATATTGCCACCACTCAGCATTTTAGTATATAATCGAGGTATGTATTTCATTACGAGTAGGTCTAAGGACAGTTTTTTAAAAATTAGTTTATGGGATATGGGCATCGCTGGCAAGGCCAGCATTTATTACCCATCCCTAATTGCCCTTGAGAAGGTGGTGGTGAGCCGCCTTCTTGAATTGCTGCAGTCCGTGTGGTGAAGGTACTCCCACAGTGCTGTTAGGTCCGGAGTTCCAGGATTTTGACCCAGCGACAATGAAGTATCGACGATATACTTCTAAATCAGGATGGTGTGTGACTAGGAGGGGAACTTGGAGGTGGTGCTGCTTTTATCCTTCTAGGTGGTAGAGGTCGCGGGTTTGAGAGGTGCTGTCGAAGGAGCCATGGCGAGTTGCTGCAGTGAATCTTGTAGATGGCACACACTGCAGCCACGGTGCGCCGGTGGTGGTGGAAGTGAATGTTTAAGATGGTGGATGGGGTGCCAATCAAGCGGGCTGCTTTGTCCTGGATGGTGTCGAGCTTCTTGAGTGTTGTTGGAGCTGCACTCATCCAGGCAAGTGGAGAGTATTCCATCACACTCCTTACTTGCGCCTTGTAGATGGTGGAATGGCTTTGGGGAATCAGGAGGTGAGACACTCGCTGCAGAATACCTAGCCTCTGACCTGCTCTTGTTACCACAGTATTTATGTGGCTGGTCCAGTTAAGTTTCTGGTCAATGGTGACCTCCAGGATGTTGACGGTGGGGGATTCGGCAATGGTAATGCCATTGAATGTCAAGGGGCGGTGGTTAGACTCGCGCTTGTTGGAGATAGTCATTGCCTGGCACTTCTGTGGCGCGAATGTTACCTGCCACTTATCAGCCCAAGCCTGAATGTCGTCCAGGTCTTGTTGCATGCAGGCATGGATTGCTTCATTATCTGAGGAGTTGCGAATGGCACTGAACACTGTGCAATCATCCCCATTTCTGACATTATGTTGGAGAGAAGGTCATTGATGAAGCAGCTGATGATGGTTGGGCCTAGGACACTGCCCTGAGGACCTCCTGCAGCGATGTCCTGGGGCTGTGATGATTGACCTTCAACTACCACAACCATCTTCCTTTGTGCGAGGTATGTCTCCAGCCAGTGGAGAGTTTTCCCCCTGATTCCCATTGGCTTCAGTTTTACGAGGGGTCCTTAATGTTATGATGACGTTACTTCAGTTTGTCACAAATAGTTCAAGTTGCAATGCTTTATTTTATTAATTATTACGCTAAAAGATGCTCACTGCCAGAAATTACAAGAACAAGTACTCTACCAAGCTGCATTATTTGCCTAAGCTGTGTATTTCTCCAGTAATATATTCGGGTCAGGGAGAGGAGGCATTCCTCTGTTTTAACTTTGAATCCTTCCCCCAGACATTGCAAGTGCAATATTATACTTCACCTCCCCCCAATCTCTTCAGTAAAAGCAGCCAAGTATTGGAATCCATATTTCTTCTCAACACCCACTCACAATAACCATTTCTCATTCCCTTCGACATTTATTTTCCAGGGAGTTATAGGGCTGGATTTTCCCGGGTTCCACCCGTATGGTGCGAGGGGACCTGGGAGGCAGCGGGAAACCCGGAAGTTCCGGTTTCCCGGCACACAGCATGCATGCGACGTCGGGGCGATTTCCCTGCCCAGAAATCAGCTTGATTGACAGGCTGGCTTCCAGTTGTGCAGGGTACTCGGAGAAGGAGGTTGCAGCGACAGGCACGTGCTGGGGCCCAGGATGGTGGTGGTGGGGGTGTCCACGCCCGGGGGGGGTGGGGGGGGTTCCGATCCCCGGGGTGGGGGGATGGGGGAAAAGAGTGTTCCAGGCCTGGGAGGGTCCAATCCGTGCAACCGGGGTGGGGGGCGGGGGGGGGAGTTGCGATCCCCAGGGTGGGACTGATCCCCGACCCCAGGAAGGGGCGGGCTGCTGGTGGGGGAGCTTGGGGGGCCGGGAGGAAGCACTCCTGCTCCTCCTGGTCACCTCGTGGCAGTCACCCGGAATCCCGGGGCCCAGAATCCCAGGTCACCAGCAGTAAAACCTGCAAAGCAGGTTAAAGTAGAGGCTTCAGGCCTCATTATAATATTTAAATTCCCAACCCGTCTCTTGACAGCGGGTAGGCAGCCCGCCCCATGTCCCGCCTGAGTGAAAGGTGAAAGTGGTGGGCGGGTTGGGGTCAGGGTTCACATTTTTTCAACTTTCACTTCCCCCCCATGCCTCCAACCCACCCATTCTTACCTCAGAAAATTCCAGCTATAGACTTTGCACACCCTACTCCTCATTATTTTGGAATTCAAAAGAAATACAACCATTATCACTCAATAACAATATATAAAGCTTACCTTTCTTCCCTTTGCACAACAGTCAATCAAAGAATGGAGTCTCTTGTGTGAGAAAGCATTAAGGCAGACTTCTTAGCTGATTTATTTATTAATTTGCCTTAAAAAAATCCATAATTCAGTAAATCAATTGGCAAAATTGGATGACAAGGTAGAAATGGAAACCAATAATGTGTTTCAGATTTGAAAGATAGTACAATGGCAGGTACTCATGTGTCTGTTAGAGATACATTAATATTCTCAGAGAAGCTTAGGGCATGAATATAACATTAATTTAGTCCATTTTAAGTGGGTCACTTCCTACTGTCTTGGACATTCAATCACCACAATTTTTTTAAGCCATAAGGGAACATTACATTTAACTAATGTGTCACAGGTACTTTCTGGATGTTTTTACACATCATAAGAACATAAGAAATAGGAGCAGGAGTAGATCATTTGGCCCCTCGAGCCTGCTCCGCCATTCAATAAGATCATGGCTGATCTTCTACCTCAACTCCACTTTCCTGCACTATCCCCATATCCCTTGATTCCCTTAATATTCAAAAGTCTATCAATCGCTGTCTTGAATATATGCAACAACTGAGCCTCCACAGCCCTCTGGGGTAGAGAATTCCAAAGATTCACTACCCTCTCAGTGAATAAATTTCTCCTCATCTCAGTCCTAAATGGCCGACCCCTTATTCTAAGACTGTGACCCCTGGTTCTAGACTCCCCAGTCAGGGTGAACATCCTCCCTGCATCTACCCTGTCAAGCCCTATAACAAATTTGTATGTTTCAATTAGATCACCTCTCATTCTTCTAAACACTACAGAATATAGGCCTAGTCTACTCAATCTCTCCTCATAGGACAATCCCCTTATTCCAGGAATCAGTTTAATGAACCTTCGTTGCATTCCCTCTATGGCAAGTATATCCTTCCTTAAGTAAGGAGACCAAAACTGTACACAATATTCCAGGTGTGGTCTCACCAGGGCCCGATATAATTGCAGTAAGATGTCTTTACTCTTATACTCAAATCCTCTTGTAATAAAGGCCAACATATCATTTACTTTCCTAATTGCTTGCTGTATCTGCATGTTAACTTTCAGTGATTCGTGTACAAGGACACCCAGGTCCTTCTGAACACCAACATTTCCCAAGCTCTCACCATTTAAAAAATACTCTGCTTTTCTATTTTTCCTACCAAAGTGGTTAACTTCACATTTCTCCACATTATATTCCATTTGCCATGTTCTTGCCCACTCACTTAGCTTGTCTATATCCCCTTGAAGCCTCTTGCATCCTCCTCACAACTTATATTCCCAACCAGCTTTGTATCATCAGCAAACTTGGATATATTCCATTTGGTCCCCTCATCCAAATCATTGATGTAGATTGTGAATAGCTGAGGCCCAAGCACTGATCCTTGCGGTACCCAACTAGTACAGCCTGCCAACCCGAAAATGACCTGTTTATTCCTACTCTCTGTTTTCTGTCCGTTAACCGATCCTCAATCCATGCTAGTATATTACCCACAATCCCATGAGCCCTAATTTTGTTTAATAACCTCTTGTGTGCCTTCTGAAAATCCAAATACCCCACATCCAGTGGTTCCCCCTTATCTATTCTGCTAGTTACAGCCTCAAAAAATTCTAACAGAGTTGTCAAACACGATTTCCCTTTCATAAATCCGTGTTGACTCTGCCCAATCCTATTATTATTTTCTAAGTGCCCTGTTACCACATCCTTTATAATAAATTCTAGCATTTTCCCTACTACTGATGTCAGGCTAACTGGTCTGTATTTCCCCGTTTTCTCTCTGCCTCCTTTCTTAAATAGTGGGGTTACATTTGCTACTTTCCAATCGTGGGAACCGTTCTAGAATCTTTGGAATTTTGGAAAATGACAACCACTACCTCAATAGCCACCTCTTTCAAAACCCTAGGATGTAGGCCATCAGGTCCAGAGGATTTATCAGCTTTCAGTCCCATTAATTTCTCCAGTACTATTTTTTTACTAATACTAATTTCTTTCAGTTCCTCATTTCACTAGACCCTTGGTTCTCCACTATTTCCGGGAAGTTTTTTGCATCTTCTTCCATGAAGACAGACACAAAGGGTTGGATTTTCCCAGTGGAGGCAGGTTCACGACGGGAGTGCTGATTGGTGGATTCTGGTCCCGCTCCTGGCTTCCCTACCCTACTCCTGCACATCTTTACTCACACCAACTTACCTTGCAGCTCCACCCATCCCTCTCTATCTACATTATCACATCCCCATCTCACTAGCCACCCCTCAAACTCAGCCCCATCCTAGTCCAACTAACAACACACAAGGGTAGGCACTTGGGTGTCTTATGCAATGTTCATGTAAATTTTCTGTTAAAGTGTTGTCAAACATTGAAATCTTTATTTTCAACACTTTGCCTTATTGTACAGATCTGTGCTCATCTTTGGAAGTGTCTTAGTGAGTTGCAGAGAATGGTGAGACTTAACGGTACCCCCCATCCCACCCCGCAATGCTGATGAGTGTGAAAGGAATGGCTTGGCCATTGTAGGAATACTTTATGGTGCTGGTGTTGGGTGGTGTTAACTTGGCGCATCATGTAGCAGCCAAGGTATACAGTGCCAAGTGAAGTCAATCTGGCCATGGTGATGCCATCGCTGGCCTCCCGAGCAGCAATGTGGTTGGGTGCTGATGCCCTGTGCAGCATCAGGTGATTGCGGCTGGTGTTGTTGTTGATGATGTTGTTATGCCTGGTGATGTTGGTGTTGGGGCTGATTGTGGAGGGATTCAGAGGACCAAGGTGAGATTTTTTCAAGGGCACCAATCTTGCTGGAATAGATGGCAGCTGAAGTTCAGATGACAGAAGCGATCTGTCGATGGTGAGAGAGCTTGCTCCAAGGAGGTGACAGTGGATAGAGAGTTTACTCCAAATACTTCCAAACTGCATACAACTCAAAAGTGTCTTCCAAGTCCTGAGGCTCAAGCTTCTGATGTTGGAAAGTGACCAGCTGTGAAATGGTAGCTTTCATACCACTTTTGCAGTTGTCACCTATTCACAGCAATGGGGAGATTTCGAGAACCCGACACACTTACCTGACGTGATCTCCGAATGACGGGAACCCCGTTAAAAATGTGGGAAAATAGAAAAAGGCTGGCAAAATAGTTAGCAAGCACTTAACAAGCAGTTAACTATCTTAAATGCCTCACCCGTCGTTTGGTGTCGGGTCTGTTCTGAAATCGCAGACCCGACACTTTGGAAACTTACATGGAGACGGGCTCGCGGCGGATTCCCAACCCGCTGTCAATCATTTCAAATTTGACAGTTGACCTGCCTCTGAATCCGCCCTCTGAGCACCGGCAAAATCGTGGCCAAAGTATTTGTTTAATTTCACTGACATTTCCTTATTCCCCATTATAATTTCTCCTGTCTCAGCCTGTAAGGGACACATTAACTTTCGCTAATCTTTTTACATACCTATAGAAGCTTTTACAGTCTGTTTTTATGTCTCTCGCTAGTTTACTCTTATATTCTATTTTCCCTTTCTTTATCAATTTCTTGGTCCTCCTTTGCTGAATTCTAAAATCCTCCTGATTCTCAGGCTTACTACTCTTTTTGGCAACATTATAAGCCTCTTCCTTTGATCTAATACTATCTTTGACTTCTCTTGTTAGCCACGGTTGGACCACTTTTCATGTGGGGTTTTTGTGCCTTAAAGGAATGTATATTTGTTGTAAATTATGTATTAATTCTTTAAATGCTAGCCATTGCTTCTTTACCATCATACATTTTAATGTAGTTTCCCAATGTACCTTAGCCAACTCGCCCCTCATACTTACGTAGTTTGCTTTGTTTACATTTAAGACCCTAGTTTCAGATTTAACTAAATCACTTTCAAACTCAATATAAAATTCTATCATATTATGGTCACTCTTCCCTAAAGGCCCCTTTACTACAAGGTTATTAATTAACCCTTTCTCGTTGCACAAGACTAGATCTAAAATAGCCTGTTCCCTACTTGGTTCCTCAACATACTGATCTAGAAAACTATCTTGCATACATTCCATGAAGTCGTCCTCCACACTATTACTGCAAATTTAGTTTGCCCAGTCTATATGTAGATTACAGTCCCCCATGATTACTGTATTACCCTTGTTACATGCACCTCTAATTTCCTGATTTATACTCTGCCTACATTACAACTACTGTTTGGGGGCCTATAAACAACTCCCACCAATGTTTTCTGCCCCTTGCTGTTTTTTAGCTCCACCCAAACTGATTCTACTTCTTGATTTTCGTAGCGAAGGTCCTTTCGCTCTACTGTCTTTATCCCATCCTTTATTATCAGGGCTACCCCTCCTCCTTTTCCATTTTGCCTATCTCTTCTGAAAGTTAAGTATCCTGGAATATTTAGTTCCCAACCTTGGCCACATTGCAATCACGTCTCCGTAATGGCTATTAGATCAAACCTATTAATTTCTATCTGCGCTATTAATTCATGTATTTTGTTGCGAATGCTTTGCGCGTTCAGATATAGTGCCTTTAGCTTTGACTTATTTCTATTTTTCTCTGATATCACCTTAATCACTGATGCCTTCTTACCTTTGTTACTCTCTCTATCCCTTCCTGACCCACTCTGCTTATTTTTACCCAAAACTCTGTTCTGCTCTAGAGCCTTGACGTTTTTCTCGCTGCTTTTAAATTTACTCTTTCCTGAATCTTCCCACCCACCCTTCATTAGTATAAAGCCTGGTCTACTGCCCTAGTTATTCAGTTCACCAGGACACTGGTCCCAGCCCAGTTTAAGTGGAGCCCATCCCAATGGAACAGCTCCCTCTTTCCCCAGTACTGGTGCCTGTGCCCCATGAACTAAAACCCCTTCCTCCCACACCACTCTTTGAGCCACGCATTTAAACCTCTAATCTGTTTGTCCCTATGCCAATTTGCGTGTGACTCAGGTAACAATCCAGAGATTATTACCCTTGAGGGTTTGCTTTGTAATTTGGATCTTAGCTTCTCAAACTCCCTCAGCAGAAACTCATTCCTAGTTCTACCTATGTCATTGGTTCCTACGTGGACCACAACAACTGGATCCTCCCCCTCCCACTCCAAGCTCTCCTTCAGCTGCAAGGAGATGACCTGGTACCAACAGTAGATGGCCGGCAACACAACCTTCGGAACTCTCGGTCACGGCTGCAGAGAACAGTTTCGATCCCCCTGACTATACTCTCCCCTACCAGAACTACATTCCCTTCCACTCTCCCTACTTGAATGGCCTCCTGCACCATGGTGCCATGGTTAGCTTGCTCATCCATCCTGCAGGCTTTTCCCTCAGCCACACAGGCAGGAAGTACCTCATACCTGTTGGACAAGGACAAAGCCTGAGGCTCCTCCAGCACTGCACCTGCCGTCCCCTCTTACCTGCCTGAGTTGTAGTCACACCCTCCTGTCCCTGACCACTAACCAGACCTGTACCACTACCTAACCTAAGGGGTGTGACTGCCTCCTGGATCAAAGTGTCCAGGTAACTCTCCCCATCCTGATGCCACGCAATGTCTGCACTCAGACACCAGCTCAAAAACTCTGAGCTGATGTTCCTCAAGATGCAGGCACTTACTGCAAACGTGGTTGTCCAGGATCACAATGCTCTCCATAAACTCCCACATGCTGCAGTTGTGGCACACCACCTGCACTGCCATCCCTATATGACCTTGTTTTATTGAATTAAATTTGTAATTAGATAACTTAGTTTACAGTGTAGTTTCTTGACTTCTTGATCTAGATTAAGTTATGGGTACTGAAATTAAATATCTACCTGTAACACAAAGCACTACAAGTAGTGTAGGCAAAAAGCAACAACTCCTTCCAAATTCCCAAATAAAACACTCTGTTTAAGTACACTCTGTTTTAAGACCGCTCTCTGCTCTGCAGACCTATTTACTCTTATACTCTAGGAGCCTCACCCAATTTGCAAGTGTTGACTCGGCGTACCTGCTCCTGGTGATTAGCAGCTATTCAAGACAAACACTTACAGCTGACTGACAATTAACTGCCACTGGCAGGCAGCTTCTGTTAACTATAGTTTTTAAAGTTCTAGGTTAAAATCAAATTGTTAAACTAAATTTCACTTTTTACATCTACTACTTACCCAATACTTATGAGAAATTCCCACTCTTTCCAAATTCCGAAATAAAACACTCTGTTTAAGTACACTCCGTTTTAATTCTGCTCTGTGCAGACCATTCTGTCATAACCAGAAGGAACTAAAATAGAAGAATTACTGATCAAGTAATACCATTTGATAACGCACTTATAAACCTTGATTCCCTTGCTGCTGAATCTGTCCTGTTAATTCTATAGAGTGGGCGCAGCAACAATGGAATAGTTGCTATGCATGAGACTCACATGCACACAAATGTTTGGAAGTTGGGAATGCAACATTAAAGCAATTGTGTATGTGTCAACCTTCTGAATATGATATTGTGAGTATAGCTAGGAAGTTCTCTGATGTCAGTACAGCCTAGCAATGGTGAAAGTGCATTGCTGACTTGTACACAATGGCCCAAAAATTAGTGTTGCTACGTGAGAGTACGCACTGTGTACTCTCGCGTATTCTGTCTCCAATTGCCGGTTTTCTGCATGCACTGCGCATGCGCTGAAAACCGGCACTTGGTGATTTCAAAAGGGGGCGGTTCCTAGGTGAACCGCGTGCGCGCTACAGGCTGCGCGCACGCAGTGCACTTAGTGCTTTGAACGCGCAGGTAAGCATGGAACATTTTAGACAAAGAAAGGAGGCGTAAGACCCTCTTTTAACAAGGTAAGTAGTTAATTAAGTATTATTTTGAATTTTTTTCAACAGGTATATCTTTTTTAGAGACTTTAAAGAAAGGTAAGTTTATTTTTATAACTTTTTAAAAGATTTTAAATTTTTTCAAAAATTTAATTTTTTGTTTAAAGTGGTTAATTTATTTAACTATACTTATTTTATTAATGTGATGGTTTTAAAAAAAAATTTAATTGAGGTTTAGCTGTTCTTTTGGGGGGGTATAGTATTCATAGCTTTCACAGCCCTTGCTCTGAAAACTATGAATGAAAGATGGTGTGCTGCCATTGGCTGTAACTGAATCACGTGATCCCACAGCTCGCACGAATTAACTGCGCCTGTGGGATACGGAAGCACTGCACAGCTGCTGTCTAGAAAATCAAGTTCGTGCGAGCTCGGAATGAAAAGGCAGGCGCGCAGTGAGATATCGCGGGGAAGCCTTACCCCCGCACGAAGGCTCCGTCATTAATTTCTGGGCCATAAACTTCAAAGTCAGACCCAGGATAGCAAACCCAGTTCAAGTGCTGCTAGCAACAGCTAATGATCTTTGTGGCTTCTTTCACCCAATGGTCGGATGCACCCAGGACATCCCTTCCCAAGAAAGCTTTCAGTGACTCTGACTAGACTGACATTGAGTAATTTATACGTTTGCCTCTGAGGGTGCTGTTGCTGTTGGAGACAACCCAGTGAACTAAATGTGTTACAAGACACCAAGGCTTACAAAACATTCAGCACAATTAACTTGAATCTGTCAAACACTGCAACCTTGTGAACCTCTATCCAGCTCATATTTGAAGATTCCTCACTGCTGATCAGTCATCTTGTGAACCAGCTTTTCTTCCCCATTAATTTGGGTCAGATCCCTTATCTTGCTGAACTTTGCCCTTTTTTTCCAGTCCAGCACCCTTTTCTTTGACTCTTCATGAACCTCTTCCATCTTATATTGAACCTATCTATGTTGTGGTTGCGATTCCCCAATTGTTCTCCTATTCTGACATCTGTTATTTATCCCATTTCATTTCCTGGAATTAAATCAAGCAATGCTTCTTTCATCATTGTACTAGAAATATATTAACCTAGGAAGCCATGTTAGGTGCATTTTAACAAGTGCTTTCCACTTTGACCACACGCATGACCTTTATTCCAGTCTATCTTTGGATAGTTAAAATCGCCCAATATTATCATGTTATTCTTACAATTCTCTCCGAACTGTCTACAAATCACCTTTTCTATCTCATCTCAGCTATTTGTTGGCCTGTAAAACACACTGAAAATGTTACCATTTCCTTTTTATTCCTTAACTCTATCCGTATGGATTATATCTTATCACACCCCTTGAATACCCTTACATTCTAGCGCTAATAGAATCCCTTTGTTAATACTGCCACCCCACACTTCCCTGTCTTTCCTGTTGTTTCTCTTGTGAAAATGTTATAACCAAGATTATTAAGTCCCCAGCCTTAGCCAAACCAAAGCCATTTCTCCATTATAACTATTGCATCATATCAATTCTCAATGGTTCTAACTCTCCACAGAAAGTGCGATGGACAGGAAGTACATGCGGACGTATCATTTTTAATATAATTAAGTTACTGCCCTCAACAGAGTTTTTATTATTATTTTTCGACACTTTCTGCTTCCTATTCTCCATTAATTCCACAAGCCTTAACTTGTATTCCTTGAATTGGCTATTTGTATTTTTGAGATATCAGCTCACACTCGGTGAGACTCAAACATCACCAGATACAACATGTATGCTTCTCAAATGTCAACAAAGCTTTTTTTTTACTTGTTACAGATATAGTTTGTTACAGATGCAAAACAGTCTTTAAAATGTGTAAAGCAAAAGGAAACGAAGCTGGTCAGTTTTTCTGTGAGCTTCACAACCTGGCTTCTGCCCAAGGCCAGGAGCTGAAGATTTACAAACAGCTGCCAATCTACCGAAGCTTCGCTCACCAAGTAGCCTCTAAGTAAGTTCAGCATGTGCTTACCACTTCCCGACAGGGAGTACAGCAGCAGTGACCTTAAAAGGACAGGCCAATGTTTAAACAAGCTCCATTTTCGCAGCTTAACATTGTGGTAACACAATACAGCTTCCTGTGGCTCGAACTTTATTGCATCACTTCCTGTGATTAGTCCAGGATAAATACTGGGCTGATCAGTTGGATCCTGGAGAGGCATAGAGTAAGACCTCTTTTGTATGTAGCACCTTTTTAGTTGATTAAAGCTTACTTTAAGTTCACCACGCGTAAGGCTCATTCTTACGACAAACATCACAATGGTGCTAGGGGTACGGTAGCATGGTGGTTCTGTTACTCGACTAGTAATCCAGAGGCCTGGACTAATGATCCAGATAAGTGATTTACAATTCCACCAGAATTTAAATTCAGTTAATTAAATAAATCTGGAATTAAAAAGCTAGTATCAGTAATGACCATGAAACTACCAGATTGTCATAAAAACCTGTCTGGTTCACTAAGGTCCTTTTAGGGAAGGAAATCTGCCGTCCTTACCTAGTCTGGCCTATATGTGACTCCAGACCCACAGCAATGTGGTTGACGCTTAACTGCCCTCTGAAATGGCCTAGCAAGCCACTCGGTTATACCAAACCGCTACAAGGAAGTATCATGGACTGCAACGGTTCAAGAAGGTACCTTCTCAAGGGCAACACGGTGGCATAGTGGTTAGCACTGGTGCTTCACAGCGCCAGGGACCCGGGTTCGAATCTGACCTCGGGTGACTGTCTGTGTGGAGTTTGCACATTCTCCCCGTGTCTGCGTGGGTTTCCTCCGGGTGCTCCGGTTTCCTCCCACAGTCCAAAAATGTGCGGGTTAGGTTGATTTGGCTATGATAAATTGACCCTTAGTGTTAGGGGGGGATTAAATATGTGGGGTTACGGGGGTAGGGTGGGATATGTGTACTGTGGGGATTAAAGCAGGGGACAGGGTACTGGATTTGGATGATCAGCCATGATCGCATTGAATGGTGGAGCAGGCTCGACGGGCCGAATGGCCTACTCCTGCTCCTAGATTCTATGTTTCTATGTTATTAGGGATGGGCAATAAATGCTGGCCTTACCAGCGACGCCCACATCCCGTGAACAATTAAAAAAAAAAACCAGACTACCTGTGCAAAATGCCATAGAGGATCTGCCAGTGTAATAACAATAAAATGAATGCCATCACTGCTCCAACTTTTTTCATTTTGCATCATTAATCAAATATTGTGCTCCTGAAAGCTTAGTTACTGGAGTCTGAGTTGATTTTGTGCAACTTATCCTAATCTATGAATCACTGGTTTGAAATATGATTGCAATACTCTTGTGCGAATCACAGAATCATGCAATCCTTTCGTGATTGAGTTACAATATTGTGGCAATAACATTTTATGACCATTCCCTCAACTAGCTTCAGCCTAAGTGACACATGAAGACACATTGTTTGGATTAAGAATAAGACGAAATGTTTCAAACAGTGTACATTAAAAAATACAACTACTTGGGACTGATTTAATGGCTGTGATCAGATCTTGAGGCTCAGAGCATTTCTGAACCACCTGAGCATTGCATTTATGTTCCATTATTAATATGATATATATTTATATCAAATCAAGCTACCTTATCAAGTGCTTAGCTCACTTTTGATATACTGGCATTTTTTTTATGCATCAATAAAAATGTGCTGGAGGGTCAAAGGACTTCAAAAAAGCAGAAAATCGCTACCTGATTAATATCAAGCCACCACGTGACTGACCTTTTCAGAAAATACTTATGAACGTCATGATTCAGCATCTACCACTCAAGAGCTCCTTTGGGGAAAATAAAGGCTTTATGAATCACCACTTATTTACATCTATCTGGTTACAGTAATGCGATACAGAATTACAATTATCATATCAGTTGTACCAACAGAGTTGCATATCCGCAGCCAACACAATTAAGGCCTCAATTGCTTGAAAAGCAAGGCCGACCATACGTGTACTATTAAGAAATTATCCACTTGTTAATGGACCAAAATATCCAGAAGCAGGAATAGCCATCATGCCTCCAAATTTATTTGAAGTTCGGCCTAATGCTGTTGATTATATTGTTTTAAAAAAATGGTCCTTTTTCCTTGTGCCTCAGTTGTTGGGACAGATAACCCACAGACTCCTTAGTGCAATCCAGTCTGTTGACAAGGCCAGATTATTTATTTTCAGAACAGGGCCAGCTGGACAGAAGAATTGCTTGTTTAACTTCAAGGTAGAACAATTCAGTCAACAGACAAACAAATTTATCACACTATGGTAGAAAGAATATCAATCCCATTGAGTCCAGCACCACAAAGGGTTGATGTAAGCATCTTAAAGCTTTGAAACAGTTATATTTTACTTAATTCCTAAAAAGAGCAACATTTAAATGGAAAACCGATGATGCTAATAATTGGTTTTAATGTTTGAGAGTTTCGTAAAAATAATGTTGAGTGCAAGTTAGATTGTGACTGAGTGCCATGTAAATTAAGAGAGCATGGATGGTATGGTATTTTCCTCACTAATATAGAATTGTATTGCTGGGGTGTGATTTGTATATTATACATTTTGAAAGCAATTTTCAGTAAGAGTCTAAAGAATGATTATTTTAGTGTATGGATTGAAAGATGATGGATATTATTACATTCATGTGGGTAGCTATCAAAATATTTTCCCACATATCCACACTACATAACTACAACCACAACTTACATTTATATAGCGCCTTTAACGTAGTAAAACTTCCCAAGGTGCTTCACAGGAGCAATTATCAAACAAAATTTGACACTGAGCCACATAAGGAGATATTAGGACAGGTGACTAAAAGCTTGATCAAAGAGGTAGGTTTTAAGGAGGAGAGGTGGAGAGGTTTAGGGAAGGAATTCCAGAGTTTAGGGCCTAGGCAGCTGAAGGCACAGCCACCAATGGTGGAGTGATGAAAATCAGGGATGCGGCAGAGGTCACAATTGGAGGAGCACAGAGATCTCGGAGGGATGTCGGGCTGGAGAAGATTACAAAGATAGGGAGGGGCGAGGTCATGGAGGGATTTGAAAACAGGGATGAGGATTTTAAAATCTAGGTGTTGCTGGACTGGGAGCCAATGTAGGTAAATGAGCACAGGGGTGTTGGGTGAACGGGACTTGGTATGAGTTACGATACGGGCAGCAGAGTTTTGGACGGGCTCAAGTTTACAGAGGATGCAAGATGGTAACAAAGGCGTGGATGAAGGTTTCAGCAGCAGATGAGCTGAGGCAGGGGCGGAGACGGACTATGTCATGGAGGGAGGAGTAGGCAGTCTTGGTGATGGAGCAGACATGGGGTCTGTAGCTCAGCTCAGGGTCAAATAGGATGGCAAGGTTGCGAACAGTCTGGTTCAGCTTCAGACAGTCGTCAGGGAGAGAGAGATGGAATCGGTGGCTAAGGAACAGAGTTTGTGGCCATTGATACTGCATGGCATCACAATCATGATCTGCCTTCCAGAAGCTGTAGCTTTCTATCGCACTTCTCTTCAGGATACCTCCATGGCTCGGTTTGTAAATTATTGAGAAAATTAGGGGAATGGCCAAGGCCCATAATGCAGGGCAACACCAAGACTGAAAGGGAGTAGATGGGAAGAGATGGTAAATCAGGAAGTAGAGATTAGGTTGCACCACACCAAAGAAGTAGAAGGGAGAACCTAAAGCGATATGGATTCCCAGTTTGGAGGTCCTGAAAAAGAATGTTAAGAGCAGGAAATAATACTATAAATCTTTATTTCAACAGAGCCAAGACGCAGGGAGAGGAAGAGTGTATTTTCAGTTTAGGGTGAAACAAAAGAGGAAGTTCAGATGAGTACTGACCTTTGCGTGTTGATAGAGAAAAAGAGACAAGAGTACCTGTTAGAGAGAGAGGTTGGAGGCTAGAAATTAGAGATGGATTGCTATCAGATAACAACCTGTATACTGTCCAGGGGTGCAAAAGAGGCATTAGAAAAGACATTTAGTGCGGTTTCTGTAATCCAGCTATTACAGACTTTAGGCTCTAATTTTAGTGCAGATAAAAGCTCTCTGACAAACTAAAAATCAGTCACTGTCCACCAGAGAAAGTTAGTCAACAGGAGAGAAAGAGCAAGAGAGAATCAGAGACAGTATGAGACAAAAGAGACTATTTATCACGTAAACTGCTATATTTCATAGGCCAGAAGCTGAATTTATACCTCAGAGACAACCAGTCTTTGTGTTCATTTCTACTTTTTTGGCAGCAGAGATTTTACACATAAATACTTAGGCTGCATAAAATCCAAACTTCATTTGTTTGCTACAGCAGCAAAGAGTAAAATTCTACCAGGAGAAAGATTTTGATAGACAGAAAAATGGCAGCATCTGCACACATTGTACACTCAGATGAAGCATGCTCAATGTCAGAGAAATATTGTTGGGAAAGCCCAGTTAAACACTGTACTTGTAACCTCATAGAACACCACCCCAAACAGACTTGCGTGGAGAAAATTTGTTTTTAGATTTCTAATATAAAATTAGTAAAAGTGTGACGAAGTTGAGTGATTTCACTGAGAATGTTGGTTAATATGCCACTGCCAAAGTCAGTAGCCCTCTGCTTTCCTCTGAAACGCAAAGCTCCACATTGTCATTCATGTAGATGCTGCATCATCTACAGAGTATATGTGCCCCTCTCTCTGGAATTTACCACTCCAAGTACCAAAGAAAAATTGGATCTTTCAGCCTGTGTGTGTGGCTCATTTTACCTGGCAGCACAAACACAGAAGCTGCCAATGTGGTAAGTAGATAGGGAGGTTTCAAAACACAGAATATGATTTGGCTGCTAAATCCCACTAAATGCTAGGACTTCCACGCCAAATTTACTTCAGCTCAGTTGTAAAATGAATTGTATAAAAGTGCGAGGCATTAAATGATTTTGTAGAGGAGGGCACAGCAATAACAACTAAAGTACTCTCATAAGTCACCAGAAATCAGGTACAAGGACCAGACTGCAGCTGGTGAAAACTTGTCATCAACAGTAATCAAGCTCAGCATTTCAGGCAAAAAGCCACACACGATTATTTTCTTAGCCATGGGGAAGATTTGTGTTTAAATGCTGATGTAGAAACCGCACTATAATTGTACCATATAGATGTATTCCTAGACATATATCTGTAGCATTGTCATCTTTAGGAGGCAATACACGTAGAATTCTTAGCATGCACCAGAATATTCCTGTCCAACTCAGGCCCCGGTGGTTTTTGTTCAATGCTAGATGTGCCTAATGGTCAATATTCTAGCCATTGCGGAAGCAGCCATTATGTGAAGCGAGAACTGTCCCAAACTATGCTAAATAACCTATTTGATGCTGCTTTCTCAGTGACATTCTAGATCATGGAACACTTCCCTTTATGTGCTTCAATGCTACATCAGAAAGTAACAATGTAATATCAACTGAAAGTCACTGATGCATTTAATGGGCAGCAAGATAGGTACATGATGGAGAAAGGAATAGAAGAATATGTTGATTGGGTGAGATGAAGTAAGGTGGGAGGAGGCTTGTGTGAAGCATAAACAACGGCATAGACCAGGTAAAATTTAGGTTGGTAGCAACCAGACAGGCAGGTCATCTACCTTTTTTGCTTTTTCTTCATCTTCCAATGATAAGCATGTTAATACATCGTAGAAATAAAGCTTAGCTTGATTCTAGAAAAAAACAATTGCTCAACAAGAACATAAAAATATTATTATGGTGTTGTAGGTAAATAGTGACACTAGCTACAGAGCCCATGCTATTGCACCAATTTATTTTAACCCAAGGCTAGACTGAAACGAACTGATTAGTAAGTGATCAGCCCAAAACCCCTAAGCCCCTGCACGGTGTGAGAAGATGACTGGTAGAATCATGGTCTGTGAAGGATGTATATTATTTAAAGAATGAAGAAAGCCCTACAAAGTATGTAATCCATCTAACTACCTTCATTTAAGGATCCCCCTACTGAGGCCAATGGCAGGACCATGGGAAATGGGTCTGCAGGCCTCATTTGTTTATTATCTGTGAGCAACAGTCACGGCCCCAGAAACAACTCACCAGTCCCGGGAGACGGCTTGGAAACTGGCTGAGTTGCTAAGTAGAGTCTCAGGGGGGACGGGAGGAGGCAATCGGGGGGGGGGCGGGGGCAGGGTGCGAGCATTGGTCGACAACTCCCAGTGCTCCTTCCAGCTCCACAATAAGTTCAATTAAAAAAAATTAATCTTGCCTTTCTCGAGGCAACATTCAGCGGTCTCATGAAGGACCATTGGTTTGGCTGCCAAGTGCCTGAGAATATACAGCAGAAGTCTTTCCCTTTATGTTTTCTACCCTGGCTAAGTGATGAGCCACGAGTCTAACACTAAAATGTGTTACATCATTAACCTCAATTTTAACCCCACGTGCCTGACGAGAATGAGGCATGCTGTGGGGGTGGGGGGGGTGAGGGCGAAAGTGGGGAGAAGGTGGTTAAAATGTTTGCGGAAGATCTTCATACCTAACCTTCATGTGCCATTTGAACAGGTCTGATTACATCATTCAGACCCCAATGTTATTTTCAGTCTCAGCAGCCATATTCAGCCCCTGGTGCCAACCTCACCGGGAGCAACAGGCCCAGAGGACCGAAAATGTAAGTCAATTTTTTTGTTAAAAGGTTTCCTTGTGGGCCAAGAGAAGCAGAAAGGCACCTCCGGGCTCCACAAGGAAACCTAGAGCCCCCAGGCTTTCCTCCCCCAACAGCGATCGCCTCCCCCCCCTCCTCCACCACCACTTACATGATTGCCAGGGATCGTTCTGCTCCACATTCACCCAACTCCCACGCACCGACCCGATGTCATTGATGGGCGGGTATTGGGCCTGGTATATTTAAATGAGGCCTGAGAGCTAAAATGGCTGGGGCCTGCTCACTCCTTTCTCCCCCAGTTAAAACTGGGGCTATTATGTACAGAATATTTCATCCAAAAAGCTATTAGCAATGTTATACGATAGCAAAATACTGCAGATGCTGGAAATCCGAAATAACAACAGAAAACGCTGGAAAAACTCAGCAGGCCAGGCAGCATCCGTGGAGAGAGAAAGAGAGTTGACGTTTCAGGTCGATGACCTTTCATCAGAACTGGGAAGAGCTGGAAATCAAATAGATTTAAGGCCAGGGTAAAGCTGGGAAAAGGGGGAGGGGATAAAGGAACAAAAGAGGAGATGAAGAGACATTAAGAGACATTAAGAGATATGCAAGGCTAGAGGTGGTGTTAATGTGACAGATTCAGGCTGAATGAAGTGTGAAATCTACTGGCAGAATGAAGGACAGCTGCCAGCTTCTAGGAGGAAAAAAAAGGTGGGGGGGACAAATAAAAGGGTGGATAAAATAAAATATAAATGTGATTGGAGCTGAGGTTATGATCTAAAATTGTTGAACTCGATATTGAGTCCAGAGGGCTGTAGCGTGCCTAAACGAAAGATGAGGTGCTGTTCCTCGAGCTTACGCTGAGCTGCCGTGGAACAGTGTATTAGGCCGAGGACGGTGAGGTCAGAGTGGGAGTGAAGCGGTGAATTAAAGTGACAGGCCACCGGGAGCTCGGGGTCCCCCTTACGGACTGAACGGAGGTGTTCCGCAAAGCGGTCACCCAATCTGCGTTTGGTCTCCCCAATGTAGAGGAGTCCACATCGTGAGCAGCGAATACAGTATACTAAATTGCAGGAAGTACAAGTAAATCGCTGTTTCACCTGGAAGGGGTGTTTGGGGCCCTGGACAGTGGGAAGAGGGGAGGTATAAGGGCATGTGTTGCATCTCCTGCGCGTGCACGGGAAGGTGCCGGGCGAAGGGGAAGGGGTGCTGGGGGTGGTAGAGGAGTGGACTAGGGTGTCGCGGAGGGAGCGGTTGGGCTAAAATCACTCAAAGAAGGAGTTTTTTTTTATTCGTTCATGGGATGCGGGCATCACTGGCAAGGCCAGCATTTATTGCCCATCCCTAGTTGCCCTTGAGAAGGTGGTGGTGAGCCGCCTTCTTGAACTGCTGCAGTCCGTGTGGTGAAGGTGTTATAGGGAGGGCCTGTAGCCGGTGCCAAGGTCGATGTCAGGTGGTCCGTCCGGTTTAATTCTTATTGTTTTTCGAAGTGTTTTTTTTTTACAACTGAGTAGCTTGCTGGGCCATTTCAGAGGGCAGTTAAGAGTCAACCACATTGCTGTGGGTCTGGAGTCACATATAGGCCAGACCAGGTAAGGACGGCAGATTTCCTTCCCTAAAGGACATTAGTGAACCTGATGGGTTTTTACGACAATCCGATAGTTTCATGGTCACCATTACTGACACTAGCTTTTTATTCTAGATTTATTTAATTAACTGAATTTAAATTCCCCAGCTGCCATGGTGGGATTTGAACTCACGTCATTAGTCCAGGCCTCTGGATTACTAGTCCAGTAACATAACCACTATGCTACCGATCCCCTCTAAATTTATTCCTGAATAGATCGCAGCTCTTTGAAAGATTTCAGTGATGATTTTAACTTATTTATAGTGCCTGTAGACCATTTATCAGTGTAGGCGTGAAACAAATGTTAAACTATAAATACTTCCTACAGTTATCTTCTGAATTTTTTATTTTTTTAAATAAAAACAATTTCTTCAATCTGCAAAGTGCTAGATTTAAAAAAAAACTATCCAGACAACTGTTACAATTGCCAAGTTCCCAGAAGCTCATATCTACAATATAAAATCTTTACTTATATGCACAATTCCTGTCTGTCACACTTCAGATGTCCATAACACTTGAGAAGTCATACACTGTCGAATACAGATTTCTCCGTCGCACTTAAACAAAAGTATAAAGTAGCAAAAGCAGCAGTTGCAGATTTTCCTTTCCAGTGACCTCATTCGCAAAGAAAACTGGGCAAGGTGTATAATGGCGGCTAATCCATTACTGCCCATTTTACACCCCAGCTGAAATTGAATTTCAGTCTTAATTGACCTTCTCATAAACAAAACCAGGTTCTGATCTGCAGCCCAAATAGCCATTAACTTTTGAATGAACTAACCCAATACTTACTCAACTTAAATTAAGCTTTGTACCCTTAAAGAAAGAAAGACTTGCATTGTTACAGCGCCTTTCATGACCACCGGATGCCCCAAAGCGCTTTACAGCCAATGAAGTACTTTTTGAAGTGTAGTCACTGTTGTAATGTAGGAAATGCGGCAGCCAATTTACACACAGCAAACTCCCACAAACAGCAATGTGACAATGACCAGATAATCTGCTTTTTTATGTTGGTTGAGGGATAAATATTGGCCAAGACACTGGGGATAACTCCCCTGCTCTTCTTCGAAATAGTGCGATGGGATCTTTTACATCCACCTGAGAGGGGAAACGGGGCCTCGGTTTAACGTCTCATCCGAAAGACGGCACTTCCGACACTGCAGCACTCCCTCAGTACTGCACTGGAGTGTCAGCCTAGATTTTTGTGTTCAGGTCTCTGGAGTGGGACTTGAACCCACAACCTTCTGACTCAGAGGCGAGGGTGCTACCCACTGAGCTGCAGCTGACACCTTAGAGGGATGCACTCACACTTTAGCAGCAGAATAATTGATGGAGCAATTTACGGCTTGAGCGCATATCGGGTGGGCGGAGCGAGAATGAGTTGGAGTGGGGACCATGTCATTTTCAAGGCCAGGCCTGGTTTACATGAATTCGGCAGGCTGCCAGTGTGATACATGCCTCCTCTTGGCAGCTCACCGATAGGGGGGACAGGAAATCCAGTGGAGAGTTGATTTTGAAGAGCCTGCAGCAGCGCCTTAAAGGGGAGGAAGTGAAAGGAAGCAAAAGTTTTCAGGAGCAAACTAAATTTTTGTGGCACCTACAGTAGTAAGAACATTAAAAGTGGAAGCCTATCAGCCTCAAAACTCACAAGCTTCTGGCATGAGGAGAATGGGAAGCCTGAAGCTGTAAAGTAAATTATGTTTTAAAAATAAGATAATTTAATACTGCATCCAACATGCACTGTATCTGTATTGAACACGGGAATATAAGGACATACGAAATAGGAGCAGGAGTCGGCCATTCAACCTTCGAGCCTGCTCCACCATTCAGTAAGATCATGGCTGATCTTCTACCTCAACTCCACCTTCCTGCACTATCCCCACATCCTTTATTCCCTCAATATCCAAAAATCTATCAATTTCTGTCTTGAATATACTCAATATATATTGTGCTGAACCCACCTCATTGTGACTTAAATCTTCCCATGAATATCCCATAGAGCTCGGCAATGAGATACTAAGGCCGCGATTTTGTGCTTCGAGGCGGCTTGGGAGCGGGTCAGCTGCCTTCCGGGTTCCAGTCCCGCCCCCAACTACATCCGGCCCACAGACGTAATTTTACGTCAATTGGCCTTGTTAAGCCCGCCCTGCAGGCTTGCCAGCCAATTAAGAGGAAGCCAGTGTCAGATGACGTCATTTGATGACGCATCATCTGCCGGTTTTCTTAAAGGGACAACGCACAATTTTTTTTGACAGTTGATTTTTCAGTGTTTGACAGCATTGAGATGCTGCAAACACTGACAATCACTGTACAAAGGCGAGCTCTTGCACCCAGGCTCTCCAGTGATTCCCTCCTTAGGCTAGAACAGATGGCAGCTGCAGGTGAGGTTAAAGAAGCGATCTGTCACTGGTGAGAGAGGTTTTCCCAATGAGGTGGGATGACACATACAATTCAAAACCTGTTACCTACAGAAAAGTCTAAATGCATTAAAAATGAATTTCCCAACATTTTCTTACCTCTGAAACTCACCAGTGCACCATTGGATCCTTCACACCACAACTGCAACTGTCATCAATACATAAACATTACAGCAGACTCACAACACGCCACACTTATCTGACATGGTGTCCAGACGTCGGGGAACCCGCAGTAAAAATGTCAAAATTGGAAAAAGCCTGTTAACTGCCTGTTAACAAGCAGGTAAGTGGCTATAATCCTCTTCCCGCCGCTAGGTGTTGGGTCCATGCGCAAATTGGGGACCCGACACTTGGGAAGATTGATTGGAGGTGGGTTGACAGCGGGTTTCCGACCCGCTGTCAATCTTTGCGATTTTGCCGGATGTCCCGCCTCCAAACCCGCCCGAGTGCTGGCAAAATTCCGGCCTTAGTCTTCTTGTTTTGGGGGAAGACATGTTACCTTCTAGTTGTCTGGCATTATAGAAGGTGGCTCAACTGGAGAAAATTGTGTATTTCCTTCATTTCTCTGGCTGAAGTTTTTGACGTGCATGAGGAGAGGGAGGAATGCAATAGTCCTGTTTTCTCTGTCCATACTGGATCTAGTCAGGTGCTTGGTGGTCAGTGTTAACCTCAGCTCAGTGGCAGCATTCTCACCTCTGAGTTAAAAGGTCATGCCAGAGACGTGAGCACATAATTTAGGTTGGCACTTCAGCGCAGTACTGAGGGAGTGCCCCAGTATCAGCGGTGCTATCTTTCAGATCAGATGTTAAACTGAGGGCTGGATTTTGATACTGGGGCAGGTTGGGGTCGTGTCATCCACTTTTCGTGTTATCCACCCGACTGCAATTGGATGTGAGAGCTGGTTGCGATTTTCACCTAATTGGGCAATTGAGTTCCAGCATGTGGGAACCCATGACCCAATTAGTGTTTTCAGTCTGAAAGTCGCCTCTGATGATGTCATCATTGCTGCTGCATTGAAGGTCTGCAAAGACTGCCTGGCCTTTGCTGTGAGAGGACCTGGATGCAAAATGAGCAGCAGCAGCCCTAAGTCTGCTCCCAGATATTTTTGCACCACCACTCCCAGATATGTCTCCTCCACCACTCCCAGCCAGCCAGCCAAATGTGCTCCCGCCAGGTTTTCACATTCGTGGTTCAGAACAGGCGTGCTTCATGTATAAAAAGGGTTAAAATCACAAAGGCCTTTCAAAATGGCATTATAGAGGCAATTTAGTGCTTGTTAAGGGCCTTAACAGCCTATCCCGCCTCTTAGAGGTGGGACGGAGTCGGGACCAGCAGACACGATTCAAGTAAAATTGCGTGGAGGCGGGATGGAGGCGGACTTGTGCCTCCGCCAGTTTTCGCAATTTTAACCCCCCACACACCTCCAAACCCACCTCCACGGGTCAATGAAAATCCAGCCCTGCCCTCAGATGGGTGTAAAGGATCGATGGTATGATTTGAAGAAAAGCAGGGATGTTCTCCTGCCCAACATTTATCCCTCAACCATTATCACTAAAATAGTTAATCTGGTTGTTTATCTCATTACTGTTTGTGGGACCTTGTGCACAAATTGGCAGCTCCATTTGTCTACACTGCAACAGTGACTACATTTAAAAAATACCTTATTGCCTGTGAAGTACTTTGTAACATCCTGAGGATATGGAAAGTGCTATATAAAAGCAAGTTCTTTCTTTCTTTAGTGGAGTTCTAAAAAGAAATGAAAGACTTGCATTTATATAGCGCGTTTCACGACCTCAGGACATCCCAAAGTGCTTTACAGCCAATGAAGTACTTTTGAAGTGTTGTAATGTTGGAAACACGGCAGCCAAATTGCGCACAGCAAGCTCCCACAAACAGCAATGTGATAATGACCAGATCATATGTTTTAGTGATGTTGATTGAGGGATAAATATTGTCCAGAACACCAGGGAGAACGCCCCTGCTCTTCTTCAAAATAGTGTCATGGGATCTTCTACGTCCATCGAAAGACGGCACCTCTGACAGTGCAGCACTCCCTCAGTACTGCACTGGAGTGTCAGCCTAAATTTTATGCTCAAGTCTCTGGAGTGCAACTTGGACCCACAACTTCCTGACTCAGAGATGAAAATACTACCCACTGAGCCACGGTTGACACTGCTGGATCTGTCCTTTATCTTCTCCCATCTCACAATAGAAGAGGGAATTGGGGAGGGGGACAGCTCCCTGTTTCATATGCTACCCCATCCATACATGTCTCTTCCCCACCCCTTTTTTTAGTGGCCCATTATCATCAGATTTTAATGTTTTCCAGATATGATGTCCGCTTGTCTTTTCCAATGGCTCATTCTATCATCTTGTACTGGTCTTTTGGAGCACTGAAAATATGAGAGTATACTGGTGTAAGGTGGTCGTCCAGAACTAAAGACCTCAACCTTAGCGCAGATAAGTAATGCGGATGCACATCACTTATGTGTTTACTGTGATTGTATCAATCGAAGATGAAGTAGAAAATCTGCTAATCTTCATGAAAAAATATTTTCAAAATAAGTATTAAAGTTACTGACACTAGACTCTCGGACCTATTAATTAATAAGATAACTGGAGTGACTATATTCTGACACACTTCAGCTGAGTCCTTGTTGAGACTCGCACTACAATTTTGCTTATGGTTCATTTGGCCTGTTAATTATTAGTCTTCTCGTAAGGATCCATTGTAGTACATCAGTCTAACCAGGCAGAAAAGAACCATCCTTTCAGGTTCACACTATCTCATCTGACTGTCAGATTTCTGACTATTCCATTGAATATTCCCATGAAGTGATTGGATTTTTACACATGGTTGCCAGGTTAAATTGCACTAGAGGAGCTTCATTAACTATCAAAGGACTGGTGGAAGTTTGTTTGCTTAATTCTTTCAGGACGTTCATTCCTTTCCTACTCTCTCTAAATATGGTTAAATATAATACTGGACATATATAAAAGAAGGTAACTGTGACAAACAGTAATTGAAAGGGCAATATTCTAAAGCTATGCATTCCTAGTGATTCAATGAAGAGTTATTCGAATAAGTTGTGTATCTTGAGTATATGGAGAAAGAAGGGGCGGGACATACAGAAAGAGAGAGTGAGTGAGAGCGAGAGCATAAAGAACAACAGATTGCTGTGACTGTCGTCCAAGATTGCTGTTCAGGTGTTGGGTTTAGATGATGTAACAACAAGTAAAATGAAGTCTGTGGGTGTTGCCTGAATCCCAAGCTTGAATTGTTGTTTCAACTCATTTTCCTGTAATATTCTCAAACAGTTTGTTTTCGTATTGTTTTCAGGTAGCGAAACAGACTGCAAGGTTGGGTTAGCACAATGTAGGAGCCAAGACATTCTTTGTACTGTGACATTGAACCTCAACATGCACAACATGGCAGTTGCTGTGGTAATGAAGGGCCATAAATTCGGCCCTAGCCGGGTGAGTACGCACTGTGTACTCACCCGTAAGGCCTCCTGAAGTGCCGGTTTCCTGCATGCACTGCGCATGCGTGGGAAACCGGAACTTCCGGTCTGGTGAAGGGGGCGGTTCCTAGGTGAACTGCGTGCGCGGTAGAGGCTGCGCGCACGCAGCAAACTTAGTTTTTTTTCAGGTTTCTACGGGAGGGTAAGTATTGAAGAACCTACGCTTTTAAAAAGGAGGCGCAGGACCCATTTACAACAAGGTAAGTGGTTAATTAATTATAATTTAAAAAAATTTTCAACAGGTTTATCTTTTTTAGATACTTTAAAGAAAGGTAAGTTTATTTTTAGCACTCTTAAAAAGTATTTTAATTTTTTCAAAAATTTAAATTTTTGTTTAAAGTAGTTAATTTATTTAACTTATAGTTATTTTATAAATGTGATGGTTTTTAAAAAAATTATTTTAAGTTTAGCTGTTCTTTTGGGGCCGATTTCAATTCATAGATTTGACAGGTTGTCAAATCTATGAATGAAAGATGGTCTGCTGCCATTGGCTCTCCGTGGCCCACGTGATCCCAGGGGACGCATCGCACTAACTACGCATCTGGGACACGCAAGCACTGCGCGCCGGCACTTGGGGCAGGCCCAGGAGCCGAAGTCCCCGTGGGCCCAGAGGTCAACGGCAGGCGCGGTAGGTAAGTGCGTGCGTGATCCTTACCCCCGCGGCAAGCCGGAGAGGCGAATTTCAGGGCCGAAGTGTTTTTAGCAATGGTTTACCAGTTTACATATACTGCTTATATATCATTATTACATCTTCATTGGTTTATAAACGAGACTAATTGGAAGTCACTAGATAGATTTTCAACTTGCTGCACAAATGTAAAATTGGCATGGCAAATTGGCTGCACGTTGGAAATGAAAATTGAACCGTTTATATAATGGGTGGCTGATCCACAATGGCATTTTTATGCCCGGGAGGCAAGTTGAAAATCTACTCTATGTTTCTAACTTAGAGATGTTGTTCGCTAAGTTCAAGGTACGTGCATTTTTGTCGATGTTCAGACAATTCCAACTTCCTTATAATTAAGGCTACTATCAGCTGAGTAAAGTGTTTTACAAACACTTGAAATTTTTAATATTGCGTATGCGAGAATGTGACATGCCTGCTGATGTCATCTTATATGTGCATGAATTATACAATATATATATATATATACACACACACATACAAACACAAATTAAGGCAGTTCTGTAAAAATTGTTATGTTGCTATGCAACAGTACAGTATAAATGCAAGTGGTCACAAAGGACTCAGCCTACATTCAAAGCTCATTATTCTGATGCCAACACTGCTTTAATAGGCATTTGTACCCAAAGAAACCATTAGTAAAGTAAAAACAAATTATAAGCAAAAAAAATAATAAAGACTTGGGGCCAACACTATTTTTAGAATGCTATTTATCGATCTCCCCAACGACAAAATTGTTCTGGAAGAATAATTTCAATTTAAACTTTCAAAGTTTGTAGTTTGCAGTGCTGCTGTTCAGGACATATATGAATCACAATGCCATCTGGCCAAACCCAATAATAATCAAACCCAGACAGAGAAACAAAAATAAGAGAAGTCAATCAAAATGCGTTATTGCAAAGATGAGAATCGCGTATTGGAAAAGAAGATCAACTCTGAATTTGTCTATCCATGGAAATATCAGTAATTAGGACGACCAATTTTGAAACATACCTTCTTAAAGAAATGGATTTATGTTTAAAAATTGTTTAGGAACTCTTAGTTTGGTGAAAGCTCAATGCAAAATCCAGGAGTGCTGAGGTATCATGAAGCATAAACAATTTGCCATGTAGAAGTTAATTTGTTTTTGTGGTAAATTGAGCGCAGTAGCAATCAAAAGAATCGTGGTGGCTTCACATCCCATAATGTTTTTTTCAACTCTTGAGACATTTGCTGTTGACAGTACGTATCTTGAAGCATAAAAGTTTTACCCCTCTCCTAATATTAATCACTACCACACAGCTATAAGATTTGGAAATGCATGCTCTAGCGTAACACAGGCCAACAGCTAGTGCAGTCAAGTGCCAAGGTGAAAACAGGTATACTAAACATTTTAAATAAAAAATAATTCAAATAAATACATTGGCTGAAATTTTCTTTACCTGGGCGGGTCCAGTGCGGGCAGTGTCTGTGGCGGGTCGCGACCCCGCTGCTGGCTCCATCCCACTGTTGAAAATGAACTTACCTTAATGGGGCCTATTAAGCCCGCCCAGAGCGTTACCCAGCCCAATGAGATGGAGCGGGTCTGGTGACGTCATTCATGACGCGTTTTCAGCCGGGATCTTTAAAGGGACCATGGCCACATTGGATTTGAAGTTTAATCTAACATAGTGCTGTCAGTGTTCTACAGCATTGGAGTGCTGCAAACACTGACAATGACTGCCCAGAGGCAGAGGGTTGCGCGCAGGTTCTCCCATGACTCTCTCCATATGCTTATGGAGGGAGTCAGAGCACGCAGGGAGGTCCTCTTCCCTTCCGATGGGCGTAAGAGACCTCCCCAGGAGACCAAAACAGCTTGGTTGCAGAGGAGGTCACAAGGAGGGATGTGGTCAGAAGGACCTGGGTGCAGTGCCGCAAACCTTTCAATGATCTCATTAGATCAGGAAACGTTAGTACAAAGCCACACTCAACCTCATCCTGCTGTGCCTCTCATCACATCCCCATCACTCTGCCTTCCCAACCCTACTCCTGCAAATCCTTACTCACACCAACGTACCTTGCACCTCCACCCATCCCTCTCTATCTATATGATCACATCCCCATCTCACTAGCCACCCCTCACACTCACCCGCATCCCAGTCCAATCATACCAACTAACAACACATAAGGGTAGGCACTTGGGTATTTTATGCAATGTTCATGTAAAGTTTCTGTTAATATGCTGTCAAACATTGAAACCTTTTTTTCAACACTTTGCGTTCTTGGACAGATTTGTGTTCACCTTTGGAAGTGGCTTAGTGAGTTGCAGTGAATGGTGAGACATAACCCCCCGCAATGGTGATGAGTGTGAAAGGAATGGCTTGGTCATTGTAGGGATGCTTTATGGTGTTGGAGTGGGGTGATGCCAACCTGGCGCATCATGTGGCAGCCATATGGGTGTACAGCATAAAGTTAACTAAATCTGACCATGATGAGGCCATCCCTGGCCTCTCGGGCAGCAATTTGGTCGGGTGCTGTTGCCCTCTGTCCTGTGCAGCATCAGGTGATTGTGGAGAAGGTTGGTGTTGTTGTTGGTGCTGCTGGCATGCCTGGTGCTGCTGGTGTTGGGGCTGATCGTGGTCAGACTCTGAGGACCAAGGTGAGACAGTATAAACGGCACCCATGTTGATGGAATAGATGGCAGGTGAAGAACAGATGACAGAAGCATTCTGTCAATGGTGAGAGAGGTTCTTCCAGTGAGGCGAGACTGGATGGAGACTTTGCTGGAAACATCTGCAGCCTGCAGAATCTGTGCTGGAAATGGACTGAGCAACAGCTTCTGCCTGAGGAAAGTGACCATCTGTCAGGTGGGAGCTTTTACTGTACATTTGATGCTGTCAAGTAATCAGCTGGAGCAATGGCCACTGAACTCCCGCCTCAGGTTGACAGACGAGGTTCCCGAGCTGCGTGAATCCCGTGGCCATGCAGGGAAATTTAAAAAGTGAAAAAAGGCTCTTAGGTGCCTGTAAACTACCTGGTAATTATTTCAATTGGGTCACCTGTCGGTCAGGTTGACTCCGCGATGACAGACGCGCCTGGGGGAAAGGCGTGTGGGAGCGAGATGACAGTGGGTTCCTGACCTGCTGTCAAAAATAACAACTTTCCCACCCGACCCGCCACCGATCACGCCCGCCACCACCCTGGAAAATTCCGACCATTGTTGTAAAGACTATTCAAAGTTCACCTCACTGACCACTAGTTACGCACGTCTGCTTATGTTCTTCTCGTATTTAATGTTCTGAAGCCAAGCAAGAAATAGTAACCAATTTGTTGCATTAAAGAACTTATTGAATAATATTACATTTAGTGGCAATCAGCACAAGGCCATAAAAAGAAATGTAACATATTACAGTGCTCACAAGAAGTACCAGGCATAGGGAGATCGCAATCGTCAAGTGCTTTGGCTTGTACCCTTAGGGCCATTATTACTGATGTTTGCAATTAGAAATCCTGATGAGTCTGGCAGAAAGTGGAAACCTTGCTGTGAAATTATCAAGGATGCTCTAAGCTGTTCAGTTACTTGGAAAATCTGCCAGAGAAAAAGATTTGTTTTTAAGGAAAGTGGCTTTGGGTTATACTGGAGGCTTTAACTCTATCGCCACTAATCCTGCCTTATGAGGATTTAATTATCTACACAAAACAAAAATTCTTGCTTTCCAGGATGTGGGACATTTCAAGATACAATATCCTTTTTGTAGTAATCACATTGGTAATTTCAGGTTAAATAACTAACAATTTGCATCTTCTGTGATTGATTTAAAAATAGTAATGACAACAGACCTACCAGAGCAATAAAATTAACTGTAGAAGTCGAAGGTTGAGTGAAAAGCTGGTAGAAATTCAAGCTGGTTGTGTAATATTGGGGCACATTTAAAATTCATAAGCTTTTGAGAGAATATTCATTAAAAAAATTACAGGTGGTCCTGTTCAGGGATCACTGGACATCTGTGTGTAAAGACCTGACACGCAGAGGAACATATGGCCATAGGTCTTCCTGTGCAGGAACTATAAAATGTGATGCAGAAGCTGTAGGTGATTTGAACCAGAATGCTGTTTCATTCATATCAGAGATGTGTCACAGTTCGAGGGCTGCTGAATCTGTCTGAGCTGCTAGGGTAATGAATACTGGTTTCTCTATCACCAGCACAGCTTACCGTGGACACCAATATTGGCTCCTCTATTAAGGTGGGTAATAACTATGCCATTTTACAGCATACAGATATAGTATCTGACACTGAGACAAGCCACAGAGCCAAGTGTAAGTTAGCAGCTTTCTCCCAGTATATATTTTTTAAATCAAATTACATAATTTTTTTAAATATTTATCTTTTAATAATTCCTAATTAAAAAGCTCTATCTCATGAAAATAACATGTCATTCAACATGGTTACATAAAGTAATATATATATATTGTTTTACAATTGTACCAGCAAGGCAAAGTGAGCACTGTCACTTCCTTTATGCACTGCCCCCCCGCCCCCCCCGCCCCGACCCCCACCACTGTTGTGCTATTGTGAGGTGATCAACCTACCAACCTGGTCAAGAACTGATGAATCGCTATACAATTACCACCGGGATTTTTAAATGTTAGACCGCCCTAGCTGGCAATGTGAACCTGCCGCCTCTGGACTGAAAGAACTTCACTCTCACTAATAGATTTCGATATCACAAAACTGTTACTTTCATTTCAAATATTTTCTGATCTCAGGAGTGAACATTCTATTTGATAAAGTGGTTTTTTTCACTGCAGGGAAGAAGGAGATGTTATTATAATTGATAAAACACCTCATAGAAGAACATTCCATTCCCAAAGTGCTACCTCACTTCTGGTTGCCACTCAGTGGGAACAGAAGCCTGAAAACTTGGTCCTAATTGAATTTGTTGTCACAGGGACGATGGCTTTTTGCGATTGTTCATATTAAAGCCAGAAGTGCTATGAAGACTGTGCTCTTAACCCTTCCTGTACTGAGGGATTTTCAGCACTATTGGTGAACAATATGCTAATATGGTCTTTTGACAATCTTATATAAACTAACACTTGTGAATTTATCTATGTCTGCTATTTTTAGAATTCAGACTACTGAAAGATTGCTAGACTAATGCCCCTGAGGGCTCAGCTACCTAGTATGTAACTGTGCTCTGCGAACTAAACGACTACTAGGTGTGATCAATTTGTGCCGGGTGCATTGACTTTGGCAATAAGCGTTGTCACAATTCACCTTGGTGCCAATTCTTGGTCCTGATTGCTATCGAGAGACTCCTGTTAGGCATCAGATGAAGACATCACCAAAACTTACTCTCTTGGCTCACACATGAAGTTGACCACTTGGGCAATGTGGTGTTTGTGTTCAGTCCCCACCACAAACCCCATTTCCTAGCCACCCAAGCCATCCATTCCCTGGCCACTGTCTCAGGCTGAACCAGACTGTTTGCAACCTCGACGTTCTATTTGACCCTGAGCTGAGTTTCTGCCCCATAGCCTCTCCATCACAAAGACTGCCTACTTCCAACTTTGTAATCACAGGTCTCTGCACCTGCTTCAGCCCAACTGCTGCTGAAATCCTCATCCATGCTTTTGTTACTGCCAAACTCGACTGTTCCAATGCTCTCCTGACTGGCCTCCCATCTTCCAACCTCCATAAACTTCAGCTCATCCAAAACTCTGCTGCCCGTATCCTTACTCGCACCAAGTCCCATTCGTCCGTTCACCGTGTGCTCGTTGACCGACATTGGCTCCCGGTGCCCGAACGCCCCCTTCTTTGGCTCAGTGTCAATTGTTGTCTGATTACACTCCTGTGAAGCACCTTGGGACATTTTACTACGTTAAAGTCGCTATATAAATTCAAGTTATTGTAATCATGGACTGCACGCCCATGATTTGATATATGTAGCCAGTTATTAAATCACAGGCAGCATGCTTGTGATTTCCTGATATACACAGGCTGGAGGACGAGGATCCTCGCCTGCAGCGTGCATTTGTAAAGTGGGCCCTTCCAATTTAATTATGAGTCCAAAAGGTCGTGCATTATCAGACTCCTGCCTCAATGGCTTCTGGCAACAATGAGGTTCCATTCTCTGCCACCAACAAACTGCTCTAACTGCACAGCAAGAGAGTCAATGTCAGGTTTCCTCTCCTGTTGTGAGGGGTAAAAAAAACACTCGACCATCATAAAAGAATTGCGTTGAAACATGTGATCAAAATTGATTGAGCAAGCATCCCATTACATTATTGGGTTCTACCTAATTTGCAGCAGAACCATTGAGGTGATTTGAAATTGTCCCTAGATACAGCTATCTAGAGGAAAATACAATATGGCAAAAAAAATTTTTAACTTCATGGAAACAGACAAACAATAATAAAAAGGACGCTGTGGGGGGGAAAAAATTGCTTGTCATTTTTGGATTATATCATTGGTAATGTGCAGAAAGTAATCTTTACAATGATGCTAATTCTAAAACCTATCCATTAGCAATCATTGTATCAGGATATGATTTGATAAAATTTCTCCCAGGGCCTTCACAGCTGTAATGATGCCTATTTCTGCTACTTCTCTTGTCGACTGCATTAACTTGCTCCTTTGAGAGCATTTACCCAATCTTCCCGCCAGTAAAGGTTGAATCCCTATAGTTCTACTTCAAAAAGAGCTGTTATTTTCATCCATTTTTAATAAAATGGCTCCCAAGGGGCCATATGGCCTACTCCTGCTCCTACTTCTTATGTTCTTATGTAAGTCACAGCCAAACCCCCCTAAAAATTCAATGGTATTCAAAACGACACTGGGGGAGAATTTCCACAGGGTTCTCCTGATCTCCTGCCGTAACTTTGGTGGAAGATCAGGAGAACCCCCCCCCGCTCCAGAGAAATGGCCTAAACTGCCGTATTTAACAGTTTACACCATTTCTCTGGGGGTTTCCAGCAATCTTCTGCTAAAATTTTGGTGGGAGACTGAGAAACCTCCATGGAAATTCCAGGAAATGACGCTTAACTGCAGAGTTTGATCTCAGGTTATTTTGACAGTAATTGTTTCTGATTTTCGCAATTGTAAACCTAATTTGCCGTACCTCGGAAATACACTGAACTTGAAACTCGAATAAGTAAATGGATTTATACTTCGATTGGATCCAGAAGAAAACTTTCTGTCAGTAATTATGGGGCGTCACAAACTGTTGAGAGATCTTAAACCAAACCAGAGCCTCAGCGGACATTTGTATTTAAGTAACATAGAAACATAGAAGATAGGAGCAGGAGTAGGCCATTTGGCCCCTCGAGCCTGCTCCGCCATTCGATGAGATCATGGCTGATCATCCAAACTCAGAACCCTGTCCCTGCTTTCTCCCCATATCCCTTGATACCTTTAGCTTTAAGAAATATATCTAACTCCTTCTTGAATATATTTAATGACTTGGCCTCAACTACCTTCTGTGGTAGAGAATCCCACAGGTTCACCACTCTCTGGGTGAAGAAATTCTTCCTCATTTCTGTCCTAAATGGCTTACCCCTTATCCTTAGATTATGACGCCTGGTTCTGGACTCTCCGACCATCGGGAACATTCTTCCTGCATCTAGTTTGTCCAGACCTGTCAGAATTTTACATGTTTCGATGAGATCCCCTCTCATTCTTCTATACTCCAGCGAGTATAAGCCTAATCGACCCAATCTCTCCTCATATGTCATTCCTGCCATCCCAGGTATCAGCCTTGTGAACCCAATCTCAACCATACTGTCATGCGCAGTATTGAATGAAGTAGCAGAGCTTAAAAGAAAAGCAGGAGAGAAAATTGACATGGGTTGCTCTTGAGGCCACACCTTAGCAGCTTAGTTATGAAGGCAAACAAGTTGGGCTAAAATTAATTCTTAAAATGCAGTTTAAAAAGAAAAAAGGAATGAAACCTCCAATTCCGGTTTAAAAGATTAAGGTCAACTGAATTGACAAGGTTAGGCCTGATTTTAACCCAAGGTGGGAATTAGGCGAGCGGCAAGCCCAATGACATCTCCAGCATGAGGCCGTGGCAATTTTAACTGCTGGGCCTCCTTTTATTTTATGATTGACGGGCTACCCAGTTAATAGCATCGCAAAATGGGCCCGCCACCCATTTTTAGCGGCACAATTTCTGGCCTATTTACAGCAGGAATGCGCCTCTCAAAGCAAGATTGCATTCATTGAGGCCAGGTTTCACGGTTATACTACTGGAAGAAGGATTATTCGGAGAATGTTACAGAGATGCCCCCAGATTGCCTGATACCTCCTAGGAGGTCAGGGCAAGGAGGGAGGTACTGTTTCTCAGTGCCCACACGAGAATACCCAGGGCAACTGTCCAGCAGGCCTGGACAGAGGTGGCTGAGAGGGTCAGTGCCAGCAGCGTCATCCCCAGGTCCTGGGTTCAGTGTATCAATGTGTTCACAGGAGTAGCAAGGGTAAGTACAGCTCTTCATCACTCCATCTCTTTCAACAACAGTCCTTTCATCCCTCCCCCACCACTCTCAACAATTCTCTTCCCTCCATCACATCCTTAAGCATACAATCACAATGGCACACCTCTCTTTCTCAATCCTTTGCTCTCTTCCCATCACACACTATCAGCATTCTCTTCTCACACCCCAGCACTTACACAACCAACATCTCCTCCAGGACTTGTTCCTCACTTCAGATTCCATACACGGCTTTACATTCACCACTTCTCCATCCTCATTCCATCTTACTTCTTGTCCAGCTCTCAGCACATATATTATATGCACAAGATCTACACATCTCCAGTTACATTTTGCCCTCTCTTTCTGTGGAACAAGACAGCACCAAATGCCAGGGAGAGGACCAAGACCGGGGAAGAAGTACCAGACATCATAGCCCTCTCCCAAATAGGGCAGGAAGCCTTGGACATGAGTGGGCCAATAAAATCCATGAGAATCAGGAAAGGCGAGGCTGGTGATTATCTGAGCGAGGTGTCTGCATATTACTTACAGCCTTCAGCAAGCTTCAGAACTTCAAGCTGTATTCTGAAGACTGTCACCTACTAATGTCCAGCCTCTCAGTGCTATCTTAACTCTTATCCTTTTTTTCTTAGGTCCTTCCCAACACATGGACCCTGCTGAAGAAGAGATTGTGGAGGAGGACTATCCTCCTCAGGATGCACCGTCACAACCCCATCCCTCCCAAGCACCAGCAGAGACATTGGCACTCCGCGTAAGTTAGTGAGCTACAGGGGTCTGCACGTGGTGGAGCACCCAGCACTAGTGAGCAGCAGCACGTACTGGTGGCAGGGACAGTACAGGAGAAAGCTCACCAGAGGGCACGGTCCTATCCCAGGTCTATTGAGCAGGACACAGATGAGGACTTCAGGGGCCTGGCCATTAAAGAAACAGCTGGTCTCACACATGCAAGTTCTGATGAACGGGCATCAACCTGAAACGTTAACTTTATTTCTTTCTCCACAGATGCTGCCTGAGTATTTCCAGCATTTTCTGTTTCTATTTCAGTTGTACCAGGTATTGAAGGCCTGCCGAGGAGTTTCAGCACTATGGCTGAGAGTATAAAGCAGTCCGCTTCCAGCCTCTGTGAGGTTATGTTACATGGCATCAATACATTGCAGTCTTCGTGGGAGAGTGTGGTCTCCTCCAGGGACACTGCAGCTGGGCCTTGACAAAAAGAGTCAAAGTCATCAGCCTTTGCAGCTTTGGTGGAAGCTCAAACAGTTGCCATGCAGGCTCTGGGTTCCGCCTGGGAGAGACAGGTGTCCACGTTGGACAGATTGGTGGGCCCAATTGGTAGGGGCTTTCAAGGAGTCATTCACCTTCTGCAGTCTGCTCACCCACAGATCAGTGGAAGTGATGAGCCCCACCCCTACAGGAGTGGCAGTGGCACTATGGGTGTAGTACGTGTTGTGCGCTCTCATGATGTCAGCACATCCGTTCCTTTGCCATCCTCTCAACCAATACCCGCCAAGGTGTTTGAGTAGTCACTGGCCATGAGCATCTTGAGGGTCCCCACATGAGCAACAAACTTCCACCAACTTTGCTGAGGCTACTAGAGGAGCACCTTGACGGAAACGCTTATAAGAAATGCACCATGGGTTGAAGCTCGGTGAGAAATTAATTGGAGCCAATTTTTATGTTGGGAATTAAATTAATCGCCTTTATCACATTTGGCACTTAGTTCTGCGGTGTGGTTTTATATCCGCTTCTAAGACTGCATTGTCGATACGTCATTGATATAGAAATTGGCTGAATGGTTTCAATGTTCTTTAATGCAGGATTAGGGGAGTGTGAAGGTTGTAATAAGGACTGGTAATGCGGAGGGGCTTTGTGTAAGTTTTCAGGACAGGGGAATGAGCAGACCACTGGAATCGCTGGGCAATTAACTCACCCCTCATCTCTGCTGTAAGGTGTTGAGGTGGCCCTCCTACTGCTGCTTCCTCATCTTCACTCTGGTTTTCCTCATCTGATTAGGGCTGTTGCTGCTGTGCCTCCTCCAAAGGCAGGCCTCTTTGTATGGAAAGGTTGTGTAACATGCAGCACACCACTAATGATGCGGAGACGCTTTGTGGGGCATATTGTAAGGAACCCCCAAAGTTGTCGAGACTTCTAAACCTGAAGCCCTATAAGTGTGCTCAATGATCATTCTGGTGGTTCCATGGCTTTGGTTATACCGGTGGTGCTCATGTGTGGTGGGGTTGAGGAGAGGTGATATGAGTTATGTATGTAAGGGGTATCCCTTGTCCCCCAGCAGCCATTCTGCCATGTTAGTGGAAGAGTCAAAGATTGTGGGGGGGATGGTGGAGTGTCGCAAGATAAAAGCATGGTGACAGCTGCTAGGGTACCTTGCATAAACTTGCATGATCCTAGTTGGACATTAATTGAGTGGCAGCCCCTCCTATTCCCAAATGCTGCTGGCTGGTGCCCTGATGGCAACATGCGTGCAGTCAATGACACCCTGGATCTGAGAAAAAAACAGCCACTGCTGCAAATCCCTGAGCTCTCGCCTGTTGCGGTTAATGGGGAAGGTGACATACTCATTAGCCATGGCGAACAGACCATTGGTGACCTGCTTAATGCAGCTATGTACTGCAGACTGGGAGATGCAGATGCCCCTTGTAGCAGACTGCAATGAGCCAGTGGCAAAGACGGTCGGGGTGGCGGCGACTTTGACAGTCACTGACAAAACATGGCCCCCCCTGGTCCAGCAGGAGGCTGCAGAGGTCTGCAACAGCGTGTCTGGAAAAGCACAGCCTCCTGAAGCACTGCTCTTCAGATAGATCCAAGTAAATGAATCTTGGCCTGTACAACCTGTGGCCTCCTACGATCAGCCCCCTCACCTGTTGTCTTCCGATAGACCCGGCTGCAGCTGGTTGCTGAGGCTGCTGCTACACCTCTTTGTCCAACTGTTCTCCCATCCAAATGAATGGCAATAATAGCAGCCATGATAAACAGAGAGGGCTGGATTTATGATACTGGGGTGGGTTGGGGTCGTGTCATCCACTTTTCGTGTTATCCACCCGACTGCAATTGGATGTGGGAGATTGATGCAATTTTCACCTAATTGGGCAATTGAGTTCCAGCATGTGGGAACCCATGAACCAATTAGTGTTTTCAGTCTGAAAGTCGCCTCTGATGATATCATCATCACTGCCAGAGGACCTGGATGCAAAATGAGCAGCAGCTCTAAGGAGAGAGAGAGATTTTTTTGCATCCAGGTCCTCTCACAGCAAAGGCCAGGCAGTCTCTGAAGACCTTCAATGCAGCAGCATCAGAGGCAACTTTCAGACCTAATACTACTACTACCTTCATCACATCTCCGTTGTAACAGTGGACCTGCAGCTGATAGTCAGCTATCCAAATGTGCTCCCGCCAGGTTTCACAATCGTGGTTCAGAACAGGCGTGCTTCACGTAGATCAAGGGTTAAAATCACAAAGGCCTTTCAAAATGGCATTATAGAGCCAATTTAGTGCTTGTTAAGGGCCTTAACAGCCTATCCCGCCTCTTAAAGGCGGGACGGAGTCGGGACCAGCAGACACGATTTAATGAAAATTGCGTGGAGGCGGGATGGAGGCGGACTTGTGCCCGCCCGCCAGTTTTCGCAATTTTAACCCCCCACACGCCTCCAAACCCACCTCCACGGGTCAATGAAAATCCAGCCCAGAGAGTTTACTGAGGGTAAGTAAGGCGGAAAAAAATAATCAGAAGCAGCAATCTGGAAGCTGGAGACTCTCCTGGAAATCCAAACAGCACAATGGCGCACAGATCCTATCATCCAATTACCTGCAGCTGAGGGCCCCTTTACATACTGCCCCAATGGCTCTGCGAGATCGCTAAGGTTTACTGGCGGGTTGGGCGCTAGGCGGGACATCCGTTATTTTGAGTTAAAATGGGGGTGGGGTCCCAATTGCGTCATAGGGCCCTGCTTTTCAGGTATTCGTGAGGCCCCTGCCCGTCTCTGGTGGGTGCCTTGGCCAACTAAAAAAACAACAGCAGTTAAAATGGCAGCCGGCAGGAACGGAGTGGTAAGTCCTTTGCAGTGATTTTAACCATGTGCCCGCCCTCCCCGTTCCCGTCCGGGGGTGGGGGTTGGCGGGGGGCAGTGGTGGAACAGGGTTAAAATCGCCCCTTTGGTATTTCATAGCTGTCATAACAAATAACATTTTAGTGCACTTTTACCATATTTAATTAAAGACGGATTGGAATTTACATACAGAGCCTTGCAGATTGTGTTTGCTAATTAGTGCTGGTGCCATTAAAGCTGCTGCGTTAGTCTCATTCAGCTATTAAATTGTTCCATTCGATTGATGTTTAAATCGTGCAACTGCCCACTGAATTTACCGACATTACTTGCAATATATATTCCTTGCACTCTATGAAAGCCTATTTCCAAATTTTACAGCTTCTTCTCCACTTGTATCTTAGTGAGTTATATTTGCTCCTCTTTGACCTCAGCCTCTTGGAGTGATAGAGGATTTGCAAAAAAAATGAGGATCGTGGGCCCTGAATTTGCGGTCGGTACGTCGCCGACATCCATAGGAAATCCACACTTACCTGGTGCAAATCCCCCTTCGAGAACTGGCGGTCAATTTCAAAGGCGGTATGGCGGAGTAGTCAGTCATATCGACCGCAAATTCAGGGCCATTATTATCCAGCATCTAGTATGCATTTAACCACCCCAGTAAATCAATAGATTGTTCTTTGCATGACATCTATGAAGTAGTTTATCAAGTAATGAGTTGCAATCACTCACTTCATGATGAAATGCCACTACTTATAGTCAATAGGTAGGAAAAGTAGGCACTCTCAATTTCTTTCAGCCTTCTATTTGTAAAGTAAATAGCAGAAAGTACACATTGCCTCAGTTGTCGAGTTCATGTTGCTGAAGCAGAATTTTTAACATGCAAGTTGTACTGAAGGCATGTTGAGTTATTCTACAATGAGTCTTGCTACAGCTACCAGTATTTTGACAGATGCCAGACCGGCTAGTTTGTGTTTTACTTCTTTTGGCTACTGTCTAGTATTTAGCTAAAGAAGCCCATCGTCTGCACTCATTTACAAAAAGAAAATACTGCGGATGCTGGAAATCTGAAATAAAAACAGAAAATGCTGGAGATACTCAGCAGGTCAGGCAGCATCTGTGAAGAGAGAAACAGAGTTAACGTTTCAGGTCGATGACCTTTCGTCAGAACTCATTGACCTGAAACGTTAACTCTGTTTCTCTCTCCGCAGATGCTGCCTGACCTGCTGAGTATCTCAGCATTTTCTGTCTGCACTCATTTAACGTGTTGCTTTTCCAAAGCACTTCAACAGTTGCCATTTCCATTTCACACACCAGCTATACTGTGGTCTCTCTGAGTGAGACTGCCAATCATATTCAGTGGTCCCATGAACATGGGAAACTAGATTGAAGCTGTCTAAGCACATTTCATGTAGGACCCTTACAGACAGGGGATACAAAAGACTTTCAACCCATTAGACTGGGCTGGATTTGAACCTTGGTCCCATAGGTGAAACATCTGGAGGTCTAACTCACTGCATCACCCAGCCTCCTAATTAATGCTCTCTGTTACTCCTAAATTTTCCTCAGCTCACACATCCCATTGCAGGCAACAGTGCAATCAAGCTTTTATTAGTTATGGTTTTAAGCAAATGGACCTCAGCATGTTTTTTTTTATTCGCTTATGGGATCTGGGCGTTACTGGCAAGGCCAGCATTTATTGCCCATCCCTAGTTGCCCTTGAGAAGGTGGTGAGCCGCCTTCTTGAACCGCTGCAGTCCGTGTGGTGAAGGTTCTCCCACAGTGCTGTTAGGTAGGGAGTTCCAGGATTTTGACCCAGCGACGATGAAGGATCGGTGATATATTTCTAAGTCAGGATGGTGTGTGACTTGGAGGGGAACTTGGAGGTGGTGGTGTTCCCATGCGTTTGCTGCCCTTGTCCTTCTAGGTGGAAGAGGTTGCGGGTTTGGTAGGTGCTGCTGAAGAAGCCTTGGTGAGTTGCTGCAGTGCATCTTGTAGATGGTACACACTGCAGCCACGGTGCGCCGGTGGTGGAGGGAGTGAATGTTTAAGGTGGTGGATGGGGTGCCAATCAAACAGGCTGCTTTGTCCTGGATGGTGTCGAGCCTCTTGAGTGTTGTTGCAGCTGCACTCATCCAGGCCAAAAGAATTTTGATGAATAAACTATCCATTCAGCTTACCAGTGCCAGCACCACTGCTGCACATGGTTCCAACATCTAAATAGCACTGGGTACACAATGCAAAAAAGAGCAAAAGCATCACCCACCCCACGACCAGACAGGTGCATGTGGGATGGCAGCAAGTCAGACTTGTATTCCAGTCCTGCATGGGTCCATGTTGGCTCATGGAATGAATGATATCCAAATATCATGGAAAGACTTCCAAGCAATTAGTTGGCCAGGTTATGCTCAATGAGAATAATCCACAAGCTCCTGTTCTTTGCATCAATTTGTAACAGCAAAGGAAAAAATATACATCGAGGTTCTTTCTAAAAAAGGTTCAGTATAATGCTGTTCCCTTTAGCTAAAATTATATACCACTCACGTCCGCTTTTGACTGCACTAGTTCAGCATTTTGACCCTTCTGCTGCTATCTCTCGAATCTGAAATTATTTGTGAAATGTTAACGCCTCAAGAAAAGCCATAAATACTATCTCCAGTTTATGTGAAATTGTCTGTAATGTAACAAGACCGTATTTAACTTTATACGTGACATAAATACTGTCGAGGCTTGATGGGGTCACATCCTTTTATGTTGCAAAATGCATTTATCTCCATTTAATATAAAAGGTAGAAATAAATCAGTGTGCATCACAGTTTTTCTTAAACTTTACTGTGCAGTACTTAATCATTCAGAGGCCCTGCTGTGGAAATCCCTATAACAAATTCACCAGATCCAGAAACCATTCTCAAACTATACATTTTGTGATTTCAAAGCACTGGCATTTTTGACTGTTAAATGTAGGTTAATATCTGCGTGAGGATTTGGTAAATTAAATACACTTCAGTAAAGGTTTCATAAGCATAATGAATTATCTTTATGCCCTGACCAACATTCTTCCCTCAACCAATACGATCAAAGAACAGATTATTTGGTTATTGAACTCGTTGGCTGCTTGTGAGATGATGTAGGTGGAGAATGGCTGCGGTCTTTGCTTAATTGACAACAGTCACAGTGGTTGCAAAGTAATGAATTGCTGTGAAGCACCTTGCGACGTTTCAGGGGTCTGGTAACCGAAACTGGTCATTTAAAAAAAATATATAAATAGTCCTGTATACTTCATTAACTCTATCTGGCAAGGTGTCAGCCATGGCTCAGTGGTAGCATTCCCACCTCAGTGTCAGAAGATTACAGGTTCAAGAAACTTGAGCGCAAAATCTAGCCTGATACTCCTTTCCAGTACTGAGGGAGTGTTGCACTGCCGGAAGTGATGAGACGTTAAACCGAGGTCCTGTCTGCCCTCTCAGGTGGATGTAAAAGATCCCATGACACTATTCTGAAGAGGAGCAGAGGAGTTCTCCCCGGTGTCCTGACCAATATTTATCCCTCAACCAACATCACAAAAGCAGATTATCTGGTCATTATTACAGTGCTGTTTGTGGGAGCTTGCTGTGCACGAACTGGCTGCCACAGTTCCTACATTACAACAGTGACTACACTTCAAAAGTACTTCATTGGCTGTAAAGCGCTTTGGGATGTCCTGAGGTCATGAAAGGCGTTATAGGAAAGCAAGTCTTTCTTTTCCCTTTATTAATGCAATTGGTACTGTAGCAGAACACATTGTATTGTTATTGCAGCACCAAAAGACAGCCGATTTTTTACTGATTACAAATATCTGGAACTCCAGGGGCCTATTTCTCCATTTTTAATATTTGTGCTGTTAACAAACAAACATTATTTACAGGCCCATGCTGTCCTCTTGGGCCATTAATTACAGCATGTTGCTACTATTATTAGGATTATTATTAGACTTAGCCAAATGGGAGCCTCCTTATTTCCCTATCCTTTTTTTCCATTTATTTTTTTTTTTCTCTCTCCCACATGGCAGCTGTCTTTCATTCTGCCAGTGCCATTTACACTTCATCTAGAGCCATCTTTTGTTTCTTAACTTGTCCCATTACCATCTCCTTTTGCCTTGCACCATCTCTTAATCTCTCTTAATGTCTCTTAATCTCTCCTGCCTTCCATCCTATCACAGACTTTCCCTTTTGTTCTTTCCTCCCCTCCCCCCTTTCCCGGCCCCTGCACTTGCTTAAAAACTTGTTCCATCTCCAGCTTTTTCCAGTGCTGACGAAGGGTCATCGACCTGAAATGTTAACTCTGTTTCTCTCTCCACGGATGCTGCCTGACCTGCTGAGTGTTTCTAGCATTTTCTGTTTTTACTCCTTATTTCCTAATGGTTTCACGCTTCTAAAGGGCTGCAAAAGCCAGGCAAAAATTAGATATAGTGGCAGGTGGCACACATTGAGCTGTTCCGAGCAGAGCTCTGTCTACTATGGCTGACGGAAGGCAGAGGGAAGAATGATTCATGAATCATGCAGACTTGGAACTGAAGGATGCAGTCATCGGAAATCACAGAGACGTCTTTGGTGCTCCTGGCTTCACCACCACAAAAGGTCAGAAGAATCTGTGTGGCAGCACGTGACCGCGAGTGAACAATGTATCAAAGACCCGATGTACCCCAAAGGACTGTCAGAATAAATTTGAAGATTTAACGATCATAAAGGTGATTGACGTGTTCTCAATATTCTCAGGATAAGCCCGTATTTAGACACCCAATACAATATTTTGCATCCTATTCCTATAGTTAAAGTAAAATACAAGAAAAAAAATGCAGCTTCCATCACAAAAGACCAACCTTAGAAAAGGAATATTTTAAAATGGAGAATGAATGCTAAAATAAATTGTGAATGACATTTGTAACAAGATGCAGATTATACCTTCCACATGAATGGACTCCTTTGAAATGACAATTGTGTTCTTTTAGCTGTGCTGGGAAGGTTTCTCTGAACCGTATATGCTTCAACAGGCATATCATTTAAAGTTGCAAATTGATTACAGTAGCTATGGACCCGTGTTTGAAAGGGCAACAGCATCTGTACTACTGGAACATCATAGTTTACAAATTACTTTGCAGCACGGAGAAAACAAGGTGATGTATGGAGCAGACTTTAATTCGTGGGCTAGCGGCAGAAACAATCATGAAAGCCGCCGGATTATCTTAAAAACTCAACTGGTTAACTTAACGTTCTACAGGGACGGGCACCTGCCACCCTTACCTGTTCTGGCCTACATCGGACTCCAGCTCCATACTATGTTGGTTTACTCTTAATGCCCTAGGTCGACTAGGAATGGGCAATAAACACTGCTGCGCCAGTGTCACCCACATTCCCAGAACACGTTAAAGAAATTAGCTCTAGCAGGAATGCATCCCAGCCTTCATTGGCAATTAATTTGTCTGTTAACACGCAGTCGTTAATACTTGCCAGCAACTGAAACCATATCTTAGACTAATGGGTAGGAGCTGAAGGCCATCAGAAAGCCAAGAATGTAATTGGAACCTAGAACCAAGCTTTTGCATCTGACTCATCTACAAATCAAAGAAACTCCCTGCATCTTGCAGAGAGCTGGATTGTTGTCTCCAAAGGAAATCAGCTTTAATTTTATCTCTAGTTGTTTCAAAATTGCAGAACAAAAAATACAAAAATTTTTCCCCCAATCAACGCAAAACGACAACCCTACTTTCATCATCCGTATCATGTTAGCATTTAGTGAATTCCCGTTCGTTAAGGTGAAGCATGGTTTAGATGAAACCCAAATTGGGTACAATGCACCCTTGGGATATTATTAATTTGATAAAAGCCCTGCTGCCTAGCTGTCTGTTGCTGCTCACTGCCAAATTGGATGTGCAAGTGGTCATGACTTTCAAAAGCTGTACAGAGAAACAGCTGTGGCAGCGCAAGGCATAAAAGTTCAAAGCTGCTGTTGCTTTAAGTGCCAACAGTAGAGCTGTGCTAACTGAAGAGTGGTCCTCAGACTCTGCTTGTACAAGATAGCAACGCTTGTTGATCTTATCTCTGTGTAGCCAAAACCTCCGCATGTTCTGCTCTACTGTAAGTTCCAGGTAGATTTTCTTGACCCCTTAAGTACACTTCCCAGAGTGTCTGATGCAGCATTGGATCGCATTCGGTGCAAATTTATTTTCCTTGCAGTCCTACGCCTCCACCACCTGTGCTTCAAAACAAGTCATCTGTTGCAAGATGACTCATTCTTGCTATTTAATTGGCAATAACCAGCGGCATGCCTTTAAAAAAGTGCTAACAATTTCATTTCCTATTTGCAGAGCTCCAAAATAGCATTGCAGCAGCATTTGCACTGCCAACTCTCTTTTCCCTACTCTCTTTTCCCTACTCTCTTTTCCCTACTCTCTGCCATTTTTACTATCTATGTCAGTGGGCACCATGCCAAAACTGCCTTAACTGTGAGATCTTTGCTTCATAGATTTTTCAGCCTTAATCCGCTTTAGTTAAAACAGCCAGTCTTCCTTTGATCTCTGACTTTCTACTTATTTCCATGTTATTGTTGCTGATTTTTTTTTTTACTGTGGACAAAAATCGAAGTTCCATCAATGTCCCTCCGCCCCTCAGTCTCTCTGCCTCAGGCACATCACTCGAATCTCCCAGACCTTACAATCTCATGTCCAGCTCTTTTCCTTTTTAAAAAGTATGAGAACCCACCATCTCAGTGCTGTTCTTAATGAAGTGTTTTCATTTGCATTATGGGCCATGGGTATGCGCGGTTAGATCTTTCGTGCTTCAGCAGATAACTCTCAAAAGACTACTCCCATAAGCAAGCTCTCGCTCCTTATGAACCAAAGCTTATTCACAACATATCTGGTGTTGCAGGGTTGTCCAAGATGAAACAGAAACCTTTGTTATTGTGCTCAGCTCACAGTAAATGATACGAACCCTCAGGTGTTCTCCTGGTCTTTGATTAACAGAAAAATAAACAACTCTACCAAACCAGGCTACAAAACTATGAATCAGTTTATTAAAAGTAAAAGAAAGCAGTAGCAAAAAGTTCTTATAGCAGATTTCATAAGAACATAAGAAGTAAGAGCAGGAGTAGGCCATATGGCCCCTCGAGCCTGCTCCGCCATTCAATAAGATCATGGCTGATCATCGACCTCAACTCCACTTTCCCGCCCGATCTCCATATCCCTTGATTCCCCTAGAGTCCAAAAATCTATCGATCTCAGCCTTGAATATATTCAAAGACTGAGCCTCCACAGCCCTCTGGAGCAGAGAATTCCAAAGATTTACAACCCTCAGTGAAGAAATTCCTCCTCATCTCAGTCTTAAATGGCCGACCCCTTATCCTGAGACTATGCCCCCTAGTTCTAGACACTCCAGCCAGGGGAAACAACCTCTCAGCATCTACCCTGTCAATCCCCTTCAGAATCTTGTATGTTCCAATGAGATCACCTCTCATTCTTCTAAACTCCAGAGAGTATAGGCCCATTCTACACAATCTCTCATCCCAGGAATCAATCTAGTGAACCTTCGCTGCACCACCTCCAAGGCAAGTATATTCTTCCTTAGATAAGGAGACCAGAACTCTGCACAGTACTCCAGGTGTGGTCTCACCAAGGCCTGTACAATTGTAGCAAGACTTCCTTACTCCTAAACTCCAACCCCCTTGCAATAAAGGCCAACATGCCATTTGCCTTCCTTATTGCTTGCTGTACCTGCATGCTAGCTTTCTGTGTTTCTTGCACGAGGACACCCAAATCTCTTTGAACACCAATATTTGAAGGTTTCTCATCATTTAAAAAATATTCTGTTTTCCTATTCTTCCCTTCATTATACTCCATCTGCCACCTTATTACCCACTCACTTAGTCTATCTATATCCCTTTGCAGATTCTTTGGGGGTGATTTTATCAATGGGGACGTAATGGAGGCAGGAAAGCTGCTTGTCAGGTTTTAGTCCCGCCTCCATCGATGTCTGGCCAACCCACGCTATTTTCCCTTGATTGGCCTCGTTAAGCCCGCCCAGCGGGCTTAGCAGGCCAATTAAGGGAAAGTCGGTGACAGAGAACGTCAGCGTATGATTTGACAGATGAATTGTCATCGTTTGACAGCTTTGAGAAGCTGTCTAACACTAACATTCTCTGTTCTTTGGTGAGTCCTTGTACAAGACTCACTTAGAAAGCTTTTCTGAGCAGAAAGCAGAAGGCTGCTGCATTTAAGAATTGTCAGCTTATTGTCCCACCTAGCTTTGTATCATCAGCAAACTTGGATACATTCCACTCGGTCCCTTCATCTAGGTCATTATTATAGATTGTAAATAGCTGAGGCCCCAACACTGATCCTTGCGGCACCCCTCTAGTTACAGCCTGCCAACCTGAAAAAGATCCGTTTATCCCTACTCTCTGTTTTCTGTCCATTAACCAATCCTCTATCCATGCTACTATATTACCCCCAACCCCGTGAGCCCTAATCTTGTGTAATAATCTTTTATGTGGCACCCTATTGAATGCCTTTTGGAAATCCAAATATACTCCATCCACTGGTTCCCCTTTATCTACCCTGCTAGTTACATCCTCAAAAAACTCTAATAAATTTGTCAAACATAATTTCCCTTTCATAAAACCATGTTGACTCTGCCTAATCATGTTATGATTTTCTAAGTGATACCACTTCCTTAACAATAGATTCCAGCATTTTCCTGATGACTGATGTCAGGCTAACTGGCCTGTAGTTCCCTGTTTTTTCTCTCCCTCCTTTCTTGAATAGTGGTGTTATACTTGCGATCTTCCAATCCGCTGGAACCTCTCCAGAATCTAGGGAATTTTGGAAGATCAAAACCAATGCATCCACTATCTCTGCAGCCATCTCCTTTAGAACCCTAGGATGTAGGCCGTCAGGTCCAGAGGATTTGTCGGCTTTTAGTCCCATTAGTTTCTCTCGTACTTTTTCTCTACTTATATTAATTACGTTAAGTTCCTCACCCTCATTAGACCCTTGGTTCCCCACCATTTTTGGTATGCTTTTTGTGTCTTCTACTGTGAAGACAGATACAAAATATTTGTTTAACGTTTCTGCCATTTCCTTATTCCCCATAATAATTTCTCCTGTCTCAGCTTCTAAGTGACCAACGTTTACTTTTGCTACTCTTTTCCTTTTTACATACTTGTAGAAACTCTTACAATCTGCTTTTATATTTCTTGCTAGTTTTCTCTCATATTCTATTTTTTCCCTTTTTATCAATTTTTTGGTCAACCTTTGCTGGTTTCTGAAACTCGCCCAATCCTCAGGTTTACTATTATTCTTTGCAACATTATAAGCTTCTTCTTTCAATCTAATGTTATCCTTAACTTCTTTAGTTAGCCACGGTTGGATCACTTTTCCCGTGGAGTTTTTGTTTCTCAATGGAATATATTTTTGTTGAGAATTATGAAATATTTCTTTAACTGCTAGCCACTGCTTATCTACCGCCATACCCTTTAATCTATTTTTCCAATCTACCTTAGCTAACTCGCCCCTCATACCTATGTAATTGGCTTTATTTAAGTTTAAGACTCTAATTTCGGACTTAGGCAAGTCACTGTCAAAATTAATGTAAAATTCTTTCATATTATGATCACTCTGCCCCAGGGATCCTTTACTATGAGATTGCTAATTACACAATACAAGATCTAAAATAGCCTGTTCCCTGGTTGGTTCCATGACATATTGTTCTAGGAAACTGTCCCGAATGCATTCCATGAACTCATCCTCCAGACTACCTTTGCCAATTTGATTTGTCCAGTCTATATGAAGATTAAAGTCCCCCAAGATTATTGCATTACCTTTGTTGCAAGCTCCTACTATTTTTTGATTAATATTCTGTCCAACGATATAGCTACTGTTAGGGGGCCTATATACTACTCCTACCAGTGTTTTCTGCCCCTTGTTATTCCTTATCTCCACCCATACTGATTCTACTTCCTGATCTTCCGAGCCGAGATCCTTTATCGCTACTGTCCTTATATCATCCTTTATTACCAGAGCTACTCCCCCTCCTTTTCCATTCTACCTGTCTTTTCAAAACGTCAAGTACCCTGGAACATTTAGTTCCCAACCTTGGCCACCTTGCAACCATGTATCTGTAATGGCTATTAGGTCAAACCTATTTATTTCTATTTGTGCCACTAGTTCATCTATCTTGTTACGAATGCTTCGTGCATTCAGCTAAAGAGCCTTTAATTTAAATTTTTTACCATTATTCCCTGCTTTGACCTTGTTCCCTGCTGCACTGCTACCATTAAACATTCTGTCCCTTCCCGTCAAACTCTGCTTATTTTTACCCAAATCGCTACACTGCTCTATTGCCTTGCCCTTTCTCTTTAGATTTCTAAATTTCTCCTCACTTGACCCCTCCCCCCCCCTTTTTTTTTTAGTTTAAAGCCCTATCTACAGCCCTAGTTATTCGATTCGCCAGGACGCTGGTCCCAGCTCGGTTTAAGTGGAGCCCGTCCAGACGGAACAGCTCCCTCTTTTCCCAGTACTGGTGCCAGTGCCCCATGAATTGAAACACTTTTTTCCCACACCACTCTTTGAGCCATGCATTTAACTCTCTGATATGCTTGACCCTATGCCAATTTGCGCGTGGCTCAGGTAATAATCCAGAGATTATTACCCTTGTGGTTCTTCTTATTAATTTAGACCCTAGCTCCGCAAACTCCCTCAGCAGAACCTCATTCTTAGTTCTACCTATGTCGTTGGTTCCTACATGGACCATGACAACTGGATCCTCCCCCTCCCACTCCAAATTCTTCTCCAGCCATGAGGAGATATCCTTAACCCTGGCACTAGGCAGGCAACACAGCCTTCGGGACTCTCATACACGGCTGCAGAGAACAGTATCTATCCCCCTGACTATACTGTCCCCTACTACTACCACATTCCTTCCTTCTCACCCCACTTGGATGGCCCCCTGTACCATGGTGCCGTGGTCAGTTTTCCCATCCTCCCTGCAGTCCTTTTCCTCATCAATAAAGGTAGAAAGTACCTCGTACCTGTTGGACAAGGTCCAGGGCTGAGGCTCCTCCATCACTACATCCTGGGTCCCCATACCTTCCGGACTCGCAGTCACACCCTCCTGTCCCTGATCACTGACGAACTCGAAAGTACTGTCATAAATCGCAAGTAACAACTCAGGAAGTACTACTGGGCGGCCAGCTGGGGCGCCGTCCAGGGAGTATAAATACTCAGGCATGGGCCCACCTTGGGCAGAGACAATCTGGAAACAGGAAGCTAGTGACTGCTAACTAGACCTCCATGTTTTGTTACAAGTTGATTAAAGCCTTGCTTTATGTTCAAGTGCGTAGTGAGTCTTTATTACGTCAAGTACTACTTAACCTAAAGGGTGTGGCTGCATCCTGGAACAAAGTGTCCAGGTCACTCTCCCCCTTCCTGATGCATCGCAATGTCTGCAGCTCGTACTCCAGCTCAACAATTCTGAGCCGAAGTTCCTCGAGTTGCAGACACTGACTGCAGATGTGGTTGCTCGGGATCGCGATGCTCTCCACAGACTCCCACATGCTGCATTAATGACACACCACCTGCCCTGCCATCTCTAACTTTGTTTGATTTATTAATTAATTAGTTAAAGATTTTATTCAATCGATATTTTAGGTGTATTGTTTGATTATTTTATTTAGTTTAAGTTATTAATTTAATAAGTACTGGCAAGTTACAGTTTCTCAGCTCTTAATTTAACCCCCTTCCCTAACTTAGAGAGCAAAAAAGAGCTGTAATACTCACCAACCAATCACCTACCTGCTTTCAGAACTGTTCATTTATTTATCTCCTCAAGTTAAAAATTCAGCACTTCACTAACTCTGTAATGCTAAACCTAGTCCAGCATCTTAATATATCTTGTATGCAATGTTTTGTCAAATCACTGTGAAGAATTGGTTCAGAGAATGAACGGGCTGAGAGTACACAGCATGAAATATATCTCTCATGCCATTTTAAGCACAAAACTGGCATACAGGGACTGAAAAGTGTCTTCCATGGTTGAACAGAGCTTTTCAAATTAAAGTGATGGTTTCCTGAATTACACTCAGATGCTAGATCCAAATTCATTTGCACATTTTACCAAGCCCTTTAGCTTAAATTGATTGTTTTAAGGGCAGTTAGCGTTAAGTGGTTTCTATTTGTTTTTCAATCAAATTGTATTTGCATGTGAATAATACTTTTCCTCCCAAAATAAACATGAAAGGCCATGGATATCATCTGGTGTTTATATTTATGTTCAGTTCAACAGCCTCTTAGAGTAAATAAAATTTAAGGTGACCAATCCCTTCTCATAAATATTAACATTGAAAATATATAAATCTTTGGGCCAAAATACCGCTGTCCAACCATTAGAATGGCAGAGGTGCAGCAGAGGAGCTGAAGATAAGGCCGGGACATGGCATATTCAGGCCCCAGCTTCCTCTGCCAGTTTCTGGTGTGAAGAGTGTACCTCTGCCTGCTTAAAACAAACACACCAGCGTAAGAGTGGACATGGCCAAGGCCGAGGGTTGCCTGGGCCTGGAGCTTTGATCACATGACATTAGACTTAGTTCTAGCAGATTCAATTTCCATTGGTTTCATGCTATTTGTTTTCTGCTTGTTATACCCTACTTCATTCAGTGTAATAACAACAGAAAATGCTGGAAAAACTCAGCAGGCAAGGCAGCATCCGTGGAGAGAGAAACAGAGTTAATGTTTCAGGTCGAAGACCTTTCGTCAGAACTGGAAATAGCAGGAAATGAAATAGATTTAAGGCAAGGATAAAGCTGGGAAAAGGGGGAGGGGATGAAAGAACAAAAGGAGAGACTAAGAGACATTAAGAGATGATCAAGGCAAGAAGTGGTGTTAATGTGACAGGTTGAGGCTAAAAGAAGTGTGAAATGCACTGGCAGAATGAAGGACAGCTGCCAGCTTCTAGGAGGGGGAAAAAAGGGGGGGGGCAAACAAAAGGGTGGATGAAAAAATAAAATATAAATGTTCAGTCTGTTGTTTGCAACACCACTTAAACGATTCTGAGCATTCCAAAATGTATTCAAGAAACATCGAATTAACACTTTGGGGGGCGATTATAACCCTACCCGTCCGGCAGAAACTGGGCGGATGGGTAGTTAAAACCTCAAAGGTCACTTAGCTGCCCTGGGCCCGCAGGGAGCTGATCTGCCGCGATTTCCACTTGCTCACCTGAGCTGGTGTAATAACACCTGCCCAAATCTGGTGGGGTCCTTTTTACCGTACGCATCTCGGGTCCTGACGACCTAGAATTTTCAATAGGTGGCCCGAGCAGGGAGCAGCATTGAGTTTTCTACCAGGCCAACCCAGCGAGGCTGTGGAACAGGGCCAGAAGAAGCCCAAAATGATACATTTAAAAAAATGTTTTACTCATCTTGTGGGGCCTGGAGGAGAAGGAGTGCTCTGCTGGGCCACAAAAGGAAACAGGCCTACCCGACCGAGATTATGTCTTCCCCCTCCCCCCAGTCGTGGAGACCCTTCATTTGGATAGACTTCAAGTGCAAAGCTCAGAAAATCACTTAAAGTTAATTATGCTATTACATTTGAGAAAGCCAGTCGTTATTATTACAACAACAACAACTTGTATTTATAGAGCGCCTTTAACGCAGCAAAACATCCCAAGGCACTTCACAGGAGTATTAAAAGACACCGAGCCACATAAGGAGAAATTAGGGAAGGTGACCAAAAGCTTGGTCAAAAAGGTAGGTTTTAAGGAGCGTCTTAAAGGAGGAAAGAGAGGTAGAGAGGCGGAAAGGTTTAGGCAGGGAATTCCAGAGCTTAGGGCCTAAGCAACAGAAGGCACGGCCACCAAAGGTTGAGCGATTATAATCAGGGATGCTCAAGAGGGCAGAATTAGAGGAGCGCAGATATCTCGGGGGGCTGTAGGACTGAAGGAGATTACAGAGATAGGGAGGGGTGAGGCCATGGAGGGATTTGAAAACAAGGATGAGAATTTTGAAATCGAGGCATTGCTTAACCGGGAGCCAATGTAGGTCAGCGAGCACAGGGGTGATGGGTGAACGGGACTTGGTGCAAGTTAGGACACGGGCAGCCGAGTTTTAGATGACCTCAAGTTTATGTAGGGTAGAGTGTGGGAGGCCAGCCAGGAGTGTGTTGGAATAGTCAAGTCTAGAGGTAACAAAGGCATGCATGAGGGTTTCAGCAGCGGATGAGCTGAGGCAAGGGCGGAGACGGGCGATGATATGGAGGTGGAAATAGGCGGTCTTAGTTATGCTGCGGATATGTGGTCAGAAGCTCATTTCAGGGTCAACTATGACACCAAGGTTGCGAACAGTGTGGTTCAACCTCAGATAGATGTTAGAGAGAGGGTTGGAGTCACTGGCTAGGGAATGGAGTTTGTGGCGGGGACCAAAAACAATGGCTTCAGTCTTCCCAATGTTTATTTGGAAAAAATTTCTGCTCATCCAGAACTGGATGTCGGACAAGCAGTCTGACAATTTAGAGACTGTGGAGGGGTCGAGAGAAGTGGTGGTGAGGTAGAGCTGGGTGTCGTCAGCGTACATGTGGAAACTGACGCTGTGTTTTCAGATGATGTCGCCAAGGGGCAACATGTAGATGAGAAATAGGAGGGGGCCAAGGATAGATCCTTGGGGGACACCAGAGGTAACAATGTGGGAGCGGGAAGAGAAGCCATTGCAGGTGATTCTCTGGCTACGATTAGATAGATAAGAATGGAACCAGGCGAGTGCAGTCCCACCCAGCTGGACGATGGTGAAGAGGCATTGGAGAAGGATGGAGTGGTCAGTGGCTTCACTGCTGACCACAAATTCCGGGCCAATAAAGTAACTGATTTGCTTTGTCTGTGGAAAGTCAAAGGCATTGAGCAAAATGCTGAGTTTCTTATACTCAGGAGCATCTTTAGAGCTCTAAAATCCATTGTGAATGCACATTTATCAGGCTACAAAGGGGTATGGTAGTATAATGGTTATTTTACTGAACTAGTAATCCAGAGTTCTGGACGAATAATCCAGCAAATGTGCGTTCAAATCCCATGGCAGTTTGAGAAGTTTAAACTGAATAAATAAAATCTGAATACAAAAATACCGACTGGTATCAGTAAATGTGACCATGAAGCTGTCGGAGTATCAAAAAAAACTCACTGGTTCACTAATGCCCTCTAGGGAAGGAAACCTGCTATTCCTTATCCATCTGACCTATATGTGACTCCAGTCGCCCACCAATATGGTTGACTCTTATCTGCCTTCTGAAGTGGCCGAGCAAGTATTCAGTTGTATAGGAATGTGCAATAAATGCTGGCCTTGCAAGTGACGCCCACATCCTGAGAGTGAATTTTTAACATTTCTTTGCTGTCCCAATCACACACTGTTGGAGATGGGCAGGGTCATTGTTGAACGAACTAATGCCTAAGCTGCTTTATCACAGTCAGGATGAATTTATTTAGTCCTCGGCAGAGTTGGTTGGAGAAAAAAAATAATCCAGTGGGAAAGGAGGTGGTAGAATCTTTTTTTTTTAAGGAAGGTCACACCACAGGCATTTCAGTCAGTTAGTCACTTAGAAGTGTTGGAAGCTTTCCCTCCTGGATGGAAGACAATGTAGGGGTTGAGCAGCTGTGATTGGGGCAACTCACAAGAAAAAAAAAACCTGCTTACGAACTAAATTCTGAACCTTTCAGTCAGGACACCTCGCATCCTGGAGCTGAACAACACTCACAAACATGCTGCTAATTACAGATAAGTAATGGACGAGAACAACCCATCCAGATATTTTTAGTTAAATAATACTAGAATCTACTCCTACATGTTAAATGGCACACTTAATATAATTAATGTCACCCACATAATCCCAGGTGATAAACTGCAAATTGTTTTCAGCTAAATGATGTCATTATACATGCAAAATACAGCTCATTAATTACAATTGAATCCCTTGTCATTTCCGGACTAAACACAAAGCAAAAAATTACTCACTTGCGAGATAACTGTTGAAAGCTGTTGTCATTTTGTAATAATTAAATATGTGAAAAAAAATCGAAATCTTTGGTTATTTAACACTTTAAATACTAACTGTCCAATATATTGTCTAGAAAATATGATGCTTTGTTCGTGCTCTAACTTTAACATTATAAATGAGAAACATCTGGAGAAAAATATAATTTGTGTTTGAACATATTATAAGGTTCATCATAATCCTAGATTGAATGAAAGAAATAACTATTTCAATATTTTAGCTACTCTAATGAAAGAGTCTTCTGGCACCATTTTGTATTTTATGACTTACAGTTTATAAGCAATTTCAGACAGTAAAATTGAACTCTTAAATACCTTTCTATTTATAGCATTATATGCAGCCGCCCAGCCTCTGCTAACAGAACTCCATCTTCAGTGTTCTGGCTAGAGCAGTCTGCCTGAAACTGATTGTCTACATTATACATTCCAAAAAACAACTCCAAGGAGCAGGTGCACAAACATAGGCAGACAAGAGCAGTGTCAAAGAGCAGGTGGGCATGGGTGGGCAGTCAAGTATGCTGGGAAGCAGCAGGTGTGCAAGCATAGAGATTGTTAAGGATATGTCTCTCAATCACTTTAAAGAATCAGCATCTCCAATTCCACATGATATTTTGTTTAACTTGTTGTTATAACGGTATGGATATATCGCATAACCGTAAGTATCTTGCAAATGTGTTGAAAAAAGAGAAAGGGTTTTGCTTTTTTGAGCTACGTGTCAGATGGCAATGACTCAAAGTGCTGGGGGGAGGTTGACAAATGTGAGAAGTCGCACAACACCAGGTTATAGTCCAACAGCTTTATTTGAAATCACAAGCTTTCGGAGCGCTGCTCCTTCGTCAGGTGAAGTGAAGAGACGCATATAGGCACAGCATATATAGTCAGAGAACACTGCCAGATGATTACAGTTAATCTTTCTAACTGCCCTTTATCACACCTCGGCAGAGAGATAATCACGGCAATCAAAGGTGTGGATGGTGTCCAAACAGGTCAGTCAGGAAAACATTACATCAAAGACAATGAGGTGGGGTCACGAGGGGTCAAATGTGGCAGATGCTGGGGTCTGTATGGAAAACAAAAATCTTTTTTGCTGGAAATCACAGCAGGTCCGGCCGCATCTGTGTAGAGAGAACAAGCCAACGACGACTCGAGTCTGGATGACTCTACGTCAGGTGGGGTTACATGTAGCGTGACATGAACCCAAGATCCTGGTTGAGGCCGTCCTCATGGGTGCGAACTTGGCTATCAGTTTCTGCTCAACGATTTGAGTGGAAGATACTTCACAAAGCCATAAATGTGCGCTCTCTTTTACGGAGAATTCAACAGAAACATGTGGAAATGAGGAAAGCCCATTGAATCTATCCAGCTGATCTGATCTGATCTTAAAACACCTTTTTCAAAAACAATTTTCAATGGAAAATGCATTCAGTTCCAGGGGGCAAATTTCTAAAACTAATTTTAAGAAGTAACTGCCTGGGAACTTGTTGACATTTGTTCGCAATTGCTGCAGAATCGCGCAAGGTGGTCTCACACCACTTGCCAAAATACAATGCGCTGTCAGTACAACCATTCCAAGCCTCAGCCACGCTATAGCTTTTGGATCATTGCAACATGAAAATACTATTGTATTAATGCAAAAACTGTGGGATAACTCAGCATGGTGAATCGTGTTTATAGTGCACATATGGAACTGGCCGTGGCTGCTGGCACTCTAGAATCCATCCAGTTTAGGTTGTGGGATGGATTCCAGGACACCAGCATCAACACAAAAAACCACTGCAGGCAAGTTGCAGTCACGACTTTTCTGGCCATAGAACCTCCCTGGTATCAGGCGAAGGCCCATGCAAGTCAACAATGTAAAGATCGCATAGCTGGCCAGTACGTGCAAGGCTGACTGCTCAGGCTGCCTATTGTGAGAAAAGAAAATGGCAGATGGTAGCATCCAGCAGAACTAGTATCCGCCATTTACTACTGCTACAAGCAGCACAGGAAAAAAACAACCTCATGCACATTACAACTGTGGCCGAAATCAGGGCTACCGCCGGTAGCAGCGCTAATGTAAATGCAGCATGCATGAGTACAAAGGGTGCTGTGCAACGGTCCTCTGCTATTTTTCTTTGCTTTATTAATGAATTATAGGGCTCCACAAGGGACGCCTTTCCAATTTAAATGTAATGGAGTCAGGGTCGCCAACCCTCCAGGATTGTCCTGGAGTCTCCTGGAATTGAAGGTTAATCTCCAGGTCGCTGCTGTGAGCTTACCCCCCTCTGAACATGCTGCCTTCCAACCGTGTCCTGATCTCAACCCGTCTTTTGAGCAGGTGAGCGGGACACCCGCAGGAAGGAAGCGGGGTCCTATTTTAAATATGCAGATCGGGTCCGATGAGATCATTAGGACCCAATCTGCAATTTTAGTTGAAGGCCTGAGCGGGGGAGCAGTGACGGCTTTCCCGATCAGGCCAACCCTGTCGGGAGCTGGATCTTGGGCCAGAAGAGGTCGGATAAAAACTGAGGCAATCTGAGTTTGGCTGATTTGGGCTAAAAATCTTGAATCTATCCTAGCTTGTAACAAAATGGCAGGGAACGTGGGAACTTCCTGCAAACAAATAGGCCTCATGATCTGACAACCCACTGGATAAGAAGTTTCATAAGATGTGGTGCCTTACATTATGAGCCTACAATATAATTTTTGTATTATTTTGCTTTGGCACTCAGTTTGGTGAGTTCAGGTTAAATTAAAATGTGGAACAAAGCTTCTTACTTATGACAAAGTGCAGTTTTGCCAGTTGCACTTAAGAGTGCATATTGCTCAGGGAATATAAAAACTAGCTGGTAAAGTTAGTCCATTAGCAAGCATCCTGAATGACACTCCCTAAGGCCAACTCTGACTCTCATAAATAATGCCAGCATTAGGCTCTTTCAACCTCCCACTCAATGCCTTCTTTCTCAGCAGCACTGATGTAACTGTGTTTCTTTATTGTTGTATCCATAGCTGTGACACAATGGACCCAGTTCCTTTTTTCAAAAAATGGCAATACAGGAAATCCATACAACAACATAGAAAAAATGACAAAGAACTATTCAATTCAAATTTATTAACTAAGAACATGTCAGCATTGATAATGACCTCTCTACATAAGCTGGAGTAATTGGGGTAGAAATTGGTATACGTTGCGCCTGTTTTTCAGGCGTAAAATGGGCGCAAGCATACCAATTTAGCACTGTGATGGCCTGTGCCCAATCTGCACAGGTGTTGATCCCACTGCCAAATTGATGGGGTGGACATCTAAAACAGGTGTAGGGTTGCCATATTATAAAAAGAATATAGAGGCACTGGAGAGGGTGCAGAGAAGATTTACAAGGATGGTACCAGAAATGCGAGGGTATACATATCAGGAAAGGTTGAACAGGCTGGGTCTCTTTTCTCTTGAAAGAAGTAGGCTGAGGGGTGACCTAATAGAGGTCTTTAACATTATGAAAGGTTTTGATAGAGTGGATAGAGAGAGAATGGGCTGGATTTTGAGACTGGGGCGGGTTGGGGTCGTGTCATCCACTTTTCATGTTATCCACCCGACTGCAATTGGATGTGGGAGATTGATGCGATTTTCACCTAATTGGGCAATTGAGTTCCAGCATATGGGAACCCATGAACCAATTAGTGTTTTCAGTCTGAAAGTCGCCTCTGATGATGTCATCATTGCTGCTGCATTGAAGGTCTGCAAAGACTGCTTGGCCTTTGCTGTGAAAGGACCTGAATGTAAAATGAGCAGCAGCAGCCCTAGCTCTGCTCCCAGATATTTTTCTACTGCTTCTCCATTGTAATAGTCAGCTTTCAAAATGTGTTACCAGCCAGGTTTCACATTCGTGGTTCAGAACAGGCGTGCTTCATGTAGAACAAGGGTTAAAATCACAAAGGCCTTTCAAAATGGCATTATAGAGCCAATTTAGTGCTTGTTAAGGGCCTTAACAGCCTATCCCGCCTCTTAAAGGCGGGACGGAGTCAGGACCAGCAGACACGATTTAATGAAAATTGCGTGGAGGCGGACTTGTGCCCGCCCGCCAGTTTTCGCGATTTTAACCCCCCACACGCCTCCAAACCCGCCTCCACGGGTCAATGAAAATCCAGCCCAATGTTTCCACTTGTGGGGAAGAGCATTACTAGAGGCCATCAATATAAGATAGTCACCAAGAAATCCAATAGGGAATTCAGAAGAAACTTCTTTATCCAAAGAGTGGTGAGAATGTGGAACTCGCTACCACAGGGAGTGGTTGAAGTGACTAGTATAGATGCATTTAAGGGGAGGCTGGACAAACATATGAGGGAGAAGGGAACAGAGGGTTATGCTGATAGATTTAGATGAGGAAAGACGGGTGGAGGCTCGAGTGGCCTGTTTCTGTGCTGTATATCCTATGTAATCCTAAGAATATGTAACTTAGGGGCCGAACACCTGTTAAAGGACACCTTTGGAAATTTTGTCACCTCGTGAGTGGGGCAGGCTCGGGATTCTTCAGTGGCCCCCACGACTGCCAACCAAAGGTAAATTTTTGAAATTTTCTTTATTCAAAAGCATCTTCCTATGGATGCAGAAGAGTTCCCCATTACTCCACAGGAGTCGCAATCAATCAACCCCTTCCCCGCAGCCCATTCCAACCCTCCTCCTGGGACTTATCTGAGGCCCAGCACCAGCAGCTCACCCCAAGTATGTCGATGAGGCCCAAACACCAATTTCTAGCGATCTTCGGGCTTCTTGCTTCAGGCATGCACTGCCTCCGCAGTGTCGAGTCTGAGCCCAGATTAATTTTTACTCCATTGTGTCCATCTGTTTTACCTTTTTAATGTGTAACTGCTGATCAAAATGGGACACTGACATATGTAGAATTACATTTTAAGTGGTTTTTGCAGAACTAATCAGCAAATTCCTGTACTTCTACAGTCAAGAATGTCATTAATAAGCCTTCATTAAAAGAAGCTCCCTGAAATAAACCGAAAAAAAAGCATACATTGCACACTTTCTAATGTTTACTCTGGTCATGAAATTACACAAGATCATCCTCTGAAGTAACAGAGTGGACAGTCCAATGTTCATTCTGCCCATATATGCAAAACATGGATCCCTTTCATAGGAATATATGAACCGGAGTAGGCCATTCAGCCCATCGAGCCTGTTCCGCCATTGAATTAGATCATGGCTGATTTTCCCACCTTAGCTCCATATCCCTTGATACCCTTACCCAATGAAAAATGACCCATCTCAGTCTTGAAAGCTCCAATTGTTCTAGCATCACAGCCTTTTGTGGGAGAGAATTCCAGATTTCTACTATCCTTTCTTTGAAGGGTAGTAGTTTATGCTATAGTTCAACTCTATAGCACAAGCATGAAATGGAGTGAGTTCGGATAATCTTTATCAATTTCATCCCACTACCCCATCCTTCAGGAAGGCAGAAACTTATGTTTGGATACAGTTCTGGAGCCACTAGCAGCTCACCAGTGAAAATTCTTCACGTTTATCCAAGATATTGAATGCCACTGGGCTTTTAGATTGTGGGGACAGCACAGTTGAGCCCAATCCTGTCCTTACCTTCCATCCTCATGCCCACTTTCAAACAAGAATGTCAGGATAGCAAACAAGAACATGAACTCTGGACAATATTTTGTCTCCTTAATCCAGGGACACAGGGGCTAATTGTGGTGCACAGTGATGCCTCAGCCAAGGTCAGCCAACTCATCACAGACCAGGATTGAAAATGAGAAGATCTTGGTGTAGACAGCTCAGTACAACAAAAGATTGTGCACTTGTTTACTGCGCCATCAAGGGACGTTTTCACTTGTATAATTTTTACCAAGGTAGATTAAACTTTTTTCCAAATTTTATTCTGTGCTCACACGAGCAAAAATGTCAAACAAGCTGCTTGCACTACTTTAGAGAGATTGGATTACAGAAGAATCTAAGAGTTTTGGAGCCGGAACTTCAGAGCACAAGCCTTTCTGTCCTGGAGGAAGTCTGCTGTTGCTATTTAGCCTGATATTTTCTTCACAGTGATCCAAACCGCCTCAGGTACACAGATCTAAAGCTTTCTTGCATGAAAGTTGTCACCGTGGTACCGAGAGACTAACAAAACAAAACTTCTCATTTAGAAAGGATCTTGGTTGGGGAAAGGAGAGAAGACTGTCTATATGGGAGATCAAAGTAAGATAATACAACTTCACTGAATTGGTACAAAATGCTTTGAGCTCATTGTCATTTAAATTTCACCATCTTCACAAAAGTGGGACAAAAATATTTGAAGAATTCCAGTTACTGCCAATTAGATTGATTTTTTTTGCAATTGAGAAACCAAAGTGAAGAGGCAAAAATGATCGAGCTTGTAGCTCATTTGTTGTTTTTTAGGGCGAGGGTAGAATGGATATAATAAAACAAAAGCTATTTGATGGTGATTTTACTGCTTTTTGACATAGAAATTGGTCTTCGTTGCCCACGATATTGGTGTAGGCGGCTTTGCCGGCAGGCCACTTAAAACAGGTGTTAGGCCCCTTACATATGCAAATGAGAGGCCTAATGCCTGTTTTAGGCCCCATTGCCGAAATTGGTTGCCGATCAGCAGAGCAGGTGCCAAGCCTGCTTCGCTTAGAATTCTTCAGCGGCAGTTCTGGCCCCGCCAACAACATGTAAATATATTTTTTAAACATATCAGCAATCCTTGCTGGGGAGCCAGGAAGATCAGGAGAGCTCCCCCGACTCCACAGCACTCACGATGGGGCCTCCATCCTTTGTTGCTCCACTCCCACCCCCCCCCCCCCGCCTCCCGCATACCAGGACTTACCCGTCAGCGAGGCAAACGGTCCGATATTGATTTCTTCAAATGGTTGAGCTGCCTGTGGAGGGATGACAGGCGCCAGCAGCTCACCTAGATTATTAAAATCAGGCCCAAGGCCCAATTTCGGGCCTTCCAGTTGGGGCACGCAATGTCAGCACGCTGTTGGTTACGGGCCCAAAAACAGGCCATAACCAATTTGTTTAATTGGGATGACAACACTTCTGCCCAACACAACAAGCTTCTTCAGAAACAAAGAGCCAAAGGTGAGCATTTTAATTTTGGATAACCCGCAGTGTATATTTCACAACTCTAGTTCAAATTCCTCCTAATAACTTTCCTGAAAAAGATCCAAGTTCAAAATGGGATTTCCTTCGCACCAACTTTTTTACTAAAATTATCAACAGGGAAGATTTCACCCCAACAAGCAGTTAATTCGATCCACAAAAAAACAGAGATGTTGGATTCATTCGTAAATTATGCTTAATCTGATGCCCTTTCTGTACACTTCTCAAACTCAAAAATAGCCTTCACCCACCTCAGCCGTCTGTCTGAGATTTGGGCTAAATAGGAATCCTTGAAAGAAAACCGGCAAATGGACTTGACACTTCATTTCCTCAGGAAAATTACCATCATTGTCTTCAACTGCTCATCCCCTTCACCTTCCTTCGTAGTAATTTCCCCTCTATGTATTCTGGGAACTATGTTGGAAGAGGGGAAAGGAATTGCAACAAAAAAAATTGAAGAAAAATACTGCGCTGTGTACAAGCATGAGCACCGTCACTCATTTTTTCCCCTTACTAGCTGATTAAACCAATCGAGGCACTGCTTCATTCTGTGTTCTCCGTTAAATCTCGATATATTAGTCACATATCTCAATTATATTAGCACCTTGTAGCCGCTTAACCATTATATTGTGTCAGCCTTGGTTCAGCGGCAGCATTCTTCTGAGTCAGAAGGTAATGGGTTCAAGCTACACTCCAGAAATTTGAGCACATAATCTAGACTGTTACAGCATGATCGTTTGGATGAGACATTAAACTGAGGCCCTATCTGCCCTTAATAAATTAATATTCAAGTCTTTCTTATTTTTTGTTGTCCTCTTTCCATAAATCTATTCCTTCTGTTTCCTCTCCTATTTATTCCCCACATGTTGTGGATCTCCCAAATCATTTGTGGCGCAGTTTACCTGTCTTTTTTCTTTGCCTCTGTCTTTCAAAATGCCTGCCTGTCACACAGTTTCTGTGTCCTCGGCTCTCTTTTTGAGTCTTTTAATGTTTTGAATTTGCTTTCCTTCTTTTTTCTTCCTAATCTTTTCAGCCTTTGACTCTCACTCTGTATTTTCTTGTAAATTACTTTTTCTAATTTGCCATCTGACTTCACTCTTTCTATTGAATTCCCCAGCTCTAGATGCAGGGCTGTACACACAGGATGGGGAGATATGGATTGGGTTGGAACGTGATTAGTTCTGTAGTGACTATGTAATCATGCGGCTGGCATAGCAAAACAAACCACTTGTGATATGAATTGCTGCAACCTCTGGGAAGGAGGAAAAGTACAGCGTGCAGGAAGAAAAACCAGGGGAGAAGGATGAAATTAAAATACAAATGGAGAAAAGGAAGAAACTTAAGTGAACTGAAGAGAGAAAAAAAAATAAACAAAATGTCTTTACCAAATTAGTTTGTGAAGTTTCTGCATCATATCCTGCAAGACGTGGCAAATACTCTGAAAGATCTAAGATCATCTGTTAGTTTTAGATTTAAATTATGGCTAAAATATAGTATAACAGCATACAGATTCCACTCTGGAAATCCACCAGATTTGGGGTGAAGAAGCAGGAAATCAGAGCAGAACCTCTAGGTCTCTGCCATTGAAGGGACATGGCGTGCTTCTTCTTCCTCATTCACTCCATCCTGTTGTTACTTTTGGGGGCAGGATCTTACCAACTACACCACCAATACGGCCAGTGCTAAATGCCCATAGAGGGGTGTGTATTTGAGCTCCACAGTGCAGGATGATCAACTGCTATTCAAATATGGGGCCAACCTACAAGGGACCAAGTGAAAATGCCAATGAACCATTCTAATCTTCAGACGGAGGAGCCTGTGGCACATCACCTCCTCACCGTGGCAGCTAGGAAATGCTCAGAAATCCTTCTGAGATCATGTACTGGGTCAGTGCCCCAGTAACACTGGTACCGATGCAGACACCTGCCTTGAATATTTAAATGTTATCCTCACGATTTTGAATGGGGTGCTGGCAAGCCAGATGGGGGAAGCAGCAGTTGTGGCCTGAAACACATTTTTAAAGTGCTATGCTACAGCTTACATCAACAAGTTTTAGTTGGTGACACATCTCCTATGCCATGTTCCTTGGATTTTCAAAAATCAACTTCATAAGTTACTCTTAGAAAATGAGGGCTGCTCCCAAATACCTCCATTCTGTGATAACCATTGTCATGTGAAGTGATGTACGCATTTTATAACACCAAATAAATTGTCAAACATCAAGGGGGGATGGGAAAGAGTGGGATGGCATGTACCACAAAAATAAAACTCACTTTGCAATCTTCTTTCCAGATTCAGGAATTGCACATGCCCCCCAAGCTTTTTAGATGTGTTTGTTCCACCACATACCCAATAGTCATGATTGGCCATGATACCCAATAGTGCAAGAGACACCCACTCAACTGGGTTTCTAACCTCAGCTATGGTGTTAAGGGGACGTGCTGGCCGGACACCAAGTATCTCCCTACAGTGAGGGCATTGGAAGGGTGGAAGTGTGAAAAATTGGATAAGGAAATAGGAAGAGACCAGGGAGTAGGTCAGTTGTTTTCTCTCTTGGCTACAGGATGTGTGCGCTCTGGGGAGACTAGCAGGATTGAGGAAATGCATGCACACATGAACGTATTGTATAATTGACTTCAAATGCTCCCTTTTCTTTTAACAACTATTAGAATCCATTACCAGCACTATCTCACAATGATACAAAGCCACTGCATTAACTTTTGCAGAATAGGTTGTCAGCGTCGCTTTTTAAATGAGTAAAAATCCAGATACAGTACACAGACACTTACAAATGACAAGAGATTTAACTTCCGTTGCCCTCAATTTGACTGGTAAGCATTACCTGTGTCTATTTTGCAAAGTTGACAACACTGTAATGCTCTCAGATGACTTTTATCCAGCTTCATCTGTTTTGCTGACAAGAGAAGGCGTGACAGTAATAACTGCTACCACACATCACTATACAGCAAAACTAATTAGACAAAAAGAGTTGCACATTTAACAAGACATAAAAATTTCTGACAAAATAACAGCTCAGTACCATAGTGACAATGGAAACCATCAACAACATGAAGTTTAATTCCAATCAATTCTCCCATTTATTTTTGAAGAGGCACCATTTTCATGCAAATAATGATTGGTCAGGCATTTCTCATCTACTTGCAAACCTTTAATGCAATGATGAGCATGCATCATTAGGGTCACCTGGGTATGATCTCACAGGACTATAAATGACGCATGGATCTTTTCAACTATTATCAGGCACAGCATAATTGACCTCTTGGAAAAGTATAAGCTACTTAGGGTATAGGTTTGTAAAAGGTAGGTCATATCTAATTAACATAATAGAGTTTGTTGACAGATTAGATGGTGAATTGAAGAGGAGCAACAGTTACCTTACTTGGATTTTGAGACGGTACAAGAGATTACTAGCTAAATTGAGGCACATGGAATTGGAGGCAACCTTGTGGCATGGTTGAGAAATTGTTTGGGAGGTAGGAGGTAGGAAGCAGAGAGTTGGATTTTAAAAAAGTACATTCTCAGATTGCTGGGAGGTCACAGATGGGGGGAGAAATTGGATAGTGCTGGCCAGGCAGGACTGCGGGTCTCATTTAAATTAGACTGGCGAGCCACAGGCACCTGCTGCACATCGCCAGGCAGCTCACCAGCAAATCGGGCATTAATTTCAGGCAGCTACAACACGAGAAGAGGCTCTCAGGTAGGTCCTGAGGGAAGGTGAAGGAGGTGCTCAGGAGAGGGCTAAGCAGGGCCCACAACGGTCTTCAGGGACTGCTGTGGAGCTGGGAGGAGCACTCCTTCTCCTTACAGCTCCATGTTGAGGTAAGTTTTCTTTTATAAAACTTACCATTTTGGTGGCGGCCTCTAGTGGTCCCTTTAAGGACTGCTGGTTAGGCCACATGTAGAGCTGGTTATGCTGAACCCAACAGGCTTGATTAAAGTGTTTAAAATAATGTAGGGAGTCAATAGGGAGGATAAGAAATGATTCTTTCCTCTAGTAGTGGAATCTAGAACTATCATAATTTTAAGATTCAAACTAAGCCAGCTAAAAATGAATCCTGAAATTTTTTTTTACACAAAGGAATGTGAGAAAGTGCAATATCATCTCCCAAAAGGCCAGAGATGCAGAGTCGAATTGTGTCTTTAAAAGGAAGATACTTGGGAAGTAAGGGTGTTAAGGGATATGGAGATTAAAAAAATAAAGATGCCATGGCTAACAAAATAGTGGAGCAGGCTTGATGGTCTCTGTTCCAATGAATGGGAAAAGGGCTCCTTTATATTCTAGTTTTCATTTTTTGAAATGTAGCTTCTAATCAACTCTATTTCCTAATAGGAAAGTATAAGACCCAACAAGACCCTGTAATGTAACTGGCCAGTCCCAAAACTAATAACTCAGACGCTCAAACAGTTTAAAAATCTGCCAATTTTCCCTTAAATTTTCAAAAGTGGTACCCCGAGCAGTCCATTCCATATGTTCACCCCTCTTTATGTAAAATAGTTAAATCAAAACCGTCTGCACTTTCCTTCTTCTAAGCTTGAGCCTGTGTCCTCTGGTGTTAGAGTTTGTAACAATCTCAAACATATCATCAGGGTTCAATTTATTTATTCCCTTCAGGATCTTGAATACCAGCTTCCCTGAGCTTTCTCTTCTCCAGAGTAAACAATTCAGAGAGTTTCAACTTCTACTAGTTCAGATGCCTGAAGCTGGATATCAATTGGTTTGCCCTTTTCTACACTGCTGCCAATGCCTAGATAACCTTGCTGCAGTACAGCAACCAGAATCATACTCAATTGGGTCATTGGGATTCCTAATGCATCAGTATAAAGCTTTCCCCTTCACAAAGTTGCTGTTCCAAGGATTCTGAATGAAATTCTTAACTAAATTCCAATGTGTGTCATAATTAATGTCCTGTGGCCAATGTTCCCTCTAATTATTTTTTGTACTGAGCGGGCCACGAACTCCTTTGAGCGCGACCTTTTCGTCAGTGAGCAAATTTTAAAACAACTTTTACAACAATGACAGCAACAGCAACTACTTAAAAGCATATATACAGTAATGCCATATTTGCCACCCCATCATCTCAAATCATGAGACAATCAGACAGGGTTCCATACAAGTTTAACATAACTTCTCTGCTTTTGAATTCTATTCCTCTAGAAATGAGCCCCAGTGCTTTATTTAACCTGTGTTGCTACTTTTAATGATTTGTGAATCTATACCCCTAGATCCCTTTGCACCTCTACCCCATTTAGACTCTTATTTTCCAGGGAGGTCGCCTCCTTATTCCTCCTACCAAAATGCACCACCTCACACTTATCTATATTGAAATTAATTTGTCATTTACGAGCCCATTCTGCAAGTTTCTTTATGATAGAATTAATTAAAAGCTTTTAGTTTGTCATGTACAAACTCTATTTAAAAAAAAAAATTACTTGCCAGAAATGACTGGGATATAAAAGAACTGCATAATAATGCGTTAACACTTCAGAAACGTCACTCAGTTACACGATTACGCATCGACAAACAATCCAAAAGCCCAAGGTGAGCTGAAAGAGGCATATCTATTCATGCAATTTGTATTAATTTTAAAGTTTTCAACGTATTAGCCCATCCCTCATGTCACTATAGCAATGGCTGTACAAGCAGCAGGAGCAGCGGCTTTCCTATGGCGCTGACGTGCTGTACGTCCACATAAGTGATTAGAATATTAATCACAATGCAACCAGTCAACCAACAAATATAAAGTGCTGTAGTTCTTTAGTTCACAGTATTAAAAAGAATTGAACAAAAACGGGTATCCAGTATTTCCAACTTCAATCACTTCCATTAATAAACGTTGTCTTCTTGAACCAGCACACCCCCCATGTAACATGTCAGAAATGCAGCACTTATTCACAAGTGCAGAAAAACACATACACAATTTGCGTCACCGACATTAAAAACAAAAAGCAGGAAAAGCTATGATTTAACAGAAATAAACATTCATCTTTCTTCCTGGACAGGAGAACCAATCAGACTGACTTGGAAATATTTACTAATATGGTGACCTAAAGATGTTAATTTACGAATTTCACTTCTAATGTTTTTCTCTCAAAACATTCTCCACAATATTAATCCCTACTTTTATCACGAAAAGTGTTGAATTGTTTTAGGTACTTCTCAATTAAATAGTGGGAAACAAACTTCATTGTACACTCAATTTTTAATCTCCTATTTCAAACATTTACAGCAAATCAAAATTGTACATTATCAGTTTAATCGAAGTATTTTCTGTGTCTTTCTCAATAAACAAATAGTAGTTTCTTCTAAAGTAGCTTCCTGCAATTTTTATACATCATTACATAACTCGTGTTTCTTTCAACACTCCACTAAATGTTTAAGAGGAAATCTATATTTACATTATTCCTGGGACTTGTTCGGACGATAGAACGACAGACAAAATAAAATGGTTTGTGTTTTTCCCCTTTTTTGGTTCTCTTCCTAAACGTCTTAATATTTTTTTTTAAGTATAGTAATATGTAACTCCTACAAATCCTCCCCACCCTCCCTCTCCGCAACAGCATGGTTACATGTTTGTGTAAAGCTACTCACTTCAGTCGATCATTCAAAATCAAATATTGAGAAATTTCAATTTTAAAATGTTTTAAGCATTTCAGAACCTCTTTAAAAGCATTTGGACATCAAGACCTGGTTGAAACTTGTTTAGATGAGGGGAACATTGATTTTTGTTTCTGTTTCTTCCAAAATCACCTGGCAAAATTTAACTTACCGTGGGACATTCAACATCACTTTCCCGTATTTTTTTCCAGCTTTAAACAATTTTCTGATTTTTTTTTTTTAATTCTTATTTTTGTTTCACCGTGGGCCTAAAACGTGTTTGCTTTAGCCTCCTTCCAGCGGCCATTGAACATGTGCTGCGCCTCCACCTGTGTTCTAAAGTGCGGCTGCCGTTCAGTCCCCGGGAAGGGACTACACGCATCTGGGTCCTCACCCCTCTCTCTGTCCCTCTCTTTCTGTCCCTCTCCCTCCGTCTCCCCCTCTCTCTCTCTCTCTCCCTCCATCTCCCTCTCTCTCTCTCTCTCTCTCTCTCTCTCTCTCTCTCTCTCTCTCTCACCCCAGTCTCTCTGTCTCTCTCCCCAGTCTCTCTCTCTGTCTCTCTCTCTTCCCCCATCTCTCTCTCTCTCTTCCCCCATCTCTCTCTCTCTCTCTCCCCCCAGTCTCTCTATCTCTCTCTCTCTCTCTCTCTTCCCCCCCAGTCTCTCTCTCTTCCCCCCCTGGTCTCTCTCTCTCACTCTCTCTCTTCCCCCCCGTCTCTCTCTCTCTCTCTCTGTCTCTTCCCCCCCAGTCTCTCTCTCTTCCCCACCCGGTCTCTCTCTCTCTCTCTCTCTCTCTCCCCCCCCCCGGTCTCTCTCTCTCTCTCTCTCTCTCTCTCTCCCCCCGGTCTCTCTCTCTCTCTCTCTCTCCCCCCCGGTCTCTCTCTCTCTCTCTCTCTCTCCCCCCCGGTCTCTCTCTCTCTCTCTCTCTCTCTCTCCCCCCCGGTCTCTCTCTCTCTCTCTCCCCCCCCAGTCTCTCTCTCTCTCTCTCTCTTCCCCCCAGACTCTCTCTCTCTCTCTCTCTCTCTCCCTCCATCTCTCTCTCTCTCTCTTCCCCCCCCCCCCAGTCTCTCTCTCTCTCTCTTCCTCCCTGGTCTCTCTCTGTCTCTCTCTCTTCCCCCCCAGTCTCTCTCTCTCTCCCTTCATCTCCCTCTCTCTCTCTTCCCCCCCAGTCTCTCTCTCTCTCTCTTCCCCCCCAATCTATCTCTCTCTCTCTCTCTCTCCCCCCAGTATCTCTCTCTCCCCAATCTCTCTTTCTCTCTCTCGCCCCGATCTCTCTTAAGCCGCATCACTCTTTCTCTCTCTCACCCCAATCTCTTTCTCTCTCTCTCGCTCTCCCCCCAGTCGCTCTCTCCCTTCCCCACAGTCTCTCTCTCTCTCCCGTCTCTCTCTCTCCAGTCTCTCTCTCTCCTTCTCCCCCCAGCGTCTCCCTCTCTCTCCCCAATCTCTCTTTCGCCCCAATATCACTTTCTCTCTCTCTCTTGCCAGTCGCTCTCTCTCTCCCTTCCCCCAGTCTCTCTCTCTCCCTTCCCCCCAGTCTCTCTCTCTCCCTTCCCCCCAGTCTCTCTCTCTCCCTTCCCCCCCAGTCTCTCTCTCTCCCTTCCCCCCAGTCTCTCTCTCTCCCTTCCCCCCCAGTCTCTCTCTCCCTTCCCCCAGTCTCTCTCTCTCCCTTCCCCCCCAGTTTCTCTCTCTCCCTTGCCCCCCAGTCTCTCTCTCTCCCTTGCCCCCCAGTCTCTCTCTCTCCCTTGCCCCCCAGTCTCTCTCTCTCCCTTCCCCCCCAGTCTCTCTCCCTCCCTTCCCCCCCAGTCTCTCTCCCTCCCTTCCCACCCCGTCTCTCTCCCTCCCTTCCCCCCCAGTCTCTCTCTCTCCCTTCCCCCCCAGTCTCTCTCTCTCCCTTCCCCCCCAGTCTCTCTCTCTCCCTTCCCCCCCAGTCTCTCTCTCTCCCTTCCCCCCCAGTCTCTCTCTCTCCCTTCCCCCCCAGTCTCTCTCTCTCCCTTCCCCCCCAGTCTCTCTCTCTCCCTTCCCCCCCAGTCTCTCTCTCTCCCTTCCCCCCCAGTCTCTCTCTCTCCCTTCCCCTCCGTCTCTCTCTCTCCCTTCCCCCCCAGTCTCTCTCTCTCTCCCCCCCAGTCTCTCTCTCTCCCTTCCCCCCCAGTCTCTCTCTCTCCCTTCCCCCAGTCTCTCTCTCTCACTTCCCCCCCAGTCTCTCTCTCTCCCTTCCCCCCAGTCTCTCTCTCTCCCTTCCCCCCCAGTCTCTCTCCTCCCTTCCCCCCCAGTCTCTCTCTCTCCTTTCCCCCAGTCTCTCTCTCTCCTTCCCCCCCAGTCTCTCTCTCTCCCTTCCCCCAGTCTCTCTCTCTCCCTTCCCCCCCAGTCTCTCTCTCTCCCTTCCCCCCCAGTCTCTCTCTCTCCCTTCCCCCCAGTCTCTCTCTCTCCCTTCCCCCCCCAGTCTCTCTCTCCCTCCCCCCCCGTCTCTCTCTCTCCCTTCCCCCCCAGTCTCTCTCTCTCTCTCCCTTCCCCCCCAGTCTCTCTCTCTCCCTTCCCCCCCAGTCTCTCTCTCTCCCTTCCCCCAGTCTCTCTCTCTCCCTTCCCCCCCAGTCTCTCTCTCCTCCCTTCCCCCCAGTCTCTCTCTCTCCCTTCCCCCCAGTCTCTCTCTCTCCCTTCCCCCCAGTCTCTCTCTCTCCCTTCCCCCCCAGTCTCTCTCTCCTCCCTTCCCCCCCAGTCTCTCTCTCTCCCTTCCCCCCCCCAGTCTCTCTCTCTCCCTTCCCCCCCAGTCTCTCTCTCTCCCTTCCCCCCAGTCTCTCTCTCTCCCTTCCCCCCCAGTCTCTCTCTCTCCCTTCCCCCCCAGTCTCTCTCTCTCCCTTCCCCCCAGTCTCTCTCTCTCCCTTCCCCCCGTCTCTCTCTCTCCCTCCCCCCCGTCTCTCTCTCCGTTCCCCCCCAGTCTCTCTCTCTCCCTTCCCCCCCAGTCTCTCTCTCTCCCTTCCCCCCAGTCTCTCTCTTCTCCCTCCCCCCAGTCTCTCTCTCTCCGTTCCCCCAGTCTCTCTCTCTCCCTTCCCCCAGTCTCTCTCTCTCCTTTCCCCCCCCAGTCTCTCTCTCTCCCTTCCCCCCCCAGTCTCTCTCTCTCCCTTCCCCCCCAGTCTCTCTCTCTCCCTCCCCCCATCTCTCTCTCTCCCTTCCCCCCCAGTCTCTCTCTCTCCCTTCCCCCCCTCTCTCTCTCTCCCTTCCCCCCCAGTCTCTCTCTCTCCCTTCCCCCCCAGTCTCTCTCCAGTCTGTCTCTCTCTCTCCCTCCCTCCGATTCCCTCTCTCTCCCCTTTCGATCCTCGAGCTTCCCTCCACCAGATCCCGTGACCTCCGCATGAAAGCATGGCCCAGCTGGACACTGCGCATGCGTGGCTCCGGTATGCCGCAAGCCGGTGCTGAAGGCTGAAAGGCGAAGAATCAGAGCGCGGGGTTTCTCCTGCTGTCCCGCTGAAAGAGCAAAGTTCAAGGGAGGAAACCAAACCCCTCCCGGCGTTACAGAGCAACCCATCAACCATCGGAACACACACTTCAAGAGCTGCGATTGCGATTGGCTCTGAGGTCACAAGACTCGCAAACGAGTCTGTCTGGATTCCCGGGGTCCTTGTGTATTGGGCCCCTCCCCCGCCACTGTCCAGTTCTCTGAGCGGCAGCATTTCAAATCAACTGCGCGCGAGCTCGGGATCAGTGCATGCGCCGACCCTAGAGGGAACAGCACCTGTGGTCCCCTCCTATTTCTCATCTTCATGCTGCCCCTCGGCGACATCATCCGAAAACACAGCGTCAGTTTCCACATGTACGCTGACGACACCCAGCTCTACCTCACCACCACTTCTCCCGACCCCTCCACGGTCTCTAAATTGTCAGACATCCAGTTCTGGATGAACAGAAATTTTCACCAGTTAAATATTGGGAAGACCGAAGCCATTGTTTTCAGTCCCCGCCACAAACTCCGTTCCCTAGCCACTGACTCCATCCCTCTCCCTAACATCTGTCTGAGGCTGAACCACACTGTTCGCAACCTTGGTGTCATATTTGACCCTGAAATGAGCTTTCGACCACATATCCGCAGCATAACTAAGACCGCCTAGTTCCACCTCCGTAACATCGCCCGTCTCCGCCCTTGCCTTTGCTTGGTGTCAATTTTTTTGTCTTATAGTACTCCTGTGAAGCGCCTTGTGACGTTTTATTACGTTAAAGGCGCTATATAAATACACATTGTTGTTGTATTTACTAGGAACTGGAATTGGACTTCCAAACCCATTTCATGTAGCACTGTCATAGCCAGTAAATGAAAGGACAGTGTGCTAACCCAAAGTGCCACCTAATTCTCCTTTATTACTGATTTTCTGGGAATTTTTGATTCAATTCAATACAATATCTTTGCTCTTTTGCATTTCTGCTGCATCTGAATTCTTCCAAACTTGGCACAGGTCCTTTCAACTTTATATCAGCAAAGGCATTGATTTTACACCAACATTTTTGAATATTAGGTAGAATTAATCTCAAACCACGTTTTACTTACGTTAATGGCTTGTCCAATCGACTTCCTGGTGAGCCCACAATCTCCCCCAGGGTGCAGAACATCTGTCCCAGAAAGTCCTATAAAAGTAAGAAATCATATTATACTTGAGTTATATATTTTACACACTCAGAATGGCTCATCAAGTGCAATCAAGCATCGCTGACAGGATACAGTATTCTAAGGATGATAATTAAATGGCCCGGATAGTACCCTACCTCACTAATGGATATAGTGCTGTATCGAGAGGTTCTACCCCTATGTTTGAAACAGGTGATTGTTCTAACTCCAACCTCCAACCTACTGGAGACTGTATTAGAGCCACAATATAGTATTCTAACAATTGGGTCAATTAGAATGCAATGATACGATTACAGCCATTAGAACACTGATTGGAATCATCTGCCAAAACGCAAAAAGAAATTATTTTTAAATCCCCTGTACAGTGAATATCCTTTGCAGTTTTCAAAATGCATGTTTTGCTGCATTACAAAATCTGTTTGTCATTTTGTTTAAACGTCTTATTCTGGATATTATGAAATAGGATTACAGAATGAAAAGATTTTTTTTTCTAAAGTTACCATTTAGAAATAGCTTGAAAAAATATTTTCTTGATTTGACGCAAAAATTGTCAAAAGGTTTCAAATCCTTGCCTTTGAATTTGGACACCTATTTCAAAAACGAACTGTTGCCATCATTTATTTTTGGTTACATATTACAATACTAATTTTCTCTCCTGTGCTCCTGGGGAATATTAGATCCCGGACGCAAGGCAGAGGATAAAGAAGTGTAGACCCATTATACCCGATCACCGTCCCCTTTACTTTGTCCAGGGATTCCCTGGAGATCCTTGGGGAGGGGGCATAACAGTAACATGCACATGAAGTGTAAGCAGTCATCCGGGGAGGGGGGCGGTGGGGAGTGGAGGAGGATATTGACCCCTACAAGTCTGCTCTATTCCTCGTTAATGTAATAATATGCATTTAAACACAAATCAAAGATCACACTAATAAATTTGCTGCACAGAATGAAACACCACAATCGATGATTGTATATCTGCCGAGAGTGATGATTTTTTTTAAACCTTAAAGTAAATAAAAGATAATTCAAAAAAACTGAGCCACTACTCATTATCCTCTGAGACATAGTACAGCACCACCTGTTGCACACACAAGCAAGAAAGACTACTGAGTAGACGAGCAAGTTGTCTGTCAATTACTCATTTTTAATGCTGGATACAGACATATGGGCTGAATTTTCTGCTTCTTCATAGGAACAGAAGTAGGCCATTCAGCCCCTCAAACCTCTTCCGCCACTCAATTAGAACACGGCTGATCTGTACCTCAACTCCATTTATCCGCCTTTGATCCATATCCCTTGATACCCTTACTAATAAAAATCTGTCTATCTCAGTCTTGAAAATTTCAATTGACCCAGCATCCACAGTCTTTTAGGGGGAGAGAATTTCACATTTCCACTACCCTTTATGTGAAAAAGTATTCCTGATTTCACTCCTGAATGGCCGAGCTCTAATTATAGATTGCGGCCTCTTGTTCTGGACTTGCCCAATGGAGGAAATAGTTTCTCTTTGTCGACTCTATTGAATGAATCCTTTTATCATTTTCAACACCTCAATCAGATTATCCCTCGACCTTTTAAACTCAAGGGACTACAACCTATGTTTATGTAACCTGTCCTCATAATTTAACCCTTGAAGCCCTGGTATCATTCTGGTGAATCTGTGCTGTACCCCCTTCCAAGGCCAAGATATGATGTGCGGTGCTGAAAACTGAACGCAGTGCTCCAGGTGGGATCTGATCAAGGCTCTGTCCAACTGAAGCATGACTTCCTCCCCTTTATATTCCAGCCCAGTTGAGACAATGGCCAACATTCCATTAATCTTTTGATTACTTTTGGTACCTGCGCAGACACCCAAATTCCTTTGGCTCCTCCACACTTTCTAGTCTCTTGCCATGAAGAAAAAATTCCGATTTTTCTTTTTCAGATCCAAAGTGGATGATCTCACACTTCCCCCGTATTGAACTCCATCTGCCACAGTTTTTCCCCCACTCACCTCGACTGTCTCTGCCACTTTGTAACTGGCTCATTGTCACACACACCTATCAGCAGCTGATGACAGTGTGTCAATGGAAGTGGATCACCAGTCTTTCTAAAGTAAATAAACTGCAGACGTATCGGTTTTGGTGGCAATTGCATAAAGCAAGTTGACACCTTTTTGACCAAGGACTATGCTGTTTGCTTAGCTATCCAGTGATCTATGGAGTCAGTTCCATTCAATTTTCTCTTCCACTCCCGTAGGTGCTGACATATGTGCTTTGTTGTCTCGTCCAAAAGGTGTTTCATTAATCATGCATCCAAATAATGAGAATCGATAGGCTATTCAACGGTGGCAGATAACATCTTGTTCTCACTTGGTGGCACACACACTTTCCAGCATGGGTCAATGGACAGCAATCTGGAGCAGGAACACTGTCTCCCTAGTCTAGAATGAGAAGTCGCACAACACCAGGTTATAGTCCAACAGTTTTATTTGAAATCACGAGCTTTCGGAACGGCTGCTCCTTCGTCAGGTAAAGTGAAGGAATACAAATCAGCAAAGCATATATAGACAGAGAACAATGTGTAGTGTACAATGTCAGACGACTACAGTAAATCTTACTGACTGTCAGTTCTCTGTCTATATATGGTTTGCTGATTTGTATTCCTTCACTTTACCTGATGAAGGAGCAGCGCTCCGAAAGCTCGTGATTTCAAATAAAACTGTTGGACTATAACCTGGTGTTGTGCGACTTCTCATTTTTGTCCACCCCAGTCCAACACCGGCATCTCCGCATCATGGTCCCTAGTCTAGAGGTATTGAGGCAAATTGCAGCACCCTCCCTGGGCTGACATCAACTAATTCAGTACACACATGTTCTGTATGGATCAGTACCATGTAGGACAGCGTATTTATCCACTCAACTATCAGGCAAGCTGACTGTTATTAAAGCTCCAAGAAGTGATTGACAACTCTGGTTTGAGTCAGAAAGTTGCCTGTTACTATAATTTGACTATCATAGGTAGAATCAGTGCCATCAGTTTTTTGCTCAATCATAAAGACCATCTCATGAGCACAGAACCAAAAATCATTGATCACACCTCTCATGCCACTCAAAGCGTCCCTATGCCTGCCACTCACAAAAGGCTGTGACACGGACTATGCGACCATTCTCTGGAGTTGGCAAGATTCTTCGTGGGAAAGAGTAAGTGGGGATCAGGGCAAAACACTTGGAACTTAATAGAAATAGAAATTAAAATGATAGAAAGTCATCCAAAACTGGAAACAAAAATAGTACTTACATGTTTAGATAAATCTGGGCTTTTTGAATCAACATCATACCTAGAAAGAAACAGGAACAAAAACTATTATCTTTACAGAAAACATATCAATTTAGGTCTTGAATAAAAATAAATCGAAAAAAAATTCTGCTGTTTCTCCCGTCGAGTTTTGAGAGATCCAGGCCCATAACAGAAAATAATCAACGATTAAAAGATCAATGCAATGGGGAAAATTGCTGAACTTTACCACCTGAGCCCATTTTTACTCATGTTTTTTCCATTCTTCTTGGGATTTTAGTTATGAACTAAAACTCCCAGAATGTCGACAAAACACATTCTTAAGCATTTAGACTTGAGCAACTTTACAACAAACTCATATGAACCAGTAAAATCAACTTTTAGTTTAAAACAGAGGTTCATCTCATGAATATTTCAACTCCTTGATTAACTATAATGGAGATTTCTATCAAGTTTATTATAAAGAGATGTTTGTAATAGTAAGATTCCTATCTCATTTTTTCTTATACCTCATTATAGTATATTTCTGGATTTTGATACTGGGGCGGGTTGGGGTCGTGTCATCCACTTTTCGTGTTATCCACCCGACTGCAATTGGATGTGGGAGATTGATGCAATTTTCACCTAATTGGGCAATTGAGTTCCAGCATGTGGGAACCCATGAACCAATTAGTGTTTTCAGTCTGAAAGTCGCCTCTGATGATGTCATCATTGCTGCTGCATTGAGGGTCTTCAAAGACTGCCTGGCCTTTGCTGTGAGAGGACCTGCAAAATAAGCAGCAGCCCTAAGTCTGCTCCCAGATATTTTTACACCACCACTCCCAGATATGTCTCCTCTCTATCCATCCATATATACATCCATCCATATATACATCCATCCACATAGCCAGCCAGCCAGATGTGCTCCCGCCAGGTTTCACAATCGTGTTTCAGAACAGGCGTGCTTCACGTAGAACAAGGGTTAAAATCACAAAGGCCTTTCAAAATGGCATTATAGAGGCAATTTAATGCTTGTTAAGGGCCTTAACAGCCTATCCCGCCTCTTAGAGGCGGGACGGAGTCGGGACCAGCAGACACGATTTAATAAAAATTGCGTGGAGGCGGGATGTAGGCGGACTTGTGCCCGCCCGTCAGTTTTCACCATTTTAACCCCCCCACACACCTCCAAACCCGCCTCCACGGGTCAATGAAAATCCAGCCCTATGACTTTCCTTATGTTGGCCCCAAAATGTACGACTGATGCAGGTGGCAGGACAATCCCAGCAGTAAAAAGATTGTCTTTAACAGATGATTCATGTCAATGTTTCTTCATACTTCTGGGTGTTGGAAAGGTAGGTTGATTTACAAAAGAAATTGAAACAAAAAGACTTAGGGCTGGATTTTCATTGACCCGTGGAGGTGGGTTTGGAGGCGTGTGGGGGGTTAAAATTGCAAAAACTGGCGGGCGGGCACAAGTCCGCCTCCATCCCACCTCCACGCAATTTTCATTAAATCGTGTCTGCTGGTCCCGACTCTGTCCCGCACCTAAGAGACGGGATAGGCTGTTAAGGTCCTTAACAACACTAAATTGGCTCTATAATGCCATTTTGAAAGGCCTTTGTGATTTTAACCCTTGTTCTACGTGAAGCACGCCTGTTCTGAACCACGATTGTGAAACCTGGCGGGAGCACATTTGGCTGGCTGGCTGGATCTCTCTCTCTCTCTCTCTCTCTGTGGTGTTGTAAAAATATCTGGGAGCAGACTTAGGGCTGCTGCTGCTCATTTTGCATCCAGGTCCTCTCACAGCAAAGGCCAGGCAGTCTCTGAAGACCTTCAATGCAGCAGCAATGATGACATCATCAGAGGCGACTTTCAGACTGAAAACACTAATTGCTTCATGGGTTCCCACATGCTGGAACTCAATTGCCCAATTTGGTGAAAATTGCATCAATCTCCCACAACCAATTGCAGTCGGGTGGATAACATGAAAAGCGGATGACACGACCCCAACCCGCCCCGTATCAAAATCCAGCCCTTAATCTCAGGAGCAGAGAACAGGCCGGTCTCAGACTCATGGGTTCAGGTGTGGAGTAGGGCACAAGCTCCTTAAATTGTGCCGGAGGTTTGAGGTGCCCAATGCATCCCTAAGTCATCATATTGTAAATGGATTTGCAGTTTTGTGCAGCTAATCTCTCTGCTATTTTATTCCTCAGAGTATATGATAACCCATCAGCTCAAAATTTGCAGCATTTGAAAGAAACTATTAAAACCTTTCATCTCAGTCTGAGCGTAGGTAGGGAGTGTCAAGGTGGGTGAACCTCAGAAAAAAAATATTGCTGTCAACCAAAGTTCCCTCCAATTTTTATATTAGGTACGCAGTCCCTTTAAATTTGCTGCGCGGTATATCTTCCAGCGGAACAGCTGATGAGCAACCTGCGCGGGACCTCCCGATCGGTGCGTGGCCATGCGCCCGTGCAGCTTAGGGGGAACGTTGGTGCCAAATGTCTAGAGTATTTTTTGGTGGAATGTGATCAAAAAGAAAATTGAAATTGGGGAGAAAGGTTCGTTGTGATGCGATGCAAGTAGAAACATTGAATTAGGAGAAAAATACAGGCGGAAAAATTTGTCCCCTTAGTGCCGCCCGTTAGCGCCAATAGATGGCGCTAATGCGGTGTTGAGACCAGTACCGACAGGCCGAGGTGAATCCAGCGCCACACGTCAAATCGGGACCCCCCATAGTGCTGCCGGTAACAGCTATCACCGGGGACCTCAACGCCAGGGACATCATGACATCAGTGGGTGTGCAACACTCACTGAACGCCCGATTTCCCAAATTCCTTTTAGCCACTTACCTCACCGCCTGGAGTAAACACCGACAGGGAGAGCTGGCATGCAGCAGCAGGAAGCTGGCTGCAAGGACGTTATTTAAAAGGATCATCAGTAATCACTCGCACCTGTCAGGTTAGTGCAGTTTCAGTGGCTTTTTGTTAGTTTCAGTTACTGCAACAGTCATTGAGTAATTTCAAGGTTCTTCGGTATCAGGAGTCTAGTGGCAAGTACAAAGTAGCTATATTTATTCTTCAAAGATTCAAACTGCAACACTTGGTAAGATTAATGGTGGCTGTCCTCGCCCTCCAGGATCTACGGTGGTGGGAGCATAGGCAGCAAGAAAAATGGGAACATGTGTGCAGAGGGAGGAAGATGAGGAAGAAGATGAGGAGGAAGAAGATGGAGAACAGGAGGGAGGTAGGAGGAAGAAGACAAGGAATAGGAGGGAGGGAGGAGGCAGACGGACAATTGGGCTTCCGAACGGGCAGTCCATCATGTGGTATGCCACCTCCCTCCACATAGTGCGGCAGACTTGTGGCGAGGGCCTCCTGCCAGTTGGTGGGTACAGGGCTGCCTGCCTTCTCTCTAGCGCTAAAGCCAATGCCTCCAAAGCTTCATGGGAAAACCTGTAGACTCTCTCCCAGGACGGTGATCTGCCATGAGGATTTGTAAATAAGTGCTCCTTCTCCTTGTCCTTCTTCTTATGGTAGTTGAGGCAGCTGCACAACCAACAATGCTGAGAATGAGGTGCTGCAGCATCAATGAATCTCCCCTTTAAGTAGTGAAAAAAGCCTGTGGCAATCATGAGTTGCGATTAGATTGCACCCGATATTCGTCCAGCCTTTAAGTGTAATGCCAATAAGCTTGGGTTTTTAGACTTGATCCAACCATTTTATTGAGCAGTGAGGATGAATTTTGCGTGTAGTCCAGAGCATTTCGCCTGGCGTTAATTCACCATCTTTTGTCCTAACACTGCCCATTCCTTGGCTAGAACAAATTTCTAGTCCACAGAGACTTAAAGGAGAGAAGTCACTTAAATAATGAGGAAGAGAAAAATTCACATACAAACATGGTCATGATACAGACAACAAAGAAAGAAAAGAAAACAGAAACACTTGCATTTATATAGCGACTTTAACATACTCAGAACATCCTAAAGTGCTTCACAACCAGTGAAATACTTCTTGAATTGTAGTCACTGTTGTTTTTGTTGACAAACACAGAACTCAATATGCGCACAGCAAGGCACCAGAAATAGCAATGCGATAAGCGCTCAGTTAATCTGTTTTGGTGGCGTTAATTAAGGGATGAATGGTACACTTCCTGCTCTTTTTTTTTTTGAAAGAGTACCACAGGATCTTAACAGGCAGACCGTGCCTCAGTATAATATGCCTCATCCAAAGGTGACTCCTCAGGCAATGCAGCACTCCCTCAGCACTTCACTGAAGGGTTAGCTGAGATTATGTGCTCAAGTCCTACAGTGCAATTTGAAACCACAACCTTCTGACTAGTGGAGAGTGCTACCACTGAGCCAAGCATACAAGAAATTTAATTATAAAGATCAAATAAAATGGGAATGCCTAGAACGAGCACTCTCTGTTCAAATTATTCATTGTAAAAATATTCCAAGAATATCCTTTCTAAAAAAATAATTAAAACTTCCAGTCCCAAACTGAGACCCTACCCCCTCTTCATTTCAGGTCCATCCCTCCAGAGCTACTAACTATTGAGAAGAAGCCTGCATCCTATAAAGGCTCCATTTATTTTAATTGAGATTGCAACCCCAGACTAGTTTGGGAACATATCTGGGACAACCTGACCCATCTCACCAACCCCCTCTTGTACCACCCCCTAAGCCACTAGAAAATCATGCGTATATTGAACGATGGCGAAAAAAAGTAGAAAACAACTTTCACTGTTTATATTTTAAGTATAGGTTATACACAATAACAAATACAGGCAGTGACTACAAGGCTGTGGCAATATCCTGGGGTTCTGATGGTATTCATAATCTGCACAACATTCCTGGCATTATCAGATCCTCTCAGTCTTTTAACAGCTTTAAATTTGTTGGCAAGCTTCTGTTCGCCTCCATATAAATATTTTCCACACAGAAAGCGCTTATTAAAATAAACTCAAATAAATACATTTGCTTCTTTACCCGAGGTGTTTTTTAAATTGCTTCCATTTATAGCTGCAAGAAGCAACCATTGTTAATTAAAAATTGTAATTAAAAACAGGCCATAGTCAGCAAGACAGATCAGGAAAACAAAACAAATAAATGTAATTGAAATTTTCTATTGATCAATACATATAGAAACTATACATGTATGTACATATGTATCTAGTACATCTTTTATCCATCACACCATACTTTCAGCATCATACTTCCAGCGTCATACATACAACAACAACAACTTGTATTTATATAGTGCCTTTAACGTAGTAAAACATCCCAAGACGCTTCACCTTGATTATGAGACAAAAAATTTGACACCGAGACACATAAGGAGAAATTAGGGCAGGTGACCAAAAGCTCGGTCAAAGAGGTAGGTTTTAAGCAGCGCCTTAAAAGGAGGGTGGAGAGGTTTAGACAGGGAATTCTAGAGATTAGGGTCTAGGCAACAGAAGGCACGGCCACCAAAGGTTGAGCGATTATAATCAGGGATGCTCAAGAGGGCAGAATTAGTGGAGCGCAGATATCTCGGGGGGTTGTGGGGCTGAGGTAATTACAGAGATAGGGACGGGGTGAGGCCATGGAGGGATTTGAAAACAAGGATGAGAATTTTGAACTCGAGGCGTTGCTTAACCGGGAGCCAATGTAGGTCAGTGAGCACAGGGGGTGATGGGTGAATGGGACTTGGTGCGAGTTAGGACACGGGCAGCCGAGTTTTGGATGCATTTATAGGTTTAAATATCGGACTCATAAAACAGCAAGAAATCACAACTAAAGAGGCAGGGAACATACGAATCAAACACAGTGAAAGTGGGTTGCTAAACATCCATGAAGAACTACTAAAGACATATGGAAACAATAGATTAAGCATGAGTAGTTAGTAAAATCTACCTGTAAAAGAAAGGAGAGAGGGAACAAATCAAATTACTCTGAATATTTTTTGAAAATTCTTTTGACTGCCATGTAGGTTTCCCCATAAGCTGTGCACTTACTAATGAAAATAAGGTTTGCAACAACAAAGACATAAAATTACAAAACGTGCAATAAAATTATTAAACTAACACAGTATGTTGGTACTGTGGCGATGTTTCACCACTACAGGAAAGAAATGTTGATGCCTGTGCGGTTTTAAAATTTTGCTTTTTGATGTTGTTTTACTGCATGAGACATTGAGCCTGATCAAAGGGAAGTGCCACTTCACCAGCACACCGAAGCAAGAGATCAAGAGGCAGTTGGGCTGATAGAAGGACTCTTGCTCCTACTGACTCCACCAAAAATATCTGTCCGTGTTTTTGAACAGCCTCCAGTGGTCCCTTTAAGGAATGCTTGTTCGGCCTGTCAAGATGCAGTACAACTAGGAGCTTGTGTGGGGCAAGCTACTCCCATTTGTACCTGAATTTTACCACTGGGGTCCTACAATCTACGTAGGACCCCGATTTGAACAGTAAAGCAGCTCTAATTCCAGTTTTAGGTGGGCAGGCTGTTCGCCCATTTACAGGCCCACTTCAATATGGCATCAGTGGGTCTTGGGCATCAATGGGGTGGTTGAGGCCCCCACCAATTCTAACATCTATTACGCCCATTTCTCAGGCAGCGAGTTGAATTTCTCACCCGATGTGACAATTTGTATCATTTCAAGATTTTTATACTCTGTGAAGTGAACAGATGGCAGATGGTACAGGTGACTGGAAAATAAGAAATTATCAATGAACTCTTCAAAAAAGTCTGAAAAAAATAATATTGGAATATTCCGATTTCTTAATAGTTGCTGCCTAACAATAAGAACGTGATAAAAAATCATAATTTTTAAAAATTCATTCCCGGGATATGAGCATCGCTGGCAAGGGTGGCATGTATTTCCCGCTGCACCAGGCATGTAGCCCTGTGATGCAGCTTTACCAGGTGGGCATCTCATTTTGGCCAGGAAGTAGCTGGAGTGATTTCAGGCCTACAAGACAACATGATGGGAAGAGGGGCGGCGGAGAATGAAGTGACAGAATTGTACACATCAGGAAGGGAGCCACTTCTGCCAAGTGTCCGCCCACTTTTTGTCACCTGGTGCTTCTTACCATCCCCCACCCCCGCCATGCTCACATCAGAATGGTGGGAATGGTGGAATTACATCACTAATCAGAAATCCCATCAGCTCCGCTTCCTTTTCCCAAAACAGAAAGTATGCCTGCATGAATACATAGGATTACATAGGATATACGGCACAGAAACAGGCCATTCGGCCTAACCAGTCCATGCCGGTGTTTATGCTCCACACGAGCCTCCTCCCGTCTTTCCTCATCTAACTCTATCAGCATAATCCTCTATTCCTTTCTCCCTCATATGCTTGTCTAGCCTCCCCTTAAATGCACCTATACTATTCGCTTCAACCACTCCCTGTGGTAGCGAGTTCCACATTCTCACCACTCTCTGGGTAAAGAAGTTTCTTCTGAATTCCCGATTGGATTTCTTGGTGACTATCTTATATTGATGGCCTCTAGTAATGCTCTTCCCCACAAGTGAAAACATTCCCTCTGTATCCACTCTATCAAAACCTTTCATAATTTTAAAGACCTCTATTAGGTCACCCCTCAGCCTTCTTTTTTCAAGAGAAAAGAGACCCAGCCTGTTCACCCTTTCCTGAAATGTATACCCTCGCATTTCTGGTATCATCCTTGTAAATCTTCTCTGCACCCTCTCCAGTGCCTCTATATCCTTTTTATAATATGGCGACCAGAACTGTACGCAGTACTCTAGGTGTGGTCTAACCAAGGTTTGATACAGGTTTAGCATAACTTCCCTACTTTTCAATTCTATCCCTTTAGAAATAAACCCTAGTGCTTGGTTTGCTTTTTTTATGGCCTTGCTAACCTGTGATGCAACTTTTAGTGATTTGTGTATTTGTACTCCGAGATCCCTTTGATCCTCTACCCCACCCAGACTCGCACCCTCCAAGTAATAAGTGACCTCCCTATTCTTCCTACCAAAATGAACTTCATTTGCCAATTATTTGCCCATTCTGCAAGTTTATTAATGTCCCCCTGTAACTTGTTGCAGTCCTCCTCAGTATTGACTATCTCCACCAATTTGGTGTCATCCGCAAATTTAGAAATTGTGTTTTTGATTCCCAAGTCTAAATCGTTAATGTAAATTGTGAACAGCAGTGGTCCCAGCACTGATCCTCGTGGAACACCACTACCCACCTTCTGCCACTGTGAATAGCTACCCTTTACTCATACTCTCTGCTTTCTGTCCTGAAGCTAGCAAGCAATCCATTCTGCTACTTGTCCCCTGACTCCGTATTCTCTGACCTTGTTCATCAGTCTATTATGGGGTACCTTATTGAAGGCCTTTTGAAAATCCAGATAAATTATATCTACTGCATTGCCATTGTCTACTTTCTCTGTTACCTCTTCAAAAAATTCAATAAGGTGGGTCAAGCAAGACTTTCCTTTTTGAAATCCACGTTGACTATTCATTATTATATTTTTGGTTTCTAGATGTTCTTCTATTTTCTCCTTCAGTAGGGATTCCATTATTATTCCTACCACCGATGTTAAGCTGATTGGTCTATAATTCCCTGGACAGGTTCTATCCCCCTTCTTAAATATTGGTATGACGTTAGCTGTTCGCCACTCCTCTGGCACGATACCTTTTTCTAATGAATTATTAAACATGTGTAGTAATGCCTCTGCTATCTCTTCCCTAGATTCTATTAAAATGCGTGGATGCAATCCATCTGGACCAGGGGTTTTATCCTCTTTGAGTTTGATTAATTTATTTAAAATATCCCCCTTTTTATTTTAAATGCACTTATCTCATTACTAATCTCATCATCCAATGTCATGTCCATCTGTTCTATCTCCCTGGTAAATACTGAAGCAAAATTATTATTTAATATTTCTGCCATCTCTCTTTCGTTTCCTGTGGTATTACCCTTAATGGCCCTATTCCCATCCCAATCTTCCTTTTTTTATTGATGTGCCGATAAAATATTTTACTATTTTGTTTTATGTTCCTTGATAATTTAATTTCATAGTTCCTCTTTGCGTCCCTAATTGTTTTTTTCACTTCTCTCCTAATCTTTTCATATTCTCTCTTATCATGCACTCCCCTGCTGTCTATGTACTTAAGGTATACCTTTTTTCCTTACCCTCAATGGTTTCCTATGGCTTTATTCATCCATGGAGTCTCATTATTGTTTAGTTTATTCTCTACTTTTAGTGGAATATATTTTTCCTGCACTCTGTTGAACACCGTTTTAAGAGGGCTAAATTCGGTTGATGTGCGCCTCCCATTAACGCCCTAAGAGGGCGCTAACAGGGCGCAAATCAACTAGCGCCTGGGCGTGGCGCCGCTAACGCCTTACACGAAATTCAGCGGGAGGTTACTAACCATTAGCGCCGTACGGCACTGCGCCACCGGCAATGACATCATCGCCTTGCGCAGCACCCCGGCTGTAATATTGGGTGGCGCTCCCCAACTTACCGCCGGACGCTGTGTCCGCCGGGGTCAGTGGGGCCTACCTGCGGCTGAGGTGGCGCTAGTTAAAGCGGAGGTGGCGGGCGGCCATTTTTGTTGCTGGCCGCCTGCCAGCACCTGCCCCCGTTGCTGTCCCGCGGCCCCCGTGAAGCCCCCCCCGTGGGGTGCCAGCTGCTCTCCATGAGCCTGGCACTCCTCTCGAGTACCGGGCTCGTTTGCTGGCACTCCCGATCCCTGGTGGCCCAGCTGGGTGCTAGGACACACTGCGCCAGGACCCTCCCCTTTAATATAGGGAGGAAGGCCTGCAGTACCGCAGCGCACGTAGCGCCGCGATATTCGCTCACAGTGCCCCAAGAGGGACGCGGGGGGCTTCCAGTAGCGCTCCTCCTCCCTCTCGGGTCGCTACATGGGATAATTGGCTGCGGGGGCGCTAACTTTTTTGGGGCGCTAAAATTAGGGGCTACCCAATTTTTACCCCGAAATGTTTCCCATTGCTGTTCTACATTGTTGTTTGCCAATATTGTTGCCCATTTTTCTTTCCAAGTTCCATTTTCAGCCCCTCAAAATTAGCTTTTCTCCAATCTATTCTTCTTCTTCTTAGGCAGTCCCTCGGAACCGAGGATGACTTGCTTCCACACTAAAAATGAGTTCTCAGGTGACTGATGAGTCCAATGCGGGACCTACAGTCTCTGTCACAGGTGGGGCAGACAATGGTTGAAGGGACGGATGGGTGGGGTGCTTGGGTTGACGTGCACTCCTTCCGCTGTTTGCTCTTGGCTTCCGCTTGCTCCCGGCGAAGAGACTCGAGGTGTTCGGCGCCTTCTCGGATGCTTCTCCTCCACTTTGTGCGGTCTTAGCCCAGGGATTCCCAGGTGTCGGTGGGGATGTTGCACTTTTTCAAGGAGGCTTTGAGGGTGTCCTTGAAGCGTTTCCTCTGCCCACCTGGGGCTCTCTTGCTGTGTCGGAGCTCCGAGTAGAGCGTTTGTTTTGGGAGTCTCATATTGGGCATGCGGACGATGTGGCCCATCCATCGGAGCTGATCGAGCGTGGTCAAAACTTCGATGCTGGGGATGTTGGCCTGAGCGAGAACACTGACATTGGTGCGCCTATCCTGCCAATGGATTTGCAGGATCTTGCGGAGGCATTGTTGGTGGTACCTCTCCAGTGCTTTGAGGTGCCTGCTGTACATGCTCCATGTCTCTGAGCCATACAGCAGGGCGGGTATCACTGCTGCTCTGTAGACCATGAGCTTGGTGGTGGGTTTGAGGTTCTGGTCTTCAAACACTCTCTTCCTCAGGCGACCGAAGGCTGCACTGGCACACTGAAGGCAATGTTGGACTTCGTCATCAATGTCTGCACTTGCTGACAGTAGGCTCCCGAGTTATGGAAGGTGGTCCACGTTGTCCAAGGCCTCGTCGTCGATTTTGATAATTGGGGGGCAGTACTGTGTGGCAGAAGCAGATTGGTAGAGGACTTTTGTCTTATGGATGTTTAGTGTAAGGCCCATGCTCTCGTATGCTTCGGTGAAGGTGTTGACAATGGTTTGGAGTTCGACCTCACAGTGTGCACAGACGCAAGCATCGTCTGCATACTGTAATTCGATGACAGAGGATGGGATGACCTTGGATCTGGACTGGAGGCGATGGAGGTTGAACAGTTTCCCGTTTGTTCTGTAGATTAGCTCCACTCCAGCGGGGAGCTTACTGAGGGTGAGATGGAGCATTGCAACCAGGAAGATCGAGAAGAGCGTTAGTGCGATGGCACAGCCTTGCTTGACCTCGGTCCGTACATGAATTGGGTCTGTGGTGGATCCGTTGGTCAGGATCATGGCTTGCATGTCGTCGTGAAGCAGGCGGAGGATGGTGACAAACTTTTGAAGCCAGCTGAATTTGAGGAGGACACTCCATAATCCCTCACGGTTGACAGTGTTGAAGGCCTTTGTGAGGTCAAAGAAGGCCATGTACAGCGGTTGGTGCTGTTCCCTGCGGTGAAGATCATGTCCATTGTGCCCCTCAGTGGGCGGAATGTGCATTGCGACTCTGGGAGGAGCTCTTCAGCCACTGGGAGAAGGCGATTGAGGAGGATTCTTGCGATGACTTCCCCTGTGGCAGACAGCAGGGAGACTCCTCTGTAATTACCGCAATCTGATTTGTCACCTTTCTTGAAGATGGTCATGATTATGGCATCTCTGAGATCCCCTGGCATGCTCTCCTCCTTCCAAATAAGAGAAATGAGTTCATGTATTCACGCCAGTAGTGCTTCTCCGCCATGTTTTAGCGCCTCGGCGGGGATTCCATCTGCTCCTGAGGCCTTGTTGTTCTTCAGTTGTCGGATTGCCTTTTCAACCTCATGCCGGGCTGGGGTTGCGCTGAGGTGGTGGCGGGTAGCATGCTGCGGGATGGAGTTCAGGACACTCGCGTCAAAGACAGAGTCTCGTTTAAGGAGATCTTCAAAGTGCTCCTTCCAGCGGGCACTGACTGCCTCTCTGTCCTTGATGAGTACCTCTCCATTCTTGGCCGGCAGTGGGGTAGGACCTTGGGTGCTTGGGCCGTAGGTGGTCTTGACTTCGCTAAAGAATCCACGCACGTCGTGGTTGTCGGCTAGCTGCTGGATCTCCTGCGCTTTCTCCACCCACCATCTGTTCTTTAGGTCGCGAGTTTTTTCTTGGACCTCGTCCTTCAGGCGTCTGTAGAGCTGCTTTCTTGCTCTCGAGTTCTGTTGCTGTTTCCAGATCAGGAATGCCTTGCGCTTGCAGCTTATTAGCTCCTGGATCTCCTGGTCGTTCTCGTCGAACCAGTCTTGATGTTTCCTGGTCGAGTGACCGAGCGTCTCTTCAAGGTGCTGATTATGGAGGCCTTGAGTGCAGACCAGGCACTTTGGACACTCTGTGTCTCTGCATCACTGGGAGTTGTCAGGCTGGTTGTGAGGCGCAGGCTGAATAGGGCTTTCTTAGCGGGGTCTTTGAGTGCTCCAGCGTTGATTTTCCTGCGGCATTGCTTCTGTTGCCGCCGCTGTTTTGGGACTACATTTATGGAGATGACAGAGCGGATTAGGCGGTGGTCTGTCCAGCAGCCATCAGCTCCTGTCATGGCGCGGGTGATGCGGATGTCCTTGCAGTCCCTCGCTCGGATGATGATGTAATCCAGCAGATGCCAGTGCTTGGAGCAAGGGTGTTGCCATGAAGCCTTGTACTTGTCTCTCTGACGGAACAAGGTGTTGGTTATGACAAGGCCATGTTCTAAGCATTTCGTCAGGAGGAGGGTACCGTTGGAGTTGGCTTTCCCTACCCCCTCTCTGCCGATCACACCTCCCCAGAAGTCTGTGTCCTTTCCAACTCTGGCGTTAAAGTCACCAAGGAGGATCACCTTGTCGCCCATTGGGACTCGGGACAGGGATTGTTCGAGGCTGGAGTAGAATTCCTCTTTGGTCTCATCTGTGGCTTCCAGTGTTGGGGCGTATGCACTGATGACCGTAGCGCACTGGTTCCGGACTAGGGTGAGCCGTAGAGTCATGAGGCGTTCGTTTATTCCACAAGGGGAGTCTCTGAGACGTTCAACTAGCTCCTTTTTTATGGCGAAGCCTACCCCATGGAGGCAGCGTTCTTCTTCAGGTTTGCCTTTCCAGAAGAAGGTGTAACCACCGCCTTGCTCCTTGAGCTGGCCTTCCCCTGCCCGCCGGGTCTCGCTTAGGGCGACGATGTCAATGTCGAAACGTCTGAGCTCCCGGGCAACGATAGCAGTACAGTGCTCCGGTCTGTCGCTGTTGGGGTTGTCTATGAGGGTCCTGACATTCCAGGTCCCGAACTTCATTTTAAGGGGTGGAAGATGCCTGTGCGTGAATTCTTTTAACGTGAGGTGGCCATTACACATCAGCTACCACACGGACTTGACAGAGCAAGGACTTGGTCCAATGGCAAGGGGATCCAAGGCGATTGGAAACCAGACTCTGATCTTCCAATCTATTAACCTAGTTTTCATCATACTTATGTCCTTCTCAATTATCATCTTAAAGCATATAGGCATATGTTGCTTGCCAAGAAGATATCCTGGCTGAAGTGGGGCCCACATTGTGGGCTCCTGAATGGCAATTGTTAGAAAAGCCGCAAATGATAACTGTATTAGTTAAAATAAAAATCTGGCACCGTCAGCCAGAACAGGCGACCACCTTCCCTCCGACCCTCTTGCTCAATGAAGCAGCATGGAGCCAATCCTCAGCCCCAGGGAGCACTGAAAATGGTGCAGACGCCTGCTCTCTTTATGCTAACGTGCCCCATCCCCAGGATAAAATCAGCACTAGGGCATACTGGCAGTCGGAAGTCCTGCCCCATCATATTTCTAGCAGCGCAACAGCCTGCCAGGAATTTTGAGGCTTAAAGGTTCTATGTTACTTAAAAGAAATATACTCTTAATGCCATCACTCGACTCTGTACATGGGATCATCTGGATCAGAAAAAATGGTCTTTGTGCATTTATTATCAAACTATTGGTGGTAGCCAATAAATTGTGTTCTGTACCCAAGTGAATTGATTTAGCATCACTGAATGGATCATTGACAGCGACAATCCTTTCATGCTTGATGTATTTTTACACATTAAGGATTAACCCATTGACTCCTGTAACAGCTTAGTGTTCAGTGCAGTACTAAGCTATACAAGACCAGTAAACCTGATTTAAGAGCATACAAGTGACTCTGGTACCTGACATCTGAATATTATTTCATTGATTGTAGAGGTTGGGCTGCCTTACTCAATAATCTCACTGACATTCATTTTGTAAACTGGCAGTCTTCTTCATGGCTGAAGGAAGAGGGCTTGAAAGTAAAAAGGTCGGGAAAGAGGGAGTGACACCTATTGATCAAGTGCATTGAGTTGCAAAATAGTAGAATTCAGATTTATGCTTAAAGTTTATCAAACGATTAGGAATATTTCCTCCATTCACTAAAGCTAGCAAAGAAAAATGTCAGCACGAGTATAAAGCAAGGATAACTGCTTTTTACGCATGTTGGCATTTTGATTCATTTTAACAAATGGAGGGAAATGTACCCAGATGGTCAAGTCATCTAGCGGATACACTGGGCAGAGGCAAGGTACTTTTCCATAGAAAGCCCAAAGTACGGGTGTGGGGTGATATAGAATCATACAATGGTTACAGCACAGAAGGAGGCCATTTGACCTGTGCCGGCTCTCTGCAAGAGCACTTCAGCTAGTCCCACTGCCCCGCCCTTTCCCCGTAGCCCTGCATTTTTTTTCCCTTCAGGTACTTATCCAATTCCCTTTTGAAAGCTACAATTGAGTCTGTCTCCACCACCCTTTCAGGCCTTGAATTCCGGATCCTAACCACTCACTGCGTAAAAAAGTTTTTCCTCATGTCGCCTTTGCTTCTTCTGCCAATCACCTTAAATCTGTGTCCTCTGGTTCTCAACCCTTCCGCCAATGGGAACAGTTTCTCTCTATCTACTCTGTCCGGACCCCTCATGATTTTGAACACCGCTATCAAATCTTCTCTCAACCTTCTCTGATCTATGGAGAACAACCCCAGCTTCTCTAGTCTATCCGCACAACTGAAGTCCCTCATCCCTGGAATCATTCTCGTCAATCTTTTCTGCACCCTCTCTGAGGCCTTCGCATCCTTCCTAAAGTGCGGTGCCCAGAATTGGACACAATACTCCAGTTGAGGCTGAACCAGTGTTTTATAAAAGTTCATCATAACTTCCTTGCTTTTGTACTCTATGCCTCTAGTGCTTTTTTAACCACTTTCTCAACCTGCCCTGCCACCTTCAACAATTTGTGCACATTAACCCTCAGGTCTCTCTGTTCATGCACCCCCTTTAGGATTGTACCCTTTCGTTTATATTGCCTCTCCTTGTTCTTCCTACCAAAATGTATCACTTCACACTTTTCTGCGTTAAATTTCATCTGCCACGTGTCCGCCCATTTCACCAGCCTGTCCATATCTTCTTGAAGTATATCACTATCCTCCTCACTGTTCACTATACTTCCAAGTTTTGTGTCATCTGCAAATTTTGAAATTGTGCCCTGTGCACCAAAGTCCAAGTCATTAATATATATCAAGAAAAGCAGTGGTCCTAGTACCGACCCCTGGGGAACACCACTGTATACCTCCCTCCAGTCCGACAAACAAATTTTCACCACTACTCTCTGTTTCCTGTCACTTAGCCAATTTCGTATCTATGCTGCCACGGTCCCTTTTATTCCATGGGCTTCAACTTTGCTGGCAAGCTGGCACTTTATCAAATGCCTTTTGGAAGTCCATGTACACCACATCAACAGCATTGCCCTCATCAACCCTCTCTGTTAACTCATCAAAAAACTCGATCAAGTTCGTTAAACATGATTTGCCTTCAACAAATCCGTAATGGCTTTCCTTAATTAATCCACACTTGTCCAAGTGACTGTTAACTTTGTCCCTGATTATCGTTTCTAAAAGCTTCCCCACTACCGAGGCTAAACTGACTGGCCTGTAGTTGCTGGGTTTATCCTTACACCCTTTTTTGAACAAGGGTGAAACATTTGCAATTCTCCAGTCCTTTGGCACCACCCCCATATCCAAGGAGGATTGGAAGATTGTGGCCAGTACCATCGCGATTTCCTCCTTAACTTCCCTTAGCATCCTAGGATGCATCGCATCCGGTCCTGGTGACTTATCAACTTTAAGTACAGACAGCCTTTCAAGTAACTCCTCTTTATCAATTTTTATCCTATCCAGTATCTCCACTACCTCCGCTTTCACTATGATTTTGGCAGCATCTTCTTCCTTGGTGAAGATAGATGCAAAGTACTCATTTAGTACCTCAGCTATGCCCTTTGCCTCCATGCATAGGTCTCCTTTTTGGTCCCTAATCGGCCTCACCCCTCCTCTTACTACCCATTTATTATTTATATGCCTACAGAAGACTTCTGAATTCCCTTTTATGTTAGCTGCCAATCTATTCTCATACTCTCTCTTTGCAACTTTTATTTTCTTTTTCATTGCCCCTCTGAACTTTCTATATTCAGCCTGATTCTCACTTGTATTCTCAACCTGACATCTGTCATACGCGCTCTTTTTCTGCTTCATCTTACTCTCTATCTCTTTCGTCATCCAGGGAGCTCTGGCTTTAGTTGCCCTACCCTTTCCCCTCGTGGGAATGTACCTCAACTGTACCCGAACCATCTCCTCTTTAAAGGCAGTTTTACCTGCCATATTGACGGGAGAATCAATTGAACAACACTCGGTACATGTTTATAAGTACCACACATGAAGCCCTGCCTTCCCCAGCCTCACAATGACATAAGTAGGCAATGAAAATGTGGCCCCTCCTTGCATTGCTTCTCTCTCTTTCCTTTCTTTTTCTTGGCTGTTCTCTGTCTTGTTACTTATTTTTGGTCTTTTCTCATCTCATTTTCTGTTTAGAGCTTCACAACCTGCCTACCTCCAGTTCCCAGCATCATTTTTCTTTCACTCTCTGTAGCTGGTGAACAAGAAGACGAACTGAATATTCTTTGCAACTTGCTCAATGCGCTTGATGTTAATGATGTCCCTTTGGGGAAATTGCATATCAAATAGAATTTAATTTAAATCCATTCCAGCCTTGGAGAAAAACATAAAAGCTGCAGTTGAATATTTATGGTTTGCTTTGACTGCAACACAATCGCTATTTTATTAATGGAAAATGATCCAGTGTTTCAAAAAAAAACTGACATTTGAATTATGTTTTGTTAAATTATAGTACAGAAATGTTAAATCTGTTTTTAGAGAGATTAACTGAATTCAGTGGACCCAATTTACTGGACCCAAAATAGAGGGTTGTATGGGTGAAACCCATAAATATTTGAATGATAATTCCTGCTTTGATTTCCCATTCAGTAATTCCCCCATACTATCTCCCTCTAAAGAGCTCAAGAAAAATATCTGTGCAACTGCAGTGAAGGACAAACTTACAAATCAAATCGCAGATTTTGCCGTTCCTCAAAGAAGTAATCTAGGATGAACTTCCGTACAAAGTCTGGGTTTAAGGTGTTGTCGATTACTTCTGTTCTTCCAAACTGCAAATAAATTTGAGAGTGTTAGCTTCCATGCCCACGTTAGACAGGTTGCAAAGTATTACAAAAGAAACAAATAAGTGAAATGGATGGTATAATGGGTTCAGCACTTTCCTTTCAACTCTGGGACCAGGGTTCAAATTCAGTCCAGATTGTCTGCTGGCTCTAACAATCCTACATGAAAGAGATTAAAAAGCAGGACCTCAAAGGTAGTAATCTTCGGATTACTCCCGGTGCCATGAGCTAGTGAGCATAGAAATAGGAGGATAGAGCAGATGAACACGTGGCTGGAGAGATGGTGAGGGTTGGAGGGCTGTAGATTCCTGGGACACTGGGACCGATTCTGGGGGAGGTGGGACCTGTACAGCCCAGACGGGTTGCACCTCAACAGAGATGGGACCAATATCCTCACAGGGGAGGGGGTGGTTGCTAGTGCTGTTGGGGAGGGTTTAAACTAATTTGGCTGGGAAATGGGCACCAGAATATAGCATTAGAAAGGAGAAACAAGGTGCACAAAGGGATTGGGAAAGACAGATAGCACTAGAGTAAGAAATAGTACGGTGTTAGGTGGGGTCAGACTAAGAGAGAATAAAAGAAGGTCTAAGGTAGGTTTACAGTGCATGTGTGTGAATGCACAAAGTGTGGTAAATAAGGTTGGTGAGCTGCAGGCGCAAATAGCCACATGGGAATATGAAGTAGTGGCGATAACGGAGACCTGGCTCAAAAAAGGACAGGATTGGGTACTAAATATTCCTGGATATAAGGCATTCAGGAAAGATGGGAAAGGAAATAAAGGAGGTGGGGTGGCAGTATTGATTAAGGAGAATATTACAATGCTGGAGAGAGAGGATGTCCTGGAGGGGTCAAGGACAGAATCTATATGGCTAGAGTTAAGAAACAATAGAGGTGCCATTACATTACTTGGTGTATTCTATAGACCACCAACTAGTGGGAAGGATATAGAGGAGCAAATTTGTAGGGAAATTACAGAGAGGTGCAAGAACTATAGAGTAGTGATAATTGGGGACTTCAACTATCCTAATATAGACTGGGATAGTAATAGTATAAAGGGCAGAGAGGGGCAAAAATTTGTTCAGAAGAACTTTCTTGAGCAGTACGTTTCCGGTCCAACGAGGAAGGAGGCATTGCTGGACCTGGTTCTGGGGAATGAGATGGGTCAAGTGGAGCAAGTGTCAGTAGGGGAACATTTAGGGAACAGTGATCATAGTATCATAAGGTTTTGATTAGCTATGGAAAAGGACAAGGAGCAATCTACAATAAAAAATACTTAATTGGAGGAAGGCTAATTTCAGTGGGTTGAGAATGGATCTGGCCTGGGTAAATTAGAATCAAAGATTGGCAGGCAAAACTGTAATCGAACAATGGACTGCCTTTAAAGAGGAGATGGTTTGGGTACAGTTGAAGTAGCTGAAGTGCCCTTGCAGAGAGCCGGCATGGGCTCGATGGGCCGAATGGCCTCCTTCTGTGCTGTAATATTTCTATGATTCTATGATTCTAAATGGGTTTTGATGGTCTCAATCCAGTTCTTAGCGGCATAGGCCTACAGCACAAAATTCCCTTTAATTCAAACTACTTAGCAATCTCACACAGGGAGACCATGGGATTGTTGGTGTTGGGAAATGAAGAAATGCCACATAGGGGAAGTAGCACATGCTTTTAGGAGGCTGCAGCACATTGTCAGGGCAGAGTAAAGGGAGCTCTACTCTGTATCTGGCGGTGCTTTCCTTGACCTATAAGTGCTTGATGTCGATAATGGGTGCCTGAATGTAAAGAGTTCCATTCCCCAGCTCTAATATCCCACACCTTGCTGAGCGCAAAACATCAAAAGAAATAAACAGGTGCATCCTAATATTCCAGTGCCCGAATTATCTGAAAAAGTTATACCTCGAAAACTAGCATCAAGAAATTGGAACACAGGACAGACAGAATTCACAAGCAACAGAAATATTTAAAAATGAACTATCTCAGTTTCAATTAATTTGATCTACTTCTGTTTAAAGATTTAAAAATTTAATAAGTTTAACATAAATGTCTTTTCATCCCACAGATCGTCAATCACATCTTTTGCACATATTAGAAATGAACAGCATATTTGGAATGAAGGATCTGTGCTTCACCTTGCCTTTAAACTGCAGAACTTGCAGGAGCCACTTTAAATACAAATACAAAGGGTACTGAATAAGAAACAGCTATTTTGGCCATCGAGATTGCCATGTTTGACAGGCCACGTACAATTCTTAATCTCATGATCTTTCCAAATTACTCAATCTCCTCGTGGAGGTAAATAACATGGGCAAAATATCTAGGAAGGTAAAACTATGAAATATCCTCCTAACCCCCAAAGGCATTTTAGTGTCAACTCCAGGATATCAGTATAGCATTATAATCCACATTGTTTAATCCTAACCACTTGTATTCTTTAGGTGACATTTCCCTGCTCCTAGAACGATCGGAACCAAAGGGGGGAATTTTAACCCTACTCACTCAGCAGAAATCTGCCGGGTGGTGGGCAGTTAAAAATTGCCCCAACTCTTACCTGTCCGAAAGCCGCCATGATCGCAACATCTGCAATTTTAACCTGCTCTCCTGAGCAGGCAGCAAGGACACATACCCAGAACCAACCGGGTCCTTCTTTACATATGCATGTTGCAGCCCAATGACATCATTGAGACCCGACTGTAATTTTAACTAGGGCCTGAGCGGGGAATCCACCTGGAGTTAAAATCAGGGCCAAAATGTTCACATGGTATCTGGTCTTTTATCTCAATACTTGTTCTTATAGCCTTAAATTCTGTTCTTCACCAGATAGTTATCTAGCTTTTTTCAAAGGAATGAATGATCTGACAATGTACTGTTGAAGGATGTTTGCATCACATGTTTATTATGTGGTGGGGGCACGGTGCCTTCTGATCTATAGCTTTTCTTTAATGTTTTACTTTATGGTTCCTTTACTCCAAGTTCTGTGCTCTGTGTTTTAAAAAAAAACTTGCTTACAGCTACTTCTATATTCTTAAACAAAATATTGCGGATGTTGGAAATCGGAAATGAAAGCAGAAAATGCTGGAAATACTCAAGAAGTCAGGGAGCATCTGTGGAGAGAGAAACAAAGCTTGAGCTTTGTTTTCACGGTTCATGAAATCACTGCTGTATTATTCATGCTTTTCAGTGTTTTAAAGAATTTGATCCGAGCCCATCTCGGTTTTCTTTTCTTCAACGTGAGCAGCTGGATACAAGCAGTGAAGCATTTCAGCATGCAGCATGCAGCAGAAATTTTCATCACATCGTGAGCAGCCTTGAAACATTCTACAAGAGGTGGGTCACCTAATAATTTTTCATTGTCATCAATACACTTGTGGAAACAGAGTGCAGCCTTCATTTGATAATATAAAAAATAAATAAGGACCAGGGGTACTCACTTAAATATTAAAATATAAAAAAGAGCTGTTCGTTGGAACGGTGTCAAATGATTGCAATATTAAATGGTGTATGCCATTACTGGATTGGTCATAAACCACAAGAATGAAACTGAAATCTTTTAGAGTCTTCAGTACCCCAGGGAGGATTTACAGCAAAATGTTATTTTGCGTAATATATCGACCACTGGCCAATCCAAAAATCTCCCATTTGACTTCTGAGCCTTGCTGGTCCAGGTTTTGTCAAGGGTTCTTGCTGCGTTTTTCTTGTGCAGTGCACAACTTCCAGCGTAAGGCCTGCTTTTACCAGGATAAGAGTTGAAAAAGTTTTAAAATTTTTTTTCACTCATTTATCATTTAAAAATACTTTAAAAAAGGTAAGTTTATTTTTAACCCCGTAAAAAAACTTTAATTATTTTTTTCAAAAAATTAAATTTTTGTTTAAAATATTTAATTTATTGTAATTTCAACTAATTTTAAAAATGTGATTTAAAAAAAAAATGTATTTAATGTTTTAAAGTGCTTTTGGGGTGATCTCCATTCATATATTTGACAGGTCTATCTGTCAAGTGTATGATTGGAGATTCCCTTCTTTGATTGGCTCCCCATGACCCACGTGATCCCAGGGACGCTTGCGAACCGCCTGCGCCCCTGGGATACGTGGGCCCTGCGCACTTGGAGTTTGGAGAGGCCCAGCATCGGAACTATACGCACCTCAGGAGCCCTCAGTTAAGTGCGTAGATTTTTTCCAGATCGGAGGCCTCCGCACGCGGGAAGCCTCCGATCGGAAAATACGGCCCAATATTTATTGAGGGTTAAAAACATAATTGTGGATGAGCAAGATGAATTGGTCCAATTAGCACTTGCCTTCAAATGTGTAATTTGTACAGTTGTGAATTTTCCCCTAATTTATATTATGCTGTGAGGGAAGCAAATAATCGGAGCTAAAAGTTCTTACGGAAAGCTATAAAATTCCTTCACAACCCCAGGTGTAACCTTGCAAAAAAAAAGGACACCAGATTCACATTATTCGACCCAAACTTGGTGACATTTCTATGGTCAGAACGTCACTGTAGCTAGGGCTGCATGGAGATTCCATGCCTATATTTGTCGATGGAATCTTTAATCCCTCCCATAAATAGCCACTGATCATTTTTTTTTACTTTCCCACCAACTTTCTTTCATCTCCTGAAGGTGGTGACTCCTATTGGGGTTCAATTCCAATAGGCACCTGCTCCACTCCAATATCTCACCAAAGTAGCCATTTGTATTGAGAATAAATTGATTGTCAGCAGGTATTCAATCATGGATAGCACCACAGCAAAGCCTGATCCTCACCCACCATCCAGCCATGGATAGCGATCAGGAACAGGAACTCCAGCTGATTTCTTTCCTCCGTCCATCACCTGTGAAGTTAAATGCAATGGGGTAAAAATTCACTTGGTTGCGCCTCCCGTTAGCGCCTTAAGAGGGCGCTAATGGGGCGCAAAGCCGCTAACGCCCGTGCGCAGCGATGTTTGCGCCGCTCGAGAACTTAACTTGAGATTGTGCGGCGGCGCTAAAACTTACCGCTGCGACCACCTGCGCGCGCAGATTGTGACGTCATTCCATGGTGCAACGCCCTTGTGGCGCCCCGGAGTGGAAATTGAGTGGCGCCCCCTGCCTTACCGCCTGGCGCATCCAACGACCAGAAGACTGGAACGCTATCAATCGCTGTGGGGCTGGGGGGGGCGCTATTTAAAGGGGGCCTCTTCCTGGCTTTTATTGCTGGTGGCATTTTTGAACTACGCATTCTGAGAGAGAGAGGGAGAGACTTCTGGAGAGATTCAACGTTGTGTGAAGGAGTTTTGGGTACTGAGCAGCACTTTGCAGGTTCATTTTGATTTGCCATTCCTTGTATCGATTTAGCAGAGACTGTGGGAGCTGCACTCTGAGCTCTTTGCCTGGTACTCTCCATTGTTCTTTCCAGCACATTTGATGTGCAAGTCTCTCCAGGCCGAGATTCAAGGCTGCAATGAACAGGATGTGGATGGAAAGCAAGATTAACCATCCCCTTTAAGAACTGGCCCGTGCCATTGTGTGTGTGTTTCATTGCTGACTGACATTACATGAGCTTCGCCAGCGCTCTGAGTTAGCGCCTCACTCCTTGGCCTTTGCGCCTTAAGACAGGTGTGCAGCGCCTGCTTTAGCGCTCCACTCACCTCCCGGGGCGGTAAAAGTGAAGTTTCCTGTCAGTGCCGATAATTAGCGCCAGGCGCTAATGTTTGCGTCCAGACGATATTTGCGCCCCAAATGGGGCGCGACCTAATTTCTACCCCAATGTCTCCAACCATTGCAGAGGTCAACATGCGTGACTTCCAACACTTCTGGTTTTATGGTGACCCTACCGACAACTGAGGCTCCACATCAGGAGCAAAGCCTCACAAGATTTACTTACAATGGCTCCTACCTTCCACCCTATCACAGACATTCCCTTTTGTTCTTTCCTTCACCCCCCACCACCCCCACCCCCCCCCCCACCACCCTTTCCTTGCCTCTGTACTTGCTTAAAACCAGTTACATCTCTAACTTTTGCCAGTTCAGGTGCTGGCGGGCAGCCAGCAACAAAAATGGCCGCCCAGCACCTCGCCTGTAATTAGCGCCGCCCCGGCTGCAGGTAGGCCCCCCTGACCCCGTTGGACATAGCGTCCGGCGGCAAGTCAGGGGGCGCTACCGAAGATCGCGGCTGGGGCACAAGCGGGGCACTGCACACGGCGACACCGCGGGGCGCTAATGGTTACCGCCGCCGCTAACCTCCCGCCGAATTTCGCGGGAGGCGTTGGCAGCGCCGCGCCCGGGCACTAGTTGCTTTGCGCCCCTCTTCGGGCACTAACGGGAGGCACAAAGCATCCGAATTTTTCCCCCTATGTTTAATTTGTACATTATGAAATGCTAAGCATGAAATTATTGTATGCCTCCATAATGAATAATTAGTTTTTCTCCTTTCTGAAGATCCATAGGGACATAAAGAACAGTGCTTAATTTTAAATGAGTGATATGCCCTACTTGTAAAAACCCATCTATGTCTTTCATTTTGTACATATTATGCACATGTACACCATCATAAACAAACAGAAACAGACAAGTTAATGCGTCAGGTGCAGTGTTAAAAAAGGAGCCACACCTGAAATGTTAACTTATCTGTTCTCTCCACAGGTGCTGCCCGACCTGCTGAATGTCTTTTGCCATTTTGTGACTTTAGTTCTATTCACGTGGGCACAGCATGAGCTGCCTGTTGAGAATATACTCTTCCAGGAGGGGTGGGGAGGGGGCGGGGGTGGAAATCAGGTGTTGAACAAAGGACTGCAAGAGACAGTCGTTGATTTGGAGCGGGAAGCTAAAATGCAGACAGTCAGTCCTTGCAGTCAGACGGTCTCTAGAAAAAAAGGGAATGCCAAAAACAAGTCATCCCACAATAGAGACAGGGTGCGTGGTTTATTACTTTCTCCCATTTTTCAAGCACAGAAAAGAGGTTTCACGAAGTAGGTTAAATTTGCTTTGACTGTAAGTTCACTTGTCTGTAAATCAAGCAACTTAAATGATTCAGATCTGGCCTTATCCGAACAAGGAGCCGGCAGTGGCCCTCAGTTTTAATGTGGGGTCAGGAAGAGCACTCTTCCATATGGTACGGTCGCATAGTGGTTATGTTACTGGGCTAGTATTCCAGAGGCTTGGAATAATGATCCAGAGACATGAGTTCAAATCCATGGTAGCTGGGGAATTTAAATAAATCTGGAATAAACAGCTAGTATCAGTAATGGTGACCATGAAACTACCGGATTGTCGTAAAAACCCATCTGGTTCACTGATGTTCTTTAGGGAAGGAAATCTGCCGTCCTTACCCAATCTGGCCTATATGTGACTCCAGACCCACAGCAATGTGGTTGACTCTTAATTGCTCTCTGAAATGGCCGATCAAGCCATTCAATTGTACCAAACTGCTACGAAAAAGATCTTCACCACACGGACTGCAGCGGTTTAAGAAGTTGGCTCACCACCACCTTCCCGAGGGCAATTAGGGATGGGCAATAAACGCCAGCGATGCCCACAACCCGTGAATGAATTAAAAAAAAAAATTCCTGCACTTCCCGGCTCCACATTCAGGTATTTTTTTTTTTTACAAACTTACCTATTTGGTGGCAGCCTACAGCCGTCGCTTTAAGGACTGCCAGTTAAGCCGCATGTAGGCCTGGTTTTCTTGAACGCAGCTAGCCCGGCGCCGGCTGCATTCATGGCAAGCCAACTTTACACAGGGAGTCTCAAACAGGCCCCTTATTTGCATATGCAAAGGAAGTAACAGCCGTTTCAGGCGCTGGCCCTAGACGCCTATTTCTTTGCCGAATGAGCGTGCACTTCCTGTCCGCCATATATCAGAGGTTTAGGCGCCAGCTTAGCACCCAAAAAGCAGGCATGGTGCCATCGAATTTCTTTGCCACTAATTTTCAGTGAAAAAACAATTTTTGTTAACTGCCAGTTGAACTTTTTTGGCACTGTTCCACAAAATGAATTAATATATTTCATGGAACAAAGAATCGACTATGCTGTGTATTCTCTATGATAATCCTTCCATGGTTTATCTGGATGGCAGTAAGAAAAATAGAACTGGGTTGTCAGAATGGGTCCTTATCTGTCAGTAAAGGAATCTAATGAAATGATTGGTAAGCCAGGATGCAACATGGGACTTCGTATATATCTTTTCTAAAATACCTTGGGGGGAGAAATTCAGTATCGCCCCATTCGGGGCCCGATTATCGGCCCGGCGCAAAGTTTAGCGCCTGGCGCTAACTATCGCCTCCGACTGCAAACTTGGCTTTTATCGCCCCTGGAGGGGATTGGAGCGCTAAATCAGGCGCTGCACACCTGTCTTAAGGCGCAAAGGCCGAGGAGCGAGGCGCTAACTCAGAGCGCGGGTGCAGCGCAGGTGATGTCAGTTAGCGATGGAACACAGACACACTGGTGCCGGCCAGTTCTTAAAGGGGAGGGTCGATCTTGCTCTCCAGCCACACCCTGCTCATTGGAGCCTTGAATCTCGGCCTGGAGAGACCTGTGACTACATTTCCAGCCAAGGACTATGGAGAGGGTGAGAGAACGAGCTCAGCACTTCAGCGAGCGGGCCTTGGAGGCTCTGGTTGGCGCGGTGGAGCGCAGAAGATCTATACGCTACCCTGAAAGTGGCAGGAGGCCTTTGCCGCGTGACTACAGAAGAGTCTGGAGGGAGGTGGCTCAGCACGTCTCCTCTGCATAGGCGGCAGCAGTCTGGGCTACAGGGGGTGGCAAGTGCAATGGGGAAGGGTGCCCAGGACCCATACTCAATGTCGCAAAAGTTCAACGACCTCACTCAGGTCGTCAGGGTGAGTGGCTTTTTTTCAATACCTCTCCATCCCTCCATCTCAACCTCACTCTATGGCCAGAGGGTCTTAAAACCCCAATGCCCAACACTCATCCAACACCTATGGCCCTCTCATGAAACACACACGCGCATTCTACACTTTGCATACAGTAAGGGCTATTCAACTATGGGAGGCACATCAGGCAAACCATGGCTGTATATTTACTCAGACGCCGTCCTTTTTCTTGCAGGCCAAGCTATCTCATAATAGGAGGTGGCAGCAACGGATGGGTGGAGGGCGGCCTCAGCTGCAACCCCTCAGCGATCTTGAGGCGCGCGTCCACAGGATTGTGGCAAGCCAGGTGATCGGTCCCGTCGCCCCTGGAGAGGCTGACCCCGTTCTGGACAGCAATGGTCAGGTCATCACCTTTTTCTCCTCCCTCATTCCACTTGTCCCTCACAACACCAGCCTTTGACACTTTCAATTCAACTTACTAAATCGCTCCAGTCCTTCCTCCCTTACTGCCCCCCCTGTCCTCACGTTAAAACCACCCTTGTACCTCCCTGCTTTCAGATGGTGATTCACCAGCGGAGGAGACGGGCCCTGAAGCTGCCAGTGGGAGTGAAGCTGCAGCTGAGGAGGAAGAGGAAGCCGGAGCATCAGCGCCACCCTCTCCCGAGGAAGCCCATGCCCACACTGGGAACACGCCTTCCCTGGAGGGGAGCAGGGGGGAAGGGTCTGATGAGGGTGAAGCTCCGGGACCCAGCGGGCTGCAGCAACGTGATGGGGCTAGGAAGCTCGGAGGCCTTCTCCCCGGAGGGAGAGTAGGCCAGCGAGTCCTGCTGCACTGGACGCAGAGGAGGAGCGGCTCATCGCTGAAATGAACACCCAGGCGGTGGACATGCACACTCAGCTCATGGGTGCAGTGGGAAGGGTGCCCGAATGCATTGATGCACTGGCAAGGAGTGTGGAGCACTTCTCTGTAGCACAGGCGGATGCCACGCTAATGTTTAGTGCTGCAATTCAGTCACTGGCTGCCGTGATCCCATCTCTGACAGCTCTCATGCAGACTCAGATTGAGGCCACGCGAGCACTGACTGCTGCCATCCTCGCTGGTTCGGATACATTTCCCCGGGGCTCTCACCGCGCTGCAGCAGGCCAGCAATCTGTGCTCCAGCAGATTGCTCCGGATGCTGAGGTGCTGCCCCATAGGAGTGCCAGTGTGTCGGTCGAGCAGGGAGTTGCTGTCCTCTCTCAAGATGGCAGCATTCCTGCTGCCACCACTGTCACTTCCCCATTGCACTTGCCACCCCCTGTAGCCCAGACTGCTGCCGCCTATGCAGAGTTGGTGCAGTCTGCAGCCGGGCCCTCCAGGCCCAGAGCTGGTCGAGGTCGTCCTTCAAGGGCATCTGTAGTCTCAGGTTCTGACAATCAGCAGCCTTCCACCAGCCTTGCTGCAGCCACTGGGGCCCCATTACGGAGGAGCAGTAGGGTGGGAAGGGGGGGAAGTGCGCAAGAGAAGGAGATCACCCTCTAAAGGGCAAGAAGTAGGAGGTGTGACGAAATGTTGGTCAATTTTTTATTAAAGGCCGAGGTTCGTGTTCAAACTTTTGTTTAGTGTTTTGGACATTATCTCCAGGTTGTGAGAACCAGTTATGTTAATGAATGATTTTTTGTGTTTGTTTCTATTAGTTTGTCATGAAGAAATGACACACACAGAGTTTGTAAAATAAAAAAGTTTTTGTATTCAAAATGTACAGGTTTGGCCTTTGGAATCATTGCTGCCTTGGCCGGCTTAGGGGTTGCGGGTTGCTTTCCATCATGTTGTTCTCCATGCCAGAAGCCATTTCCTCAGTAGGAGCCTAGAAGCGGCTTGTTATCAGCCAATGACGGACGGCCCTTGCAGTTTCAACATTGTGGGCCTCCCTCCCGCCTTGGTGCTGCTGCTGATCATCCTCCTCCTCCTCCTCCGGTGGGGCACCAAGGCCTGGTGGCATTGGCTGGGTCCTGAGGATTGCCAGGTTATGCAGCATGCAGCACACAACTATGAAGGAGACTCGCTCAGGCGAGTACTGCAGGGCTCCTCCTGAGTGGTCCAGACAGCAGAACCGTTGCTTGAGCATGCCGTTCGTCTGCTCAACGATGTTCTTGGTGGCAAGATGGCTCTCGTTGTACTGCAGCTCAGCAGGGGTGTTGGGGTTACGGAGCGGTGTCATCAGCCAGGTGCACAGTGGATAACCCTTGTCCCCGAGGAGCCAACCACTTGGCTGATGCGGTGCCTGGAAAAGTTCTGGCACAGCAGTCTGGTGCAGGATGAAAGCATCGTGGCTGCTGCCAGGGTAGCGGGCATTGACAGCGAGTATCAGCTGTCTGTTGTCACAGACCAACTGGACGCTTAAGGAGTGAACCCCTTGCGGTTTCGGAAAACCTCTGCATTCTCATGCGGTGCCCGCAATGCCACATGCGTGCAGTCAATGGCGCCCTGCACCGTGGGGAAGCCCGCTATCCTCGCAAAGCCCAATGCGCGTTTATGCTGTTTGGCCCGGGTCATCGGGAAAGAGATGTACTGGCGTCTCCTTTTATAGAGGGCATTTGTGACCTAACGGATACAGCAATGGACCGCGAACTGGGAGATATTGGCAATGTCCCCAGTAGCTGCTTGAAAGGAGCCGGTGGCATAAAAATTCAGAGCCACTGTGACCTTCACTGCCACTGACAGAGACGTTCTGGTCCTCAGTTGAGGCTGTAGATCTGGCTGCAGCAGGTGGCAGAGCTCAGTGACCACCTCCTTGCTGAAGCGCAGCCATCGCAAACACTGCTCCTCAGACAAATGAATGTAGGAGAATTGTTGCCGAAATACCCTGGGAGGGTAAGGTCTCCTGTGCAGAGGCCTGTTGGCCTTCCTCTGTCTGGCCATGATTGCCACTCTCTCTCTGCGTCTCTGTTGCCTCCGATTCTGCAGGTGCAGGACGATGCCCCGAATCAGTGCAGCCCCCAAAGTCTCTTGGCAATCGAAGTAATGAAGGTTACATCCAAAAGTACCTGCAAAGGGATGCTCAGTAGCCAAAACTACTTCACACAGCGTTGACTCTATGCAGAAGTCTCTCCTTCTCTCTCTCAGAATCTCTCTCTCTGTCAGAATGAGTGGTGCAAAAATGTCTACCACAGTAAAAGCCAGGAAGAGGCCGCCTTTAAATAGCGCCCCCCAAGCCCCTCACCGACTGGGAAACGTTCCAGTCTCCCTGTCATTGCTTGCGCCAGGCGGAAAGGAGGGGGGCGCCACTCAATATCCGGTCCGGGGTGCTACAAGGGCGTTGCACGCTCGACTGACATCATGATCTGTGGGCGCAGGAGATCGGGGCGGTAGTGTTTAGCGCCGCCGCAAAATGTCTGGTCAATTTCGCGAGCGGCGCAGACATCGCCGCGCCCGGGCGCTAGTTGCTTTGCGCCCCATTAGCGCCTTCTTCCGGCGCTAACGGGAGGCGCAAACCAACCGAATTTTACCCCCCCTTCTATGTTTGTTCTCTTCTGATTGCTGGGCTAATAGTGGGTTAAAAATCAATGCGTTATCATCTTTGCAATTTATTCCAGGTTTATGACCTTGCCCAAGCTTCAGCAAATCTCCCAGTTAACTACTTATCAGAAGGTTTTAATGCAGCAAGCTCGAGGTGGCCTGGCTTCTGTAGCGGTGTGATGAACGACTGCAATCAGAGGTTTGACAACTCTGAGGATCAGCCCCGAGTATCATTTCAACCGATTGCCATTTCTCGATAGAATGCTGCATTGTAGTTGGGTAATCACACCGGAATGCTGGAAATCAGTGCTATTCCATCGAATTCCACTGCCCATCAGAAAATGTTCAGGAGTCACACTGAAAATTGCTAACAGGGCATCAATGGCTCAAATTGGTCTGCCATTCTTGCAGGACTAAGGAAATGTAACAGCAGCGAGCAATACTTAAGAAACTAAAAAGTAAAAGGATGTGCGGGGGGGAGGGGTGGGGCGGGAGAGGGAAATACAGTAAATACAGAGAAAGGTTCACTGCAACCTCCATTTTGCAAAAATGTATCCATGATGTTTTAATGCTTTAAAATACTTAAACAACTTGATCTGGAGGTATAATGAATTAAAATAATCTATTTTTTCTTGATTTTTAATTTCTACTTCACCCAGAGCCAAATATATATTTTATATTGTGTTTGTATTCACCAAGGTAATAAAAAACAGTATTATAGAATAGAATACTTTTCATATTTCTATTCATTCTTGGGACGTGGGCTTCTTGGGCAAGGCTGGCACTTATTACCCATCCCTAGTTGCCCTGAGAAGATGGAAGTGGGCCTTTTCCTCGAACTGCTGTAGTTCGCAGCGGTTTAATACAACCGAGTGGCTTGCTGGGCCGCGTCAAAGAGCAGTTAAGAATCTTCCAAAATAACAACAGAAAACGCTGGAAAAACTCAGCAGGCCAGGCAGCATCCGTGGAGAGAGAAACAGAGTTAACGTTTCAGGTCGAAGACCTTTCGTCAGAACTGGAAAAAAAGCAGGAAATGAAATAGATTTAAAGCAAGGATAAAGCTGGGAAAAGGGGAAGGGGATGAAAGAACAAAAGGAGAGATTAAGGACATTAAGAGATAATCAAGGCAAGAGGAGGTGTTAATGTGACAGGTTGAGGCTGAAAGAAGTGTGAAATGCACTGGCAGAATGAAGGACAGCTGCCAGCTTCTGGGAGGGAAAGCAAATAAAAAAAGGGGGGCCAAACAAAAGGGTGGATGAAAAAATAAAATATAAATGTGATAGGGGCCGAGGTTATGATCTAAAATTGTTGAACTCGATGTTGAGTCCAGAGGGCTGTAGGGTGCCTAAACGAAAGATGAGGTGCTGTTCCTTAAAAATCTTCCACGTTAGTGTGGGACTGGATGTTAAGTTAACTTCACCAGCTTATATCAATCGCAGATGTTGCCCTCAACTTTAAATTTATAATTAGCAAATTACTGAACTGTCTTTGTAATCACTGTTATTTATTTTGGCAACTAAGCCTATGTACTAATTATTTGCATATGCAATGTTTAAATGCGGCTATTGTTCTAACGTTATTTAACAAGTGTTAGTTCATGACTAACAAGTAGTATAAATGCTAATATAATCTGAACTGGTTGATGCAAGAGAGCTCAGCAAGCCAAATTTAGGCATAAACTGGGTGATAGACCCCAGACAGTTTCTTGACAAGGGAGTTAAAGATTTGTCTGGTGTCCTTGATGAGTATTCTTGTCAGGGTATCAATTCTGGTGTTCTTATAGTGCCAAGGGTTTACAGTGATCAAACCACCCTTGTAGTATTGTCTTCAATTTTTTTAAATATTTGTTCATGGGATGTGGGCGTCGCTGGCAAGGCCAGCATTTATTGCCCATCCCTAATTGCCCTTGAGAAGGTGGTGGTGAGCCACCTTCTTGAACCGCTGCAGTCCGTGTGGTGAAGGTACTCTCTCAGTGCTGTTAGGGTCCCTCCCAGCACTGATTTTGACCCAGCGACGATGAAGGAATGGCGATATATTTCCAAGTGAGGATGGTGTGTGACTTGGAGGGGAACTTGGAGGTGGTGGTGTTCCCATGCGCCTGCTGCCCTTGTGCTTCTAGGTGGAAGAGGTGGCGGGTTTGGGAGGTGCTGCCGAAGAAGCCTTGGCGAGTTGCTGCAGTGCATCTTGTAGATGGTACACACTGCAGCCATGGTGCGCTGGTGGTGGAGGGAGTGAATGTTTAAGGTGGTCGATGGGGTGCCAATCAAGCGGGTTGCTTTGTCCTGGATGGTGTCGAGCTTCTTGAGTGTTGTTGGAGCTGCACTCATCCAGGCAAGTGGAGAGTATTCCATCACACTCCTTACTTGTGCCTTGCAGATGGTGGAAAGGCTTTGGGGAGTCAGGAGGTGAGACACTCGCCGCAGAATACCCAGCCTCTGACCTGCTCTTGTTGCCACAGTATTTATGTGGCTGGTCCAGTTAAGTTTCTGGTCAATGGTGACCCCCAGGATGTTGATGGTGGGGGATTCGGTGATGGTAATGCCGTTGAAAGTCAAGGGTCTTGGTGGTTAGATTCTGGCTTGTTGGAGATAGTCATTGCCTGGCACTTGTGTGGTGCGAATGTTACCTGCCACTTATCAGCCCAAGCCTCAATCCTGGTTACTATACCACAAGCTTCGAAAGGATGCCGAGAAGGGCAACAAGATTAATCCCCAAATGTAAAGGAGTTACCAAAGGTATGAGGAAAGATCAAAGAGGCTCAAACTCTGCAATCTAGAAAGAAGTAGGTTAAGGGGAGGCCTCACTGAGGTGTATAAAATATTAAATGGCATAAACAGGGGTGGACTGGCCCTACGGGAAATTAGGTAGGGGCGATTTTGCCGGCGCTCAGAGGTCAGGTTTGGAGGCAGGGACTGCTGGCAAAATCAAAAAGATTGGCAGCAGATCCCGAACCCGCTTCCAATCAATCTTCCCGCGAGTCGGGTCCCCGATTTGCTCAGGGACCTGACTCCTGGCGGTGGGAAAAGGATTATAGCCACTTAATTGCTTGTTAACAGGTAGTTAAGAGGCTTTTTCCAATTTTGACACTTCTACTGTGGGCTTCCTGACATCGGGAAACCCCGCCAGGGTAAGTGTGGCGTGCTGTGGGTCTACTGTAATGTTTGTGTATAGATGACAGCTGCAGAAGTGGTGTGAAGGATCCAATGGGACACTGGTGAGTTGCAGAGGTAAGAAAATGTTGGAAAAGTCACTTTTAATGTGTTTAGAATTTTCTGTACGTGACAAGCTTTGAAGTGTTTGTGTCCCACCTCATTGGAAGAACCTCTCTCACCAGTGACAGATCGCTTCTGTAACCTCACCTGCAGCTGCCATCTGTTTTAGCCTAAGGAAAGAGTCACTGGAGAGTCTGGGTACAAGGGCTCACCTTTGTACAGTGATTTTCAGTGTTTGCAGCACCTCAATGCTGTCAAACACTGAAAAAAATCATGTCAAAAAGAAATGGTGGTGGCTCCTTTAAGAAAGTCCCGCACAGGAGACTGGTCAAGAAGGTAAGAGCCCATGGAATCCAGGGTGCCTTGGCACATTGGATACAAAACTGGCTCAGTGGCAGAAGGCAGAGGGTGATGGTCGAAGGTTGTTTTTGTGACTGGAAGCCTGTGGCCAGTGGGGTACCTCAGGGATCGGTGCTGGGTCCCTTGCTGTTTGTGGTCTACATTAACAACTTGGATATGAATGTAAAAGGTATGATCAGTAAGTTCGCGGATGATACAAAAATTGGTAGGGTGGTAAATAGCGAGGAGGGTAGCCTCAGTCTGCAGGACGATATAGATGGGTTGGTCAGATGGGCGGAACAGTGGCAAATGGAATTTAATCCGGAAAAGTGCGAGGTGATGCACTTTGGAGGGACTAACAAGGCAAGGGAATACACAATGAATGGTAAGACCCTAGGCAAGACGGAGGGTCAGAGAGATCTTGGTGTACAAGTACACAGATCCCTGAAGGCGGCGGAACAGGTGGATAAGGTGGTAAAAAAGGCATATGGGATACTTGCATTCATTAGCTGAGGCATAGAATATAAGAGCAAGGAGGTTATGATGGAGCTGTATAAAACACTGGTTAAGCCACATCTGGAATACTGTGTGCAGTTCTGGTCGCCACACTACAGGAAGGATGTGATCGCTTTGGAGAGGGTGCAGAGGAGATTCACCAGAATGTTACCCAGGCTGGAGTGCTTCAGCTATGAAGAGAGACTGGGCAGATTGGGTTTGTTTTCCTTGGAGCAGAGGAGGCTGAGGGGGGACATGATTGAGGTGTACAAAATTATGAGGGGCATAGATAGGATGGATACTAAGGAGCTTTTTCCCTTAGTAGAGGGGTCTATAACAAGGGGGCACAGATTCAAGGTAAAGGGCGGGAGGTTTAGAAGGGATTTGAAAAAGTACTTTTTCACCCAGAGGGTGGTTGGAGTCTGGAACTCACTGTCTGAAAGGGTTGTGGGAGGCAGGAACCCTCACAACATTCAAGAAGCATTTGGATGAGCACTTGAAATGCCATAGCATACAAGGCTACGGAACAAATGCTGGAATATGGGATTAGATTAGACAGGGCTTGATGGCCGGCGCGGACACGATGGGCTGAAGGGCCTCTATCCATGCTGTATAACTCTATGATCTATGACTCTAAAACTGGCAGATGATGCGTCATAAACTGACGTCATCTGACACCGGCTTTCTCTTAATTGGCCGGCAAGCCCGCAGGGTGGGCTTAAGAAGGCCAATTGACGCAAAATAGCGTTGGTGCGTCGGACGTCGCTGGGGGCGGGACTAGAACCTGGAAGGCAGCAGTCCCGCCCCCAACATGCCTCTTCAGGTAAGATCGCGGCCTGGGAGATTTCCTGAGTGCCCCCATCAGTGGTTCTATAGTGCTGTATTATCAGTGCTCCCTTTTCCCCATGACAATTCCAAAGAATTTGGCACCCTTTCGGGAGACCCTGTCCATCCCTGGGTATAAATACAGTTAGCAATGAACGCCATTTCAAATTAAGAGGGAAAATAGGCCTGAAAGACCTTTCAATTGGTGAAAAATAAATTTAAAACATAATATATTAGAACCTCATTATTAAAAGGATGATAAATGTTTGAAATAATTGGCGAGGCAGAATAGAAGAGACAAAGGGGTAAAAATTGGGCAGCGCCCCTCGCGCCCCGAAAAAGTTAGCGCACCCGCGGCCAATTTTCCCAGGTAGCGCCCCGAGGGGGAGGAGGGGCGCTTCGCATCCCTTTGGGGCGCTGTGAGCCAATATCGCGGCGCTATATGCCGCAGCGCCACGCGGTGCGGTGCGGCACGTTGTGCCGCGGTACTGCAGGCCTTCCTCCCCTTATATAAGTGGAGGGGCCTGGCGCAGCGCATTCCGGCACCCAGCTGGGCCACCAGGGATCGGGAGCGCCAGCAAACAAGCCCGGCACTCAAAAGGAGTGCCGGGCTCATGGAGAGCATCTGGCACCCCGCGGTGGGGGCTTCACGGGGGCCGGGGACATGAACGGGGGCAGGTGCTGGCAGGCGGCCAGCAACAAAAATGGCTGGCCGCCCGCCACCTCCCCTTTAACTAGCATCGCCCCGGCCGCAGGTAGGCCCCCCTGACCCCGGCGGTAAGTCGGGGGGGCGCTACCCAATATTACAGCCGGGGCCTGAGCGAGGCACTGCGCACGGCGATGACATCATCGCCGTGCGGCGCGAACGGTTAGTAACCACCACTAACCTCCTGCTGAATTTCGCGGGAGGCATTAGCTGTGCCGCGCCCAGGCGCTAGTTGATTTGCGCCCCGTTAGCGCCCTCTTGGGAGGTGCAAATCAACCGAATTTAGCCCCCAAAGACATTAGGAATATTCAAAATGTAGTTGGATGTTTTGATAGGAAAGTTAGGATATTGGAGAGATGAGCTTTGATATGCCAAATAACCATTACTTTTTACTTTTCTTATGAGTTTGCAAACACCTGAACCTTGCATCTTCCAGAGTTGAAGAATCCTTGAGGTTGATCACTTTTTTTACTCCCTAGCCTAACGTCTTTTGCTACATCATTTGTAACACAATGTAATTTTAAAAAAATGCATGTTATGCCTTTCACATTGCGAACAAAAAAATATATATGGACCTCATACATAGTGGGAAGTTAAATGCTGACTACCTGATGCAGTCCAGTCCTTTGATGATGCAAAATGTTCCATATGCATTTTTTTTGTTCCCAACAAGCCATATCCAATGGCTCTTAGTTTGCTGTTGTTATCAATTGATTTTGAGCAGAGTGCAGCAAAAGGATTAGAGTCTGTATCCCAGGCGCTGGAGCAAGCTGGAATCAGGTGCATTTATAATTACACAAGATTAAGTGCTAAGTCCCATCAATTATACAGTTACTAATTATATATCATCAGTTACCTCTGGTGTTTGAATTAATCGCTGGACTTGAAGCTGTTCACATCTCACCAATTAGTGTCACAAAAGTTCTAAATATATCACTTGGACTTCAAATATGATTGGATATAAAATGTTAATGGTTCTGTAGTTTGAGAAAGAATAATATTTATTAATTCAGTCATACGTTAGGACTTCTGATAAAGAAACAGTTTAGAAGGTTGTGTGGGATGTTTTCAGTGATTTGGGTCAAAACTGCTGTTAACCAATTAGGTGTTGGGTGGACCATATGAACACCTCCCTTTTTGGAATGAGTATCACCACACCAGCCTCTTTCGAGTCCACTCTCTGATGTGACACTATCTCTGATATCACTCAAAAGTACCTATGGTTTCCATTCTATTACTAAAAAACCCCACCGTTTTTAGAATACAGGCTTCACTACAAACATACATTTGTATTGCTCCCAAAAATAAACTATTAGATGTTGGCCACTGCACTTATTAATTTTGGATCAGTTTAGAAATTGGAATAATTTTCTTCAAAAGGAACCAAGCAGCAAACTTCAGCTTTATAAATAAATCAAATAGTTGGAGAGTAAATGACGTAGCTATGAAAAGATTATTTCTCACATAGAACCATTCATCCCTTAAATTGGTCCATTTGCAGTTCATCTTTGATTTTAACTGCCTATGATATTTGTCCAGAGATACCTATGATTTATGTTTGGTCTGTACAGTTATCAATTTCTCTTTGATCATCAAGGCATGGGTTGTCAGTGCTCTTCCACTTGTGGAATGTAATATCAGCATCCAGGAACTCCAAGTCAGGTAATCGTATGTCCAAATGTATTACAGCTACTCTGCTTCATTGGGTCAATTTTGAAGTAACCACTTTCATCAGGCAGGAGGCAGTTGGAGCAAGCCCACATCCCGCCCCCGCCTGATAGAAGCACTCGAAGTCCTGAACCCACACAAATAAGAGCTTCTTTTTTAAAAGCTATGTTTTTGTAGCAGCCTGCAGTAGTTCCCATCAGGACTGGTTAGGCTGCGCTACAAGTATCAATGGGTGGAGCTTGCATGATATACAATTCGACCATTGGGCCTTCAAAATTGCATTGGGGTCCTATTAATGGAAAGCACCCCGATTTGAGTAGGCTAACGAGACTCCCGCCTTTTTCCGGTAGGCGCCTGGACTGCCCATTTCAAGGTCTCCACCAAAATGGCGGGGACTCATATGTCAGTAGGACAGGACGGTAAGTGTTCCACTACCATTTTCATCATACGATCACCCCGTTTCCGCTTGCTCAGGAAGGCGGGGAGGGGGTGTTGGTGAAAATCAGCCAGTGTTTCTCAACCTCTAACTCATTACAGTAACCCTTAATTCCCCAGTGTAATATTTCCATTTCCCAGCTACCCTATGGCCTCAGAGATTTTTGTTTATTTATTCATTCATGGGATGTGGGCATCGCTGGCAAGGCCAGCATTTATTGCCCATCCCTAATTGCCCTCAAGAAAGTGGTGGTGAGCCGCCTTCTTGAACCGGTGCAGTCCGTGTGGTGAAGGTTTTTTTTTTAGCGGTTTGATACAACTGAGTGGCTTGCTAGGCCATTTCAGAGGGCAGTTAAGAATCAACCACATTGCTGTGGGTCTGGAGTCACATGTAGGTCAGACCGAGTTAGATTTCTTTCCCTGAAAGGACATCAGTAAACCACATAGGTTTTTTTGACAATCTGGTAGTTTCATGTTTTATTCCAGATTTATTCAATTCAACTGAATTTAAATTCCCCAGCTGCTGTGGTGAGATTTGGCATGGGGTCATGTCTCCGGATCATTAGTCCAGGCCTCTGGATTACCAGTCGAGTAACATAACCACTATGCTACTGTGTTAATTTCTATTGTGCTCTCTGGATTGCAAATAGTTTCATTCCACATAGGACCCTTACAGCGAACAAAGGGGAAATTTTCATATCATTAAGTCTGGACTGGATATGAACGCAGGTCCCAGAGATGAAAAGACAGTGTGTGGTCGGACCCACTGGGCCACCTGATTCCTCTCTAAATATTTGCTAAAATATTTATATTTATGATATTGGTCTGTATTTTATTCATCTACCAAAGGCATTCAGACAGCAGCTATACTGCCACTTTCAAGTTAACAAAAACAGTTTCAAGTGAGTATTAATTTAAAACTTGCAGTATAATTCATGAGTCACATTCATGAATACATTAAAGCAAACAGTATAACGTCCCTCCAGAGGATGCAAGTCTACAGCACTTAGTCTTCCCACCAGGTGGGGTGGGCTTCAAACTTGTGTGAAGCTAGTTTTAAACAGTGCTCAGGCAATCCATTAGATCTGCTGGGCACTTCATGAACTTAGCATCGTGTCTTTTTAATGCCATCAGAAAATGGACATTGCTGTCCGCTCTCCCCTAATTCTAACATCCATGGAGGGAGGTTGCAAGCATACGTGCACAAAGCTCTCTCCTGGCAAGCAGTGTTGAAGAGTGACCTGCAATAGAACTTGGGACTGGTTCCTTTTATCAGAAAGTGTAGCATAATTGCAGCCTTGGTTAAATATTTTTAAGTCGACAATATTTGATCTAATTAGTTCGCTTATTGATTCTAAGTTCAACAATCACCAACTGCATGATCTAGCAAGCAAAACTGAACAGTTTTCTTCACAAGAGTGTGGCAAAATAGTCTAATGCAACTCATATTTCTACAGTTGAAAATACATGTCTAAGGAATTTAAATCCTAAAGCAGAGGCTGCGGTAAGATGTGACTGCAGCACCCTGTTGAGAGGAACAAGGATGATGGAAGATTAATCATATTCATATTTATAGCAAAATTGAAGCTAGGAAAAAGTGAATTTAATTAGAAACTATCTGCATTATCTGATATCTTCTGAATGATAATCTATATATGTCTGAACTCATTTCCATGGTTCTGTCTGTATTTAACTTATTACTCAAATAAAATTTAAATAATTAAGTATTTAATTATTAAAGTAATTAGAAGTGATAAGTAAGCAGCACACTTACTATTTTAAAATGAACAATATCAAAATGTAGAAATCTTTAAAACTATGTATTTACACTGACTGCACAAGTACAGCACTTGATCATTTTTGCTGTAGATAAGGATATCAGACATACCACATTTGGGCAGATAAATCTTGTGTCGTCTAAATAAAAATGATGTTTGCTGTGGAAGTCAATTATTTTGATGGATGCTCTTTTCTTCTGTGTCACTGAGATCACAGAGTTGCCAGTTGAGCTACTATTCCTTCTGCTCAAGGGCTTGATGGGCAGAATGGCCTTTTCTTGATTTGGATTTTCCTGTATTGATGTTTTTAACAGAAGCAGTGGGAAATCTACGCAAACTATTTTAATGTTTTGAAAGACACTACAAGACCTAAATGGTCATTTGTGATGGTGTCACAAGAAAAGGAAAGGAAAGGAAAGGAGCCTTTCATGACCTCAGCACATCCCAAAGTGCCTAACAGCCAATTAAATACTTTTGAAGTGTAGTTACTGTAATATAGGGAAATGCAGCAGCCAATTTGCACATTGCAAGGTTCCACAAACAGCAATGAGATACATGACCAGATAATCTGTTTTTTCAGTGATATTGGTTGAAAGATAAATATTGGCCAGATATCAGGAGAACTCCCCTGCTCTTCTTCAAATAGAGACACAAGGGGCTGGATTTTGATACTGGGGCGGGTTGGGGTCGTGTCATCTACTTTTCGTGTTATCCACCCGACTGCAATTGGATGTGGGAGATTGATGCAATTTTCACCTAATTGGGCAATTGAGTTCCAGCATGTGGGAACCCATGAACCAATGAGTGTTTTCAGTCTGAAAGTCGCCTCTGATGATGTCATCATTGCTGCTGCATTGAAGGTCTGCAAAGACTGCCTGGCCTTTGCTGTGAGAGGACCTGGATGCACAATGAGCAGCAGCAGCCCTAAGTCTGCTCCCAGATATTTTTGCACCACCACTCCCAGATATGTCTCATCCATCCATCCCCACCACTTCCAGATATGTCTCATCCATCCATCCCCACCACTTCCAGATATGTCTCATCCATCCATACCACTCCCAGACAGCCAAATATTGCCAAATGTGCTCCCGCCAGGTTTCACATTCATGGTTCAGAACAGGCGTGCTTCATGTAGAAAAAGGGTTAAAATCACAAAGGCCTTTCAAAATGGCATTATAGAGGCAATTTAGTGCTTGTTAAGGGCCTTAACAGCCTATCCCGCCTCTTAGAGGTGGGACGGAGTCGGGACCATCAGACACGATTTAATGAAAATTGCGTGGAGGTGGGATGGAGGCGGGCTTGTGCCCGCCCGCCAGTTTCTGCAATTTTAACCCCCCACACGCCTCCAAACCCACCTCCACGAGTCAATGAAAATCCAGCCCAAGATCTTTTATGTCCACCCGAGAGGGCAGATAGAGACTCAGTTTAATGTCTCATCTGAAGACAACAGCTCCGGCAGTACAGCGCTCCCTCAGTACTGCACTGAGGAATTTGGCAGGCTGGATTATGTGCTCAAGTCTCTGGAGTGGAGCTTGAACCCAAGACCTTGTGACTCAGAGGCAAGAGTGCTACCACTATGCCAAGGCTGACACTTGTGTGGAACCTGTATCAAAATGGAGGGGACCTCCCTCCCTTGTAAGATAATGGAACTGGTCAATAGTTGATATACCGCACCAGCAAGAGCAGCTGATGCTGGAACACCTGATCTGTCAGCTCATCCTGCCCAAAGTGAAGCAACAGACTGAGAAAGCTGGTCAAAAATGATCAGTCAGCAGTCCAACCCCCATCTAAAGAGGTGAACAGTAAAGGCAGCACTCCTTCATCTCCAGTGATCCTGTTAGAAACCTTAATGGAGCCGCAGACTTTATAATCAATGGTGAGACCTGCCTTTTTGAAAACACACTCCTTCACCAGTGTTGCTGAATGCAACATTATCTGGTGCAGTATCCATGGAAATTTCACAAGACATACCTCTTCCAGAAGACAAATGGCACTTTTGAGTGTCAAGGAAAATGACAGATTATGCAAGTATCCAATCACATCTGTCTGCCAACCTCTGCGCTTTTGTTTGTGTTTTAGGTTGAGAAGCAATGAAGTTCTTGAGTCAATGTAAGAACAGCTGCAGGCTCAGTCTCTTCTCAAATGGAACATCAAGTTTATGGTGTTTTCAAACCTTACCAAGTCTATGTGACAACCAGCAGAAAAACAAGTTGTCAAACCTCCTATGGGGTGTGCAGCTGTGAAGCAAATCTAATGCATCTTCATTGCCATTCCAATCTGGCAAATGATCTGTGCCTAGCTTAAGTAGGGACATTGATTTTATTCATTTCACAGCATGGAATTTGCTGTAGTCTGCAGTTTGCCAACATTTGTCACGACTGCTCTGCTGTGTGGACATGATTTAGGATCTTCATTGTCATTGGGTCCTTATTTTATAAGTCAATGAATCGCCAAAGAGCCTTTGTTTTTTTGTTCACTTAAATTTGCTTTTTGTCACTTATCTGAACTCTGCAAATTGTGTCTTTAGAATGGTGAAAATGTTGAGTTTTGGGAGAATGGTGCATTTTCCATTTAAACCCACTCACAATATTATGCTTTAATCTGAAGAACAAAAATAAGGGCCAGATTCTCCCTTCAGTCAGAACCAGTACAATTTGTGTGGTGCAATCCATCACATGGGGCCAAAAATTCGGCCCTTCCCCGGTGAGTACGCACTGTGTACTCATCCGTAAGGCGTCCTGAAGTGTCGGTTTCCTGCATGCACGGGAAACCGGAACTTCCAGTCTGGTGAAGGGGGTGGTTCCTAGGTGAACCGCATGCACGGGAGAGGCTGCGCGCATGCAGCAAACTTAGGTTTTTTTTCAGGTTTCTCCGAGAGGGTAAGTATTGAAGAACCTGCACTTTTAAAAAGGAGGCGCAGGACCCGTTTTCAACAAGGTAAGTGGTTAATTAATTATAATTTAAAAAAAATTTCAACAGGTTTATCTTTTTTAGATACTTTAAAGAAAGGTAAGTTTATTTTTAGCACTCTTAAAAAGTATTTTAATTTTTTCAAAAATTTAAATTTTTGTTTAAAGTAGTTAATTTATTTAACTTATAGTTATTTTATAAATGTGATGGTTTTTAAAAAATTTATTTGAAGTTTAGCTGTTCTTTTGGGGCCGATTTCAATTCATAGATTTGACAGGTCTTCCTGTCAAATCTATGAATGAAAGATGGTCTGCTGCCATTGGCTCTCCATGGCCCACGTGATCCCAGGGGACGCATCGCACTAATTACACCCCTGGGACATGCAAGCACTGCGCACCGGCAGCTGCAGGAGGCCCAGGAGCTGAAGTTCCCGTGGGCCCAGAGGTCAACGGCAGGCGCGGTAGGTAAGTGCGCGCGCGATCCTTACCCCCGCGGCATGCCGGAGAGGCGAATTTCAGGGCCATGATGTTTTCTTTCTGCTGTGCTCTGGAATATCGGCCCGTATTTTCCGGTGCCTATGGGTGTGTACACGCCCGTAAGGGCCTCGCAAGTTCCGGGTTTTCGCGCGCAAAGCGCATGCGCAAAAACCCGAAACTTGCGATCTGTCAAGAATCTTCTTGACAGATCATAGCCATCCCCGGTGGAGAGTTCTGCCCAGCGAATGCCCGTGAAATTCTTACGCCTGGAAAAAGTAGGCATAAGGCCTGCTTTTACCAGCGTAAGAGTTTAAACGAATATAAAAAAAATTCTTTTCAATTATTTAAACATTAAAACACCTGTAAAATAAGCTACGTTTATTTTTAGCCCCTTTAAAACATTTAAATATATTTTTCAAAAAATTAAATTTTTGTTTTAAATGTTTAATGAAATTGTATTTTAATTAATTTTAAATATGTAATTTTTTTTAATTTGGTATGTAAATGTGTTTTTTATGTGCTCACCATAAGCATGAATGGGGATCCCCCTTCTTTCATGGGTTGGGCCGGCCCACGTGATCCCAGGGACGCTTGTGAACCACCTGCATCCCTGGGGTACGTGGGCCTCTACACATGTCTACGCATAGAAGCCCAGGAGCGCGAGTTTCTATGGCTCCATGACCATCAAGTAGGTGCATAGATTTTTTGCCCTTCGGAGGCATCCACCCACGGGAAGCCTCCGACCGCAAATTCAGGCCCAATAAGTGACACCATCTTTGCTGTTCAGTGCTGATAGCCTTCATTCCCCATAATGCCCATTAACATTTGTGTGTGTGTTAATATTTTGAGTGCTTTTTTCTTTATCAGTATAAATAAGGGAGGCTAGAGTGCAGTTTGTCACGGAGTGCAGATCGGAACAGAGTGTTAAGCTGCGAGTTTGGTGAGTGAGGGAGTGAGGGGAGGGAGGTGTTCCTTTCTTTTTCTATCTTTGTCAGCTTCCAGGAGAGCAGGAGCTAAAAAGCTGCACAAGAGGGGACAGAGAACCAGCGGGAGTTCGGCTCTGTGACACCACCCAACCGCATCTGGAGAAAAATAAAAGTGCGGTTGAAACAGAGTGCTGTGAGTTGGGAATTGGTTCTTACTTTACACCAAGGAAAGAGTCCGAGAGCGGGAGCAGTCAAACAACAACAACTGCAAAACCACTAAAGTGACGTCATAACCAGGGAAGGAGCTGATTGGTAAATAGGAACTGGTGAGTATTTCTACAGTCCAGTCGTTAAAGTAAAAGTAAGGTCTCTAGTTTAGAGTAAGTAGTGTTTAAAGGGAAGTAAGGTCCCTAGTGTATTTAATATTCTTTAATTTAAAGCAAGTAAAGGGAGTAAGTTAAGGGTAGGACATGGCAGGGCAGCTCGGCAGCGTGGAGTGCTCCTCCTGTGCTATGCGGGAAGTCAGGGACACTTTCAGTGTCCAGGGCGAACACGTGCAGTAAGTGTCTCCAGCTGCAGCTATTCGAAATCTGCGTTTCGGAGGTGGAGCTGCGGCTGGAGTCACTGTGGAGCACCCGCGAAGCTGAGATCTTCGTGGATAGCACATTTAACGAGGTGGTCACACCGCAGGTAAAGTGTGCACAGGCAGACAGGAAATGGGTGACCGCCAGACAGAGTAAAAGAACTAGGAAGGTACTGCAGGAGTCCCTTGGGTCCATCTCCCTCTCCAACAGATTTTCCATTTTGGATACTGATGGGGGAGATGGTTTCTCAGGGGAATGCAGCAAGAGCCAAGTCCGTGGCACTACGAGTGGCTCAGCTGCACAGGAGGGGAGGAAAAAGAGTGGGAGAGCAATAGTGATAGGAGATTCTATCGTAAGGGGAACAGATAGACATTTCTGTGGCCGCAGACGTGACTCCAGGATGCTATGTTGCCTCCCTGGTGCCAGGGTCAAGGATGTCACTGAACGGCTGCAGGGCATTCTGAAGGGGGAGGGCAAACAGCCAGAGGTCGTGGTTCAGATTGGTACCAACGACATGTGTAGAAAGAGGGATGAGGTCCTGCAACAAGAATTTAGGGAGCGAGGTAGCAGATTAAAAAGCAAGACCTCAAAGGTTGTAATCGCTGGATTACTCCCGGTGCCACATGCTAGTGAGTATAGGAATAGGAGGATAGAGCAGATGAATGTGTGGCTAAAGAGTTGGTGCAGGAGGGAGGGCTTTAGTTTCCTGGGTCACTGGGTCTGCTTCTGGGGAAGGTGGGACCTGTACAAGTCGGACGGGTTGCACCTGAACCGAAACGGGACCAACATCCTTGCGGGGAGGTTTGCTAGTACTGTTGCGGGGGGGTTTAAACTAACTTGGCAGGGGGATGAGATACGGAATGGAGCTATAGTAGGGGGTGACGCACAGCCAAATATAGAGGAAAAAACAAGTCAGCCTGGAAGGCAGAACAAATATGTAACGGCACAAGGGAGTATGGCAAGGCTGGATGGCATTTATTTCAATGCAAGGAGTCTTGCGAGTAAGGCAGATGAACTGAAGGTGTTAATGAACATATGGAAGTATGATATTGTTGCTATCACGGAGACATGGTTGAGGGAGGGGCAGGACTGGCAGCTCAATATTCCGGGGTATAGAATCTTCAGGCGAGACAGAGGGGGTGTAAAAGAGGAGGGGGTGTCGCAATATTAATCAAGGAGTCAATTACTGCTGTAAGGAGGGATGATATCTTAGCAGGTTCCTCAAATGAGGCCATATGGGTGGAACTTAAAAACAAAAAGGGGGCAAGCACTTTGCTGGGAGTGTACTATAAGCCCCCAAACAGTCAGGGGGAGATAGAGGAACAGCTATGTAGGCAAATCTCAGAGAAGTGCAGAAATAATAGGGTAATAATAGTAGGGGATTTCAACTTCCCCAATATTAACTGGGATAGTCAGAGTGTGAAAGGCTTAGAGGGTGCGGAATTCTTAAAGTGCATCCAGGAGAGCTTTTTGAACCAGCATGTAGAAAGTCCAACAAGAGAGGGGGCGGTACTGGACCTAATTCTAGGGAATGTAGCCAGGCAAGTGGTAGAAGTGTCAGTAGGAGAGCATTTTGGTGACACTGACCATAATTCGGTGAGATATAAGGTAGTCATGGAAAAAGACAAAGATGGACCGGAAATAAAGGTTCTAAATTGGGGGAAGGCCAATTTTAATATGAAAAGGCAAGATCTGGCCAAACTGGACTGGGATCAGCTACTTGTAGGAAATCCACATCAGGGCAGTGGGAGTCTTTCACAAAGGAAATAGAGAGAGTACAACGCCAACATGTTCCCGTAAAGGTCAAGGGTGGAACCAACAAGCCCAGGGAACCCTGGATGTCAAGGGATATACAAGAATGGATTAGGAAAAAAAGGGAGGCTTTTGGCAGATACAAAGGACTGAAAACAGTGGAAGCCCTAGAGGAGTATAGAAAGTGCAGGGGGGTACTTAAAAAAGAAATTAGGAGAGCGAAGAGGGGGCATGAAAATACACTGGCGGGCAAAATTAAGGAAAATCCCAAGGTGTTTTATAAGTATATTAAGGGCAAGAGGATAACCAGGGAAAGAGTAGGGCCCATTAGGGACCAAAGTGGCAATCTGTGTATAGAGCCGGAAGATGTGGGTGAGGTTTTAAATGAATATTTTGCATCTGTTTTCACTATGGAGAAGGATGATGTAGGCATAGAAATCAGGCAGGGGGATTGTGATATACTTGAACAAATTAGTATTGAGAGGGAGGAGGTACTAGCGGTTTTAGCGGGCTTAAAAGTGGATAAATCCCCAGGCCCAGACGAGATGTATCCCAGGCTGCTGTGTGAGGCAAGGGAAGAGATTGCAGGGGATCTGACACAAATTTTCAGAACCTCTCTGGCCACAGGGGAGGTGCCAGAGGACTGGAGAACAGCTAACGTAATACCATTATTCAAGAAGGGTAGTAGGGATAAACCAGGGAATTACAGGCCAGTGAGCCTAACATCAGTGATAGGGAAATTATTGGAAAAAATTCTGAGGGACAGAATTAGTCTCCACTTGGAGAGGCAAGGATTAATCAAGGATAGTCAACATAGCTTTGTCAGGGGGAGATCATGTCTAACCAATTTGATTGAATTTTTCAAGGGGGTGACTAGGTGTGTGGATGAGGGTAGTGCAGTTGATGTAGTCTACATGGACTTCAGTAAGGCTTTTGACAAAGTCCCGCATGGGAGACTGGTCAAGAAGGTAAGAGCCCATGGGATCCAGGGCAATTTGGCACATTGGATCCAAAATTGGCTTAGTGGCAGGAGGCAGAGGGTGATGGTCGAAGGTTGTTTTTGTGACTGGAAGCCTGTGTCCAGTGGTGTACCACAGGGATCGGTGTTGGGTCCTTTACTGTTTGTAGTGTACATTAATGATTTAGATATGAATGTAGGAGGTATGATCAGTAAGTTCGCAGATGACACAAAAATTGGTGGAGTGGTAAATAGCGAGGAGGGAAGCCTCAGGCTACAGGATGATATAGACGGGTAGGTTAGATGGGCAGAACAGTAGCAAATGGAATTTAACCCTGAAAAGTGTGAGGTGATGCATTTTGGGAGGACTAACAAGGCAAGGGAATACACAATGAATGGTAGGACCCTAGGAAGGACAGAGGATCAGAGGGACCTTGGTGTGCATGTACATAGATCCCTGAAGGCAGCAGGACAGGTAGATAAGGTAGTTAAAAAGGCATATGGGATACTTATATTCTATGCCTCGGCTAATGAAGGCAAGAGCAGGGAGGTTATGATGGAGCTATACAAAACGCTAGTTAGGCCACAGCTAGAATACTGTGTGCAGTTCTGGTCGCCACACTGTAGGAAGGATGTGATTGCATTGGAGAGGGTGCAGAGGAGATTCACCAGGATGTTACCTGGGCTGGAGCGCTTCAGCTATGAAGAGAGACTGGACAGGCTGGGGTTGTTTTCCTTAGAGCAGAGAAGGCTGAGGGGGTACCTGATTGAGGTGTACAAAATTATGAGGGGCATAGATAGGGTAGATAGAAAGGAACTTTTCCCCTTAGTAAAGGGGTCAATAACCAGGGGGCATAGTTTCAAGGTAAAGGGCAGGAGGTTTAGAGAGGATTTGAGGAAAAACTTTTTCACCCAGAGGGTGGTTGGAATCTGGAACTCACTGCCTGAAAGGGTGGTAGAGGCAGGAACCATCACAACATTCAAGAAGCATTTAAATGAGCACTTGAAACGCCATAGCATATAAGGCTACGGACCAAGTGCTGGAAAATGGGATTAGAATAGACGGGGCTTGATGGCTGGCGCGGACACGATGGGCCGAAGGGCCTCTTTCTGTGCTGTATAACTATGGGGGAAAAATTCAGTATCGCCCCGTTTGGGGCGCAATTATCAGCCGGGCGCAAAGATTAGCGCCTGGCACTAATTATCGCCTCCGACTGCAAACTTGGCTTTTATCGCCCCTGAAGGTGATTGGAGCGCTAAATCAGGCGCTTCACACCTGTCTTAAGGCGCAAAGGCCGAGGAGCGAGGCGCTGCCTCAGAGCGCTGGCGAAGCTCATGTGATGTCAGTCAGCAATGGAACACAGACACAATGGCGCCGGCCAGTTCTTAAAGGGGAGGGTTGATCTTGCTCTCCATCCACATCCTGCTCATTGCAGTCTTGAATCTCGGCCTGGAGAGACCTGTACATCAAATCTGCTGGAAAGAACAATGGAGAGTACCAGGGAAAGAGCTCAGAGTGCAGCCCCCACAGTCTCTTCTAAATAGATGCAAAGAAGGGCAAATCAAAATGAACCTGCAAAGTGCTGCTCAGTACCCAAAACTCCTCACACAGCGTTGAATCTCTCCAGAAGTCTCTCTCTCTCTCTCTCTCTCTCTCAGAATGCGTGGTGCAAAAATGTCACCAACAAAAAAAGGCAGGAAGTGTTCGCCTTTAAATAGCGCTCCCCCAGTCCCTTCCTGACTGCAAGACGCTCCCCTCAACCTGTCGTTGCTAGTGGCAGGCGGTAAGGCAGGGGGCGCCACTCAATATCCGCTCCGGGGCACTGCGCACTCGACTGATGTCACGATCTGCAGGCGCAGGAGATCGTGGCGATAGTGTTTAGCGCCGCCGCAAAATGTCTAGTTAATTTCGCGAGCGGCGCAAACATCACCGCGCCCGGGCGCTAGTTGCTTTGCGCCCCATTAGCACCCTCTTAAGGCGCTAACGGGAGGCGCAACCAACTGAATTTTTCCCCTATGACTCGAAGAAAAATTACAGCAAGTGCATCAGCAACAAATCTTGTCTTTAATAACTCAAATGCCTTAGGTCACAGGTATTTAGAAAAAATAAGAGTATGTATTTGTATTCTCTTGGGCATTGCAATTATGTTAATTATTTTTGATTTACATGTGAAAATTCAGTTCATTATAAAATATTCTCCCTATATAGCTCAAAACAAAAGAACGAACGAACTTTCATTTATTTAGCATATTTCACGCTCAGGACGTCCCATAGCGCTATGCCGTCAATGAAGTATTTCTGAAGTGCAGTTAATGTTGTAATGTTCGAAACATGGCAGCCAGTTTGCGCACAGCAAGGTTCCACAAACGGTAGTGAAAATGACCAAATCATCTGGGCTTTTTTTAGTCATGTTGTTTGAGAGATAAATATTAGCTGGGACACAAGAATCTGATCTTTACGAAAGTTGCCGAGTACACTAATTGGGCAAAAAGATCAAAATCATGAAGCATACTAACTAGACTTTATGTTCATATATACAAATTTAATGATAAAATAAATTCTGCTCTGTAGTTAAATACCACAAATACACAGGCAAATTCTATTTAAAGAGGATAGATTTCTATATCTTTCAGATTCTTTGAAAGACATTTATTGAAGAAAATAACCATCGACTGGAGATGAGGCCAGCTTTCCTTTATTCTCTTGAGCACTGATACTCGGATACCAGGCCACGAGTGGTGGTTGTGGTTGTAAAAGGGTAGCAATGTCATGGAAAATTAGAATTTCCACTGCTACTTGTGTTTGTGCTGATATGTCGAATGAAAAATTTGTCCTGTGTTCCTGGTAGTCTATTGGAATTCATTTGTATTTGCTCAGTAAACTCTCAGTTCTTGAGCCCATTTCCAATTTTTATCCAAATGAAAACTTCATCATAAACTGACTTGAATGAAAATGTTCAAGTCAAAACACAATTTTATTTCACAATTATAAAAAAAAAAATGTTCACACTGATCTACATAACTATCAATGGAATTGTTAACTTCATGGCCTGGAGTTTCCTCCACATTTGCACCCCCATAATCTGGGCGCAAACCAATTATGAGGCCAAAGAATTTGGGCGCAAGTGAGTTAAATGCGTAACTACAATAGGCCCAAGTCTGCTCAATCGTTTATGTCCGTCCATCCACCCCTCCCTCCAAATGAACATAACTGGCCACTCCCCTGACTCTCAAATAGAAGTATGCTCCCATGAGCTTGTTCAGGGTTGTTGCATTTCTCAACATTGCGAACGGATTTTCAGGCGCAGCAGGGAACAAAGTTATTTTTCTAGTATTTTAATTGTAATTTTTTGAACATTTAAAAGAAAATTATCCTGACACCGGCTCTGTATTTTGTTTCCTAAATGCATATTTAGGACAGAAGTATAAATCGCATTAGAAATTGAAAAGCTTCCCCGATTGCAGGTTCTTAAACGTGCCAGATGTGCGTGAATGATGGTTAAATGAGTTGAAACTTAAATTTTAATGGTCACAGAAGAAATATACTGGTGTGGGTTTGGCATTTCCTTGGGCCCTGATTGTTTCGCTGATTTATGCCCAGTTTAAATTTGGGTATACTCAAATGAGTTTGGGATGATAGTTGGGTATAACCAGATATCGGCAAAATGGGCGCAACATTGGGTGTATTTTCAGGTCTAACTTATGGGTTGTGCCCAAGGAGGAAACTCCAGGCCCACATCTCGGGCTGGATTTTTCCAACCTCGGCGGATCCGGGGCGGGCGACGTCGGTGGCATGTGGGGACCTCGCATCTGTCTCGATCCCGGCCTCCAAGAAGATATTCCGATGATGGGGCTTGTTAAGCCCATCCTGCGAGGTTCCCGGCCAATTAATAGGAAGCGGGTCTGATGACGTCATTTGATGAGGCTGGTGTTGGGGCTGACCGTGGTGGGATTCTGAGGACCAAGGTGAGATTTTTTTCCAAGGGCACCGATGCTGATGGAATAGATGGCAGGTGAGGTGGAGATGACAGAAATAATCTGTCAATGTTGAGATAGGTTGTTCCAAGGAGGTGACAGTGGATAGAGAGATTACTCCAAAAAAGTGCATAAAAGCTCAAAAGCGGGTTCCAAATACTGAAGGCTGAAGCTTCTGAGATTGGAAAGTGACCAGCTGTAAAATGGTAGCTTTTATCCCACCTTTGCAGCTGTGGCCTAATGAAACAAATGGAGAGTTGTTCAGAACCTGACATACTTACCTGGCGTGATCCTCGAGCGACGGGAACCTCGAGAAAACTTGGGAAAATGCTTTGGACGTGGGAAAATGTTGATTCAATTGCTTTAACTACCCTGACAACTATCAGCATTGCCTGACCCGCCGCTCAGTGCCATGTCTGCAACGCGCAGGCAGAGCTGGCACTAGGGAAACTGACAAGGAGGCGGGTTCAGAGCGGGCCCTCCTCCAAACTCGCCCTCTGAGCGCCGGCAAAATTCAGCCCTTCTTGTGAGATTTGATGGTGACCTGCAGTTTGATATACTTCTATAAATGTTGCATACACACTTCAATATTGTAGAGTTTCGCAATTATCGCGATTCAAAATAACATGAGAAAAGCAGTTTCAATTGATAATTTTTATGAAACGAAATGCTGTCCTGATAATAAAGGACACAGAAGCCTGTAAAATGGCCGCCGCGCATCGTGGCAGAAGCTTCCAGAAACACAGTGGGCAGACAAGATGGCGTCGAATATACATTCAGTATGAGATTGGATCATACTCGGTAAATATTGATAAAGACAGGATGCAACCCGTTTGCATTGTGAACAATAGCAATGATATAAGTGCTGGAATCGTTTTCCTACGCACAGTAAGGATCATTGAACTGGGCAATCGAAGGCCCATCCAGACACATCAATACACAAATACCCCCCCCCCCGGCTCTACAATGAGAGAGACATTGACGGGTGATTAAGCCAGTATTCGGGGGCCCCAAAACCAGTCGAGGAGACGATTCATACACATCCTGGCTGGTTCAACAATGGGGAAGACATTAACGGATAGTTGGCCAGTTTCAGGTGCTACCGAAACCCGTTAAAGAAGATAATCGCCCCATGCTGGGAGTTTTACACAAAGGATAAACATTAAGATTTGAGCGGGAGATAAGGCGGACACATCACTATAACTATAGAGAACAAATGTCCATCGCTCTCTTATTCGCTTGCTGAACGCTTATTCTCTTATCTCTCTGCTGACCCTTGCTGAAGCTCTTCCTTGGGGCTGGACTTTTGTGTTTCTCTGGACTTTGTTGACTCTTGACTCTTAGCCGCACTGGTCGATTATTCGAGTGTTGGGTGGAGCTCTATCGGAACGAGCCGCCCCGACAAGGGCAAGTAACAGGGTACACCATCCCGAGTGTCGGTAAACGATGTCTGGACCCGGAGGCCCGAGGAGACGAGACGAGAAGACGACGAGAAGAAATTCCACGTGCCGCCACGGTCAGTAAACCCCGACCGTGCCCGAAAATATATAACGACAAGAACTTTCCTTTGAGTTCTACCGAATTCTACATGTACCGTAACACAGGAAGACTCTTCTTTGAATTTTAAGACGGTTTGAGTCCATCGATTGCTTCATGACAACAGGGAGTCTGGCCTGCTTTTCGCAGCAGCGAAAGTAAACAAGTGGGGTGCAGTAACCCTTCCAGACACGTGACAGTCAGGCGCTGCAGCGAAACGAGCTGAGTGCCTCACTTTAAAATCTCCGAAGTAATACGAGTGGTGAGTATGTTTTCCGATCCTACAAATCCAGACGTAGTTTAGGTATTGTTAAGGGAGGGTGTTTTTAATAGGGTTAAGGTATAATGTGTTCCCCTTTTTACGATGTGCCGTGTGTTCTCCATTTCCATAGACCAAGCTTTATGAATGTGTGTATACTTGTACTCTCTTTGATTTGCGCCTATGACATGTATTTCATGATTCTAGACGCCATGCAATAAAGATTTTCATTTCGTACTATTCAACTGGGTCTATTTGAGTTTTTCTCTGCATTACTGCTCCTTGCATCTAAGTCCAGGTGTCAGAACCGTAAGGGCGAGTGGGTCGAACCACTCACAGGTGCTTATTGCAAAAAGGCTGGCCGGAGACCAGAGCAAGCAATAGTATAGGCAACGAAGGCCTAACCTCGCACCAGCACCGTCTGAGACACGCCCCCTTACAATATACACTAATTAAATGTGAGAAGTCGCACAACACCAGGTTATAGTCCAACAGTTTTATTTGAAATCACAAGCTTTCGGAGCGCTGCTCCTTCTTCAGGTGAAGGTGGACTTCACCTGACGAAGGAGCAGCGCTCCGAAAGCTTGTGATTTCAAATAAAACTGTTGGACTATAACCTGGTGTTGTGCGACTTCTCACATTTGTCCACCCCAGTCCAACACCGGCATCTCCTAATTAAATGGCCATTGTAGAACATATATACGCACGCACATATTTTGATTTTGGTGTTAAAGGGCTGGGCAATGAGGCAGCAACTGAAGCAAGGTCATGGTCTATGAAAATACTGACAGATAATAAGCAAGGTAGCTAATTGGAGTATGAATAATGGAAGTTTTAGTGTAACAAATATTGAAAAAATCTGGGTTGGAACGAATTGAACTCCAACCTCTTTAAGTGACTATCCATTAAACTAGTAATTTATGTGAGAATCGCTTTAGTTCGAGTATAAGTCAATGATATTTAAGATATTGTATTTAATAGGGACAACTCATTAGTTATCCACACCAGCTTTCAGGAGGTTTTATTCTTTTATTTTCCTGTATTTTCTGTATTAACCACTTTGTCCTATTCATTTACATTCATATATTGCCTGTCAATTCTTTGTCACTGGTGATTTTCTGTCCACTTGTTATTTATCCTCGGACTTTAACAAAAAAATCTGTTATTCTCATCTGAGTGTTTGGCTGGAATTTTCCGGGGTGGTAGCAGGCGCGATCGGTGGTGGGTCGGGAACCCACCGTCATCCCGCTCCCACACGCCTTTCCCCCAGGCGCGTTTGTCATCACGGAGCCGAGCCGACCGGCAGCGGCGGGGGAGCCAATTACGATGATTATCACAATAGCAAAATACTGCGGATGCTGGAAATCTGAAATAACAACAGAAAACGCTGGTCTTCGACCTGAAACATTAACTCTGTTTCTCTCTCCACGGATGCTGCCTGGCCTGCTGAGTTTTTCCAGCGTTTTCTGTTATTGCGATGATTATCAGGTTGTTTACAGGCACTTAAAAGCCTTTTTTCACTTACTTTTGGAATTTCCCTGCATGGCCACGGGACTCACGCAGCTCGGGAACTATGTCTGTCAACCTGAGGCGGGAGTTCTATGGCCATTGCTCCAGCTGATTACTTGATAGCATCAAATGTACAGTAAAAGCTCCCACCTGACAGATGATCACTTTCCTCAGGCAGAAGCTGTTGCTCAGTCCATTTCCAGCACAGATTCTGCAGGCTGCAAGTGTTTCCAGCAAAGTCTCCATCCAGTGTCATCTCATTGGAAGAACCTCTCTCACCATTGACAGATTGCTTCTGTCATCTGTACTTAACCTGCCATCTATTCCCTCAACATGGGTGCTCTTTATACTGTCTCACCTTTGTCCTCAGAATCGGACCACGATGAGCCCCAACACCATCATCACCATCAGCACTAGCAACAACACCAACCTTCTCCGCAATCACCTGATGCTGCACAGGACAGAGGCCATCAGCACCCGAGCACATTGGGCCAGGAGGCCAGAGATGGCCTCATCATGGCCAGATTTAGTTAACTTTATGCTGTACACTCATATGGCTGCGCCAGGTTGGCACCACCCCACACCAACACCATAAAGCATCCCTACAATGACCAAGCCATTCCTTTCACACTCACCACCATTGCAGGATGGTACCGTTATGTCTCACCATTCACTGCAACTCATTAAGCCACTGCCAAAGGTGTACACAAATCCGTCCAAGACCGGAAAGTGTTGAAAATAAAGATTTTTATGTTTGACACCATATTAACAGAATCTTTACATCAACATTGCATAAAACATCCAAGTGGCTACCCTGGTTTGTTGTTAGTTGGTATGATTGGACTAGGATGAGGGCGAGTGTGAGGGGTGGCTAATGAGATGGGGATGTGATAATATAGATAAAGAGAGAGGGATGGGTGGAGGTGCAAGGTAAGTTCATGTGAGTATGGATGTGCAGGAGTAGGGTAGGAAAGCAATGTGATGGGGATGTGATGAGAGGCACAGCAGGATGAGGTTGAGTGTGGCTTTGTACTAACGTTTCCTGATCTAATGAGATCATTGAAATGTTTGCGGCACTGCACCCAGGTCCTCCTGACCACATCCCTGCTTGTGACCTCCTCTGCAATCTGCAACCAGGCTGTCTTGGTCCCCTGGGGAGTTCTCCCCCACCCATCGGAAGGGAAGAGGACCTCCCTGCGTGCTCGGAGTCATGGGAGAACCTGGGTGCAGCCCTCTCCCTCTGGGCAGTCATCGTCAGTGTTTGCAGCACCTCAATGCTGTAGTGCACTGACAGCACTATGTTAGGTCAAACTTCAAATCTAATGTGGTCTCTTTAAAGATCCCGGCTGAAAACGCGTCATGAATGATGTCACCAGACCCGCTCCGTCTCATTGGCCCGGGTAACGCGCTGGGCGGGTTTAATAGGCCCCATTAAGGTAAGTTTATTTTCCACAGCGGGATGAAGCCAGCAGCGGGGTCGCGACCCACCACGGACAACGCCCGCACCGGACCCGCCCAGGCAGGCAAAATTCCGGCCCTTGTCTTTGATTATTTATTCTCTTTCCTAGGTCATTTTGTTTTAAGTTTTATGTCCATCTTTTTATATTTCTTTCTTTCATCTAGTTCTCTTGTGTTTTTCTAAGCACGTTCTGTGGTGTTCAAAACTATCACATTAAAACTCAAGGCCATATATGTTTTAATCGCGAATCTATCATCTACTTTAAGATGGTGAGAACGACTACAGTTCCTGTTGTTCCCCTAGCTTACAGGAGGGACTCAGGAGCCACACAGACTGCGTTTATCAATCTGCTGCCCAGCACTTCTTGTAGCATTCATTTAACCAAAAGCAATAAAGTAAATGTCAATGAAGTGATAAGATATACCGAGGTTAAACACTGCTGCGGACTTACTACCGTTAACTGATGCCAGAAATTCCAGTAAGCTGGTTATCCATTTGGCACCCGGGATATCAGAATGATGTTTATCTATCTGGTACAAGTTAAGGCTCTACAGGTGAAATGTTGCTTCATTGGTACATTTTAAATCAACACTTAGCAAGTTTATAGGCATAAAATAACTTGAATTGCTGGAGATACTGTTTTCATATATTAGAGAGAAAGAAGTAACATGAATATGGGCACATCAAAATAAAGGTCCCAATCTTCTCTCCAGGTGGGTGGTCGAGTGACCCGCTGCAGAAAATGAGAGACCTGGCCTGAAATGATTGACAAAATTAAATCACCCCATCTGGAGGGATAAACTTCTACTTCAGAAAATGTAAGAAAATAGATATGAGGGTTAGTTATTCAATATGGCTAGCCCAATCCTGTAAAATTTATACTACATAATCAAGGTATTAAACATTTAAATCCCTACTAGTTTGGAACTTTGTTAAATGATAGTTTCAACTGGAATATCTTTATAACCTTCCATTTGTTTTGATCTATAGCAAGGTCTTGTTTACAGCTAGTGGCCATTATTCATTTCGCAGAAAAATTGCTGGTATATGAGCCACGTTTGTTCCATATAGAGAGCTGGAGGAACTATGAAGCAGCTCAGATATAATCGAAGTGACTCTGAGGCAGAAAGGAAATTGGGGTACAAATCATAGCAGTTTTACCCACCTCTCTCCACTGCGTAGTCTCAATTCCTTGCGCGTATAGAACACATACTGTGAAAGAAAAGAAAGGTATTTAATCACAAAAGACAAGATAACACATCCCAGTGGAACTTTCTTTAAAAATCCTCAAACTCAGCAGGTAGGAATTTACTTTGAATATCTTTGGAGAGATCCAAGTTACAGGTTTAGCTGATGTGTCCATCACAACAAAAGGCATTCTCTGCATAGAGCTGGTTGGAGAATGCACTGTATTCCTCAGAGCATTGAGGCCAGGTAGCAAAGGTTTTAATATTGAGTGGACTAGGTTCAAAGAACATCCAAAGCTTCGGTGCAGTATTTTTCTTTTACATGTATATTGGTCACCAAAGGTAGTAAGTTATTTGCTCCACGTTTAGCTCTATTTTGTTCAAACAGGGTCTCTTATTGATCGGCGAGATCTTTTTGATAGTGATAAAACCCTGGCTCCCTGCGGTCAACTTTAAGACCTAGTTGACACTTTAATTTGAAAGCCACATTCATGAAAGGAGTCGGCAGCCCCGGAGAAGGCAGAGGATCAAGAGCGCGGGAGGCTGAGGATAGCGGACCTGAGAGGAGTCAGCAGCACCGGAGAAGGCAGAGGATAATTCAGAGCAGCTGAAGGCAGTTAAGTGGGGAAACTAGGCCTTTAAAAACAGGCTTCGCAGTGCGATCTGCTCTGAGTGCGGTTTGTACAGAATGCTGAGAGTTGGGTGAGTGAGGGAGTTAGGTGGGTGAGGGAGGGAGTTAGGTGGGTGAGGAGTGGAAGGAGGGGCTCCCTTGCTTTGCCTTTGCTTTCTCTAACTTTTCACTCTGTAGGATTTGGCTCTTACTTTACACCCAGGAAAGTGTCCGAGAGCGGGAGCAGTCAAACAACAACAACCGCTAAAGTGACGTCAAAACCAGGGAAGGAGCTGATTGGTAAGTAGGACCTGGTGAGTATTTCTACAGTCCAGTTGTTAAAGTAAAAGTAAGGTCTCTAGTTTAGAGTGAGTAGTGCTTAAAGTGAAGTAAGGTCCCTAGTGTATTTAATATTCTTTAATTTAGATGAAGTAAAGGGAGTAAATTAAGGGTAAGACATGACAGGGCAGCTCAGCAGCATGGAGTGCTCCTTCTGTGCTATGTGGGAAGTCAGGGACACTTTCGGTGTCCAGGGCGAACATGTGTGCAGGAAGTGTCTCCAGCTGCAGCTACTCAAAATCCACGTTTCGGAGCTGGAGCTGCAGCTGGAGTCACTGTGGAGCATCTGCAAGGCTGAGATCGTCGTGGATAGCACGTTTAATGAGGTGGTCACACCGCTGGTAAAGAGTGCACAGGCAGAAAGGGAATGGGTGACTGCCAGACAGAGTAAAAGAACTAGGAAGGTGGTGCAGGAGTCCCCTGGGTCCATCTCCCTCTCCAACAGATTTCCGTTTTGGATACTGATGGGGGAGATGGTTTCTCAGGGAATGCAGCAAGAGCCAAGTCCGTGGCACTACGAGTGGCTCAGCTGCACAGGAGGGGAGGAAAAAGAGTGGGAGAGCAATAGTGATAGGGAATTCTATCATAAGGGGAACAGATAGATGTTTCTGTGGCAGCAGACGTGACTCCAGGATGGTATGTTGCCTCCCTGGTGCCAGGGTCAAGGATGTCACTGAGCAGCTGCAGGACATTCTGAAGGGGGAGGGTGAACAGTCAGAGGTCGTGGTCCATATCGGTACCAACGACATAGGTAGAAAGAGGGACGAGGTCCTGCAAGCAGAATATAGGGAGCTAGGAAATAAATTAAAAAGCAGGACCTCAAAGGTAGTAATCCCAGGATTACTCCCAGTGCCACGTGCTAGCGAGAGCAGAAATAGGAGAATAGACCAGATGAATGCGTGGCTGGAGAGATGGTGTAGGAGGGAGGGATTTAAATTCCTGAGGCATTGGGACCAATTCTGGGGAAGGTGGGACCTGTACAAGCTGGATGGGTTACACCTCGGCAGAACCGGGACCAACAACCTCACAGGGGGGTTTGCTAGTGCTGTTGGGAAGGATTTAAACGAGTTTGTCAGGGGGCTGGGAACCTAAGTGTGGGCCCAGAACAGAGAGAAACAAAGCTGGAAGTGCAAGTTAGAAAAGTAGTCAGCAAAACTAGTAGGGAGCAGAAACAAAGGCCAACAGTAAAGAGGGTCAAAGTGCAGAAAAATATTAAACAGGCAAAGTTGAATTCACTTTATCTAAATGCACATAGCATTCGCAACAAGGTGGATGATTTCATGGCACTAATAGAAGTAAATGGGTATGATGTAATTGCCATTACAGAGACATGGTTGCAGGGTAACCAAAGCTGGGAACTGAATGTTCCAGGGTACTCAACATTTAGGAAGGACAGACAAAAAGGAAAAGGAGGTGGCGTACCACTGTTAATAAGGGATGAGATCGGTATGGTAGAGATAAAAGATCTTAGCTTGGCAGATCGTGATGTAGAACTGGAATCAGTTTGGGTGGAGCTAAGAAACAGCAAAGGGCGGAAAACATTGGTGGGAGTTGTGTATAGGCCACCAAACAGTAGTGGTAATGTAGGGCACAGTATCAATCAAGAGATTAGAATGCATGTAACAAGAGCAATACGGTAATCATGGGGGACTTTAATCTACATATTGACTGGGCAAATCAAATGACCACTAATGGTGTGGAGGACGAATTCTTGGAATGCATGCAAGATGGTTTCCTGGATCAGTGTGTGGAGGAACCAACCAGAGAACAGGCTATACTGAATCTGGTACTGTGTAATGAGAAAGGGCTAATCAATAATCTTGTGGTAAAGGGGCCTTTAGGGACAAGTAACCATAATGGCCCAGAAATTGCAGTGTGAGGGTTCGTGCGAGGGTAAGCCCTTCCCGCGATGTCTCACTGCGCGTTGGCTTTTTCAGTCCCAGCTCGCTGGAACTTCATGTTCCAGCCATCAGCTGCGAGTGCATCGTGATTCCACAGTGCGGAGTTAGTTCGAGTGCACTGTGGGATCACGTGACTGAGTTACAGCCAATGGCAGCACACCAAGCTCTCATTCATAGAATTCACAGCGGCCATTGAACTGCTGTGAAAACTAGGAATACAACAAGCCCCCAAAAGAAGAGCTAAACCTCCATTAAATTAAAAAAAAACCCCATCACATAATTAAAATAAGTGTAATTAAATAAATTAACCTTTTTAAACAAAAAAATAAATTTTTGAAAAAATTTTAAATCTTTTAAAATGTTATAAAAATAAACTTACCTGTCTTTAAAGTCGCTACTAAAGATTTACCTGTAAAAAAAAATTCTAAATACTACTTAATTATGTACTTACCTGGTTAAAAGTGTCTCCTGCGCTTCCTTTTTTCTTTTCCAGATTCTTCAATACTTACCTGCGTGCGCAAGCGATGAAGTGCACTGCGTGCGCGCAGCCTGTAGCGCGCACGCGGTGCACTGAGGACCCGCCCCCTTTTCGAAAGATCAATTGCCGGTTTTCAGTGCATGCGCAGTGCATGCTGAAAACCGGCAATTGAAGTCTGGCTGCGTGAGTGTACACTGTGCGTACTCTCGCGCAGCCGGATCAATTTCTGGGCCAATATGATTGAATTTTATATTAAGTTTTGAGAGTGATGTAGTCCAATCTGAAATTAAGGTCTTCAATCTAAACAGAGGAAACTACAAGGGTATGAGGAACAAGTTGGCCATGGTAGATTGGGAGACTACACTAAAAGGTATGAAGGTGGACATACAATGGCTAACATTCAAGGAAATAATGCATAATTTGCAACAAACATATATTCCTCTAGGGCATAAAAACCCAAATGGAAAAGTGATCCAACCATGGCTAACAAAAGAAATTAAAGCTCGTATTAAGTCAAAGGAGGAAGCTTATAAAGTTGCCAGAAAAAGCGGTCAGCCTGAGGATTGGGATCTTTTTAGAAATCAGCAAAGGGGGACCAAGAAATTGATAAAGAAAGGGAAAATGGAATATGAGCACAAACTAGCGAAAAATATAAAAACGGATTGTAAAAGCTTCTATAGTTATGTGAAAAGGAAAAGACTGGCGAAGGTAAATGTAGGTCCTTTACAGTCAGAGACGGGAGAATTTACAATGGGGAATGAGGAAATGGCAGAGAAATTAAATAAATACTTTGTTTCTGTCTTCATGGAGGAAGACACAAAAAACCTTCCAGAAATACGAGAAAACCAAAGGTGTGGCGAGAATGAGGAACTTAAAGAAATTATTATTCATAAAAAAAACAGTTCTAGCAAAATTAATGGGACTAAAAGTCGATAAATCCCAAGGACCAGATGAACTACATCCTAGGGTTTTAAAGAGGTGGCCATTGGGATAGTGGGTGCATTGGTTGTCATCTTCCAAAATTCTATAGATTCTGGAACGGTTCCTGCAGATTGGAGGATAGCAAATGTAACCCCGCTATTTAAGAAAGGAGGGAGAGAGAAAATGGGGAACTACAGACCCGTTAGCCTCACATCAGTAGTTGGGGAAAATGCTGGAATTTATTATAAAGGATGCAATGTCTGGGCACTTAGAAACTAATAGTAAGATTGCGCAGAGTCAACATGGATTTAGGAAAGGAAAGTCCTGTTTGACAAACCTATTGGAGTTCTTGGAGGATGTTACGAGTGGAGTAGACAAAGGGGAACCGGTAGATGTGGTGTATTTAGATTTTCAGAAGGCCTTCCATAAGGTCCCACACAAGAGGTTGGTGAACAAAATTAGGGCACATGGAATTGGGGGTAATATACTAGCATGGATTGAGAATTAGTTAACAGACAGAAAACAAAGAGTAGGGATAAACGGGTCTTTTTCAGGATGGCAGGCTGTGACTAGTGGGGTACCGCAAGGATCGGTGCTTGGGCCCCAGCTATTCACAATCTATATAAATGATTTGGATGAGGGGACTAAATGTAACATTTCCAAATTTGCTGATGACACAAAGCTAGGTGGCAGTGTCAGTTGCAAAGAGGATGTGAAGAGGCTTCATAGAAACATAGAAGATAGGAAACATAGAAACATAGAAGATAGGAGCAGGAGTAGGCCATTCGGCCCCTCGAGCCTGCTCCGCCATTCAATGAGATCATGGCTGATCATCCAAATTCAGTACCCTGTCCCTGCTTTCTCCCCATATCCCTTGATCCCTTTAGCCTTAAGAAATATATTTATCTCGTTCTTGAATATATTTAATGAATTGGCCTCAACTGCCTTCTGTGGTAGAGAATTCCACAGGTTCACCACTCTCTGGGTGAGAAATTCCTCCTCATCTCAGTCCAAATGCCTTACCCCTTATCCTTAGACTGTGACCCCTGGTTCTGGACTCCCCCGCCATCGGGAACATCCTTCCTGCATCTAGTCTGTCTAGTCCTGTTAGAATTTTATAAGTTTCAATGAGATCCTATCTCATTCTTCTGAACTCTAGCGAATACAAGCCCAATCATTCCAATCTCTCTTCATACGTCATTCCTGCTATCCCAGGTATCAGTCTGGCGAATCTTCGCTGCACTCCCTCCATGTCAAGAACATCCTTCCTCAGATAAGGCGACCAAAACTGCACACAATACTCAAGGTGTGGTCTCACCAAGGCCCTGTACAACTGCAGCAAGACATCCTTGCTCCTGTATTCGAATCCTCTCGCTATGAAGGCCAACATACCATTTGCCTTCTTAACCGCCTGCTGCACCTGCATGCTTACCTTCAACGACAGTTGCACAAGGACTCCCAGGTCTCGTTGCACTTCCCCTTTTCCCAATCTATTGCCATTCAGATAATAATCTGCCTTCCTATTTTTGCCACCAAAGTGGATAACCTCACATTTATCCACATTACACTGCATCTGCCATGCATCTGCCCAATCACCCAACTTGTCCAAATCATACTGGAGTTTCTCTGCATCCTCCTCACAACACACACGCCCACCCAGCTTTTTGTCATCTGCAAACTTGGAGATATTACATCTAGTTCCCTCGTCTAGATCATTAATATATATTGTGAATAACTGGGGTCCTAGCACCGATCCCTGCGGTACCCCACTAGTCACTGCCTGCCACTCGGAAAAAGACCCATTTATTCCAACTCTTTGCTTCCTGTCTGCCTACCAGTTCTCTATCCAAGTCAGTACGTTACCCCCAATCCCATGTGCTTTAACTTTGCACGCTAATCTCTTATGCGGGACTTTATCAAAAGCCTTCTGAAAGTCCAAAAACACCACATCCACTGGTTCTCCCTTATCTATTCTGCCAGTTACATCCTCAAAAAATTCCAGTAGATTAGTCAGGCATGATTTACCTTTTGTAAATCCATGTTGACTTTGTCCGATCCTGTCACTGTTTTCCAAGGGGATCTCGACAGGCTCAGTGAGTGGGCGAGAACATGGCAGATGGATTATAATGTGGATAAATGTGAAGTTATCCACTTTGGTAGAAAAAACAGAAAGGCAGAGTATTTCCTAAATGGTGAAAGATTAGGGAATGCAGATGCTCAAAGGGTCCTGGGTGTCCTTGTACATGAGTCACTGAAAGTGAATGTGTAGGTGCAGCAAGCCATTAGGAAGGCAAATGGTATGCTGGCCTTCATTACAAGAGGATTTCAGTACAGGAATAAAGAAGTCTTACTCCAATTATATAGGGCCTTGGTGAGACCACACCTGGAGTACTGTGTACAATTTTGGTCTCCTTAACTAAGGAAGGATATACTTGCCATAGAGGGAGTGCAACAAAGGTTCACGAGATTGATTCCTGGGATGGCGGGACTGTCGTATGAGAAGAGATTGAGTAAACTAGGCCTGTATTCTCTTGAATTCAGAAGAATGAGAGGGGATCTTGTTGAAGCATACAAAATTATTACAGGGCTTGATAGGGTGGATGCTGGAAGAATGTTTCTCTTGGCTAGGGAGTCTAGAACCTGGGGCCACAGCCTCAGGATAAAGGGTCGGCCATTCAGGACTGAGATGAGAAGAAATTTCTTCACACAGAGGGTGGTGAATCTTTGGAATTCCCTACCCCAGAGGGCTGTGGAGGCTCAGTCATTGGGTATAATCAAAACAGAAGTCGATAGATTTCTGACTAGTAAGGGCATCAAGGGATATGGCGATAAGGCCGGTGAATGGAATTGAGGCAGAAGATCAGCCATGATCTCATTGAATGGCGGAGCAGGCTCGAAGGGCTGAATGGCCTACTCCTGCTCCTATTTCTTATGTTCTTATGGTGGGTTTCTTAGTCCAAAGCTAGCTCCTCAAATGGGAGACTTCCTGGAACCAACATCTTTCTCCTCTGGGAGGCTCCCAAAATACTATATTGATTGTTCAATTGGTTTACAGAATATCAAGCTGACTAGGGCAAGTTTTAAACTCTCACATTACTGTAATGGGCATTAAAATCCCTGTACTATCATGCTGTATTTTTTGTTTATTTGATGGTCTACCTGAATAAGTTTTATGTCTTCCTTCCCTCCCTCTCCAGTTTAGCTAATAATTAGATTGTTAGCACTTTTAATCTGAACATGTTTTAAATTCTACAACTGTTTAACCTTAATCTGCTTACTAATCAAAGGGTAGATTGTGTTAACACTATGTGGCGTGCTGAGGTAGAGTTAGGATCCAGATCATCAGCATTTGAATTGTGTGTTTAATGGTCTACAAGTTACATTTCTGTTTGGCAGCTGCTAGGGATCAATGACATTGTAAACCGTTGTGTAGAAATAGGTGGATTTGAGGGCTGATTGATAATAATTGTAGAGAGATGGATGTGTGAAGTCCGGGATCCATTTTATGCAAGTTTAAAAAGAGAGACCAATGAACAGGATGTGGGATTTATTGGTAGTAATAAACTCAAAAAATGTGCATATATCAAGCTTTTTGATCAGTCTTGCCTTATCCTGAAACAATCACTAATAGGGTAATACCATCAGAATATAGATGTCCTTGAGTTCATTAATGCCTAATTGAGTGCTAAATTGATGTCACAGTTCAGACCATTTCAAATAAGCTTCTCCTCATCAGATCAAATCAATCTCACAGCACAACAAATGGGGTAATAATAAATGAGTTGGGGTCTAATAGTCATGGATTTATGCCTATGAAGGATTAGAAGAGACAAAGTCAGATACTAACACCCCTTTTCAATTGAGGCGTTTAAAAGGATGGAAGATACTTATGCGGCAAATAATAAGGGATATGAAAAAAGGGTGGGAATGCTAATTAAAAAAATAAAGCACTGCCATAACTGGCAGGGCAGGTTCTATAGACTGAATGGTCTATTCCTGTACAACACCATCTCATGGGGTGGGGATTTAATTCCATATGTCAAGATAAAAGTGACAAAGGTAAATTGTCAATGCCAGCAACACTGGTTATGAGGATAATTTTGTTCATACTGCTGTCCTGCAGAACCTTGCTCAAACATGAAGAAAAAATCGGGATATTAAAGTCAGGAACACTTGCAACTTTTGAGCAATTAGAAAAATAGGAGCAGGAGTAGGCCATTCGGCCCTTCGAGCCTGCGTATGTGGACCATTTCCAGTTTTGCTCCAATCTCCAAATCTTCCCTGCAGTGGGATTCGTATCAATTCAAAACACAAGCAATCAGCTTGTATTACAAACCTGCTCCAATTTCTCAATTGAAATGGTGTATGAAACAAGCTTAGATGTATTAAAAGCTAAATAACACAAAAGAATAAAGATTCCAAGGCTAAATTACACTGAATTTATGGAGGATTTATAATGATCCTCAATCAGCTCACTTCTTTATCTTTACTCAAAACTTTACAGCACCCAAGTGTGCTTTCAATAGAAATTATATTGGATGAATGTTTCTTCAACTTGGCTGCAAGATTTAAATCTTACTGCTTGATCCAGTCGTATAATTAACTTCTTTTCACTTCACATCTGCATCTCAATGTAAAAATGTTAATTTTTGATTACCTGACGTATCAGGCTTTGTTGTTTAACAGCTTTATGGCAAAAATTATAATATACAGCACAGTAACAATTGAACTGGACATCATGACTGACAATCAAGAATGAATACAAGTTCACACTGATAAAAACAGGTGTCAAATGGAGGAATCAAAAGCCCTCTCCTGGAATCTATCTCCATTTGACAGTGTAAACAGCTACTTCTGAATTGACACAAGTGCCAAGTCAAACCTATATGGTCGCACCCACCACCGTGCCAATTTTACACATGCAGAGACTTGCCAGTATAAACAGGTAGATGGACAAAAAACCATCAAGCCCTCAGTTCCTCTTTCTCGTTCCATCATTAACATAAGAAAAATTTCATAGATGAGAAAAGGCCATTTGGTCGATTGATTTAATTTTTCTACTATTTCAACTCATCCGGCTGAACATTCAACACCTAGTGGATAATTTTCAACTTCTAGAGCATAAAACAGGCATTGCGAGTCGAACGCAATGAAATGGAATTGAAAATTGGGCAATTTCTAGATCGGTGCTCGACCTACAATCCTAGTTTTATGTTCGAGTGCCAAGTTGAAAATTACCGCTCTAATGTCTTCGATTCCATTTTCTTACCCAGTAGATCATTCCAAATGTTTATTGCCCTTTGAGTAAAGTGATTTTCCCCCCCCCCCCCACAAGACATTTTAAACATTTCATTTCACTAATTTATCTTTTTCTACTGGTATGACTGACCTTAAAGTTATATTTTGGTTCACCTTACCTATGCCATTTAATACTTTATATACCACATAAAAAACCCCTGCTTATCCTTTTTTTTCTCTAGACTGTAGAGATTAAGGCCGCGATTTTGCGTTCAGAGTCGGGATGAGCGCGTGTCAGCTGGTTTCCAGGTTCCGGTCCCGCCCCCAGCTGCCTCCGCTCCACAGACGTGATTTTCCCTTGACTGGCCTTGTGCGGGCTTAACGACCAATTAATAGGAAGCGGGTCTGATGACGCGTCATCTGCCGGTTTCCTTAAAGGGACCATGCACAATTTTATTTTGACAGTTGATTTCTCAGTGTTTGACAGCATTGAGGTGCTGAAAACACTGACAATCACTGCATAAAGGTGAACTCTTGCACCCAGACTCTCCAATGACTCCCTCCATATGCTGGAATAGATGGCAGCTGCAGGTTAGATGACAGAAGCGATCTGTCCCTGGTGAGAGAGGTTCTCCCAATGAGGTGGCACTGGATGTATAGTTGGATTAAAAAAGTTGTAAGCTAAAGAAATCTGTATAGGTTTTAAAACTGCAGTAACCAACATTTTCTTTGCTCTGAAACTCACCATCTGCAACATTACATCTTTGACACCACTTCTGCAGCTGTCATCTTTTCACAAACATTACACCAGACTCACAACATGCCACACTTACCTGGCATGGTGTCCGGATGTCGGGAAAAATCGAAAAATAGGCTGAACACTACTGACAAGTGCCTGTTAATAGGCAGGTAATTGCCTTTAATCCGTTTCCCGCCACTAGGTGTCAGGTCTATTCGCAAATCGGGGACCCGACACTTAGGAAGGCTGTTTGGAGGCGGGTTGATGGCGGGTTCGGGACCCGCCATCAATCAATAGGACTTTAACCTCTGACCCACCTCTCTGAGCGCTGGCAAAATCACGGCCTAAGCTTCTTTAGTGTTCCCTCATAGTTCAAGTTTGCACTTGGGATCATTCTTGTGGCACTTCTCTGCATGTTTTCCCAATACCAACATATCGCTTTTGAAGTCTGGTGGCCTGATTGCACTCAGTATGCCATTAAGTCTGATTGCATTATGAAGTTTGCATAACTTCTATAGACCTAAACATGGCTTAATATCAGCTTGGCTCTGTGGTAGCTCTGCTCTCACACAAGTCAGAAGGTTGTGGATTCAATCTCATTTGAAGACTTGAGCATGTAATCTAGGCTGACACAGCAGTGCACTACTGAAATAGTCTGCTGCACTGTCTAAGGTAATTTCTTTTTAGATGAAGCATTAAACTGAGGCCCCGTCTGTCTGTTCAGGTCCCATAGCACCATTAAAAGAACAGGGGAGTTGTCCTGGTGTCTTGACCAACATTTAACCTCAACCAACATTACCAAAACAGATTAAGTCAAATTTATCTCCGATGCTGCCTGTGGGACCTTGCTGTATGTAAATGTGTCCTTCAGAACAACAATGACAACACTTCAAAAGTAATTCATTGGCTGTGAATGTCCTGAGGATATGAATGATACTATTTTCACTGCATTTATTTCTTACTGCATTGCTCAAGCTATTCATCCCAACATTCCCTTTGCATTTTAAATTGCTTCTCCTTACTGACTCAATATTGAAAGTGACAAGTCTACTGTTACTCCCAGATTCTGTTTCAAATTTTCCACATGCTGATGCTATTCCCATTATTATTTAGTTATATTAATCATTCTTTCTTCCAATACGCAATACTTTGCATTTGTCAGTATTAAATTTCATTTGCCATTTGTCTGCCTAATTACAGAGAAATCTTTCTGAAAATCCTTAACTGCATCCTCTATCCCTCTTGCACTCCCTATTTTAGTGACATCTGCACATTTAACAAGCTTACAATTGGCTTCTGCATCCAGGTACTTATACGGATAAGAACTAACAAGGATTCAAGCACTGACCCCTACAGTACTCCACTAGGCAAGAGCTTGATGCTATGCCTCTCATGAGTACACTCGGCTTCCTTTTTTATTCTGCCTCAAATTTGACTTTGGATTTTCATAGATTTTGTTTCATGAGTAATCTTTCATCTAGTACTTTGTCAAAGGCTTCCTAGAAGTCCAAATAAACTAGATCATTGGGACTTTCACAATCTATCTTGTTGGTAACCTTCTCAAAACATCAAGGAGGTTTGTCATACAGGACCTTTTCATCCTCATGTAGACTTATTTATTAAGCTATTACTATCCAGTAACCTACTCCTTAGTTTACATGACATTATTTTACCTGGTATTGGCATAAGGCTAATGGACCTGTAGTTACCCGAGTCTAATCTTCCCCACTTTTTAAGTAGGGGCACTATATTTGCTTGGTTTAAATCCTGTGGAATATCTTCACTACCCAATGAATCTTCCACTACTGTAGCCAGTACATTACAAATTTCCTCCCTCATTTCTTTTAGGACCCGAGCATATAAGGCATCGAGTCCAAGATTTTTACTTTACAGTTCTTTTAACTTATCAAGTATTTTCACTGATATCAAAAATTCAATGATACTCATTGTATGAAATAATTGGATAGAAAATTCAGTATCTTTGTCTCTGGTGAACATTTTTAGAAAATTCTCATTCAACAACTCTACTATTCTCCCTTCATCTTCAATAATTTCAACACTGAAGGTGTTAAAGATCTTTTTAAGATCGAACTTCCCCCAACCACTCCCTAACTGTTATTTCTCAACTCCAAGTTTGATTATGTCAGATAGTGAGAGATTGGTGTTAGTGGGCCATCCAATGAGGCAATTTCTCACAGAAGGCTTTATCCAATAAAAATTCCAGCTAACAAGAGATATTAATAATTGCAAGTACTAGTTTATATAGCTGAGAAACAGTTTCGATAGAGCCACTGCTCTAAGACTTTCACCCGTGCACTTAAATAGTGAACCTAGATTACAAGTTGGGCTTTGCCTGAATTCCTGGACCTAGATCAAGCAGCAACACTGAAATCCAGCAAACGGGCCTAATTAAATCTCAAGGCAATAAGTTGAAATGTAGTGAACTACGTTTATTTTAATAACAAAAACAGAGATAGGATATGTGGGTGGTGGGGTGGGATGGGGGAAACATATTTATATATAACCACTTCTTATATAGTAGACTACATGGGAGCCAACAGCAATAATGACATAAGAACATAAGACATAGGAGCAGGAGTAGGTCATTTGGCCTCTCGAGCCTGCTCCGCCATTCAATAAGATCATGGCTGATCTGATCTTGGCCTCAACTCCACTTCCCTGCCTGCTCCCCATAACCCTTGACTCCCTCATCGTTCAAAAATCTGTCTTTCTCCACCTTAAATATATTCAATGACCCAGCCTCCACAGCTCTCTGGGGAAGAGAATTCCAAAGATTCACGACCCTTTGAGAGAAGAAATTCCTCCTCATTTCCGATTTAAAAGGGTGCCCCCTTATTCTGAAATTCTGCCCCCTAGTTCTAGATTCCCCCACGAGGGGAAACATCCTCTCTGCATCTACCCTGTCAAGCCCCTTCAGAATCTTATATGTTTCAATAAGATCCCCTCTCATTCTTCTAAACGCCAATGAGTATAGGCCCAACCTGCTCAACCTTTCTTCATAAGATAACCCCTTCATCTCCGGAATCAACCTCGTGCAATAACAACTTGCATTTATATAGGGCCTTTGATGTAGAAAGAATCCCAAGATACTCTACAAAGAATGAGTGAAAGGACTGGAACACCAAGCCAGGGAACATTTAAATGGGTTGACCACAGGCTTGGGAGAATAGATAGATTTTGAGAAGGTTTGTAAAGGAGTAGTAACACAGGGAGAGAGGTTAGAGAGGAGGTTTAAGAGAGAAGAGCCTAGGCAACTAAAAGTTCTACCATCAATGGTGGGGTGAGTGAGGAATACACAGGTGGCCAAATAGCAAGTTGTCACAGAGTTGATTTTCTGTTTATTTCCTTGAAATAGTGACTTTCTTCTGTGAAAAGCATATAGTCATTCCACCCTATCAAAGACCTTCCCTTTGGTTCTCTCCTCCCCTCCCCCACTTTCCCTGCCTCTGTACTTGCTTAAAACCCGGTTACATCTCTAAGCTTTTCCAGTTCTGATGAAATGTCATCGACCTGAAACGTTAACTCTGTTTCTCTCTCAACAGATGCTGCCTGGCCTGCTGAGTATTTCCAGCATTTTCTGTTTTTATTTTAGTCATTAATTAATCAATTTTTTGTGCTTTTCTTTTACTGGCACCAATTTTATTACTGATACTGGAGGAGAATATTCTTGAACCTGGACATAAAAGCCGCAAGGACACTGCCAATGTCACGATCCTCCCAAGACATTTAAAATAACTTCAAATGCCTTTTAATACTTTGGAAACAGAGAACATGGTTGAAGAAGTTAGACTTTTGTAGCGTTTTCCCCCCAGTACATTTTATCCCGTTTCATTTTTGGTTTAATATAACATTTTAAAGCGGATCAGAAATGCTAGTCACATAGCACAGTTTCTGGCTTGATTTTATAAAGGTTCCATACAGGGGGAAAAAAAATCAGCATCAAGAGATAAGTGGTCAATTACATTTTTCCCAATGTGTTATTTTTTTGCAGAAGCCGCTCTTGAAATCATTAAGGGAGTAAAACACTACACAAGAAGATCACACTGATTGCAATCTTCCAGATAATTTCTGTTGGTTTTTTTTTTCCAGGCTCCAGAAGCAGATTCAAGTCCTGCTCTGATCGGACTAATACACAAGGAAAGGATACGAAAGCTGCAACTTAGCTTCTAATTGTATGGTTTTCACAGGCCTGCTTTAGAAGTTACCTCAGCAATAGTGTTAATGCCAGTTGGAGAATCTGCATCCAAAATGGTAGGAGAATTGTAAATGAGGGATGGCGGGGTGTAACTTAAATATTTCTGGGAACAAGGGAGTTTGTTGTTACACTGAGAATTCGGCAGAATTTCTGAGATTCTCTTGCATTCATTGTTTTGGTCCAAAACTTTGCCTACCATCAGTTTCAAATAAAACTGAAAATGCCAACTTGGGTTCACTTCCCATTTCATTATTGGATCTGTAATAGATGAACCCTTGACTGACAGACTAGGTCATTGTTTGTTAAAGGCTTGTCTTTGTCATAGGGGGTTAGGTTCATCTCTGTGCATTATTAGATAAAATCTTTTCACTCTCCACTTGACCTTGTATAATTAGTTTGTTTGCTTTGATGAAAGTACATTTAAAAAAAAACTACATTTAATTTGTTCTATATGCTCCGTCTGGGCAAAGCATCATTCAGTCCCTGTGGAACTTCCTACGCAAACTGCTATTCAGTCTATTGTGCTCCTATATACAAAGTTTTTCCTACAGTAGTTTATAGCTTGTATTGCATTTTAAGGGTCTTATTTTTCAGATTCCACCCATTTCAGAATTTAAAATCATTCCTAATTAGATTGTTTTTAAATGACTGATGGATTGGCCAACATGTTTGATTTCCCTAAACTTAATGCTTTCGAGAGTTGTACAAGATTTGTATTGAGTACTTTTTCAGTTTCAAATGGAGCTTGAACTCGGTGTTATCCATCATATTGTTTCGCTCCACCCCTTTCCTGTTCTGGTTTGAGTACATGTTCAGCAATATGCACATGCTAATGGAGGGAATCTATCCAGTGTTATTTATCTTCTATTAGCTAAAGCGAACTATTTGAATACTGCTGAGGGCATAAAATGGTTAGTTAAATGTCTATCACTTTGGTTCAAAATCAAACTTATTAAAAATTGTGGTGAATAAAAAGCTAGGTACTCACACGGGTCAGACTTTGAGAATGTATCTTTATCCAAAAGATTCCTGCAGAAAAGAAAAATCAAATCACATTTTCTGGAAAACAGTCAAGTTTAGAAAGCTGGATCACAGACTATGTAAAAAAAAATACAACTCTCCTCCCAGTACCAAAATTGCTTAAATTTGATAGAATATGAAATCACTGTTCATCAATTTACATAAAACCAAATTATTTAAATGCACTGCAATTCAGAAAACTTGAATTGTGTGTTATTTTTTATTTTCCCTCAATACAACGGCCCGTAATTTGCGGTCAGCGGTGAAGCGAAAGTGATCACCGGTGACCTCAGAGAAAGCCGCCCAGAGATCTCGTGATCTGTGGCGAGAACTTTAGCTTCCTTGACGTGAAATTGATTGTAGCGCTGTCAAAAGGGGATTCCTAATGTAGAGCAGCAGTGATGTCACCAAGCAGCCAATCACATTGAAGAATTCTCACAGACAGCAAACCAGGAAATAAAACACACTGATTATCTGCACTTTTTGAAAAAGTTACAGAGACCGAAATAGAGATTGTGACATGCACATGGGGTTAAGGTAAAAGCAGAAATATCATGAACAAACGTTAAACAACTATATAATTTTTAAAAAATCTAGTAATTTTTATCATAATGGAGAAATTTGACATTCCACAAATATAAAATTAGTTTTTCAGAGCCAGAATGGTTGTGTAGCAGTCAACACGCTGTTAAAACCCCTGTTGCACCTATTCCAACAAGGCTTAACAATATAATGGGGTGTTTAACAAAGATATTAGCATGGAAAAGTTTTCGTCAGTTCCACTAATTTCCAGCTATGAAGTTGGGGGGGTGGGGGGGGTCCACAATGCAGCCTGTGGCGGAGCAGTGAATGGTTGATCACAACTTCATCATTTTCACGTTTAGCTGTGCATGCGCCAAATCCTAAAGTTACGGTCAGTTTCAGAGGGGTAATGACGGCGAATGCCGACAGTTAACCGGCATTATCCACTGCAAAATCCGGGCCATTAGCTTTCTCCTCCCCCCCCTCCACTCCCCACTCCCCAAACACCATGGTTCTTTCCTTAAACAAATGGGAGGTCAGCTGATTTGATCTCAAACCTCTGAAATTTCACTTAGTAACCAATTTCTGATCTGAGGTGCAAAAGTGTGACCCAGGTCAGTTCACCCTCAAAAGTTCTTTCCATCCTTGCAAGGTCCCTGACTGATGGCCTCGCCAAGACTGTATAATTTGATTTACAACAGAAGATTCTTGGGTAACAGAAGTTATGAAGAAAAGTCTTAAGGCTGACTGATCTGTACTTTCTCAACCATTAATAATTGGCATCTTAGTTGAGATCAGCAGTATCAGTTCTTTCACTTTTGCACATTTACAAACAGTCTGCTTTCTGTGACTTGGGAAGTAAAATATGAAGTGGGTGTTTTTATGACCATGTGTCCTATCTTTCTAGAGCTGAAAATATTAATTTACTAATACATGTACCACTGAGCGCTCCAAAGCTTATGGTATAATTAACCAATTAAACTGTTATACACTGTCAGTTCACAATAACACATTTTATAACTAAGATCGAGGTAGCTGCACTTCTTTAATTTGATCACATCACCCAATTTACCACATACCAGAATGTAATTATAGTACAATTGCACCACAGGTGACATGACTGTGAAACCTATGAATTAAGCAACAGTGTTTTAAATATATTAATACCCAACTTGACAAAAGAAAAAAGCACAAGTGCCTTGATATCAGTATTTCTCAGAGAATAAATGTAGACCTCAGGCTCCACTGCACTTTGAACCGGTTTTAAAGTACCTCACCTCATTGAATTTTAATGGAATATTTAAGACGGTTAATTACTGATTAGAATTAGGACACTTTCAATGTAATTCCTTTTTTTTTAATCATTTGAACAGCAAAATGACATTTTATATAAGAAGTGCATTAAGACATTTTATTTTGTTGTATATGAGAACATAAGATATGAAATTAGAAAAATGAAACCCACTGAACTTACCTTAATTTCATTTTAAATTAAAATGCATAATTTTCTAAACTGGTAAGATTATATGAACATAATTATGTTACATCCTCCTTTTAGTATGCTCTCCTGAACTAATTAATAAGTGAAATAGGCTGTGTCAGGATTACTGAAGATGATTTTTCTGACAGGTATGAAATTGATATGTTAATCTTTGTTTGTATCAATCCTAATACTGTATCATCCGATATCTTGAGGACACACCATAAGCATACGCTATTTATTTAACCTTAAGTTCTTACAGGAGTGAAGGTTTACCAATCTGATTCTCAAATCAGTGTGCAACTACCAAAGGGTTAACAGATCAATACTTCAAAATGTCACCAAATGTTACAGTCAGCATCACAGCTATTTTAAAACCCTCTATTGGCTTGGATTATTGATCTGTGTCTTGGATTTTACTTATATCCCATCAGAAGTGGGGATGTTCATTGATGATTACACAGTGTTCAGTTCCATTCGTAATTCCTCAGGTAATGAAGCAGTCCATGCCCGCATGCAGCAAGACCTGGACGGCATCCAGGCTTGGGCTGATAAGTGGCAAGTAACATTCGCACCACACAAGTGCCAGACAATGACTATCTCCAACAAGAGAGTCTAACCACCTCCTCATGACATTCAATGGCATTACCATCAGAAAACCCCCAACATCCTGGGGATCACCATTGACCAGAAATTTAACTGGACCAGCCACATAAATACTGTGGCTACAAGAGCAGGTCAGAGGCTGGGTATTCTGCGGTGAGTGACTCACCTCCTGACCAACATTCCCTGTAAGCTTCTTTTAATGCGTGATCCCTTTATATTTCTGCGCATGCACAGTATTTACAATGTAAAAGCTGGTGAGCGGCTTGCGCAGGACCTCTCCCATTACTGCGCGGCCGCAAAGCTTAGAGGGAACATTGCTCCTGACTCAAAGCCTTTCCACCATCTACAAGGCACAAGTCAGGAGTGTGATGGAATACTCTCCACTTGCCTGGATGAGTGCTAAAAGCCTCATTTAATTGGATTGCCATCTTATCTATTTATGCAGAAACTTTAGTGAAATAATTATTCACCGAAAAATAGTAATGAGCACTTTAAAGTCAAGCACAGCATGTCTTAGAATTCACACATTCCCAATAAAATCTTCATCCCCCAAGCTCAGGACAGCACACCCTACTGCATAAATGTGATATTTCCATTTTTAAACAACTTATATTTATGGATTCTGTGAGGGAAAACACTTAATTTAGACCAAGAAAACCTAACTTTAGACAGTTCTCTGTTCTGGACTCATATCCACTGGAAACAAATGGCCAAAATGTCTATTATTTTGGTTAATTAGTTTCCAAGATGATTCAACACATTTTGCAGTGAATAGATGGAATCAGAACAGTGCCTGGTTCAATTCCCAGCACATGCTAATTAAGCTGTTCTCAGCCAGGACAGCAGTAGGGACGTTTCAATTGGCCTTACAGCTCCAGGATAGGAAGGGGATAATCAGTTCAGATCCCTCCTCTTGATGGTTATTCAACCACTCTGACTAAATGTGTGCATGCGTGAATGTCAGGACAGGAGCAGGCCTGGTTATAATGCTCCCTGAGGTTCAACAGCCTGTTGACACTCACTGACTGAGTTCACACATGAATAATGGCCGCTTGGGTGAGGCACCAAAGTCTGACTGGCAGTTGTGGAACTATACTGCATTGAGGAGTTAACAACTTCAGGAGAGGAGGCAACAGGAGAAAGTCACAGAGAAAACTGGCTAGTAAAAAAAAAAGGATATTCAAATACCCAAAAGAGATCATCTCATTGAATTGGACTTTGTTGATATATTTCGGGTTAATATTTTTGCTTAAATTTGTCAGTTGTCAAAACCTTGTCATTAATCTCAGAAGACTGTAGTGGTGTGAATTTTTCCACTTCTCTGAGCGAGATTGCCAATTTGTGCAAAATTATGGACAGTTTCATGCTGTGGTCCCACATCTGCAAGCAACATGTTTTAGACTGCTCAAATTCAGACACAGAACCCCACAATCGGTATAGAAAGAAATCTTTTATGTCATCACTCTGGGTTGGAATTAGATCTGGATTCCTGAGGTGAAAGAACAGTGCGTTAACCCGGTGCAGCATCCAGTCCCTCTTTGTTTAGAGTTTTTATATGTCAATACTTGGAATGTTGTGTGTGGATCCTTAACAAGGTTCACAACTTATTTCCTGGGTGAGAAATATTTAAGGGAAAACCTTCATGAATGACTGGTCTGCACTTTCTATGGATAGTTTTAATCTCTCGAGTAAAGTTCTACAGAAATGTGCTCCAGAATATTTATCTATATTCAGCATGTCCATTAATCAAGCCTGGTCCGCTGCCCCCCAGACAACATTCCTCCCAACCCAACACCACAGGTTTGCTGTTCTTTATGCGTTACCTATCATTTATTATATTATTATATTATATAGGCCAGTGATGATTGTCCAATAGAAATGACAAAAGATCTTAGACTAATTTGAAGAAAGTAAAAAGAGGAAAAATAACTAAGCTAAGAACAGAAACATCTGAAAGAGTCAATTAACTCTCATCAGAGAAAGACACACGTTCCCCATAATTATCTCAATGCACCTAAAAGAGCAGAAATGCATTGGTGAGGTTAGAATACCCACTCAAATGGTACATTGCAAATATTCCTTCCCTTGTAGAAATTATCTTTCTGGCTTTCAAGTATAATGTTGGTACTGTCTGAAGGAGAGAAGTGTTAGCCAGGTTACCAGGAGAATCAAGTGCTCTTCTTCAAATACTGGCATGGAATCATTTTCATCCACTTAAGCAGGCAGATGGATCCTTAGCTCACATCTCACATTCAACAATACAGCACTTCCTCAGCAATGTGCTGAAGTATCAGCCTAGATTATTCCTCAAGTCCTCAGTTGGGCTTCAACCCACAACGTTCTGACTTAAGAGGCGAGAGTGCTACTACTTGAGCCAAGCTAATACTTGAAAGAATACTTGATGCAAAGAGGATCACAGGATATATACAGACATGGAAAGACATTCAGCACATTCAGCGGGGGAGTCCAGAACCAGGGGTCACAGTCTAAGGATAAGGGGTAAGGCATTTAGGACTGAGATGAGGAGGAATTTCTTCACCCAGAGAGTAGTGAACCAGTGGAATTCTCTACCACACAAGGCAGTTGAGGCCAATTCATTAAATATATTCAAGAAGGAGTTAGATATATTTCTTAAGGCTAAGGGATCAAGGGATATGGGGAGAAAGCAGGGACAGGGTACTGAATTTGGATGATCAGCCATGATCGCATTGAATGGAGGAACAGGCTCGAGGGGCCGAATGGCCTACTCCTGCTCCTAGCTTCTATGTTTCTATGTTTCTACATCATAAATCATTCATCCCTGATCATTCCATCCAACTGGCTTTTGATCAGCTAAAGTTTCACCTCTACTACTCTACCATAAATCTATTCAAAGTATTGATTATTCTTTTTGTGAACAAATTCTTACTGATAAATTTGCTTTTCATCAGTTTGAACAAGTACCTCTTTGTTCTGTTGTCATGGTTTTCCTTGAAAAATAAAATTTAATATCTAAAAAACTTCTACAAGGTCCCCTTAGTCATTTGCTGCCCCCTCGCTAACCCCAAGATTTAAAAGCCCAGTTCCTCTTGAATGCGTACCTTGTATCTCCAGGATTAGGAATGGACAAAGTACTCAAGAAGCAGGCTGGCTAAATCATTGTACAGTTCAAGGATGGCATCCTCTGCCCTTGTACGCTAGTGATTTAGCAATATAGTTCAGCATTCTGATGCTTTGATTGATGCTCCACGTGCTAAGTGTAGTCTACTAGCATGGCAAACCACACCTTTGGCTAATGATACACCACAGTATATATGGCACCCATTTTTTCTTCCAATGTGCAATATCTTACACTTATTGGGAATCTCTGTTGAGTGATTAAATCTGTACCTCCATATAGTTTGTTACTGTATTCCTCCATGAGAACTTGGCATATTAATAAATTTGACATAGATGTGCACCATAATTCCCTTGCATCCCTATACAATTACACAAATAAGGTGGGAAGCAAAGACAATGTAAGATCAAATCTGGAAAGCTCTCTTCTTTATACCAATTCAAGCCAGTATTGGCAGTGATCAACTACACTTAACATTGCCACACTGGCAATGGCGCAATGCATTGTAATGTGTAAAGTGCTACTTATTAGATGTTGAAAAGTGCTGTTTATTTGAGTTTAAAATTAATTTCACTTTCTTCATGATTAAAAAAATTCACAAGCCTTTTGGAACGGAATAAATTAAATTTATATAATGGCATAATTAGCTAAATTAAGATTCATAGTTGAAGTATCTGTCAAGTGACAAGTTTTAAAACAGCAGTTAACGTTGAGTGATGATCAATTCTTGCTTATTGTCAGGAATCACAAGAAAAATTAATTATGATATAATTCAAGTTGTGGTGTTTCATTTTATTGCAAGATACTACGAGACTACATTTTATATCGAAATTTTAATTGACATCCTGACTATCCTCAGTTTTTATATCAACCTATTTTGCTTAATAGGGTCTGTAAATATTTATATGCAGATTGCATTTAAAAACTCACATTCACAGTTGAATCTAGGTCCCTTAGCTGGTTAAAGCATTGTCCCAATAACGTCAAGGTTGTGAGTTTGATCTCTGGCCATTGGAGCTACTTTGAATTTCACTTTAACCTGGTCTGGTGGTCTTGTAGTTATGGCGCCGGATTACAACAGTGACTACACTTCAATAGTACTTCAGTGGCTGTAAAGCGCTTTGGGACGTCCTGAGGCCATGAAAGGTGCTATATGAATGCAAGTCTTTCGTTTTCTTTTAGTAACCTCGAAGTTGTATGTTAAAATCCCACAGTGAAGCTGATAAACCTGGTAATCACCATGAAAGCTGTTTTCAAAAGAGTTCCAGAACTGAAAGGCCAGTGTACAACGCACTGCACCAACCAGTTCCAACAGCTGGCAGGAAATTTAAGACTATGATCTAATCTTAGAGATTTGCCGATGTGTAGGTATATACAGACCCTTAATTTTTAATTTTGGTATATGTTAAAATGCTTTGCCAAGCCAAAAGGTTTTTTCAAAGTGAAATAAAGTTGGTGAATGAACAGACGGTCTTTCACTGATAGGTGGACATGGAATGTGCTTTGATGTGCTTTACTAAAAGGCAGCAAACATGGTTGTGACTGCAGGGGGCTAGTCATAGACAACAGATTTGTCAACCCCCTTAGATTTGCAGACATTGTACCGATAACAAAACAGGCCACAAGGTTGTAGAACGACTTTTGGTGGCTAAAGGGGAGGAGTCAAACCTTTGAAGTTCTGAAATACAGGACACAACGTAACACGTGAAATGTGGCCAAGTGGTTTTCTGCCACTTTTGTAAACTTTTATGCGTGAATTAACAATTTGGGGCTTTGATAAAGGCAGCTAATGGATAACCACACAGGATGTGTGAGTGTGAAAGTTTGACAGCTCAAACAATTTAGGTCGAACATTAAAGGAACATCTCATAATTTCTGAATGATTGATTTACTGAAAAGGCAAGGAAAACTATAAAAAAAAGTGACAAAAAATATCGGCACTGCAATCGGAAGGAGGGGCCTGGTTGATCGTCTCAACTCGAAGAGCTGCTGCAGTTGAAAGGAAGTGGCCTACAATCTGTGAAGGAATAAGCCGTATTCAGAAAAATACACCATTCTATGAAAGAATTCTGGCCTTATTAAACTGGGCTTGAAAATCTAAAAACCTAACAATGGAGAATCTGTATTGTTAACAGCATTCAGGCTATTGGGATAAGATAAGTTGTTGACACTGAAATCAACAACCTTATTGAAACAGGAGGTTGGAGACTCCTGAAGTCTGAAGCTTTGGAAAGAACACAATGTTAAGGTGTTCTAAGTTACACTTCATAAACAGGCACATAAAATTATGCCTTCGTAAAAATGACATCAAATAAAAGAAACACCTGCCATCAAACCATTTTTGTGTTGAACTTGGAACACCTAGAGAGACATAATTCTGTGTTACAACCAGCTGAGGTGACTAAGAATTGCATAGATCACCCTGGTTGAGGTGTTTAATTTACACTTCGTAAAAAGACACAAACAGAAGACCTTGGTAAAAATGACATCAAATAGATGCACCTGTTGTTACACCGTTTTTTATGGTGGGCTTGGGACACCTGGGGTAGAGACATAATTCTGTATTGCTACCAGCTGAAGTGACTGTAAGAATAGCAGGGGTCAGCAGAAAAATGACTAGAGATAATTAGCTTACATCAGCAGAAATCTTCAAAGGAAATACCACTGAAAAAGGGTATAAATATTGAACTTTCAAATGGGAGGATAGATTCGCTGTACAGGGGCAAAGCGATTCTCAGGCTTCAGAGGCGGCTCTGTAGGTCTACAACTCTTTGTACCTCGGGGATCAAGGTATTGTACTGTATTTGATTTTGGTGGATATCCTGGAATAAAGACTGAGAACAGTAAAACTGTATCGAAGTTAAGATCTGATAAGAATTGTAAGCTTACTCTTTTTGGAACTCTTAATGTTGCGATTGAAACACCTACTAATTACATGTCGGTTCTTTAATAAATCTACATATTTTTAGAATTCTCACATAATACTTCTGTATCAAACTCGCAAACTCAATCTCTGTACGCTCTTTGGTGAGGAGTTGCAGAATTCTGGGGGAGTTTTCCGGACCCTCATAATATCCGGAACATTACAGTCTAGCTAAACTTATTAAAAGTGCTATCTGGAGGATGGTAACATCTTCAGGTTGTTCCTTTCCTTTAGGGAGAGATGGTCCAGAGCTTTAGATCCAATTAAGCGTCTTTAAGATTCAGCTACCTCAAACTTTAGTTGAAAGTGAACATCTGGGGAATACGCCTGATCTGGGGTAGCCCTAAAAGGGCTAGGACGAGTAATAATCCCTTCAAATCAACGCTGGACTGATCATCTGAGGTGATTGTATGTATGATTTCTGGTAATTCTTGTAACATTATTGGTGTACTGCTCGAATAGTGGTTGAGATATTGAATCTGTCTTAGGAACAATAAAAGGTTAAAGACAGAACCCGTGTGTCTGGTGTAATTTCTCATAAGTCTCAAGTCCGAACTCTGTAACCTATTGGACGGGGCGAGGGGTAATTCCACACAGATGTCCATAAACTGCTCAACTTCCTCTGTGATGGCCAACAAAGCCATTTAGTTATATTACAGCCATCTGGATTACTGCCAGCTATTTATTATCCAATATATATAACAAAGTAAACCAGTTTTAGGTACAATAGCCAAAAGGATATTTATACTATTATATAAATATTGTTTTAAGGGGGAATTCTATGGTTCAGTTGCATAATATTATAGTTAATTGCAGCTTGAGTGTTGATAGTTTAGGTAAGTCATTAAACGTTTTCCTCTTTGCAATGGCTTGTCATGAAGTGCGATCAACTGAGTATAATTGTCCATTCAATAGCAAACTGTTTGCACTTGTGACTCAATTCCAGAAAGTGAATCCCCACACCAGACCATAAAAATCTTGTGGTGGTCAATGTCATCAGGTTAATAGTGCAACAGAATCATAGAAACATAGAAGATAGGAGCAGGAGTAGGCCATTCAGTCCCTCGAGCCTGCTCCGCCATTCAATGAGATCATGGCTGATCATCCAAATTCAGTACCCTGTCCCTGCCTTCTCTCCATATCCCTTGATCCCTTTAGTTTTAAGAAATATATCTAACTCCTTCTTGAATATATTTAATGAATTGGCCTCTACTGCCTTCTGTGGTAGAGAATTCCACAGGTTCACCACTCTCTGGGTGAAGAAATTCCTCCTCATCTCCGTCCTAAATGGCTTACCCCTTATCCTTAGACTGTGACCCCTGGTTCTGGACTCCCCGGCCATCGGGAACATCCTTCCCGCATCTAGTCTGTCTAGTCCTGTTAGAATTTTATAAGTTTCAATGAGATCCCCTCTCATTCTTCTAAACTCCAGTGAGTATAAGCCCAATCGACCCAATCTCTCCTCATACGACATTCCTGCCATCCCGGGTATCAGCCTGGTGAATCTTCGCTGCACTCCCTCCATGGCAAGAACATCCTTCCTCAGATAAGGCGACCAAAACTGCACACAATACTCAAGGTGTGGTCTCACCAAGGCCCTGTACAACTGCAGCAAGACATCCTTGTTCCTGTACTCGAACCCTTTCGCTATGAAGGCCAACATACCATTTGCCTTCTTAACCGCCTGCTGCACCTGCATGCTTACCTTCAGCGATTGGTGCACAAGGACACCCAGGTCTCGTTGCACTTCCCCTTCTCCCAATCTATTGCCATTCAGATAATAATCTGCCTTCCTGTTTTTGACACCAAAGTGGATAACCTCGCATTTATCCACATTATATTGCATCTGCCATGCATCTGCCCAATCCCCCAACCTGTCCAAATCATACTGGAGTTTCTTGGCATCCTCCTCCCGGCACACACGCCCACCCAGCTTTGTGTCGTCTGCAAACTTGGAGATATTACATCCAATTCCATCGTCCAGATCATTAATATATATTGTGAATAGCTGGGGTCCTAGGACCGATCCCTGCGGTACCCCACTAGTCACCGCCTGCCATTCGGAAAAAGACCCATTTATTCCAACTCTTTGCTTTCTGTCTGCCAACCAGTTCTCTGTCCAAGTCAATACCTTGCCCCCAATCCCATGTGCCTTAACTTTACACGCTAATCTCTTATGCGGGACCTTATCGAAAGCCTTCTGAAAGTCCAAATACACCACCTCCACTGGTTCTCCCTTATCTATTTTACCAGTTACATCCTCAAAAAATTCCAGTAGATTAGTCAAGCACGATTTGCCTTTTGTAAATCCATGTTGACTTTGTCCGATCCTGTCACTGTTTTCCAAGTGCTCTGCTATTACATCTTTTATAATGGACTCTAGCATTTTCCCCACTACCGATGTCAGTCTTACTGGTCTATAATTCCCCGTTTTCTCTCCACCACCTTTTTTGAATAGTGGGGTAACATTAGCTACCCTCCAATCCATGGGTACTGTTCCAGAGTCTATAGAATTTTGGAAGATGACCAGCAATGCATCTACTATTTCTAGGGCCACTTCCTTAAGTACCCTAGGATGTAGATTCTCAGGCCCTGGGGATTTATTGGCCTTCAACCCCATCAATTTCCCTAACACTATTTCCCTACAAATACTGATTTCTTTCAGTTCCTCCTTCTCATTAGACCCTATGTTCCCCGACATCTCTGGGAGGTTATTTGTGTCCTCCTTTGTGAAGACAGAACCAAAGTATGTATTTAATTGGTATGCCATTTCTTTGTTCCCCATTATAAATTCCCCTGATTCTGACTGCAAGGGACCTACGCTTGACTTCACCAATCATTTTCTCTTCACATATCTATATCACTATGGCTCTGAAGCGGCTGTTGTACATGAAGTTAAGTCGATCATTTTAAATCATACAGTATATCCAGTTCTTCTTTCAGGAATCTCTTGAACCAAATTCAGTGTTAAAATACTAAAAAATATATTAATCATCATAATTAAAACAATATCATACAGAGGCACTGAATGGTCAAGAATTAGCTGGAGTGGGGCACCTCGCAGCAAGCCCAGATAGTTAGACTTTTTCCCTCACCCTTCTGCTCGAAAATGTTTTGCCCTGTAAGTTGCTGGAAGTGCGAGCTGATAATGGCGTGGCAAGGGTAATGGGGTATCTGGGACGTTGGTGAATGACACAACCAATAGTCTAGCTCCTTAACCAATGAGATTTAAGGACTGAGAAAGAAACAGAGGAAAGATGGAGAAGGAGGATGAATCAGAGTCAAATCAGGTACAGAAAGCAAAAGGAAAGATTGGATTAAGAAAGAGAGGAAAGAGACAGAAGAATAAGAAAAAAAGGTTAATTTTTCAAAATCTCTAGCAACAATTTATTACCTGTAGGAATGAGACAATGTAAATTGTTCCTTCTCTCTGCTGGAGAGGTCAATTAACATTGCAGGAACAGAAATCTAGTCATTAAAAAAGGTACTTACGCTGTTAATTACCAGCCCTAACTTTCTGCGATGAATTTAATGGGCAATTAATTTGCAAGTGCGACAATTTCATGAAACTCACGGCGAGGTTGAGTGCGAGTTGCTGTTTTTGTGAGGCTGTTGGTGGAGTGGCGCAAATTGTCCAGCAGTTTGTGGCAATTCACAATTCACGGGGTATCTCCTCCTCGCCACAAGTTGCTGGACGATTTACACATTAATAATGGTGTAAATTCGCCATTATTTTAGAAGCAAATTCTGGGCCAATGCATCCTAGCACGAGCGCAATAGCGAGATTAGAGTCATTCTATTGATCCCGCTATTATGATCCCACGTATTTCCTACAAATTATAATTTTGAAATTCAATTTAATATAGGATGAAGAAAGCAACAACACTGTTCATAACATTATCAACAGATTAACTTCAAAATTTTAGATTAAACATTTGCAGAGAATGAATTTAATTGGCATGATGTCAGCTTTTCTGACTGTGGCACCATGCAGTACCATTTCAAATGATCTCACATCACATATTAAAAACATATTTAGCACAGTGTACTTGAATTGCTGAGCTATAAATAGATGTCTTCTAATAGAATATCAACTCAATTATTATAGAAGGTATATTAGGATAACTTCTATTTCTTTTTGCTTTGTCAGCATGCATTAGAGAAAAATATTTAAAACTTTGGTCTCCAATATAGCAAAAAGATTAGTGATTTGAATGTCTAGATTACATTCATTCCAAAGAATATTTTAAATTGAACGCACCTTTCAAAAAAATTATTTTCCAAATTAAAGTGTGTGCTCAGTCGAGATAAACAAATGGCTAGTTTACCAAAAAATGTAATGAATAGAGCAAGATTTCTGTAACTAAGTAATTTATATTAGATTCGGTCTTTGGTAGGGGGAGCTTTGTTCCAAAGTATATAGGTTTTATTACAGTTATAAAAGAAGCTGCAATACAAGAAGTAAAGATATTAAAATACAAAAAGGTACAAGAAGACGTTGAGATCCAACCAGCTTATCAACAAGGTTCCGAGGTGAGCAAACTAAATTGGACCTAGCATTCAGCCGAACGTGTCCAGTTCCGCTCCAAGAAATGTTCGAACATCTATGCTTTAAGTCCAGCTTATATACATTAAACACTCATTACATTACGGGACCTTGAGCCGACTTTTGGGCCAGCAGGTCAATCAATTTCAATGTCCCAAGTCAAGCAGTCATCTGCCAACTCCCACAATAAGCAAAAACAGTCAACTAACGGTTTTCCCACGCCATGATCCCACAAACATTTGCATATCGTCGAACGCAAAATCTGCCATGAACCAGCACGATTGGGCAGCGTTTTAAAACGTAATTTCCTTTTAAATTTGCTTTAAAAAAAAGATTCCTTGATATGATATATTTAAGAGTGGTAACTTGGTGAAGTTTGAGTAATACAGCTGAAAATAGGCTTATCACAAAAAATAAGCATTTTAAATCAGTGTCAATCCACCACCTGTGTGTAACCGGATTTTAATGACTGAATGACTTAGAAAATATACAAAACTATTATCTAGTTATATTGGGGTACAGTGGTCAGTTCCTTAGTAAATAAAAAATTTTTAAAATCATTCAAAACCTTACAAAACATACCAGTTAGTGTCCTTGCACCCAAAAGATCCAGCTTAATTTTTGGAGCCTCCTCGAAGGCCTGCAAACGAGCGCAATTAGCGGAAACTCCCAATGGTGATTAAATCACACTGGGGGCGTGGCCAATTTTGTGGGTGCGGCCTGATTCTAGCACGATGATTTTAAAACTAGCGCAAAAGATCACAAACTCGAGTTGCGCTGAACACAATTTGCGCTTAAAATTCCGCGATCTTTTGCATTGGTTACGTTGATATTGGGGGAATTGCGCTGAAACTCCAGGCCAAGATAACCAATGGAGAAAGGGGGCTCGATTTTGCCGGCGCTCAGGGGTCGGGTTTGGAGGCGGGACTGCAGGCAAAAATGAAAAATCCCGCTTCCAACCAGCCTCCAAACAATCTTCCCGGGAGTCGGGTCCCCGATTTGCACAGGAACCCGACTCCTAGCGGCGGGAAGAGGATTATAGCCACTTAACTGCTTGTTAACAGGTAGTTAACAGGCAGTTAAGAGGCTTTTTCCAATTTTGCCAGGTCGACTGCGGGCTTCCCGACGTCCGGACTCCACGCAAGGTAAGTGTGGCGTGTTGTGAGTCTACTGTAATGTTACTTCATTGATGACAGCTGCAGAAGTGGTGTGAAGGATCCAAGGATACACTGGTGAGTTTCAGAGGTAAGGAAATGCTGGGAAAATCATTTTTAATGTTTTTAAACTTTTCTGTAGGTAATAAGGTTTGAAGTGTTTGTGTAGTCCCAGCTCATTGGGAGAACCTCTCTCACCAGTGACAGATCGCTTCTGTAACCTCACCTGCAGCTGCCATCTGTTTTATCCTAAGGAGAGAGTCTTCGGAGAGCCTGGGTGCAAGGGCTTGGCAGTGATTGGCAGTGTTTGTAGCACCTCAATGCTGTCAAACACTGAAAAATTATCTGTCAAACAAAAATGAGCGTGTCCCCTTTAAAATAAAAATAGCAGATGGGCTTAACAAGGCAAAATAGCGTGCATCGGGCGTCGTTGTGGGCGGGATCAGAACCCGCAAGTCAGATGACCCGCTCCCAACTCACCTCTTCAGGCAAGATCGCGGCCAGGGTGTCTTACTACGTGGTTTCATCCAGGACACACCAACAAGGTTACGCAATCTTCAGACAAAGCCTGTTGATGCTTTCTTAACAAGGTTAACAATTATACAGCAGTTTTCAGGAAATGCTTTTCTCACAAACTCTAAAAAAATGTTCAACTTGTGCAACTGTCCATACATTGGCCCATTTACATCTCTCATGTTCCAACTGAATCTGAATTAATCTTGAAAGTTAGGGACCATCTACCTCTAACAAATGTGATTCCACTGCAACTCACGTTACAATAATCACAGAAATTTTCTCGGATCTGTTCCTGCTCCATCACCATAACTTCACCGGAAACGTGGCAGTGACACTTCTGCCGTACTTTCGACAAAGTTACAGCGGTGGAGCGGATGCAGCTGAGGACATTCCCTGGTGTAAATTTGGAAATGGCTACATATATAGTATGGACATCACGTGAGCTGAATACCATTCATAGAGGAGCCACATATCATTCATATAGTTGAGATCCATAAGTGAGATGCTAACAAAATGAACATTGACTCCTTTGACACCAACACAATTTCCTCTATAGTCGGTGAAGTATACCTGGTGATCATCAGATCATATACATGAGAAAGGGCTAATCAATAATCTTGTGGTAAAGGGGCTTTTAGGGACAAGTGACCATAATAAGATTGAATTTTACATTAAGTTTGAGAGTGATGTAATCCAATCTGAAACTAAGGTCTTCAATCTAAACAGAGGAAACTACAAGGGTATGAGGGACAAGTTGGCCATGGTAGATTGGGAGACTACACTAAAAGGTATGAAGGGGGACATACAATGGCTAACATTCAAGGAAATAATGCATAATTTGCAACAAACATATATTCCTCGAGGGCATAAAAACCCAAAAGGAAAAGTGATCCAACCATGGCTAACAAAAGAAATTAAAGCTAGTATTAAGTCAAAGGAGGAAGCTTATAAAGTTGCCAGAAAAAGCGGTCAGCCTGAGGATTGGGATCTTTTTAGAAATCAGCAAAGGGGGACCAAGAAATTGATAAAGAAAGGGAAAATGGAATATGAGCACAAACTAGCGAAAAATATAAAAACAGATTGTAAAAGCTTCTATAGGTATGTCAAAAAGAAAAGACTGGCGAAGGTAAATGTAGGTCCTTTACAGTCAGAGACAGGAGAATTTATAATGGGGAATGAGGAAATGGTTGGGAAATTAAATAAATACTTTGTTTCTGTCTTCACAGAGGAAGACACAAAAAACCTCCCAGAAATACGAGAAAACCAAGGGTGTGGCGAGAATGAGGAACTTAAAGAAATTATTAGTAAAAAAACAGAACTAGCAAAATTAATGGGACTAAAAGTCAATAAATCCCAAGGACCGGATGACCTACATCCTAGGGTTTTGAAAGAGGTGGCCATTGGGATAGTGGACACATTGGTTGTCATCTTCCAAAATTCTAGAGATTCTGGAACAATTCCTGCAGATTGGAGGATAGCAAATGTAACCCCGCTATTTAAGAAAGGAGGGAGAGAGTAAACGGGGAACTACAGACCTGTTAGCCTCACATCAGTAGTTGGGAAAATGCTGGAATCTAATCTAAAGGATGCAATAACTGGGCACTTAGAAACTAATAGTAAGATTGGGCAGTGTCAACATGGATTTATGAAAGGGAAATCCTGTTTGACAAACCTACTGGAGTTCTTTGAGAATGTAACTAGTGGAGTAGACAAAGGGGAACCGGTAGATGTGGTGTATCTGGATTTTCAGAAGGCCTTCCATAAGGTCCCACACAAGAGGTTGGTGAACAAAATTAGGGCACATGGAATTGGGGGTAATATACTAGCATGGATTGAGAATTGGTTAACAGACAGAAAACAAAGAGTAGGGATAAATGGGTCTTTTGCAGGATGGCAGGCTGTGACTAGTGGGGTACCGCAAGGATCAGTGCTTGGGCCCCAGCTATTCACAATCTATATCAATGATTTGGATGAGGGGACTAAATGTAACATTTCCAAATTTGCTGATGATACAAAGCTAGGTGGCAGTGTCAGTTGTGAAGAGGATGTGAAGAGGCTTCAAGGGGATCTTCGACAGGCTCAGTGAGTGGGCGAGAACATGGCAAATGGAATATAATGTGGATAAATGTGAAGTTATCCACTTTGGTAGAAAAAACAGAAAGGCAGAGTATTTCCTAAATGGTGAAAGATTGGGGAATGCAGATGCTCAAAGGGGACCTGGGTGTCCTTGTACATGAGTCACTGAAAGTGAATGTGCAGGTGCAGCAAGCCATTAGGAAGGCAAATGGTATGCTGGCCTTCATTACAAGAGGATTTGAGTACAGAAGTAAAGAAGTCTTACTCCAATTATATAGGGCCTTGGTGAGACCACACCTGGAGTACTGTGTACAATTTTGGTCTCCTTACCTAAGGAAGGATATACTTGCCATAGAGGGAGTGCAACGAAGGTTCACGAGATTGATTCCTGGGATGGCGGGACTGTCGTATGAGAAGAGATTGAGTAAACTAGTCCTGTATTCTCTTGAATTCAGAAGAATGAGAGGGGCTCTCATTGAAGCATACAAAATTATTACAGGGCTTGCTAGGGTGGATGCTGGGAGAATGTTTCCCTTGGCTGGGGAGTCTAGAACCAGGGGCCACAGCCTCAGGATAAAGGGTAGGCCATTCAGGACTGAGATGAGAAGAAATTTCTTCACACAGAGGGTGGTGAATCTTTGGAATTCTCTACCCCAGAGGGCTGTGGAGGCTCAGTCATTGGGTATATTCAAAACAGAAGTCGATAGATTTTTGACTAGTAAGGGCATCAAGGGATATGGCGATAGGGCCGGTGAATGGAGTTGAGGCAGAAGATCAATCATGATCTCATCGAATGGCGGAGCAGGCTCGAAGGGCCGAATGGCCTACTCCTGCTCCTATTTCTTATGTTCTTATAAGCCATGCAATAGGAGACTTGACGCTTTCTTTTACCTGGTGTATGCTGCAAATCAGTAGTCAAGGGGTAAAAATAACTAATGCACAAAAATTCTGAGTTGTTAGGCATGTGAAGGATGACTGATGTGTACTGTACTGACAATTTTGGACCATTAAGCAATGAAGAAAGCAATAATTGGGGAACATTTCATTCTTGGATCAGAATGAGACTTTGACACAGTATGCCTTTATCGAGATGCCTAGGTAATTTATTTTGATGGACTTTTTTTCCTCAATCATCAAGTTGAAAGATGTCAGTGTTGCAGAAGGATTCTTCCATAATCATTTACCATTCACAAACATTAAACTTTTGCCAAGCTGGTGCCATAAAGTGTCTACAATTCATTGTTGATACCTCCTTAAGGAGCAATGTAATGAAAAGAGCATCCTCTTCAGAGGAAAAGACAAAGACAATGGAACCGGGATAATTTGTATGCTCACCATTCACACTCGGAATTATCTGCTAGAATTGTTACGGGATTCAGGGACCAAAAAAGAGTCAGGGCTGCCAGAACTTTATTTTAAGCTGAAAGTTTGTTAAAAGTAAGCCGAAAAGTTCACCAAAGTTCATTTATTTAAAAAAGCTCATTTTAAAATTAGAATTGAAGGCTCTCAATTATCCGCCAATCAGTAAAGGCAGGAGAGTTACTCAATATGGCCCTCTCCAAATGGAGCCCATAAAGGTCAATTGAGTGCTCCCATGCCTCCAGCATTGAGCCATGTGAGGGTTATGTTGTTGATCTACCATCCCCTTCAAGTGCAGCTCACTGCTGGGAACATGAGCAAGACTGAATTTACCAGCATATTGAATCTTTTAGCACTGACTCATAACTGGAATGAACTTGATGGGGGTGAAATCGATCTTGGGCAGTAGGGCAATACGGGCAATAGTGCTTCAGCAGCCTGTGTTACACGCCACCCGATTTTTATTTCCATTCTTCATTATTGCCCCTTTTGTGCTCCTGCCAAGTCCACTTTCATCCCTGATTGGCCTGTTATCAACCTGTCAATTCATAAAGACGTACAACCTGTAAACCACCTAACCCTACCTTGTTTGGTAACAGGGCTGCCTCAAATTTTAAATGATCATGGCCCAGAAATTAAACATGGATGGTTCCCGCGGGGGTAAGGATTCCCCGCGATATCGCACTCCGTGCCTACCTTTTTGCTCCTTGCCCACACGAACTTTAGTTTCAAAGGCTCTCCCTGTTGGAACCATGCAGTGCTCGCGTGACCCAGAGACGCAATTAGTTTGTGCGAGCTCTGGGATCACGTGATTCAGTTAGAGCCAATGGCAGCACACCATCTTTCATTCATAGTTTTGACAGGAAGACCTGTCAAAGCTATGAATACTACACACCCCCAAAAGAACAGCTAAACCTCAATTAAATTTAAAAAAAAGCCATCACATTAATAAAATAAGTATAGTTAAATAAATTAACCACTTTAAACAAAAAATTAAATTTTTGAAAAAATTTAAAATCTTTTTAAAAGTTATAAAAATAAACTTACCTTTCTTTAAAGTCTCTAAAAAAGATAAACCTGTTGAAAAAAATTTAAAATAACACTTAATTAACTACTTACCTTGTTAAAAGGGGGTCCTACGCCTGCTTTCTTTGTGTGTAAAATCTTCACCACTTACCTGCGCGTTCAAAGCTGGAAAAATAACTAAGTGCACTGCGTGCGCACAACCTGTAGTGCGCACGCGGTTCACTTAGGAACCGCCCCCTTTTCAGTTCACGAAGTGCCGGTTTCCCGCGCATGCGCAGTGCATGCAGGAAACTGGCAATTCGGGATCTAATATGCGAGAGTACACAGTGCGTACTCTCGCGTATTAGGTTTAATTTTCGGGCCCATATGAAACAAATAACTGTCCAGGTTTATGCCAAGATTCAGTTGTCTTGCTATAGTATGCCAGTGCTTGAAAACAACTAGGCAATGAAATCTCCATTTGAATACTGTGAAGAATGTACTGGTGGAAACAATTTGGGCAATGTAATTTTTTGCCAATTTTATCATCAGTCCTGGCTCAGTGGTGGCACTCCAACCTTCGAGTCAGATGGTTGTGGGTTCAAGGCCCATTCGAGGAAATGATCGAGGAATCTAGGCTGACATTTATGTGCAGTACCGAGGCAGCACATTATTGTTGGACATTTCACCTTTCTGATGAGATGTTAAACTGAGGCCCCATTTGCCGAATCAGATGGAGATAAAAGATCCCAAGAGGAGCGGAGTTCTCCAAGTGTCTGAGCAAACATTTATCCCTCAACCAACACTACCAAAACAGTTTAATTGGTTATGTAGAATCTTAATGGTCCGTATTTTCCAATGCCTACGGGTGTGTACGAGCTGTGTACACACCCGTAGGGACATCGGAAATGCCGGTTTCAGGCATGTGAAGCACCTGCCCTGGAGAAGGGCCTCTGCGGGCGGAGAGTTCCGCTTTCTGCAGAACCTCCGCCCGCTGAAATCACTTAAAAATCTTACGCCTGGTAAAAGCAGGCGTAAGGCTTGCTTTTACCAGCATAAGAGTTTAAAAAAGTTTTTTTTTTAATTTCCACTCATTTATAATTTAAAAATTATCCCCGTATTAGCCCCGTATAAAACTTTATTTTTTTCAAAAAATTACATTTCTGTTTAAAATATTTAATTTAATGTAATTTTAACTCATTTTAAAAACGTGATGGTTATTTAAAAAATTTATTTAATGTTTTAGGGTCTTTTTTCAGTGATCCCCATTCATACTTTTGACAGGTCTATCTGTCAAAACTATGAAGGGGAATTCACTTCTTTCATTGGCTCACCTGGCCCACGTGATCCCAGGGACGCTTGCAAACCGCATGCGCCCCTGGGATACGTGGGCCCTGCGCATTTCGACTGTGAAGTGTCCGGACCTCGGGAGCCCTCAGGTAAGGGCGTAGATTTTTTTCCCCCGATAGGAGGCATCCGCACACAGGAAGCCTCCTATCGGAAATTACGGGCCATTGCGTGCACATTGGCAGCACACATGTCTGCAAAACAACAGTGACTACACTTCAAAAAGTAATTAATTGGCTGTAAAACACTTTGGGATGGACTGAGGAAATGAAAGGAACTATATAAATGTGACTTCTTTATTTCTTTCCTATTATATGCAGCAGATAAATAAAAGGGCAATGAAACATTTTTACACTTTTACATGCACTGTCAACATCAAACACTTTGAGGTCAGGTGCAACATGGCCCTGGTTAGTAAACCATAGGTTTTGGAACTGAATTTTAGCCAGTCAAAATCCTTCCTTCTGAGTAGCCAATCCTTTCTTCCACCTCTGAAAATTATTCTATCTATCCTTCAGCATTGCCAGGGCCTTAGTCCATACATTCATTACATCAAAGACTCAGCTTCTCAAATGCTCTAACTTTCTAACTTCCCTGCCTTCATAAACTACAGCTTGTCGAGAATTGCAGCCCGTGTCCTGTCCTCCACTAATCTCCACACTCCCATCACACTCATTCCAACTAACGACCACTAGCCTAGAAAACAGAATTCCTCAGTATGCCTAAATTCAACCTACCAGAGGTTTTAACTTTATACAACAATCACCGTGGTCAGCATGTAAAGAAAGATTTCCATGGTTCAGGACTATGACAAAGCTTCACAAGGAGGACAGTCAGCTGCAAGTTAGTGCTCTTGTTTATAGTATGGGGCAAGAAGCAAAACATTGATGGAGCTTTCATATTTGAGTCAGATAAATAACTCAAACAGTGATGAAAAAGTTGATGAATATTTTGTTCCAAAAATGTAACACAATTAAATGAAAGGGCTATTCATTTGCCAGCAAGATTAAAATTATAAGACTGATACCATTGCAGAGATTGCTGTTACAACATAAAAGAAAAGGAGGAAAGGAAAGGAAGGGAAAGACAAGGAAAGAAAGAAAAGACATCCCAAAAAGTGCTTTACAGCCAATGAAGTACTTTTGAAATATAGTCACTGTTGTAATATAGGAAACGCGGCAGCCAATTTGTGCACAGCAAGCTCCCACAAACAGCAATGTGATAATCTGTTTTTGTGATGTTGATTGAGGGATAAATATTGGCCAGGACACTGGGCAAATATCATAACATAGCACAAATATCAGTCTACCAATGTCGCCAGTCAGAGCCATCAAATGTTGTATTGCAAAACCCAGGAGGAAAACTGGATTGCAAGGGATAGTTTATAGTGCAAGGGAGAGCACATTTTCAAATGTGTGATCGGGTCACATGCTAATGATTTGCTATGCCGAGGACCAGCATGCAAAGTAATCTGGTACAGAGAGCAGAGCTGATTAGCAAAGATTTGTTTGGCGACATTGGGCTGTTGAAGCGTCAGCCAGTAAAGATTGTGCTAAAAGACAATACTATTAGTATGACCTTATACGCACTGTGTTGGTGGAGAGGCTCTGAGGGCCATACAAACTGCCAAAAGAACTCGTACAGTAGGATTGTTTCCCAATGTTTCACAGCAACTCCATTTATGGCCATGGGTATAAACCAGCATGTTAAATGAGAGGGAGACAGAATACAAAAACTGTTCCTACACTAGACAAATATCTGAAACCAAAATGGCCAAGCAACATTTTTAACTGGCAATATTCTTGGTGAACATCTAGAGCTATAACCCAGTCATCAAGTAAGGATTAAGTTGGATGGGGGGGGTAAGAAAGCCAAAGACAGGTCTCCCAAGATCATATATAGTACAGGCAACTAATGTCACAAACCACTAGCACTGGAGACAGTCACAATTTTTTTTAATATATTCATTCCTGGAACGTGAGCGTTGCTGGCAAGGCCAGCATTTATTGCCCATCCCTAATTGCCCTTGAGAAGGTGGTGGTGAGCCGCCTTCTTGAACTGCTGCAGTCCTTATGGTGAAGGTATTCCCACAGTGCTGTTAGGGAGGGAGTTCCAGGATTTTGACCCAGCGATGATGAAGGAACGGCGATATATTTCCAAGTCAGGATGATTTGTAACTTGATGGGGAACGTGGAGGTGGTGATGTTCCCATGCGCCTGCTGCCCTTGTCCTTCTAGGTGGTAGAGTTCACGGGTTTGGGAGGTGCTGCCGAAGAAGCCTTGGCGAGTTGCTGCAGTGCATCTTGTAGATGGTACACACTGCAGCCACGGTGCGCCGGTGGTGGAGGGAGTGAATGTTTAAGGTGGTGGATGGGGTGCCAATCAAGCGGGCTGCTTTGTCCTGGATGGTTCCGAGCTTCTTGAGTGTTGTTGAAGCTGCACTCATCCAGGCAAGTGGAGAGTATTCCATCACACTCCTGACTTGTGCCTTGTAGATGGTGGAAAGACTTTGGGGGGTCAGGAGGTGAGACACTCACCGCAGAATACCCAGTATCTTTGACCTGCTCTTGTAGCCACAGTAGTTATGTGGTTGGTCCAGTTAAGTTTCTGGTCAATGGTAACCCCCAGGATGTTGATGGTGGGGGATTCGGCGATGGTAATGCCATTGAATATCAAAAGGCGGTAATTAGACTTTCGCTTGTTGGAGATGGTCATTGCCTGGCACTTGTGTGGCACGAATGTTACTTGCCACTTATCAGCCCAAGCCTGAATGTCATCCAGGTCTTGTTGCATTTGGGTATGGACTGCATCATTATCCGAGGAGTTGCAAATGAAACTGAACACTGTGCAGTCATCAGCGAACATCCCCATTTCTGACCTTATGATGGAGGGAAGGTAATTGATAAAGCAGCTGAAGAAAGTTGGGCCTAGGTCACTGCACGAAGGAACTCCTGCAGCGATGTCTTGGAGCGGAGATGATTGACCTCCAACAATCACAACCATCTTCCTTTGTGCTAGGTATGACTCCAGCCAGTGGAGAGTTTTCCCCCTGATTCCCATTAACTTCAATTTTACTAGAGCTCCTTGATGCCACATTCGGTCAAATGCTGTCTTGATGTCAAGGGCAGTCACTCTCACCTCGCCTCTGGAATTCAGCTCTTTTGTCCATGTTTGGACGAAGGCTATAATGAGGTCTGGAGCAGAGGGGTTCTGGCGGAACCCAAATTGAGCATCGGTGAGCAAGTTATTGGTGAGTAAGTGCCGCTTGATAGCACTGTCGACAACACCTTCCATCACTTTGCTGATGATTGAGAGTAGACTGATGGGGCGGTAATTGGCCGGATTGGGTTTATCCTGCTTTTTGTGGACAGAACAAACCTGGGCAGTTTTCCACATTGTCAGGTAGATGCCAGTGTTGTAGCTGTACTGGAACAGCTTGGCTAGAGGTGCGGCTAGTTCTGGAGCACAAGTCTTCAGCACGATAGCCGGGATGTTGTCGGGGCCCACAGCCTTTGCTGTATCCAGTGCGCTCAGCCGTTTCTTGATATCACATGGAGTGAATCGAATTGGCTGAAGACTGGCTTCTGTGATGGTGGAGACCTCAGGGAGGAGGCCGATATGGATCATCCACTCGGCACTTCTGGCTGAAGATGGTTGCAAACGCTTCTGCCTTGTCTTTTGCACTCACGTGCTGGGCTCCGTTATCATTGAGGATGGGGATATTCATGGAGCCTCCTCCTCCCGTTAGTTGATTAATTGTCCACCACCATTCACGACTGGATGTGGCAGGACTGCAGAGTTTTGATCTGATCTGTTGATTGTGGGATTGCTTAGCTCTGTCTGTAGCATGCGGCTTCCACTTTTTAGCATGCATGTAGTCCTGTGTTGCAGCTTCTCCAGGCTGGCACCTCATTTTTAGGTACGCCTGGTGCTGCTCCTGGTATTCTCTTCTGCACTCCTCATTGAACCAGGGTTGGTCCCCTGGCTTGATGGTAATGGTAGAGTGAGGGATATGCCAGGCCATGAGGTTGCAGATTGTGGTGGAATACAATTCTGCTGCTGCTGCTGATGGCCCACAGCACCTCATGGATGCCCAGTTTTGCACTGCCAAATCTGTTCTGAATCTATTCCAATTAGCACGGTGGTAGTGCCATACAACATGATGGAGGGTGTCCTCAGTGTGAAGACGAGATTTCATCTCCACAAGGACTGTACGGTGGTCAATGCTACCAATGCTGTCATGAACAGATGCATCCATGACAGGTAGATTGGTGAAGACGAGGTCAAGTAGGTTTTTCCCTCGTGTTGGTTCTCTCACCACCTGCCGCCGTCCTAGTCTGGCAGCTTTGTCCTTCAGGACTCAGCCAGCTCGGTCAGTAGTGGTGCTACCGAGCCACTCTTGGTGATGGACATTGAAGTCCCCCACCCAGAGTACATTCTGTGCCCTTGCTACCCTCAGTGCTTCTTCCAAGTGGTGTTCAACATGGAGTACTGATTCATCAGCTGAGGGAGGGCGGTAGGTGGTAATTAGCAGGTGGTTTCCTTGCCCGTGCTTGATCTGAACCCATGAGACTTCATGGGGTCCGGAGTCAATGTTGAGGACTCCCAAAGCCACACCCTCCCAACTGTATACCACTGTGCCACCACCTCTGGTGGGCCTGTCCTGCCGGTGGGACAGGACATACCCAGGGATGGTGATGGAGGAGTCTGGGACATTGGCTGAAAGGTATGATTCTGTGAGTATGACTATGTTAGACTGTTGCTTGACTAGTCTGTGGGACAACTCTCCCAATTTTGGCACAAGTCCCCAGATGCTAGTGAGGAGGACTATGCAGCGTCGACTGGGCTGGTGCCGTTGTCGTGTCCGAAGCCGGTGCCGAGGTCGATGCCGGGTGGTCCGTCCAGTTTTATTCATATTATTGTTTTTCGTAGTGGTTGTGTACAACTGAGTGGCTTGCTTGGCCATTTCAGAGGGCAGTTAAGAGTCAACACATTGCTGTGGGTCTGGAGTCACATATAGCCCAGACCAGGTAAGGACAGCAGATTCCCTTCCCTAAAGGACATTAGTGAACCAGATGGGTTTTTACGACAATCCGATAGTTTCATGGTCACCATTACTGATATTAGCTTTTTGTTCCAGATTTATTTAATTAACTGAATGGGTTGGATCAAGATTTAAAGGACAGCGAGTTGCCCCTCACCAGGTAAATCTGAACATGAAGACTTGATGGTCAATTGTTATTTCCTAATCGAGTATCCACTCCAAGTGATACTGTTGCATCAGAACAAAACAGCAGAAACATCAAATCCTGAATGGAGAACTTCCAGTGGCAGGATAGTGAAAAAAAACAAATTGTTCTAGATGTGACTAGTTTGAACCGTAGAACCATAGACATTTACAGGACGGGAAGAGGGGATTTGCTCCATCGTTCTAGTGACAGCTCTTTGTTAGAGCAATCCAAAATAATACCGCTGCCCTGCTCTCTCAAGATTGCCTTGCATCTTCCTCTGCTTCAAATATTTATTCAATTTTCCTTGAAAACTTATAATGATCTCTGCCTCAACCATCCCTTCTAGCAAAGCATTCCATGCTCCATCAAACTGTTGTGTAAAGAAATTTCTCATAACTTGTCTCAATGACAAGTGACAATTTTAAATTGATGACCCGTTGCTACTGACTCTCCAACCAGAGGAAATATTCTTTTCCTATTTACTCTGTAAAAACTCAAATAGCCTCCATTAAATCTCTGCTTCTTTTGCTCCAGTGGAAATCAGTCTTGAGTTTTGATGTGAGTGGACCTGGATGCAAAAATGGGGGTGGGGGTGGAGGTGGAGACAGAGAGAGAGAGAGAGAGAGAGACAGACAGAGACAGAGAGAGACAGAGAGAGAGAGAGAGACAGAGACAGAGACAGAGAGAGAGAGAGAGACAGAGAGAGAGAGAGAGACAGAGAGAGAGAGAGAGACAGAGAGAGAGAGAGAGACAGAGACAGAGACAGAGAGAGAGAGAGAGACAGAGAGAGAGAGAGAGAGAGACAGAGAGAGAGAGAGAGACAGAGAGAGAGAGACAGAGAGAGAGAGAGACAGAGAGAGAGAATTTTTTTGCCAAGCAAGTCCTCCCAGCCAGCCAGTCTCTGAAGACATTCAATGCAGCAGCATCAGAGGCGACGTTCAGACCTAATACTACTACTACCTTCATCACATCTCCGTTGTAATAGTGGACCTGCAGCCGATAGTCAGCTATCCACTTGTGTTCCCGCCAGGTTTCACTGGAGTGCTTCACGACTCTCAAGACTGCTCATAACTATATAGTTTTCCATTTCTGACATCACCCTAATGAATCTATGTATGCTCACTAAGGATTTACTGCTGTTTCTATGATGAGACACCCAAAACTGAAGTTTTATTTAAAACATTGCTTAGTCCACAATTGAAGTTATGCCTTATATTCTTTACTGTTCTAAATTGATCATTGCTGTTTCCATCAACAACTTGGGTTCAGAAATGATATAAATTGGTCAAACTTCCCAATGACACCAAATTAGATGAGGCTGTGGAATAAATGGAAGCAGCAAAGAAACTACAGAATGAGAGAAACCAACAATGCTAGATGCAATTTAACGCAGGCAAATGCCAAGTACTGCAGATAGGAAGGAAATGGGTAACACACATATTCCATGATAACAACAGAAAATGCTGGAAAAACTCAGCAGGCCAGGCAGCATCCGTGGAGAGAGAAACAGAGTTAACGTTTCAGGTCGAAGACCTTTCTTCAGAACTGGAAATAGCAGGAAATGAAATAGATTTAAGGCAAGGATAAAGCTGGGAAAAGGGGGAGGGGATGAAAGAACAAAAGGAGAGATTAGGAGACATTAAGAGATGATCAAGGCAAGAGGCGGTGTTAATGTGACAGGTTGAGGCTAAAAGTTCCATGAATGGTTTGAAATAGTGAAGAATGAAGTTGAAAGAGACCCAAGATTGTTAGTAGAGTCAATGCTCAACATGTCCAACCAATGCCATCTATCAACAATGTTGAAATACATAGCAAAACAGTAGAATACAAGTCATAGTAAGTCATGATCAAACTGTGCAGCACTCCTGTCAGAACATCTGTGTCCAGTTCTGGCCACAAAGAAACGAGGGAGACATTCAAGTGCTGGAGGCAATGCAGAGAAGAGCCACAAGGCTGATCTCTAGTGTCAAGGATCTGAGTTGTGTGGAAGGGCTGGAGAGATGTGGAATTTTCAGGATGTAAATATGAGATTTGAGAGATGATCTTGAAGTTATGCAAGATATTAAATTCTACAAAAAGTCCAGACTACTACTTTAAAGTAAAGTAAATTGTTGGAGTACGACAAGGGGGGCAAATATTCAAACTAGGAAAGGGTAATTTTGGGACTGCGATCAGGAGATACTTCGTGCACAGAGTGGTCAACATTCAGAATGGATTTCCAAACAGAGCAATGGAAAGCCTGGGATCATTTGAGAAACAATTTGATGCAGCAAAGGAGGAAGTGTCGGGTCATGTTGTATCGATGGCCCAATGAACTTCCCTCATCTGTAAGTATATTCTGATCTTGTGAAATTATCCAAGTGTCAGTAAATTTCTCACCGGATTGCTGCCCAGCAGAAAACTGTACCTTGACAGAATTCTGTATTTGGCGATGTAGTTTTCAATGCATTTTTATTAGTTTTTAATATAATGAAGACAGAAAGAATACATGTGTCAGCAGATGAGATTGATGATGCAGTGGCATCACGGAGTCTCTTCCAAATGTGAAAAAAAAGTTTCTTTGCAAGGCACTTTACCTTCATGACATCTTCTTGTCTAAATCAAATAATAGTTCAAAATGTCAGGGTTTTTTTAAACTTTCTGGAAGGGGTGATCTGCTGGTTGATAGTAAGGACTCAAGTATCCCACAATGATAAGATCAATTTGGTTGAAGAAGTCCTTCGGGTCCTTTGATCTCCTTGTTCTAGAATAGCAACTCTACTGTCTAGCTCTTTTATTAAATGCGTCCAGTGTCCTTGCTTCAGGCATCATCGAACTGTGGACCATTAAACACCAGACTTCTTCAGATTTGAGATGTGGATCCACAACTCACAAGCAACTGAGCTCAGATGCCTAAAATCATTCTACTTTGGACTCTTACAGCCAGCACAACGAGGAGACCTTCATTCCAACAATGTGAGCTGAGTTTGATTTCAAATCTTGGAGGCGAAAGGCAGTGATATAATTCATCGCACCACCTGGCTCCTCACGTTCAAGTGTCAATGATACTCAGGTTATATATAGTTTCATGATATATTTTGAAAAAGAGTGCAATGTTGTGTGAAAGTGGAGTCTCAAGGGTTCTTTATATATAACTGCAAGGCATGTTTTGATGGGAGGAGGCTCGTGTGGAGCATAAAAGCCGGCATAGGTCAGTTGGGCTGAATGGCCTGTTTCTGTGCTGTAGACTCTATGGCCAGAATTTTAATTTGGAGTCGGGTAGGGAGCGGGGGCTGGAAAGCGGTCGGGAAACCCAGGAGAACAGGTTTCCCGCAGGTCCTACCGAATTTAACAGGGGGGCCTGATTAGCATTTAGAATCACTGTTTCGTGCCTGCAGCCAGCCAGACGTTGGCTGGTAGGCCTGCGGCATTAGGCCACAGAGAGGAGGGAGATATCAGAGAGGGGAGCCAGATGCCGGTGGGGGAGGGTCAGGGATCAGATGGGGGTCGGAGGCCGAGGATCAAAAGCAGGAGTGGGGGGGGGAAATCAGAGATTGGAGGCCTCATTGGGGAGCGGGGAGGCGATGGCGGGGGGAGATCGGAAGGGTCGGGGGGTGTCCGATCGCGGTGGGTGGTGGCAAGGCAGGAACGCTGGATCCAGCCGGTAAATGGAAATGCACCTACCTCCTGGATGCAGCAATCCTCGCCTCCCTTTAGCGGACGGGTTCCCGGAGGCCTAGGAAACCTGCCCGTCCAAAGTTAAACTTAAAATGCTGGATCACCATGCGGTACGGAGCCTCATTATAATATTTAAAGTGCCAACCCGTCTCCTGCCCGCCCTCCATCCCACCTTCATTAAAACCAGCAGTGGGCGGGTTTGAATCGGCCATTCAGATTTTTAAAGTCTTTAACCTCCCACCCAAACCCAACCCACTCGTTTTTTGAGGTTAAAATTCGCCCCTATGTAACTATGTTGTTGAGCAGTTCTTAACACCATCAGAAAGTTTGGGAAGTATACTCTGACAACTAACAACTCATTTAATAAATGTTGCACATTTCTATAATATTTTTAAATGATCAGAAAATGAATTCGGCCGTGTAGTTTTGACATTTTAAACTTAACTTCAAGGTTATCACCACTTAAAAACAAAAATACAATCTGGTTTATATCCACAGAGACTAAAAGAGCAGTTGTGGGTTACTGAACAACAGAATGAATAGCCATTTATGTGGATGCTGAACCTAACATTCTGGAGCAAATTGCCAGTCACTAAAAACCTGTTTTTTTGGCACCAGCAAACATAGATTCTTCATTGAGTGAGTTTCTCATCTCGACTGAGAAATTGGCAGGGGCTACAGGCAGGCAACTAATTTTCTTAAGTGAAGCGGAAAAGAAACAAAACAAGCGCAGGATGGAATTGACACAAGCTTAGGATTATGACGCCTGCCTGATTGCTCCGTCAATAATGGTGCGGGGCATAGTGGACCCAAGGGGAACAAAATAAAAAATGAGCAGCTAGGGGAAAACTATTGTAAGAGTAGGAAAAAGCAGGGGATCGAGAACTGGCAGTTCAGAATAGCAGAATTTGTATCGGAGAGAAATGTGTTGCCAGTGTAGATCCAAGACCATTAAATAGAAGAGCTGCACAATACCGGCCCACTATTCATACCATTGATAGTCAATTTATACAGTCAATTGCTTTTGGAAACTAGAAGGCATATTAGAATAAACAGCTTATTAGCCAAAATAGTTCATACGGTTATTTATTTTTACACTATTGCTATTTTGTAGAATCTTACAGCACAGAAGGAGACCATTCGATCCATCGTGCCTGTCCCGGCTCTTTGAAAGAGCTTTCCAATTAGTCCCACTCCCCTGCTCTTTCCCCATAGCCCTGCAAATTTCTCCCCTTCAAGTATTTATCCAATTTCCTTTGGAGAGTTACTATTGAATCTGTTTCCACCACCCTTTCAGGCAGTGCATTCCAAATCATAACTCGCTGCATAAAAAAACTCACCTTTTGCCAATTACCTTAAATCTATGCCCTCTGGTTACTGACCCTTCTGCCACTGGAAACAGCTTCTCTCCACTTACTCTATCAAAACCATTCGTGATTTTGAATACCTCTATTAAATCTCTCTTTAACCTTCTCTGCTCTAAGGAGAACAATCCCAGCTTCGCTTAGTCACTCCACATAACTGAAGTCCCTCATCCCTGGTACCATTCTGGTAAATCTCCTCTGTACCCTCTCCAAGGCCTTGACATCCTTCCTAAACTGTTATTTGATCCTCACTTTGGTATGTAAATAGTTTTCAAGTATGGGTACTTCAGTTTTCATGTGTGGGTACTTCAGTTTTCAAGTGTGGGTACTTCAGTTTTCATGTGTGGGTACTTCAGTGGTCAAGTTTGGATTTCCAACATGTTAATACAAAAATGGTGACTCATGTCTATTATTGGCTATTTTCACGTTAAATGGGGAAATTGCCAGGGGACACATTATTGATTGCAAATGTGACTGCTGAACTCCCAGCTTAACAAAACTGAAGAGTTTCCCCTCCCTAACGGTGTTCCCTTACACAAATAACTATTATAGACAGTACCCTTATATTCTGGTTTTCTTTTACAAATCTGTAGCCAATGTGGAAGAGACTTTTTTTCTAAAGCAGTGCTTTATAACATATTCAAAATCTTGAAATATTGTTTTCTCTATGGGTGGAAATAATATTTTAGCTCCCTACAGGGGTTACAAGAAATAGAAAATGGATAATACAGGATTTAAAAAAAAAGAAATGTAACATTTTGAAAAGAGGCAAGATTGAACGAGTCAATTTCCATTGAGACCAATATGCAGTGACTTTTCAAGCATAAGTGGCAGAATGAGTGTGGAACAAGGGTTTTTTTTTAAAAAAAAGACACATCTGGAAATAACACATCCATTGTGTATGTACAAATACTTAAAGTTAGTAGCCTCTAGAACAAATATTAATTAGCTGACAGAATAATGGATGGTATCTGATATCAGCAGCAAGAAATGCTCATAAACTAGTCTGCGTCAGTGAAAGGATCATAAAAATATTGTTTGCTTGATGCCGTTATTTTCAGATAACGCACTGCAATTGCACTGTAATAACATTAGCATTGCATTAATATAAATGGTTTTTGAAACTAGATTGAAACACACAAGTAATGCTATTAAATCATAAAAAATTCATCCTGTGTCAACATGTCACAATATGGTTAATTAGTGGCATTTGTATTTCATCATAACCTGACACATTTAATATGCTACATACCACTATAAATGAGAATTTTCTTTGGAGACTTCCAATGGAAAAAGATGCTACTTTGCAGATCACCTAAAACTTAATTTTATTGCTTCCTTGGCAGGGTTTGCAGGCAGCACTGCAACTGATCCATTATCATTTACTGTAGCAAGCTTCATTTAACACTACTAATGGCAGCACAGTGCTGGAGAACATGTACCTCTACACATGCCACAGGGCAGTAGATAAAGGATCCAGGTCATCAATTCCCCAGGTTGAGAATTTATAATCTTGGCCAGGCCAGGCCAGGAGAGAAAAGTGTCAACCAGAAATGCAATTCTTCACGTTAATGGGGGGAAAATGGAGGACAATTCACATTACTATTATACAGCTCCTAGTGGCAGATTTTGCAACAAAGTGAGACAATTACATCCTGATTTAAACAAATAGAACCATGTTTATTTTTAAGCATGATGTGCAACTAAATAGGTAGCATTTTCAAACTAAATGACTGCCACTCTTAATGAGTGAGATTTGCTGTGTCTGCCCAGTGGCCATTACAAAAACAGTACTGGCCGATGCATAGAGTGCTCCTTTCTCTTGTTCTATTGGTCAGAGATTGGCATGTGGTGTAAAGGACGATTTTATAGCAGGAACAAATCAATAGAGCAAGATATTTCCCGTGTGTTTTTCACAAAGGCTGCACCCTTTAAAACGAACAGTTAGAAAATCTCAGCAGTTGCTACAGTTTCTGCGACACTGCAGTATTTGGATGCCCAACATCCATAATCCTCCACAGATGCCTCTACTACATATGTGCCACAAAAAATACCTGAAAATAACATTTTATGGCCAGTTGCCTATGATTGATGAGTAGTTTTAGGGCAACATTTTGACCAGTATATGACCCACAGACAGAAATTAAATAAATGACCATATAATCCTTTTTAGGTGTTGGTTGAGGGGTAAATCTTTGCCAGGACACTGCAATAACTCCCCTGCTCTTCTTTGAATAGTGGCGTGGGATATTTTAAGTCCACCTGAGGGAAGACAGGGTCTCTGGTTAACGTTTCATCTGAAGACCAACAGTACAACCCTCCCTCAGTCTTGCACTGAAGTGCCAGCCTAGATTATGTTCTCAAGACTTTGAATAGAAATAGAATGACCTGTAGAGTGCTTAAGTGGAAAACAGGAGATGGCTAAATGGCAGAAGTGATTAGCATGAGACAATAGGAGGCACAATGAGGGAAATCAAAGAAATAAAAGCCATACAAGATTCAAAGAAAGCATAAATAACTGAAAGAGGTGGGGGAATGGGGCAGGTAGAAAGGAAAGAGCTATTCATTTAGTTCTATCCCCTTTCCCATATTCGTAAAAATTTTCCTTTTTCAAATATTTTTCTACTTCTCTTTTAAAACCTGCTATGGATTTTGTTTCTACCAGTGTTTCTGTTAGAGCATTCCAAGCATCCAAGTATTAACAACCTTCTTGCATAAAGAAATGCACCTAACATTACAACAGTGACTACACTTCAAAAAGTACTTAATTGGCTGTAAAGCGCTTTGAGATGTCCGGTGGTCGTGAAAGGCACTATATAAATGCAGGTCTTCCTTTCTTTTCTTTTCTAACATCTCCCTTAATTTTCTTGGTGATCTTAAATTTATGCCCGAGGGACTGAATCACCAACCAGTAGAAAGATGTTTTTCCCTATTCATCTTGTCAAACCTTTCAGAATTTTGAAAACATTGCGCAGATCTCCCTCTTAACTTTATCTATTCTAATTACCTCTGTTGTTTTATTCTATGCCCTTTGTTAGAAAACCTAGGATCCTATGTTTCTTTAAAACAAAACAGCTTTATCAGCTAGTCCTCCGACTTTTAAAGATGTATACATCTGAACACTCAAGTCTCTGCTTTTCTATTCCTTTTAAAATTTTACCAATTAGGATATATTTCCTCTCCCTACTCTTCCTCCCAAAATCTATCACCTCATATTTCCCCACATTAAATTTCATTGGCATAATTTGCCCAGTCTATTAACCGGTTAACGTCCGCCTGAATTCACTTACAGTTCTTTTCACAATTAACCACGCTCTGTATTTTCGCCAAGCCTTAGATGCACCACTGTTTACATTTCACCATTATTAAAAACAAAGGGCTGGATTTTGCCAATGGGGAGCTTTTGGAGGCGGGACTCCCACTTGTCGGGTTTTAGTCCCACCTCCATCGACTTCTGGCCAACCCACACTATTTTCCCTTGATTGACCTTGTTAAGCCCGCCCAGTGGGCTTAGCAGGCCAATTAAGGGAAAGCCGGTTACAGAGAACGTCAGTGTATGACGTTTCATCTGTCAAAAATTTTTGACTGATGAATTGTCATCGTTTGACAGCTCTGTGAAGCTGCCAAACACTGACATTCTCTGTTGTTTGATGAGTTCATGTATTCAAGACTCATCAAACCTCTTTCTTTAGCAGAAATTAGATGGTTGTTGCATAGGAGAATGCAGCAGCCATCTGTCATCTCTGCCGCGGAGATGTGAGACTCTCCGGATCCCCAACGATTGAAGCCTGCAGGAAGAAACAAAAGTAAGTAAACTTTTTCTAACACTTTCCACTTACCTCACATACTCACCTCTCCACACTTGCACCCATCACTTACCTTCACAGCGCACTTTTGCACCCCTCTGACCCCCGCAGACCCACTGCTTGCCTCGGTGACCCTGACGGGGTTCACAGCCTTCGGGAAGCCCGCACTTGTGTGGGTAAAATGGGGATAATCCTCTTATCTGCCTGTTAACTACCTGTTAACAGGCAGTTAAGTGGCTGTAATCCCCTTCCTGCCTCCAGGAGACAGGACCTGGCGCGGGTCGGCTACCCATCTCCTGGGAAGATGGCACGGAGGCGGGTTGGGCACCCACCCCCAGATTCTGCCATTTTCCCGGCAGTCCCGCCTCCAAACCCGCCTCCCCAGGGCTGGCAAGATCGCGCCCAAACATTCACTAACCATGACTTTCTGGGGTTTTTTCCTGTTAGCCAACTTCCTAGCCATGCTGCCACATTCCCTTTAATGTCTTGTCCCTTAATTTGATCAACAAGCCTCCAATGCGACACCTTATCAATTGCCTTTTGCCTGTATAATTCTGGAATCAATTCCTGATCAGACTCTGGAATTGAGTGCTGTGAGAACTCCAATGGGCTGTCAAAATTGCTCAGATGGTCCATTTCAAATTTACTGGCATAAGTGGAGCTCTGCATGCGTGTGTAAGCAGGCATGGGCACTACTCTCTCTTGATGGCAGGCATTTTAACAGACGTCCAGCTAGTTGCATTGCAACCCCTCTCAGAGATATGTAGCACAGTAAATGCAGCCGAAGAGCATATTTATCTATACCAATATACAGTCAGGGCAAAAATAGAGAAATTATACAGAAGATTGAAAAAAATATATTGGTTCTGCATATCATTAGGTTTGTTTTTACAGAGTTGCAACTAGTGAAAGCAATAAGAGCCAATGTTTGTTAATAACAGTTATCCAACTTGAATAAAATGGACATCGATCTTTTTTTGGCAAAAACTTAATTAAGAACCTATTATCACCCCTATCCACTACAAATAAACTTTCTCTCTTTAAATAAAGAAATGGTCTTTGTTAAGAAGAAATGTAAATTGTGCGCAATGGTGCTAGGACCTGCTAGCCTGTAGCCTGTTATTGTAAAATGCATAGTTGCAGCTGAAAATGCAGTTAACTGCCAGCTGATCACTTGTCTTTTTTTTTTAAGAACCATGTGGCTAGTGGTTAACGTATCTGACAACATTGGAATACACCACAAAATGCTAGGCAAGTTTTTGAAATATTTCTTCTAGATTTTCCAAATAATTTTGAAAAGCAACTGAACAGAAACTGCTAGAAGTTAAAGAAAAACGCTCCTGGCAAAGTGGATATACTGCACATATTCAGACTGTACAATCTGAATGCAGCAAACAACATCACAGCTCTGAGCAAAAATATCATGTCCAAGGCTAAACTTTTGGAAGAGGCGGAGACTTTTGAAGTAAAGCTTTAGCAAAGGCAATATAAGACACAATATAATTCCATTTATAACTTGTCGACTAGGCCTGTATTCACTCGAGTTTAGAAGAATGAGAGGGCATCTCATTGAAACGTATAAAATTCTGACAGGGCTAGAGAGACTGGATGCAGGGAGGATGTTTCCCCTGGCTGGGGGGGGGTCTAGAACGAGGGGTCACAGTCTCAGGATACGGGGTAGGACATTTAGGACTGAGATGAGGAGAAATTTCTTCACTCAGAGGGTGGTGAACCTGTGGAATTCTCTACCACAGAAGGCTGTGGAGACCAAGTCACTGAATATATTTAAGAAGGAGATAGATAGATTTCTAGACACAAAAGGCATCAAGGGGTATGGGGAGAGAGCGGGAATATGGTATTGAGATAGAGGATCAGCCATGATCATATTGAATGGCGGAGCAGGCTCGAAGGGACGAATGGCCTACTCCTGCTCCTATTTTTCTATGTTCTATGTTTCTATAATATTGTGAATTAATGGACATTTATTTTAAGCAATAGAAATTTTCAGTTACTGAGAAAAAAAAGATGATTTTTTTCAGTGCATTTTTAGTGATTTGAGGAAAAGATTGATAGGAGTACCCTACAGGGCACTCACGGATACAGTGGGTATTAAGTGACATGGAAGGTATTACACCAGTTATATTGAAAAATCATACCACAGCGCCACCTACAGGTGTTACAAGTAATTGCAAAGAAAATTGGATCCACTATAGCTAGTTTACATAAGAGTTTTCAAAGAAAGGCATGCCCCTAGTACTGAATTAAATATATTATACATACAAGTCTTGCATCTAGCATGCATCCATCATGTTACATCTTTCAAAAGTTCAGAAAGTGATCTCCAAAGCGTCACAAAATTGTTATTGGCTCAAATAATCATTTATGTTAAATTTACAAATATTCAATTCATTGTGAACAAATTAAAAGTGGTAACGGGACCAATGAAAAACAAGTAGCCAGCAGGGGGAAAAAAATCAAAATTCTTAATTTCCAATTAAAACAACCGGTCACTAACTAGACTACCAAGTGCCAAATTAATCAAATAACTTCTTCACACAATTTTGATGTGGCATTTTGCTTCTTCACTCAGTCAGGTGAGTGTGCAAAGCTAGAAGTAACATTTATAACAAACACATAAAAATTGCACAAATCTGAAAAGCAAAATACTAAACTTACCCCAAAAATTGGATTATTTCATCTTAGAAATGCTTCCAAAATGTTTCCTCTAGGTAGGCCTGCCTTTCTGTCTGAGCCTGGATTGAAGTTACAAATCTCACCTTGGCCTGGGTGTTGGAACTTCCAGCAAATTTCTTGACAAATTTGGTGTATACGAGAGTGTAGGAGCTACATTGGGCTGAATTTTAACAGCCAAAAATGGGTGGGTTGGGGTCGGGACAGATGTTAAAATTTTTAAAATGTGAACTCCAATCCCAACCCGCCTCCAACCTGCCCATTTCCATGTTTAACGGAGGTGGGACAAGGAGTGGGTAGCGCCCCGGGCGCTAAATTCGGCTTACCACCCTGGTGAGGTAGCGGAGTGCTATCTCGAGCGCTCCACTTCCTCTCGGGACAGTTTCAGGGCGCAAGGCGCGGTAGCGCCAGAGCACTCCGCGGCCGTTCCGCGTAGCGCTAACTCGTTTCAGCGCCCCTCCTGTTAAAGGGGAGGTAGGCCGAGAGCTCTGCAGGGCCTCCGATGGCCCACTCTAGCGCACCAGGGCAGCATGGTGCCGTGGCTTATGTCCGGCACCGAGACGCAGTGCCGGGCTGTGCGATAGCAGCCACGGACCGTGCCAAGGGCCACCACGGAGGACTGACCTAGAGGTTGGCCAAAAAAAATAAAATGGCAGCGCGGGTTGTGGCCACACCTCCCTTTAATTAGCGCCCCACGAGCGGAGGTCAGCCGGCTCGCGACCCACGAGGCTGGCACTGACACCGCCCACAGCAGCCTCGCAGGGCACAGCCGAATTTCTGCCGCGGGGCGGTAAGGGGTCGTGGCGCACACCGATGACGCCATTACCGGTGACTCAGCTGCCTGGGGCGCTACTGGCGGGGGCACGGCACTATCAGCTAGCGCCTCAGTAGTGCCCCGCCAAATTTCTTGGGAGGTGCTATTAGTCCCCCGGAGGCGCTAACAGAAGGCGCAAACGAGCCGAATTTCGCAGCCTGTACGGTTGAAAAGTACATCATGGGAATTAATTTTAATCTGGCTCTTTTTCATGGCCACCACCCAGAATATACAGTGATCCAAGCAAAAACGATTGCAAACTGAGAGGCACGAGTGGTGGATAACGTTTCAGTTTTTCCATAAGGGTTAAGTCATTAAAGTAAAGGTAGCTGTGTTATTTGGCAAGAGGGTCTTTTTTGTGTTACTGAGGAGAATGGTGTCTGAGGTGGGATCAGGGAAAAATGTTTAATGATGTGCTTTGATGCTGACCTTGGACACTGCAGCCAAAGTCAGTCAGTCCAATTGTCTTGAACCTTGAGAATAGCCACCTGTTCTAGGTGCTGGTATTAGAAACAACCTTTCTTGACAGGGCTAATTCAATGTCAGCAAAAACTACAAAGCCATTGCGGAGCAAAAATATCATTTACAGTTATGTAAATAACTGCGAAAAAAAGGAAGATTTTGAGGAGGATTAAGTACTTAAGCATTTTAAGAAACGATTTCAAATACACCAAAACTAATATTTTAGAATACAAATAATTGGAATTAAAAGGATTCAGAGAAGGAATAACAAAAGATTAACTGCATCTTAGGCAAGTTTTCTAAAGCAGTAATATTATTTAGCAGTGAAGTCTGCATCTTTCAGTTTCGTAAGATATGTACAATTTTAATCTGGTGTCAGCGATGTGTTATATTATTTTGCTACGTTTTTGGTATTACAGTTACGATTGAACCAATGTTATATTTAGGCTACAATGGGATCATAGTAAATATCGAAAACGGCACTCGGATCCCAGACTACCAGTGAGCAATGCCACAGGAGATCTCAGTCCTTAAAGAAATAACTGTTTGTAACGTGGACTAAAACATTTTTTTTCCATGTATAAAGTTGCAAGTTAATGAAAAGTTAATTAAATCTAAGTTAAGAATCTCCAGGTCACAGAACTTGATTTGGCTAATTGAAATGTATGCACACTTATGACTTTCTTTATGGAATCTGAGCTGGTTGTGCTCTTTAACGCCATCAACCATCATATATAGGCACATCCACTGCTTTCAACTGTAAAAAAAAAGATATTTGACTTATTTTGTTTCTGAAACTCCAGAGAACCTGTACGTCTGCCTCTGCATTCCTCCAATTTCCTTTGATTCTGGAAGGGGCAGTAAGAAAGGAGTTGGATGATTTATTAAGCCCCAGTTGCCACCGTTTCTAATGGTTGAGAAAGCAAAGTCAATCTTGCTTTTCAAGTTGTCAGCTTTTGGAAACCCACCAAATCTTTTGAATGTTTTTCTTTTGAATCACATTGTATGAATTGGAAGAGAAAAGGTGACTCATGGATTGCTTTAGTAACTACTGCTAGTTAATACTACAAATCAGGCATTAGTCAAGCTTGTTAATGACTTCTTTAGTTAGGCTCTACTTTATATCTCTGGTCTATTGTGGTGTGTTGTATTATTGAGCTCAGATATTCTTATTAAAAGAATCAGAAATTGTGAAAGGGAAACATCACCATTCTCCACTATATATGTTCTGTGAAGTTCAAAAAGAAGAAGGGTGTTTTTATTTCCCAAAAGGTTCTCCAATTTTAATTACAGCAAGAATGGAAGAACGAACCTTAACTGGAAGACAAATCAGCCTACAGATCAGTATCTTAATTTGACAAGCTTGCAGAATTTATGTAAAAATTATTACTTTCTATACTAGAACTATAAAATGAAGCTCTTTCAACGTGTGATTCTAAGCCAGGAAATGCACTGGCTCTTAAAATTATGTCCATGAACATATGTGAGATTGCCTAATGAATATAATGAAGAGATGCCCAAGCTGAGACAGGATGGTGCTGACCATAACCAGAAAATGAAGAAGTGGTTCATTATCAGACAAGATAGCAATTGGACTCAGCAGTGCTAAATCCTAGAGCACTCTCTGAAGATCGAATTTGAATGAGCTTGGCCTTTGAAAGTAAATGTACTAAAGAAGGTGCAATTCTGTGATCAAAGTCAAACTAAAGCCTGAAGTTATAATTTCAGTACTTTATTATTCAGGACTTTCGATTACCTTCAACTGAATCAGGTTAAAAAATGGTCACAAATGTAGGTAAAACTGAGATGAAGACAAAGAAAGGCAATCTATTTGACTCAGGTCCTGACTATAAATGTTTTCTTGCTGCAGGTGGGGTGGGGGGGGAGGAGAAAGCTAATCTCCAGCGAGGAAACTGGTAAGAGAATTGAAAATCTTATCCACTCTGCAAAATAAATTCTAAATTAAAAAGGTGGGCGAAAACCAGAAGTCATAATCCCACGTCACTATTCTCTCAGATTTAAAAATTGCTCTGTTGAAAAGACATCCAGGAGATTTAACCTGAAATACCACCTGTTGTCTTCCGACTAGAAGATTAAATGTCATCCATGGTTGCACGGATTTCTGGTAATTAATAAAGCAATCTGGATGTCTTGGTCTGTGTGTGCATAACCTGATGAAGCAGACAGATGATTTCAATTCCTCTTTTCTCTATTGTTAATTGATTTTTTGAGCAAATTTGTGGCAATTATTGCTGAATTTGAGAGAAGTGTCATGGATCGAGACCAGAGAAGCTGGGGTTGTTCTCCTCGGAGCAGAGAAGATTGAGAGGAGATTTGATAGAGGTGTTCAAAATCATGAGGGCTCCAGACAGAGCAGATAGAGAGAAACTGTTTCCATTGGCGGAAGGGTCGAGAATCAGTGGACACAGATTTAAGGTGATTAGCAAAAGAACCAAAGGCAACATGAGGGAAAACTTTTTTACGCAGCGAGTGGTTAGGATCTGGAATGCACTGCCTGAAAGGGTGGTGGAGGCAGACTCAATCATGGCTTTCAAAAGGGAGTTGGATAAGTACCTGAAGGAAAAAAATTTGCAGGGCTACAGGGAAAGGGCGGGGGATTGGGACTAGCTGAAATGCTCTTGCAGAGAGCCGGCACGGGCTCAACGGGCCGAATGGCCTCCTTCTGTATTGTAACCATTCTATGATTCTATGATTAAGACAGTTTTACTCAAATATATAACAAAATCTGATCATGTAGTCTGTACAGAAAGCACATCAGAAAGGAATGGGTTATGGTAAACAGAATGCCTGATGTGTTTGTGATTTGTGCAGCTTTCCCTGCTCCAAGGTTTATTTTTTTAATTAACTGCATACTAATGTGTAACCTCTATTATATAAGTATTAATTTCACTTGAAGACTTTGGTAAAATATAACTGATTAAGAGGTGGTTACTCAGCTTCAGATATTACTGCATAGTCGAGACAACTTGGAATCCAAACAGCGGGAGTTTATAGGATACACACAGAACATTGCAGAAATATTGGTTCTGTTATACATGCAAACTAAAGTTTTAAATTGGATAATATTCTCAACCATTTTAGCTTGTGAATTTGAACAGGCATTACTCATTGAAGACAATTGTCCGCCAGTGTCAATTTACAAACGATAGGGAAAACTATTTGCTTCATATGTTATGACTCTTCATCTAATTACATTCAGCATTTCAACCAAGACTATAAAGGTTACAATATAAAATATGAAGTATCCAAGTGAACAGAGAAAGAATTGTCCCCATAATTCTGTCAAAACATAATAAGGTTCCCATACAAGAACATAAGAATTTTTGAGAATAGGAAAAGACCATGAGGCCCAACAAGCTATTTTTTTCCATAGATAAATCCCAACGACCCAGCTTCTGACCATTCTCCTCTACACGCAAAGGGTGGTAGAAGTTTAAAACTCTCTTCCGCAAATGACAATTGCTGGTAGGTCAATTGTTAATTTTAAATATGAGATTGATAGATTTTTGTTAACCTAAGGTATTAAGGGATATGGGGCAAAGGCGGGCATATGGAGTTAGGTCACAGATCAGCCATGATCTCACTGAATGGCGGAACAGGCTCGAGAGGCTAATTGGCCTACTCTTGTTCCTATTCTATTCCTTCCAGAAATCCATCAGATTGTCACTTGAATCCTTTATACTGTCCATTTCAATCATCTCCCCTGGTAACTTATTCCACAACTTGATTATCCCTTTGAGTGAAAAGAAATACTGCCCAACTTCACTTCTGACTGCCTAACTTTTATCTTGTGTCCCCTGGTAATTGAACCCTTCATCATAGTGAATAATGGGGGTAAAATCCATCTTAGGTGGTACTGCAAAATGGGCGACAGCGAATCAGAGCTGATTTTACACTCCGCTCAATTTTCTTTTCTATTAATGGAAATCGGGCCGAGTGTAAAATGGGCTATTGGCAGTTTTGCGCTACTGCCAAAAACAAATTTCACCCCCAATGTGTCTGGAAAAATTGCGCCAATCTCCTTCATAATGTTGAACATTGAATGAATCAGTGGACGTCATTCTTCCGCTAAAGGTACGAGTTAGGAAAGTTCTGTCATTGAATTTTGTAGCCTAATAAAATCAAAGGTAAGTTTTAATGATGCAGCAAATATACCTGGATAATGAAAATCAAATATCCCATTAAAACCTTCCCTTGGGGCTTAATTTCCTCTGGTAGTAGACTAATTTTTTTAAAATGCATAAAATTCTTTTGTGTGCTATTTTGACATTTTAAAGTAAAATGGGTTAACAACTACAATAAAATAGAGCAAAGGAATTTTATGCAAATGTATTAACTCGGGGTAGTAAACCCTTCGGTTTTGATTTGCAGATTGTTCTGCCATTAAAATGAACGTGCACTTCAACAGTTACACAACAATGAAACACTGCAACAACTTACATTGATGTAGCACCTTTTAAAGTAGCAAAATATCTCAAGATGTTTCATAGTTTAAAACAGTCAATGTTTGACCCCCAACTATGTTCAAAGCTTAAGATAGTACACAGCTACAGGCACTTCAATAACTTGACTTCTCTATCTCCCTCACCCCAAAGTAAATAGGCAGTCAATATGGAGAGGATTAAAGATGTACTGCTGTACAGCTTGTAAACATGTGTATGCAATAATCTGCACTTCAGGATGCGTTACTTCACTGATCCTTGCGAGTTAATTTAATACAGTAATTCAAAGAACATGTGTGTGTAAAAGGTGACAAAGGGAGAGTTCTCTCTGCAGTTGAGCTAAAGGATACAAAAATAATTGGGTGAAGTCAGGAAGCACTTCTTCACACAAAGGGTAGTGGAATGCTGGAACACTCTTGCCTCAAAAAGCTGTTGAGGCTAGGGAAATTTCAAGATTGAGATAGGCAAGGGTATTAAGGGTTAAAGAACCAAGGTGGGTAGATGGAGTTAAGATACAGATCAGCCATGAGATCATTGAATGGCAGAACAAGGCTCAAGAGGCTGAATGGTCTACTCCTGTTCCCATGTTCATATAAAAGTTGACCTAATGACAGAACTGCTAAACTGAGCATTGTATTACATAGTATTTACAGCACAGAAACAGGCCATTCGGCCCAAAAGGTCCATGCTGGTTTTTATACTCCATACGAGCCTCCTCCCACCTTTCTTCATCAACTGCATCAACATATCCTTCTATTTCTTTTCTCCCTCATCTGTTTATCTAGCTTCCCCTTAAATGCATCTATTCGCCTCAACTACTCCTTGTGGTAGCAAGTTCCACATTCTAACCACTCTCTGGGTAAAGAAGTTTCTCTTCAATTCCCAAAAGAAGTTTCTCTTGAATTCCCGACTGGATTTATTAGTAACTATCTTACATTTATGGCCCCTAGTTCTTGTCTTGCCCACGAGTGGAAACATCTTCTCTACGTCTACCCTATCAAATCCTTTCATAATCTTAAAGACCTCTATCAGGTCACCCCTCAGTCTTCTCTTTTTTAGGGAAAAGAGCCCCAGCCTGTTCAATCTTTCCTGATAGAGGTATGGTAGCATAATGGTTATGTTACTGGACTAGTAATCCAGAGGCTTGGACTAATGATCTGGAGACATGAGTTCAAATCCCACCACGGCAGCTGGGGAATTTAACTTCAAAGTTAAAAAGTTGGAATAAAAAGCTAGTATCAGTAATGGTGATCATGAAAACTACAAGATTGTCGTTAAAAACTCATCTGGTTCACTAATGTCCTTTAGGGAAGGAAATCTGCCGTCCTCACCCAGGCTGGCCTATATGCGACTCCACACCCACAAATGTGGTTGACTCTTAACTGTCCTTTGAAATGGTCTAGTAAGCCACTCAGTTGTACAAGGCAGCTCACCACCACCTTCTCAAGGGCAATTAGGAATGGACAATAAATGCTGGCCTTGGCAGCGAAGCCCACATCCTGTGAATAAATTTAAAAAACTCAGTTCTGGTATCATTCTAGTAAATCATTTTTGCACCTTCTCCAGTGCCTCTATATCATGTTTATAATATGGAGACCAGTACTGTTCACAGTACTCCAAGTGTGGTCTAACCAAGGCTCTATAACTTCTCTGCTTTTCAATTCTATCCCTCTAGGAAATGAACCTCAACTTTTTGTGGCCTTATTTACCTGCGTCGCTACTTTTAGTGATTTGTGTATCTGTACCCCTAGATCCCTCTGCTCCACAATCCCATTTAGACACTTATTTTCCAAGGAGTAGGTGGCCTTCTTATTCTTCCTACCAAAATGTACCACCTCACACTTATCTATATAGAAGTTAATTTGCCAATTACACCCCCATTCTGCAAGTTTATTAATGTCTTCCTGTATTTTGTTGCAGTCATCCTCTGTATTAACTACTTCTCCAAATTTGGTGTCGTCTGCAAATTTTGAAATTGTACTTCCGATTCCAGAGTCGTAATCATTTATGTAAATGGTGAACAACAGTGTTCGCTGGAACCAATCCTTGTGGAAAACCACTTCCCACCTTTTGCCAAGCTGAATAACTACCTTTAACCCCTACTCTATGTTTTCGATTTTTGTAGAAAGCTTGCTATCCATTCTGCTACTTGTCCCCTGATCCAACCTTAGTCATGAGTCTACTATGCAGTACCTTATTGAATGCCTTTTGGAAATCCAAATATTACGTCTACTGATTTACACTTATCTACCCTTTCTGTAACCTCATGGCCCGGTATATCCCTCACTCTACCATTACCATCAAGCCAGGGGGGCCAAGCCTCGGGATCTACAGAACCAGCAGGTAAGTTTGTAGATTTTTTTCCGCAGGAAGCCTCCGATCGGAAATTCAGGGCCATGATCACAATTCAGATTGACACAGTTACATTAATAAAATGGGACTGCTACTGCAGAGTGAGACCATGGATCATCTTTTTGTCTGCTTCTGTTCTGCATGCATAAAACAATGCTTTGCTAGTATCATGCAAACACTTATGCACCTTGTTGTTTAAGTAGCTCAAATTGACCAATAGTCAGGTATGTGATATTTGACTTGGCCAGAATGAGCATTGGTACAGTCTTGGTAATTTTATGGAATCCTGAGTTAGAGGTAGAGGTTGGTTATCAGATGTAGTGGCACTAAGTCAATCCTATAATATAAAGCAGTGCATTAAATACCTCTCTTTAAACGTGCCTTCTGCACCATGTGAAATATTTCTGTTCCATGTGAAATATTTCTGTTCTGTGCATGCAACAGCTCAGCCTGACTAGTGGCATTTGCAATGCAACAGTAAAAGTATACCAGTGAATGCCTAGCTGTTACTTGCTGCATCCTGCAAGATTCCAAAAGAAAACTGATTGGAAATTCATTGCCAAGTTTGAAGTTTACATTTTCTGTTGGTGCCAACTTCCATGGTGGTAGACCTGTCTCTACATCGATATCCATTTGCCTGACGGTTTGGCATTTTGGTCTGCATTATTTGTGTCCTTGGTCATCTGAGGGCCTCATCAACCATAGAGTTTTGTTTTGTTCCCTCCCGACCCCTCTGACTTTATTTAAGACTTGGATGATTTGAATCCAAAGTTTGAATCTGATGGCTTTTCTCTGCTATTAGTTCAGTATTTCAACATTGGCTGCATTAATCACAGCAAAACAAAAAAACATAATTCCTTCATATGCCTTATTCTGTGAAATGTCTTCACCAAAGGAACTTCAAAATGGAAAAAGAAATTCAACTAACAAGCAGCACTACTGGTATCATCTCCAGCACATTTAATGAATTTGGGCTCACAAGGTTCCTTGCAGCTTCAACAACCTTTTGTCATTTGAATATAGTGCTGTTTGCTCAAATTTAATTAAAATCAATTGCGTTGACAAAAAAAATCCCTCTTATAACACAGCATAACATGACTGATAACAGTCAAATGCAACCTCAGGATACTAGCAAGATATAATAGGCTTGGGACATCGCTATTAACAACAATAATAGCAACAAATTATTTTTTTTGAAAGCAGTACGTCATTTCATGTTCTCTAGTAAAGCTGTCACCGTGCATTGAACGTTCTCACCTTTGAAAGCATGATTATTTAGAGACGTGAACCTAATGGAAGAAATTCTCATTCTTGTGATGGGTTTCGTACTGTGAAAGTCTTACCACCAAGTTAATTTATATAAACCAAGGAGACAATTTTTAAAACAGATTCAGCAACTGATGTATACTATGAAACATTAAGTGGAGTCATACTTTGAACTATTCCACTTTAAAATATTTGCATCAAAATTTTTTACAGAGAATCCTGTTGCCAAATATTGTGACAGAAGGCTTCATTATTCTGAAAGGCACAAAGGCAATTCAGCACTCAATAAGTTTATCTACACAATGTGATATTATTTGGAATATATATATTGAATGTCCAGTGTATTAAACACTATGGGGGAAAAATTGGGTATCGCCCATTTTGGGGTGCTAATATCGGCCGGGCGCAAAGTTTAGCGTCCGGCGCTAATTATCGCCTCCGGCTGCAAAACTCGCCTCTATCGCCCCTGGAGGTGATTTGAGCGCTAAATCAGGTGCTACACACCTCTCTTAAGGTGCAAACGTCAGGGAGCGAGGCGCTACCTCAGAACGCTACCGAAGCTCAGGCGATGCCAATTACCATGGAAGCCAGTCACACTGGCGCCGTCCAGTTCTTGCTGGCCAGCCACACCCTGCTCATTGCAGCCTTGAATCTCAGCCTGGAGAGATCTCAAAAGCAATTGTGTTGGAAGCATGAATGGATAGGCCCAGGGAAAGAGCTCGGCGCTTAGGAACCTCAAAAGTGGTGCTGAGGGCCAAAACTCCTTCTTAGGACAGCGTTAAAACCAAACATTTTGCCGACAAGAAAAGGCAGGAAGCACCCGCCTTTAAATAGCGCTCCCCCAGCACCTTCCCGACTTGAAAACATTCCCCTCTACCTGTCGTTGCTAGCGGCAGGCGCTAAGGCAGGGGGCGCGACTCAATATCCGGTCCGGGGCGCTACACGCTTGACTGACGTCACGATCTGCGGGCGCAGGAGATCGTGGCAGTAGTGGTTAGCGCCATCGCAAAACAACTGGCCAATTTCATGAGCGGCGCTAAAATCGCCGCGCAAGTGGAGCTAAGTTCCTAGTGCCCCTTTAGCGCCCCCCAGAGGCGCTAACCAACCAAATTTTTCCCCCTTAAGTTATAATATTAGTGGATTATTGTATGTGTTAATTTTGAAGTTATATTGAATATATTTTTTCTAAATTTAAGTATATTTTCAGGTTAAGATTTATTTAACCTTAATCTTAAAGTAAGATTTATCAATTTAAATTCAGAGAAAGTAAAACAAATTTTAAAAAAGTCAAGATGATGTGATTTTGTTCCCTTTTGACCAAGGACTTTGGTTTAAAGCAATTTCATTTTTTCCTGTCTTTGTTATCAAAAGGGTTTTTTAAATCCTCCTGGCAATTCAGACTAGTGGTAAAAGCTAACAGTGGCATTCTTAAATTGATTTGATAGTAATGGGGAATTTATTTTTTTGCCCCAAGATAATTCTCTGGGACAGCCGAGAAGCCATCCAGTAAAGAAAGCATTTGATTAGCCATTTCTATTCACATCAGTATGCAGTGAAATCCTTTTTTACCCTAAACACATCCCATTGTATCTGGAACAAAACATACACACAGCATGACAAGCAGGAGAGGACAGGCTGCATTCTGAGTGCAAACCCTTTTTCAAAACTAAAAAATAAAATTGAGACATATTAATACAATCAGAATAAAAGAGGAGGTAATATATTTAAAACAGGCAAACGAACAAAAAACATCAGTGGAATGATCATTTCAGTCAAAATAGAAGTCTTAAGGTATTTAAAAAAACAAAGGTTGTGTGAATAGTTACGGGAATATAAGGTCACAGGAATATGCAAGAAAATGGGGGAGGTGGGAAAATCAGACAGACAGTCAGTCAGTTATGAAAACTAAACAGGCTTGAAAATTATGATATAGCTCAAGTCTCAAGTCACTGAAGTCAATGTTCAGACCAGAGGGTTGCATGGTGCCCAGGAGAAAGAGACGATATTGTTGCCAAGCTTGTGTCATACATCATTGGAACAATGTACAAGGCCAGTGACAGAGAAATCAGAGTGGGAATAGGAGGACGAGTTAAAGTGGCAAGCCACAGGAAGCTCTGTTGCACTGGCAGACAGGACAGTGGTGTTCAATCACCAAATCAGCACTTGGTCTCCCCACTGCAGAGCAGACTTTTTTTTTTAATTTATTCATTCACAGGATGTGGACGTCAATGGCAAGGCCAGCATTTATTGCCCATCGCTAATTGCCCGAGAGAAGGTGGTGGCGAGCCACCTTCTTGAATACAACTGAGTGGCTTGCTACTCATATAGGTCAGACTGAGTAAGGACGTCAGATTTCCTTCCCGAAAGGACATTAGTGAACCAGATGGGTAGTTACATGGTCACCATTACTGATACTAGCTTTTTTATTCCAGATGTATTTAATTGAATTTAAATTCTCTAGCTGCCGTGGTGGGATTTGAAATCATGTGAATATATTTAATGACTTGGCCTCAACTACCTTCTGTGGTAGAGAATACCACAGGTTCACCACTCTCTGGGTGAAGAAATTCTTCCTCATTTCTGTCCTAAATGGCTTACCCCTTATCCTTAGATTATGACCCCAGGTTCTGGACTCTCCGACCATCAGGAACATTCTTCCTGCATCTAGTTTGTCCAGACCTGTCAGAATTTTATATGTTTCGATGAGATCCCCTCTCATTCTTCTATACTCCAGCGAGTATAAGCCCAATCGACCCAATCTCTCCTCATATGTCATTCCTGCCATCCCAGGTATCAGCCTTGTGAATCTTTGCTGAACTCCTTCCATGGCAAGAACATCCTTCCTCAGATAAGGCGACCAAAACTGCACACAGTACTCACCAAGGCCCTGTACAACTGCAGCAGGACATCCCTGTTCCTATACTCAAACCCTTTCGCTATGAAGGCCAACATACCATTTGCCTTCTTCACCACCTGCTGCACCTGCATGCTTACATGACTCAGATCATTAGTCCAGGCCTCTGGATTACCAGTCCAGTAACATAACCACCATGCTACTGCACCCTGAGCAGCAAATATAACATACCAAATTAGAGGAAGTACATGTAAATTGCTATCTCACGTGGAAGGAATGTTTGGGACTTTGGATAACAGTGTGGGAGGAGGTGAATGGACAGGCATTGCTTCTCCTATATTTGCATGGGAAAGTGTCAGAGGAAGGGCAGCTGGAAGATGGGGATGTGGAGTCCCTCTAGAAAAGTGAAGAGGCGAGGCGAGGGGAGGGGAAGATATGTTTGGTGCTGGGCTCATGTAGGTGGCAGAAATGGTGGAAGATGATCAAGTGGGCTGGAGGTGAGGATCAGAAGCAATCCTTAGCCGAGGAAAGAGGACATTTCACAAGCTCTGGTGCGGCAAGTAAAGTCATCAGAGCAGATGCACTGTTAATAGAAAAACTAGGAGAAAGAGATAGAGTCTTTAATGGATATTGGATGGGAAGAAGCATATTCCATGTAGGTATGGGAATTGGTGGGCTTTCAATAAATGTTGGTGGAAACCCATTATCATAGCAAGATAGAGAGCGAGAAATAGATAGGGATGTCCACGAAGGGAAAGGTGGTGTCAGAGACAGACCTAGTAATGGTGAGGGATCTGTGGAAATTGGAAGCAGAATTAATGAAATTCTCCAGATCAGAGAGAGAGCAACAGGCAATTGTCAATGTAAAGGTAAAAGAGATCTGGGAAGTCTAGGACTGGAACATAGAAGTCTAAAAATAGACAGGCATAGCCGGGACCCATGTGGGTTCATGGCATCTTTTATCTGAAGGAAGTGAGTGAAGTTAAAGGAAGTTGTTCAAGGCAAGAACAAGTTCAACCAGATGGAGGAGGATGGTGGTGGCTGGAGATCAGTTGAGCCAATGGGCTGGATTTTGATACTGGGGCGGGTTGGGGTCGTGTTATCCACCCGACTGCAATTGGATGTGGGAGATTGATGCAATTTTCACCTAATTGGGCAATTGAGTTCCAGCATGTGGGAACCCATGAATCAATTAGTGTTTTCAGTCTGAAAGTCGCCTCTGATGATGTCATCATTGCTGCTGCATTGAAGGTCTTCAGAGACTGCCTGGCCTTTGCTGTGAGAGGACCTGGATGCAAAATGAGCAGCAGCAGCCCTAAGTCTGCTCCCAGATATTTTTGCACCACCACTCCCAGCTCTGTCCATCCATCCATCCATCCAAATGTGCTCCCGCCAGGTTTCACATTCGTGCTTCAGAACAGGCGTGCTTCGCGTAGAAAAAGGGTTAAAATCACAAAGGCCTTTCAAAATGGCATTATAGAGGCAATTTAGTGCTTGTTAAGGGCCTTAACAGCCTATCCCGCCTCTTAGAGGCGGGACAGAGTCGGGACCAGCAGACACGATTTAATGAAAATTGCGTGGAGGCGGGATGGAGGTGGGCTTGTGCCCGCCCACCAGTTTTCGCAATTTTAACTCCCCACATGCCTCCAAACCCGCCTCCACGGGTCAATGAAAATCCAGCCCACTGTCTCTGTCTATGTTGCACCTACTCTGATGACTAAACCGGCTGCTTCTGAAATGTTTTCCATTTTTTCAGCCGAGGATTCCTCTCTGTAATGATCAATAGGGCTGTTCACCAGGTCTATCTCATTTCCTGTGGTTCTGCTCTCACCCCTCCTCTTCTTACAATTGCGACAGGGTCCCCTAGCTCCAACCTTTCACCTGACTATTCCCTCCACGGCATCCTGGTTCACTCTTTCACCAAGCTGCCATTCCTATACAAAAAAACACCAGCCCGTTCACCTCCTCCTTCAATGTTGTCCAAACATTTGTTTTGTGAGAGGCACCAATTTATGTGTACTTTCTCTAATCTAGTATATTGTAATCACTGCTTGTGGTGCAGTCTCCTCTACAGGGGGGAAACCAAATGCAGATTAGGGGGATTGTTTTCCTGACCATCTCTGTTCTGTCTGCAAGTCCCACCACGAACTTCCTGTGGATCGTCACTTCAATCCCCTCCGCCCTCCTCCAATCTCTGGCTGATCTTTTCATCATTGACCTCATACATTGCCTTTAGAAGAATGGAGGCAACTTTCAAATTTGCCCATGATGTGGTGGAGCGGATCACCCACTCATTATACAACTTGTCCAAATTTTATCCCATGGAAATTGGGCGAGTTCTATAATGGGCGGGTAATCCACTCTGCCACATTACTGCCAATATCTCATCTTTCCCCTTGACACCCTGAAAGTCTCTGGTTTGATTAATAACTTCAGTAACATCAGATTTCAGCTATGCCCTCATTTTCAAATATATTTTTATTTCATACATAACACTCAGGTTTTCCAACTCTCCCACTTACCTCAGATCTTTCAATTCCTTAGATATTAACACATTGCTGGATCTGGTGCTGGGGAATGAGGTGGGCCAGGTCGACCAAGTGTCTGTGGGAGTTCACTTGGGTGCGAGTGATCATCGTCTCATAAGATTTAGATTAGCAATGGAGAGGAGCACGGGACAATCTAGAGTGGAACTGCTAAACTGGAATAGGGCTAACTTCAATGGGATGCAAAAGGATCTAGCCAGGGTAAAATGGAACCAAAGACTGACAGGAAAAACTGTAACAGAACAATGGGTGATCTTTAAGGAGATGTTCCAAGTACAGGCTAGGTACATTCCAACAAGAGGGAAGGGTAAGGGAACCAAAGCAAGGGCTCCTTGGATGACGAGGGAGATAGAGAAGATGATGAAACAAAAAAAGGTGTATGATGCATGTCAGGTGAATTCTTCAAGGGAGAACCAGACCAAATACAATAAGTTGAGAGGGGAAGTGAAGATGAAAATAAGATTGGCAAAGAGAGAATATGAGAGTAGAATGGCGGTTAACATAAAAGGGAACCCAAAAATCTTTTACCGGCATGTAAATTGTAAGCGGGTAGTAAGAGGCGGGGTGAGGCCTATTAGGGACAAAGAAGGTGATATATGCTTAGAGGCGCAGGGCAAGGCTAGAATACTCAATGAATACTTTGTATTAGTGTTTACGAAGGAGGTGGATGCTGACAAAATATCAGAAGTGGAAAAGGTAGAAGCAATGGAAGGGATGAAAATTGATAGACAGGAGGTACTAGAAAGTCTGGTTATGCTTAGAGTGGATAAGTCACCTGGTCCAGATGGCTTGCATCCCAGGTTGCTAAGGGAATTGGGGGAGGAGACAGCGGAAGGGCTTGCCATAATTTTCCAATCTTCCCTAGATGTGGGGGTGGTGCCTGAGGATTGGAAAGTGGCAAATGTTCAAGAAAGAGTGTAAGGACAATCCTAGTAACTACAGGCCGGTCAGTTTAACATCAGTGGTGGGTAAAGTTTTAGAAACAATAATCAAGGAAAAAATTAATGGGCACTTGGAGAGGTTTAAGCTAATTAAGGAGAGCCAACACGGATTTGTAAAAGGCAGATCCTGTTTGACTAATCTAATTGAATTTTTTGATGAAGTAACAGGGAGGATTGATGAATGGAATGCAATGGATGTTGTCTACATGGATTTTTGGAAGGCGTTTGACAAAGTACCACATAGAAGGCTGGTTAACAAAATTGAGGCTCATGGAATAGGTGGGTCAGTGGCAGCTTGGATAAGGAATTGGCTTAAGGATAGAAAACAGCGAGTTGTGGTAAATGGCTGTTTTTCAGACTGGAGGATGGTAGACAGTGGTGTTCCCAAGGGTCAGTACTGGGGCCACTGCTTTTTTTGATATATATAAAATGACCTGGATATTGGAATAAAGAGTAGAATTTCTAAATTTGCCGATGACACCAAAATTGGGGGTGTGGCAAACAGTGAGGATGATACCAATCGACTGCAACGGGACATAAAAAGGCTAGCAGAATGGGCAGACAAGTGGCAGATGGAATTTAATACAGTGAAGTGTGAGGTGATGCATTTTGGCAGAAGGAACGGGGGAGAGGCAATATACACTTAATGGCACAGTTTCAGAGTGTGCAGGGACAAAGGGAACTGGGAGTTAATGTGCATAGATCCCTAAAGGTGGCAGGACATATTGAGAGAGAGAGAGAGAGAGAGAGAGAGAGAGAGAGAGAGAGAGAGAGAGAGAGAGAGAGAGAGAGAGAGGTTAGCAAAGCATATGGGATCTTGGGCTTCATAAATAGGGAAGTTGTGCTGAACTTTTATAAAGCGCTGGTTAGGCCACAACTGGAGTATTGCGTCCAGTTCTGGTCACCACACTTTAGGAAAGATGTGAAGGCCCTTGAGGGTGCAGAGGAGATTTACCAGAATGGTTCTGGGGATTGGAGATCTTAGCTACAAGGACAGGTTGGAGAAGCTGGATTTGTTTTCATTAGAGCAAAGGAGGTTGAGGGGTGATTTGATCGAGGTGTGCAAGATTATGATGGGTTTGGATAGATTAGACGGGGAATGGCTGTTCCCACTAGTTGATGGTACAAGGACTAGGGGACACAGATTTAAGGTTTTGGGTAAGAGGATGCAAGGAAAAACTTTTTTATGCAACGAGTGGTGAGGACCTGGAACTCGATGCCAACGGAAGTGGTGGAAGTGGACTCACTCAATGTTTTCAAGGGGAGACTGGACAGGCACTTGAGGGAAATAAACTTGCAGGGCTATGGGGATAGAGCAGGGGAATGGGACTGACTGAATTGCTCTACAGAGAGCTGGCACAGACTCGATGGGTTGAATGGCCTCCTTCTGTGCTGTTATGACTGTTTTTTTAATGTCTTAATGCTTCAGCCTATTATATCACTTCAGCGATGTTTCCTCTATGTTTGCTTGCCTGTATACATTATATATACTCTTCCCTTTGTCACAATCATTTTAATGAGTGAATCATTTGCCTGTCAGTCTCTTATTTTTCAGCCCACACCCAGAATGCTGACAGTCTGTCAATACCAATTGACTTACTGTGTGCTTCCAGTCTTTTCTGTTTGACTTCCAGCATCTGCAATATTTTGCTTTTTACTTCCATTGTATCAGAAGTCAATTAATTAAACTTTACCGATTAGAGAAAGCAAGTAAAAATCAAACCCATTACAGTAACCACTGTTGCATTTTCATCATTGATTAACTGAGACTAATCCAACTTAAGCTTTACTTCAACTTTTTACCCCAACTTGAAATGGACTACATACTTTGCAAAAAATATACTAATCATAAATGTTTTCTGCTGTTGGACCGAAATTAATGCTTTTATGAAAGGTGTAATTACCAATCAGTTCACACACACACACAGAGACGTTAAGTGATAAATGTCTAATATGCACATTCAACTATGGAGTACAATTCATTCTTTCTTGTAGAGTAAATAATTCAAGACTAATGCAAAAAAGATTTACTAGGATGATACCAGAACTGAGAGGTGATACCTTTCAGGAAAGATACAGCAGGCTGGGGCTCTTTTCTCTAGAAAAAAGAGAAGACTGAGGAGGACTTGATAGAGGTCTTTATTATGAAAGGGTTTGATGGGGTAGACGTAGAGAAGATGCTTCCACTTGCAGGCGTGGGGTGGAGACCAGAACTAGGGGCCATAAATATAAGATCATCACTAATAAATCCAATAGGGAATGCAGGAGAAACTTCTTTACCCAGAGAGTGGTTAGAATGTGGAACTTGCTACAAGGAGTAGGTTAGGCGACTAGCATAGATGCATTTAAGGGGAAGCTAGATAAACACATGAGGGTGAAAGGAATAGAAGGATATGTTGTTGGGGTTAGAAGAAGAAGGGTGGGAGGAGGCTCGTGTGGAGTATAAACACCAGCAGGGACCTGTTAAGCCAAATGGCCTGTTTCTGCGCTTTAGATACTATGTAACAATCCAGGGGACAATTTGATTCAGTTACGTGGTAAGTGGAAGGTTTCCACAATGAGTAATTTCACAAAAAAATTCATTATAATCAAGTTCCAAACACAGCAATTTTTTATTTGTTACCACTGGTGCCAAGCTCAAATCAAATTTGCCAGAAATACTTTGTATTAAATCTGTGGATTTCCCACTGATCAGTGTAATCCATTCTTAATGTCAGTGCTTTTGTTGTGCTCGGAGCAGAATATTGCTCAGCGGTATGTATATTATCTTACAGGACGTTCACACTGCCTGTCTAAAACATTACTGGCAGTGGTCAATTGTTAATTATAAATTACTATGTCAACATTTACAATGGAAACTGCCTGTAGTTACACTCTCCTCCACTGCCAGCAACGGCGCTGTAGTACCTCGGTTTTGTATCCCCCAACCACTCAGCCTGTACTGCAGAGAAATCCCTGTGCTGCAACCAACTCCACTTCCTGCTTTCCAAATTCCTGTGCATTTTGCTCTAGTAATCTCTAAATCATATAAAATCAGAAGTATTATACAAAATAAGGACAAGCTGTTTTAATGGGAATCCGAATTGCATCTGTGCACAATTTATGTTGTTTTTACTGCTTTGCAAATGATTAACATGGTAGTGCTTACAAGGGTAATGTTTATTGTCCGCTTTAAGTCAAAGTTTTGTGTGCATTCATTACTGACAGTAGGATTGCCAGTAAAGCATTTCTTGACTAGCACGCAATGTGAATGGACTGCCGATTTCTCTTTAGCTATTCAGAACACCCGAGGATGTGTATGAGGAATGAAATAATGATGTTTTCATAACTAAGCTATGCAGTCACCAGTATAAATAAAATGTATTTTACATAAGATTTAAACATGTCCCGTTAAAAATGATCAGATACTGATTAACATTTGAAATGTGTTCATTAGGATCACTCTTTGCCATTATACATCAGCCCATCTTATAGTAATATGACATGATGGGCTGTATTTGGTTTTAACACTGCATTTATCTTTATTTTTAACACAACAAAATAAGTGATTGTCCCTCATTACGGACCATTTCTGTTATAATATCTGTCTGTTGGAGAGAGATTTTGTGAAACCAGTTTTTTTTGAATGGCAAGGGAGATGAGCCATTAACTGTATTTTGCACAAGTGTTTTTGACCCAATTTACATCATTGTAACACATTTATAAGTAAACAAAAAAGGTTTGCTAATCATTTTGTAAAAGGACAGTCCTTTAAAATTTTACATTCATGTTTACCTATCACTTTTGTGAATAGTGTCATTAATCTTAGCTCGGTAGTTATTGACAATTGTTGAGTATTCAAACAGATTTTCAGGTTTTTGGCAGGCTTCCGGTGGAATGGATCGTATGACCCTGTACACAGAGATACTCATCAATGTAGTCAAAGGCAGCTCTAAAGAAGATCTACTTTTCACCATGATTGATGAAAAGCTGGTTTTCCTCGTTGAAGGGGAATAAATTGATTGAACTAAAATCAGCAACTTGGATAGCAAATGCAGTACCAACATTAGATTTTTTGGTGTGGCTGAGAACCAAGAGGGGAATCTGATGACTTCCTTGAAGAAAAAAGTTATTAGACTTATAAGAACTCAGCATCACAATTGATAGAGCTCACTGCACTCGAACACCAGAATCATCTTTGACTCCCTTCAGAGTAAGGGTTGATTCTTCATACCAGGGATACAGCCACTCTTTGCCAGGACTGGCGCACTTCAATTTATTGAGCTTGGTCCTAGTTATTGGAGCTCTGGTAAAGCAACGACAGTAGAGTTAAAAATAAAAATTCTTTAATTTTAAACACAGAGGAAAATTTCCCCAGGTGGCACAACATGGGCAGGTTGAAAGAAGACTTGCATTTATATAGCGCCTTTCACGACCACCGAACATCTCCAAGCGCTTTACAGCCAATGAAGTACTGTTGTAATGTAGGAAACGCGGCACCCAATTTGTGCACAGCAAGCTCCCACAAACAGCAATGTGATAATGACCAGATAATCTGTTTTTGTTATGTTGATTGAGGGATAAATATTGGCCAGGACACCGGGGATAACGCCCCTGCTCTTCTTCGAAATAGTGCCATGCGATCTTTTACGTCCACCCAAGAGCAGATGGGGCCTCGGTTTAGCATCTCAGCCGAAAGACGGCACCTCTGACAGTGCAGCACTCCCTCAGTACTGCACTGGAGTGTCAGCCTAGCTTTATGTGCTCAAGTCCCTGGAGTGGGACTTGAACCCACAACCTTCTGACTCAGGTGAGTGTGCTACCCACTGAGCCACAGCTGACACAGATTGGAGGTTACTAAATGTTTATCAACTTCTAATCGTGAGCTAAAGAACAATAGGGAAGCGATACATTTCCTTGCTCTTTTTAAATTGATAGAGACTGGGATATTTGCCGACTTGAACAACCTACCACCAACCCGTCTCAAATCTAGGCGGCCATTTTGGGCCGTCGCCAAAGCCCTTAAGCGATCTTCCCTCAGCCCCGATGACGAAATGCTTGGAAGAACTGTGATGGAATGGATTCCTTATAGAAGACCCCACAGTATAACTTGCCCTCAGAGGAAATTCGCAGGCAGCCTACAAGATATCCACCCCGTTACACCAGAAGCTTTGGCCTGGATATCTGACTTAGATATCGATATTTGATTTGCTTTGCTACTACCATACGAAAGACGACGACTGGGATATTTACACTGGCACAGGAAAATGGTGTCGTGGATTGTTTGGCTATTTCTGTGTCAAAATAATTGTTTAAAACCTTTGTTTATTGCTGAGGTACATCTCAGAAAATATTCTGGTATGAATTTTTGTGACGTTCATGCAAGACCCATTTAGCTGTTATGTGTCTTTTAATGATGCGGATTTAAATACATTTGCCCTTGTTTTAGTTACAAAGAAAATACTTTTCTTACAGAAAGAATTACATTTGATTTTCATGCCTCTCCAATAGCATTGCTTGTTAATGATTTATTTTGTGTTCAATTTGAGGCCAGAGAGGCTCTTTCACAGAAAATGTAAATTTAGAAAAAGATCTCTGCTCTGAATGCCCACAGGAGGGCACTCTTTGTCACATGGCAATATCATGAATTATCCTTCATATCATGCTCTTCTGTTCGAATGTGTTTTTTCTTCTGGCCCACTTTATATTCAGCTGGGAATTTTGAGATTCCAGCAGTAGCCGCTATGTCCAAATTGCTAAATTGTTCTTGGTGCATTGCTATGGTTACCGAGTACGGCATCGACTAATCAAGCCTTCTTACACACTTGCCCAATACTATTGAGCGCTTGGGTTGAGAATTCAAGTCAGATACAGAGGAGGGTGTTTCTACTGTTCTGTACTGTTTTTTTCCCCCCAGCTCTCATTTACAAGGTACATTTTGCTGTATTCTTGCAAAGTGTTAATCCAGAGCAGCATATTTATTCGAATATCCTTCAGTCAAATTGGGGACACAAGCATTACTCATCTTTTCTGAATAACAAGCTTTGCAGGGACTGAATTATTTGCTCCCCATTCCTCAAAGGCTAGAGAGATAGCTATCTTAATCCTTCGGAGTTTCCATTTTTGGTTGAGAATTATTTTGAAGGGGAATAATACTATGCAGGGTATGAGCACTTTTCATTTACAGTGCTCTCTCCAGAAGTACTGGAGAAAAAAAAAGGCACAGAAAAAATTCCCTTCCTACGAGGACATCATCTTTATTTCATTCAGAAGAAAGTCGCCCATATAGGTTGCCCTAGCTGGAAAAGACATACTTGGATGATGTAGCTGAAAAGTCCAGCAATGGCTGACGGCCATTAATTTAAGCAAGGAATCAGGCTTTTTACCAAATCAACTAAACGGCAGAGTGATAAAATGTATAAGGGGTAGCAGACAGTCGGAAACATCACTGAGTTTCATGTGTAATTACTCAGGCCATTCAGTTGCACAGTATCAGCCTCCACAGGCAGGCAAAAGTAGTATCAGCAAAAAATAAATGAACGATTTTAATTCATTTTGCTGCTAAGGTTTGTGTCATGTGCAAATGTATTTCTGTAACTACAGTCTTTGCGGGGCATACATTTCTTTCTTTAGCTACCTGTCGTAGGCGAGGGGCGCACTACTAATTTCTATAGCTAATTAGATTCCATGTATCTTTTTTTAAATCCATGAGCAATGTCACACGAGAGCTACTGTTTTATTTTTAATTATCTTTCAAATTTATTTAGCACCATTACTCAGCCATCTGTTCCCACAAATCAGCAGCATTTTTTTTTATTTGTCTTTTTATGGGCTCATGTTTTGCTAAAATCTATCTTGTACTGCTAGTTAGTACACTGAGCAACCTGTTCATAGCATGCAATATATTATATAACAGGGCGTTTTATTGTTTTTATAAAATGCTTTTCACTGAGAAAGAGAAGGGAAAGAAAGTGAAACAATCAGAGAGAAGTAAAGAATGTGTGCGATAGATGTACAGAAAGACAGTTGAAGGCAGAGAGAAGAGACACAGATCTATATAGAGACAGAATTAGAAAAAAGGTGGACAGAAAGAGAAGACAAACAGACATAAAGGTCAGAAAAGAGGAAGAAATAGAATTGGAGATGAAAGTGACATTTTAAAAATGATTATGCATAAGCAATGCCACGGAAGGTCAACTAGCAATATACATGGAAACTTAGATGTTGGTAAAGGTGCATGTTTAGCATGAATAATTGAGGATAAGGCCATTTTTAGAGTATTCCTTTCAAAATAAATGTGTGATTTCATAATTCTGTCACTACTCTCAGAAAAAAACTCTGCTTATTTGCAGAAGAGATTATCTCCATTAACTGGCAAACTATACTATCTATGTCTTGATCATTTTAACCTGGGTTACCAAAATTAAAAATACAGAATTATCTTAAAATTTGTAGCTTGAGATTTATCTGGGCTCATTGAATGCAGCCTGACATCACTGCATTATATTTCCATGTTGCATCTGGTGGGAAAGATGAAGAGAATTATAAGAGAGACATTTCCAGTGAATTCCTGAAAGGACAACTGACTCCAACTTTGTACTTCCTTGGAACTGTAACCTTATTACAAAACAAAAAAAATTGCCATTTGCATGGACGGGAATACTGATCAGGTCTAAGAAATTATGGTACCTAATTGGAAGAAATTTGTATTTTGTATTCAGTCATTGGAGACTAAAAAGATTGCCAAAAGTAATCGAACGCAAGTCTTGATAGCTATTAGCAAGAAGTGATCTTCATTATTCAACTCTTAGGCTGGCTTTGAACGGTTTCCAGAGATCAGCTTCATAATCAGTAGACTTTCTAAAATGTAATTTTCTATGTAAGCTTTGTAATATAAAAAGACAGGCCAATCTGTATCATGACTTAGTTAATCAGATATACAAGTTCAGGGGTTAGGGGGGGGGGGGGGGGGGGGGGGGATGATAAATTATACCAGTAAGCTAGAAACTCGATATGCCTGTTAAAATGAAGTTATATTCCGGCAACATAATGTATAAATATGGACAGCTTGTAAAAGCTGTGCGTCTTAGGCTGTAGTTATGCTTCAGTAACTAGTGGTGTTCCGCACTAGTGCTGGGTCCCCAACTCTTTACAATCTATATTAACAATTTGGAGGAGGGGACCGAGTGTAACATATCAAAGTTTGCAGATGATACTAAGATGGGAGGGAAAGTAGTGAGTGAGGAGGACATAAAAAATCTGCAAGGGGACATAGACAGGCTAAGTAAGTGGGCAGAGATTTGGCAGATGGAATACAATACTGGAAAGTGTGAGGTTATGCACTTTGGCAGGAAAAAGTAGTAGAGCAAGTTATTATCTAAATGGCAAGAAACTGGAAAGTACTGAAGTACAAAGGGATCTGGGGGTCCTGGTGCACGAAACTCAAAAGGTTAGTATGCAGGTGCAGCAAGTGATTAAGGCGGCCAATGGAATGTTGGCTTTCATTGCTAAGGGAATAGAATATAAAAATAGGGAGGTATTGCTTCAGTTGTACAAGGTATTGGTGAGACCGCACCTGGAATACTGCATACAGTTTTGGTGTCCATACTTAAGAAAAGACATACTTGCTCTCGAGTCAGTACAAAGAAGGTTCACTCGGTTAATCCCGGGGATGAGGGGATGGACATATGAGGAGAGGTTGGGTAGATTGGGACTCTACTCATTGGAGTTCAGAAGAATGAGAGGCGATCTTATTGAAACATATACGATTGTGAAGGGGTTGGATCGGGTGGATGCGGGGAGGATGTTCCTGATGATGGGTGAAACTAGAACTAGGGGGCATAGTCTTAGAATAAGGGGCTGCTCTTTCAAAACTGAGATGAGAAGGAACTACTTCACTCAGAGGATGGTAGGTCCATGGAATATGCTGCCCCAAAAAGCTGTAGAAGCTACATCATTACATAAATTTAAAACAGAAATAGACAGTTTCCTAGAAGTAAAGGGAATTAAGGGTTACGGGGAGCGGGCAGGAATTTGGACATGAGTCTAGGTTCGGATCGGTCATGGCCCTGTGGGTAGCGTAGCGGGCCCAGGGGCCGTGTAGCCTGATCCTGCTCCTATTTCGTGTGTCCAATTCTGTTAGGTTCAGGAGATGGTTCTGTGATAGTAGATTGGCGGTTAGGATCAGATCAGCCATGATCTTATTGAATGGCGGAGCAGGCTCGAGGGGCCAATTGGCCTACTCCTGCTCCTAGTTCTTATGTTCTTATTGCTTCAGTATAGACCAGAGTTATACTGCCAGGTGTGCAGCAATGAGTCACATTGCCGCCAAAGGCAAAGCTGCTTTGTGTAAGTATATGCAAAACTCTACTCCTCATGTGGCTAATTCTGGAACAGAACAGGCAAGAGTGTCCACTTTCTTTTAAAAAGTTAAAGACGGTGGAAAATAAGGTTAGAAAGTACCCAGGAGGTTCAATGAACTGCACAAGCACTTTTAATTGTGGTTTTGCGGCAGGCTGGAGTTACCCTTGTGAACTCAATCTAGTCCTGGAGCGGGTTTCACGTCACATCCCCCAGCTGTTGTGTGCTATGCAGTCAAATCTAGACTGGATGCCCAAGTAATACTGCTGTTTTTGCCTTGATGCACACTTGAACCCACTGCAAAAGTGACAGTATAACAGTATCTTTAAATTTTACTCCAAAGTTACAGAAGGTAATAAATAATGTGTTTGGCTGAAGGCATTAACCCACATTTCAAGGGAGTGTGCGAAACACTGGAATGAATATCTTAGCACTTATTGGAAATAAACAGTCATCAGTTTTTGTACTAGTCTTTGAATTTTAACATTTTCATTCATTCATATACAATGTCTTCGACAGGCTTCATTCAGCTATCAGGAGTCATGGGTCACGCCACTGTGATAATGCTCAGAAGTCTTTCATTTGCCTATGTTGCTGTTTGAGGATGTGACTTTGAAAGCTAAAGAACTCTTAAAAAGACAGTGTCAGGTGATATTAGTATAACAGTTCCAATTTCTCAAACAGAATTTGAAAAAGATTATCTTAAGTGACAAGCACAATAGACGATGGGCTTCTCAGAGATTTTACAATAGTCTTTACTGCACTGTAACAGGGAATATGTCCTAACCAGTTCAGTGAGTATCTCAAAGAGTAGCTGCATGTAAATTTTGATGAGATTTTCAGTTAAGATTTTGTTAAGACATTAAAAACTAGCTGATCCCCTGATGGCATTGCTCACGGGTAGGCTGCAACACAGTTTTAATTTTCAGTTGCGAACACAATCCTTTCCTTTCAAAGCCACTGAGATACTCCCTGTGGAGAAGTTGTCTAAATAGGCACATCCCAGGTAGGGTGCCCAACTCTGGTTGTTTCCCCCCTCTTGCCCAGTCAACAGCTTTAATTCCCCTCTTCCTATTTCAATATGTTTCTAACTAATAAACAAGTTTTCAAAGAAAAATGAAAAAACACTTTTTTTTAATGTACCTATGATTTTTCTAGTGGGTTACTGACAGCACGATCCAGGAGATTGATCTTCAATTCTTGTAGATTCCAAGATGTCCATGGAGGGTTTTCCAACCTAATCCTGAGGTCAATTAAGACACTAATTGCTCATGTCATTAGGAGTTTTTCTCCATTGGCAGTTACTTGAAAAGAAGCCAGGTTAACTCAAAGGCCAGAAAAAAAAAATACTGCTGATCCTGGGGCTGAATTAGCGGTCGGAGGCTTCCCGCGGACGGATACCTCTGACCAGCAAAGAATCTACGCACTTACCTGATGGTCCCGGAGGTTCAGATACTTGCGCTCCTGGGCCTCTATGCGTCGGCAAGCGCCCCTGGGATTTTCCATTTGTATGGAACCTCCATAAGCATGAATGGGGATGACATTAAAAATAGATTTAACATAACAAATAAATTTTTAAAATTACATATTTAAAATTAATTAAAATACTTTAGCCCGTATTTTCCGATCCCTATGGGTGTGTACGAGCTGTGTACACATCCGTAGGGACCTTGCAAGTACCGGTTTCAGGCGTGCGAAGCGCATGCGCTGAAAACCGGCATTTCCGATCTGTCAAGAATCCTCTTGACAGATCGGACGCCTGCCCTGGAGAAGGGCCTCTGCAGGTGGAGCGTTCCGTTTTCTGCAGAACCTCCGCCCGCTGAAATCACTGAAAGGCCTGCTTTTACCAGCATAAGAGATTTAAAAAAGTTTAAAAAAAAAATTTTGTTTCACTCATTTATAATTTAAAAATACTTTTTAAAAAGGTAAGTTGATTTTTAGCCCCGTAAAAAACCTTTACTTTTTTTTTCAAAAAACTGATTTTAAAAACATGATTTAAAAAAAAATTATTTAATGTTTTGATGTGTTTTTCGAGTGATCTCCATTCATACTTTTGACAGGTCTAAGCTGTCAAAAGTATGAAGGGAGATTCCCTTCTCCCATTGGTTCCCCATGGCCCACGTAATCCCAGGGACGCTTGCAAACCGCATGCGCCCCTGGGATACCTCGGCCCTGCGCATTTCGTAGAGCAGAGGCCCAGGAGCGGAAATGGCCGGACCTCTGGAGCTTTCAGGTAAGGGCGTAGATTTTTTCCAGATCGGAGACCTCCGCACGCAGGAAGCCTCCGATCAGAAAATACGGGCCAATATAATTAAACACTAAAAGCAAACATTTAAAAAAAAAAAAAATTTACATATTTTAAATGGTCTAAAAATAAACTTACCTTACTGTACATGTGTTTTAATGTTTAAATGAATGAAATTATTTTCTTTTAATGTTTTTTAAAACTCTTACGCTGGTAAAAGCAGGCCTTACGCTTGCTTTTACCAGGCTTAAGAATTTCACGGGCATTTGCTGGACAAATAGCCCAACTGTCTGCCCGCAGAGGCCCATGTCCTGGTGATGCGGAGGATCTGTCAAGATGATTCTTGACAGATCTCAAGTTCCGGGTTTTAGCGCATGCGCTTCGCATGCCTAAATCCAGAACTTGCGCGGCCCCTGCGGGCGCATACACGCCTCGTACACACCCACAGGGGCCGCAAATTACGGCCCCTTATGTTTTTTTAATTCTTCAAATGTGATTTGTTGATTTTGTGTCTAAAGTGTGACAGACACACCAGACACAAGATATTAAATAAACCAAAAGCAATTGTTAAAAAACCTGGCAACAGGGTGCTTTAACTTTTCCATGTCAGAGAGGCACAACGGAATGGGAAAGAGCCACTGGTATAGAAGAGGAACCCTATTCTAACAACAAACAACATACATTTGTATAGCACCTTTAATGTAGTAAACATCCGAAGGCACTTCACAGGAGCGTTATCAAACAAAATTTGACACTGAGCCATATTGGGAGATATTAGGACAGGGAAAGAGGTTTTAAGGAGCATCTTGAAAGGAGGAGAGAGGTGTAGAGAGTCGGAGAGATTTAGGGAGGGAATTCCAAAGCTTAGGGCCTAGGCAGCCAATGGTGGAGCGATGAAAATCAGGGTTGCGCAAGAGGCCAGAATTGGAGGAGCGCAGAGATCTGAGGGTTGTCGGGCTGGAGGAAGTCACAGAGATAGGGAGAGGCGAGACCATGGAGGGATTTAAAAATAAGAATGGGAATTTTAAAATCGAGGTGTTGCCAGACCTGGAGCTAATGTAGGTCAGCGAGCACAGGGGTGATGGTTCAACGGGACTTGGTGCGAGTTAGAATATGGACAACAGAGTTTTGGATGAGCTCAAGTTTATGGAGGGTGCGAGGTGGGAGGCCGGCCAGGAGAGCACTGCAATAGTTGAGTCTAGAGGTAACAAAGGCATGGATATGGGTCGCAGCAGCAGATGAGCTGAGGCAGGTGTGGAGATGGGTGATGTTACAGAGGTGGAAGTAGGCGGTCTTGGTAATGGAGAGGATATGGGGTTGGAAGCTCAGCTTAGCACCAAACAGGAAAGCAAGGTTGAGTTAAAGTAATACATTCCAACACTACTATTTGGTTCATCATACAGAAACAGTTACAAACACAATCAAGTTTTTCAAATAGGAAATCAATGAACACTTAGATAGATGGCTATTTTATTAAACCATGATGTAAGCATTTAGCTTTGTTAATATAACACCCCATTTCTCTAATCAACAGGCCAATACTTTTCTCAAAAGCAATTAACTTACAAAAGGAGAGCGCATATTCTTGAATAAGCTGATCTTTTCCATTGAGGCATATTGATGTTGAATAATACATGAAATTTCAATATTGTAATAAATAGTGAACTTGTTGAAGTCACCCACAATATATTTCAGATGGGTATTGGATTACTACTATATACTTTAAATAGCCACTCTTTAAAATCTTTACACAATGTCAAATATGAATGAAATGGGCTCATTTCTCTTCTAATGTCGCAGAGAGGGGAATGAGAACAGCATTTATCTGCCAGTATCTTAACTGTGTAATTTCAAGGCCAAAGGCAAGTATAATAAAAGGATTTTCCATTTTATGCTCATGTGGAATTTTGTGGTAAAATTAATCACCTTTAAGACCCTAAATTTCATCATCTTCACCTTTTGCATTCGTAAGAACATAAGGAAGTCCAGACTGAGAAAAAGGTGTTTCAGCCAAAAGTGCCAAGTACTTGATCTCCTCCTGTGGACCCCACCATCATAGATGTCAGTGGCCAGCCAATTTGGCTCACTCCATTTTGATATCAAGAAGCAGTTGAGTACATTGGCTTACAGCAAAGATTATGGGCCCTAATAACATCCTGGCTGTAGTACTGAAGACTTGTGCACCAAAACTAGCCAGCCTTGTAGCCACGCTCTTCCAGTGCAGCTATGATACTGGCATCTACCCAATGTGAAAAATAGCCCAAGCATGTCCTATCTACAAAAAGCGAGGCAAATCCAACCTGGCCAACTATTGCAATGCCAGCCTCGTCCCACTCATCAGCAAAGTGATGGAGGAAGTGATCCGTAGTGCCATCAAGCAGCACCTACCTCACAATAACTTGTGGGTGAAATCCAGTTCATATTCTAGCAGAACCACTCAGCTCCTGATTTAGTCACAGCCTTGATCCAGGCACAGCATAAAAACAAAATGCCAGAGGCAAGTTGAGAGTAGCTGCCCTCAACATCAAGGCAGCATTCAACAGAGTATGGCACCAACAAGCCCTTGCCAAATTTAGATCAATAGAAGGTGGGAGCAATAGGAAAACCCTAGAATGCTACCTGACACACAAGAAGATGGTCATGGTCATTGGAGGTGAATCATCCCAGCCGCAGGACATTGCTGCAATAGTTTCCCAGGGCAGCATCCTTGACCTAACCATCTTCCACTGCTTCATCAATGACATTCCCTTGACTAACAATTCAGTGTTTAGCTTCATTTACAAATCATTCAATAATGAAACAGCCCATTCCAGCCTACAGCAAGAACTGAACATCATCCACTCTGGGACTGACAAATGGTAGGCAACATTCATACCAGGCAATGATCATCTCCAACAAGAAATTGCTAAGCCACCTCCCCCTGACCTTCAACAGCACCAGCATCACATTGCCCACATCAACATCCTGAGGGACACGACTGCCCTGAAGCTTAACTTGACCAGCCATACGAACACCATGGGCACAAAAGCAGGGTAGAGGCTGGGTACTCTACAATAAGTGACTCACCTCCTGACACCTCAAAGCCTCTCCACCATCTAGATAGCTCAAGTCAGGAGTGTGATGCAATATTCACCTGGATAGGTGCTGCCACAACAACACTCAAGAAGCTCAACGCCATCAGTACAGAGCAATCAACTTGACTGACAGTCCTGCTCCTGAACTCAATCCTTCCACCACCAGCTCACTGTGGCTGCAGTATGTACTGGAGCTACTCATCAACCTTACCTTAACAGCACCTCCCAGCCCCTCTACCCCTGAGAAGAACAAGAGCAACCAACATCATGGGAATATCCTCTCCAAGTTCCCCTGCAAGTCACACACCCTGATTTTGACACATACCACCATTCCTTCATCATTGCTTGATCAATGTCCTGTAATTTTCGACCCATTGCAGAAGCATCGTCAGCACAAGGACTGCAGGGGTTGAAGGAGAAGGCTTACCAGCCTTTGGAGCAGGCTCGCGGGGCCAAGTGGCCTATTCCTGCTCCTATTTTTTATGTTCTATGTGCCATCACCTCCTTAGAGTAATGAGGGATGGGCAATAAATGCAGCCTTGCCAGTATTGCCCATATCCTGACAACAAATTTTTAAAACTTGGCCAGCAAGCCTGCTCCATCCAGAGTTCATTATTCTATTATGAACTTCTCTCCTACATTACTTGTTGATTGCTGATTTAAACATCAATTTCTTTTGCTGACAAAAAGAATACAGAGGGCTATTAATATCTCTACAACCCCAAATCCCCGTTCAACAGATATCAATTAAGCTCCTTTTTAAAAAAGGTGCTAATTTACCCCAAATTAATTTCTCTTGTCAGAGAGTCTGTATCATATATTCACCAACTTGTGCAGGAACGTTTTGTTTAATGCTAATCTTACTTGAGGTTTGTGCACGCACACACTGATCACTACCTAACTTACTGTAACATGTCCAAGCCAGGAATGATAAGTACTTTAACGCAGCCAGTGTCTGGTTTTACTGAGCATCGTTCAAACTTGTGTGCTAAATGCAGTAATCCCATAGAGTCCTGGTTCAATGTGCAGTCATATGTGTGATAAGGTTTGTCAGAGTTCTTGGCAAGCTGATGAATGGAGAGTCCCAGTGGTGTTATACTGACAAGTCTTGGTTTGGTAAGTGGAAAACTAGATATCCTCCTGTATATCTTCCACGTTTTAGCTGCATTTTTTTTCATTCATGGGTTGTGGGCGCGCTGGCAAGGCCAGCATTTATTACCCATCCCTAATTGCCCTCGAGAAGGTGAGCCACCTTCTTGAACCACTGCAGTTTGTGCAGTGAAGGTACTCCCACAGTGCTGTTAGGGAGGGAGTTCCAGGATTTTGACCCAGCAATGATGAAGGAATGGCAATATATTTCCAAGTCAAGATGGTGTGTGACTTAGAGGGGAACTTGTAGGTGGTGGTGTTCCCATGCGCCTGCTGCCCTTGTCCATCTAGGTGGTAGAGGTCGCGGGTTTGGGAGGTGCTGTCGAAGAAGCCTTGGCGAGTTGCTGCAGTGCATCTTGTGAATGGTACACACTGCAGCCACGGTGCACCGGTGGTGGAGGGAGTGAATGTTTAAGGTGGTGGATGGGGTACCAATCAAGTGGGCTGCTTTGTCCCAGATGGTGTCAAGTGTTGTTGGAGCTGCACTCATCCAGGCAAGTGGAGAGTATTCCATCACACTCCTGACTTGTGCTTTGTAGATGGTGGAAAGTCTTTGGGGAGTCAGGAGGTGAGTCACTCGCCGCAGAATACCTAGCCTCTGACCTGCTCTTATAGCCACAGTACTTATGTGGCTGGTCCAGTTAAGTTTCTGGTCAATGGTGACCCCCCAGGATGTTGATGGTGGGGGATTTGACGATGGTAATGCCATTGAATGTCAAGGGGTGGTGGTTAGACTTTCTCTTGTTGGAGATGGTCATTACCTGGCACTTGTGTGGTGCAAATGTTATTTGCCACTTATCAGCCCAAGCCTGAATGTTGTCCAGGTCTTGCTGCATGCGGGCATGGACTGCTTCATTATTTGAGGAGTTGCGAATGGAACTGAACACTGTGCAATCATCAGCGAACATCCCCACTTCTGACCTTATGATGGAGGGAAGGTCATTGATGAAGCAGCTGAAGATAGCTGGGCCTAGGACACTGCCCTGAGGAACTCCTGTAGTAATGTCCTGGGCTGAGATAATTGGCCTCCAAAAACCATAATTATCTTCCTTTGTGCTAGATATGACTCGAGCCAGTGGAGAGCTTCTCTCTCCCCCTCCCCCTCCCCCTCCCGATTCCCATTGACTTCAATTTTACTAGGGCTCCTTGATGCCATACTCGGTCAAATGCTGCCTTGATGTCAAGTGCAGTCACTCACCTTGGAATTCAGCTCTTTTGTTCATGTTTGGACCAAGGCTGTAATGAGATCTGGAGCCGAGTGGTCCTGGCGGAACCCTACATGATAATTTGCTGTTAAAATAAGCAAACTGCAAACTCAAAAGTGGATTGACAACAATTGTGCTCAGAATGCTTTATTGTGGGCAAGCATTGTTCAGTAAATTTCATTAACTGGACAATGTACCTCTCCTATAAGATGTGTTTATGTGTATCCTAAAGATACAGGCATCATGCTTGATGCAGCTCCATTTGTTATTTCATTACCCCAAATTCTTAATAGCACCAACATTTAAGTTGACTTAAAAACATGTACTTGAGTATAGCATTGAGGCAATCTTTGCTCGCAAAGTTGCTTTGTGTCGCAAGGTAATTTAAATGTTACATAAAGCTTATTATTTGTTGCTCATATCTCATTATTCTAGCCAGACCTCTCAATCTTCTGATTACCTTGTGATGTGATCATCTACATGTTTAGTTCTAAACTGGTAAATTGCCAGTATGATAATCTGAAGGCATATTGAAATGGAGTCACAATGGCCGAGATTTTCCGGGGGGTCAGCGGGCGCGATCGGTGGTGGGTCGGGTGGGAAAGTGTTTTTTTTCCCCCAGCGGGTCGGGCCCCCGCTGTGAACCTGCCCCCACATGCCTTTCCCCGATGTCGGGCCTGTCAGCGCTGAGCAGACCCGACACACAGCAGCGGGGGATCCAAGTCAGGTAATTATGACCTTGTTCAGAGATCATTAAGAACACATTTGAGCTCACCTTTTGATTTTATGTGCTCGCCCACAGGGTCCTCACTGCTCGGGGATCAGGTCTGTTAAGCAGAGGCGGGAGTTCAGTGGCCAGTGAATCAGCTGTAGAACTGACACCTTCAAATGTAAAGTAAAAGCTCCCACCTTACAGAGATAGCTTCCCTCAGCCACAAGCTCTTCCTCACTGCATTTCCACAACAGATTCACCATGCTGCAAGTCTTTGCACAAGTCTCCATCCAGTCTGACCTCATCACCTCTCTCACTATTGACAGATCACTTCTGTCATCTCTACTTCACTGCCATCTATTCCAACATGGGTGTCCTTTATACTCTCACCTTGGTCCTCAGAATCCCACCACAATCAGCCCCAACACCAGCAGCATCAGGCACACTAGCAGCACCAACACCAACCTTCGCAACAGATACTGCACAGGACACCAGCATCCAAGCACATTGCTGCCCAGGAGGTCAGGAATGGCCTCACCATGGCCAGATTTACTTCACTTGACGCTGTACACCCTGAATGCCACATGATGCGTCAGGTTGGCACCACCCCACACCAACACCGTAAAGCATCCCTACAATGCCCAAGCCATTCCTTTCACCATTGCGGGGGGTACCGTTATGTCTCACCATTCACTGCAACTCACTAAACCACTTCCAAAGGTGCACACAAATATGTCCAAGAACACAAAGTGTAGAAAATAAAGGTTTCAATGTTTGACAGCACATTAACAGAAACGTTACATGAACATTGGATTAAACACCCTAGTAGCTACCCTTGTGCGTTGTTAGTTGGTATGATTGCACTAGGATGAGGGTGAGTGTGAGGGGTGGCTAGTGAGCTGGGGATGTGATAATGTAGATAGAGAGGGATGGGTGGAGGTGCAAGGTAAGTTGGTGTGAGTAAGACTGTGCAGAAGTAGGGTAGGGAAGGCAGAGTGATGGGGATGTGATGAGGGGCACAGCAGGATGAGGTTGAGTGTGGCTTTGTACTAATGTTTTGTGATCTACTGAGATCATTGAAACGTTTACGGCACTGCACCCAGGTCCTCCTGACCATATCCCTGCTTGTGCCCTCCTCTGCAATGTGCAACAAACCTGTGTTGATCTCCTGGGGAGGTCTCTTCCGCCCATGGGAAGGGAAGAGAACCTCCCTGCGTGCTGTGACTCCCTCCATAAGCATTTGGAGGGAGTCATGGGAGAGCCTGGGTGCAGCCCTGCACCTCTGTGCAGCGCTTATCAGTGTTCGCAGCACCTCAATGCTGTAGAACACTGACAGCACAAATGTCAAAATAAATTTGGACTTGGTCCCTTTAAGGAAACTGGCTGATGACGTGACATTAAATGACATCACCAGATCCGCTTCCTCTAATTGGCCGGGAAATGCGCTGGGCGGGCTTAACAAGCCCAATCAAGGTAAATTCATTTCAGACAGCGGGATGGAGCCAGTAGCGGGGTCAGGACCCGCCACCGACGTTGCCCGTCCTGGACCTGCCGAGGTCAGCAAAATCGTGGCCAATGTTTCAGAAAAAAAGAATTCCAGTAGAATTGAAAAGGTTGTTAAATAGCTTCCCATACAGAAAAATAAGGCACTCAGTCTATAACTCTAGAATTGCAATATGAAGCTCCAGGGCTATTACTACACTTGAAGAATTCCGACATGGCATTAGCTGTAATCCCCGAACAAGGATGCCCTTACATAAGGGGAAGAAAAAGTGACCGCACATCTCATGCTGAGCATTGGTATCAATTGTGGAATCTCTCGGCATACTCCACAAGATGAATAGCACAGTCATTGGATACATCATCTGACTAGGCTCCACTGAAGGCATTTGCAAAATCAAAAGGAACATGCATCAATGATACACAGATTTAATCTGGAAGAAGTACACTCATGAAATTTCCATTATGCAAGTTCTTTCTTCTTATGGACAGTGCTCTTATGGAATGATTTTCTACCTGTATGCCAACACCTGTGTGCCTGGTGATTATGTCAGAAAGAACAGCAAGCATTCAAAGCTCCAGTCATTGACAGTGTGTGAAAATAATAGCTATGATATTCTACCTTCATTACAAATTTATCCATACTTTCAATATCTTACTTTGTCTGCATTACCCTTCAGATGGTGGTCCTTTTCATCCTAAAGTTATCGTAAAAATTGCACGTTTTTTTTTGCTTCTCTAACTATATTGAAATAGACTACAAAAAGCAAAGAGGAAATCTTACCATCTACTTACAGTTTAGGCAGTAAAATATTAATCCTACTCTTCATATGCTAGTATAGATTTACAGTTGCAGTAAATGATTGCCAGTGAATAGCTAAAAACACCAATTTAGGCAATAAGTAGGGGGCGATTAACTTGGGTAATATTGCATGTTCACATATTTTAAGAATCTATAATGCTACAAGTCCCTTGGACTAGATTTTACCACTCAGACCATTAGTAATATATTTAAATTGCTTGTCGTGTACATTGCCTGTCTTGTACCTAACAGAATTTCCAATATAAAACCCCAGATACACTGATGTCTTATAAGGTAATACTAATTGGCTTTTTAACACTACTGCCCAATATTTGCATTACATCATACAAATTCATTGTTCTGAAAACATTTAAAACACTTAAAACATTTGCAAAAGAGAAGACATAATTGCCAAGTTTGAATGCATACAGTAAAGCCATCTGCTTACTGAGGGTGTCAATGAAGCTAGGACCCAACGGTAAAAGAGCATCATTCCAAAAGGACAAAGATGGACCGGAAATAAAGGTTCTAAATTGGGGGAAGGCCGATTTTAAAATGATACGGCAGGATCTGGCCAAAGTGGACTGGGATCAGCTACTTGTAGGAAAATCCACATCAGAGCAGTGGGAGTCTTTCAGAAAGGAAAGAGAGAGAGTACAACGCCAACATGTTCCCGTAAAGGTCAAGGGTGGGACCAACAAGCCCAGGGAACCCTGGATGTCAAGGGATATACGAGAATGGATTAGGAAAAAAAGGGAGGCTTTTGGCAGATACAAAGGACTAAAAACAGTAGAAGCCCCAGAGGAGTATAGAAAGTACAGGGAGGTACTTAAAAAAGAAATTAGGAGAGCGAAGAGGGGGCATGAAAAAACACTGGCGGGCAAAATAAAGGAACATCCCAAGGTGTTTTATAAGTATATTAAGGGCAAGAGGATAACCAGGGAAAGAGTGGGGCCCATTAGGGACCAAAGTGGCAATCTGTGTATAGAGCCGAAAGATGTAGGTGAGGTTTTAAATGAATATTTTGCATCTGTGTTCACTATGGAGAAGGACGATGTAGGCATAGAAATCAGGCAGGGGGATTGTGATATACTTGAACAAATTAGTATTGAGAGGGAGGAGGTACTAGCGGTTTTAGCAGGCTTAGAAGTGGATAAATCCCCAGGCCCTGACGAGATGTATCCAAGGCTGCTGTGTGAGGCAAGGGAGGAGATTGCAGGGGCTCTGACACAAATTTTCAGAACCTCTCTGGCCACAGGGGAGGTCATGATGCGGAGATGCCGTTGCTGGTGGTGATGCCGAGTTTCTGGAGGTGCCAGAGGACTGGAGGACAGCTAACGTAGTACCATTATTCAAGAAGGGTAGTAGGGATAAACCAGGGAATTACAGGCCAGTGAGCCTAACATCAGTGGTAGGGAAATTATTGGAAAAAATTCTGAGGGACAGAATTAGTCTCCACTTGGAGAGGCAAGGATTAATCAAATATAGTCAGCATAGCTTTGTCAGGGGGAGATCATGTCTAACCAATTTGATTGAATTTTGAGGGGGCGACTAGGTGTGTGGATGAGGGTAGTGCAGTTGATGTAGTCTACATGGACTTCAGTAAGGCTTTTGACAAAGTCCCGCATGAGAGACTGGTCAAGAAGGTAAGAGCCCATGGGATCCAGGGCAATTTGGCACATTGGATCCAAAATTGGCTTAGTGGCAGGAGGCAGAGGGTGATGGTTGAAGGTTGTTTTTGTGACTGGAAGCCTGTGTCCAGTGGTGTACCACAGGGATCGGTGCTGGGTCCTTTGCTGTTTGTAGTGTACATTAATGATTTAGATATGAATGTAGGAGGTATGATCAGTAAGTTCGCAGATGACACGAAAATTGGTGGAGTGATAAATAGCGAGGAGGGAAGCCTCAGGCTACAGGACGATATAGAAGGGTTGGTTAGATGGGCAGAACAGTGGCAAATGGAATTTAACCCTGAAAAGTGTGAGGTGATGCATTTTGGGAGGACTAACAAGGCAAGGGAATACACAATGAATGGTAGGACCCTAGGAAGGACAGAGGATCAGAGGGACCTTGGTGCGCATGTACATAGATCCCTGAAGGCAGCAGGACAGGTAGATAAGGTGGTTAAAAAGGCATATGGGATACTTGCCTTCATTAGCCGAGGCATAAAATATAAGAGCAGGGAGTTTATGATGGAGCTTTACAAAACGCTAGTTAGGCCACAGCTGGAATAGTGTGTGCAGTTCTGGTCACCACACTATAGGAGGGATGTGATTGCATTGGAGAGGGTGCAGAGGAGATTCACCAGGATGTTACCTGGGCTGGAGCGCTTCAGCTATGAAGAGAGACTGGACAGGCTGGGGTTGTTTTCCTTCGAGCAGAGAAGGCTGAGGGGGGACCTGATTGAGGTGTACAAAATTATGAGGGGCATAGATAGGGTAGATAGAAAGGAACTTTTCCCCTTAGTAAAGGGGTCAATAACCAGGGGGCATAGTTTCAAGGTAAGGGGCAGGAGGTTTAGAGGGGATTTGAGGAAAAACTTTTTCACCCAGAGGGTGGTTGGAATCTGGAACTCACTGCCTGAAAGGGTGGTAAAGGCAAGAACCCTCACAACATTCAAGAAGCATTTAGATGAGCACTTGAAACGCCATAGCATACAAGGCTACGGACCAAGTGCTGGAAAATGGGATTAGAATAGACAGGGCTTGATGGCCGGTGTGGACACGATGGGCCAAAGGGCCTCTTTCTGTGCTGTATAACTCTATGACTCTATAACATATGGCATGACATTCTAGAAACAGTAAGAGCTGCAACTCAGACAAGTTACAAAATGTATAGAATTGAGAATGGAAAGCTAGCACAGGAGAAATAAAAAGCAAAATGCTACAAAAATTAAATGATCATATAAATTAACAGGTTAAGTATCTACACATTTGTTTTATGTATGTTTTAAACGAGAAGAATGTGATGAAACAGAATAAACAAATTAGCAATAAATTTACAAAAATGCAAAGGGGCATTACAATATGAAATTAAATAGCTCTCTTCATTACTTAAAGTGTGCAAAGACGTTTAAAAATATAATAAACTGTGACGTGTTTGTTCTATTTACAAGTTCTGCTAAGCTGGCAAGGTTTGGTAGATTCAATCCCTTGAAAGAGCTGTTCTTGTAACTTAACAGTCCAAATCTAGGACTTAAGTTGCAGTTACCAGTCTCAACCTAGTATCTATGAAATACAAAGTACAGCTGGTAGACCATAATTATACTGCTGACTATATATTGCTTTTAGTGAAAATGAGGTCAGTAACAAAGTAGTGGAATGTATGCATGTTTGGAAGGATATGCAAAAATCAGCTCCATGCTGGCTAATTTTTAAAAGCCTTGGACGGATGGGAACAGTCTCTTTCCCCTATTAAAAATTTGAAGGTCTATTACACTGCTTTTAAAACATGGCTTTGTACCAGGCTGGAGATGTACTGCATTTGGTATGAGATTACCATTTGAAATTGATTTTACATCCACTTGATTTTGGCACACTCGGAATTAGATCAGGTTATTCTAGCACTTGCACTTCAATATGAAAGTGGCAATATAACTGCTCGAGGTTGTGTTGGGGAAAGAGAAAAAAAATCCTAAATAAAGTGATCTAATACCCGATGCAATAACAATGTCAATCAGTTAAAAAAAAAACTGTTGTAAGAAATCGAAAGTACCAAAATGAAAATTCAATTAAATTGTTGAAACATTTGAGAATCTGTTTAGTTTTGAAATACTGGGAAGTTCCTGTAAGTACACGTTACATGGTCTGTAAGTAACAACTCCAATACGAAGTTCAGAATTTATAATCCAGTGCATCCCCTCCCTAATTTCAATACTTTTGTATGTTCTGCTCTTATGGTTCCAAAGCAGTTCTCAACATATAGGTCATTCATGCAGATGAAGTACTGGGGTAAGTAGAAGAGTTGATTCGAAACTCTTACGCCTTCATGCTTGCCCAGAACTGAATATTTCAAAGGAAGTCATTCAATCCCTTGGCAATAGCTCTGTGTGATTGTGCAACATTAGAGTCATGGGGGGGGGGGGGGAAATTGGGTTGCTTTGCGCCTCCCGTTAGCTCCCTAAGAGGGCGCTAATGGGGCGCAAAGCAACTAGCGCCCGGGCGCGGCGCCGCCCACACCTCCCGCGAAATTCAGCATCATAATCTTGTACACCTCTATCGAATCACCCTTCAACCTCCTTTGCTCTAATGAAAACAAATCCAGCTTCTCCAACCTGTCCTTGTAGCTAAGACCCCCATCCCCGGAACCATTCTGGTAAATCTCCTCTGCACCCTCTCAAAATGCCAATTTACAAAATTGCATATTTCCAATAGCAACAACATGAATAACTATTAAGCCATAGCCCCAGTCTAAACGTGCCTTTCTTCCTCAAGCTTATAAGCCATGTGGAATAAATGAATAGCTACGCAAGAAAAGATTTCCCACTAAAACTGTAACTGGCAACTAACCATTGTGCGCTGAACTATGAAAACTTACTCACATTATCAGTTAATCATTTGCAGTGAAAGTATACCATGTTACCTAAAGTAGTTCTAAGCAGGCAGGAGAAGAGGGAATTCTGAAAATGTTAGTGTTTGTTTATTAACTGACACACAATGGGGCTACTGGAGCAGGTTAGAAGCTGGGTATTCTATAGCGAGTGGCTCACCTCCTGACTCCCCAAAGCCACTCTACCATCTACAATGCACAAGTCAGGAGTGTGATGGAATACTCTCTGCTTGCCTGGCTGGGCGCAGCTCCAACAACACTTAAGAAGCTCGATACTATGCAGGACAAAAGAAGTCCACTTGATCGGCACCCCATCAACCACCTTGAACATTCACTCCCTCAATGTATTGTGGCTGCAGTGTGTATTATCTAAAGAATGCACTGACTGCAGCAACTCACCAAAGCTTCTTTGGCAGCAACCCCCAACTCCACGAGCTCCACCACCCAGAAGATAAAGGCAGCAGGCGCATGGGAACACCATCACCTCCAAGCACCCCTCCAAGTCCCACACCATCCTGACTTGGACAAATATCGCCATTCCTTCATCGTCGCTGGGTCAAAATCCTAACATCATTGTGGGAGCACCTTCGCCACAGGGACGGTAGTGGTTCAAAAAGACCCACCACCACCTTCTCATTAGGGATGGGCAGTAAATGCCAGCCTTGCCAGCAACACCCATATCCCAAGAATGAAAAAAAAACTTCAGTACAAGACACCTACAATGGAGATAACATTCAGCATACTTTACACAGTGGATAGTATACTCCAATACGGAGGGGAAAAATCATTGCAATCAATAAGCCTCAGCTATTCCACAAGCTGTGTGCTGATTGAATGAATGGCAGAATGCTCGTGTAGTCTTTTTTAAAATTTGCGGAGGAAACTAATCTTAGAATTAATCCAACCAGACACATATAAAAGCGCGCTTGGGACACACAAAAGCCTCATTCACAGTGCGGGCTGGGTCTTACTCATAATTGATCAACGCGCGCTTTGTAGTTCCTTTAACAATACAGATTTTGAACACGAATCATATGGTGCAAACTCCCAAATCGTAAAAGCTGGTTTGCCAATATGGAGCCAAGATCAAAGAAACACGTCTGACTAGGGTCTGTGACACAGATCAGAAAGAATAGCACCAATTTCATCATTTTCTTTCAATTCCCTTCCACGAGTGATCGACCAAATGTTAATCGAAGAAGATCGATTCCAACAATATAAAAAAATGTTGCAATAAAAGCAACCCCCCGAGCTCGAGTTTGCTCCGATACGCCTGATTGACTCATTTGGCGACCAATAAGGAAGGTGGAGTGGATGGAACTCGAGGGAGCGCGAAACTGCCTGGGGATTGGATCAGGAAAACCCAGTGATCAAACTCTTCACATCCCTTTCTGTGCGACAGGCAGCGTTTAGGAATACGAGTATGGTGGTTGTAAGGGACGGAGTTAAACGCAAACAAGCATAGGTAGAAAATACCAACTTACTGTTTAAATTAATACTTTAGTCCTTAAATACACACAGCAATCTGAAGAAGGGTGATTTTATATAGGCAAGAAACGAGGATTAAAAAAATCATTAAACAATGTCAATTGTTGGCCAACGAGTCATCTGGTTAGATTAGTTGGGGGACGTGCGTTTAATAAAAGGGGTTTGGAGGGAAATACAGACTTTCCCCAAAAAGCGATAATAAGGTTTTTTTGATTGTTAGTGGTTTCCAAACTATCCTGAAACGACCAACAGGCTCCAGGTTGCCTCACTGATTGAGAGATTGCTGCTCCCACTTGTCTTCTTGTGCTCATTTATACACTCTCTGTCGGTTTCACTCCGAGGGGGTTATTTCATCGGGAGAGCGAACGTTTAAAGTTCAAGGGACGTGAGGGGTTTAGCCTCCGATTCAAAATGTACTAAAGTTAGTCACCATAAGGTGCTTCCTTCAGCAGCTGATGCTGGAAGAATGGCTGTTTCCACCCCACTATCATACCGCAGCTTTACACTTTCATGTGTCAAGATTGGTGATCTTAACGCTACTAGCTGCAAAAACAAGTTAATGAATTTCCAACCGCCGTTAACACTTAATATACTATTACAGATCAAAAAGATTCCTCTTGCAGTGATTGGAATAACTGCCACCCTAATGCAAGACAGATATATTCTGGAATATGCCTATTATTTTTGTTGTTTCTGCACATGTTTAAATTGCATTTCACAATCGCGCGTTTGTAGATAAATATTAGAAACTGTCCCATCTTCATTCTTTTAAAAATAAAACTTGAGACCACCTGCAGCATTCTTTCAACAAACTGAAGAGAGAGAGAGATAGCAGCCGCTCTTTCTCTCAGCCTTTCCCAGCGGTGCACATACCTGCAGGACACGGTGATCTCGACTTTAGTGGCCGGGATGCTTCCTTGGATAGGGTCGAATTCGCTCACAGAAGCCATATCATCGAATTTGTCCATAGCGTCTTCCATCGGCATCCAGTAATTCCAGGCTGGTTCTCCCAGCACCAACGTCACACCACAACAAAGCCCAAGGATCGGCAATTAAAGGCAGCCTGCCCTCCTAGGAAATTCAGGGATCAGAGTTAGGGCTGCTGGCACTAGACTTCGCCTTTGGTGCCGAACACTGCTGCACACACATTATTCAGCGCAACCTTTTCCTCAGTCTAATTACACAGCTCAGACATTTCCCCCTAATTACAGTTTACCGACTGAAATGATATGCTCCGCCCTCCGTTCTAAAGATAACCTTACATTGCTTATCACTGTCAGCTTTCAGGAAAGTACGAGAAACCGACTACTGAGGCATTAGCAATGTGATGGCACACACCGTTATTCCCTCTCAATATTAATACAGTCACACATGAATACAGTGCCTCAGTCATGAATATGTGCATTGTGTATCTGGCTCATTAATAATGAATCGCATGTAAATAACGTGAAAATCCCTTCATCCAAATAAGATGATGCCTTATTAGTCATATGCATCAATACTAAAAAAAAAGCCTTGTGATCCTGAACTACAATTCTGACAGCACGAACAGTATTTCCCCGTCTGATATTTATCATTGATAATACATTTTGATCATAGTCAAAATGTTTTATTTCCTTCCAGTTCCCCACTTTAGTACATTAAGCAGAGAAGTTGGCGAAATAACCAGACTATTTAACCAGCAGTTTAACCAGCTCTCACAGCAAGCTTGCACGAACTATTAAAGACTGGTGAAAATTAAAAGTTGCACACTGCCGATTTTAACTTCATCACAGCGAGATACCCGATTGTGAAAATGTATTTTTGTTTTCGGATAGAATCCGCTGCTCCCTCACTATAGTACAGTTATTGATCAGCGATTTCGCCATTTTAATTTATTTTGTACTGTGGCATCATTAACTTTATAAATTACATAATAATTGCAGCACCGAAAACAGTAACACAAGATCTGACGAGTAACTCTTCCGCGCCCCCTAAAGGACAAACCTTGCTTAGCAAGTATTCATCAAGCGATCTCACTGCAACTATCAGACATTATTAGAAGGCATCTTTCTTTCCACTCTTTATACAGAATGTATTACAATCAACTGCAGTGAAATAAAACAGGATTATAGCTACATGGTGCAATATGTTTAAACGCAGTCACCGCAGCAATTTGTATAAAACTGCTGCGAACCTCGCCGCCAGCCATGTGAAGCGACATGTTCAACTTGTTTATCGCACAGCTGCTTTACCGGGTTGGGGGCTTTTGAAGCAAAGTAATCGCCAAGAATTAGCATCAATGTCTGCAGTTGGTAAACAAACTTCGTTCTATTTCGACTTGCTTGTAAATTACAGTAAAGCGGATCGTTAAGTTTACATTAGAAATGGCATTTCCACATCAAAATTTGGATCTTGCTGTTATATGAAACTGATTTGTTAAATTAGACAATTAAATAATATTTAATATTGGACCCTGTTTCCTGCAACATTCCTTATGCATCCTCCTTAAACCTTGTTGAATGCCATATTGCAATTAGCTATACTTGTCTGTGACTCTCCTCTGAGTCAGAAGGTTGTGGGTTCAAGTCCCACTCCAGAAACTTGAGCACAAAATCTAGGCTGACACTCCAGTGCAGTGCTGAGGGAATGCTGCACTATCGGAGGCGCAGTCTTTCCAGAGATGTTGAACAGAGCCCTCAAACGTCCCCTCAAGCGGCACTAGTTTAAAGAAGAGCTCTCCCAGTGTCCTGGCCAATATCTATCCCTCAACCAACATCAGTAAAACAGATTATCTGGTCATAATCTCATTGCTGATTGTGGGACCTTGCTGTGCCCAAATTGGCTGCTGGGTTTCCTATATCACAATTGGCTGCTGAGTTTCCTACACGTCAAAAAGTACTTCATTGCCTGTGAAGCGCATTGGGACGTCCTGCGGTCGTGAAAAGGCGCTATACAAATGAAGTTCTTTCTTTATATCGATCATATCAGGAACCAGTCGCTTTTCTACCTCCTAGATAATATGACTGATCATTTGTAATTTAGGAGTTGTCCACATGTTGCTCTAAAATGCTAATGTCCTATTTGTTCCTCTTGCTATTGCTTAAAACCTGATTTCTGTAAAGAACTATTGTTTTCAGATCAAGTGGAAGAGATCCACAGGGAAGAAAATTGATGAGGTTGTGGCTTCAGTTATACAGCGGCTGAAATAAGACGATGATATTCTGATTTTTAAATAGTTTCCACATAGAAGCAACTTCGCTGACATAATAAAGAAAGCAAAGTTTCAGAACAATCCGCCAGCAATGACAGGCACGGTTGATTGATGCTCGTCACAGACAAGAATTGAAATTCAATTGAACGCAACTGCGAGTTTGGAAGTAATGCAGCAATAAACTGGATATTGTCGCACCAGGTGTATCCACATGTTGGTTGAACTAATGCCAGGAGTCAGTCAGAAAACCCAGAATAAAAAAAGAGTCTGTAGTAAAATAATTCCTCTTCTCTCAAGGGTAAAAGAATCGAAATAGGGAAGTAAATGTTGGGCATGAACTGCCTTAAGCGAGAAGCATCTATTTGCCAATCCAATTAACACCTTAAAAACAAGGAGGTGCTGAACAAAATGCAATAGTTACTTGCGGAAATAAAAACATATTTTGCAAATAAATGCTGGGATCTAAAAGGGTATTTTTCCGCTGTAGATCTTTAAAGTTATTTAACAGTTATGATGGAATCCCTACGCCAATGGTATAGACCGGTCGCGGTCCTGCTGAACACATATTCAATTTGGGTTTTAATCCTTAAATCAAGATTTGAATGGTCTCTGCACAAGATAGCAAGGTTTTCTTCCCCTCTCATAATAGTCGCAGGAATAAGACGCTCGTAAACCTGATGAAAACTGTGTCAGAAACTCACCATTGCGGCATGTTAGTGTGAGCCTTGTATATAATCTCAACTGAATTATTAGTAGCTCGTGGGCAGAGTGTCATTACAGCGGGGAAATACAACATTCCATTAGCAACGGGACATTTATATAAAGAATCGGCCAGCTAGTTTAATTTATATAGTCGTACGTGGTTTCTATTTATTTCTGGCAAACCTTGCTGGGAAATATACGATTCAACAAAACTTGGAATTCTCAGGGCCATTGTATTTTTCACAAGAATAACCACAGCGAGCGTTCTTTTTCCAAAAGCTGCTTAGATTTATATGATTTCGTAGAACAGGTATTTTTTTAAAGAACCCAAGTAATCTTTACCTGTTGTGGAACTCGTGATATTGCAACTGCTGGAGTGCCCTCTATTGGTCAATGTCAAAATAACCACTTTCAGCAACATCTCAAGAAAGAAAGACTTGTATTTATATAGCGCCTTTCACGACCACCGGACGTCTCAAAGCGCTTTACAGCCAATGAAGTACATTTTGAAGTGGAGTCACTTTTGTAATGTGGGAAATACCTTACAACAGCCCCAACGTGTATTTATAGAGCGCCTTTAACGCAGTAAAACGTCCCAAGGCGCTTCACAGGGGTATTTTAAGACAAAAAATTTGACAACCTTAATCAAGCACCCAATATCTAACTTTAATAAGATTTACACCTCACTGCTATGAAAAGCAACTCAATATTGGGGAAAGGAGGCATAAGGTCCAGAATACCTAATACATTCATTTCTGTTGTGAAGATATTTAAATATTACAATATTTCAATCTACACTCATTGAGCTCACTTGTTACCAGAACTTTGCTATAAATTGCAGCTGAGTGAGCCCCCTCTCCCAGATTACAGATTTTCCCATATTTTCATCTCATACAGCGTGACTGCCTTCGGCATAACTGGATGCATTTCATATTTCTGGAATGTACCAAACCACATCTGAACCGTAATTTTACAACAACAGAATGAAGCTTTTTATAGCTGGTTAGATGGCTCCGTCGCTAAGTGTACTGTGCGGTGACACTGTTCAGAGCAGAAAGGTCCCAGGTTTGATCTCCAACCAAGATGACCTTATCTGGGTCCGCAATAAGAGTGCTGAAGTTGGCTTCAGTTTCTTTGGGCTTAGGAGGTGAGAAAAATCAAACAGGGCCCCAAGGGTTCCCCTGTCCAGTAGACGAAATAATGTGACATTAGTTGGTTACTACAATATTTCTCTAAAAATTGATCAAGAAAAAAGAAAGACTTGCATTTATATAGCACCTTTCATGACCTCAGGATGTCCCAAAGCGCTTTGCAGCCAATGAAGCAATTTTGAAGTGTAGTTACTGTTGTAATGTAGGAAACGCGGCAGCCAATTGCACCCAGCAAGCTCCCACAAACAGCAATGCGATAATATCTGGATAATTTCTTTTTTTTTGTTATATTGATTGCGGGATAAATGTTGGCCAGGACACCAGGGATAACTCTCCTCCTCTTCTTCGAAATAGTGCAGTGGACGAATAGCAAGTTTGGGGAAAAAGTTTATCACTCAACATGAATTGGTAGTGGTAGTCTGACAACAAGTCCTATCCCTGTTAATATTGTCTTTTGTATCCCAACTTTTACTTTAAATACAGTTTCTCTCACTTGGATCAGTCAGATAGCATGTTCTTTCAGAAAAGAAACTGTTCTGATCAAAACTCCCTTTTCTATTTATTTCAGTTGCCCAATATGACATTTTCTTTCTTCATGACAACATCCATGGAGCTGGAATTACAAAATGCCACCAGATGTTGCCACAATATTCCTGAAACATTAAAAGGGTATCATTATATCAACTGGGCACTATCAGGCAGGCTCAATTCCTGGCAAAGGCCAGTAAACTTGCATTGATAGCTTATGTGCTTGGCCACCAGATTGGCTGCAACAGATGCAACACCTACTCAGGGCTTCCACCAACACCAGAATTATACTTTGAAATCATAACCCTGGAGGAAACCTTGTTCCACAAAGGGAACTTTCTTTCAATTGCAGGCTGTTCACTCTGGTTTGACTGGGTGTTGTTGTAATCATAAGTGACAGGAACCAGTAGTCAGACAATATTATTACACTCTCCTCGAGTCTGAGAGTTTATTTTGCAAGATAATTAGCCAGAAAACATTTCCAAGCTCAAAATAAAGAATATTAATTATTTTCCAGAAATCATAATTTCTGAACATTTCGGCTTCTACATATTACATACATTCTATAGTAAATATATTGAATTTAGCTGCAGATAAATATGCAAGTATGGATATAATAATCTATTTTTTTGTAGCCAACTCACATATCAATTTGATTTTATCTACTACAATGACTGCCCAGTTTCTAACCGTTCATAATGACCGTACACACGTGTATTTATAGATTAACACCGACTGAGTTGGCTCAAAAATGAATATTTGGCGCAAGACATTATAGATTGGTGGCAGGTTGATGAGCAAGTGGGCGGACATTAAGACAGATTGAAGAAGTTGCGATTTTCGACACAAACCAAGTCTGACGGATTTGTGCCTCTGATTGATCACTTCAATTTCACAAAGTGCACCCACTTCCCAAATCGTCATTCAAATATTGTTGCCATCAAACCCGCCTCCCCATAGTCTCGTTATTTAAATCATATGGTCACGAACTGGATTTAGAACACCCAACGACATCGAACACTATCACAAAGCGTTTCTGCAAAATATTTCTGTATATGTTATTAAAGCTATAAATCAGAGAGTATTTCCTTAAAGGAATTAAGATACAGTATAACAAGTGGAACCTCAGTGACTTAGAAGTAGAAAATAAAGGACAAAGCACAGGAACATACAAGGGGCGCGATTAAAATAGAGACAAGCTAGAAGCGGATTCTGGAATGAAAAGAACACAGCGATCAAAGCAACAGTGCAAGAGACAAATGGAAACCGACAGGCTAAAATTAAGGGGAAAAAACAAGGAAGGTGCGAAGGAGGAAGTAGGAGGTTGACAAAAGAGAAAGGGAGAAAAAATGAGCGAAACAGCAAAAAATGAAATAAAAATGGGGGAGGGGGCACGACTCTAAACAAGGGAAAATAAACTTAAGATATAAAGAATTGCATAAGAATCTGACATTCCTCACGTCAATAAAGTACAGCTTATAAACCAACAAAGTCCAAGATCAATAAAACACAAGACACAGTTGGGTTAATATTTACCTGTCAAGATAAAAAAAAGAGGTCGAGGTCGATTACAAGGGAGGAGGAAAACTACATTCGGTTACATATTTCTCAAAGAAACAAGTGGTGAGATGCTCGATCAGGGGCTGTATGCAATGGTGGCTTTGGTTTACTTTTACAAAGTTGCCACCAGCTGCAAGAAGAATGAGCTAATACTGGATAACCGCGCCTCTGTGAACGTGGCCTGCCTGTTTGTGGTCGCCCAGCCTCTCTGCCTGCTGCTGGGCGGATACACCGGCCTGGTGGCTTACTTCATCTTTGCTATATTCTCTTACAACCTTCTGCCAAGGAACGCCGAAGCCACTGGCCAAGAGGAAGCGGCCACTCGAGCGCATAAATCACTGAAAAAGAAGAAAGTTAACTGATTTGTTTTCCCTCACACAAACTTTGGACTCTGGAGTTGAAATTATATTGAGAACTTTGCGCTCTGGAGGCCCCATCTATCAAGTTGTGACAAATCGCCAATGATTCGATTTCAACCCCAGCACTTCTAACACGAAACACCTGGATTGGATTAGTTTCCATTGAATTTGAGTTTCAAAACTCACCTTTTAGATTTGAAGCGAGTTCATGAATGTTACTTTAAATTTGTCTTGTTAGTTATAAATCTAAACGCTTGCAATAAGTTACTGCTAATGTAAAGGCAATATACCAGCTTGCACTTACTGTGTACAATGATAATTAGAGACATTTGTAACATAACAATATGATTAAATAATTTTTTTTAAAGCGAGAGCTGGACACCTGGTGCAACCAGCAGTTAATAACCTGCTGTGGGATTTTGAATTGACTAAAGCCATTCACTGGTCTAGCAAGGCAGGTTATCATAAAAGTGTTACCTTCCTAACCTTTACCCTGGAAGTAACATGTTCCAATTTTTATTTTGTTGGGAGCTCAATTAAAGAAAGTCTTTCTTTGGACCAAGAATTGAACACCTCCGACCATGCTCTGCCAACCTGAAGATAAAAATCCGACTCTGAAAGAGCACCATAATATTTCAAACGAAGAGGCTTTGCATGGAAACCCAAGATTGATTCAACACAGACTGTTCTTGAAGGTACAAATTGAGACAGTGTAAGGCTTGAAATCACTGAGTTGAAAGTGGCATGTTGGCAATGACCAAGGAATAACAGATGGAAAAAGACTGGGAACTACATGACAGATGAGGTGGAGCTACTGTTCAAGACATCTAGAGGGACATCTAGCAGTTCATTACAGTTTACCTTTATTCTGGTGGGGAGCAATTTCTGTTGTTCCTCTGATTTGAATAACTCCTCATTGTATGAATATATGAATGTATTATCCAGAGTGGATCCTTCAAGTGTCCCCAAACTAGCAGATATTACAGGGCGCTGGTGAGACTACACCTGGAGTATTGCATGCAGTTTTGGTCTCCTTATTTAAGGAGGGATATGCTTGCATTGGAGGCAGTTCAGAGAAGGTTCACTAGGTTAATTCCTGAGATGAAGGGGTTGTCTTATGAAGAAAGGTTGGGCCTATACTCATTGGAGTTAGAAGAATGAGAGGTGATCTTATTGAAACATATAAGATTCTGAGGGGGCTTGACAGGGTAGATGCTGAGAGGATGTTTCCCCTCGTGGGGGAATCTAGAAATAGGGGGCACAGTTTCAGGATAAGGGGTCGTCCATTTAAAGCGGAGATGAGGAGGAATTTCTTCTCTGAGGGTCGTGAATCTTTGGAATTCTCTACCCCAGAGAGCTGTGGAGGCGGAGTCATTGAATATATTCAAGGCGGAGATAGACATATATGTGAGCTACAGGGGAGTCAAGGGTTATGGGGAGCGGGCGGGAAAGTGGCGTTGAGGCCAAGATCAGATCATCCATGATCTTACTGAATGGCGGGGCAGGCTCGAGGGGCCGAATGGCCTACTCCTGCTCCTATTTCTTATGTTCTTATGTACAGAAACCCTACAACAAGAATGTCTAATTAATTAATACATTTAAAAACTAATTTGCCAGCAATGTTCATGCTCACAGCAGGATTCGGCCTGGATCAGGATTTCTATGAACTGCAAATTAAAAATAGCTAGTTGTCAAATATTTGTACCATAATTGTTAATTCAATGTAAACAAGAACAGAAGACAATTAATACATATATGCTCAAGTGATTAAATATCGATCAAGGCATCTTGGTGAAATGTGGCTGTGGATTATTTACTCAGTACAAGAAAAAAGATTTGTATTTATATAGTGCCTTATAATGTTTTTCAGGAACATTCCAAAGTGCTGCACATTACAATGAATTACTTTTAAGTGAAGCAGCTGTTGTTACACAGGCAAAGATGGCAGCCAAGTTGTGCATAAAAAGATCCCACAAGCAGCAATTGAATGAATTATCATTTAATCTATTTTTGGTGGTGTTGTTTGAAGGAGTTGTATTGGCCAAGACACTGGGAGGATTCTGTGCTCGTCTTCGAACCGTGTAATAGAATCTATTATGGCCTGGATTTTGCAGTGGTAATGACGGCGAAACAGTCAGCTTTCGCCATCATTACTCCTCTTAACGTGACGGGAACTTCTGGAGTCAGTGCATTCGCAGATAAACGCGGAAATCCAGAAGTTGCTGTCAGTATTCTACGCTTCTCCACAAGCTGCACTGTGGAACTCCCCGGAGCCGGCAATAAATTTAAATCATACTGAAATGTAGTTCCTGAGAAAACTTCCCCTATTACGCTGGAATATTGCTGTTAGAAACCCCCAAAATGTTAAGCCTTGTTGAAAGAGGTGTAACTGGGTTTTTAACGGCATATTGACTGTTGAACAATCATTCTGGCCATGAAAAACTAATTTTATATTTGTTGAATGTCAAATTTTTCCATTAATATGATAAGAATTACATTATTTTTATTATAATCATTTTTTTAGTTTATGGTATTTCAGCTTCTACCTTAATCCTATGTGTATGTTCTAATCTATTATTTTGCTTTCTGTAAAATTTATTAAAAGTAAATTACAATCTGTGCATTTTACTTCCTGGTTTGCTGTCTGTGAGAATTCTTCAATGTGATTGGCTGCTTAGCCTGCTTGATGACATCACTGTTGCTGGACACTGGAGATTTGCTTGATTTGGCGCCAGATTCAAACGAACGTCGGGAGAGGTGAAATCGGCAACACAGAGATCGCTTCACCGTTGACCGCAAATTCCAGGCCAATGTCTACATGGACCACAGGAACAGGCAGCTGGGAAAGTTAATGGTTTGTCCTACAGAAGCTGATCCCTGCACAACCCTAATCCTTCCATCTTGGCATATTCATTTTTATTTGCAATGTCTTCAATGGCTTTTGCTCAACTACTCTGCCTGGCAGATTATTCCAAACATTGATTATCCTTTGAGGTTTTAAAAAAAATAATTCTCAGTATGTGGGCATCACTGGCATGTTATCTCCATCCCTCGTTGCCCTGAGAAGGTGGTCGTGGGCCTTCAACTTGAACTGCTGCTGTCCATGTAGTGAAAGTGCCCCTACAATGCTGTTAGGTAGAGAGTTCCAGGATTTTGACACAGCGATGATGAAAGAACAGCAATATATATCCAAGTCGGAATGATGTGTGACTTGGAGGGGGGGCTTGCAGGCGATGGTGTTCCCATGCACCTGTTGCTCTTGTCCTTCTAGGTGGTGGAAATAAATTATTTTTGAATTCTTTGTTCCAAAAGTATTAACTGAAATCTCCTGACTTACTTGAAAGCAATATTCTGGATTTACTTTATCTATTTTACTATTTAATATTTCATATATTTCCATGAGGTTAATTGTCTTCTCTAGTCTGCAGAGCTTGATGCTCTTTAATATTTTTCTCAAAGCTCATCCCTTCTACACTTGTTCGTTTCTGTACCCTCTCTATGTTTGCACATCTTTTTTGGTGGATGTGCAGAACTGACCAGTGCATTGTAAAGTATTACCATAATTTCTACATATTTGTGTTGTGGTATTTCTGGTTTATGTCCTAGCATTCTATTACCTTTTTAATTCTTCCAAGTCTTCTTGTTCTTCTTCAATTCATTCATTATAGACTTATGATGCAATTTTTTGCCCCATGTGCGATACTTTATATTCCTCAGCATTAAATTAATGTGCCATTTCCCTGCAGTTATTTAGCTACATTGTTATATCTGCTGCTGTCCCTATTTTAGTATCAGGAAATTTGACAAGTGCACAGTTAGTTTCAGTATCCAGGTCAAATCACTGGTATGCAGCAGAACACACACCAGCTTGACATTACACTTCAATAACAACTGGCATTTATATAGCACCTTTAACGTAGTGAAATGTCGCTATTAATGACTGGAAAACCAGGGAGGTGATTTTTGTTTGGATTAGGAATTGTATATAGTGGTACAGCTAAACTACTGTTTTTGTGTTGATGGAGAAGGAGTAGTTTAACTTAGGAGTCACGTCAGCGATCTGATTCTTTAACACACTAAAGCCAAGAGGTATGAGACTACCTTCAGGAAACAGTCTCACATCACTTGGGCTCCACACCGGCTGTAATCTAACTGCACTGCCACGCAAAGCTCCATTCAAGACATTCCCACCTGGTCCATTGGACTTCTTGGGAACTTTTTGAATTTATGTTCCTCTTTTCTTAACTTCAGGATTTAACTAGCAGGCAAGAGAAACTCTGTGCATTTATGCTTACACGGTTAAAGAGAACTCGTCGTCGAGCAGGATGTGATGTGGAACGAGCAGCATAACGTGAGCCTGCAGACTGCTCGTCGCACTCTACAAGTACTGAGACCGATACCTGTAAATAACTATACTCTAACAGAAGTGAACGGAAATGGACTTTGTGCAGAATGTTACACGCAGCAGCAGCCTGTTCTCAGCCATCGGGCTGGGGAGTGAGATTGATGGTTGAATGAGGCTTTCCAGGTTCAACCATCTATCTTGTGACACAGCTAGGAGCTGAGACTAGCCAGTTCTCCAATCACGATACCAATAATAGTGTATCTCTTCCCTGACTTAGATAGCCTTCTCAGCATGCAGGGAATTATACTGACATTTTAATTTGAACAAAATGAGTTTAATTAAAAATTAAATTGGCACTAAGTTGTTTGTATTTGGTGGTGTACAGTCTGTGACACTTGCAGAGGCAGGCCTTTTGCAGTTTATTCTGGCATTCATTATGGTCATTTTATAATGCATTTCATATGTGTATGCATAATAATATGGAGTCAGGAGGCCCAATATTTGAACATGATTATACAGTTAATGATGAGTCAATCAAGAACAGGACCTTCAGTCTCAATATAACATATACTAACCGAAGGACTAGTAGAAAGCTTTGTCTAAAATCTTTTGAGAGTTGCAGACAGCACAGGTTATTGGAGATCCTCTCCCTTGATTTATAAGGTGTTCCATTCACAATATACAAAACACCAATCCACAGAGCATATGGCATAAATCTTATTCTTTGATTAAAGAGAACCTCAAAAATTATACTACACAGCAGTTTGGATCTTGGTTCTATCAACACAAGAGATAATTAAAACGGTTCATTGAGTTTTGAAATCATATCCATTTTAATGTAAATGGCAAATCAAATATTCACACTGTACAATTGGCTGGCTGGTCAGTTGATTTTTGCATTCATGCAAGTTTAAGAACTGCAGCACAAACAATATACAATAATTTAAGGAAAGATTTTATTAGGCACACAGTTTGCAGTTTGTAATATCAGAATAGATCGCCACACTGTGAAATGGTTTGAGATTGATAATAGGATTGTGGCTTTTAATAATATCTTCATGAATTAGTCAAAGATCCCGAACACTGTACGCTGCATTAGTATCAGTGTAACACATCCATTCTTTTCATAGAATACTATATTTTGTCTCTGAATTAACTTACTCTATATAGAAAATTACGATGTTTTAGCAGTAAGGTGAAGCAACAAGAATCAGAACTTTCATTAGTTTTGCCACTCACTGAAGATAATGGGGAGGTGCATGTAAAGTCATCCTGCTAGGGTTCGGATTACGGACATTTTCTCCTCCCGATATTTATCTCAAAGTACACACAATGATATGTTATAAATACCAGTCACATCTCTAAGGGCTTTTTCTGGATGTGAAAAGGCCATATTTGAGTCACAAGGCTGCATACTTTTAATTATTCATTACCCATGGTAGCGGCGTGAGTCCGGTGCTTGCCACTGTGCTCTTCAGTCAGTTGGTGAATGTGCTGTCCTTAATACTGCAGTATTTAGTGCACTTTCAGGATGCAGAACTAAGTAATAATTGTAATTACTGCATGTTATGTTACGGTTTTGTGGGTCCTTTCACAAAGAGGATGTTGAGAAAGCAACATTATTAGCCTTTTGACAACACTTAATTGCGGAGAAACTGCCTAATTGAAAGAGTGATATAACTTTAACTCTTTGTCTTCACACATCCACAAATGTTGGGGAAGTTTTCAGATTGTAGGGCTAATCATATTCAGACCAGCTAATGAAACCATACAGTCTAGTAAGGATAAAGCACAAAATCAGCAAGTATATTTATAGCGTTGGATTATAAATAATTTTTTTAACTGAGAAGAACTTTTAAACTTTCCAAATTATTTTTTCAGCTGCCAAAACATATTGATAGGAACTTAACTGCAGGGGTGGGGAGAGTGGAAAACAAGGGGTCAGGGGTATCATTGTAAAATATCCTTCAAAAACTCATGTGTTCACAGTATGGCAGTTGTAATTATGCAATTAATAGCACAATGACATCATCACTTCACCAATCACAGCTGACCCTGTAAACATCTATCTTGTTCTATCTATCTAGACTAATACCTGGAATGGGCGGGTTGTCTTATGAGGAAAGGTTGGACAGGCTAGGCGTGTATCTACTGGAGTTTAGAAAAGTAAGAGGTGACTTGATTGAAACATATAAGATCCTGAGGGGTCTTGACAGGGTGGATGTGGAGAGGATGTTTCCTCTTGTGGGAGAATCTAGAACTAGGGGTCACTGTTTAAAAATAAGGGGTCGCCCATTTAAGACAGAGATGAGGACAAATCTTTTCTCACAGAGGGTCGTGAGTCTTTGGAACTCTCTTCCTCAGAGGGCGGTGGAAGCAGAGACTTTGAATATTTTTAAGGCAGAGGTAGATAGATTCTTGATAAGCAAGGGGGTGAAAGGTTATCGGGGGTTGGCGGGAATGTGGAGTAATCAGATCAGCCATGATCTTATTGAATGGCGGAGCAGGCTTGAGGGGCCAAGTGGCCTATTCCTGCTCCTAATTCGTATGTTCGTATCTTCATATGTATGTTCACTTCACTCTATCTCTCAATAATTCTTCTCTTCTTTCCTCCTCTTGCTTGCTCCCTGGCATCTAGACTCAGAATGTTTGCCAGATACGGTGAACAAAAATTCTTTTGAAACTGGTGTTTCAAATTTTGGCAACCATTTTTGACCTACTCAGACCTAAGTACACAGTTAAGTATACAAAAGTTATCCTCAACATTTCCTGGGAATAAATTGTTCATGAAGGTTATACACTGGATTCTACAGTAACTTTGTAAATGAGCTGGTGGTGCTCCTCACAATAACTTCTAATAGATCATCAATGCCACCAGTAGGAGTTCTGTAGTATTACATCTGTTTACAGGAGATGGACATCTTGGAGGTGGGTGAGAACTGACCTTTATATGACTATATTAAGACATAGTTAAAGCCAGCTTTGGGGAACTGAGGAGTTAATGAGTGAACTGTGTGAGGAAGCTAAGTAACATGCACAGTTAAGATGACAAAATTATTGAAGCATTCTAGTTTAACAACTAGATCCACCAATGTTAATTCAGCTCTCACATTGGGGGGCTCAGTATTTCTTCCAAACTACTCCCCCCAATTATGCCATAAGCAATCACAGTTTAAACACAAATGGAATAAAAATAACAGAATTTAAAGCTAATCAGTTATTTTTAGCAGTTTGATATTTTGAGACTGACATTTCCTTCCTTAAGCACATAATATTGAACGTGACTCAGACACAGAACTGCATTTATGTGTGGATGTGCAGTATGGTTGCTGTGTACTTTACAATTTACTTTTCTTTAAAATAGCTACAAGATAATTAGGTTTCACACATTATGTCTGTTTTGGTATTTAAAGGACAGCTTCAGCTTTATTTTATATTTCTATAATTTGAGTGATTTTTGTCTTTATCAATCATTTGTTCAAACAGAGGTAAAGATTTCTTCTGCATGTTATATGCAACAAAACTGCAAACCTGTTATAAAAAGCAGGTTTTCAATTTGGTTGCACATACCACACAGAAGCAGTGTTATCGTGATATTCTTTAATTCTCATGTTCATGTCAGTGCTACCTCTGCTCAAAAGTTGCTTCTTTGCTTCATTATGCATTATTGGAGGATATGTTGGAATTTTCCAGAGATACTGTCAGACATCACTGGTGAACTTTACACGGTGCAAATCCCAATATTTAAAAAAAAAACTCATTTGTGTAACTCGATATAATTCAATGTAAGTTCTGTTATTGTCAATATTTCAAACAAGGTGATTAGTTTAAGTGTAAATCTCTGAGGAACACAGGCTGAATAAGATTGTGAGGCAAAGGAATAACACAGAGAGGAAGATAAAGTGACCAAGAAGGAAAGAAAGCAATGGAATCAGAGGACACAAAGACACAGTCAAATGGAAATGAATAGAATTAAACACAATTTAGTATGCAGATATAATTAAATCATTGCGATTTTAAAAAGTGATTGTAATTACCATTAGGAAGTCTGAGGATGAGTTTATATTAAGATTATCTGTTATACCTCGCACTATTCTTAATACAAAGTTGTCATGGTAAGTAATCAAAGGGGTTATTTTAACTCCAGGCACGGTACAGGTGGGCAGCAGGCGGAATGGCCACCTGTACCTGCCGGCGGGAGGCCCGTTCCCTTTCGCGGGCTGGGCCTCATTAACTTGCTGCCAGTGAGCTGCATGCCCTGAACGAGCATCCTGCTGCATCTTGCTGGCTCCAGGCCGGCACCACATCCCGCAGCAAACAGGCCAGCGGGAAGGTAGGAGTGGGGGTAATCCGGGGTAGCATCAGCCCACGTTATTCTTGTACAGCCTGGAGGAGCACCTCTGCTCCTTCTGTCTCCACAAAAAGAATTACTCACTTAGTTTTTTGGGGCCTCCTCCTCTTCACCGCCCAGTTCAACTGGACAGAACGTGTACGGTACATGCTCTGCCCAGTCATCCTTCAAATCGCATCAGGGTCCTATGCATGTCATAGGACCCCAATTTGCATACAGTAACCAGGCTCCCATCTGATTCAGGCAGGGGCAAGGGCTGCCCAGCAGAAGGCCCCAGTAAATATGGTGGAAGAGCAGGAGTGGGGCAATAAGTGGTGCACAGCAATTTTAACTCCGCTACTGCCCCATTTCTGCCCAGCGGGCCAAGTTAAAATTGGTCCTAAAAGAACAATTTGAAGAAGAGTAACAACAACTTGCATTGATATGGTACTCTTAATGTGAAGTCTTAAGGATCTAGAGAGATAGGCGTAAAGAAAATGAATTTTGAGGCAGGAAGGAGGGATGACCAAAAGTTTGGTTGAAGAAATGGGTTTTGAGAAGGTTTTTACAAAGGAGTTGGAGGTGGAGAGGTTTATGAAGGGAACAGAGAAAGGTAGTAGCTCCATTCTACAGACTAAAGACCTCGGGGGTAATTTTGACTTTGGGTGACTGTTTAAAATGGGAAATATCGATTCAGCCACTTGTTATACATCTCTCCCGATTTTCGGGAGATGTATAATGGTCGGCTGAATCGATATCGTCCGTTTTACACCGTCACCCAAAGTCAAAATGACCCTACTATTGCTTAGATCTACCTCCATATTTTCATAAATTTACTTATTAACAAGATAGAATTTTGTGCAATCTATCACCCCTAGTTTGAATTGAAGAGATTGAATAACTCAAGTGTTCATTCCACAGCGTAAGCCAAATCCTTACATGCACATCTATAAATGTGTTCAATTTGGAAGAGCAGTTGTAGCTGCGATGTTCAAGTTGAGTCACAGAGGAAAAAATTCTGCAATTAAAATGACAGTGAAAGTGTTAGAGGCAGGTGTCATGTAAAGTAACATATGAAATCTGGAATGATTAAAACATTAACTGCAGTTTCATGTTAGGGTATAATATGGTATTGTGTACGGATGCATCACAAACTCTATTTTCTCACATTACCCTTCCCAGCTGCTCCCTACCTTTTCTTCCAGCCAGAGGTTTGGAGCAGTCATTTCAATGACTAGTTGGTACGATACTTGACAAGATGAGCAGTTGCCAAGATGAGCAGATGCCATGTTGTCTCCTTTCCCCATGAGTGAAATCTCTCATTATCATTGCAACCCTCTATTTATAAGCCTGGTTGAGAAATAACAAGGTCACGTGAACAAGGCAACTAAGTCCTAGCACTGTCATACATTAGAACTCAAGCACTCATTGGTGGAACCTCTTACTTGCTATTAGCCTTAAAGGGGAGCAGTGACTTTAATGAAAGTTATGAGTGGCTGAAAATAAGGTGCAATTTGTTCATATCCAACTTTCATATGCACCAACCAGATTAGTGAAAAGAAAACATGAATATGCATTTTCTTCAGATTTTACAATGTGAAAGTTAATCTTACAATTAATATGCTGATAGTTCTCAACACAACCCTCATAGCTCAACATACCCACCAAATCTTTAGTGGATTAAATTTGCAGAAGTTATAAAAATTTATAAATGTTCAGTTTAAAAAATGGAAACAATTGCTGTATTTTAGCCCATTTAAAATCACACATTTGGTCATATTTAGTTAAAATCTTTTAACTCTAATGTTTCACTCCAGGGACAACATCCCGATTTAAGCAGTAAGAGCATCTTTAACTGGTTTTAATCTGCATCGTTGAATTATTCTGCTGAATATTTTTAGATCTTTACAGTCTCAAAAATATTACCTTCTCTAGTATTAGTCAACATGCTGACCTCTGGCAAGATGGCAACAGTGACTTAATCAACAAGTCAGTAAATCATGTGTCCCCCTACATCATAGGATCTCTGAGGTAGCCATCCAAAACTGTTTAGTGGAGGAGGTTCCTGATCCAATGCTCAATATGAAGTTGGACTAGAAATCATTATTTTGGCAATTTTTCTCTTTGTACATCAACGTAATAAATGCTGGTGCTTCTGAGATTAACTGGGTTTTAGTGCCCCATATTTACCTTCAAGTTTAAAAAATAAAGTTGTTTTAAAACAATTCATTCACCTTCAAAGAAGCGACTTAGGTTTTTCAGTTTATTTGCTGTTTATTTTAGTTAGAATCTTTAAAAACATATTGAGCTATAAGCAGAAAACCTGACAAAAGTATGTAAAACATTTGGCTGTGCTTTTGTAATAGGACATCCCCCACCCAGAAAAAGTAAATCATTTTCTCCCAAATATAATACTTTAAAATAAAAATCTGGAAATTTCCCAGGAAATTAAAAATGAAGATAAGGAAATCAAATAATGGACAATATATAGTCACTGAAAGTCAGGTGAAGGCTTGACAGTATTCAATACATTTTCTAGTTTAAATTGTGTCACTAGATTAGATAGACTTGCAATCCCCTGCAAGATATTTTTTGAAGAGTGTATTTTTGATCTCGGTAGGAAAGATAAAAATAGTCTTTTATTGAATTGCGCAATGGATGAGGAAATGTACTGTTGAAAAGTTCTATTTTAGTTAAAAAGATCAATATGATCAGTGGATAGAGAATAATCTGGGGAATAAGAGTCTAGTCTCAGTACTTCAAGTACAGAGATGTCAATAGTAGATGACAGAAGCATTAATCTTTTGCTTTAAAGCTTGAAAGAATAACAACATTGAAATAGCCTCAGACATCCATGCCTGCTGTCAGTAATGTACATGAATAATGAATACCAGGTTAGTATGTCAATATTAGTTGAAGCTCAGAACAGCAGCTTAGTTCATTCAGCTATCAAGATTTACCTTTTTAAAATAAATGTGATTGGGACTGCAAAATGAAAAAAGATGCAAGGCACACACAATAGCCTTACACACCTTGGGCTTGATTTCATCTCCCGGGCGGGATCGAGGCAAGGCAAGGGTCATGCCCTTCTGGGAGCAGCAGTAAGCAGGTTCAGCTCATTTTAATCGACGGGCAGCATTACCATATCGACTTCTTGACATTGCCTGGCGCCGCTGCCGAGGACCCTGAGGTACAGTCACTGGCACAAGGCAAGTACTCCAGGAAGGGAATCAGAGTTGGGGGTGGTGGGGTTTAGGTGGTGGTGAGGAAGCCCAAGGTTTCCTTGTGGAGCCCTCCTGCTCCTCTTAGCCCATCAGGAAAGTAATTATTCTTTTTTAAATCTTTCTTTGCTGGGTCTCTTTTGGCACTGGTTGCTGTTCCCAGGCACGTTTTGCCTGAAGGAGTAACCCCTGCTCAGGCTACAGGTTAAAATGGCAGACCAGCCCTTGATGACATAATTGAAGCACAATCTGCATCGTTAAAGAGGACCCCACTATCTTGGGGCAGGTGTCCTTGCCACCTACAATTTAAAGTCGACCAGATCGGGACAGGAAAGGAGTGGGTAAGTCGCTCGCCCCATTATAACTGCCCCCTCTCTGCCTAGTTTCCGCGTAAGGCCTGCTTTTACCAGCATAAGAGTTTAAAAAGATAGAAAAATAAGATTTTATCATGCACTTATAAATTAAAAACCCTGTCCAATAAGGTAAGGTTATATTATATTTTTGTTTAACATATTTAATTAAATTCCATTTTAATTAATTTTATATATGTAATGGTTTTTCTTTATTTATTTCAGCGTGTTCGTGCATTTTTGCAGTCATCCCCATTCATACTTTTGACAGTTCTGTACATACGGAACTGTCAAAAGTATGAAGGGGGATTCCCTTTTTCCACTGGTTGGGCTGGCCCATGTGATCCCAGGGGCGCTTGTGAACCGCCTGCGCCCCTGGGATACGTGGGCCTCTGCGTATTTCGAAGAGGAGAGGCCCAGGATCGGAAGCCTCGGGATCTACGGAACCAGCAGGTAGGTTCGTAGAATTTTTTCTGATCGGAGGCATCCGCCCACAGGAAGCCTCCGATCAGCAATTCAGGGCCATTGTTTGAAACAGGTGGCTGTCTAATTAACTGAGCATTTTATGTCCCCAAACCCAGCCAGATTAGAAATGTGAAAGTGATCGTAAATTGTGTAGAATCCAATTTACTTCTGATGCTTTTTCAAAAAAAAGAATACCAATTGCCGATAATTGCTTAAACCAAATGCAACTCTTGTGTGAAGTTAAATTATAACCTTGAAAGATAATTGCTATATGTGTGACTGGCGGTGACTTAAGTAACACCACAAAAAGAATTTGTCGCTGTCATTTAACACTTTTTATTTCAGCTGAACAACAGTATTTACATTCAACAATTATGTAACATCTTAAATAAATCTTTTTACATTTGTTACAGTTTATACATCTTACATTTCTAAAAGGTCTTACATCATATAGAAACATTTTTACAGAAATGTACAGGCAAAACAGTATCATTATAAAGGCACTTTTTATCATCACAGTAGCATTAAGATTAACACTGTTTCCAATATGTACTAAACATTACTGCCTATTTTGAAAATGGAAAAACACTCCTCTTGCTGCAGTGTGACTAACATGTCAAAACTGACAGGACCTCTGCCTCTCATTCTGTTCCATGGGAATATTACTCACTTTTTTTTTAAGTGCACATTTCCACTGGTTTATGTGGAAATTTCAGATGGACAATTCAGCAAAACACAAGAGAAAATGCTGAATATCAATGGCTGGCGCATGTTAAAAAAAAGCTCCATTTCCCAACAGAAATTGAGAGTTTTGAGAGCTGTAAAGTATGTTGACAAAGCGATGACTTTACCAACACATTCATATGCACGCCATGCCAAGTAATGTGAATCATTTCCTGTACAATCAAAACAATTCAATTTTTCTCACACCTCGGGCACAAGGAATTATACAACAGCAAACATTCAACTGAATTCACTAGGAATCCTTCAGGAGATACAGTTCAGGTTTTGAGATGCCAAAGGACTCCCCCCACCCCCTCCCCCACAAACAAAAAATAATTTTGTAACATTTTGAACTGAGTTCCTATGAGCTGTTTTGGCAAGAACAGCTAAAGGCAATTACTGCCCGAAAAGAAACTGTCAGGAGAAGTATACAACAAATGCCCAAAGTACAACAGCTACATTCACAACATTAGTTTGCCTAATACTGATGTGTCTAAATCCATTTATCTAACCTTCCCTTCCCCCCCAAGATAGTACTGAGTTGTCATAGGCTTGATGTCAATTCAAGTAGTGTAATGCAACACTGCACATATTAGAGATATTTGTTTCAAGAGCATCAGATCAATTCAAAGAGGAATGGTACTGAGACCAAAATGCGTACCAAGGCAGCAAGAGACTTATTTATGGGCACATTTTTTTCTATTGTTTGCCTTTTGTTTTGCTAAATATAAACACTGCTGTATTGCTGTAAAAATATTACATGTTTTCAATTTGCCAAATACCAGTGTGTCATCACAAAGCATGAAGCTAGATTTTTATTTACGGGCAATTCTAAAGCTACTGAATTCTAAGATTTAACCAAATGACAAGACGACAAATATTCAAGTCAGACAACTCCTTTCAAATGGCTCAGTATTTTGTAAATGGCACAGTACTGCAGTCTAAATATTATATTACAATTGTATGTTGTTTAAAGAGAGTTTCAGAACACTTAAAATTGTAAACATGAAATCATTTATACACAGTTCTACCCAACGAAGCAAAGTTGCTGCCATTTGAAATTACAACTGTCCCAAACAGCTTTAGGGCCACAAAGAGGAAGCTTTTTGCTACGTGTCTCTTCAGAGTTGTGGCCAGGAAATTATTTTGGTTCCAACCAACCAAAAAACCTTTTCTTTTAAATTAAAATGTTCTGTTCTGGGTTTTTTTTTTTGTTTGGTTCAATTTATTATGAAAAACCGCCAAGGAAGGGTTATCAATGAACTTTGTCTACCACAGGACGTGATGCAAAAGAAATTCCCCTTCTACAAGGCAAGAAAAAACCCTGATTTTGCTACAATGGCACCAACAATGTGGATCCGTGGGCTACAGAGAAAAAAGAAAATGACCTTTTTTCTTATCCATAGCTTATTGAAGAAAACCCTCATCCATCTCTCAAAAAAGGACAGGTAGTTACAAATCGTGCCTTTATTCTGCATCTAGCACAAGTATACTGCTCAAGGCAACTGCTCAATTAAGCAAATGCACCGTAACATTAATCACATAGCATTTCCCACTGGAAATAAAAGGAGAGTTAAGGAGCTGAGTCATTTTCCTAGAACTGTTGGAGGTAGGAAAAGTACGGTAATAAGCTTGGAGCAGCCTGATCCTTATTTTAGTAAGTATCCTAATACGATGAGCATTACTAAGATAATTCCTGTGAGTTTTGATCTTTGCACACAAGTTTTTGACTCGTAAAAACCCATGGTGAACAAGCCCCTTTAAGAGGACTGCTAAGTATTAAGGATATGCCAACACTGACTTTATCACAGAATTAACTGCTTTTGGAGGAAGTCTGAACCTTTTAGATTCAAGGAGTGATAAAGACCAGAGGTCTCAAAAATGTATGCAAAATGAGCTGCTGCTTGTATGCTCAGTTCCATTTGGTTAGTAGTGGTCATGTGCGCCCGTCGGGGAAGAAACACATTAATAAAGATAGATACTGAAGATATGTGATGTAGGTGACTAGAAAATGTAATAGTTGCTACACCAGCAATCATTGCTGGGATTATCCAAATCAGCGAGGTCCCCAAGGTTTTAAGGCTGAAGATTTGTCTCAGTGATGTGTCAAAATATCCTGGAGGGCATTGTCAAACCCATGAGATGCAGGCATGAAGTCTCCATTAGCATTCTCTCAAGATAAACCTTTATGCAAGGTATCTGAACATTGAGAAGCTCAATGTTCTCACTGTGGATAAAGAGAGTTGTTATTTAGTGCACTGGTATACTTTAGTTCAAACCTGGAAACTCAATTCCACCAGCTTAGCTCAACCTTCCAAAGGCATTGGTGATTGAAGGCATCCAATTTGTCCAGGTGCATTTGTGTTATGGTCCAGCATTCACATGCAGCTAACAGAAATAGCAGCACTAAAGCACTGGTGAAGACAAGTTTACTTCTTATAAACATTACAGCGGAGTGATATTTTCCTCATCCATCCCACTAAGTTGATGTGATGCCAGTCTCTGAAGTTTTATGACAGGATGTGCGGATGGTGTTTCCAAGACAAATTAAGAACTCAAACTTGACTTTCTGCCTGACATGTTGCAGAAAAAGTGGTGGATAAATGTTGCTTAGTGACTCAAGCACTGTTTTAGGGAAGGTTTTTGGAGACTTATTGTCCTGTTTGCTTATCCATTATTTGGAAAAGAAGGACTATTCTGAATTCCTGCTCTTCCAGGATGTATATATCATCTAAGTAGACTGGCCATATAAATATTTAGAGTCAATATTTATGCCCGCAAGGGATCACAGTGGTGAGCTGCAATATCTAATTAACGCCAGCACAAGAAGACTGCATTATCATGCAACCTTTGAATAGTTATTTTTTCCCTCTGAAAGGTTCACTAAACCATTGATAGTCGAAACTGGTGGAGTCAAGGGCAAAGTTTTTCATTTTCCCCACTGACGGCTCTACTGACTCGCCCGTAGGGCTTGTACATCCAAAGCTCAATACAACATATCCATTATTCTTTGGTGGAAGTTATTTTCTTCCAATTAGACGGTTGTGCTAAATTGAAGATAAGTGGAATTGGAGGACAAGATCAAGGATGGAATGTGGGGAATATTAATAATTTGCAGTATAATGAAAGCAGTATACAGCTGCAGGGAATAATGTCCGAATAAAAAAATAACTCCGCTCGTAAACGTGCACAAAGGGCACTATGCTTTTGTCTGATTTACAAAGCGAGAGTGCAGCTCGATATTTTTTGTTGCTGCAAGGACATCATTGTTAGTGCTGTTGAGAATTACGTTTGGAATAAGATACTTGCAAAATTATTGCTTGCAGTCCTGACTTGCTGCACACCAGTTCACAATGGGAAAAGGATCATGTTTTTCTTCTTCAGCTCAGAAAACCTTGGTTGCGTGGCTTCCAGTTCATTCCCAACCCTCAGTATTCTTCTTTAAATATAGCGTGTTGAATTAAATACACAGTTAGATGCTGTTGGACAATTCCTGACCAATGTCTCTAATGTCCAACATATGCCCATTTGTTAATCCTTTTGAGTTCCAAGTTTTTACTGTGCAGTCACTGAAAGAAATAAGTTAAGAGACACATTAAGAAAACACATTTTGATCAATAACCATACTAAACCCTACTTTTGTTTTTGTAGTGATGTATTGTTACACTATGGAAATATAGTCAGAAAATAATTGAATACATTTAATATATTTTGATGTCAAAAGATCTAAAATTGAAATGTCTTGAAACACAAAAACAGTCAAGAAAGTCTTTTTCTAGTTTCCCCCTATGAAATTTGTCATCGAGAAGGCATTTTCAGCTGCGAGAGCACAGCTTTGAAGACTATGTACATTTCTATGACTCTCCCAGTCCAGTTCTGATCATCAAGAGCTTATAGTAAGAAACATAATAGTCAAGTCATCTCCTTCCCTTAAAGTGGAATTTCTGCTGTAATGAGGCACTCAAACCTATTAGCCTGGTTGAAAATGGCCGCACTCAACCCATATCTAATTTGCTACTTGCCCATTTCTAGTTACAAATGCATTGTTATCCTCCCGCTTTATGTTCTTCCACAAAAACCCTGTTATTAGGTTTATTTAACTGATTTTAATTATATGCTCACAGCAAATTCCCATTTGTCATACAGTTTTCTATTAAAATGTTGCTCTCTATGACTGTGAAGCTTCTTTAACAATCATTTTCCTCACTTCCTGGTGTTTTATTTTCTGTGATCAGCATTAAATTGCACAATAATAAATAACATTGCAACTCTTAGTGGTTTCTGAAGAAAATATGAACATATTTAATGAATAAATGGACATTTGGGGAGATTTATCAAATTCTAACTTTTATCTCATTTTCATGGGGGGAGGTTCTATGACCAGATATCATCCTTTAGTTAGAAGGGTAGCATAGTGTAAGTCATGGATAACAATCAGTGCCACTCTATGTTTGGTTAACAGGAGGCACAAGTTAGACAAATTTCTCCTCTTCTTCTCGTTAGCCATTTTTTAAATTAAGTCCAGCTGAAAAGTATCAAAAGAGGGACACTGGCAGAATCAAATAAAAGGCTGCAAATGCTTGCATTATTTCAAAAGAAAAAGTGACTTTTAGAACATTGTTATGATCCCATAAAAAAAATAGAACATTCTGCTTGGATAGCTTTCATACCAATATACCTCCATTTTTGGTAAATCAAAGCACACATTTATTTGAATCCCAATAAACTGCTATATATGCTCTACTTTCCCCCAGGGATCACAAAGATTTTGACCTCTTGCCACTTTCTAATGATATAATTACACTCCTCACACAATTAGGTATCTGCTGTCAATAGGTTATGAAATGACTAAATGCATACTCCAGTTCCAGGCAGCATATACCTTTGCAGATTCTGTTCATGGATTGTGTGGATTCAAGGAGGAAACAATTACAAATGAGGATGCAGGGATGAAAAAAAATAAAAAATAAAAAGGGAATGAAAGAAAAAACGTTTAAAGTATATGTGAAGATTTTACTTGGTGTAATATTATTCCCACATCTCAAAACTTATGTACAAATTCAGGTGGAGTATTAAGATTATAGGAAAACATGGAAGGAATATGATAGAAGAAAGATAACTGAGTTGCATTTTTATTTTGTAACACTTTCCTACTTGAAGGTGACATGGACAGATATGTAGACTCAACATGGATTTTAAGTAATGGTTTGGATTCGACATGCTTCTGTAAAAAGCATGCAGTGTAAAGCCACACAACTTTGGTGAGATTTGATGAGAGGTGTCATATTTGACTGTGAAATATCCGTGGCATAACTAAGACCGCCTATTTCCACCTCCATAACATTGCCCGACTCTGCCCCTGCCTCAGCTCATCTGTTGCTGAAACCCTCATCCATACCTCTAGACTTGACTATTCCAACGCACTCCTGGCTGGCCTCCCAGGTTCTACCCTATGTAAACTTGAGGTCATCCAAAACTCAGCTGCCCGCGCCCTAACTTGCACCAAGTCCCGTTCACCCATCACCCCTGTGCTCGCTGACCTACATTGGCTCCCGGTTAAGCAATGCCTCGATTTCAAAATTCTCATCCTTGTTTTCAAATTCCTCCATGGCCTCGCCCCCTCCCTATCTCTAATCTCCTCCAGCCCCACAACTGCCCCCCACCGAGATAACTGCGCTCCTCAAATTCTCCCTCTGAGCACCCCTGATTATAAATCACTCAACCATCGGTGGCCGTGCCTTCAGCTGACTAGGCCCTAAGCTCTGGAACTCCCTCCCTAAACCTCTCCGCCTCTCTATCCTCCTTTAAGACGCTCCTTAAAACCTACCTCTTTGACCAAGCATTTGGTCATCTGCCCTATTTCTTATGTGGCATGGTGTCAATTTTTTTGTCTTATAACACTCCTGTGAAGCGCCTTGGGACGTTTTACTACGTTAAAGGCGCTATATAAATACAAGTTGTTGTTATGATCTTTTGGTATTGCATTCCCTCCCCGTCTTTCCACTTAAGTTGCCCACTTCCTCCCTCAGATGCATGGGTGGAACTTTTAGCAATTACAGAGACATCAAGGAGGCAATTAATACTACTTCATAGATATCAAGTCAGGATGTGCAGTTCTGCAGATCGGATTGGTCTCATCAGTTTTATTCCTCGCCTTGCCAAATAGCTCTGCTGCTATGACGTGTTCACACATGTTTAAAAAATGGAGAAATTTGCCAGTGTGGGCAGCAAAGGTTGAAGAGAGATTATGGCTATATTTGAGTCCTCTGAGTTGGAGTTCAGTGTCCCAATGCCACAACTGGACCACCATCATATAATTTATTTCTCAACATGATGGTTAGCAATTCTGGTCATAAAACAGGACTTTGCCAAAAAAGCCGAGGGGAAAAAAAAAAGAGTAAATGCTTAAATCTAACTCAAAACAACTGTCCCAGAATAACCCAAAAATAAATTTATGGGGAACGTGAAGAAATGGGTTACCAGAGGAAATTAAAACCCACAGTCATTAAAATATCATAGCAGCTTCAAAAAACCTGCTGAACTTAATTTTCAAAATGGAGAAATTTATGGTTTTCACTTTTATTCAGAAAGGCTTAGAAGACAAATCACCATACCAATGAGCAGCAAAGAAGAATCAAGTACGGAGCAGAGCAGAAATCAGGATTTTAAGGTATACTACTGGCACGGCTCTTAATGGCAAGGACACGTCGAGGCAAACAAGGAGTAAGGCCTGCAACATAGTTCCATAGCTTCACCCGGCAATCGCTGCAGCAGAAAGGAAAGAGAAAAAGAGAGATACAGGGATATAATACAAGTTTGAAAGATTAAGAGAGGAAAAAAAAAGACTCAAGGATCTATTGATGCCGGATATAGGAACTGCAAATAAGGGTTTCTGCTTTTCATCATCCAGTTATTGAATGAATACATATGTTCATTAAGGAGAGCATAGCCATGTCAGGAAATTAGACTGTCTTCTCCTACTGTGCACTCAGCAAAAGCACCAAACACTCCTAGGTCAGAAAGATTAACTGTAGTCGTCTGACATTGTACGCTACACAGGCATTGTTCTCTGTCTATATATGCTTTGCCGATTCGTATTCCTTCACTTCACCTGACGAAGGGGCAGCAGCTCCGAAAGCTTGTGATTTCAAATAAAACTGTTGGACTATAACCTGGTGTTGTGCGACTTCTCAGGTTAGATTAAGGCACAAGTAAAGCAAGACAAAGCTTTTTTCAATAATCAGAAGCAACATTTAAGAGTGTGTAATTGTTAAGCCATAAGCCACCCCTACAACCTAGTCTTTCAATTATCTTACCCTTAACTTAATTATAAAGCTGTGATGGCAGCTATTCCTGGAGGAATGGGGACAGTAAAATATTTTAAGGTTACAACATGCCAATTTAAGATGACTGTACATTATATAACACTAGTCGGAGATACTTCAGGTTTCCCTCCATTTCTAAGATTAAACAGCTAATACAAGAGAGAGCCTCGAAGCTAACCTAATGAGCGGCAACTACATCCTGTGAGCAATACTTGGTTATTTTTTTCGTGTAAAAGGTGATTGGCACTCCGGATAGCGATTGGGGGGGAGAAGCATGCATCATTATTGTCATGCCATTACATGGAAACAACATAATAATGGGCCGAAAATTGATCCCGGGACGCGAGAGTACGCACTGCGTACTCTTGCGTATTCCCACTCCAATTGCCGGTTTTCTGCATGCCCTGCGCATGCGCTGAAAACCGGCAATTGCTCTTCTGAAAAGGGGGCGGGTCCTGGGTGCATCGCGTGCGTGCTACAGGCTGCGCGCACGCTGTGCACTTCATGCTTTGGACGCGCAGGTAAGTAGGGAAGATTTTGGAAATGTAAAAAGGAGGAGTAAGACCCGCTTTTAAGAAGGTAAGTAGTGAATTAAGTATTTTTTTGAATTTTTTTTTACAGGTATATCTTTTTTATAGACTTTAAAGACAGGTAAGTTTATTTTTATAACTTTTTAAAAGATTTTAAATTTTTTCAAAAATTTAATTTTTTATTTAAAATGGTTAATTTAATTAACTATACTTATTTTATTAATGTGATGGTTTTTTTTTAAAATTTAATTGAGGTTTAGCTGTTATTTTGGGGGGGTGTAAGATTCATAGATTTCACAGCCATGCTGTGAGACTTATGAATGGAAGATGGTGTGCTGCCATTGGCTCTAACTGAGTCACGTGATCCCACAGCGCGCACGAATTCACTACGCCGCTGGGATACGCAAGCCCAGCACAGCTGATGTCTGGAACATCAAGTTCGTGCGAGCTGGATCTGAAAAAGCATAAGCGAGGTGAGACATCGCGGGGAAGGCTTACCCCCGCGGGAACAGAGCGAGATCAATTTCTGGGCCAATGTATTTGAACGTGATTTGCATCATTGGATCAGGTGTTGGTAAACAAAAAAAAGTTCATCAAACACAGTCATGAAGTTAATTATCCTTTAAGTCCCCGCTAAGGTTTTGATACAAATATAGTTTCGATTCCCTTACCAGTAAAATAATTTGATCACAATATTAATTCCATTTTAGTGAAGAAGTCCATCTTCAGGGGAGGATGCTGACACATTATATAAACTCTGTTTCTGGAATAGCTAGGAACAACCTCCCCTGACCATTCCGTTGGTGTGAGCAGTATAGTCATGTTAGAAAGTCTGTCTTGTACCAGATATTGAATATGTTGCAGATAATTGGTTAATTTGGGGGTTTAATTTCATTTTTGACTCAAAAAGTAAAGAATTCCTAGCATCTGACCTGCTCTCCAATCACATTAGTTAGCTTTCTTCCCTCTATTAATGAGTTTCGCAGTTTATAGTTTCTACAAAGGTCGCAGTGCACAACTATTAATTTAAAGGTTTAGCAAACTTAAATTTACCAATGTATTTCAACAACCTGGATTGAATAATCCATTTATTTTTCAGCCTTGGTTAAACTGGTTTATTTGTTTTTCTACCTACACTTCACACTTCTTTGCCGAGTAATGCAAATTCTGGAATGCAAAGATAACCCCCGGCTACTATTCTCTACTGCTAATCATCTTCTTAAACCCCTCTCCTCTGTCTCCTCCACACTCACCTCCAACAACAAGTGCGAGGAGCTCATGGACTTCTTTGTCTCTTAAGATTGAGAACATCCGATCAGCTGCCTCTGCCACTTCCCTTCCTTCCCCTAGCCCACTGGGCCAAACTTCCTCTAAGGTTCCCCCCTGCCCTAGTCCTGAACTCGCATCTTTCTCCAGTTTCTCTCCGGTCTCCCCTCTTGACCTCTCCACGCTCATCTTGTCCACAAGACCCACTTCCTGCTCCCTCGACCCTATTCCCACGAAACTGCTGACTACCCAACTTCCTTTTCTGGCTCCCAAGTTAACCGACATTGTTAATGGTTTGCTCTCCTCAGGTACTGTCCCCTCTCCTTCAAATCTGCAGTCATCACCCCTCTCCTCAAAAAAACAATCCTTGACCCCACTATCCTTGCAAACTACCGCCCCATCTCCAACCTCCCTTTCCTCTCCAAAGTCCTTGAATGTGTTGTCGCCTCCCAAATCCGTGCCCATCATTCCAGGATCTCCATGTTTGAATCCCTCCAATCTGGTTTCTGCCCCTGCCACAGTACCGAAACGGCTCTCATCAAAGTCACAAATGACATCCTTTGTGACTGTGACGAAGGTAAACTATCCCTCCTCGTCCTTCTTGACCTGTCTGCAGCCTTTGACACGGTTGACCATTCCATCCTCCTCCAACGCCTGTCCACCATCGTCCAGCTGGGTGGGACCGCACTCGCCTGGTTCCATTCTTCTCTATCTAATCGTAGCCAGAAAATCACCTGCAACAGCTTCCCTTCCCACTCCCGCATCATTACCTCTGGTGTCCCTGAAGAATCTATGCTTGGCCCCCCTCCTATTTCTCATCTACATGCTGCCCCTTGGCGACATCATCTGAAAACACAGCGTCAGTTTTCACATGCACGTTGAGGACACCCAGCTCTACCTCACCACCACTTCTCTGGACCCCTCCACGGTCTCTAAATTGTTAGACTGCTTGTCCGACATCCAATTCTGGATGAGCATAAATTTTCTCCAATTAAATATTGGGAAGACCGAAGCCATTGTCTTCGGGCCCCGCCACAAACTCCGTTCCCTAGCCACCGACTCCATCCCTCTCCCTGACATCTGTCTGAGGCTGAACCAGACTGTTCGCAACCTTGGTGTCATATTTGACCCTGAAATGAGCTTCCGACCACATATCTGCGGCATAACTAAGACCGCCTATTTCCACCTCCGTAACATCGCCTGTCTCCACCCTGCCTCAGCTCATCTGCTGCTGAAACCCTCATCCATGCCTTTGTTACCTCTAGACTTGACTATTCCAACACACTCCTGGCTGGCCTCCCACATTGCACCCTAAGTAAACTTGAGGTCATCCAAAACTCGGCTGCCCGTGTCCTGACTCGCACCAAGTCCCGTTCACCCATCACCCCTGTGCTCACTGACCTACATTGGCTCCGGGTTAAGCAACGCCTCGATTTCAAAATTCTCATCCTTGTTTTCAAATCCCACCATGGCCTCGCCCCCTCCCTATCTCTGTAATCTCCTTCAGCCCCACAATGCCCCGAGATATCTGCGCTCTACTAATTCTGCCCTCTTGAACATCCCTGATTATAATCGCTCAACCATCGGTGGCCGTGCCTTCAGCTGCCTAGGCCCTAAGCTCTGGAATTCCCTGCCTAAACCTGTCTGCCTCTCTTTCGTCCTTTAAGACGCTCCTTAAAACATACCTCTTTGACCAAGCTTTTGGTCATCTGCCCTAATTTCTTCTTATGTGGCTCGGTGTCAAAAATTTTTGTCTTATAACACTCCTGTGAAGCGCCTTGGGACGTTTTACTATGTTAAAGTCGCTATATAAATACAAGTTGTTGTTGTTGTTGTTGTTGTTGTTGTTGTTGAGTATAAAAAATTAAACTATCAGTTTTGTATTGCAGTAAAATGTGTTGAATTCATCTTTCAGGACACATTTTTAAGACATACATTGTTGCTGCTATTCTTCTCTTCCCTCTAAATGGAGTATGTGTGGCATAACTCCTCAACATTTTACTTGAAACTTAAAAGAAAAAAAGCAATTCTTGACCCAATTTTATAATTCAGGTGTCCAAAAACAGTCGGTCTTGTATCGTTTAACAAAAAAAAAAAATCAGATGATGAAATTTAACTGCAACAGGTTCAAATGTTCTCGATAATATCTATTTGGCACTTATTACACGACACAGTGGGTTAAAACAACATTTTAACAAACTGCCATTGACCAGAACTAAGATTCTGCCCACATTCTGAAATTCGGCAGCAGTATTTTCCCCCTCATTAAACAAGTATGTCCTTTCTTGGCAGAGTCACTGCTTTAATTGACTCCTGTAAACCTACACGAGTGTTAATGACATACCTCGAAGCACTGAAAATCCTGCTGGAGTTTGTGCAGATGGCATTAATGGGGCTGTCATGGCCTCTGATCTCTCCCAGTGGCGTAAAGTTGTCTATGTTCCAAACTTTAAGCATTCCCCCTCGGCAGCCACTCAGCAATAGAGAGCGGCCAGGTACAAATGCCAGAGCACATACCCAATCCTTGTGAGCATTAGGAATTTGCTAAATAAAATAAAATTACATGCATTAAATACAGGTATTACATGAAAATGTAACAAAGCATGATTCACTGATAGAGAGAGGATTGGTTAACGGACAGAAAACAGAGAGTAGGGATAAATAGGTCTTTTTCAGGTTGGCAGGCTATAACTAGTGGGGTGCTGCAAGGATCAGTACTGGGGCCTCAGCTATTTTCAATCTATATTAATGACCTAGATGAGGGGACCGAGTGTAATGTATCCAAGTGAGACCACACCTGGAGTACTGTGCACAGTTTTGGTCTCCTTATCTAAGGAAGGATATACTTGCCTTGGAGGCGGTGCAACAAAGGTTCACTAGATTGATTCCTGGGATGAGAGGGCTGTCTTATGATGAGAGATTGTGTAGAATGGGCCTATACTCTCTAGAGTTTAGAAGAATGAGAGGTGATCTCATTGAAACATACAAGATTCTGAAGGGGATTGACAGGGTAGATGCTGAGAGGTTGTTTCCCCTGGCTGGAGTGTCCAGAATTACGGGGCATAGTCTCAGGATAAGGGGTAGGCTATTTAAGACTGAGATGAGGAGGAATTTCTTTACTCAGAGGGTTGTGAATCTTTGGAATTCTCTGTACCAGAGGGCTGTGGATGCTGAGTCTTAGAGTGTATTCAAGGCTGAGATAGATAGATTTTTGGACTCTAGGGGAATCAAGGGATATGGAGATCGGGCAGGAAAGTGGAGTTGAGGTCGATGATCAGCTATGATCTTATTGAATGGCGGAGCAGGCTCGAGGGGCCGTATGGCCTACTGCTGCTCCTATTTCTTACGTTCTTATGAAATTAATATTTCTCTAGAAAGTCTGAAGATAATTACGTACAAAATACTTTTTAAAATAGATTTTTATCTGATCATTTTACTATTATTAAAGTTACCACTAGTGAAGATTAAATTATAACAGAAAATATTTTTTTAATAGAAGGCTGGACATTTCTATTTGCTATACAGGTCCCAGTTAAATCCCAGTGCTTTGCAGCATCTGTGCCAAAATGTCTGCCCATATATGGATGGGTATATTGACATGATATTTGTGCCATAATATTCAATTTTATTAAATGGGTATTATACTGTAGAATTAGCTGAAAGTCCACAATAGGATCACCATGATTTATCATTTTATGAAGGTGCAGGTACTATTAATGACAGGAGCCAAGATGAGTGGGTCCAACAGCCATTGTGTATAAACTAAGGGAAATCATACATTGTCGCAGGGATGTTTTTCCTGGGTATGATAGAGAACAATTACATCTTTTCTATTTATTACACAAGAAAGATGTGTAAGGCAACAAGGAGAAAATTAATTACAGAACTAATCTGCCGCCTTTTGCTCCAAATGCAGAGGTCAGAGATTCAGTCTTGTACCTGTAATAGCTCTTGCCGTTCCAGGTCCCATTTTTTAATTCCGTTGTCTCTCGATCCACTAAACAGGATGTCCCCGTGGATTGCCAGAGATTCAATTCCATCATAGTGGGGAGGCTCAAAATTATGGGTGGGACCAACATTTCCCAGAATACTTTCAGCAATTTCAAACTTCTGCAAAGCAAAGACATAGCTGTTAACATTTCAAAATCCAAACATATTCAGGGTGTAATTTAAAAGAAACAAACGGCAGTGCAGATTAAACTCTGAAGGAACATTATTTCCTGAATGGCCATTTTCTGAAACAGCCAGTAACAGTTTGATCTGCAACCTGCAGCTGGATCATCACAATAACCATTCTGACAAATCTGTACTTCAGTCGGTAATGTATCTGTTGCAACATGAACTTCTGCAATAAGGTTAAACTTGATTAAAAAACATAGGGGGCAATATTGCCAGCCCTGGGGAGGTGAATTTGGAGGCGGGACTGCCGGGAAAATGGCAGAATCTGGGGGCTGGTACCCATCCCACCCCCAACCCGCCTCCGTACCATCTTCCCAGGAGGCGGGTACCCGACCCGCGCCGGGTCCCGTCTCCTCGAGGCGGGAAGGGGATTAGTGCCAATTAACTGGCTGTTAACAGGTAGTTAACAGGCAGTTTTTTGGCTAATCCCCATTTTGAGCCCCGAAGTGTGGGCCTCCCGACGGCTCCGAACCTCGCCAGGGTCAGTGAGGCGGGCCGTCGGTCTGCGGGGGTCGGAGGGGCCGAGATGTCCGGTGTGCAGGTGAGTGATGGGTGCATGTGTGCAGAGGTAAGTGTGTGAGGTGTGTGTAAAGTGTTTTAATAAGTTTTACTTACCTTTACTTCTTCCTGCAGGCTTCCTCCCTTCAGGTCTCGGGAGTCCCTCAGCTCACCGGCAGAATGGCCGCTGAAGTGTCAAAAGCTGCAGCCTTCTGCTTTCTGCTCAGGAAGGCTTTCTAATTGAGTCTTGAGTAAAGACTCAACTTAGAACACAGATTGTCAGTGTTTGACAGCTTCACAGAGCCGTCAAACGATGACATTTCATCTGTCAAAAGCTCTTGACAGATGAAACGGCACTCGCTGACGTCACCTGTAACCGGCTTTCCCTTAATTGGCCTAAACCTGCTGGGCGGGCTTAACAAGGTCAATCAAGGGAAAATAGCGTGGGTTGGCCACAAGTCGATGGAGGCGGGACTAAAACCCGACAAATGGGAGTCCCGCCTCCAAAAGCTCCCCATTGACAAAATCCAGCCCATAGTAACAGTTGCAATCTGAATTGCTGTCGTATAACCCAGAACATCATTGGGCTTTCCTACCATTTACTAACCTGGTAAATAATTCATAGTACACTTGACTGTATAATATGGTGTTAAACGTGTACTTAAAATACGGTTTGTTTTTATTACACCAGTAACTTAATGTTGCAAAATGACACGGACATGCAAAGGATAGATTGCTGCTCTCTCGCTTTTAGATTTTAGTCTAAACATTATGAAGGGTTGCTTCTGGGGGTGGATGAGAGGAGGTGGTTTATAGTGTTGAGTTTAGATCACAAAGAACATTACCTTCACATAGTGATCTTTGGATCCAGTGATAACCAGGTCATGTTTTGTCGCCATTTTCTCCACTGTGAGGCACATCACTGGACCAATGTGGCCCATCAGTTTCCCAACAGGCTGAATTCTATACGATGAGAAAGAGAAAATTAATACTTGAGCTGGCCAAAGGGAGTGAAGTGTGAGAGAGAATCAAGCTGTTGCATACCGAGGAAACCATCCATTCTGAAAGAATACAAGCTAATATAACAGTTGAATTACCATCACAAGGTTAAGTTCTAAGAAAAAGTAAAATCACTTTAAAAAAAAAGTTTTAACATCCACTGAAATTATTGATTTTTAAAAATTCATTCTCAGGGTGTGTGAGTGCAGTAGCAAGACGGGCATTTATTGACCATCCATAGTTGACCTTGAGGAGGGGATGATGGGCCGCCTTCTTGAACTGCTGCAGTCAGTGTGGTGAAGATGCTCCCACAATGTTTTAGGCATGGAGTTCTAGTATTTCGGCCCAGCCACGTTGAAGGAATGATGTCCAAGTCAGGATGGTGTGTGACTGGGACAGGAACTTGGAGGTGATGGTATTCCCATGCACCTGCTGCCCTTGTCCTTCTAGGTGGTGGAAGTCGCAGATTTGTGAGGTGCTGCCAAAGAAGCCGTTGCAAATTGGTGCAGTGCATCCTGTAGATAGCACACAGTGCAGCCAATGTATGCCAGCGGTGAAGGGGATTGGATGTTTAGGCTAGTGGATGAAGTGCTGATTAAACAGACTTCTTTGTCCTGGATGATGTTGAGCTTCTTGAGTGTTGTTGCAGCTGCCCCCATCAGGCAAGTCGAGAGTATTCTATCACACTCCTGACTTGTGCCTTATAGGTGGTGGAGAGGCTTTGGGGAGTCAGGTGGTGAGTCTGACACATTCATTTTTTGAAGAACACAGCCTATTTCACAAGTAACTATTTTTAATATAATTTTAATACAAAGAATAAAGTGTCAAACATATCAGTTGTACATTTTTAAAGAATCTCCAATCTAATCAAATACACTAAAAGAGGCTAAAATTACTTGTATGCTACATAAAAATAAAATAATGAAACATGTTCAGGAAAGGTGGCTTACTTCTTAAGATCCCAGATCCGAACAGAGTTGCCAGTAGCAGCATAGAGGAGTGTGCCAGCAGGATTCAGTGCAATCTGATTAATCTGGTGCTCACCTGGTGCAATGCTCACAGTGCGACTGGCTGTGCTGGCACAAGCATCACCTGAAATCACCTGACCAGAGGAACTGATCATAGAGGAAAACAGATGGTTATTTGTCTTCAAACTGTTCCACATTAGCATTTTGTAATCCATTAATTTTATTTCATTCCGCCTCGATGACTCTATTAAGTGGCTTGATACCTGCAAGCTGATCGCCCAATATCATCCTAGGACAAGTATGCGAGCTGTCATTACAGCAGGAATACATGGTAATAAATGGACATCCAATCTGCATTCAAACAGATGTGCTCTTGCTCTCTCCCCACTCCCAATCAGCAACGGAGTTAAAATAATGTCATTTTCACATAAATGACACAGTAAAATTATATGAAGCCTTGTAAAGCTACTGGCTTGATCTTACTTTTCTCTCCTCAACTCCCTCCTCCCTAAAAAAAAAAATCATTTAAAATAGCTAACTAATAGCAAGTGAGAAGGACAATATATAAACTGATTACATCAATCAATTTTAAATATTATTTAAAAATCTTGAGAGGTACTCTTTGCATGGTGGTGACACTTGAATAGGGTTGCTATGAAGTTGTAACTGAAATTCGAGTTCTTGATGAATTAATTCAATTGGCTTCCCTTAACACTTGAAACCAGTCTTTTTATATTCCTCTGCTACACTTCCTGTTGCTGGCACACCTTTTATCTAACACGATGAACCGAATTGAAAATAGTACTCCAAATATAGTCTGATCAGGGCAGCGAAAAGCATTAACATAACCTCTCTAAACTTGTCCTATTTTCTCTATATATCCCAAAATTCTATTAGCAATGTTAATTACTTTGCCACATTGTCCAGACATTGAAAGTGACATTTGTGTGGTATCTTTTACAGGAAGGCTGCTTTCCTTACAGCAGCTGATTGGTTTGTGACTGAAGTCACCCTTGAGATAAGGCGAACATTTCATTAACCTTTTTGATTACTTGTTGTACCTGTGCACTAGTCTTTAGTGATTTGTGTACCAGGACACCCATCCCTTTGCAAATCCCTTTGCTCCTCCACAGTTCCTAATCTCTCACCATTGAGAAAATATTCCAATTTTTCTTTCTCAGATCCAAAGTGGATGAGCTCACACTTCCCCACATTGAACTCCATCTGCCATAGTTTTGCCCACTTACTTAATCTGTCTATGTTCCTTTGTAACTTTTTTGTCCCATCTACACAACTTACTGCGTCTCCTAATTTACTGTCATCTGAAAACCTGGACAGACAACTTCTCTATTCCTTCATTCAAGTCATTGATATACATGGTGAAAAGCTGAGGCCCCAATACTGATCCCTAGGGAACACCGCTCGTCACATCCCACCAATCAGAAGACATTCCTTTTATCCCTACTCTGTGACGTAAGAAAACTACTAGGCACTTGGTCTAAGCGTTAAACAAAGCTTTAATCAACTGTTTTACAACATGGAGGTCTAGTTGTGTCCTTCACTAGTTCCTGTTAAGAATGTCCTGCACAAGCTGGGCCCGTGCCCGAGTATTTATACTCTCCCTGGACAGCGCCACCCGCAGTCCCCCTCAGGTCGATCGAGGCGACACGGGCTCTGCCAGCCCACCGGTACGAACCAAGCGACCCAGGGACCAAGACACAGTCCGAGGAGACGTGCCTTCCAGCCACAAACGGAGATCCAAACGACTGCGGCTATTCATAGTCCGATTAATCCGATAGAAGGAAGTCGCCGGACTTCCAATCCTTCAGGCGGGAAGAATGACATGAAGCTGTCATTCATGAAAGAAAGACTTATGAAATAATACTGAGTGGCCTGCGGGTGGCGCTGTCCAGGGAGAGTATAAATACTCGGGCACGGGCCCAGCTTGCGCAGGACATTCAGTATTATTTCATAAGTCTTTCTTTCATGAATGACAGATTCATGTCACTCTGTCTCCCACAACTGACGTTAAACTGACAGGTCTGTAGTTTCCTGGTTTTTCTCTCCCTCTCTTAAATAATGGAGTGACATATGAAATTTTCCAATCCAAAGGCACAATTCCTGAATCTAGAGAGCTTTGTGGGATACCACCCAGCACATCCTCCAGACTGAAATTGTATATCTCACAAGTACTCTTGGTTTCTTAATTTAGAAAAAAATTCTTACCCATTTACATGCTGTACCCTAGATTCCTGTGGGATTTTTTAATTCAGAAGTCTTTCATGTAAAATTTTGTCAAAAACATACTGAAAATCCAAATAAACATCAATATTTACTGTATCGGTAAAGTCTTCAAGTAAATTAAGCAAATGCGTTAGGCAAGATCTTCCACTTCTATATTAGTGTTATCTGTTTCCTGTTAAGTTATTTACCTATTATTTGTGTTGGGCTGTTGAGCCGGCAATTATCTGGGTCAAGTTTGAGCAGTTTTTAAATAGAGTCAGGATGTGTGCTTGCTTCCAGATCTGCAGATCCTCAACCATGCCCAATAATTCCTCAACATTAATGGCCAATTTCCTGCAATGTTTTCCATAGGCTCCTCCAGCACCCCAAGAAATATGGCCCATGGGATTTGTTAATCAGAAGTCCCTTTTAACTTATCAAGTATCTCTGCCACATGGATTTCAAAATCCTTTGGGATATGGAATATATTATAACAGTTGAATAAGTTAGTATTATGCTTGTTACTGAATAGTTCAAAGAAATATATTTAAGATTTCAACTATTTTTATCTTAGTTAACATCACCACCATTTCTATATTTTAGACTTCTTCTAACTTCCTCTCTCATCATTACTAAGTTTAACATCTTTACCTTGAAGGTTTTGTTTTATTACACATCTAATAACCTTTTCAGTTTGTCCTATACTCCTCCCGGAGTTGTCTCTCTCCTTTTCCCCTGTTGGCTTTCTATAGTTCAATTTTTCTTTCTTACCCCCACTTCAATTTACCTATTCATCCATTCTGGGAAATGTTTGTTTAGCTCACACTTATTTGATTTGGCATATTCAAGATTAAGTATTTCATTTTTCCTCAGCTGAGCTATCTTTCAACAATGCTTCCCAGTTAATGGTTAAGTTAGAGAGTCATAGAATCATAACGGCACAGAAGGAGGCCATTCAGCCCTTCGAGTCCTTGCCGGCTCTCTGTAGAGTAATCCAGTCAGTCCCATTCCCCCGCTCGATCCACTTAGCCTGCAAGTTTATTTCCCTCAAGTGCCTATCCAGTTTCCCCTTGAAAACATTGAGTGTTTCCGTTTCCACCACTTCCGTCGGCAGGGAGTTGCAGGTCCTCACTGCTCGCTGCGTAAAAAAGCTTTTCCTCACATCCCCCCTGTACCTCTTGCCCAAAACCTTAAATCTGTGTCCCCTAGTCCTTGTACCATCAACTAGTGCAAACAGCCTTTCCCCGTCTAGCCCATCCAAACCCGTCATAATCTTGTACACCTCTATCAAATCACCCCGCAACATCCTTTGCTCTAATGAAAACAAATCCAGCTTCTCCAACCTGTCCTTGTAGCCAAGATCCTCCATCCCTGGAACCATTCTGGTAAATCTCCTCTGCACCCTCTCAAGTGCCTTCACATCCTTCCTCAAGTGTGGTGACCAGAACTGGACGCAATACTCCAGTTGTGGCCTAACCAGCGCTTTATAAAGGTTCAGTATAACTTCTCTACTTTTGTACTCAATACCTCTATTTATGAAGCCCAAGATCCCATATGCTTTGTTAACCACTCTCTCAATATGTCCCGCCACCTTCAGGGACCTATGCACATTAACTCCCAGGTCCCTCTGTCCCTGCACACTCTTTAAAATTGTGCCCTTAAGTGTATATTGCCTCTCCCCGTTCCTTCTGCCAAAATGCATCACCTCACACTTCTCTGTATTAAATTCCACCTGCCACTTGTCTGCCCATTCTGCTAGCCTTTCTATGTCTATGAAAAACAGCCATTTACCACAACTCGCTGTTTTCTGTCCTTAAGCCAATTCCTTATCCAAGCTGCCACTGACCCACCTATTCCATGAGCCTCAATTTTGTTAACCAGCCTTCTATGTGGTACTTTGTCAAACGCCTTCCAAAAATCCATGTCGACAACATCCATTGCATTCCCTTCATCAATCCTCTCTGTTACTTCATCAAAAAATTCAATTAGATTAGTCAAACACGATCTGCCTTTTACAAATCCGTGTTGGCTCTCCTTAATTTGCTTAAACCTCTCCAAGTGCCCGTTAATTTTTTCCTTGATTATTGTTTCTAAAACTTTACCCACCACTGATGTTAAACTGACCGGCCTGTAGTTACTAGGATTGTCCTTACACCCTTTCTTGAACAATGGTGTCACATTTGCCACTTTCCAATCCTCAGGTACCTCCCCCGCATCTAGGGAATATTGGAAAATTATGGCAAGCCCTTCCGCTATCTCCTCCCCAAATTCCCTTAGCAACCTGGGATGCAAGCCATCTGGACCAGGTGACTTATCCACTCGAAGCATAACCAGCCTTTCCAGTACATCCTGTCTATCAATTTTCACCCCTTCCATTGCTTCTACCTTTTCCACTTCTACTGATATTTTGTCAGCATCCACCTCCTTAGTAAACACCGATACAAAGTATTCTAGCCTTGCCCTGCACCTCTAAGCATATATCACCTTATTTGTCCCTAATAGGCCCCTTACTTTTTACATGCCGGTGAAAGATTTTGGGGTTCCCTTTTATGTTAACTGCCATGCTACTCTCATAATCTCTCTTTGCCAATCTTATTTTCATCTTCACTTCCCCTCTCAACTTATTGTATTTGGTCTGGTTCTCCCTTGAAGAATTCATCTGACATGCATCATACACCCTCTTTTATTGTTTCATCATCTTCTCTATCTCCCTCGTCATCCAAGGAGCCCTTGCTTTGGTTCCCTTACCCTTCCCTCTTGTTGGAATGTACCTAGCCTGTACTTGGAACATCTCCGCCTTAAAGATCACCCATTGTTCTGTTACAGTTTTTCCTGTCAGTCTTTGGTTCCATTTTACCCTGGCTAGATCCTTTTGCATCCCATTGAAGTTAGCCCTATTCCAGTTTAGAAGTTCCTCTCCAGATTGTTCCTTGCTCCTCTCCATTGCTAACCTAAATCTTATGAGTTCTTCCCTTATTTGTTTGAAGTTTGTATTTCTACAATCATACTTTTTTTCTATCCCTTACAGATGCAGAGTGCCACGTAATCTTACATATAAATATATATTGAACAGAAACAGATAACCACACCAAGAAACCCTTTTCAGCAAGACATTCAAATCAAAGGTCCTCTGCTGTAGGAATGATCTTCAAGCTGCTGGAATCAAGAAAGTATCATCTGCAAAAAGAAACTAGCTAGATTTAAATAATGGGGTAAAGCTAGATAGACATTCTATAGTTTTACTCAGTGATCTTCAGGTGTTGGAAGGAAATCGGAGAACTTTCACTCAGGAAAATACAAAATGGGACACAGCCTGTGATCCAGCAGAATGCACAAGGTCTGTGGAAGCACTAGATGGGTTGAATGAGCTTCTCTTGTTCCATGTTTCTTATATTTTTATTAAGTTAAAGCTCAGAATCAGTGAGGTTGAACATTTATGCGATGAAAGGTGTGTTCCATTAGACTATAGAATGGGCAGATGCTTACGTTAGTGTCCTGATGCATTTGGGGGTGTCTCGGATGTCCCAAACTTTGATGTACGACGTGGAGACAGTAAACACAAGGCTGGAGTAACTGCAGTACTTGACAGAGACCACATTGTTCGGATGCCCTTTCAGGGTACTGATTTCCTGTCCAGTGGCCAAATTCCACACTTTACAAGTGCGATCTAAAAGAATTACAGAGCACAAAACTGAAACAACAGGAAACTCAGAAATCCAGAAGAGATTCAGTGAAATTTAAACAAATAACAACAACAACACCTTGTATTTATATAGCACCGTTAATGTAGTAAAACGTCCCAAGGTGCTTCACAGGAGTATTATAAGACAAAAGATTTCACACCGAGCCACATAAGGGGAAATTAGGGCTGATGCAGGTAGGTTTTAAGGAGCAGCTTAAAGGAGGAAAGAGAGGCGGACAGGTTTAGGCAGGGAATTCCAGAGCTTAGGGCCGAGGCGACAGAAGGCACGGCCACCAATGGTTGAGCGATTATAATCAGGGATGCACAAGAGGGCAGAATTAGAGGAGCGCAGATATCTCGGGGGGTTGTGGGGCTGAAGGAGATTACAGAGATAGGGAGGGGCGAGGCTATGGAGGGATTTGAAAACAAGGATGAGAATTTTGAAATCGAGGCGTTGCTTAACTGGGAGCCAATGTAGGTCAGTGAGCACAGGGGTGATGGACGAACGGGACTTGGTGCGAGTTAGGACTCGGGCAGCCGAGTTTTGGATGATCTCAAGTTTACATAGGATAGAATGTGGGAGGCCAGCCAGGAGTGCGTTGGAAAGTCAAGTCTAGTGGTAACAACGGCATGGATGAGGGTTTTAGCAGCGGATGAGCTAAGGCAAGGGCGGAGACGGGCGATGTTACGGAGGTGGAAATAGGCGTTCTTAGTTATGCTGCGGATATGTGGTCAGAAGCTCATTTCAGGGTCAAATATGACACCAAGGTTGCGAACAGTGTGGTTCAGCCTCAGACAGATGTTAGGGAGAGGAATGGAGTTGGTGGCCAGGGAACGGAGTTTGTGGCGGGGACCAAAAACAATGGCTTCGGGCTTCTCAATATTTAATTGGAGAAAAATTTTGCCCATCCAGAACTGGATGTCAGACAAGCAGAGACCGTGGAGGGGTTGAGAGAAGTGGTGGTGAGGTAGAGCTGGGTGTCATCAGCGTACATGTGGAAACTGACGCTGTGTTTTCAGATGATGTCGCCAAGGGGCAGCATGTAGATGAGAAATAGGAGGGGAGCCAAGGATAGATCCTTGGGGGGACACCAGAGGTAATGATGCGGGAGCAGGAAGGGAAGCCATTGCAGGGTCGGCTACCTGCCTCCTGGGAAGATGGCATGGAGGCGGTTTGGGGCGGGATGGGTACCCGCCCCCAGATTCTGCCATTTTCCCGGCAGTCCAGCCTCCAAACCCACCTCCCCAGGGCTGGCAAAATCCAGCCCAAAATGTCTGTTCCTGGGCTGACTCAAGCCAATCATTTTTAAAGCATAAAGCTTTTCCATTTATAGTAGGCATTGCTTTCAATGTTTAATAGTTCATAGAGGCGGCTCTTTTTAATCCATTTTTTTCTTTTTCTCCAACATCATAATTATGCCTCTTCAATAGCTGAGAATACCTATAATCTCACTGTCTAAACTTTTACATTTATTGGTTTGACACTCTGTTGGCATGACTTGATGTCTGACAGTGTGGTAACGAACAGGACTAACATTCACAATTCCTCACACACTGGTGTCTCAATCTCAGCCAAGCTGTCCACGAGATGGTGAATTTAAATTAAAAAGAAAATTAATCTGCACCCCTCCCAGCCACTTTCTACCAGCTGGTTACATAGTGGCATTGGCTCAGCATTGAGTACATGACATATGGTATATGTCAGAGGAGCAGGTGACAAATCGAGAGAAAAAATTGTTTTTACCATGCTGCAAATATTGTATCTGCTACCAGTATGATTTGAAAAATGTTAGTAGCTCCTCCCTAACTGGATATTGCTGGAATTGGAGATCATTGTTTACAATTAAAGGTGAACGAGTTCTACCATGTACGATTTATAGCAACATCATAAATAAACTCCTTAGACTGGATTTTTTCAGCCCCGAGGAGGTGGGACTGCTGGGAAAGTTGCAGAATTTGGGGGCAGGTGGCAAACCCGCCCCCAACCCGCCTCCGTGCCCTCTTGCCAGGAGGCGGGAAGCCGTCCCGCCCCGGGTCCCGTCTCCTCGAGGCGGGAAAGGGATTAAAGCCTATTAACTGCCTGTTAACAGGCAGAAAATAGGATTATCCCCATTTTTCGTGCTGAAGTGCGGGCTTCCCGACCTGAGGGATCCCCGCCAGGGTGTAGGAGGTGAGTAGGAGGTCTGCGGGGGTCGGAGGGGTCTGAAAGTACGATGTACAGGTGAGTGATGGGTGCAAGTGTGGAGTGGTAAGTATGTGAGGGGAGTGTAAAGTGTTAGAAAATGTTAACTTACCTTTGTTTCTACCTACAGCCTTCAGCCGCTGTGGAGCCGGAGTCCCCGACATCTCCATTGTAGAGATCACAGACTGGCTGTTGCATCCTCCGATACAACAGCCAGCTAATTTCTGCAAAGTAGAAAGGTTTGATGAGTCCTGAACACAAGGGCTCATCAAACTACACAGAATGTCAGTGTTTGACAGCTTCACAGAGCTGTCAAACGATGACATTTCTTCTTTCAAAAGTTCTTGATAGATGACACGTTATACGTTGACGTGCTCTGTCACTGACTTCCCCCTAATTGGCCTGCTGAGCCCGCCGGGCGGGCTTAACAAGGTCAATCAGGGGAAATTCCCGCTGGTTGGCCAGAAGCTGATGGAGGCGGGACTGAAACCCGGCAAGCAGCAGTCCCGCCTCCAAAAGCTTCCCATTCAGAAAATCCAGACCCTTATATTTATGCGTGTGATGTCATTACAAATAGCAAACAAAGGAAATCTTCTCCCTAAATGGTTCATGCACTCAAATGAACGGTGGTTCCTTTCAATGTCACTATTTCTGCAATCAATTTTCAGTCATGGACTGTGACTTCCAATCAAAAGAAGTCACTGAAATAATGAACTTATTTCAAACAGAAACAATTCTCATCACATGAACCTTACAAGGTAATCTTGTGCTGGTTCAATGTTCAATGTAATTTACAACACAAGGTGCAGGGGAAAAAAACATGACTTTTTTTAAAAAAGGACAAAAGCACAAAATTCACCAAGGCAATGTGGAAGTTGGGACATGGAACACATTTTCCCTAATTCCAGCACCAGGATGAAGTGCTCCCAAGTCAGGAATGACACAGTTAATTGTAGAATAAAGCTCCTTTAACTCTGTCCAAGAAATTTCATTCACCTCAACCTCGGAAGAGCATCCATTCTTGGACAAGAAGGACATTTTTCATTTTCCACAAGTCATCCAGTGGCTTCTCTGAGCAGGATGGTTAATTTAGTGCCAGTGTTGTTTTGACGGCCCATTGAGACTACCCAGACTCATCTTACATTAGATCCTTCCAGCCAGCAGTCGCTGCATCAGTTTAGACAGAATGTGAAGTCTCAGAGGTAAAAAACCAGTTTCAATACCGCTGTGCCACCCAGCCTCCGCCTCCCCCCTCCCTTCCCCTCCCCTCATTAAGTTCTTACCTTTTGAGCCGGTGAATAGCAGGTCATTAGTTGCATCTAGACACAGCACAGGTTTAGAGTGCCCTTCAGCAACAGAAATGCACTGGAGTGGGGCAGTCCTGCTGCCCTTGGCACCACCAACAGGATTAATCACACCCCTGATAAAAGAACAGATGATGGGTTAACAAACTCCCTTGAATTTAAGTGCTGTTCTCAAGACAGTGATTGGTTGATTTGGAAATGGCTTCTATTGATTAGAAAAAAAACCACACGTGGTGATGTCGATGAAAAACCTATACTACCTTCACTTTCCAAAAATAAGTCAAGAGAGCAATGTGATGTTGGTCACCCACTCAAACACCAACATTCCAGATCTGAATTACTGCACATACGTAACATTATCAGTTTGATAAATCCTATTCATATATGATGTTTGGGCATTTTACAACATGAAGAAACACACAAACCACAAACTATTTACAGAAAGTAAATGATCAATTTTCCTTTTCCATGCACTAGTTCTGTAACTATTAAATAAGCATTTTATATTAAGTAAAATTTAGTTGCAATAGAAAATGTTGCATTTTTAAAAAAAGCAAACGTATTTGCCAGATGATAAAAATCATGCAACAGTAAACAACATGCATGTAATGTTATTGATTTCCATTATTGTCACAGTTTGCCAACCAAATCAATGATCATAAGTATTAAGTGCCAAAAATGAAAATTCACTCAGATACTATGCAACTTTAGAGCTCGTCAATGACTTGCTATTTTATGGAGATTTTGATCACACAGTACCTCCCTTCCCTGTGACCTTCACCACCGTGAAGGACAAGAGCATCAATATCGTCAGAACACCATCATCTCCAAGTTTCCAACTCACACATAATCCTGACTTGGACAAATATCGCTGTTCCTTCGTTATTGCTGGTCAACATCTTGGAATTCCCTACCTAAAACCATTGTGACAGCACAATGATAACAAGGTTATCTTGCATGCAGCAAGACCTGGGCTGATAAGTGGCAAGTAACATTTGCGCCACACAAGTGCCAAACAATGTCCATCTCCAACAAGAGAAAGTCCAACCACCCTTGACATTCAGTGGCATCACCATCGTTGAATCCCCCACCATCAACATCCTGGGGGGTTACCAGTGACCAGAAACTCAACTGGACCAGTCACATAAATGCCGTGGCTACTACAGCAGGTCAGAGGCTGAGTGTGTGTCAGACTCATCACTTGACTCCCCAAAGCCTCTCCACCAACTTCAAGGCACAAGTCAAGAGTGTGATAGAATAACACTCCACATGCCTGATGGGTGCAGCTGCAAGAACACTCATGAAGTTCGACATCACCCAGGACCAAGCAGTCTGATTGACTGGCTGCCCATCCACCACCTCAAACATCCACTCCCTCCACCACTGGTGCACTGTGGCTGCAGTGTGTACTGCCTATAGGATGCAGTGCAGCAATTCGCCAAGGCTTCTTCGACAGCACTTCCCAAACCCGCGACCTCAACCGCTTAGAAGGGCAAGGAGAGCAGGTGCATGGGAACACCATCTCCAGGTTCCCCTCCAAGTCACACACCATCCAGACTTGGACATATATCATTGTTCCTTCATTGTCGCTAGGTCAAAATCCTGAACTCCCTCCCCAACAGTGCTATGGGAGTACCTTCACCACATGGACTACAGCGGTTCAAGAAGTTGTACACCACCACTTTCTCGAGGGCAACTAAGGATGGGCAATAAATGCTCTCCTTGCCAGCGATGCCAGCATCCGGAGAATGAATTAAAGAAAGGACTGCAGCAATTCAGGCGAAAGCCCACCACCACCTTTTCTTTGCAACTAGAAATGGGCAATAAATGAAATCTTGCCAGTGTTGCCCACATCTCAAGAACCAATTAAAAAAAAAGTTTAAAAAAACGAGTACTTCAACGTGTGATTTGAAAGAAAGTGCGGCTTATGGGTGCGTATTGCAACTTTAGCATCGCTCTGAAATAGTTTTACTTTGCAGTGATGCTAAAGTCGCAGTATAAATCTGGATTCAGGATCTAACCTGAAGTAGGCGGTCTCACATTGCTTGGGTCTAATACCACACACTTCAAAGACAGTATAAGTTCAGCATTAGTGTATAATATTCATCAAAAAATGGGCAAAAAGCAAAATATAACAAAAACAAACAAAGTTAAATCCATAGGACACATGGAGACAGGCAGTGGCCTGTCTTCTTTTAATGTGGGATCGGGAGGAGCATATTGAGGTAAGTATGGGGGCTACCCTGCCGGTTAGCGCCACAATGTCGGGCTGTGCACTTACAGCCAGAAATGTGCGCACGCTTCCTGGCCGCTATATTGGTGACTTAGTAGGCCGAATAACGGACACTGTGTGGCCAAATTTATAGGCCATGGTATTAACTAAGAATAGAGATTAAAAATTCGAATGAATTAAACAGAATACTATTTACCAAGGGTGTGATATTTCTTGCAAGATCACGGAATCCAGTACACACAATGATGGGTCTTATTGCTACAGTCCCTAGATCATACTATCATGTAACTAGATATTGAGCCATAAAGGAAAACTCCTAATGTAGGGGACATATGAGCCACTTATGAAAGTGACCAGGGATGTTGAACTCAAGAGAATATCTAGTGCAGTCCAAAATATAAAACATTTTAAGCACAGGAATTGTGAACTATATTTTTGAGTAGCTCTCTGTGCTTAACAACAGTGAATCTAAAATAATGTTGTTCGTCATGATGAACAAATCAGCTCGTTAGAATTTTAAAATGGCTCATTTCAATTAGGTGTGTGTGTAAATTGGCATGTAGTCTGATGGTAATACCGAGCTGCAAGATTTGTTTATATGGAGGCTGCATCTACAATATTTAGTATCTAAATCAATAAACAGAGCAGTGGTGTTGATATGCGCCATCAGGAAAAAAAAATATTTTTGAACAACTGCAGCATTGGATTTTACATCCTTACCTCCATTTTGAATTTGAAACCATCGACACTAATCCTGTGTGAATCCATAGAACCAAAACTTTATTTCATTACAGTTATTTAAACCTTTCGCCCTGGATCCAATCATTCCATTCGTCCATGTTAGTCATTCCAATGAAAAGTTACCAACACCAGGTGATCCAACTTAACAAATATTGACAGATGATTGCTATTTTGACTATCTGCTTATGTAAACCAGAAACATAAAAATACTGACTCAAAGCCAAGTGAAAAGGTGCATGCAAATCAGCCCAACCAAAAGACACATAAACCAAAAACCAGACTGAGAAATGAAACCATCCTTACATTAGAGTGCTCCATTAAAATGCAGTAACGTAGTCAACAACCAACCAACTAATGTGCGGAAATGTGTTGCTTTTTTGACACAAGATGCAGTGCTGGGCAGATGTAACACAAACAGTAACGAACAGTAACATGCAAACAGCAAAGCAATCAGCTGTGTGGCCCAGTCAGACCAGAAGCAGAGGCCTGCACAATGCAAGAGGTGACAAAAGAAACTTGTACCTGGAAACCTCCGAGAGAGAGGAGTCACTGTCATCAGACCTATGAACAAAACAGCAGCAGGATTATGGGGAAGAAAGATGGAAAAGCTCCAGCGTGTTGGACTGTTGAGTAGAGTAATTGACGGGAACAAGTCAGAGCAACAGTAGGTGTGCCAAGTTAAGCAATATGGAGTGCCACAAAAGACAGAAACTTATAATAGAGCTGACATTAAGAATAATTTTTTGTCAGGAATTATTTCCCCAAACTTGTCCATTACATAGTCTCCTGAACAAACTATATAATTCTGAGAGAGGATTACAGCCTGAAAATTATGGGTTGAAATCGTGATGTGTGATATTAATGACAAATATTTATTGGCTAAAAAAGACACTAACCAGTTTACTTTAAAACAGGTTAAGATCGTCATTGACATAGCAGAAAGGAATTGCATTCGAATGCATTAGTTTATCGCTAACACTGCATGCACAATTTCAAGGCACTGTACATTTTAAAGTACTCGACCTAAACCGTAAATCACAGGCTAACTAAGAAGTTCACCAATCCTTCTTCATGTGGCTATACACAGATCATTCCATCCATTATGCTGAAGACTAGAGGGAAGTCATTTTAAATTTTACGATGCCTCAGGGGAGGGTGATCGGGTCGGTCGGCTGATACGGTAGTGAGTGGGACATCATAAACTGCCCTGAAATTCTTTGGTTAGAATATGAACTAACTGATTATTATTCTGAAACACAGGTCAAGTGGAAAGCATTAGAGAGCAAATAGAGACCTTCTGTAATGTGACTAAGGTCCCACAGAACTCTATTATGCAATATTGATTTTATTTTTAATGAGAATGTGGTTCATGGAAAAAAAATTAGGTGAATGAATAGCACGGTGGCTGAATTTATTGGAGTGATGAGATGATGGCGCAATTACTCAACTGTATTCCTGCTCTCAGACAGCTCCAACAAACAGAAGGCGTTACCACCATCCCACACACATGCACCTTTAAATCAATGCCTCTTTGAGTCCCCCACAACTTAGCATTCACTTTTACTTTTATAACACTCTCCAAAAGAGCTATGCATAACCACACTAGCAAGTTGTTGTTTTGTAGGCCAAGTTAAAATGAATTCAAACATAGATATATTGGTAACTGAGTAACAACCAGGAACACAATGTCCTCAAATGCTGCCGAGTTGGCTGCCATGAGAAAGCTTATCGTTCAAATGTTCTCCATGTGGGGTTTTTTTGGTTGAAAATGGTCTTTACTTAACCACAGGGTTGTGATGTCATCTCCCAACCAATGATATCACAACACAGTCTTGACCAACCTGAAATAGTGCCATTCAAAACAATTAATTCAGCATACAGTGCCCCTTCAATTAAGGAATTTATTTTCTCAATTTTACTGAGAATCAGTGTAAAAATACACACACGCAAGGGGCTTATTTTACGAGTTCATGCTGTTGATGGGTAGCCTCTTCTACTTGTAAGCGCAAATTGGAAATCTGGGTGCATATCGCTTGCAGTTTTCCGACCATTCATTTGAAATCATCAGAAAATTGCAGGCAGGCGAACTTCTGAGTTACACTGCTAGCAGACAAGGTCAGCAGTGCAGGTTTGTAAAATTACTCCCATAGTCACTTTGTGAAGATGCTCAGGTAACAGATCAATACAGAAATAAACTCTTCTGCTAAAAAAAAACAGGAATCAGGAGATTTAAAAAAAATTCAGCAAAAAAAATAACTTTGGAATATATGCACACCTACCAAAGAAAAGAAACTTGCAAGGCTCTGTTTTACCCCAAAAAATGTCATGCATGAATCAGGATGGTTTATACACTACATAGAAAAAAAATAAAAATTGCACCGTTTGGTCTTTGGCCCCCTTAACCCATAATCCATTCTGCAACACAATCCAGTTGTGTGCAAACCACACTACATTTATTAAAATCAAATTAAAACTACTGCCTTTGACAAAGGTAAATGAATGAAAAGTTAAACGTCTAATATTCCTTCCAAAGAGTCCCCCATGGTTCAGAGGTAAAGCCTCAGTCTCCAAGCCTTGCAAACCAGGAAAGTCCAAGGTCATATCCCTTGTTCCTGACATCCCCCCGGCCAAAGATGAATTTTGCTCCCATTGTTCTTTATCGCCAACTAAAAAGGTTTTGTACTTTCATGAAACAGTTTTTTAAAAATATGTTGTGGTTGTATGTTCAAGTATATTCAATGTACTGAATATTAATCCACTTCACATATAAGCAAATTAAGTACAGCACATTGCAATTCCTTTCCATTTAACTAGGATATTGTTGCCACATCTTCAGCAGGATCGTGGAACCAGAGATCTTTGCTGGGGTTTTCCAACTTTGCATCGCCAGCCCATCATTTTCTGCCTATTCACATTCATGGGTGGAAAATTGCAGGCTAGCATGTGTAGAAGTGCAAAACCCTCGCCTCATGTCATTAACGTTACAAGGTTTCCAAAGTTTCAAGATGCATGTGCCACCAATCTCGATTAATTCACTATTCTGAGACTGTTGCTTCTCTCTTTGCCATCTGTCAAAATCCTGGAACTCACTCCCTAACAGCACTGTGGGAGTACCTTCACCACACGGACTGCAGCGGTTCAAGAAGGCAGGCTCACCACCACCTTCTCGAGGGCAATTAGGGATGGGCAATAAATGCTGGCCTTGCCAGTGACGCCCCGATCCCATAAACGAATAATAAAAAAAAATCTCTAGTTACCCAGTCAACTTGTCTCCCACTTTGATCACCTGAAACAAACATTTCTCTCCTCCTCCTGACTGCTTCCAATTGATTCGTGCTCATTTTCTTCTCTACCAGCCACGTCTTACTCTAATAGCCAGTGTGATCCTCATCACCACTGCAGGAGATTGAAGGAATAAAAGGTGGAAAAGATAGGGGAAATATGGAGCAAATGAAGAAAAAAAAATAGAAACTAAAGGACGTATAAAATAAGAAAATCTGACAAAATTAAAGATAAAAATTGCCTTTTTAAAAGTAAGTGAAATTTCTACTTTATCCAAAAGCAAATCTCATTTTTTGTTACTACTATATATTCAGAGTATAGAGTGCTTTTCTTTGCCAACTTCTTCCTTTTTTGTGTTTGATTATGTGTGTGTTTGATTATGTGTGTGTGTGTGTGTGTTTGTGTGTGTGTGTGGGGTGGGGTTAAGGAGGAACACAATAGAAGTGTGATGGGAATCTTTCAACCCAATACTAAACTGTGCTCTGATTGAACACTTCCATTCCAGCCCCACCAGTTTCCCAACCACTTTTATTTCCACCTAGTGGCTCAGCTGAAAATTGCCCCAATTTATCTCCGGAGGAAAGACACATCAGTGTCAGTTAAGAGTAAGGTTCAAATTCACGAGCCTCTGAATTGGGTAGCCAATATTCTCTTAAATCAGATTCTCTAAAAGCTACATGCTTATCAATTTTCCCTAGCTGAAAGCAAGCTTTGAAAAATGTTCACACTAATACAGCAAACTCATTAAGCATTCTCACTTAAGTAGGGGTTTCAAAGCAACTTCTTTTATTCATGGGAAAATCCCCTATCTTGAGGCTTGTTTCGTTCAGATTCCGAGAAGAGTGGTATCTACGAGCTTCCTATGTTAACACTGCTACAGGTTCAGTGAGTGGGTGAAAACATGGCAGATGGAATATAATGTGGATAAATGTGAAGTTATCCACTTTGGTAGAAAAAACAGAAAGGCAGAGTATTTCCTAAATGGTGAAAGATTGGGGAATGCAGATGCTCAAAGGGACCTGGGTGTCCTTGTACATGAGTCACTGAAAGTGAATGTGGAGGTGCAGCAAGCCATTAGGAAGGCAAATGGTATGCTGGCCTTCATTACAAGAGGATTTGAGTACAGGAGTAAAGAAGTCTTACTCCAATTATATAGGGCCTTGGTGAGACCACATCTGGAGTACTGTGTACAATTTTGGTCTCGTTGCCCAAGGAAGGATATACTTGCCATAGAGGGAGTGCAATGAAGGTTCATTAGATTGATTCCAGGGATGGCGGGACTGTCGTATGAAAGAGATTGAGGAAACTAGGCCTGTATTCTCTTGAATTCAGAAGAATGAGAGGGGATCTCATTGAAGCATACAAAATTATTACAGGGCTTGATAGGGTGGATGCTGGGAGAATGTTTCCCTTGGCTGGGGAGTCTAGAACCAGGGGCCACGGCCTCAGGATGAAGGGTAGGCCATTCAGGACTGAGATGAGAAGAAATTTTTTCACAGAGAGGGTGGTGAATCTTTGGAATTCTCCACCCCAGAGGGCTGTGGAGGCTCAGTCATTGGGTATATTCAAAATAGAAGTTGATAGATTTCTGACCAGTAAGGGCATCAAGGGATATGGCGATAGGGCCGGTGAATGGAGTTGAGGCAGAAGATCAGCCATGATCTCATTGAATGGCGGAGCAGGCTCGAAGGGCCGAATGGCCTACTCCTGCTCCTATTTCTTATGTTCTTATACTCTTAAATCTGGCTCCTTTATCCCTACTCCAGGGACTTGAGCACATAAAGCTAGGCTGATACTCCAGGGCAGTGCTGAGGGTGTGCTGCACTGCCGGAGGTGCCGTCTTTCGGATGAGACATTAAACCAAGGCCCCGTCTCCTCTCTCAGGTGGACGTAAAAGATCCCGTGGCACTATTTCGAAGAAGAGCAGGGGAGTTATCCCCGGTGTCCTGGCCAATATTTATCCCTCAATCAACATAACAAAAACAGATTATCTGGTCATTATCACATTGCTGTTTGTGGGAGCTTGCTGTGCGCAAATTTGGCTGCCGCGTTTCCCACATTACAACAGTGACTCCACTTCAAAAAAAAGTACTTCATTGGCTGTAAAGCACTTTGAGACGTCCGGTGGTCGTGAAAGGCGCTATATAAATGCAAGTCTTTCTTTCTTTTAGCAGACTCATAGGCCGGAATTTTGCCGGCGCTCAGGGGGCGGGTTTGGAGGCGGGACATCCGGCAAAATCGCAAAGATTGACAGCGGGTCAGAAACCCACCGTCAACCCGCCTCCAATCAATCTTCCCAGGTGTCGGGTCCCCGATTTGCGCATGGACCCAACACCTAGCGGCAGGGAAGAGGATTATAGGCATTTAACTGCTTGTTAACAGGCTGTTAACAGGCTTTTTGCAATTTTGACAGGTCTACTGCGAGCTTCTCGATGTCCGGACACCAGGCCAGGGTAAGTGTGACAGGCTGTGGGTTTACTGTAATGTTTCTTCATTGATGACAGCTGCAGAAGTGGTGCGAAGGAGCCAATTGTACACTGGTGAGTTTCAGAGTTAAGAAAATGTTGGGAAAATCATTTTTAATGTATTTAGACTTTTCTGTAGGTAACAAGTTTTGAAGTGTTTGTGTAGTCCCACCTCATTGGGAGAACCTCTCTCACCAGTGACCTATCGCTTCTGTAACCTCACCTGCAGCTGCCATCTGTTCTAGCCTAAGGAGGGAATCACTGGAGAGCCTGGGTGCAAGGGCTCACCTTTGTACAGTGATTTTTCAGTGTTTGCAGCACCTCAATGCTGTCAAACACTGAAAAATCAGCTGTCAAAAAAAATTGATCATGGCCCCTTAAGAAAACCGGCAGATGACGCGTCATCAACTGACGTCATCTGACACCGGCTTTCCCCTAATTGGCCGGCAAGCCTGCAGGGCGGGCTTAACAAGGCCAACTGACGCAAAATAGCATCAGACGTCGTTGGGGGCAGGATTGGAACCCGGAAGGAAACTGTCCCGCTCTGGGCTGCACCAAAAGGTAAAATCCAGCCCATAGATCCAATGTTTTGTGGGTCTACAGTCCTGCCAATGAGATAAGACATCCAAATTTAGGAGTAGAAATGTGGGGCTCTAGTTCATAGAGGTCAACCTCCGGTATTCTGACCTGATGAACTTCCAATGTAGAAGTGCCTTTAGGGGAAAGTTGCTGCCTCAGCATCAGTGCTGACAAAGCTTGCAGCTCTCACATATTCATAAAAAAGTGCTCATTTACAAAGTCACACTTCATTATCACCTTCAGAAGGTGGAGGGGGGAAAAGAGAAAGAACATACAGTTCTTGCTAATCTGGGAGAATTTTAATTTCCCGTCTAAATGAGGTGCAGTGCATGCCTGCTAATAGACTGTGTTAATGGACATTTCTCTGAGGAACATTGACTCAGCAAACTATTCATTAGTCAACATATTAGTGTTTATTTAGGAAGAAAGTTTGGATAAAATAATGTTGTGCTTGCCATAGGAAGGTTTCTAAGGAGCTCCTGCTGTATCCTTTTACTGCATGCAGGCACAGCGTGTTCAATCTTCCCTTCCAAGTCCCACCAAGATTGCTCTGCGTACAATTGTCAGTTTTTTATTTAGAGGGGCAAAAGGGTGTCTGAGCGGCACAAGAAGGATGCAACTAAAAACAGCAATGTTAAGACATTTGGGGGGAAAAACTGGCTTGATTTGTGCTTCTCGTTAGCGCTCCTGGGGGGCGCTAATGGGGCGCAAATCCCCTAGCGCCCGGACACGGCAAGGCTACGCCTCCTGCGAAATTCAGCGGGAGGTTAGCGGCGGCGGATGCGCCTTGCGGCTGCGCCGCTGGCGGTGACGTCAGCGCCATGCACAGCATCCCAGTATCAAACTTGGGGTTTGCGCCCCCTGACCTATCGCCGGACGATATGTCCGACAGGGTCAGGGGGGTGTTTCTGCAGCCGCGGCGGAGCTACTTAAAGGGCAGGTGTCGGGCGGCCACTTATTTTTGGCTGGCCGGCCGCCAGCTCCTGCCCCCTTCTCCTTTTTTCTTTGAGGTGCCGGCCGTGATCGCTCAGCCCGGCACTCCTCGGGTTGTTTTCATGGCACCCCCAGTCCCCAGTAGTCAAGCAGGGCCCCGGTGCGCGCAGTGCTAGGCCCCGTCCCTTTAATCAGGGGAGGGAGGCCTGCAGTGACGCGGCGCTACATGCCGTAGCGCGTGGCGCTGTTGCACATAATGCTGTGATATTCAGTTGCAGCGCCCCAAGGAGGAGGTGGAGCACTTCCAGTAGCGCACCACCTCCTGCTTGGGGCGTTAATTTTTTCGTGGCGCTAAAATTAGCGCCCCAGCGACGTTAGCGCCCCGAAAGGGGTGACACCGAATTTTTCCCCCTTGCTATGTTTAGAAATGATATGATGCAATGTCACAACCCCAGAGTATTTTCTAAAGATCACCAAATAGGATTACATGCAAAGTAATATCAGTGTGCTTCTGCAGCAAGCCTGCCAAACTTTCACAAAATTAATCCCAAAACAAAGCAGCTTCTTTCAGAAGCCAATCTGAACATGGCATTAGTTTGCAGAATATTAGACATATTGGGGCAGAATTTGCGGTCGGTATGATGGCGTACTCTCAGAGTACGCCGGCATACCGCCTTTGAAATTAACTGCAAGTTTGGGATTTCCGCATGCACTAAATCCCAAACTTGCGATCTGTCAAGTTCCGACTTGACAGATCATCCGCTGTGACTATCAAATCCTCATTGCTGGCGCAGAGTTGGGCTAACTGCCCACCAACTGCCCAGCAATTACGCAGGAAGATTTTACGGCTGGTGCAAACAGGCGCAGGAGCCTGTTTGCACAGCATATGAGGAGTGGGTGGGGAGATATGGGTGAAGCATCAAAACAGCAGCTTGAGTGCTCGAAAAGGGATCAGTGTTTATTTTATCATATGCTATGCTGAAATGGCATGTTTTACAGCACATCAGGGCAATGAAGTTCAGTGACTGGGTTTGACTGCATGTCATGATCAACTTCCTCAGAACTGCAAGTTAAAATAAGCAAGGCTGTCCTTCAAGTGCATTTAATTGAAGATTGAACAAAAAAAAATCACTGCATTTCCATATTGCGGGTGATGAAGTGCTCAGCTTAACCTGGGATAAATAGACCATGTTCACTTGATTATTATGGACTACCACGGTTATCCCACGAGTCAGATAAATGGCGTGATGCGTGAATTTAAAATTTGATTGAAGTAGGGCATCGGATATTTCTGTTTCCTGGTTGGCGCACCGCCCCACGTGATCCCAGGTACCGTGACGCACACGGTGCGCCCTGGGATCCGTGGGCCACTACGCTGCGCACAACTCCGCAGCGAAACAACGGAAGTTTTCGAAGGGGGCCTCGCACCAGGTAAGTGCGGATTTCTTTCGGAAGCAATTTCAGGGCCAATATGAATATATAGAAGTAGCACTGCCTTAGCAGAGTAGCTCAAGAAATGTATTTGGAACTAGATGTATTGCAGTCTGTACCTACAGAGGTAGATGCTGATCTAGGCTGATGCATCAATTTGGGTCAAGTAGCTGGGATTGAGTGAACAAAACTAGAATAAGGTACACCTTTCGAAACTCAACTTTGGTCGAGTAAAAACTTCTGCAACTTTACTTTAATAACTATTGAAATATCAAAGTATTTTAGTTTCCTGTCCTGCTTTTATTTAGTTTCTCTGGATATTTTTACTTAAATCTTCTGGTCTATTGTTAAAAGCATGTTCAGGAGGCATGTAATCCACGCTGGACTGTCAGGGAGTTACAGTCATGCAGTCAAAAATAAAGTACCAAATGCACGGCACAACAGAATCTTTAAATAAAATGTTACTTGGCATACCTACACATAGCATGGTGACTAAGACAAGTATACACACAGCCAACATTGTGAAAAAGACAAACTTTGATGACACAGACCGACAAAATTAATGTTATTGGAACAGGCAAACATACAGAATTTGTGAACAAGGAACATAAGTGGAATGTGTCTATTCCATTTATAGATTGGAATGTTCATGGGTTCGGAGAGACAGACGAACACATAGCAATAACAACCCTCCTTCAATGATGCTTCCCGGAGGGCCTTCAGGAACAAGACAAAGCACAATATATATCCCAAAGTTATACTTTAAGTAATATGAATGAATAACTTTTAGTCATGCAAAATTCACACGGATCTCATTTTGGTCAAACCGTTTCTGAAGAAAATAAATGTTTTTAAAAAATCTATGGCAAACCAGGCTCGTGTGTGTGTGGAGAATGGAAAAAAAAAACAGAGTTCTGATTTTGATATGGAACATCTGATCAGACAGCCATAGCTTTAATAGACAAAAGATTTTAAACTGAGAGATGGCAGGTGGTTGGCAGTGGACAGGAGGAAATCATTAAAATGGTGCAGAGAGGTTTTGTGCTCACAAGGTTGATACTAATTACAGTCCCCACTACTTAAAACATCCATGTTTGAAACAGGCAGTCACTTATATTGGCCAAAAAAGTGATAACCATTATCCATTTGCACTAATGCCAATTTCAAAGTTGCCGGTTATAGTGTTTTACGTGCTCAGTTTATTTTGGCCAGAAATAGCTGTGTTTACTCACGTTCGTACCTCGTTAAGGTGCACTGAATGTAATAAAAGAGCCTCTGGCAGTCTTTAATAAAGTAGAATCTTTTGAAGAGAGATCTTTTTATTTTCATCCAATTGAATTTATGGCCGATATAATTTAAACTAATGATGGGCATACGCATTGCTCAAAGCTCAAGCCATTAAAAGCAACGGTGATTTACTGCTGCGCGTATAAAACAGTGCTGGCAATCTCGCAAAGACTCTGCAAAAACCTGCATAAAGCTACTGCACATATTATAGGTTGATCAATTGGTTATTCTTGCATAAAATCCTCTACAGGAACTCTTTTAAACTCTTCACTGATAATTTATCGTACAGAACAGGCCTCATGCAAGCCAAGACTAAATTGATTCTGGTTGCACAAGGATAGAAAATTATTCATGAGTGTGTTCATTTCTGCCACTAACTTTTTTCCATAAACCCTAAAATAGCTAAAGGGAGGGTTGTAATAAAAATGCAGCCTCTTGTATAATGATAACTGTGTGAAGTAGCATTTTTTTGCTTGCAAGAAAAATGATCACAAATTTCTCTAAAAGGGCATTCACCTTTTTACTCATCAAATTGTTGGTTATTTCTGACAAAAGGTCATCGACCTGAAACGTTAACTCTGTCTCTCTCGCCCCAGATGCTGCCTGACCTGCTGAGTATTTCCAGCATTTTCTGTTTTGATTTATAATTGTTGGTTATTTATGCCTGAAAGAAACTACTGATCAGCTAAAGTTATTTCTCTTATTTTCTGACCATCTATGGAGGTGGTAAAAAAAATTAAAAGACATTTTGACAAATATTTAGGTTAGTCTAGACTGTGTCTGGCCATCAATGCTATTCGTGCACTGGCTTTTAATTTTATTACCGCTGCCGAGTTACACCATTGCGTATAGCGGGCAAATCACGTTCACACGAGCGCGCCTACTATAAGCGGCGAGGACTGTAACTACAAAACCAAGTGGACTTACAACTACCGGTGCTTTATCAGCATTATTTCAGGCAGGCTGACATTTCCAGTGACCTGAAGGCACAGGTGGAAAACTTTCATTATCATTTCTAGCTCACAGCCACGAACAGATTAATCCAGGATCAGTGAATTGTTGTGCCTAGTGGACATTAGCCTGTACAGCTTAGCCCCTTGGATCACAGTTTGCTTATTCTTCAATTTATTATTGGACATTAGCCTAATTTAGATTGAAGAGTCACTGGAACAAGGATTCCAAGCAAAAAAAAAATCTTTGAACTGTTTGGACTGCCACCAAACACAAAGGGAAATTCCATTCTCCAGCACGGTTATACCCTTACCCAGATTAATTGTGTTAAAACTCTGATTACCAAATGGGGGGTTGCAATAATTTCTCTCTCTTTATCCCGTGAAGGACTTTTTCATTATGTTAAGTGGCAGAAACAATAAGCATAACAATCCATAGACTGCACAATGGCATATAGGAAAAGCAAGTGCTGAGGCTCGAAACAGCTTGTTAGGGGTTAATATCATGCAAGAGAGAGAGCTTCTGACTACCTCATCCTTAGAGCATTATAAGATATCATTAATCAAAATCAGGACTGGAATTGAGCTATTCTAACAATTTAAACGTTATAAAGTTCTGATTCTCTTCAAAAAGCATTAGAAATTCCATCTTATATATTGGAAATAAATTATGCACTCTTTTCTGCAGCAACTTAACTGAATCAGACAATTCTCTGTGAAAAGAATAGAAATCCCTAAAAAGAAAATGACTTGGAAATGAATGTGTTGAGCTTTGAGAAAATATTCACTTCACTTTTACAGTCTACAATGAAAACGTGTTAACTTAAGTCAGTTTACAAGGATATTGTTTTTAATTCTAATATAAATGGAGCATCAACATATAGGTTGGATATTACAAAAGCTGTTATTTACTCTGAAGGGAAATACCTATATGTGTATATTAAATTTTGATAGTAAAAGCTAATTACTGTTTCCACGATATTCCCGATATGACTAAATCAATCCCTTGAGGGAATTGACAAATGCTAAATTTCTGGATTAACTTGTTAAATTCCAAAAGAATTCATAATGTATAATCACCCTGACAGTAAATTATCATAATGCTGATTTCATATTTCACACAAGAATTTCAGAAAAAGGTTAGCACCTGGTCAAAAAAGGAGTTCTAAAGTTTCAGAAATGACCAGGAGTTGATCAAATTGATCAATTTTTCATAATGGCATCAGCGCATTTATCACACCGAGGGCAGCATAAATTCCTTCCGTCATGCACTTACTTGTCATGTGCAGGGAAAGTCTGAAGTTGGGTACTGGTGAGTCGGGAGAACACGTTCCTGTCATTACGAGCTCGGGTTGGAGGGGAGGAAGGAGGAGTCATATTAATTTCAGAGGACCTCCAATCAGACCTGCAAGGAACAACAGATTTAGTCAGAGACAGAATAATCATCCAGTACACAGTTATTAAAATGTTATATCAAATAGTAAGCCTACTTATTCCTTCTTTCATTGTATTCAACTTCTAGCATCCATTTTTCAATAATGAGGATGAGGCACTAAATTGCACAACTCATAAAACAAATGTAAAGGGCTCAGGAGGAGAGACTAATCCAGTTTAGTTGTATTGTGTAAATTAGAAATTCATTGGCCCAAAAATTCGGCTGAATACAGGAGAGTACGAACTGTGTACTCTCGCGTATTCGGTCCCGAAGTGCCGGTTTCCTGCATGCACTGCGCATGCGCGGGAAACCGGCACTTCTGATATGGTGAAGGGGGGCGATTCCTAGGTGAACCGCGTGCGCACTACAGGCTGTGCGCACGCAGCACACTTAGGTTTTTTTTCAGGTTTCAACACGAAGGTAAGTATGGAAGATTTTACACATGAAAAAAGGAGGCGTAAGACCCCCTTTTAACAAGGTTAGTAGTTAATTAAGTATTATTTTAAATTTTTTTCAACAGATTTATCTTTTTTAGAGACTTTAAAGAAAGGTAAGTTTATTTTTATAACTTTTAAAAAGAATTTAATTTTTTACAAAAATTAAAATTTTTGTTTAAAGTGGTTAATTTATTTAACTATAGTTATTTTATTAATGTGATGGGGTTTTTTTTAAATTTATTTGAGGTTTAGCTGTTCTTTTGGGGGCTATTTGTATTCATAGTTTTGACAGTTCTCCTGTCAAATCTATGAATGAAAGATGGTGTGCTGCCATTGGCTCTCCATGTCCCACGTGATCCCAGAGGTTGCATCGAACTAACTGCGCCTCTGGGACACGCACACACTGCGCGCCGGCACCAGGGAGAGGCCCAGGACCCGAAGTTAGTGTGGGCCCGAAACACAACGGCCGGCGCGAAGTGTGATATCGCGCAAGATCCTTACCCCCACGGCAAGCCTCCGAGTCAAATTTCTGGGCCAATGACTGCAGATTATAATGGTCGGAATCATATGAGTCTAGGTTTTCCAATCGTAACACAGATGGTAACGCCTTAAAATGAAAGGGTTACTGTCGACATTATGATCTGAAAACCAAGGCCATGGTATCTAGAAAGCAGCGAGTAAAGCGAAGAATTTAGCATTTTTACATTTATTACAAATTCCAATGGATCCAAAATGACAGCTAAGGCCCGTTATGTTACCACTTCTCAACAGGTTTTCCATTGAAACTGGTTGAGAGGTGAGGCACACCAGCTAATGGTACAGAAGAGAACTACTGAAAGTTGATGTAGATTTAATTGGTAGAATGGGGTGCAACTCTATTCAACAACTATCTCAGGTAAATGGGTTTACAAACAACTGGAGCAACAGTTCACTTCCGACTGACATTGCAGCTGTAGTGTAAGTGTAGCCCGAATCTGGCGTATGCGGCTGACCTGATGTGGAGTGGAGTGAGAATCCCTGGAGGATGTAATCTCATTCTGCTTTGGAGCCAATTCGGGGCTTGACACCCAATTTACATTCAATTACCTGGAATTTCCATAGGGGTTCTCCTGAACTCCTGCCATAACTGACAGAAACCCTGCAGAAATGACAAACGCCCGTTTCCGTTGATTCTGTAGGGCTTCTGCTGATTTTCTGCCGAAGTTACGATGGGGGAATCGGGAACACTAAATCTGCAGTGCGACTGCACCGTTAAACTACAGCTTAAGAATAATCAGGTGCACTGATTATATTAGAATATTCAGTAAAATATGAGTAACTCTTGTTGCTTGTGAAATAATGAATGCTTGTCATCTAGATTTACTGTGGTCAATAAAAACTATCCTGCCAACATTTTTATTAGAGGTGTGAGGTCTCGGGGTCTACTGAAAATAAATACGTTTCTGACACTGTGATATATCATGGAACAAGCAGATTGGAGCGGTATACGGCATGTAGTTTCCCAAGATGACTAGGCCCTTGGGAGTCATAATGCCCGCCTGTAATCTGATTCTCCAACTATCCTGACTATTAATGTTTTAGGATGTTATCTGAAACCAGGAGAAAGACCGAATTCCCTCACAAGAGGTGGACTGTACTCTGAAGTACAGCATCCAACTGAAAACATGAGAACTTGCAACATAACTAGTGATAGCAATTGAATCCTGTGCTGGCAACTACTTAAAACCTTTAATGAATTCTTGCGATGCCAACCTTTGCCTGATCAGAATCTCCCAGTTTCAACTCCGAGGGCAAAGTACGAGAATAATGTCATGGAAAGATCATGATAAACATTTGCTTCAAAGTGCAGAATTAGCTGCGTATTTACACATACTGGCCTAAGACTTCACTATTGCATCTTCCTGTCCCCTCTCGCACTGTGAGCTAATTTCAGTCTGACATATTAGTTATTGACACACACTCACATCAAGCTCACCAGATAGTGTCTGACACTGTACTTGTGTTCCGATAACAAGAGTATCAGAAATTAAAGTGACTCTATTCTAATTACACCTGTATTAGATTAACTTTTATTATAAAGTTTTAATGAAAGTAAATATGCCTTTATTTCAAATAGCAGTACTCTATCATAAATCTCTATGTGAACATGCTGCTTTGTCTTGTATTAACCTAGATTTGTCAGTTGAGATCTGTACTTTCTCATAGGACTTTCTCCTCGAGAGTGGTGATGTATCTTGCAGCTTCTTAGCCGATTGCCTGGGACTGTGGAAAAAAAGAAAGATTATTAATGGACCCTTGACACACAAATTGATCTTCTCAATATTTATTTCAATATTAGTCAATCTCCCACGACATTGCACATGGGAAGTCAGGAACAAGTGCACTCTTCGGGTGAAGCAGGGTTAGAGGGCGGGGGATAATTGAACCAGGGCAGGGAAATTTATTTCAGCTCCCATCGTAGAAGTTTTGCAATAACAACAGAAAATGCTGGAAACACTCAGCAGGTCAGGCAGCATCCGTGGAGAGAGAAACACCCAATTACTGCCCAGTGAATACCCACAAAACCCTTCTTTTACCAGGCTTAAGGGTTTTGTGGGTATTCACTGGGCAGTAATTGGGCAAATAGACCAACTCTGCACCAGCAAAAGTGAATTTACAGCGGATCTGTCCAAGCGAAACTTGACAGATCACAAGTTCTGGGTTTTCGCGCATGTGCATTGCATGCGGAAACCCGGAACTTGCAGGGCCTTTCACAGCACTGTACGCAGTCATAGGCCCCGTAAATTCCAGGCCATTATGTTCTGGTTCAACGGGTCACATCAGAATTGTACATCAGATCTAACTCTGGTCATCTGCACTGTTCCAACAGAGTCTCACGTGATCCATCCATTTTATAATGGACTAAAGAAATAGCACCACCTACCAATGTTCCGTTTAATTTTGGGGGGGCGCGCGGCCCCTTTAAGGGGCTGCGTGGCTCATTCAAAATACCGCGCAGGCGCAGTTTTTCCCCCATTTAAAAGTTGGTGAGCTGGCTGCGCAGGAGCTTCAGAGCGTTGCGTGGCCACGCAGCTTAAAGGAAACATTGCCACCCATTGTAAAAAATACAATACAATACAGGAAACTCTTTATTAACCGGCACCGACGGGACCGGCGTGGTGCCGGTTAATCAAAAAGTCCGGATAACGGAGAGTTATATCTCCCAACGTACGAGAGCCCCGTACACATTGACATGTGCCTGCATTCGGAGCTCCGTCTCCCCGGGGACCGCCAGCTGACCATCTGTCGTGTCCGCTGCCTACCCGGGCTGCACATTCCCCTCCCAATCTACACGCTCGGATACAAGGCAAACGCCTCGGGGGTTTTTTTTTAAGTTAATTTTAAACGAGAGATGAAAGGAAAACCCCGGTTACCTACTCAAGAATTTTGCCGGTTAAGAGAGATTTCCGGATATTTGGGTGCCGGTTAATAAAGAGTTTCCTGTACTTTCACGTGTATGTGAGAGATACTGTTGCTACAGAGCAGGGTCCTCTTCATTTTAAGTCTCCCGATCCTTCTTCGGTTTCTTTACATAACCCATCACTGCTCAAGAAGGCAGGATTTGGCTCACATTCCTAACAATGTCACGGCAGCTGTCCGTCAGAATATGGGCGAGATCAGATCAGGGTTCTCCCTGCAATTTTCTATCACTGTGTAAGAACTGGATGCACAAACTCTGCTGTACCACTCTGTAGCCAACAGGCAAGCTCCAGGAGCACAGGACAATTCAAATTAATTGTAGCTTCCAAATATACGGACAAGTTATAAATGGATTCACAAAGTCATTTCAGTGGGCTGTCATTGAAGTGAGTCAGAAAACTGAACGTGTTGGAATATGCCAGGCGCAGATCACATGTACAACGTCATTTTCATTGTTGTCATAGTGGTTAGCAGCCACAGTTTGTGGTTGAAGTAGCAAGACTTACAGTCAATGCCTTTAAAAATAGATGGTTTGTGCGGTAGTATTCTGGTGGTCTATACTTGGCAAAGGATGTGATCCTGTAGCAACTTTGAAATAAGTTGCAAAAATGTTTTAGCATCTCAGTTGCATATTTTGTTGAAAAAGACTTGTGCCTGGCTCAAGTGACCTATATGTAAAATGTACAAGTTTGTACTAAAACTGACCCTGCTTTGTTTATTTCCATCTTCCATAACTTAAACAATTGTCAGGTGAAGTTTCCCCAAACTCAACCAGGTTAGAGCCTGTATCTGTGGGACATTTCCTATTATTTCAAAATAAAACATGGCACACAACTCTCCACTGCAATATAAGAACAGTACATTGACTTACAAAGTGTTTCCAGATCTAGGTTGGAGGGTAATGGAATCCTTGTCCTTTGGAACCCGCGAGAGGGCTTCAATTATCTTGAAGCCGTTCTCTTTTATGTCAGCTGATCTTATTAGACTTGGAGTGGACAGGTCCAGGGCGGAGCCATAACCTTCCCGATAATGCAACTCCGTCCTTTGCTCAGTCTATAAATTAAAAATCAAAATCATAATGCAAGAGTCAAAACTTAACATGTTAGTTTAGGAATAAAAATCAGTGGTAGTAACAAGTCCAACACAGCACCAGTGCAAGGTTCTGTCTCAACCTCAATTACGCAGACAATGTTAGTAGTGCAAGATACAAGAAAGGCACTGCAGTCATTTCCACTCTGGGGACACTTTCTTTTAACTTGAAGATATTTTTTAAATGTAAAGAGTGAGATAGCCAACCTACTTGTGGTCAGTTAGCAGCAAGGTTATATTTTGTGTGTGTGAATTACATTTTTATTGGAATGGTTGCTAGGACGAGTAGGAGCAGATGTGACATGCATACGTCCTTTGAAAAATAAACTGGCATCACAGTCAGAGTTCCCAAATTAGCAAGAAAAAGTCACTCTTAGTTTTGGGTCTGCAATCACCACTGAGTAAAACGCACTTTTGAAATGTTACAAGTTATTAAAAACATGACACCTGGACAACCTACTGCTAATGGCACACTAATTGGTAATGCTGGTATAGCACTTTTTAATGATATTCAAAGCTGGGGTACACGAAACACAATATCTGCTGGCACTAAAAATAGACAGAGGGGGTAATTTGTCCCTTAGCAAACTGAGTGCATAGATCTAGCACAGCTCTAGGATAAAACAATCATACCTTTATTCTAAAATCTCCCTGGCTCAGGGAATGCTTCGAGTAAGAACTGGATGTTAAACTGGAAAGAGAAGACATATAAGTTATTAGAATAAACTAATAAACTATAAAATGTACAGATTCAACACAGTTTCCTACATTACAACAGTGACTACACTTCGAAAGTAATTCATTGGCTGTAAAGCACTTTGGAACGTCCTGAGGTCGTGAAAGGCGCTATACAAATGCAAGTCTTTCTTTCTTTCTCAGAGAAATGGGCAGGTTAATCATGTGCAAACCTTAAAACTCAATCTATTATTTTCAACCTGGAAAGCATACCTGAGACAGTTATACTTTAATAATTACAACATAAAAATTACATATATTTAAAAAAATTGTGGTACATGTAGTATAAAAAATAACTGATTTTCCTACTGATAGATGATGCACAGTGAACCACCCCCTGGCTGGCTTTCTACTTCACCTATTATAGTCTTAAAAATATCTGGCAAGACTTGTATCAGTGATTTTTGTCGGCTGCTATCAGTTCACTGTGGGCTCTCTTGGCCCAAAAGGTAAGTATCATTTGTTTTTAATACAAATAACAGTGGGAATATACAACAGGCCTCCATTGTGTAGTTGAGAGATTAATGCAGCTATTGTGGTGGGGTTAAGACCAGTTTCCGACTAGGTATGACAGCAGCATGAGCAATCAAGAGCCAAAATCAGCGATGGGTCTGCAGTGAGCGAGGCCCCTCTTGGAGCCCTGGCAGTAGCTTATCATCATTGGCACTCGACACAGAGAAACATAGGAGGCTGTTAGAAATACCTTACTGCTACAGCCAGATCAAAAAACATGGTATTGTGGATATTAAAACCACTTTTCAGCTACCAGCAACATTAAAATATAGTCCAATACTGTTAGAAAGCAATGGAAACTATTTTGCAAGCAAAAAAGGTATTGTTCTCATCCAGTTCTGAGGATTTTGGCTATATGGGCATGGAGTGTGGGTGTCTCAGCTTCTGAGGAGTTATGCTAATTGAGATCCCTCGCATGATCACTATTTTAAATTACTGTACTAACAGTATTTTTTCCTCATAGGAAACAAATCTCAGACACCATTACATTAACATTTCAGAATAACTCGTACATTAAAAAATAATTGCTGAATTTTTTTTAAATGGAAGCATTTTAGCCTTTCCCCTTTTCTTCACCCTCGTTCTTGGGAGTATGGTTCCATGGGCATTGGGTGCTCGCTTGTACCTCAGCCAAGTGACCATTCTTCATTTGTGAGCTTAGGTGGAGAATGTTGGCAGACACCTTTGACTACGGAGTCCAATTCCACCCACACCCACCCACACCCACACCCACACCCACACCCACAGGATCGCAATAAGGACTGGGAACTCTGGACAATTTCCGCACCCCCTCCATCCCAAAACTGCGGAGGCCAATTGCAATATCCATGCTGTCATCATGGCTGAGTTCTAACCTGGGATCTTCCTGTCCTGCAGCACAGCTAATTGCTGCCTTAATCATTTCATCGGGAGAACTGAATATACATTTTGAGCTCAACATTTTTACTGACATATTGCTAATGGCTCCAGTGATATAGTATTATTATCCATATGATCAAATTGATCCCTGGATGTCCTGCAGTCATTTTCTTATTTGCCGCAGGGCATCAGTCATAGCAATATAATATTAGCAGAGCGCTTCATTTAAGTCATTTACCCATGAATAATAAAGATTTGTTATAAGCACTTTTCATTAGCTTACCTGCTGTCTAGCCCTGTGCTGCACTCAGATATTTCCTCATCACTGCTGAGCTCTCCATTTTCTGAAAGTCACAAACGTTAGATAAGAGAAAAGCTGATTGTCCAATTTGTCATACTTCAAAGTCTTCATGTAAGATTGCGTCCCGTAATTCACACATTAAAACAAAGCTCTTATATTTTTAGTCCTGTCATCTTGTCACTTGATGTTTCACGAACATGCACAGTGAACTGTAGAGTTTCTGATGCTGTTTATTACCAAGCAGAACAATACAGAACCACAGGACATCTTTCCATTTGTATAACGTGAATTCATTGAACACTGAAATCAAGAAAGTTTTGTGTCCTAATTGTGGTGAAGGTTGTTTTTTTTTTTTAAATGGCAACATTTTGATTTAAATCCTGTAAATTAGTAATTATATGAAAAATCGTATTGGAATTCTCTGGGAACACCTACATACATTTGCCATTTATGTGAAGCTTACTGCAGAAAATGCTCAATTCTCTGATCTGCCTATTTTAAATTGATGCCTTGTGTAAAAAAAAGTCTTCAGTTCAATGTGTTAACAGTGTAATGTTCAGTATATTGTTACTGTAACTACAGAATATTTGAAACACCTTTCCCAGTTGCTATGAAAAATGAAACTAAGTCAGTGCGGAAGCATGGAATAAAGGATGCAAAACCACAAATCGTACAGCCTCTGTGCTATTTATAAATATTTCATTATAAAATATATAAACCCGAAGAGACATTGCGATCAGTAGAGAGCGCATTACCTTGCGAGACACTTTGAAGCAATGTCTGTAGTTCAGGAATAGATTCAGCTTTTTCCCTCAACATGTTAATCAGCTGAGTTGGAACAGAATCTGTCACATCTATTTGCTTTAATCGACCTTCCAGCAACTTAACTTGAGCCTCTTTTTGAGCCACCTGCATGCCCTGGAAATGAAAACAATTGAAGAGCGGAAGTTGAATTTTAGCCAGATTTCAGGAACTACAGAACCTTACATTTTGTAATTTTATATTGGTTTCTTATTATTAATGAAAAAGTCCAAATAAATTTAAAGACTGAGCTGTCTAGCGGATTAGCAAGCAATGCCACCCCGTGACCTCGGAAATACTTTATAGGGCTGATTTCCCAATTGGGTGCTTGCAGCATCAAGCAATGCTCATCGGTTGTGCTAGTTGGGAAATCACAGGCCCGCTGCCCCTAATTTTCTATCCATAATTAAATAGATGGACCATCAGGCATTGTAGGCCCACAAATTCCTGGCCAGTCCTCCCTGTAGAGCATTGCTCCATACTGGGAGTGCCCAATCAGGGAATTTGCCAATATAGGAACTGCTTGCAATACAAAGTACTTCTCCCCGGTGTTTAAACTGTTTGTGTTATTAATAATTTCCTAAAAATCAAGAGGAAATATGATTTACTAACACTGCAGTTCTACCTCGGGGAACTAATACCTATAAAATACCATTAGCTAACTTTGATTTATTTGAAGCTCTCTTTAAAGCTACATTTTATTTATTTTCCATGAAAATGTATTTCCCTTTTTTTCCTCCCCTCACCATCTCTTTTCCTTCACCAGTTACAGACATCAATTTAAGCACAGTTGTACAGATGCCTTCCAATGTCTCACCCAAGTGCCCATTATTTGCGGTGCCCCATTCAATGAAACTTGTGTGGAGGCTCCAGAAGGCAAATTTAAACTTAATCTTTTGGGGCCATAAGGAGCAGGAGTGCTCCTCCGGGCCCCACAAGGAAATTTTGTGCCTCTGTTACCCTGGGCTCCGGGCCCTTCCTACCAGTGAGACCCCATCAAACCCCCCCCCACCCCCATCCCACGACTTAACTGAGTACCAACGGGCAGCCTCTGAGCTGCCCAATCTTTGTCCGCCTGCAGCCAGCCAGCTGCCTGTTTCGGGCGGGCAGATGGCCGGTGGGATGTACATGAGGCCTCGCCATTAAGATGGGCTGGACCTCCCACACACTCCTGGGCAGATGGCCCGCGCATCCCGCTAACTTCACCCTCAGGAGTTAAAATTCCCCTTTACGGGTCAGCAGGGGACTTCACCCATGGGCATCGGAGATCGAGCCCAATTCTGTCTTCACCCAATAGCCACACATCCAGCAGGGGTTTGCTGGAAAGCGATCAGAAGTGTGAGTCGCGGCCAACGTTGCACCACAGTCGGTTTTAGTACCACAACCGTCATTTAGATCAACTAAGTCACCACGGAAAGACGACCTTCTTGGTCTATACTGCTCAGCTGTTCACCGTAACCCCACCGAGCCATGGGAGGAGCCACTATGTGAAGGTTCGATTTACACCCAACATAGTCATGTCAGCCACCAGCCAGACCTCTTCATGGGATCTTGAAAATTCCATACACAGGATTCAATGCTGAAAAGCACAGAATCATCTCACTCCCAAATACCTTGCATTGCGTCATGGAGGTAGTATACTTTTAGGCTATGTGGCTTAATCACAGAACAAAACAAATATTTACTTTGTTGTTCATCACATGTCACTGTGTGGAAACTAAAAGCGCCAATGCCTTTTCCAGCCCCCTAAGACAGTTAATCAGCAGTATCTCGATTACACTTATGAAAGGATTCATTGGAGATGACCCTTTCTCACCTTGTCGATCGACATTTTAAGAAAGTGGTCCAGCAGGTGGCGTGCTTCAGCCAAGGAACACGAACTGATGACAACAGATGTGTCTGTTGAGTTAATTTCATCCTGCAAAACAGTGAGAAAGAAATCAATATAAAACAAACAGCCATTGGTGAAAGCACGGAGGAGCCAATGTGCATAAACATCTTTTATTCAGGCCCAGCCCACTGCTTTTCAAAGAGTAATGCTCTCCCTTCAGAGCAGACTGGCAGGTAGACAGCCTAATCGCTAGTCACAATCATGATTATTTCACTCCAGAGTGGCCACAACACATCAGAGCACAAAGAAAGTCTGGCATCTTTGCATTTACATTAGTCTGTCTTTTTCATTTCTCACATTTGTTCAAATTATATTTTTCTCCTATTTTCGGCCACTCTTGTCCAAGATTATGCAGAAGCTCCCAACAGACGACAAGCAACCAACCTGTCTTTGGACAGTGGCAGAGTGGCAAATTCCACAAATTAATTTCAGTGAGATTTTTGGGTAACCTCAACAATCCACAATCTGGAGCCAGATTGTGAAAACAGCCCCAAAACATTTTGACTTGCCAATCTGCCAGTAAAAGTGTATGAGCATGCAACAGGCCAGCGAACCCCTCAATATTCTATCAATTCAGTGACACTTCCATTTTGTGAATATTGTTCGACTGAAGGGGGGGGGGGGGTGGGGGCAAAATACAATGCGAGAAATCTCGGTGATCTTGGTTTCCGCTGACTATTATTAGGCTGCTTTTATTAACCTAATAGACCCCAGAATAGATCCAATGGCATTATTCGAAGAAGAGCAGGGGAGTTCTCCCTGGTGTCCTGCCAATATTTATCCCTCAACCAATATCTAAAAATAGATTATCTGGCCATTTATCTCATTGGTGTTTTGTGGGAGCTTGCTGTGCGGAAATTGGCTGCCGCATTTCCTACATTACAACAGCGACTACACTTCAAAAATACTTCATTGGCTGTAAAGCGCTTTGGGACCTTCTGAGATTGTGGAAGGCTCCATATAAATGCAAGCCTCTCTATTTTTTTTCTTCTTTCAGTTATCTCCTTACCTAAGGAAGGATATACTTGCCATAGATGGAGTGCAACAAAGGTTCACCAGACTGATTCCTGGGATGGCGGGGATTGTCCTATGAGGAGAGATTGAGTAGATTCGGCCTATATTCTCTAGAGTTTAGAAGAATGAGAGGTGATCTCATTGAAACATACAAAATTCTTACAGGGCTTGACAGGGTAGATGCAGGGAGGCTATTTCCCCTGGCTGGGGAGTCGAGAACCAGGGGTCACAGTCTCAGAATAAGGGCTCGGCCATTTAGGACTGAGATGAGGAGAAATTTCTTCACTCAGAGGGTGGTGAATCTTTGGAATTCTCTACCCGAGGGCTGTGGAGGCTCAGTCGTTGAGTATATTCAAGACAGAGATCGATAGATTTTTGGATATTAAGGGAACCAAGGGAAATGGGGAGAGTGCAGGAAGGTTGAGTTGAGGTAGAAGATCAGCCATGATCTTATTGAATGGCGGAGCAGGCTCGAGGGGCTGAATGGCCGACTCCTGCTCCTATTTCTTATGTTTATCACTACTTTCCTTACATTAGTTACAAATGGTTACAATGGAATTCTGGTGTTCCTCATTTGTGGTCACTCGTGGATACTCCTAGCCTAGTTTCTTTGAAGGTTAATGTTCTTTCAAATTTTCTGTACTATTTAGAGTGTAATGGTTACTCTTTAATACTCCACTCTGCTAAGTGAGCCGACCTCAAGAAAAACAACAGGTCAGTCGGAACTGGCAATAAATACCGGGTTTAATTTCTATTGAGACCACAGAAGCTTGTACTTCCCACCCTCCTCCCCCAGCTTAACCATAAAACACTGAAAAGGTGAAGCTGTCAGTTGCTTATAATGGATTCACCCGAAATAATACTGCAACAAGCCAAGTTAAGTTTCATGTGGTTTAAAAAAAACCAAAAGTGTCACATTTTAATTAATTACAGGCTATTCAAACAATTTAATTACACTTTCCCACATTTATCCGGGCCGAGTGCCTTTCAGTTTCCTTTAAAAAAATCATTGCAGTCAGCGCTGAAACCCATTAAAAACCAGTAGCATTAGCGCTGGCCATTTAACACTTTGCATTTTCCTAAAAGTAGCAACTGCGTTCGAGGACAAGGCTACTGGCAGATCAGTCTTCACTCTTGGTGTCGACCTGCTTTTTCCCTCTCAGCTTGATGGACCCTCTTTCACTTCGCCAACTTCTCGTATTTCTATTTCAGTCCTGCCTTACCCCCACTGCCTCAGCTAGTCACAGGTTCCCTGTCTCTCTAATTTCTTTATTTATGCTATTTTCCCCACTGCCTCCTGTTAAGATCACCTTAGCCACTAAATTGTCTCCTGCTTTACTTTTAAGATCATTCTACATACACTACCTCTCTTGCATGTGTGTTTTTTTTCCTTTTCCTCCCCTTCCCTTTGTTCTATTGCCTCTTTAACGGCTGCTCATCTTTACATTTTCTAGTTCTGATGAAGGGTTACTCCTGAAAAAATAACTTGCCTGTTCTCTCCATAGATGCTGATCGACCTGCTGACTGTTTCCAGCATTTTTTACTGTTGTTTCAGAATTTCAGTTTTTTGCTTTTTATTTATACTTATCTTCAATAGAAACTAGTTACAGATACTAAACCAAATTTTACATGCCTGCCCCACTCCAAAACACCTTAGCCCGAATACCTTGGTTTCCTCGATCTGCATTATGGTAGCCTGGCATTCAAAAATGTTGTCATTAATATAGTCAATATTTGCATTTAAGGCCTCAAGCTCTTCATTTATTTCCTGGATGGACTTATCTTCTGGATTTTCCTTTAGAATCCGTTCCCTTTTCCCAAGTAGCATTTCCTGCAGGCCAATTAGTTCCTCTCGTTTCTGCAAAGGAATGGCAGACATTGACTGATTATTAATACTTTAAAAAGATGCAATACAAGGTGGGAACAACTAGTTCAGGCTCAGTTGGTTCAAGGAATAATGAACCAGAAACATTTAAAGGTTGTCCAATTTGAATTCTATGGCACTTGATAAAGGTTAAGCAAAATGGTCTTCCCACCATTGTCTGTCATTAAAAAAATAATTTCTACTGTTTATGTAGACATACATAGCAGTAGTATAATATACTGTAATGCCACACCTTAAAACAGTCAAATTTCAATGTCTTGCTAGTCCCAAATGGCAGGTTTAACAAATATTCTGATCAAAAATGTGAATATTATCAGCCTTTACCAATAGTCCAACAGCTTCCACAATTGTGATACATGCAGATCTGAGTCTTACACTTCAAATTTTTTGTTAATATATTGTTGTTTGTTTGTTTACTCGAGGATGTGGAAAAGGAAAAATGTTTTGAACGAACGTGCCATCATTGTTTCTGGTGAAAGAACACCCCTCAGTATGTGGGAACCGAGTTTCCCCCTCTCCCATAAGTAATCCATCATCACTCCCAATTCTCCATAAAATTCTAGTACGGAACAGTTAAAGGCCCTTTCAAAATTAATTCATCTACTGAGCCAATTTAAACTATATCAGATTACCATATCACCAAGTTACCTCGTCCATTTTTTTCTCTCTTTCTTGTGTAAAATAAAGTCAAAGCTGCTAAAATGGTGGAGTTTCAGTGTAGACTGTTCCAGGTTTCACCAGGAATTTAACTTTCCCCACGAACAATATTGCCCCCAATAATTTGCATTGGCAGCAATACAACACACTCTAGGATTTTGGGCAGTTGGAGTTTAATTGTTAGGTTATTGGAGTTCATACTCAACTGATTAATTTTAGTAGTGAAGCAGTAACAATGCACAAACTATGTTGCCCAAAGATACAGCTCCCATTAACTGATTCAGTAGCATCTCAACTTGCTGCAGTTTAAGCAAGTTGGACTCTTGAAAGTAACTCAATCCAGATAACTTTTTGTGGATATTTTACTTGTATGCCTAACTGTACATAGATTATTCATACAATTATGAAAGATTAAAAAAAAACCTTTAAAGAGTAACACGAGGGGCTATAATTTGCTGTAGCAGGGCAATGCCATTAGTTAGACTTGCCCTTGCCCGTTTAATTGTGATGATATTTTGCGCCGCAAGGTGCTAGAAGTGCGAGCTGATAACGTTGCAGCGAGGGAAACCGGGCATTTTGGACCCGAGTGAACAGGGCAAGCAACTGGGTATCTCCTTAACCAAATCAGATTGAAGGATTGCCAAATTAACAGCTCAAGGACTGAGAAGGAAGTGTAAATTAGGCTGGGTGAATTCAATGCCAAATCAGGTACAGAAAGAGAAAGAGAGAGGGAAAGAAAGAGTGGATTAATAAAGAGGGAAAAAAAGAGTCAGAAAGGAAAAGTAAAAACATATTTTAATTTAAAAATGTGTATTTTTAAATTTTCCCAACAAAAATTAAAACCGGAAAAAATGAGACTCCACATTTGTAATAGTTAATTTTCAGTGCCAGAGAGATTCATTGGCAGTAATTAACACACAGAATCTATGACACTTAATCCAGGCTTAATTAAATATGAGCAGACCTTAAATGGCTCCAAGACAGGCTCCTTGCGTCCCTTCAGACCAGCCCTAACATTTGGTGGCGAGCTTGGTTCGTATCTACCGCGCCAACACAGCAACTTCATGCCATTGAATGCATTTCAATGGTGAGCTTGACTGTGAGATGCCGTTTTCGCAAAGCTCATGGCGGAGCGGCACATCTCAGACAGCAACTTTTGTATTTCCGCGTGTAACTGCGCATCTGTCCTCGCCTAAAGTTGCTGTGGCATTTGCGTATAAGTAACGGCGAGCGCCATTAGCCTCGCCGTTATTTTGACAGCACATTATGGGTTCTAGATGCAACAGTGATTCCAGTTTCAGAAGCAGAGAATACATACAAATGGAAAACAATGCTGCAAAAGCCTGGAGAGTAACTCAGCGTGCTTGTGTAATAAGTTAGTGTGAATACCCCGAGCAGGCGATTCATATCAGCTTCCAAGTTGGAAATAGTCATCCTCTGCATCACAATGTCAGTTACCCTGCGTTCCAGTGCCTGCCATTTTAGCCGGGCTGTCTTAGAGAAACTCTCACCAACTCCCTTTTTCTGGTACTTGATCTTTCTGCAGAATAAAAGGAAACAGTCAACCAGTTCAACAACAAAAAGACTCCGAACCAACATTAAAAGAGTTACAGTGGGTTTATGTTATTAGTAGAGGTCAGGGAGAGAGGGAACATGGAATAAGGTCACTTATTTTAGTGAAATACATTTTCTCATATTACAAATCACAATTGACACAACGGCTGTGCCGTCAACACTTTGGGGGAATTAGCTGTACATAACGTTTAACGCAATGTGGCCCATTAGCAGTCAAACTGGTGTAGCTGAATTGAGCCCCTGCCCGCTCCAAAGAATGTTTTCCCCTTTCATGTACATTCCCTTGAGCCAGTCTGAAACCAGATTTTATATCATGCAGGCTCAGGTCAATAGAAAGGTTTGTGTTAGCCATTCACTCAAGTCCTCCACGGAGCAAAACCAGGAAGGAAATGAATGGTAGAAAAAAAAACCACCACCTTTAAAATCACCCCAGTGCTCATTGAACTTCAGATCCAAACTACTGAAAAAAGAAAATTTAAATGCAAAGGGAGGCCACATAAGGGGACATGTGGGATATCCAATTTATACCATCTGATAAAGGTAAATTGTTTCTCACAAATGGAATAAGCCTGTCCATCATGCGCCCAATTTAATTTTTGACAATTGCAAGTGCGCAGCTTTTTCAACAGCCTCTGCCAAATCGAGTTACGTACCTATCATCAGAAGTGACAGTTCATTATTATAAAAATCCCCCAAACAGGATTTTATATATATAAGAAACTCAAGCCATCTTGGCCTCAATTGGTCTGAATATTTAGCTCTCTGATGCTATGCAAAGCCAAAAAATACTTGTCAAAACTTTCATATGTACCACTGGATGTAATTTAAAAAAAAATACTTTACGTTTCTAAGCTGTACTTCTTCCAAACTTGTCCTTTGCCATAAAACATTTAATTGGGTCAGATTTACAGCAGTAGTGAGAGGAAAAGAATGATCCCAGTCTCTATTATCAGATGTTTTTCCACATCCTACTGTTGTGGGATACTGAGTTTATCACATTCCATAAGATTAAAATATTTCTTGCATTGACAGAAATTCATTAATGTTGATTTATTTTTTACCTTTTAAGATGCGTTACTGATTACATACGTACCTCACTGTCCTCGTTCCATTCACTGCAGAAACTGTCTCATTCCAGGCTGCATTTAACTTTCTGTTCCACTGTTTAACAATGTTGGACACAGACTTCGAGGCAGATTCTGGTTCTGAAGATGTGGTACTGGCCGAAAGTTCCGTCCCCGAGTCCAGGACATTTAGCTTCCGGCTTACACGACCGGCGACTCGGTTGGACATTGGTTTGGCTAATCTTCGAAGATGACTGACCTAAGCATAAGAAAAAAAAGAGAATAATGACAGAAATTATATCAGAAGATGCAATGAGCTGCAGGTATTTTCTTTTAAAGGAGGGATCTCTTTCTTCATTGATTCTTCCTAATTGCAGTATTTTACTTTGATAAGTGTAATTGGCCCGGAGTTTCCGATCGGAGGCTTCCTGCGTGCTGATGCCTCCTATCAGAAAAAAATCTACGCTCTTACCTGAGAGCTCCCGAGTCTGGACACTTCCGATCCTGGGCCTCTCCACAGTCGAAATGCGCAGGACCCACGTATCCCAGGGGCGCAGGCGGTTCGCAAGCATCCCTGGGATCATGTGGGCCAGGCGAGCCAATGAAAAAAGGGAATCTCCCTTCATACTTTTGACAGATAGACCTGTCAAAAGTATGAATGGAGATCACCCATAAAAGACACTAAAACATTAAATAATTATTTTTTTTAATCACTTTTTTTAAAATGAGTTAAAATTACATTAAATTAAATATTTTAAACAAAAATTTTATTTTTTGAAAAAAATTAAAACATTTTTACAGGGCTAAAAATAAACTTACCTTTTTTAAAAGTTTTTTTTAAATTATAAATGAGTGAAAACATTTTTTTTTTACTTTTTTAAACTCTTATGCTGGTAAAAGTGGGCCTTACGCCTGCTTTTATCAGGCATAAGATTTCTAAGGGTTTTCAGTGGGCGGAGGTTCTGCAGAAAGCGGAACTATCCGCCCGCAGAGGCCCTTCTCCAGGGCAGGCGTCCGATCTGTCAAGAGCTATGATAAATTGACCCTTAGTGTTAGGGGGGATTAAATATATGGGGATAGGATGGGATATGTTAGGGGTAATTAAATACGTGGGGTTACGGGGGTAGGGTGGGATATGTGTACTGTGGGGATTAAAGCAGGGACAGGGTACTGGATTTGGATGATCAGCCATGATCGTATTGAATGGCGGAGCAGGCTCGACGGGCCGAATGGCCTACTCCTGCTCCTAGATTCTATGTTTCTATGTTTCTATGACAGATCGGAAATGCCGGTTTTCAGCGCATGTGCTTCGCATTCCTGAAACCGGCATTTCCAAGGTCTCTACGGGTGTGTACACAGCTCGTACACACCCGTAGGCATCGGAAAATACGGGCCACTATCTATTACCAATACCCGTTTCAAAATTTATCTGGATGTAAAATAATCCCGATTAACGTTCCCTCTATTTGTGAAATTTTTTGGAATATTTCTCAGCATCACTGACACAGGGTGTGGAGCTTAGAGTCCAGCATTGAAGGACCTTAATCTTAGGAATGAATGCTCCAGAATAAGGCCATTCAATGTTCGTGCCATTAAGTGTTTTACTTCCCCAATAAAATCCCTGTAACTAGTTATTTATGTATATAAGTAAAAGTTTCTTCCCTCTTGGAGTGTTTCAGCCAAGGCCTGAAATGGGACCTTTCTGCATAACTTTAGTTCCGAGGTTCTCAGCTGCTGGGAACTGTAGGTCTGTGAAGAATCAACATTTTTCACTGCAGAATACTGTATTTTTTTTATAAATACTAATTAAATAATTGCATTTACTTGATAAGGTAACAGCAAGAATGGTGGCATTTCTCTCACAAATACTTGAGGATAGGTCGGGGAGTTTGTTTAATACCGGTACATATAGACATTAACACTGGACCCTTCAGCTGTCTCGCAATTTAAATTGCATCTGGTAATTCTACTCCCTTCCAAAGTTAGGCTCTGCAGCCTGTCTGATATTATCAGACAAATGCTTAGTGTATTCGTGTCAAATGCCTTTGTCCGCTATTTTAGCTGGGTTATTAACCTGTTCGAATCATATATGGAGGCTCAATTTAAGAACTATTTTTATTAGCTAATCATTGGTCCTTTTAACAATGAGGATGAGACACTTTAAAATGTTTCTAACTTAGTGGAATGACCACAATATCATAGAAATAAAAGACATATAAAGGAGAACAGAGTAAATTGAACAGCACAACAGTGCAGCAGACACAAGCTTCTGCTTTACAATATTATAAAGCAACCAACTATTGTAAAATGCATCAAGTTCACGTTGACTGTCGGTTATTTTCAATCTGGATCTTTAACAGTAAATTCCCACCTCTTGTGTTTTTCTGCGTAGAACAATTTCTTGTTGCCGTTTTTGAGATTCCAAAGCCCTAATTTGGAACTGAAATGAAAAATAATAGAAACACTCAGATTTAGGAACCCTCAGAACTAACTGTATAAACAGTAGACTTAGAAGGAAAATGTCTGGGGTCTGCCCTGAAGAAAGGTAAATTAATATACAATAGGGTGAATACAGATTACCACCAGCATCATCCCACTCCAACTTCAATCTGAATCCAGACAACTGGAACAACATCCACATATTCTCATTTCATATAACACCAATTTTAAAAGATTAATTTTATCTGTAATTTCAACAGTTTTCTATTTATCTGTAAATTTCAGGTCAAGTTTTTTTCCCAATGAGGCAACGTATCTGGACTTCTATTACTGGGCTTTTTTGGTAGTCACCAACTAATATTAAAGAGTTGTTTTTCCACTGTTCCTTAACAAATATTTTGTAGCCATTTAGGTGGGAAGCATCAATGTTGGGAATGGGTAACTCATCCACTAGCATGGGACTCCTCCTTGTCATGTACCATCTCTGACTGAGTAACAGGGCATTGTTGCTTTACCTTCTGCCAAGTTGCGAGAATGTGTGGGAAAGTTATCTAGAGTAGCAAAGCTCCGCTTGGGACTTTCTTTTCCTCTCCGTGGTGAACTGTTTGACCTTCGCTCACAACAGCGCTTCATCGTGGTATGGCCGATAGCAGGAGATCACAGCCACTAAAACCTGCACCCAGTCACATGATGAGGCAGATTATAACTTTTACCATTTGTGGAAAACTGGCGGTAGCAGAATGGCCGTCCATTGTCCACCCCGCCCAAGTCCCCTTTCCACTAATGTATGGGATGTAAACCAGGCAGCCAATCCCCCTACCACCAGTTTTCCACCCGGCTTTAAAAGCTAAAATCTGCCCCATGTGTTAGAGTTCCTGCAGTGGTGCAGCACAAACACTTGTGCACTTTTGACATCCATGATCAGCGTCAAGGCATAGACCAAACCAAAAGTAGGGTGGATTCCCCAAATTAACCCCAATCCCATAATAGCCACCCTTATTGCACCAATATGGATTTCCGAATGAGCCATCCTTATGGGCTCTATGTGTGAAAGTGATAAAGTGTGATTGGTTTTCTGCAGTTCACCCACACACCCACCCATTTGAAGCCCTGCTGGGACTAATTTTACATAAAACCTTTACATCGGACAGAAATTTAAAAAGTGTCATTCCACCAGGATAAAACGAGTTCAAAACCTGGTCCCAGTGATGAAAGCACGGTGTAATAATCCATTTTGTCATCCAGTCCCCCGTTTTATATCTTCGAAACTGAACAGTCATCCGTCCTGATATGATGTTGATTGTTTAGATCAATGTTGTATCAGAGGACTGTTTAACAACAACTTACATTTATGTAGTGCCATTAACTAACAAAACGCCCCAAGCCACTTTATCAAACAAAATTTGACACCAACTACACAAGGTGATATTACGACAGGTGACCAAAAAGCTTGGTCAAAGAGGTAGGTTTTAAGGAGTGTCTTAAAAGGAGGAGAGCGAGGTGGAGAAGTTTCAGGAGGGAATTCCAGAGCTTAAGGCCGAGGCAGTTTGTAACTCAGAACATCCCATTAGCCAAGAGGCCCTCTTTAATGCTGCCCATTTGTGAATATCTTTCCCGCGTATTATTTGCTTTCAATGTGGGTGTTGTTGCCAATCCTCATCCCTACTGCTGATTGCGGCCCCTTCCTTCCTCAGTACTTACTTCTTGCCTCCTCTGTTCCTTTTTCAGTTGCGCGATCTCGCGGTTCCTCTTGCTTTCAATCACCCTCATTCGCTGCTGGTCCTCCCTCATCTGTTTCATGAGATTTACCTGATAAAACAAGATTCCAGGAAATACATTTCAATTATTGCACTGTCATGACTGGTCTTGTAAATAGTTAAATAAAAAGATGGTCATTCAGAGCAAACGTTTTGTCGTGAGGTAATGGGAAGAGATTTTCACAAATAGTTAACTCCGCTGGTAAACCTCTTGACTTGTGTAAAATGAGGTCTGGTCAGACCGTCTAACTGTTCTGTTTTTCTATCCGCAGCTGATTATTTCTCAAATTGAACATAAATGGCAGGAACCTTAGCTGCATGCCTGGGGTTGTAACATCTGTGTGACCAGTAGAAGTATCACAGTTACAGCAATTAAGAATAAAAACAAACTGGTAATTGCAAGAGGTTATCTCTAGATTATTAGCACTGAATAAGGAAAAATGCATCTGATACAAAGGGTTGGATTTTCCAAGCCCCGAGCAGGCGGGCATGGAGGCGGGACAGCCGGTAAATTCGGAGCAAGTGGGGGCGGATGGCAAACCCGCCTCCGTGCCCTTTTGCCAGGAGGCGGGAGGATGTGCAGCTTCGGTTCCAGTTTCCTGGAGGCGGGAAAGGCTTTTAATCCTTTTAACTGCCTGTTAACAGGTAGTTAACAGGCAGAAAAAAGGATTAGTGCCATTTTACCTTCACAGGTGAAGGCTTCCCGACCTCGGAGAACCCCGCCGGGTTGGAGGAGTCGAGTAGGAGGTCTGCGGGGGTCGGAGGTACCTGGAAGTAAGATGTAGAGGTGAGTGATGGGTGCAAGTGTGGAGTGGTAAGTATGTAAGGTGAGTGATAAGTTTTAAAACGTGTTCACTTACCTTGTTTTCTTCCTACAACCTTCAGCCGCGCTGGATCGGGAGAGCCGACATCCTCCTTGTCAATTTCACAGACTGGCTGATGGAACCTCCAAACCAACAACCATGTGAAATTTACAAATTTGAAAGGTTTGATGAGTCCTGAACACAAGGACTCATCAAAATAAAGAGAATGTCAGTGTTTGACAGCTTCACAGAGCTGTCAAACGCTGACATTTCTTCTTTCAAGAAGTCTTGACAGATAGCACGTCTGACGTTGATGTGATCGGTCAGTGACTTCCTCCCTAATTGGCCTGCTGAGCCTGCAGGGCGGGCTTAACAAGGTCAATCAGGGGAAAATCCCTCTGGTTGGTCAGGCAAGGATGAAGGCGGGACACTGACACGACAAGCAGCTGTCCCGCCTCCATTCACAAAATCCAGCCCATAGTATATCACATAAACTGGAGTGTGTTGCAAAATTGAGACACACTGACGGGTTCAAATGATGTCATTAACCCCGAGATACCTTGGGCTCGATAATAACATGAAGGCGGGTTTTGAGCGAGGGAGGGGTGATAGCGGGCGCAAAACCCAGATCATCGTGGGACGCGTGGGAACATCCGAATTCAACAGGCGAAGCTCATCATCATTTTACTTCCGGGTTTTGCGTCTCCAATGCGTGTGCGCGGGCGCGATGTGCACCCGCACGATGCGATTTCACCTAGACAATTTAAAAGGCCAATGCAATCATGGAATTTGGAGGAGTTGGGAGGATTTCAGTAGAGAGGAAAAAATTAGAAATGGAGTTGGAACAGTCAAAGGCTGCGTTCCGTTTCAACGACGTCCCACTTAATGTACAGCTGGGTGCAGTAAGGAGCAGGATGGAGGTAATATTCCCAAACAACGGCAAGAGGAAACCTGAGACTGTCACCGAGAAGGCAGATTCACCGACATCATGTCGTGCACACCGTCCCCCACCCCGTCTTGTCAAGCGTACTCCATCATATCACTCCCCACAGCTACTTAAGTTTCAACCAGCACCCATCGTTCACTCTCTATGCACTTCCTCACGTCCCCATTTATCCATCTGCTAATCACCCCAATCCTTATGCAGTGTGATGCCACCGCAGTCAGCTCACCCGATTCGAAGCACACCCCCTCAAACGCATGCCAGTGGCTCTCGTGATGTATCTGCCTGATAGTCACCCTCGCCAAATACACTGCACCCATCAGATAAGCACGTGCCTTACAGTCACTCATAGATCTATCGTTCCCCCTTGCAGGAGAAGAGAGCACAAAATACAAGGGAGAGGGAGAGGACTGGAAGAGGCCATGGATAGTGCAGCTGACATCTGCAGAGGAAGAGGCCATGGAGATGAGTGGGATATCTGCGTCCCTGACTATTGGAGATGGAGAGACTGGGAATTCACAGCTGCATGGGGACAGCATTGAATATCTCCGACCCACATCTCATCCAAGATTCGGTCATGTTGACTTGATTTCAGCAACGAGTGAAATATGATCATCTTAATTATGCTAAGTAGCATCATTTTTACATTGCCATTATTAATTCATATTCATCTCTTCTCTCCTCCAGGGCCATCACACAAAGAACAGCAGCCCATGGCCCATCCGGATGACGATTCCTCAGAGGGGCTGATTACTTCTGAGGGTGCACGGTCACATGACGCATGCTTACCAGGAACCAGTGCAGATACGAGCAATGTTCCCTCTAATTTTTTTTTTTGGGTGCATGGCCCCTTTAACGGGCTGCGTGGCTGGCCTGACATTGGATGCCCCATCTTTTGCTTCCTCTCCATTGGAATCCTCATCAGATGATGAGTGATTAGCGGCTTGTTCCTCCTCCACCTCTAGTTCTTGCTGCTGCACTATGCACACAACAATTATCCTAGAGACCCTTGCTTGCGAGTACGGAAGGGCACCTCCACACCTGTCCAGGCACCTGAAGCACATCTTGAGTATGCCGATGACTTACTCGGTGACACATCTGCTGGTCACATGGCTGTCATTGTACTGCTCCTGGGTGCATTGGTGGGGTTCCTCAGAGATGTCATTAGCCAGGTTTGAGGGGGGTATCCTTTGTCACCTAACAGCCACCTCTTAAGGGTGGTTCCAGGTATGACCAGGTCGAGGATGATGGACTGCCGCAGTATGAAAGCATCTTGGCAGCTCCCAGGGAATCTAGCGCAGATCTGCATGAATCTTTTTTTGCGGTTGCACACCAGCTGAACATTGATGGAATGAAATCCCTTGCGGTTGACGAATACTCCTGGTTGATCTGGAGGTGCCCGGCTTGCCATGTGTGTACTGAGCCGTTACTAATCTCGGGACTCCTGACCTTTAACTAGCCCATGAAGTGCCGCTCAATCTCGCCTCCATTTTAATGGCAGGATTGCAGGAGGCGTTTAGTTCAAATCGCGGTAAAAATCTCATTCAATCACCCTAGTTTAAATATTAAACTCACTAACCGGCCTCTACAGAGGGGGTTACTGACACGCACCCAAACCCACCGCTGTTAAACATGAGGTAGGCACGTTCATGGCGGCTTGGGTTCAAGTTTTAGATTTCTGCCAATTTAAACACCCCTCCCCCTTCACCCGTCGTATGGGGGGCGGGGGAGAGGGGCGGTGCGGTTGAAATTTCCCCCTTGTGTCCTGAAACACAAGAACAGGAATGACGTTCTGTTACTTGGTAGTAATAATAGCTTCCAATGATTACAACAGATTGAAATTAAAATAGTCTTCCAGATTCCTCAAACAGAAAGTTCCAGGTTTAATCCTTGGATCCAGTCGAGTTACCGGATAGTACCCATGTGGTAGTAGATGTTATCATGTTTTGGCAATGGAGTAGAAAATCAGCCACGTATCTAGTCACTATTCTCTGGAAATTGTGTCTATGTGTGGACATTGGGTGAGGACAGGCTGAGACTTGGCTATTGATTTCCATCCCCCGTGGTCAAATATTTACTGTCTTGGCTAATATGTTCTTAATGGACAAGTTGGCCAGATAATGGAACGTCGCTGGTGCCGGTAGGCGGCCTTCGAGACACACGACAACGCAAAAACATCGAGCAGAAACTGATAGCCAAGTTCCGCACCCATGAGGACGGCCTCAACCAGGATCTTGGGTTCATGTCACACTACATGACGTAGAGTCACCCAGACTCAAGTCGTCGTTGGCTTGTTCACAGATGTGATTTCCAGTAAAAAAAAAGTAAAAAGTTTAAAGTTTATGGTTTTCCATACAGACTGCATTTGACACATTAGACCCCCTGTGACCCCCACCTCATTGTCTTAGTTGTATCTTGCTATGTCTTTGATATAATGCCTTCCTGACTGACCTGATTGTTTCTCTGCCGAGGTGTGATAAAAGGCAGTCAGAAAGATTAACTGTAGTCGTCTGACATTGTACGCTGCACAGGCATTGTTCTCTGTCTATATATGCTTTGCCGATTCGTATTTCTTCACTTCACCTGACGAAGGAGCAGCAGCTCCGAAAGCTTGTGATTTCAAATAAAACTATTGGACTTCTCACTTTTGGCGCCGGTAGAACCATACCCCAGGAAGTGTTCCATGCCTGCAGCAGCCAAAGGAAGAAAATTAGCAAAAGAAAATGTGTATGTGTGTGTTACCTTGGTTTTCCTCATTTCGGCCACTTCACTCTGCAGTTTCCTCAGCTCTCGTTCATACCGGGTTTGATTCTTCAGGAGGCGTGCATGCTCTTTCTGTGCTACCTGCAGTTTCTGCAGCTCTCGATTCATTTCCTTCAGTTTCTTCTCATAGTCTGCTTTAATCTTGCTGGCTCGCTCTTCTGTGTTGCATTCCATGGAACCTGAGCAAAGAGTCACAAAAACAATTCAACCATTTACCAGTTCAAGGTGTGACCTAAAGCTGGAACGCTAGCATAGTGCAGTGATGCACCATCATGCTGGGAGATCTCGGAGATGACATTACTACCCGGACAACTGCCACACAGCAAATTTCCAATTTCAGTTGGGCCATCGTGTGGAGGTACTTCAAGATGGGAGGGAAAGAAAGATAGAAAGCTGGTGAAAGAGGAGAAATTGGAGAGAGCCAAAATAGGTCACTCTCACACCTTAGCAGAAGGGTCTTTAAATGTGTGAGCTCAGTGCCCTGAAGAAGCACCAGCCTCAGACATTACAGTGAGCCACATTGTTACAAAGACAAAATGGGCATCTTGACCTTTTCAGCTGCCACAGCAGCACTGGCTTTTAATCACCCATCCCCCACCACTGCACCCACCCACCCCCACCTTTACAGGAGGGCTGCCTTAAGAGGGCACTAACAGTGTCCATAATCTGGAAAAGAAACATCCAGCTTCTAAGGAGGCCCCACAAAGTGCATGATCCCAGCTCACTGAAGGTGGTGCCCTTGGAAGTGCTTTCCACTGCACCCCCAATAGGGAATGACTTCTAAAACCATTTGACAGTACGCAGAACACCTTCTCGCTCTCTAGTTTATTTTTTAAAGGAGAAATGGCTCACAACCAAAGACAAGGGAATACTACCTCAATCCCCCAGAGTCCTGCTATAATTCATCAGTCAACCATCTCAGAAGATCCTGCCAGTTTAGAAGAATTAGGAGCCCAAGATTGAATGGGCACGCAAGAGTAGGTGCCCAGGGGGAACCACAATGGCCTTAAACAGCAAGAAACACCTTAGCTTTGTTGTCAATGATGGTCATGATGCTACAGGACGTGACTCGACGTCGTTGTCTGGTTCACAGATGTGATTTCCAGTTTTAAAAAAAAGTAAAAAGCTTAACTGCAGACTGCAGCATTTGACACGTTGGACCCCCTGTGACCCCACCTCATTGTCTTAGCTGTACTCTGCTGTGTCTTTGATGTAATGCCTCCCTGACGGATTGTATCTCTGCAGACACATTGTTCTCTGTCTATATATACTTTGTAACCGATTTGTATTCCCTCACTGTACCTGACGAAGGAGCAGAGCTCCGAAAGCTCGTCATTTCAAATAAAACTGTTGGACTACAACCTGGTGTTGTGCGACTTCTCATTTTTGTTGTCAAGGAGATGTATTTATTACTGATGGGATAGGTGCAGAATGCTTTGGGGAAAGGTGAGGGAATGCCGGCACAAACAGGAGCAGAACGATCTCCAAGTGGCAGCCTGGGAAGTTATGCAGGAGAGCTACACGTCAGCAGACTGTACTAGCTGGAATAACCTGGCAATGGGCTCTTCAGTCAGCTGAAGGTCTCCCTTTTGTGCTGTACCTACAGCTGTCCAGCAGATGGCACAACTCAGTTACTGCTTTGTGAGAGAAGCGCAGCTTTTTTCCAACATTGCTCTCTCGATTGCAGTGAAGCAAGCCATCTAGCATCTGGAGACAGGAAGGCGTGGGTACCAGCAGATAGGCGCCAGAGGTCAACTACAGTGACTGCTCAGCCTGGCATCTCTTGTGGTAGTCCTCCTGATTATCCTGCTCAAAGCGGAGGAACAAAGGAAGAAAGGCCATTGGTTTCTTGAAGCGCAGCTTGCAACCAGAACACTTGAAAAGAAAAAAGTCAAAAGGCCTTTAATAATACTTCAAAATAATTTAAAAACTCTTAATTATACACTGTAAACATACTTTCAAAGAAACTTGAAGAAACCTACAAAAAAAACTTAAAGCAGTTCTAAATACTTAAAATGAGCTTAGATACTTAAAAATATATTTTTTTAAAAACTGAAATTATGCTGCTAAAAATTCCAGAGTTTCATTGGGGTTCCAAAAATGCCCCCGGCCCACCACAAGCAGGTCTCAACACCTCTTCCCCCCCCGAGATGTTCTCTATTGCAAGTGGCTGCAGGATAGTAAGTCAGAGAAACGCAGTCCTACATGAAACCCCATGGCCTTCCATCAGCTACCTGCAGCGAGGCAAGGGTGCAGCAGCTGAAGATATTTAACTCTAACAAGGAATATTATGCTGGGATATTTCTGGGGCAGAGACCTGGGGGCAGATTTTGACTTTGTGTGGTCGTGTAAAATGGGTGGTCACGAAACGGCAGCCCATTTCAGAGCTCGAGCGATTTTTATTCCATTGAAGTTAATGGACTGAGGTCATAATTAATTGGGGAATCTCTTCTTCCCCTCCATCGACTAGCCATATTTTTTATTTAAAGCATAAAAATGGTTAAATGTCAATGCCGAGAAATAAAATACGTTGTATACTGCTGAGACCAAAAATGAACTGAATCAACGACCAGGACTATTTTTTTTGTTGGGGTTTGAGGGCAGGGGCAGGTGGTGGTTTACTTACCTCCTGCTCACTGGAATTAGTCTGTTGACTGTAAGTTAAGTAACGCATGTGAATCTGAAAAGGTTAGGGCCACTGAACTATTAGAAGTAGAAGTAGCTATACTTGCAATATGTACTGAAAACAATGATACTTGGGGTTTTTAAGGGCAAAAATGATGCACAAGTCCTGAGAGTTCTTCCTCCACCCACGAAATTTGAATATCCTTAAGTGTAAAAGGTGTGAAAAAAAGGAACCCATACCAAGGTTCTGGAGAACACGGTCTCTCTCCTGCTGTGTGTCCCGGATCTTGTTCTGCAACAGGATGAGTTTTTCCTCGTACTGCTGTTTCAATATCTGCAATCGTCGCTGGCTGTTCTCTAGCTCGTCAATGAGTTTCTGTTTGATTTCAATCTCACAAGTTATGTCAGCAAGGTCAGCCTGATAATTGACTGAGAATGAAGCAAAGAAACAAGGGGCAAACTATTAAACTGTTGGACACAAGTTAGCAATCAATAATTCAATTTTCAAGATTGCAAAACAGGCTAATAGTATTAAAACATTCTAATGTTTTTAAGAGCATGAAATTTTGATATCTCATTAACAGAAAAAGTAGGACACGTACTATTACAAGTGGCAGCTCAGGCTGAACCTAAAATACAAGTATGTGATTCCATCTGCAGAACCAAGAGTACAAGTAAAACTAAACATCACATAGAAAGGCAGACATCTCGGACATTGCAGCCAGCCTGTGTAGCTTGGTTGCATTTCGTCAGTGTTCAATGTACAAAGCACACATCAGAATGGTGAAGGAGGAGATTTGGACAAGGAATAACGTCCTTCAGAAAGTGAACTAACCTAAGGTGTAGTACAGAAACTGTAATACTACACAGTACAGTTGTTCAATAGACAAGTGGAAAATGGAGTCTTAAGAAATGGACAGGATGTGGGATGTATTGGTTCGGCTCAGGGCCAAACCAATGCAGACGTTGCAGACTAACCTGATCAAGCCTGAGCAGGCAGCCAGGATACACAGCTAAGAAAGGTAATCTGAATTTTTCTTTGGTTCAGAAAGAAACTTAAGTGGAAAACTCTTAGATATCAATATAACATTATTTCAACCCTGATTAAAAGGTAATATTCCTATGGACTAACCAAATATAGTATTGAATCATCTGAACCTACACTAATTCCAGAACCCTTCAAACCCTTTCATAAACAACTATTCATTCAGTTCCTTTTTGCAGGAGTTAATCAGCTTTAATAAGAGTTCATGCCACATATCTATTACTCTTTAGAGGAAATGCTTTTTCTTTAATCTCATCTTGCTTGAGGTTTGTCAATATTCTACCAATGTCTTCCTATCTTGTAAACAGATTTTAAACTGAAGGATTCACATCCACATTATCTTTGGAATTTAAGCTTTCTATAAAGACTCTGATGTCTCTTCCATCAGCCTGCACTCAGAACTTTGAGGACCAGAATATTCCAGTTATTCTTTTCTAATGCAGTAATATCCTTCTGAAGAGCCTAGAAATTGGAAAGTCGCCTGAACTGGGGCACGATCCAGGTGCAGCGCATGGTGCACCTGCCCAAGAGGCCGGTGGCAGGGCCATGTGAAGAGAGGCCGCCAGCCTCATCAGGATAGTACCGGTGAGCTGCAGGTGCTAGCCGTGGCCCCAGAGGCAGCTTGCCAGTCACAAGGGGGGAGCAACATCAGCCGGCTGGGGACGTTGGCCGAGTAAATTCGGGCCCGGGTGTGGGGAGGCAATCGGGAGGGTGGCAAGCAGTAGCCAGCACCATGCTGCAGTTGTAATGCGGAGCTAGGAAGTGCACGCCTGCTCCTTCTGGCTCCATATTCAGGTAAGTATTTGACTTAACCTTTTTGGTGGTAGCCTCCAGTGGTTCCTTTAAAGACCGCTGGTTTGGCTGCTGCTCCTCTGAGAAAGGTCTGCTGCAAACCAATATTGGAAAGATACCCGAAACAGGCATTATGCCCTCGATTTCCATACGCAATGGGCCTAACACCAGTTTAAGGCGGGTGCTCTGGACGACTAGGTGGTGTGTCAATATGGCGAACTCCTGGCGTGGAATGGGCTGCACGGCATATTGGGCCCTTCAGCGCCTGTTTTTCGACTGAAAACAAATTTCTAGGTCAAAATGCCCAAATTTTTCAAAACGTAGCCCTACCAATGAATTATGAAGAGTATTTCTACCTCACCCAAATGGCAACGGTGGTTTTGACAGTGTCTAATTTACACACATATCGATCTTTAACACTTTTGATCTCGCCTATCACATTAGTAAACCCACCTATTTTCCCTTCACTCCTTCTAAAATCGTTTTCATTGAGCTCAATTGATTTCTAATCATCTTTGCTTTCTGATTCCTTATCTCTTTCAAAATAATTCTCCTCGGCCTTGAAGCTCTTTGTTTGGCTACTGTGGTCTGGGTCTTGCGATTTTGTAAAATTTTTTTTAAAAAGGACTTACATTTATATCGCGGTTTTCACAACCTCAGGACATCCCAAAGCACTTTTTGTTGCAATAGAAGGCTACATTTTGTGTCATTAACTATGACTAGGCTGACTCTTGAATCTTAACAACAATCATTCAAGTTTTCATTTTCTTCTGTTTTCAGTCCTACTTGAGACATTCTAATGAGCTGAGCGAGTTCCCCTACAGGTTATGATCATTACCCTTTTCCTCCGATTCTGTATCTGTTTCATCCAGGCTTCCATCGCTGTCAAATTCTTCATCATCTCCACCTTCCTCTTCTTCGCAGCAACTTTCTTCCTGCTCCTCCTCCTGAAATTACATAAGGACACAACGTAGATGGCAAGACAGGTAAACAGTCTGTGGGATTACTGGAACAAACAACTTGCATTTATATAAGGGCCCGTATTTTCCGATCGCAGGCCTCCCGCGGGCGGAGTCCTGCGATCTGGAAAAATCTGCGCCCTTACCTGAGGGCTCCCAGGATGCACACGCTTCCGCTCCTGGGCCTCTCCAAACTTGAAGTGCGCAGGGCCCACGTATCCCAGGGGCGCAGGTAGTTCACAGCGTCCCTGGGATCACGTGGGCCATGGGGAGCCAATCACAGAAGGGAATCTCCCTTTATACATTTGACAGGAAGACCTGTCAGATATACGAATGGAGATCAATGAAAAAACATAGTAAAACTTTAAATAATTTTTTTTTTAAATCACATTTTTAAAATGACTTGAAATTACTGTGGTAACACAATACAGCTTCCTGTGACTCGAACTTTATTACATCACTTCCTGTGATTAGTCCAGGATAAATACTGGGCTGATCAGTTGGATCCTGGAGAGGCATAGAGTAAGACCTCTTTTGTATGTAGCACCTTTTTAGTTGATTAAAGCTTACTTTAAGTTCACCACGTGTAAGGCTCATTCTTACGACAATTTAATCAACTTTGAAAAACTTCGCACTCAAACTTTTTGGACGAACTCGGAACTAAGGATCCAGGGAATCACCCATCATGGAAAACATCCTTAAACCATCGCGTCTTGACTTGGACCCAAACACCCCAGCAGCCGGTAAGGTGTGGAAACACTGGTATCGCACGTTTGACAATTTTCTCGAATATTGCAAGGCTGATGATGACTCAAAATTGCGGATACTCATCAACTGTGTCACCCCAAATGTATTTCAGTATGTCGAGGAATGGGGCAGTTACGAGGAGGCAATTCGGACGCTTAAAAGACTATATACTAAGACACCGAATGAGGTCTATGCCAGACATCTACTGGCTACAGCCCAACAAGGGCCGGAGGAATCCATTGATAAATTCCTCCAAGAGCTTCGCAGACTTAGTATGGACTGTAACTTTCAGGCGGCCTCAGCTGAGCTGTACCGTGAAGAAATGATCCGTGATGCTTTCATCTGCGGGCTTGCCTCCCCATTTATACGCCAGCGTCTACTGGAAAGTAAGACACTTGAGCTTCAGAGAGCTTATGACATGGCTTGCTCTCTAGATCTGGCAAAAAGAAATGCAGACCTTTATACAGTGCCCAGACCTCGGTCTGCTGCCTTAACTAGTCAGGCAATTTAAGAGGCCACAGGTGAACTCTATTAGGGAGGACTTTATCCCTGACGATCAATCTGATGACTTCACTGATGAAGAGGATGATGACCCCACTGTGGCAGCCTCTTGGCAATCTAAGAAATGCTTCTTTTGTGGTGATGAGTTTCACCCTCGGAAATTCTGCCCTGCTCGCAATGCGTTTTGCAGTCATTGCAACAAAAAGGGTCATTTTGCAAAGGTTTGCTTATCAAGAGCCTCTACGAGGGCTTATCAAGCTAAGTCCTACCGAACTGCCCCGGTAAGGGCCTATCAAGATGTTCCGGCTAAAATCTATCGTGCTTCCTCTCGGGTTTTCTCTCGAAGAAACACACCGAGAGTTTCAGCCACTCTTTGTGCAACGACACCAATTACAGCTGCTTGTCCTCAGAACCTATTCCATGCAGCTACAAAAGCATCAATTAATGGACATACTTTAGATGCCTTAATTGACTCAGGTAGCACTGATAGTTTCATTAGGGAACAGATTGTTGCAGAGTTAAAGCTACATGTTTTCCCATCGGACCAGGCAATTGCGATGGCTCAGTCATCACTTAATACCAGAATTTCTGGCTTTTGTATGGTTGAAATAACACTTAATGGTCACAGGTATCCCTCCACCCAGCTTTCGGTGCTCAAGGACTTATGTAGTGATCTTATCTTAGGGCTAGATTTTCAAAAGCAGCATAAGAAGCTCACCATTGAGTTCGGCGGATCCAAACCTGAACTCACTATTTCTAATATACGACCTCGATTACCGTTCTGTGCATTGTCAGCAGCTTCACTGGATGAACCCTCACTGTTTACCAGTATCCCTCCTCGATGCAAACCGATTATAACAAAGTCACGACGTTTCAGTCAGGAAGACCAGTCTTTTATTGCGGCTGAGATTTCTCGGCTTTTAGCAGAGGATATCATCGAGCCTTGTTCGTCGCCATGGCACGCCCAGGTCGTTATTGTTAAGAGCCCTCTACAACCTCACAAGAAACGGCTGTGCATTGACTATTCACAGACCATCAATCAATATACGGACTTGGACGCATACCCATTGCCGCGCATCGATGATATGGTTAATAAACTGGCGGAGTACATGGTGTTCTCAACATATGATCTGAAAAGTGCCTATCATCAGGTACCCTTGAAGGTCTCAGACAAGCAGTATACGGCCTTTGAAGCCAATGGACGGCTGTATCAATTTTGTCGCCTCCCCTTTGGGGTCACTAATGGAGTGGCTGTCTTCCAGCAAGCAATGGATGACCTGGTCAAACAGGAAGACTTAAAGGATACGTTTCCTTATCTGGACAATATTACTGTCGCAGGTCGCAATCAGCGGGAACATGACGCCAATCTCCAACGATTTTGGGATGCACTCCAGCACCGTAATTTGACATTAAATGCGGCTAAATCCATTGAGTCACAACCAACCATCAACATCCTTGGCTATTGTGTGGGCAATGGCATCATTAAACCTGACCCTGAAAGGCTTCGCCCACTCCAAGAACTCCCGCCACCTAAGAATCCGGCCTCCTTGCGCCGGGCCCTCGGCCTGTTTGCATACTATGCTAAATGGATTCCTAACTTCTCGGACCGAATCCAACCTCTACTGAAGGCCAGCACATTCCCACTAGACACAGCGGCTGTTGCAGCCTTTAACCTCCTGAAAAAACAGTTGGAGAAAGCGGCTCTTCACTCCATCGATGAGAGTCTTCCTTTTGTTGTTCAGTGTGATGCCTCGGAGGTGGCGATCTCGGCCACTCTGAATCAGGAAGGTCGTCCAGTGGCATTTTTGTCCAGGACTTTTCAAGGGGCTGAGCTACATTATCCTCCAGTCGAGAAAGAAGCTACAGCCATCATAGAGGCAGTACGGAAGTGGACTCATCTCCTAGCTCGCCAGCACTTTACCTTAATCACGGACCAGCGATCGGTCGCCTTCATGCTCGATAATCGAAAACGGACCAAAATTAAAAATAATAAAATCCAGCTTTGGCGGCTGGAATTGGCCTCTTTTGGTTACACCATCCACTATCGACCTGGCAAGGAGAATGTGGCTCCGGATACCCTCACACGAGCATTCTGCTCCGCCATGGCACCCTCTACGCTCGTAGACATCCATGATGGGTTGTGTCATCCGGGCGTTACTCGCATGCTACACTTCGTGCGGTCCCGAAATCTCCCATTCTCTACCGGGGATGTAAAGATGATGTGCTCGGACTGCAGAGTCTGTGCGGAATTGAAACCTCAGTTTTTCCGCCCCTCGGGTGGTATACTCATACATGCGACCCAGCCAATGCAACGGCTTAGCATCGATTTTAAGGGGCCGTTGCCCTCTTCAACTCGCAACACTTATCTATTGACCATGGTCGATGAGTATTCCCGTTTTCCATTTGCCTTTCCCTGCCCCAATATGCTGACGACCACGGTTATCAGCTGCCTTGAGCAGGTATTTGCTTTCTGTGGCATGGCATCCTATGTTCATTCGGATTGGGGCCCTTCTTTTATGTCAGGAGAACTCAAGGCCTATCTCTCAAAACGGGGTATTGCTGCCAGCAGAACGACGCCTTATCATCCGGTCGGGAATGGGCAAGTCGAGCGTTTTAACGCTATCATCTGGAATGCGGTACGTCTGGCTTTGAGATCTCGGGGCCTACCCAACCAGCAATGGGAAGCAGTACTTCCAGACGCATTACACTCCACACGGTCCCTCCTTTCGACCGCCACAAATACAACGCCTCATGAACGGTTCTTCCGATTTCAGCGTCGCTCATCCTATGGGATATCTCTCCCGTCGTGGCTGACTGCACCGGGACCAGTGCTACTCCGAAGATATGTTCGGGCGTCTAAGAATAACCCCCTGGTAGATGAGGTTGAGCTCACTGACGTCAACCCTACCTACGCCTATATTCGGTATCCTGACGGTCGGGAATCTACCGTGTCATTGCGGGATCTGGCTCCCTGCCCGCCGAAACATAGAGGGACACCAGGGGATC